>JALGQJ010000003.1:49499411-50876911 GCA_023055345.1 Quercus wislizeni | reverse complement strand
GTTTAAGTTGGACTTGTTATAAAGATAGAGTTTCACTCCTTTTTAGGTTCAGACTAAACAAAAATAATTTTATTTAAATAAAATGAAAATTTTATGTAAATATTGTGTTAACGTGGAAAATTGTGGGAGTTTCAGAGGTTTTGGTTTATGTATATATATATATATATATATATATATATAGATTATCAGGGATTCCATGTAGGACTTTCGTTTAAAATGTTTCAAAATTTCATTGTCATTTGAGATATATAGGGGTGACCTTATGTTTTGTAGTGACTCCATGCTAGGGCTGGTATTGTACCTCAGATGCTACTATAAAATTACAGAATTAATTTGTCTTTACGGATGTTACAATTGCCACTTTCATGATAGAAAATTTGATTACAACACTCATCATTGTTAATCATGATAAGCAGCAAAAATATTTGATCTAAATGGTTAAAGCACCTCAAACATTTGCCTCAAATGCTTGAATTTTGTAGGTCAATACTACCTCCTAAATTTAAAGAGGCAACTTTTGAACCAAAGTTAATGTTAATGGCATATTTTATGTAATTGGCTAATTCTTTGACAAAATGCACTTTATTTGTAATTGAGTAGATCTCGGATAGGTTTAGTACTTCAAGGAAAAAGAGTTCAAGTCAAGTGTTAAAGGCATGAAGATCTGACCAAGAAAGAAGTGAAGAAGGAGCTATTCATTAAAGCTCAATAGAAGTCTCAATAGAATCCTTTCTATCGAGATTTAATGTTGAAACTCGATAGAACCTCGACATAAGCTGTTTACAGAATCCGAATTTCCATATATGATTTTCGGCCTAAGCTGATGTGTATGTGTTGGGTTCCTTTTCTCACAACTCTAGATATATATAAGACTTATTTTAAAGGCCGTCACACATGCATTGAATGACCTAGTGCCTTATTCACTTTGAAAGAAGCTACTGTGTCTTTACGCCAAAGGGTTTTGTAATTGAAAGTTCAAATAGGGTGTGAAACACCTATGAACATTTAGACCCCCAAATATAAATTACCAACACAAGCTTATACATAAACAATATATGTGTGGAATAATGAATATAAGCTAAACCCAAATTGATAAAACACTCTAAACCATATTTAAATACAATCATAATAGTAATTAAAAGGTAAAGAGTAAAGGAAGAGAGATGCAAATACAAGGATAACACGGCGATGTGTTATCGAAGAGGAAACTGAAGTACTCGGCGTAAAACCTCTCTGCTGCCCTCAAAGTGGTCAATAATCCACTAGAGAATGAAGTTGGGATACATGAATAGCAGAAGACCCTTCAAGCCTAATCTACCCAGTGCACCTAAGCCCTCCAACCTTCTTGCTCCAACAGGGTTACGCCAAACCTTGTCTTCTCTAGCTTACTGGATCCCGCAATAGCCCATTGCATCAACCAAAATGAATTAGTCCTTCTGAACTGCATCCCAAGCACCAAAATACCTCCTCACTAATATAGGTATGGTGAGATAAGGATTTGGCTAAATGTGCCTCTTAATGATATGTCAATGGAGAGGGTGAGAGTAGAGGAATTTGGAGAATCAAAGGATGAAGATTGTGGATGAGTCAATCTTGCTTTTCTCTAAGGTTTCTCTCTCAAAATTCTCTTTAGAAGCTCTCTACATTTTGTGGGTATAAGGCTATTTATAGTAGGGTGTATGAAGAAAGCGAAAAGTTAGTTTTCAACAAACAAGGCATTCTAGCGACTCGAGCTTGCAATTGGAACGAGTTGCGAGTTTGAGTCGCGACCTAATTGCCTGGCCAGACTAGAAGTTTTGTCATGTAGTGCTCCAGCTGTCGTGACCCTTCAGCTCCCCCTGCATGCTTCACACGTGTGCCATTCTGGTGACTTGTCAGTCGCGAGTCAGTCGCGAGATCCAATTGTGAGACTCCCTTGAATTGCACACTTCTTGAGATTTCTTCACACTTTCTCATACACCACCCTTACATAATTCTCACCTAAATATAGGGTATCTAATTGCTAAATTACAAGCAAATTTGACACGGAATAAAGTCAACACATAATTGAATAAATTCAACCTTACAATCTCCCCCTTTGGCTATTTTGTGACAAAATCCTAAAACAGACTTTAGACATAACATGTGAGTTGGGAATAGTTGCCAAAACTCACTCACATCTTAATTCTAGAAACTATGAAGCTCTTGAACCATATGAACAAGTATTTCCTGAAAACAACAACACAAGACGATCATTTTAAGTAGAAATCTTGAAATGCATATGGAATAAGCACAATGCGATCAAGTAGTAAAGAATATAGCGATAAAACATGGCTTGACCAAACAAGAACAATCACTATAAATAGTGATCACAATGATCATTCACATAAGGAATGAACATCCGAACATACAAGCCAATAAGCTCAATGCAAAGTATCATTTGCACATGTAACGCTCAACCGATACAAAAACTCAAGGTAATTGCATCAAGGATATAAAATCCAACAAGGGCACAAAAGTAAAGTACTAAAGAAAATGCATAACATTAACTAAAATTATTGAGCTATAAAGCAAAGGTACAAACTATAAAGTACTTTAAATACACAACATAAACCTTGATATATGATAATATAAAGCAGAATATTAAACATAGGCCAAACATAGGCCTTTTCTTTCTCTTGCACTTCAAATTTAATGCTCCCCCTTTTTATCAAGATTTTTCTCCCCCTATCATAACACTCCCCTTATCATGCACCATTTCCCCCTTTTTGTAATGGAATAGCTAGTCGTCATTTTCTTTTAGCTTTCTTTGAATTTGGTGCAATTGAGTTTGGAGAGAAGTGAACTTCTTATCACAACGGATGTTGTGAGAGGACAGGAGAGAGGCTAGTCCGGACATCTTTGTGCTTATGTCTTGGACGAATGCCATAATGTTGTCTAACTTCTCATCATAGGATTGTGAGTTAGAGTGTGAACCACCATGAGAAGCTAGACTCTCTGTCTTGACTCCCTTTCGACTATGACCAATGCTAGCATTGAGTGTACGAATGTTGATTGAACTCGGCTTAAGGTAGGGAGACTCATCTTCCGATGGATGAATGCCTTTGAGTTTCAATATCCTTGAAATGAGGCAACCAAAAAGAATGTAGTTCCTTGAGGCAGTTCTCGCAGCAGTTTTGTGCAAAATATGAAAGATATGTGCGCAAATATCAATATCTTTATTTGTAATCAGATCATGAAGGAACAAAGCTCTTCCGAGATTCATGTACCCGGTGCTTGATTAAGGATAGAGATTGCGAAACATGATTGCCGTAAGCACCTTTAATTCAAGAGAAAGTGAGGAAACACTAATTGATTTCCCATTGGGAGAGAATTCCAAGTTTTCTCCAAGAGTTTCCTGAAGTAATTCCTCATCTGGATTTAAGTCATCATATGCTAGTGGATTTGGAAACATTGGCTGGTTGATGTGCAGAATGTTAGCAAGATAGTAGGGTGTTACTGTGAAGTGCTGTCCTCTAACCCAACATTTCAACTCATCCCCTTCTGAAATGGCGATTGCATAGAATTTCTTCACCATATTTTCATATGGTTCTTCTAAGTTGGAGAGGAGGAAGTTCCAATCCTTGGTGGCAAACCATTTCGGGATTTTCATATCCAGGAGAGAACCCTGATCAAGCACCCTTTCCACTAACATGGGAGCATCCATGAAATAGTTCTCATAAGCTTGTGATGCTGAATATGATCTGAACTTGCTAGCATCATAGAATCCTGTTGATGAGCGATACCTCTTGGAATTAGGAGTGAAGTTGTCAAGATCAATCACTGGTTCTTTTCCTTTGCTACTACCTCCTTTTACAGCTGATCTCTTGAACGGAGACATATCAATCTGTATCATGTAATATCAAAGAGCAAGGGAGACCACATAGGGCAACAAATTTCATTAGCACCTAGTTAGTCCCAAATCAGAATTTTTGTCTAAAACCCTAAAATCATGACATTAAGATCTCAATCATGTCAAAGAGAGTGTGTGTGTGCAAAAAATGTCACCAAGTACAACCTAGGACCCAGTATAACACCACTAATCAACAAAACCTACACATTAAGTTCAACAATTTCATCAGAAAACTAGATTCAAACATCATATTTTCAACTCCTAACAAAGATACATAATCCAAGAAATCTAAGGCAAGAAACATGAATATATTGAGAAAGAAGCAGAACCCATACCTCTTCTTGAATATTGGTTAAGAAATGATGAAGAAACTGGAGGTTTTATGTGTGAAAATGGTGATTTTGGAAGAGGGAGGGACGAACAAGAAGATGAATAGTCACCAGATGGGAGGGAAAAATGAAAAGTTTTTGAAAACTGCCCTGTAAATAACCCTCAATGTGCAAAACACGCATTTTTCGCAATTGGAATGAGTTGTGAACAAGTCGCCAGTGCAAGTTGCCAAAAACCCGTGTGACAAAGTTTGAAAAATTTGTCTGTGTTTTTCGCGACTGGAAGGTCCACTCGCGAGTAAATCGCGATGGGAGTTGCTAAACATTCTGAGTAAAACTCGAGACTGGAGCTTCCACTCACGAACTAGTCGCCAACATGAGTCGCGAAAATCCCAAAAACTCAAATTTTTGAACTTTTTCTAAGTGTTTTTCACAACTAGGGCTTTGACCTGCTAGAGAGTTGCCAGGAGCTTCTAAGTAAGCTCGCGACTTGTTTGACCCATGAGGCAGAGTCGCCAAAACAGTGTTGCACAGTTCTTGAAATTTTTGAAATTTTCAAACTAAAAACACTTTCCAAAAACAACTAAAACACTCAAAAATCTTTATGTGTTTGATCAACATATAATTGAGCACATGCAACACATATAAACAAGTACAATTACACAAATGAATAAGACATTCATTGAATATAGACATGTGTGATGTGTGTGGGTACCAAAAATGAGATAGTCCTTAGTTTAATGTGAAACTTCAATGATCAATTCAACCAAGACATACACAATTAGCACGAGGAAAACTGACCTATCTCAATTATAGAAATATGCATATATGACATCCCACAAAACTTGATTACATAATTTTGAAGCTTTTCATTTGGCTTCATACACATCATATCATTTGATCTTTTTGAATCAACACATCTCATGTTAAGATCAATGCCTAGAATTTTTGATATTTCAATTTGATGAACAAGCCTTTGGCTTTTTGGGGCATCATACATTTTCATAAAAGTCGCTTTCCCTTTTTTCCAAGTCAAATACTAGTATATGCGACGGCTTTTGCAGGTTATTATCTCTTTTCATTTTGCGATTTACATTTGTTGAGCTCTTTAAGCAAAAAAAGAAAAAAAAAAAGAGTGTGAAGATATATAGGCACAAGTCTATGCAAATCTCAAGATCAATAAAACCATTGACTAATCATTCATGACAAGTTTGAAAATTTATTTACAACAGTCACATATTTGTCAAGATTTTTCCCACAATGATATCAGTGCATAAAGAACAAGTTACGCTCATAAATGCACAAAGCCATTAGTACAAAGATACAAGGCAAAACATGCTTGTGACAATACACAATAATGTCGATCAAACTTTTTGGATTTTCTACTTTTTATGTGTTTTTGGATTTTTGACACAAAAGCAAGTAAAGATTGATAAAAAAAACAATGTAAAAACATTCAAAGTAAAAGCAAACAAACAAAAGTTTTCAACACATGCTAGAATGATAACAAAAAGCACACAACCAATCAATGTCACAAAACATAGGAAGTATTTATGCATAGACATGTTGTAATGCTTATGCATGTATACCATTCTTCACCCACACGACACTTGCATTTGGGGTGATATCCCTAGAGGATTGGGTACTATTGTTATGACTTTCAAACCTTCTAGTGAAGCTTATCAAATAGGTGGTGAATGCATCAATCATTTTCATCACATCCCTCACTTTGGGATCACCTTCTTGACCTTTTGGTTGCTCAGCAATCCAATTCCCTTCGCCATGTCTTGGTCCTCTCGACCTTTGAGCACTTGAATTCTTTAATGCTTGAAGCTTATGACAATTAGGTCTGGTGTGTCCTTGAATTCCACAGTGATGGCAAAAATGTTGAATTCTCGGACCTCTTTGTGACTTTGGAAGAGATTTCCCTTGACCCTTAGGTTTGACCATTGATTGGTTAGGAGGTTTAGTCAAAAACCGTTGGTCAATCACATTCCGCTTCTTCTTCGCCTTCACTTTCTCAACAGTAGTGATTGCCACCATTGGTTCCTTAGTTTTCACAAACTTCATATCCTTGGACATATTGGCACTCGAACTACTCTCTCCAGTGTATCCTAATTCGCTTTTGTCGGAGAAAGGTTTTTGATGAGCAAGCACTTCATCAATCTTCTTGGATGAAACCTGCTTTACTTTAGCATTAGCTTGAATCACCTCAAGCTCAAGAAATTTTATCCTTGAGTAGGCTTCGGTCAGCTCTCCATTCAGCGTCTCAACTTCACACTTAGTCTCCTTGTATCAGACTAAAAGACTCTTGAAAGTTCAATATGTGTATAAAACACCCTTGAACGTTTAGACTCCCAATTTACAAATTACCAATTCAAGCTTAATATCAAACAATGTATGTACAGAAAATGAACATAAGCTAATAACTAAATTGATAAACAATCTAAACCAAATAAAATCACATCTACAGCAGAAATTAAATTGCAAAGATTAAGGGAAGAGAGATGCAAACACAAGGACAACACAACGATATATTATCGAAGAGGAAACCAAAGCCCTCGACGTAAAATCTCTCCGCCGCCCTCCAAGCGGTTAATAATCCACTAGAAAATGTAGTTAGGATACAGAAACAACAATAGACCCTCTAAGCCTAATCTACTCAATGTACCAAAGCCCTTCAAGCTTCTTACTTCAAAGAGGTTATGTCGAACCTTTGTCTTTTCTAGCTTACCAGATTCCGCTACTTGACCATAGCATCAACCAATAACCATTGGTCCCTTCCTAACTGCTTCCCAAAGCACCAAATAGCATTCTCACAGATTTGGGTATGGTGAGAAAATGTTTTGGTAATGAACCTCTCAAGGATGTAACAATGGAGAGGAAGAGAGTAGAGGAATTTGAAGAGTCTCTATATGAAGATTGGGGCTGAGTCAATCTTGTTTTTCTCGAGGGTTTCTCTCTTAAAATTCTCTCTGGAAGCTCACTACATATCGTGGGTATAAGGGGTATTTATATTGGGATGAGAATGGAATGCGAAGAGTCAGGCTTTTCAAAACAGAGCTGGCTGGCAGCTTGGCCTCGCGACTTGACTAAGTCGCAAGTTCAAGCCGCGAGTTAACAGAATGGTCAGTCTGTACTTTTTGTCCTGTAGTGCTCCAGCTGGCATGACGCTTCAACTTCTAACATGCTTGGCATGTGTGCAACTTCTGGCTGCTTGTAAGCCGCGAGCCACCTGCAAGATCCAATCATGAGTTCCTGTTACTTTGCACAATCTTGAGCATTTCTTCACACTTTCTCACACACTACCCTTACATGATTCTCACCTACATACAAAGTTACTAATTGCTAAAATACAAGCAAAGTTGGCACAGAATAAAGCCAACAAGATTGTTGATAAAATTCAAACTTACAATCTCCCTCTTTGGCTATTCTTTGACAAAACCCTAACACAAACTCTAGACTTAACATGTGAGTAGGTAACAATTGAACAAAACTCACTCACACCTAACTCTAGAATCTGTGTAGCTCTTGAATCATATGAATAAGAATCTCCTGAAACACAACAACATAATGATCATTGTATGTAGAAAGACTTGTAATGCATATGAGGCAAGCACAATGCGATCAAGCAAAATGGCATAAAGTAATAAACCATGGCTTGACTATACAAGTAATCATTATAAAATAGTGACCACAATGCTCATTCACACTTGGAATGAACATTCGAACATTCAAGCAAATAAGCACAATGCAAATTACTTGCATGTCCAACGAGATACTTGCGAAACATAGCTGTCTCCATCTATCCTGACTCTTCGCATTCCAGTCATGTGCAGGGCATATGCATTATTTCGCGGGATGCTTAATCGCGAGATACTTGCGAAAACCCTTTTATTCTCAATAGCTTGAGTCTTCATACTCTATCTTTCTATCACACAACCCTTACGATTAAAACCAACAATAAATACATGGTATAATAGATTGAATGAAATTACAATCAAATTTGACACGGAATAAACACAACAAAACACATAGTTGTAAATTACAACTTTACAAATACAATCATAGTAGTAATTAAAAGGTAGAGTAAAGGAAGAGAGATGCAAACACAAAGATAATACGGCGATGTGTTGTCGAAAAGGAAATCGAAGTACTCAGCGTAAAACCTCTCTACTGCCTTCCAAGCAGTCAATAATCTACTAAAGAATGAAGTTGGGATACATGAATAGCAGAAGACCCTCCAAGCCTAATTTACCCAGTGCACCTAATGTAATGTCCCATCAGTTAAAAAAAAAAAAAGATTAGATTGTTGGTTCCCACGTACTGCCCACCTAACCCCACTACCCATCACACAATCCACTCCCTCTTTTCTCTCTTTGGTCGGTCACTCTCACTCTTGTTCTCCTTTTCTTTTTCTTTTTCAGTCAACACAACACACATACACACACTCCTCTCCCTCACCCTCCCTCCGATACATTCCTCATCATCACCTCTACCATTTTTTCCGGCAAAATCACTAGAAAATCCCCAAGAACATCACACCTTCACATAAGTTATTTGAGGTAAAAGTTTTAATCACTTTTGATGAGTATTATGTTCTTGTTTGAGATTATTTTACCCAAGCTTTAATAATGATTTTCATGTGATTTAAGAGCTTTGGAAATGATATTCATGTGTTATATGTATGGGTTTTGGTCTTGGTGGATGTATTTGATGAGTGAGTTCATGATTTTTACAATGTTGGGTATCTAAGGCTTGTTATGGTGAAAATTTAGGGGTTTTGAGGTATATCTTGTGAAATAAATTGTGAATATAATTTTATGGTTTATTTAGAGCTAGTTAAAGATCTAAATTGTTTGTTTGAAAGGATATTGTGATTTTGGTGTCATGGGTCTCTTGATGATGTTGTGAAAACCTTGTGGAAACTATTTATAAATTATTGAGGTTTTGATGTTAGAAATAATACCTTGTATGATTCATAAGTATAATGGGAGTCTATGTCTTGTAAAATAATTGGTTGAGAAACTTTGGAGATGGAAAATATTATTTGTGAGGCTAAATCTAGGCTTGCCTAATTTAGTGCTTATTTGGCAATTCCTAATATGTAGCTAGATACAATTTCAAGCTTTATGCTTATTTTGATAGGTTTGCTTGGTATTGTTTAGGTTCTAGCTAATTTCTTTTGGAGCTTGGAAAATTAGGTTTTTGCGGGTTGCAAGGTAAGTAGCTTTTTAATGGGTTTTATTTTGGAAAAATAATCATGTTGCATAAACATTATTTTTGGGTCAAACACATTTTGGAAAATTAATGGTGGAACTATGTTTTTCTAAAAGGTCTTGTGTTGTGACCCTACTATATATGATTATATATGAAAATGCATATTCTTATTGCATATGGGGAATTGCATGATTTGTTAGCAAAGAAAGACTAGCATCTTTGATTAAATTCTAGAGAATGCATATTATGGATTTATTGCATTATTTGCAAAAATATAAAGATGCTTTATCTTGACCTATGTTATTTGGGAAGTTAATATAAAATCTTTTCGACAAGAAATGAGTTGAAGGCTTTGAGAACCTTGTGAATATTTTGGGCATTCAAATATTTTATGAAACTACTTGGAAGTGAATTATGTATTTTGAATTAAAGGTAATTTGTGAGCTCCTTATATTCTACCCATGTGTTGTGACATGTGATTACCTAAATATATACTATAGTCTGTGTGACATTAGTATCTTAGCACCGTCTTTGTGATGGTTATTAGCTCCGGCTTTGTGTCAGCGATGAGTTCCGACTTTGTGTCGGCAGTTTAGTTCCGGCTTTGTGTTGGCAATGAGTTCCAGCTTTGTGTCGGCGATTGTCATGTGGCCTTGGGTTAGGTTTTCTAGTTTGGAACGGTGTTGTTATTGCTCATAGTATCGTAAGTAGTTTCATGTTGAGATATTTTAAGGAATATATAGTATGTAATCTCATGAGAACATTTTGAGAAGCTTTGTGTTGTGTCAATCTATTCATTCTTGTCATATTATTTTGGGGAAATGATTTTGTAGAAACTATTTGGAAATTCCCGAATTAAAAGCATGATTTGTAAATTGTTACCATCATGAAACTTGCATTTCCCCCACCCCCATTAATTATGCTACTTACTGGGATCTGTCTCATCCCATTATTTTATAAACTTTTTAGAGTAGGCAACAACCTTTTGTGACAGCTTTTTGGTGGCTAATAGTAGTTAAACTAACTACTAATGGAGGCTGAACAAATTATAAATGGTATATTAGATGGTGTATATCTTAGAATAGGCTTGACTCATTCTTTTGTATATTTTAGTGGTTGTGATGTTATTCCCACTGATGAGACAAGCTAATGATTTGTAATTAACTATTCAGACCTCTATTCTTTTGTGGCCAACGGTCTTTGTAATTATTACTTAGAGCTCTGACTTACTCTGAGAGTATATTCAATGGAATTATTATGATAATTCTTGATATTAGAACTTGATATAATTTTGTGGATTGGATTGTCAAAAAGGAAAGAAAGAAAAAAAAAATCTAAGGTACTTTGAGATGTCTTTCTCATGCTTCAGACCCTTTGGGGTTTGGGGTGTGACAGTTATGGTATCAGAGCTTAGGTTATGATTCTGTAGACATTGAAAATAGGTATTGATTTTGATCTAAGTCAGAGCATTTGGGGCTTGATGAATTCTTTATTTTGTTCCTTTGTTTCAACTTCCACCTGCTATTCCTTTTTCCTTATCTATCTTTTCTATGTTAACCTTCTATGTTGCCTTGTGATTTACTTGCTTGTTTCTTGGGTATAGGTATATGTACTTTGGTACACTATGCCTCCTAAAAAGAAAGCACGTAAAGTAAGGCATGTGGATGAGGTTACAGCCCCTGAGCATGGCCATAGGCAATGCCAAGAGTGTGAGAGATCTGTCACTCCTGATGGTGGTGAGATTGATGAAGTGGCAGACAGGATTTATGCTAGGATTGCTAGAGTAGTCCAGGGTGGTGAACGTAGGAGGGGGGATTGCCTTTTTAGGGAGTTTCATAAGCAAAACCCGCCAACTTTTGATGGGGGACCTGATCCTATAGCAGCAGATAATTGGCTGCTAAAGATGGAAAAATTGCTGAGAGCCCTTGAATGTACTGATGCTCAAAAGGTGTTGTATGCCACTTATGCTCTTCAGGGTTCTGCTGATAGATGGTGGTCAAGCACTGAGCCATTGTTGAGGACGGAGTTGGGAAGGGACACTCCCATTACTTGGGAGAAGTTTAAGGAAGTTTTCAATAGGACATACTTCCCCGATGTAGTGAGGGATCGTAAGGCAAGAGAATTTTCTAATTTGGTTTAGGGGGCTATGACAGTGAAGGAGTATGTTGCTAAGTTTGTTAAGCTCTCTCGCTTTGCTCCTTACTTGATTCCGAATGAGTCCAAGAAGGTGAAAAAGTTTCGGGAGGGCCTCAATGATTGAACTCGCCCTTTCATTATAGCCTCTGGAGTGGATACTTTTACGGAGGCTATGAAGCGGGCAATGAGTCTTGAAGAAGACTTTAAGTACAACCCAATTTCCAAGGAGAGTGAAAAGAAGCAAGGGTCGTTTCATTCTCAACATGGTAAGGGTCAAGGGCATAAGGAAGGATTCTTTAAAAACTCGGGTAATAGAGGACAATCTTCTAGGCATAGCAAGAGTGCCTATCCTCAATCTGGTGATAAGAAGTGGCCTTGCATTCGTTGTGGTAAAACCCATGAGGGTCAAACTTGCATGGAGGGAGTAAAGTTGTGCTACACTTGTAAGCAACCCGGACACTTTGCTAGGCAATGCCCAACTACCAAGGGCTCAGGTTCCTCTTCCTCATCTCAAGTTGCAAAGGGTAATGAAAATGGGAAGAAGGTGCAAGGCAGAGTGTATGCCTTGACTACTCAGGATGCTCAAGCCACGGATACAGTGGTGGCAGGTATACTTCCTTTGTTCTCTGCACATGCTAAAGTTCTTTTTTATCCTAGTTCTACACATTCTTTTGATTCTTGTGCATTTACTAAAAATCATGACAAGAGCCCCAAACTACTTGACTTTGAGTTATCGGTTTCTACCCCTGTTGGTGATACTTTGTTGACTAATCATGTGCTTAAGTCTTGTATTATTTGTATTGAGGGTAGAGAGTTATTGGCTGATTTGGTGTTGTTAGATATGCATGATTTTGATGTCATTTTAGGCATGGATTGGTTGGCTTCTTACCATGCTAGTGTGCATTGTTTTGAGAAAGAGGTGGTGTTTAGGCCTCCAGGTGAATCAGAATTTCTATTTAAGGCTTCATGTTTGCCTTTTATGCCTCGTGTGATATCATGCATACAAGCAAACCGCTTACTTAGAAAGGGATGCCAAGGATTCCTTGCTAGTGTAGTGGAGTTACAAAGTGGGGAATTAGAGATAGGAAACATTCCCATTGTGAGGGAATTTTCAGATGTTTCTCTTGATGATCTACCTGGGTTGCCCCCAGATTATGAGATTGAGTTCTCTATTGATCTCCTTCCTGGCACTACACCTATTTCTAAGGCACCATATAGAATGGCACCCACAGAGTTGAAAGAACTTAAGGAGCAATTGGTAGAATTGTTGGACAAAGGGTTTATTCGCCCTAGTGCCTTGCCTTGGGGAGCTCCAGTTTTATTTGTCAAGAAAAAAGATGGGTCTATGAGGTTATGTATTGATTACCGTGAGCTTAATAGAGCCACCATAAAGAATAAATATCCTTTGCCTCGTATTGATGACCTATTTGATCAATTGCAAGGAGCACAAGTCTTTTCTAAGATTGATCTTCGTTCTGGTTACCACCAGTTGAAGATTAAGGGTGAGGACATACCAAAGACGGCTTTTCGGACAAGATATGGTCATTATGAGTTTTTGGTGATGCCATTTGGATTAACTAATGCCCCTGCTGCTTTTATGGATTTGATGAATAGGGTATTTCATGAGTACTTGGATCGATTTGTCATTGTGTTCATTGATGATATTTTGATTTATTCTAAGAGTCAAGAAGAGCATGAAGAACACTTAAGGATTGTTTTTCAGATTCTAAGAGAAAGGAAGTTGTATGCTAAGCTGAAGAAGTGTGAATTTTGGTTGAATCAAGTAGTGTTCTTGGGTCCTGTGATATCTAAGGATGGAATTACAGTGGATCCTAATAAAATAGAAGCGGTGGTTAATTGGGATAGGCCTACTAATGTGAGTGAGGTTAGAAGTTTCTTGGGCCTTGCTGGTTACTACAGAAGATTTGTAGATGGATTTTCCCGCATTGCGGCTCCTTTGACACAATTAACTCGGAAGAATGTTAAATTTGAGTGGAAGGAAGAATGTGAGAAAAGCTTCCAAGAGCTAAAGCAGAGATTGGTCACAACTCCGGTGCTAACTATCCCTTCAAGTGCAGGGGATTTTGTCATTTATAGTGATGCTTCTCATAAGGGACTTGGTTGTGTGTTGATGCAAAATGGGAAGGTTGTGGCTTATGCCTCTCGTCAGTTGAAAAATTATGAGAAAAATTACCCCACTCATGACTTGGAGTTGGCTGCAGTTGTTTTTGCTTTGAAAATTTGGAGACATTATTTGTATGGGGAAAGATGCGAGATTTTCACTAATCACAAAAGTTTAAAGTATTTCTTTACCCAAAAGGAGTTAAATATGAGGCAACGGAGATGGTTGGAATTGGTTAAGGATTATGATTGCTCTATTAACTATCATCCTGGTAAGGCTAATGTTGTAGCTAATGCTCTTAGTAGAAAACCTTCAAGTTTTTCAGCTGCTTTGCTAACCACTCGAAAGGAAATTATTTGGGATCTCGAAAGGATGGAGATTGAGGTTGTTATGGGCCATTCTAAGGCCTACCTGGCTAGTTTGAGTGTTCAACCAACTTTGGTTGAAAGAATTAAATTGTCACAGGCCGATGACCCACATTTAAAGAAAATCGTGGATGAGGTGCGTAGTGGAAAGAAATCCGAATTTTCTATCTCTAAGAATGGTACTTTGAGATTTTGGAGTAGATTTTGTGTGCCAAATGATCCATTGATTAAAAAGGAGATTCTAGAGGAGGCTCACTACTCCCCATATACAATACATCTGGGTAGTACAAAGATGTACCATGATCTCCGTGAAAACTTTTGGTGGAATAATATGAAAACGGAGGTTGCCCACTTTGTAGAGCAATGTTTAACTTGTCAGCAGGTTAAGGTGTTACACCAACAACCCTCGGGTTTGTTGCAACCACTTCCTATTCCCCAATGGAAGCGGGAGAAAATCACTATGGACTTTGTTTCAAGATTGCCGAGATCTCCTAAGGGTCATGATGCTATTTGGGTGTTTGTTGATAGAATGACAAAATCAGCTCATTTTCTCCCTATTCGGATGAACAACTCCCTTGATCAGTTAGCTCAGCTCTATGTTGATGAGATTGTGAGACTTCATAAAGTGCCTGCTTGTATTGTTTCAGATAAAGATCCAAGGTTTACTTCTCATTTTTGGGGTGGTGTGCAAAAGGCCTTGGGTACTAGATTGAATTTTAGCACAGCTTTCCACCCTCAGACAGATGGACAGTCTGAAAGGACTATTCAAACTCTAGAAGATATGTTGAGAGCATGTGTTTTGGATCTTAAAGGGAGTTGGGCTAGTCACTTACCTTTGGTGGAGTTTGCGTATAATAATAGTTACCATTCAAGTATTAAAGCAGCACCTTATGAGGCTTTGTATGGGAGAAAGTGTAAATCCCCAATTTGTTGGGATGAGGTGGGAGAACGAAAAATCTTGGGGCCAGAGATTATTCAAAGGACTTATGAAAAGGTAAATATGACATTAAAAGGAAGGCTTTGGAACTTGAGATTGGAGATAAATTTTTCCTACGGGTTGCACCTATGAAAGGGGTAATGAGATTTGGCAAAAAGGGTAAGTTAAGCCCTAGATTCGGCCTTGTCAGGAATTCATAATGTTTTCCATGAGTCTATGTTGAGGAAATACATTCCTAACCCTTCACATGTTTTGAGTTATGAGCCTCTTCAGATTAGAAATGATTTATCATATGAAGAAGTTTCGATAGAGATTGTGGATCGTAAGGAGCAAGTGTTACGCAATAGAACAATACCTTGGGTAAAAGTGCTTTGGAAGAACCATTCAGTGAAAGATGCATCTTGGGAGCGTGAGGAGGATATGTTGTCAAGATATCCAAGCCTTTTCCAAGATCAAGGTACATAAAATTTCGAGGATGAAATTTTTATAAGAGGGGAAGATTGTAACGTCCCATCAGTTAAAAAAAAAAAAAGATCAGATTGTTGGTTCCCACGTGCTCCCCACCTAACCCCACTACCCATCACACAATCCACTCCCTCTTTTCTCTCTTTGGCCGGTCACTCTCACTCTTGTTCTCCTTTTCTTTTTCTTTTTCAGTCAACACAACACACATACACACACTCCTCTCCCTCACCCTCCCACCGGTACATTCCTCATCATCACCTCTACCATTTTTTCCGGCAAAATCACTAGAAAATCCTCAAGAACATCACACCTTCACATAAGTTATTTGAGGTAAAAGTTTTAATCTCTTTTGATGAGTATTATGTTCTTGTTTGAGGTTATTTTACCCAAGCTTTAATAATGATTTTCATGTGATTTAAGAGCTTTGGAAATGATATTCATGTGTTATACGTATGGGTTTTGGTCTTGGTGGATGTATTTGATGAGTGAGTTCATGATTTTTACAATGTTGGGTATCTAAGGCTTGTTATGGTGAAAATTTAGGGGTTTTGAGGTATATCTTGTGAAATAAATTGTGAATATAATTTTATGGTTTATTTGGAGCTAGTTAAAGATCTAAATTGTTTGTTTGAAAGGATATTGTGATTTTGGTGTCATGGGTCTCTTGATGATGTTGTGAAAACCTTGTGGAAACTATTTATAAATTATTGAGGTTTTGATGTTAGAAATAATACCTTGTATGATTCATAAGTATAATGGGAGTCTATGTCTTGTAAAATAATTGGTTGAGAAACTTTGGAGATGGAAAATATTATTTGTGAGGCTAAATCTAGGCTTGCCTAATTTAGTGCTTATTTGGCAATTCCTAATATGTAGCTAGATACAATTTTAAGCTTTATGCTTATTTTGATAGGTTTGCTTGGTATTGTTTAGGTTCTAACTAATTTCTTTTGGAGCTTGGAAAATTAGGTTTTTGCGGGTTGCAAGGTAAGTAGCTTTTTAATGGGTTTTATTTTGGAAAAATAATCATGTTGCATAAACATTATTTTTGGGTCAAACACATTTTGGAAAATTAATGGTGGAACTATGTTTTTCTAAAAGGTCTTGTGTTGTGACCCTACTATATATGATTATATATGAAAATGCATATTCTTATTGCATATGGGGAATTGCATGATTTGTTAGCAAAGAAAGACTAGCATCTTTGATTAAATTCTAGAGAATGCGTATTATGGATTTATTGTGTTATTTGCAAAAATATAAATATGCTTTATCTTGACCTATGTTATTTGGGAAGTTAATATAAAATCTTTTTGACAAGAAATGAGTTGAAGGCCTTGAGAACCTTGTGAATATTTTGGGCATTCAAATATTTTATGAAACTACTTGGAAGTGAATTATGTATTTTGAATTAAAGGTAATTTGTGAGCTCCTTATATTCTACCCATGTGCTGTGACATGTGATTACCTAAATAGATACTATAGTCTGTGTGACATTAGTATCTTAGCACTGTCTTTGTGATGGTTATTAGCTCCGGCTTTGTGTCGGCGATGAGTTCCGGCTTTGTGTCGGCAGTTTAGTTCCGGCTTTGTGACGACAATGAGTTCTAGCTTTGTGTCGGCGATTGTCATGTGGCCTTGGGTTAGGTTTTCTAGTTTGGAACGGTGTTGTTATTGCTCATAGTATAGTGAGTAGTTTCATGTTGAGATATTTTAAGGAATATATAGTATGTAATCTCATGAGAACATTTTGAGAAGCTTTGTGTTGTGTCAATCTATTCATTCTTGTCATATTATTTTGGGGAAATGATTTTGTAGAAACTATTTGGAAATTCCCGAATTAAAAGCATGATTTGTAAATTGTTACCATCATGAAACTTGCATTTCCCCCACACCCATTAATTATGCTACTTACTGGGCTCTGTCTCATCCCATTATTTTATAAACTTTTCAGAGTAGGCAACAACCTTTTGTGACAACTTTTTGGTGGCTAATAGTAGTTAGACTAACTACTAATGGAGGCTGAACAAATTATAAAGGGTATATTAGATGGTGTATATCTTAGAATAGGCTTGACTCATTCTTTTGTATATTTTAGTGGTTGTGATGTTATTCCCACTGATGAGACAAGCTGATGATTTGTAATTAACTATTCAGACCTCTATTCATTTGTGGCCAATGGTCTTTGTAATTATTACTTAGAGCTCTGACTTACTCTGAGAGTATATTCAATGGAATTATTATGATAATTCTTGATATTAGAACTTGATATAATTTTGTGGATTGGATTGTCAAAAAGGAAAGAAAGAAAAAAAAAAAAAATCTAAGGTACTTTGAGATGTCTTTCTCATGCTTCAGACCCTTTGGGGTTTGGGGTGTGACACCTAAGCCATTCAAGTTTCTTGCTCCAACAGGGTTACGACGAATCTAATCTTCTCTAGCTTACCAGATCCTGCAATAGCCTATTGCATCAACCAAAATGAATTGGTCCCTTCTGAACTGCTTCCCAAGCACCAAAATAGCTCCTCACTGGTATGGGTATGGTGACATAAGGATTTGACTAAATGTGCCTCTCAATGATATGCTAATGGAGAGGTTGAGAGTAAAGGAATTTAGAGAATTAAAGGATGAAGATTGTGGATGAGTCAATCTTGCTTTTATCTAGGGTTTCTCTCTGGAAGCTCTTTACATTTTGTGGGTATAACGGTATTTATAGTAAGGTGTATGAGGAATATAAAAAGTCAGTTTTCAACAAACAGGGCATTCTGGTGACTCGGGCTCCCGACTGGAATGAGTTGCAAGTTTGAGTTGCGAGCTAACTGCTTAGCCAAATTGGAAGTTTTGTCCTGTAGTTCTCCAGCTGTCGTGACCCTTCAGCTCCCCCTGTATGCTTCACACGTGTGCCATTCTAGTGACTTACCAGTCGCGAGATCCAGTTGCGAGACTCCCTTGAATTGCACACTTCTTAGGATATCTTCATACTCTCTCACATACTACCCTTACATAATTCCCACCTAAATACAGGGTATCTAATTGCTAAATTACAAACAAATTTGGCACGGAATAAAGCCAGCACATGATTGAATAAATTCAACCTTACAGTAATCAAGAAGCTTCTAGATCTTCATTGTGCATGAAGTGAAGAACTTTGTAGCCAACAACCTTCTTCAAGTTGCTGGAGTTAGTCCTGTTCTGGGATTCGTGCATCATTGGTTAGTCACGTACTGGAATTCTTGTATTAAATGGAAAGAGTGCCACTACAAGATCAAGTCCAATTGGGTACTATTGGAGTAAAGATTCAACTGTAGATTGGTAATTTGGATAGGCCAAGGGTAATTGGTAAAATTCCTTTTACTTGGAATCGCTTTATTATTGATTAGTGAATTCTTGAGAGTGGTGACTTTAAAATCACCTAGTAAAATAATTTTTAAATGTGTAAATAATATCGTGAGACCCATTTTTAATAAAGTGGTTGTGGGTCTTATAAACAGTGCGTGAATAGTGCACAGTGTCTCATGCATAGTGTAATCCGCGTGCATGAACAGTGCAAGTTATTGTTCATAAGCTTAATACACTGTTCATGTCCCATGAATAGTGCAAGAGGCGCTAAAAAAAAAAAAAAAAAAAAAAACGCAAACGCATGGGAGAGACACGCATCCAAACGCTCACTTAATTTAGTTGGTGATTTGTTGTGCTACCACGCCATTGTATGTAATTAAACTTAATTAATTAATTAATTTGTAAGGGATCAATACATTTTTGCCCTATCAGTTGACCCAACTTGATTCTTCAAAAGAGATGGTTCAACTTCAAGACTAGATGTTGAACTCATGGAAGAGGAATCATCAAAGTTGGATATGATGGAAGAGGACAAAACGGGCACCCATTTTACAGAAGAATGGGAGCAGCTGTTTGTCAATGAAGTTCCAAATTTAAAGATATATTCTCCAGTTTGTATATCCAAACCCAAGTTGAATCAATCAGTTCTATTGCCTTCAAGTAGTAATAGGGCGTTAAATGTAAAAACTTCAAGGATTTTAGAGAGACTGGAGGTGCCGAGACAGTTCAGAACAAAAACAGTTTCTCCCATTAACACTAGCAGTGGGATGATGGATACCTGCGTTCCATTGAAGAAGCCTCTTACCCCATCGCAGTGCATTGATACTACAGATCAAGGCTCGACTAAAAGCCAGTTAATGAAACGAAATTTCCAGAGATTAAAAAGGAAACATAAATGAAAAGAAGGCTGCTGCTTTTATACATAATGGAGTTATCGTTGCAAAATGGTCCGTGAGATTGGAAGGTTCTTTCCTTCCTATTTGCTTGTTCTTACTAATGTTTTCCCATGCCAAGGATATTGATTGATATTAAGAAATATATACACATACGGGAAAACGATTTAATTGCTAGTCTTATCAATTTCTTCGGATTAAATTTGATAATATCGTGTTGGATGATAAAATGATGAAAAAGATAGGAATGGAAATGAAGACTTGTGGAAAAAGCTTGCATACAAAATTATTGTATTCGACTATTATCTTAATAATCAACCTATCATATATAGATTGGCCCACGCCATGCAAAGTTGGTCGGAGGATGGTTGACTTGCATTTTACTTCTTTTTTATTAGTATTTATTTTCATCACAGGCAACTCTCTCAAATCTCAATTCACTTTTCTCCTATTCACACTGTTTGGATTGGTCCTTACCACTACACAACCATGAGAGAATCATGCTCATGCATGCGGAACTATCCCAATCCCAAGTTTAGTGGTGGGCGACCAACCCACTATCCTTTGGCTTTGACTGCATCTACTTCCAGCTCTCGATAAGCACTAATTTATTAACTAACTGTAAAGCAGAATTCATAAAACAAAACATACATGGGAAACATAAAATAAAAGTTGGAAAAGAAAGGAAGAAAAACGATCAAAGCGGCCAGAAACTGAGAAACTTGGTACATGAGTATGAGACAGAGAGTGGGATCATCCTGGTGGGGATGGAAAGGGCAATCGTTATCCAGTACTTGTAGCTAATGTCCATTTCCGACTGTGGTCAGAAATTCTCTTTATGGAAATCAAATTTGGTGGAGCTGTTGTCACTGTGAGAGAAATCGGTTGCTAGTTGGCTTAACTCTTTCGTGAGCGCTGCTGGCCCACAGTAAAAGACCCCTGCACGTACGCGGTACGCCAATTATCATTAGCACATGATCATGATCGAAAGCATCAACCTCAGGACCACTCTCCAAATAAAGTATCTTTCATGTTTTCGTGTGGATTGGAAACACGACAGAAAACACTTTAATAAATGTGAACACGGAGGGCATGTATTAAAATCATATTATCCATCTTTTTCACCCTTTAATAATTTAGGGAAATGACAGAAAGTTAGTGCTTGTGAAAACTTTAGCACAAAAAGAAAAAGTAATGGAATGTGCATGATGCATGTAACAACACCATACCATATATATATATAGTAAAGCAAAGCAACCCTGCACTGCATCTGCATGAAAGGAAAATAGTGTGGCATTGGTTACTCACCTACTCTGGAATGTTTATGATTAGAGGCAATGCGCTCGTATACATTGCGCCATTTGGGCCTGGCAAAGTGAGACTTGACACGTGTACCAGAGACGATATCGACCCCATTCTTGGCATGATTGAGGGACTGCAACATGGCAATGAGAGCAGAACGGGCATCACCCTCTTCATAGACGCTGGTGCAATAAGTATGAAGCTCAATCACTCCCCTGTTGTCCAGTTCCGCCATCTCGTTCATCACCTCTCTGAACCAGTCAAAAGATCCCTGCTCCTTTGTCACCCAGTAAAAGTATGCCCTCGCAGTCTTAAAATCATCCACTCTACTTGCTCCTACTGCTTTCTCCTCCTCGTCCAGGGCCCTGGTGTTGTTCACTATGTCCTTCATAATACTGATCATTGGGGTTGCCCCAATTCCTAGCCCTACTAGCAACACCACCTCATATTGCTTGTAGTCTTGTGCTGGAGCTCCATATGGACCATCAATCAACACTCTTGGAACTCTGTTCATCACACATCACTCTTTAGGTCATTCCCATTAAAGAAATCATTACCTTTATTTATTTATTTTAATTTGCTGGGTGTTACATTATTATTAAAATCAGGAATTTTTTTTTGCAAGCAAGCAAGGAAGAGAGAAGCTATTGCCATGTTAGATGAAAATAATTTGCACACTTTATTTAGTTTTTGGCCCTTCCACATGATAAGTTATCTCATACATATGATATATGTATCAACACATCAATCAAGAATATATGACGTCTCTTTGTTTTATGCTTTAATCTATGTCGTGGAAAAATTGCTGTAACAGACGTCACCTAAAGCTTTTTTTCTGGCATACCTTTTGCATTGTGGCTATCTGGTGTACCAATTATTGGGTTACATCAACAATTTTCGTTTTATGGCTTTAACTATAAGCCTAGCAACAATTTTTGAGGGCAGTAGGGTCACCAAACTTTTGTGGTAAAATGGAAATTAATCGTATATTTCAAAAGCTTAAACTATTATGAAGTGTTGAATCTAACCATTTAATCATTATTCTGACATATAAAAACTTGAAGTAATAATTTGATTTCATTATATGCCAAACACCTCACACTTTCTTTAGCCGAGGGCAGACCTTAAGGCTAAAGCCTGTTATGTGTAATTCGATCATGATATGTATAGTATAATACTAACCCTCTTGATCCCTTCTTACATAATTTGTTGTATACATGTAACTGTCTTGGGATACAATCTATTATGTTTCATCATCTGATTCTCTCGCCTGACATAAATTTTTTGACCTCTTACCCAAAAAGACATAATTTAATTAAAATTTTTGAAAGAGCGATTATTTTCTTACTTTGGAATTGGATTGCTATCTCCTTGCAAGAAGTCAGCTCTGAGGAGTCCACTTTCACCACTTGGTTTACACACCTAGAAAACCAATTTCACAGAGATTAGCTACGGGAAGGTGGTTCCTACTTTGGAATAGTTCTCTCCCCACATAATTCAGCATGGGTCCCTTCTACAAATCGTATTTCTTTTAACCATCTTACCAAAAGGAATGTGCAATGTTAGACAAACAATTAAGCGAAAGAGCAAGTTTCATAAAGAGAATATATTTTCGCTAAATGATCAGCATTTGCTAATGATACCTCTCATTGAATGATGTGGTAGGGGTATTATGGAAATTTCTCAAATGAAGATGATAATTTCGCATAGAAACATAGAGCATTTAATGAGATTCTTATCATCTATGATTCTATCACAATAATAAAGTTTCCTAAGTGCGTTTTTGGCCTAAGGGTTCAAACTTCAAAGTAGTGACCTTAGCTTCGTAAGGCATGATTTTCCAATAAAACAAAAGATGGGCAATTTTCCTAATGAAAACGCACCTCTGAGAACTTGTCCATGAGGTGATGTGTCCAATCACCAAGAGCTCGAATATGAACACTAAGATAATTATCTCCAGGTGCTGAGGTGAGGGAAAATGGGTGCCTGTGGACATAAAAGTTCCCAAAAGTAAGCAATGCAAGCAATTAGACAAGGAAAGAAGAGGTAAAGAACATGCCCTTAAGTTAAAAAGGTGATCAGTGCTATCTTATTTTTGGATATGGTAATAAAGATGTCTTATAGACATGCTAGTTAAAATTTTCTTGGCACTGTTTGGCATATTTGGTAACAATGGTTCAAGGGAGGCATACCATTCAAATGGAGATACAGCACCACAATTGACAAACATGTATTGCCCACTTTTGTACGTGAAGTCATGGGGCTTTGACATGTGAAATGACAACACATTTCCGGGATAAACAGCCACCTTCAGTGTGAAAGAGAATGAGATATTCTTCTATATGTACGTACCAACATAAACTTTAAATAAATACGCACGTCCCATATGATAAAAATTAATGATAACTTGAGTTGTTCACCTTTAGTATTGAAACAGGCTCAACACTGGATCTGAATGCCCTGATCAATCTTTCACATATATAAAGAGCAAGAGGAACAGCCAAATACATCCAGGTCTGCCAATTATAGTGGAGCAGGAAAATGTAATATAAGGAGTTATAATTACCAAAAAAGCAAACGAATGTGAATAAAAAAGGTCGAAAGTGTGAGGTGATAGATGCTTAACCGTCTTCTTGTACCATTCCTTGATCAGGTAGAGCTGAAGTCCATGTAGAATTAGGAGGGCGTAAACAATGATGAAGAGGTGGTGGGTATACCAAAAAGCATTGAAGCCAGTTAGATTCTTGAGAAATTTGGGAAGGTTAGGCTTACCTCTCCTTAACCAAGGGCAAGCTAGTGTGAAGGATATTGCCATCAACACTACCATTATAATTCCAGTCACTCCTTCCACTGACTTAACAAAATTCCAGTACTTTAAAGGTTGCTTCCCAAAGAAAGTTTCCATCGGCTCATACCTGTCACTGCTTGCAAGAATAAGGCGAGGGAAATCACAAGCCATATGAAAAATTGAATGAATTCCAACTCCAATTGCAATTCCCCCTGCTATCATCTGAAAAAAGATGCTGTCAATTTTCTTTTCAATTTTTGGTGCCTAGTGAGGATAAAAAAAAAAAAAAAAGTAGGAAATTACCTGGTGGAAATTGAGGTTGTCATCAAAAGGGATTACGACACCTAGTGTGGTCTTATTCCTAAGCCAGGTTATTGTGTTTCTGCAGACTGGTAGCAAGATAAGAGCCATATTCAATTTAAGTGTCTCGGCTGCACCTTTAGCCATGCATACACAATGACCCATAACCTCGTATGCAGCTTTATTTCGATACTGCAAATACTTGTATGCAAATAGGCCTGACATAACCCCAATCCACAATACAATTACCCACACTCTTTGCCAGTTATCCTGTAAGAAATACTCTGTTCTTTGACACCATCTCCTTAACAGGTTGTTCTCCTGTGTGGCTTTGAGCTTTTGGCTCAACCTCCGGCTCAGATTCTGGCTATCTCTACGTCCTATGGACCGACTTGGTGTTTGCAGCAGAAGCATTTCCAGGTTGTCCATCTGTCAGTCCAGTAACAGTCATCGCCAGATGACCAAATTCCTCTAAAATAATAATTCTACAATAGATAATAAATTGTTTCCTACTTTAATCATGAGATCGTGTGTGCGGATTTTGTACCATGATGTATTTTTTATGTTCTGGATCTAACTCTTCCATGATCAAGGCTGCATATTCCTCTGCTTGTTTCTGAATATTTGTGAGTTTGTTGGCAGAAGCACTTAGGCAGATAATCTGCAAATATAATATATTGATTTGATTTAGAAAATTTTTATCCGGACAAAGCTTAAAAAAGGATCACCTCTTTGAAGGGATTAATTTCATGATTCAGATTAAATATTTATAAATTTTAAAAGATATATTCACTGTAATACCTCTCTGACTTCTTCTTCAGTGATTCTGCCATCCGCATCTTTGTCAACCCTGCATTTAATGGTAAGCTAGCTCATGGTTTATTGGTAGATGAAGATAAAGTAATAATTCTTTTGCAGATATTCAGGTACAAATGTTATTCTAAAAAGAAAAGAATAAGTACATGTCAAAGAAAGTTCGAAGCCTGGAGTCGAAGCTCTGATCAGAAATCTGGTCCCAGAACTCTTTCAGCTGGGACTTATTGATGGAATCACCCTTAATACCATGCTTCCGAGCAAGCGCATCAAACAGCATGCCAGCAAACTCCTTTGACTTCTCATCCATTCCTGCCATTACATATAACGATATCTTTGAACAACTTAATTTCTTTAGTTAAAAGAAACATGAATTAAAGATTAGAGAAGAGTTTGTGAGGTTGTGGCGAGCACCTATGCAATTGCCAAATAGCGAACGAGGAAGGGAGGCATTGGTGGAAGCAGTGAGCTTGTCAAATTGCTTCTCAACGGCAGACCATCCAATACCGCCATCTTTCTGGCTGATAAACTTGAGGCCCTTTAAAGCATGAGCTGCTGTGGACTTCTTCCTATCAAAATGAGTTGGAGGAGTGGATTGTTTTGAGAATGAAGTGAATCGCTTCAGTTCCTGAGAGACCTTCTTGATACGTGCAGAAGCGCTTTTTACTATTAAGGAACCAAATGAGGTACTCTTCTCGAGATCTCTAGCAGGTAAAGTACTCAACTGGGGATCTTTTTCAACATCAGCAACGACAGCAACAGTTTGAACGCTTTGAACAACAACAGAGTTATCACAAACGTGATCCATAGAGATCTCAACGTACGGTTCTTCTACAACGTGGGATTTACTGCTGTTGCTGCTTTTAATATTTTCGGTAGCACCGGAGTTGGGTTTGTTTAGAGGACTGCTGTAAGCAAACCTTTCGCTCTCAGGAATTTCTGTTCCCATATTCTGCATTTTGATAATACAGCTCACACATAAGAATTCTACATGGAAGACAACCAAGCAGATATACAAGTCTACAGCTAAACTATTTTTTGCAGATTTGGATGAAAGACGATGAGAGTTGTTGGTTTGATGAATCTCAATCAAGCTTCGAACTATTTAAAAAAAAAAAAAAAAGATCTCAAACTTGCGTGTCTCAGTGTTTTTAACTAATGTTCCCTCCCAGAGTAAGATCCTCTGTATGTTAAACAAACTTTTTATAGCACAACACCTTTGCCCCCACGAAGATAATGGATGCCAAGCATTGATTATGTCACTTCTACAACTGATTAATACATCATAATTGATGATGCCGAAATGTTCACCAGTGAGATGCACAGTCCTTGCACTCGAGTGACCGTTGCCTGAAAGAAAAAACAACACAGAAACACCTTCAAAGGGCACCGGTGTGGAGCCGGCCAAATACCCTCCGAAGGCTAAGTCAGAAAACGCTTTTTTACAACTCTAGAGTGCTAGAGAGGGGTCAGTTACGTGTACCTTTTTGTGGGGGTGTTGGGACCTTTTTATAGTGGTGAGGTCCTGCCTCCTTTCCTTGTAGAGCAAGTCCCTCAAGCTTGCTGGGCAAGACTCCCATCCTTGTAGAGCAAGCCTCTCATGCTTGCTGAGCAAGCCTCCCATCCTTGTAGAGCAAGCCTCTTGAAACGTGGTGGGCAAGTTTGGGCCTTCGTCCTGTCAGGGGCCCACGCGAAGAATGGGTTCTACCTTCTTTGGGCTTGCGGACATGGGCCCATTGGGCCTACCAGGCCTTATCACACAATTTTACCCTCTTCAGCTGCCCCCTTCACCCCATTTGACCCGTCTCCGTTGTGAGGACGGTCAATTGGGGTGACGGTCAAAAACAAACAAGAGAGATGGTCCGTCTTTAAGGAGGTGACGGGTGTGCATGAGCGAACGGTAACAAAGAACTGGGGCGGCAACCATAAGTACAGAATGGTGGAAGACGGAGTAATAGACGTGACGACCAGAGTTCAACGGATGGTGATAAGGATCTCCGGAAAGGGGGCGACGGATAGGGGAACCGTCATGACTGTGGGGGTCTGACAGACTACAGAAGCATTTAAGACGAAGACACGTGTCACTCGTAGATTGGTCCGTATCTTGGATCGAAGTGCCGCTTCGTCTTCCGTGCACTCCACCTATAAAAACCAACATTTCTCTTTCATTTTTCTACTTTGCGTAGAAAATTCACTGTCAGAGCTAGTCCGTCGCTTGTCAGAGTTCACCCGTCCACATCTTCCAGCAACGAGATCAATCCGTTCGCTCCTTTATTCGGTAAGTGATCCTATCCGTCCTCTTGATGTTCCTTCAGTTTTCATATTAGTCATGATAGAAACATTAGACTTTTTGCATCCGTCTCTTCCCTTTTTTATTTTAGACAGTCCGTCTTAGGCTTTGTCAATCCGTTGTAGGAAATGTCTAGTGCGTCGAGTAACCAGTCCTTCGTCCGCGACGGAGCGGGTTACGAGGAACTATACCCGTCTGGTCACAAAGATCCGGACGAATTGATCGAGAGGACTCCGTCTGCCACTTCACCGTCCTCAACAAATGAGGATACGGAGTTGGCCGAACCAGGGGAAGGTTCAGACGACGGTGGAGAACATAGAACGGTAGTCGGGGATGACGGACTAAGGGAGTTCGTCATGCTGCCTGAGTGGACGGTGCACAAATTTGTGTCAACAATTAAGGAGGTCCACTTCAAGACAATTAGGGCGATCTACCAAATACCTGATCACATCCCCATCCGTCTACCCTACAAATCCGAGAAGTGTTATTACGACGGGGTGGATGACTTGGGGGTGTACGAACAAGCGCTGAAAGCCGGACTTAGGTTCCCCCTGAACAGGGTAAAACGAGAACTCCTCCACTTCTTAGGCATATCCGTCAGCCAAGTTTCCCCCAACGCCTGGAGGGTTTTTATTGCAATGGAGGTCTTGTACGGAGCCATGTCCAACGGCACGAGGTCGTTGACTGCACGGGAGTTCCTCCATTGCTATCGTCCGGACGAGATAGACAAGTCGAGGGGCATGTACAGTTTTGTTCCTAGGAAGTCCGTCCTGAAAGTCATTTATGAGACCCCGGACTCCAACCGAGATTGGAAGAGCCGTTACTTCTTCCTGGAGGGTGACGGTTGGATGTGCCACCCGGGGGAGACGGATTTTCTGCCCATCGACAAAACGTGGGGCATCTTGGACCCGTCCGGTACAGTTCAGCCCGTCGTGTTACGTAGGTAATTTTACATTAACTTTTTAACAGCCGTCCTAACTTTCTTTCCGTCTTTTTTTTTCAGTGCGACGGCGTCCTCAAGTTGACATAGAGGAGTTCAGTTTCTTGGAGAAGATTTTTTCAAAGACGAAACCAGAGGAACGGACTTGGGCGAAGCTTGTCAATCTAAACACCGTCCACTGGTATTGCGACGGACCGGAGCCTACAGCCGCCGCGATAAAATACGAGGAACGCACCCGTCAGCGTAAGTCCGTCACATCTTTTCTCTTTTGTTCATCCGTTCTGAGTTTCACCCGTCCACTCTTGTTTCTACAGAGATGGACGACGCGAAGAGGAGGGCCGTCATCAGAAGCAAAGCCGCCAAAAACAAAGAGACGGACGTAGGGGCGATGGGGACGGGCTCGAGTAGGCCCCTGGCGAAGAGGCCGATACCCAGGGTCGACCGTGCGCCCAAGAAACAGAAAGTTTCTACGGAGCCCGTCATAGGCCTCATGGCGGAGGGAAAGAAAACGGTGACCCCAGCGAAGCCTGGGGCGGGGAAAGGCCTGATGGTTGCTCCTCCGGGCAGCCAGAAGAAACCGCCCGTCCTACTCCGCGAGGACCCAAAATATGCCCTGGGGAAGATCTCCTCCATCATTGGGAGCGAGGACTACGAGGATTTGGGTAACCATTCGACGGAGGCCATGGGGGAGACGGGCCTCTTCAGCATTGCCCAAGTAAGTACCCGTCACCATTCATCTTTCAATTTCTTTTGTTGTCATCATTTTTTTTTTACTAAGTCTAATTTGATCGTCAGGCTATGCTCATGACGAAGGGTCTGATGGACCGGGCTCTTCGCAATGAGACGGCGTTGGAGAGGGTCCGTGACCAGGCCAGGGTGACGGAGGAGGAGCTGCTCGAGCTCAAAAACTGGAAGGTTGTGACGGAGAAAAAACTCAAGCTGGCTGAGGAGGTGAGGGACGAGCTTCAGAGGACGGTGGAAGAACTCAAAGCCGTCCTGGAAGATAAGGAGGACGAGCTCCGTCTGGCCAAGGAGAAGGCCGTCCAAGAGTACCGCGACTCGGACGCCCTCTTGACGGAGCTTGGGTCTTCGTATACCGATGGCTTTGAGGATGCCCTCCGTCAGGCCAAGGCTCTATACCCCAAGCTCGACTTTTCAGCCGTCGATATCAACGTCGCGGAAGGCATGTCCGTCCAACCAGACGCCTCTGACGACACTGCCGACCTTTTTGCCGAGGAGAAGCCTGTCTCCGTCGCCCCTGAGCCTCAAGCTGAAGAAGCGAAGACCCCAGAGCCCAAAGACCCCGTCGCCCCCAGCGTGTAGACGTTTTCTGTTTTGTATTAATTATATCGGAAAACTCATTGGATTTTTGCCCGTCGTGTGTAGGGCTTGTTTTACATCATTTGTATTTGACATTTAAACTGATTTATTTAAATGTTTCTCTTAATATCGTATTGACAATGTTGATGTATGCTCCGTCTTGATATTAAATACTTGTTTAATTCGATCCGTTCACATCGTGGACCTTTATGTTTGTGACCCAGTTGGGTCCGTTCATTTTTTGCACTCGTGTACATATCTAGCGCATGTTGGTGTCCGTCTACTTAGTGGATCTGTATGAATTTACAAACCATGGTCGTGTCCGTCCTCTTTGGGACTTGTAAGTTTTGTGACCCATGGTGGGGTCCGTCCTCTTTGGGACTTGTAAGTTTTCTGGCCCATAGTGGGGTCCGTCCTCTTTAGGACTTGCAAATTTCCTGACCCATGGTGGGGTCCGTCCTCTTTTTAGGAATTGTAAATTACTAACCCATGGTGGGGTCCGTCCTCTTTAGGACTTGTAAATTACTGACCCATGGTGGGGCCCGTCCTCTTTGGGACTTGTAAGTTTTGTGGCCCATAGTGGGGTCCGTCCTCTTTAGGACTTGTAATTTTTTTTGACCCATGGTGGGGTCCGTCCTCTTTAGGACTTGCAAATTTCCTGACCCATGGTGGGGTCCGTCCTCTTTTTAGGACTTGTAAATTTTTTGACCCATGGTGGGGCCCGTCCTCTTTAGGACTTGCAAATTTCCTGACCCATGGTGGGGTCCGTCCTCTTTTTAGGACTTGTAAATTTTTTGACCCATGGTGGGGCCCGTCCTCTTTGGGACTTGTAAGTTTTGTGGCCCATAGTGGGGTCCGTCCTCTTTAGGACTTGTAATTTTTTTTGACCCATGGTGGGGTCCGTCCTCTTTAGGACTTGCAAATTTCCTGACCCATGGTGGGGTCCGTCCTCTTTTTAGGACTTGTAAATTTTTTGACCCATGGTGGGGCCCGTCCTCTTTGGGACTTGTAAGTTTTGTGGCCCATAGTGGGGTCCGTCCTCTTTAGGACTTGTAATTTTTTTTGACCCATGGTGGGGTCCGTCCTCTTTAGGACTTGCAAATTTCCTGACCCATGGTGGGGTCCGTCCTCTTTTTAGGACTTGTAAATTTTTTGACCCATGGTGGGGTCCGTCCTCTTTAGGACTTTCGATAGCAGTCGTTTAGTAGCAAGATTTACACAGCAATGTTCTGAACGTTCCTTCATTAAATTCGATCTTGTAGAGGAAAGTACCTGCCCCTTCTTGGGCTAACAAAGGTTCCAAAATACAAAAAGTTCGAAAGTAGTTGCCCGACTGCTACAAAATAACTGAAATCTAGTAAATATACATTGGGGGATTAAAACTTGACTTCTACTGGTAATATCTTCGAAGGTGCTCCGTGTTCCACGGATGCTGGAGTTTTCTTCCGTCCATGGTCTCAAGATGGTATGTGCCCTTCCTATGCCATGATGTGATTCTATACGGTCCTTCCCAATTTGGTCCGAGCTTTCCCTGAGTAGGGTCCTTAGTAGCACCCATGACCTTTCGGAGTACCAGGTCGCCGATCTGGAAATCTCTGTGCCTCACCTTTGAGTCGTAGTTCTTCGACATGAGGTTCTGGTATCGCGCCAATCTTTGTTCAGCCACTGCCCGGACCTCGTCCACCAAGTCTAGCTGAAGGCGCATTGCTTCCTCGTTCTTGTCCTCCGTGTAGTTCTGCACGCGGTAGCTGGTGAGGCCGATTTCTGCTGGTATGACTGCTTCGGCTCCGTATGCAAGTCGGAACGGGGTCTCCCCAGTTGGTGTCCTTGCGGTCGTCCGATATGCCCACAAGACGCTTGGCAGCTCGTCTGGCCAAATACCCTTTGCCCCCTCGAGCCTGGTCTTGATGATCTTTAGTAGTGTCCTGTTTGTGACTTCTACCTGTCCGTTTGCTTGCGGGTGTGCCGGTGAGGAGTAATGATTCCGAATGCCTAGCTCTGAACAGAAATTCTTGAAAGCGCCGTTATCGAACTGTTTTCCATTGTCGGAGATAAGCACCCTCGGGATCCCGAACCTGCATACGATGTTTTTCCATACGAAAGCACGGATATTCTTCTCGGTGATAGTGGCGAGGGGTTCTGCTTCGACCCACTTCGTGAAGTAGTCGATGCCGACTACGAGGAACTTTAGCTGCCTTAGAGCCGTTGGGAAAGGGCCCATGATGTCTAATCCCCATTGCGCGAACGGCCATGGGGCCGTGATGGGTGAGAGTTCTTCTGATGGTCGTCTGATTAGGTTACTGAACCTCTGGCACTTGTCACAGGCCTTCACATACGATTGGGCGTCCGTGAGCATCGTGGGCCAGTAGTACCCGGCTCGGACAAGTTTGTGCACTAGAGACCGTGCTCCAGAGTGATTCCCGCAAATCCCCTCGTGGACTTCCCTCATCACATATTCTGCTTCGCCCTGGCCTAGACACCTTAGGTAAGGCCGGGAGAAACCTCTCTTGTACAAAGTGTCGTTGATCAGCACGAATCGTGTGGCCCGGACCTTCAGCCTCCTTGCAGCATCCTTTCCGTCTGGCAGAGAGCCCGACTGTAGGTATCCTTTTAAGGGCGTGGTCCAGTCCTCTCTAACATCTATCGCCTGTATCTTTTTTCTATCATCAATGAGTGGGTGAGTTTGAACGAAGGATAATACCTGTTTAGGCGCATTCATGAACTCCGCGGAGGCTGCTTTGGCCAGACGGTCGGCGCACTCGTTTTCCTCCCGTGGAATCTGAATGAATTTGACCTCGAGGCCTGCGATTCGACCCTTCACCTCCACCAGGTACTTCTTCATCCGTTCGTTTCTACACTCGAAATCGCCATTGATCTGACTGGTTATCACCTGGGAGTCGCAATGTATGGCCATGTTACCTGCGCCCGCGGCCTTTGCGAGATCTAATCCGGCTATCAAGGCTTCATACTCCGCTTCGTTGTTGGTTGTAGGGAAGTCTAGTCTTATCATGCACTCGATTTTGTCCCCTTCTGGTGTCCGTATGACTACGCCGGCTCCTCCTGAGTGCTGATTTGATGATCCGTCCGTGTGGATGATCCACAATTTCGGCCCTTCTGCCCCCTCGCCTTCCGGCTGAGTGTACTCGGCTATGAAATCTGCCACCGCTTGCCCCTTTATCGAGGTCCGCGGACGGTAGCGCACGTCGAATTCGCTCAGCTCAATTGCCCACAATGCCATCCTTCCTGCCGCCTCGGGGTTGCCCATTGCTCTCCTCAGAGGTTGGTCCGTCAGGACCACGATCACGTGGGCCTGGAAATACGGTTTGAGTTTCCGTGCTGCGGTCATTAAGGCAAGGGCCAATTTCTCAATCCGTGGGTACCTTTCTTCCGCTCCTCGGAACGCCCTGCTCACAAAATAGACGGGTCTTTGGGAGTGTCCGTCTTCCCGCACCAGGGCTGCACTGACTGCGGCCTGTGAGACTGCAATGTAGAGGTACAGCTCCTCCCCGGGTACGGATGGACTGAGAAGTGGCGGTGACGATAGGTACCTCTTCAAATCTTCGAATGCTCTTTGGCATTCGTCCGTCCATTCGAACGATTTCTTCAGTACTCGGAAGAAGGGCAAGCACCTATCCGTCGCTTTGGAGACGAATCTGTTCAGGGCCGCAACCTTCCCGTTCAAGCTCTGAACTGCCTTTACTGTCTTCGGGGGTTCTAACTCCATTATGGCTCGCACTTTCTCTGGGTTGACCTCTATGCCCCTTTGGGAAACCATAAATCCCAAGAATTTCCCGGCCGTAACCCCGAACACACATTTACCTGGGTTCAGCTTCATGTTGTACGACCGAAGGGTGTCGAATGTCTCCTGAAGGTCGCTGAGATGGTTGCCCTCGCGCACGCTCTTTACCAACATGTCGTCGACATAGACTTGTACGTTCCTGCCGAGCTGGTGCGCGAACATCTTGTTCATCAGTCTTTGATACGTGGCCCCCGCGTTCTTGAGCCCGAACGGCATTACCTTGTAACAGAAAAGTCCTTGGCTGGTCACGAAAGAGGTTTTCTCCTGATCCTCCTCCCCCATTTTAATCTGGTTGTAGCCTGAGAAGGCGTCCATGAAACTCAAGAGCTCGTGTCTGGCCGTCGAGTCCACCAGAGTGTCTATCCTCGGGAGTGGATAGCTGTCTTTTGGGCACGCCCGGTTCAGGTCCGTGAAGTCAACGCACATTCTCCACTTTCCGCTACTCTTTTTTACCATGACCACATTTGCTAGCCAGTCGGGGTAGTAGACTTCTCGGATGAATCCTGCTTCCAGCAGCTTTCTAACTTCTTCCGCGACCGCTTCATCCCGTTCCGGCGCGAACACCCGCTTCTTCTGCCGGACCGGGGGGGAGTCCGGGTTGACATGCAGCTTATGTACTATTACTGACGGATCGATTCCTGGCATATCTTCGTGACTCCACGCGAATATGTCCTTATTACTCTTCAGGAAGGTTGCCAGATCTTGCCTTATCGTCTGGCTGGCCATGGTGCCCATTCTTGTCGTCCGTCCGGGTCTTGATTCATCGAGAGTGATTTCTTCCAACTCCTCTACCGGCTCTGCGACGGTCCGCTGTTCGCCAATGCATAACGTCTGCTGGTGATCCTCCATTTCCAGCATGGCGACATAGCATTCCCGGGCGGCCACCTGATCTCCCCGTAACTCTCCAACCCCGTACTCGGTGGGGAACTTGACCATCAGGTGGTATGTTGAGGTTGCTGCTTTCCAAGAGTTCAGCGTCGGTCGCCCTATGATACCGTTGTACGCGGATGAGCAGTCGACCACTAAGAAGGTCACGTCTTGAGTGATCTGCTGCGGATAGTCACCGACTGTCACCGAGAGCGTGATTGCTCCTAATGGGAGTATCCTTGTTCCCCCAAAGCCAACCAAAGGGGCATTCGTCGGTGTTAGCCGTGCTCTATTTATTCCCATCTGCTGGAACGCTGGGTAGTACAGGATGTCCGCCGAACTGCCGTTGTCGACCAGCATCCGGTGCACGTTGTATTCTCCTACCCTTAGACTGACGACGAGGGCGTCGTCGTGTGGATGGTAGAGGCGCCTCGCGTCGTTCTCCGAGAACCCAATGATAGGATCCTCTCTCCGCGCCATCTTGGGTACAGAACCCGTGGTCTGCACATGTTGGACCATCCTAAGGTAGGTCTTCCGGGCCTTCTTGGACGATCCCGTTGCTGCCGTGCCCCCTATAATCATCCTTATTTCCCCAACGGGGGGTTTCTGACGGTCATTCTCCCGCCGGGGGGCCTGCTCCCGCGCTTGGACATCCGTCCTTTCTCTGCTGACGAACTTCTGCAGTTTTCCATCTCTGATGAGGGCCTCTATCTGCTGTTTCAGATCGTAGCAATCCGTGGTGTCGTGACCGTGATCTCGGTGGAAACGGCAATACTTGTTCCTGGATCGCTTGGCTGGATCGCTCTTTAACTTTCCCGGGAATGTCAGAGATCCCTCATCTTTGATCTGCATCAGCACCTGGTCTAGCGGAGCGTTCAGAGGGGTGAATCTCGTGAATCTCCCTCCTGGGGGTTTAGAACGCTTATCCTCGCGTCTATCTCCCGTTCTTGGTTTCTTCTTTCCGTGGTCCTGCCCGGCATCCTCCGGTCTCTCCCTCTTCCTGGGTTTGTCTTCCCTAGCTGACAGTGCGTCCTCCGCATTCATGTATTTCGTGGCCCTGTACAGGACCTCAGACATGGTCTTCGGGTCATTTTTGTACAGGGAGAATAGGAATTTTCCCTTCCGCAGGCCATTCGTGAAGGCTGCCACCAGAATCTTGTCGTCGGCCTCGTCAATGGAGAGGGCTTCCTTGTTGAAGCGGGTTATGTACAACCGCAGTGTCTCGTCCTCCCGCTGCCTGATGCTCATTAGGCATGCTGTCGACCTCTTGTACCTGTGCCCCCCGATGAAGTGCGAGGTGAAAAGTGCACTCAGCTCCTTGAAAGTACTAATCGAGTTTGGCGTCAACTTGCTAAACCAGACTCTCGCCGCGCCCCTCAGTGTTGTAGGGAAGGCCCTACACATGACCTCGTCCGGGACTCCCTGGAGGTGCATCATGGTCTTGAAGGTTTCCAGATGATCTAATGGGTCCTTGACCCCGTCATAGCTCTCGACCTGTGGCATCCGGAACTTCGGTGGCAGGGGATAGGAGTTGACTGATGCGGTGAACGGCGAGTCCGTCCTGTTCACCAAATCGTCAAGGTCGCTGGAGACGCGTCCCTTAAGGGCGTTCATCATGACCTCCATCTGCTCTTTCATCGCCTGCATCTCCGCGAGGATGGGCGGTGGCGCTGCATTTGTGAGGGAGGGCATGTGCGAATCGCGCCTCTCCGTTTTACTGGGCTCATTACTGCCCCCTTGCTTCTCAGGCCCTCTTCTTTCGGAGCTGTCCCCTTGGTTCTCCTCCTGACCGTTTTGCCCCGCATTCTTCTGTCGCAGCTGTTCCTCCAGGTCATGATTCTGTTTCGTGAGGCGCTCTACCGCGGCCGCGAGGGTCTGGACCTGTCTTTCTAATGCGTTGGGCCTTGGCGGCTCGTCGCCTTGCACGTCGTTGGAGTTGGCCATCGAGCGCGTGAGTACCATGCAACTCTTGTGTCCGGGAGGCGACAATGGCCTAAATTGTCACGATCGTCGTTCCCCACAGACGGCGCCAACTGATGATGCCGAAATGTTCACCAGTGAGATGCACAGTCCTTGCACTCGAGTGACCGTTGCCTGAAAGAAAAAACAACACAGAAACACCTTCAAAGGGCACCGGTGTGGAGCCGGCCAAATACCCTCCGAAGGCTAAGTCAGAAAACGCTTTTTTACAACTCTAGAGTGCTAGAGAGGGGTCAGTTACGTGTACCTTTTTGTGGGGGTGTTGGGACCTTTTTATAGTGGTGAGGTCCTGCCTCCTTTCCTTGTAGAGCAAGTCCCTCAAGCTTGCTGGGCAAGACTCCCATCCTTGTAGAGCAAGCCTCTCATGCTTGCTGAGCAAGCCTCCCATCCTTGTAGAGCAAGCCTCTTGAAACGTGGTGGGCAAGTTTGGGCCTTCGTCCTGTCAGGGGCCCACGCGAAGAATGGGTTCTACCTTCTTTGGGCTTGCGGACATGGGCCCATTGGGCCTACCAGGCCTTATCACACAATTTTACCCTCTTCAATAATCATATTGGAATTATTTGGCATATGCTTCACTAACTTTACAAAAGTATGAGTTGATTATTGCTTTTTTTTTTTTTTTCTAATATTTATTTATTTATTATTTTAATACATAAGAAAGATCTCGTTTCTTTGACAGGAAAATATCTACTTACACTCTTTGGACTAAACTTTCTACGCTCATCATTGTTAATCATGATTTACAGCAAAAATATGTGATCTAAATGGTCAATGATGATGCAAAAAATTGTCTTTTATGCTCTTTCTAATGGACAATAATAAGGGTTTCTTCTGACAATCAAACTGCAAAGAAAGTTGGAGAATGGATAAAGGGAGAGAACGCTAGTGTGGTGTTAGCCAAAAGCTCTCAGATAATCAAGTTAAAAAGGTGAAAATATTCATTTAATAGGATCAATCAAAGAGAATAATATGGCTAGTATGTAGAGATTAGAGTGCATACTCTTTACCTTTGTTCCTTTTGGATTTTATAACCTCATTTATTGGGTTAAGATAGCTTGACCCCGGTTAATTAATTTAATTACTCAAATTGATTAATTAGGTCAAATTACATGCAAATCATGGAGACACCAAAAAATCACCAAATAAACTAAATGAAGCGGAAATTAAATTGACACGGTAATTTGTTGACAAATAGAGAAAACTTTTTGCAAGGCAAAAACCCCACCAGGTGAATTTAAGGTCACCATTCCCAAGAATTCACTGAGTAATAATCAAGCGGTTACAAATATGAGGAATCTTACAACTACCCTAGTCTATCCCAAAATACAATGTACAGTTGAACCTTCACTCCAATAACCAATTGGACGTGATTTTGTCGTAGCCTTCTTTCCTTTGATGCACAAATCTCTAATCTGTGACAAACTCCTTTGCATGGATCCCGGTACGTGACTAAATCTAGCCACTTGAATGATTGTTATTGGCTGCAAAATTCTTCACTTCATAAACATTAAAGATCAGGAAGCACTTGGTTACAAAACCCTATGGCATACAAACGCAATAGCTTCTCACAGAGAGAATTAAACTCTTGGTCTCTGTATCCATATATGACGGCTCTTAAAATAAACTTTATATATGTCTAGAGTTTTGAGAAAATACACCCTAAACAAATACATCAGCATGAGCCAAATTTCAGATCTGAAAATTCTAAAATCGTAATTCTCGATAGATCAAGCTTGTGTTGAGCTTCCCATTTAGTCTCAATAACAACTATCTATCGAGGTTTAATAAACAACTTTTTTTCACTTGTTTATTGGTTCAATCTTCATGTCTTTAATATTAACACTTGATATGTTTAAACAACATATTTCTTGATATATTAAACCCAACTTGGATCTACCCAATTACAAGTACAATGCATTTTGTCAAAGGATTAGCCAATTACATAAAAAATATGACCCTAACAATCTTCCCCTTTGATAATCTGTGACAAAACCACAAGCATAATTATGAGAGAAGTATAAAACAACAATCTCCAAAACTATTACACAAAGAACTACATAAGCCTAACTAATACAATGACCTCTTAAAAAACTTTGCAAGAAAAGAGATCATGGCATGAAAGACTAACAACCTATCTTAGCTGAAACATTTAAACAAAATCCATCAAGGCATCAAGTGTGAAATAGAGACAAGATATATAAAAGAAGAAACATGTGCATAAAGAGAGAAAAGAAACAATACATGTGAGATAAAGGCAAAGAAACATACATCATCATATACATATCAAGTAAATACAATGTATGTAAAGTGGTCACAAGACCATGATACATGAAGTGAGAAAGATACATAAAAAACCTCACTACATCTCTCAAAACACTCCCCCCCTAATTAGTCTATCTCTACACTAGCTCTCCCCCTAACAATATGACTACTCTCTCATAACCAAAACTACTTCCCCGTTTTGTCACGAGTGACAAATGGTAAATTACTAAGAAACAATCATCTCATCATCACTGGGAGAGGCAGAAGCATCATCACTTTTATCATCTCCACTATTAGAAGACTCCTAAGTAGGCTCAGGAGAAGGACAAGGAGAAAAACTGCCAAGATAAGATTGTCAACAAGTGATGCGACCAATCTTGGTGTTCATTTGACACGTCTCATCAGAAAATGGTCAAGACGACTACCAAAATCAGCATGCATGTGCTGAAGTTGATCCATGATGGCAGAGAGAGATGCCTCTACTCCAGAAGAAAAAGATGGAGCAGATGAAGAAGAGGGTTGAGAGGCATAGGCAGCTTCCTCTACAGCACAAAAGGAAGCCTCCTTTTGTTGAGCTGGAGTAGGCTCCACATAAGGCCGCTTAGTAGCTAGTTATACATCACTCCTCTGTATAGACTCCTTACTGATAGCACCCATGTAAGAGAAGAAATGGGCAGAAGGAATAGGAATGTGCAAGTGTGTGAGGATGCATGTGATAGTCGAAGGTAAAATTAGCTTATCACGTGTATCTGTGTCTTGATAGATATCTATCATAGATACTATCATGTGTGAAGGAAAGTCTATAAAGAGACCCTCCAAGAGAGAGAAAAGAAAATGAGCACGAGGCTCGGTAATAGTGTTATAGTGAAACTGTGGAGCGAGAAAAAAGGTCATCACCATATTAAGGATCCTTGGACCCTTAGCAAAGTCATGTGTGGTGAAGTTTTGAAGTCCACCCCACACTATGGCCATTTCAAAGAAACGTGTGGCCAACTCATCTTGAGAGATAGGACAGAGATGAGGATGACTAGGATAGTTTGGACGAACTACCCTAGGGACATGTAGTACCTTGGAAATAAGATCCGGGGTAACTATGATACATGTTCCTTTGAATACCGTAGTAAACTGAGGAACAAAGGTATTGATAGTGTGTATGTTGGAGTAGAATTCTTGTATAAACACGTTGGGACACCTTGAGAGTTTCTCACAAAGAGATTCCCAATCTTGAGAGCTAAACGCTCTGGGAAGAGGAGTGTCTGGAAAATCAGATAGAATGACATGGCATTTCAAGTGAATTGCCCTGTCATTAAAGTTCTCATCAAAATCCTTTTGGGATTTTGAATCATGGGACTTATCTCTAGCAGGAAAAAAGGGAAAAGAAGAAGAAGAAGAAGAAGAACCATGATGAGTGATTGGGTTCTTGGAAGGAACAGACTTTTTGGGTGCCATAATTAGAAGCTAAAGAAGGAAAGAGAAACAAAATAGAAACATAGTAGAAGAGATGCTTAGGAAAGAAGAAAAAGAAAAAGAGCAATGCATAGTAGTGCATGAACATGTTACATGCAAAAATAAAAACATCATGGGCAAAAACCCAATTCAAACTACAACATTCATAGTGAATAATCTAGCACACAACCTAGAATGCATGAAAACATGATTATAATGCTAGAGAATGCAATGCATGATCATGTGAGAACAAATTTACAAAACCCCACCCAAAAGTTTTAGCAAAATCACAAAAACCCCAAATTTTCAACAAAACAAAAACCTAGGTCTAAAATGCATGAAGAATGAGGAAAAGAAGAGATATAGTTCACTTACCAAAGGATTTAGGCTTGGAAGAGGCTGAAATTCTGATGAGAAAAAGAGGTGTTTGGGTTGAGAGAAAAGAGAGAGAGAGATTGAAATGTTTGAGTGAGAAGTGAATTGAGTTGAATCTCAAGTTTATATAGAATCAAGTATCTCGATATATCGAGAGGTATCGAGGATTTGTCGAGAACAAAATCTTGATAGATCGAGAGATATCGAGAAGGTATTGATGGCAAAAATCTTCGATAGACCGAGGAGGTATTGAGCTTTTATTGGCCAGACAGAGAGCTCAGAAAAATAGCTCGATGGATCGAACTATCTATCGAGAGATATCGAGAGAAACCTAGAAAACCTCGATAGAAGCGGCTTGTGTCAAAAGGTATTGAGCTTCTATCAAGCTGCTATTGAGCATATAGAAACAAGGTTTTTCAAGGAATGAGATGAATGCAACCAAGATAGACATCAAACCAAGCAACAAAGAAGCATGTTAAGCACTCAAACACATCAACAACTCTGGATGCAAAGCATTCCTAGATCAAAACACACACTAAACAAGTCTAACCAATTTCATTTTCAAAAACAAATTAAGATGGTTTAGTAAGTTTATACTACCACATGTATTCTTTGTGATGACTAAATCATATTGTACTTGTACAATAATATCAAGAGTGGCAAAGAGTATGCGTGTTGTGTGTGAAACTTTTGCGAGAAAGCATAAGTGTCCCATCACATGAAGAGTAATGATATAAGAGAATTGAATACATCCACACACAACCATAACTATTTGATGGGGATAATCACCTTTAAGGTACATCATATTAGTCCCACATCTCCTATAAACACGCTTGCAACCATATTTAAAAACATTTTGATTCCTTTTGATTTTCATGTTCTTTGCATATTTTTCTTTTAAAGTATAAAATGGCATAACATGCATGGGTATATAAGAAAGAAAAGAATTACCCAATTATGTAAGCCAAACATCTTATTTTTGCTGTGCAAGTTCTACACCTTACCGAGCATGGCTTTTATAAATTGCACATAGATGTTTTATGATTGATGAGTTTTAGTAGTGAGATGATTATTTTTTCCTTTCTCTTAGGATTTTTAGTCATTCCTGTCAAAAAGAGTGATAAAGATATGAAAGATAAAAGATTAGCAAAATCATACAAATCACATAAACGAGCCACAAAGCTCCCACTACTTAGTTGTTCACGAAGATGCTCATCTAAGTTATAAGAGATACAAAGTTGATAAACTCTATTTCAAAGGCCATCCAAGGTACACAAGTACCAGTATACACATACACATACACATACTATTTTTGTATTTTTCAGACTCCCCCCCCCCCCCTTTTTTATTGAAAAATAACAAACAAAACAAACACACAAACAAACATATTAAAAAATAAAAAATAAAGACAATATCAACTCAAAAACTACCAACCAAACACACAAGAGATGCAAGAAAAAGAATGGAATTACTTAAAAGGAGTCTTTCGCTTTCAAACAAGAGACTTGGAAGGAGAACCTTTCCTGTTCTAAAACCTCTGATGAGGAGAATATGAAGGAGGACAAAACCCATTGAAATTTGTCAAGAACATCACAGCCTTTAAGAGTTCTCCAAGAGGAGCCAAAGAGTTTTGAAGTTGATTTTGGCCTCCAAAAGATAACACTGTTGCTTTGTTGAGTAGCAAGCCACTTATAACAATTTGGACGAGTAGGTCCTGATGCTCCACAGTGATGATAGAAGTAAGGTTTCTTAGATTGAGACTTCTTATTAGTGGAGTGATGATTATTCTACTTAGCTTCTTTAACAACCTTAGGTGGTGCTCCCAAAATAGATTTTCCCTTATCATGTTGTGAGAGACCGTAAAGGGGGTGCTCTCAAAAAAGAGATTCGAGTGCTTTAAGGCACCACTCTTTTTGGGTAAGTGGTGTGAAGTCGCTACTTATTTTTTATACAAAAAATAAGAAAAAATAAATATAATTACATGTTCAAAATACTTCGAATGTCATTGATAAACAAAAAGTTCAATTCGGTAGATTAACCTTACAAGGCTTTTGTAAGGTTGAATTTATTCAACCATGTGTTGGCTTTATTTCGTGCCAAATTTGTTTGTAATTTAGCAATTAGATACCCTGTATTTAGGTGGGAAACGTGTAAGGGTGTGTGTAAGAGAGTGTGAAGAATTTAAGTGTGTGTGCATTCAAGAGCATTCTCGCGACTGAAACTCACGAGTGACTTGCGATTGATGACTTGCCAAAATGCCACACGTGTGAAGCATGTAGGAAGCTAAAGGGTCACAATAGTTAGAGCACTACCAGGACAATAAGGACAATCTGGCTAGTTAGTTATTTCGCGATTGGAACTCGCGACTTATCCCAGTCGCGAGTGAGTCGTTAGAACCCCCTGTTTTGTAGAAAAATGACTTTTCACATTCCTCTCATACCTTACTATATATACCCTTATACCCACGAAATGTAGAGAACCTCCAGAGAGAATTTTGAGAGATAAACCCTAGAGAAAAACAAGATTGACTCATCCACAATCTTAGACATTTGATTCTCCAAATTCCTCTAATCTCACCCTTTTCATTAACATACCCTTGAGAGGACCTTTAGGCAAATCCTTATCTCACCATACCTATATCAGTGAAAAGGTTATTTGGTGCTTGGGAAGTAGTTCAAAGAGGACCAATTCATTTGGTTGATGCAATGGGCTTATTGCGGGATCCGGAAAGTTAGAGAAGACACAGTTAACCTTGTTGGAGCAAGAAGATTGGAGGGCTTAGGTGCATCGGGTAGATTAGGCTTGGAGGGTTTATTGCTATTCATGTATCCCAATTGATTTTCTAGTGGATCATTTTACCGCTTGAAGGGCGGCAAAGATGTTTTTTGTCGAGTTCTTCGGTTTTCTCTTCGATAACATGCGCCGGTGTTATCTTTGTGTTTGCATCTCTCTTCCCTACTCTTTTCCTTTTAATTGTTGTTGTAGTTGTGATTAATTATGGTTTAGAGTGTTTTACCAATTTGGGTATAGCTTATATTTATCATTCCGCACATATACTGTTTGAGTATAAGCTTGTGTTGTTTATTTTGAAATTGAGGGTCTAAACATTCACTAGTGTTTTACACACCAAGTGAACTTTCAGCTTTGGTCCTAGTTACAATCTATGCAAAAGTTACAAAGCTTTGGTCCTAGTTACATTCTACCAAAATTAAAGACAAAACACTAATCTACCTATCCAAAATCCTAAGTTCGGGGGCTAGGTTACGGAATGGGAAGGTGTTAGGCACCCATTCTGCCCAGACAGAGTTTGGTCTTCTAGACTATAAAGACCATTATTTTACCTTTTGTATGATGTTGAATGATATGTTATAACACATGACAAACACTTGAAAAAATTAATTTAAACAAATTTGTCTTACGAACATGTCATCTTTTTAAAGAAAAATCATATATGTTTTTGAAAATTAAAAAAAATAAGATGTGATTTGTAAAAATCATATCTATTTTTAAAAGTTAAAAAAATGACATTTGGTTTGTAAACATCAGATCTGCTATTTGTAAAAAAAGAAAAAAGAAAGAGATTTGATTTGTAAAAATTGGATCTGTTTTCTTGTAAGATTATATAAAAAAAAAAAAAAAGATTTGATTTGTAAAAATCAGATATGTTTCTAAAAAGGGTAAAAAAAAGGAAAAAGAAAAAGAGATTTGACTTTAAAAAATCAGATATGTTGTTTATAGAGTTAAAAAATGAGACTTTTAAAAGAGGATTCACATTCATAAGACAAATTTACTATACATGCATCACATATTAAAAGCAAAGACTTTAACCTAACTCCTAATTTCTTTGAAATTTCAAAATCTGCAATTTTATAAAAAGGAAAACTTTTTCAAAAAATTTTCAGATCTGTATTTAATGAAATTACAGATCAGTTTTTGTGTTTAAAAAAATTTAGATCTGAATATAAGGAAGATACAAATCAGTTTTGTGTTTTAAAAAAATTCAGATCTAGATCTAAGGAAGATACAGATCTGTTTTGTGTTTGATAAAATTCAGATCTACATTTGAGGAAGATACAGATCAGTTTTGTGTTTGAAAAAAATTAGATACATATTAGTTTTGATGATCATTAACAGATTTTTAAATCAAAGAAATAAAATTAAAAAAGACAATCAATTGAAGAACATGTCAAAGAAAATTCCAACAAAGTATCTAAGCATGGCAAATATGTATTAAGAACAAGGCACAATAACACCTATTAATCACATTCATGCAACGAACAACAACATACTAATTAATGAAAAAAGAAAAGAAAAAACAGAGGAAATAACTCAATACCTCTTTCATGAGCATGCTCTTCAAATGAAAGAATATTTTAGAAATAAAAGAAGTTTATTCACTTCTTTGAGGTCTAAAATACTTTACTTACAAAAAAGAAATTCCTAAAGCAAAAGCTTCCAGAACGTCTCTAACGTAAGGGGAGCAAAGAAGTTAGAAAAGAGCCCTTAATTCTGATTTTTTTCCTCTATTTATAGAGGTTGGGATGCTTAAAAAAAAATGCTAAATGAGATCATATACGAATTGGAATATGCCTTATCTCTAAAAAGATGAAAAAAATAGGCTTTATCTCAATTAGGGGGTCCCTAGGTCGGGCTGAGCTTTTGGGCCAATCGGCACGTGGGAAGTGCTAATTGGCACATCCTAGATGCGTGTTTGATTCGTATTCTAAAAATCAATCCATTTTTCTTGATATTAAGGTTTTTAAAGTGATAATTATCTTGTAGGTAAATATTCTAAAATGACTTGATTGTCCACAACTTCTTTATTATTTGATTATCCACTTCATTCCCATGCAAGCAAACCTATTTTTGACACTAACCAACAACCAATCACAAAATTATTTAAATAATTTTAATTGTTTAACCGATCAAAATTAATTTAAATTAATCATGCGTGATTGGCTCCACCCAAACAAAATGCATGCAAGCCATGAAAATTTGATAACGTGATATCTTTCAATCCGTCGGTTCGATTTGGAAATCAGGTACACCATTGCTACTGTTAGAATCTCAAGATCATTTTTATGATATACAATGAATGAATTAATGCATGTAATGCAACTCTAAATTTTGGGTATATGAATGGTAACTCTAGCCATCTTCCAAGATTAAATTATGGGTGCAAAATTGAGTGTTTACATATGTTTAACCTCATTTACAGTTTAAATTTTAGGTTCAATTATCTTAGGTTTAACATTAGAAGTAGGAGAAACAAACACAACATTATTCAAAGCACTAGAGGAAGTACTGCAAGAAGAAAGAGAAAGAGAGTGATCATACCTGAGACCTGTTTTATCGGATGCAGCCTTTTGGAAATTCAGCATTTCATCTAGCTTAGCACTTAAAGTCCTTTCCAATTGAGCTTTCACTTGAAATAGCTTAGCATCTAGTTTCTTGGTCTTCTCAGCCAGAAAGTTGTTTTCAAATCGCAATGCTTCAATGGTTTGATTTGCTTCATCAACTTTAATGGAGAGTTCTTCTCATTCCAACTCCGCTTCACTCAGCTTCCTTGTGGCTAGACTATAAAGCTTTTCATGTTCCTCAAAATTCTTATAAAATTTTGAGTAGGCAGTATGGATTTTTCATCTATCTCTTTAAATTTGAACTCCATCAATTCCTCTTCCTCATCAACCAATTCTTTGGACTCTTTAGGCAAATCAACAGTGGTTGTGATGGCACTAACTATCTCTTTTTTATCACTATCGATATCACTCAAGGTGGCAGCTAAGGCTTTGCTCTTGCCAATTGACTTGAAATAGGTAGGACATTCTGGCTTTATGTGTTTGTACCCTTGACACCCATAGCATTTTGGATTAGTTGGAATGTTGCTGCTTTTTCCACCTTCTTTGGATTCTCTTTTGAATTTCTCTTGAGTTTTAGATTGAGAGAATTCAGATTGTTTTCGATCCTTGTCATTTTCTTTGACATTCGCATTCTTGATGAACTTCTTGAATTATTTGGTAATGTAAGATTTGAACTTTGAGTTCTCATCTTCAGACGACTTATCTTCTTCATCATTCTTGGCTTTTAGAGCCATATTCTTGCTCTTGCTCCCCTTTCAATCCTTACTAAACCTAATTCATAGGTTTACAGATTCCCAATCAACTCCATCAAAGGGATAGTGTCAATGTCCTTTAACTCTTCATTGGCGGTGATCTTAGCATGAAACTACTTTGGGAGAGATCTAAGGGTTTTTCTCACAATCTTAAGCTTTGGGATCTTTTCACCTAAGTTGAAAATAGAATTCACTATGTCTTTGAGCTTAGCATAGAATTCATTGAACGCTTCCTCTTCATCCATCTTGATTTCTTCAAAGCTTGTGGTAAGCCTTTGAAGCTTGGAATCTTTCACAGCTTTGGTACCTTCATAAGTGTTTTGAAGGATTGTCCATGCTTCATTTGCACTTTTAGTGGATGAGATCTTCTTAAACTCCTTGTTAGTCACAGCAATAAACAAGGCATTCAACGCTCTACTGTTGAAATTTGCAGCTTTGATCTTATCATCATCCTAGGATGCAGGCGGATCAGTAGGTTTGGTCCATCCAACCTTGATAGCTAGCCATACCTTTTCATCTAAAGACTACAAAAAAGCTCTCATGCATACTTTCTAGTATGCATAGTTAGTACCATAAAAAAAGAGGGGGTATAATCAAAGATTGTCCATGATCCATAACAACAGAGGACAATGGATTACACAAAAAAAATTAAAACCTAATTAGAGTGTACCTGATTTGATACCACTTGTTGGGTTTAGATAGCTTGACCCCAATTAATTAATTCAATCACTCAAGTTGATTTATTAGTTTAAATTACATGCAAATCGTGGAGGCACCAAAAAATACCAAGTAAACTAAATGCAACGGAAATTAGATTGACACGATGATTTGTTGACAAATGGGGAAAACATTTCGCAAGGTAAAAACCCCACTAAGTGAATTTAAGGTCACCACTTCCAAGAATCCACTAATCAATAATCAAGCGGTTACAAGTATGAGGAATCTTACCACTACTCTTGCCTATCTCGAAATACCAACCTATAGTTGAACCTTCATCCCAATACCCAATTGGACTTGATCTTGTAGTAGTCTTCTTTCCTTTGATGCACAAATCTCTAATCTGTGACTAACTCCATTGCATGGATTCCAATACATGACTAACTCCAGTAACTTGAATAATTGTTGTTGGCTGCAAAGTTTTTCACTTCATAAACGATGAAGATCAAGAAGCACTTGGTTACAAAACTATATGGCGTACAAACGTAGTAGCTTCTCACAGAGAGAATTAAACTCTTGGTATCTGTATCTGTATATGACAACTCTTAAAATAAGCCTTATATATGTCTAGGGTTGTGAGAAAAGAAATCCTAAACAAATACATCAGCATGGGCCAAATTTCAAATCTGGAAATTCTGAAATCGTAATTCTCGATAGGTCGAGCTTCCCATTTAGTCTCTATAGCAGCTATCTGTCGAGCTATCTGTCTAGATTTTCTTCACTTGTTTCTTGGTTCAATCTTCATGTCTTTAATACAAACACTTGAAATGTTTTAACAACATAGTTCTTGATGTATTAAACCTAACTTAGATCTACCCAATTACAAATAAAGTGCATTCTCATTTCTTTTGACAAGAAAATATCTACTTACACTCTTTGGACTAAGCTTGCTACGCTCATCATTGTTAATCATGATTAGTAGCAAAAATATTTGATCTAAATGGTCAATGATGATGCAAAAAATTGTCTTTTATGCTTTATCAGATGGACGATAATAAGGGTTTCTTCCAACGATCAAACTGCAAAGAAAGTTGGAGAATGGATAAAGCTCTCTGATAATCAAGTTAAAAAGGTGAAAATATTCATTTAATAAGATCAATGAAAGAGAATAATATGGCTAGTATGTAGAGATTGGAGTGCATACTCCTTTACCTTTGTTCCTTTTGGGTTTTATAACCTCCTCTTTTATTCTCCATAATGAATATTTGAATTTATTCTATATAGAATGTCTGTAGTGAATGGAGGGCTATTAATGCTTCTATTGGTCTTATGTATGTTGATTCATACATTGCGCTTTAACTGATTAACCTCATAAATGTCATTTATTGCTTTGATCTTCCATTAATATGGACAATACTAATAAATTTACATTCATCAAATGTTATGGATCCACCTAACATTTAATGCTATGGACGACCTTAGCCTTATGGACACCATAGTAAATTTACACTCATCAGTTAAAGCACCTTAAACATCTGCCTCAAACACTTCAGTTTTGTAGGTCAATACCTCCTAAATTTAAAGAGGCAACCTTGTGGAAGAGGAATCATCAAAGTTGGATATGATGGAAGAAGACAAAATGGGTCACCCATATTATAGAAGAATGGGAGTAGCTGGTTGTCAATGAAGTTAAAAAGATAATTCTTCAGTTTGTATATCCAAACCCAAGTTAGATCAATTAATTCTATCACCTTCAAGTAGTAATAGGGAGTTCAATGTAATATTGGTTGATAGAAATACTGAATCAATAGTATTATATTTCTCAAGTAATGATATATACAAGAGTGCCTTTATATAGTAGGTAAGTGTGATGTACAAGTATGTGTGCTAAGCAAAACAAGTAAAGTGGGTTTAAAGCCCACAAGCCTATTACATGTTAACAGTCCACTTGCCTACTATATAAAGGCACTCTTGTATATGTTATCACTTAAGAAATACAATACTACTGATTTAGTATTTTTAACATGGTATCAGAGCCACTTTCCTTGTGGCCATGGTTTTCTGTCCTTATGGTGTGTTTAAGAGCAATCTTTGTCTTCTTCGGCGTTTCTTCGTGGTGTTCATCTTCTTTAGCTATTCCCATTACTGCCGTTAAAACTCTTTGGTATAGTCATGCCAATGTTAGAAGTTACATTATCACTGCAAGGCCATTGCCTTCCTCAAACTACTGTCATAGAGCTAAACTTCATTTAAGGGATCTTCTCAACCTTATAAAATCTCAAGATTTCATCAAGATTCCATCTTGAGTTTAGGGGGTGTTAAAGATATATTAGCCCATTAGCATAGACCTAAGCCTAAATCTACTTTGTGTGCGCACAAGCCAAGTCTCCTATTTATACTAGAAGTCTATTAGTCTAAGATTTAGTCTACTATATATACTTAAGTTATGGTTCATTTCGTAACACATGTTTTGTACTACACTCTTATATAATAAAGATGTAGATCTTAAGGGTTTCCTCCATGTATATAGGCTATAAGACTGAACCACGTAACTCTCGTGTTCTTGTGTTCCTATTTTATACTTCCATTTTCTGCATCTATTCAAACATATTCTATATGGAATATATCATAGCTAATATTTAACACTGGCAATGGGATGATAAATACCTGTGTTCCAATGAATAAGCTCTCATCCCATCACAGTGCATTGATACTACAGACCAAGGCTCGACTACAAGCCAGTTAATAAAATCAAATTTCTAGAGATTAAAAAGGAAACATAAATGAAATGAAGCCTGCTGCTTTTGTACGTAACGGAGTTGAAGATGCATGAAAATCGTTAGTGAGTTGGTGGCTCCTAATTGCACCGATGGGTACTTGAAGAATAAGAAAACAAGAACCGAATAGAAGGTAGTTGTGGGGCATCGGCCAAAGACCCTCTGAAGGTTAATTTAGTGAACGAGAAATCTCCAAGAACTTTATAGTGAGAGAGTTAGGGATTTTCTATCTACTTGGAAAGGAGGAGGCCTGTTATTTATATAGTGATGAGAAGGAGACCTAGATCCCGAGAATACAGGGATTTTCCTTATAGGGAGAGGGTGGAGTTAATGCCACCAAGATTTTGGGGATACTCTCCATTCTAGGAAGGTGAAAATCGTGTGGTAGGGTCTTTGTGCGTGGTGTGCAAGATGTTTCCATATAAGAATATGCGTGTAGATTTCGTAAGGCCATGTAGGACCTATTGGTATGCTTCTCCGTTTGTCAGGGTCATCCGTTGGCCTGGTAGGGAGATGCACCCAAGAGGATTCTTTTGAGATTGACGGTCCTTTTGGGGTCGACAATTCTTTTGAGGCTGTTGGCTTTTTGTTGGTATGATAGCGTTTGCTTGATGGTGCTTCTATCATTTAAGAATCCTAATCTTATTACAAAAATACCCTTATTAGCTGCCCCCTACTCCGCAATCCTGTTAGTTATGCCCGACGGGTCTTGGAGTAATAAGGGTTTTTATAGGCATTATTTGTGTTATTAATGGGGTAGGTAGCCTTTACAATGAATGCTAAGTGACACGTGGCACTTGTTGATTAACCTCGCTTTATATACTGCACTTCTTCGCCCTAAAAATAGTTCCTCTTCCTTAGTTTTCAATTTTTACTTTATTTTCATCTCTTAAGAGCTAAAATCCTTAGTTGTTCTGCTGCTGCTTTAGTGTTCATATGTCATCTTGACCAGCAAGAAATCGTCGACTCCCTTCTACGTAAGTTTTCTTTTCTCTACTTCAATTATTGTTTTTCTAGCTAGTCGTCACTTTTAGAGACTTGTTGTATAAGTATGTTCTTGACATAAATTCGTTGCTTGTTGGTGAATAGATGTCAAGTGATAAAGAAGTGACGAGTGAATAGTTGTCGTCAATTTGTGAGGGTGTGGGCTACAACGAAGTCTATCCGTCGGGTCATGAGCCTATGGAAGATTTGATCTGGTCCCTAGAAAGGAAATCGTCCACCCATTCTCTTGCCAAGAAGGAAGAGGACGAAGGCTAAGAGGATGAGGATGAGTATGACAAAGAAAATGACGGTGAGGAAGGGGAAGACCATGGAAAAATAGACGGGACTATAGACAAGGTAGAAGGTGATGGCCATAGGCCCTTCATCCTTCCTTTGATATGGATGGTGAATGACTTCTACCCAACTATGTCTTTAAAGGTTTTCAACACCCTTTGTGCTCGTTACCAAATCCCTGACCTCATTCCAATGCGTCTACCAAGGAAATTTGAGAAGTGCTATTCGGGCAAGACAACGGACGTTAGTATGTATGACGCACTGCTCACAGCTGGGTTAAGGTTGCCACTGATGAAACTACACTGTTAACTTGCTAATTACTTAGGTATGTCTCTCAACTAGATCACCCCAAATGCGTGAAGGATCTTTATAGAGGCTGAGGTGATATAGGGCCAGTTGAGTCGGGACAATCGCTGCCTTACACTTGGGGTGTTTTTCCATTGCTATAGGCCTTAGTAGATACACTCCTCCAAAGGTATCTACAATTTTGTGGCAAGGAGACCGTATCTTAGGTTGGTGCCAGACATGCCTGACTCCAATAGGAATTGGAAGAATAGGTACTTTTTTGTACAAGGGACGGACTAGGTGTGTGAACCTGAGGAATGGGATAGCATGCTTGACGAGTTCGATAACACTTGGGGTGTTTTTAATAAGTCTGGTGAGTCATCGGTGTTTGTATCCTAATTCGTATTGTTAGCTTTGATTATGTAACTAACCTATTGCTTTTAACTTGTTTCCACTCAAGCCCTTCTGGATATAATCGAAAAGCAGGAGAGCTTCCTCAACCCTATTTGGGAAATTCCATTCGAGCAGAGGAAGTGGAAGGATCTGGTCATGCTTGACACCCTTTATGCCTTTTGTGGTGGTCTAGAGCCAACGGTTGAAGCCCGACAGCTAGACGGTTATGCCCGTCGACGTAAGCTTTTTTCTCCCCACCCTTTTGCTTATTGGATTACTTATTTTAATCTGTTGGTTTTTTAACTCCTTGTTGATACTTCTCAGAGATGGATGCTAGTAGGCAGAGGGCCTTGGTGAGGAAGTCCGCTGCTGCTCACCTTAAGTAGCAAGGGGAAGCATCGGCCTTTGCTCCTAAGGTAATGCTCCCTTCTAAAGCTGCTCCTAAGAGGAAGGGTGTGGGTAAAGATGACCATCCTGTCAAGAAGGCGATGAGTCAATCTACCAGGGCAAACCAAGAAGATTAGTCATAGAAATCTCCCTCGCCTCCTCGTCATGACGCTGGCAAGGGTCTTATGTCGACCCATGGTCCCGTCTAGAGAATTGTGAGCCATATGGAGTATGCTGTCAAGATGGTTAACTCGTTCATCAAGGACATGGACCTGGATGAATGTGGTGAGCATGCCACTGAGGACCTGGGGGTTTCTAGCCTTTTTGACCTGGCAAGGGTAAGTATGATGTCGCGGAAGCTTGAAGAGAAGCACACACGATGCTCTCTTTGATGGACAGAAACTAAACTGTTAGTTCCTGGTAATAAACCTCGAATCCACGAGGGGTTCCTTTAATCCACAAGGTGATAGGTCTGGAATCCACTAGAGAACACAATAGACACAAGTCTGAATTTTTATTGATAATAAACTATGAAAAACGTTTACAGACTTAAGGGCCTATTTAAGGGCTCCTGAAATCTTGCACTCCAAATAAACGAATACTTTGAATTTTTTAATAACTTGATCCGATTCTGAAACTTGAATCCTTCATAAAGTGTAGCATAAAATTTCTTCTCATCTACTTTCAATTTATTTGCAACATTAATCAAAAATGGGTTGATAATAAAATTAAAATTTTCTACTCCAAGAAAATCAACATATTGTGTAGTCGTCTTCAATAAATCAACCGGAACCTGGGGGTTGTGGGTGATGGACTTGTCCTCATCTTTGACCTCAAGTGGATCTTCCACAATATTCTCAATAATTACTATCTCTTGATTTCCGTGATATTCCACAATCAACTCATTCTTCTTTTCAAGTTTCAATTCAACAACTTGTTGCAAGTCTTGACCCTTTTTAACCACTTCATAAGTTTCTCTAGAAATAGGCTGCTTCTTCTCAACCATCAAACTCTTTCCTTTACTTGATACATGGACTTGGCTATGATAATTTTGGTTTTGACCTTTCATGTTGTGAACATATTGATTTTCATATGAATATACAGATTTATAATCAACACTTGTATAATCTAGTATACCATAATAGTCATTAGGAAACCATAAATCAATTAATACTTTTTTCATTCTTTGCCAAGAGCAAATTGGATGCTTACCTCGCCGCTTTCTATCGATTTGAATCTCTTCCCACCATTCCTCTGCTTCATCTTTCAATTTATTAGATGCAAGCCGCACTTTTTCTTCATTACAAATCTTCCAAAAATTAAAATACTCTTCCAAATCAAGAAGCCAGTCAACAAAATCCATCTTACATATATCTCCGTCAAAGAATGAAATTTTCTTGTAGTTAGGGGTGCGTCTTTGAATATATCGAACATTGTTGTTACAAGATGATTTCCTAGCAAGAAGAGTAGCAATCTTTTTCTGGATTTCACCTATAATTTTCTGACTCTTTTCACAAAATTGGTGATTCTCATCACGAAAATTAAGGAACTCAGCCCTAGTGAGGACTGGGTTGTTGACGTCGTCACCGCCGTCATTGTTGTGGTGGTCACCGTCTCGCCGGTTAGCCATCAGACCAGGGTAAGTCAAGGCTATGATACCAACTGATGTCGCGGAAACCTAAAGAGAAGCACACACGATGCTCTCTTTGATGGACAGAAACTAAACTGTTAGTTCTTGATAGTAAACCTTGAATCCACGAGCGGTTCCTTGAATCCACAAGGTGATAGGTCTGGAATCCACCAGAGAACACAATAGACACAAGTCTGAATTTTTATTGATAATAAACTATGAAAAACGTTTACAGACTTAGGGGCCTATTTAAGGGCTCCTTAAAACTTGACAGACAAGAAAATATAATCTAAAATAACTTCTAATTGATACCTAACCATAACAGGAATCAAATTTGACCTAAAAAACAATAAATGCACCTAAAAATATGGAAATAAATCACCTAAACCTAAAATAACGAAAATTACATAAAAATACCAAATATAAAATATTACAGAAATTAATTAGAATATTTTGTCCTACATCAAAGTATCAGTCGGGTTTACTTTCCCTTATTTATTTTTTTATTTTTTATTTTTTATTAAAATTGTCATCTTCTTGTAGGCAATGGTAAGGATGTGAGGCCAAGAAAGGGGTGGTCTGTCGGCAGTGTAAGCGTTTGGAATATGAAGCGAAATAGCTAGATCAATACAAGAAAGCTTCCTATATTCTCAACATTGAGTTGACGGAGAAGAATTATTTGCTGGAGAAGGCGACCTGTTTTTGTGAAGAACTTGCCAAAATGAACACTAATTTGACGACGTTGTTCGCTGCCTTTCGCAAGCAAATGGAGGAAGCCAAGGCCGACGTTGTGGTGGGGTTTTGGATTTCTCAGCCATACTATGACAAGTGTGGCGGCTTCTATGGTGACGGCTTCAACAACTGCCTCAAGCAGGTTGCTACGCTTTACCTCTATCTGGACCTGTCTCAAGTGGTTATTGATGACACCGTCTTGCTGACTCCCGATGGTGCCGATGTTGACATCAACGAAGTTGACGGTGTCGTTCATTTGGTTGAGGAGGTAGAGGAACTTGCCGATGCTAAGACTGTCGACTAGCATGTTCCTAAGGGCCAAAACATTCCTGACGGCCCGATGGCTCCCGAAGGTTCATTTGGCCCCAAGGGCTTGTCTGCTCCTAAAGATCAACCTTCTTCTGATGTTCTACCATCTTAGTTTTACCCCTTTTTACTATTGCTTTTATATTTTTTAAGAATAATTTTGAGACAATGGAGGGCCTTAGTTTGGGCGTTATATATAAACCTTTATCCCTGTTGGGTTTTTATTATATCTGTTGCTTTTTCATCTATCGCCTTTATTTATTGCTTGTTGCCTTTGTTTTGTATGCCTATTGTAATTATTGCTTGCATACCTGTTGGCATTATTTTTCACATCCGTCTATCTTGTAGGTAATACTGTTTGTCCGTGACCATGTAACCGTCGGTAGTTCTGATCGTTTGTTTGTTCCTTAGGACTTAGGATAATTTAGGCCTATGGGTAGGACTTAGTCATTTTTGGACCTAGGCACCCGTCGATGTTCTTAGGGATCCATTCACCCCATAGGTAGGGATTAATTGATTTTTCAAACCAAGGTACTCGTCGATGTTCTTGGTGTTTCGTCCATCCATAGGTAGGACTTAATAAATTTCAAGATCAAGATACCCATCAGTGTCCTTGGTGACCCATCCATCCTTTAGGTAAGACTTGGGATTTTTGTAATGAGGTACCTTCGATATCCTTGGTTGTCCGTCCATCCTGTTTGTAGAACTTAGGTTTTTTGTAACCAGGTACCCGTCAGTATCCTTAGTCATCTGTCCACCCCGTAGGTAGGACTTGAGTTTTTTGTGACCAGGTACCCGTTAATATCCTTGGTCATCTATTAACCTTGTAGGTAGGACTTAGATTTTTTGTGACCAGGTACCCGTCGATATCCTTGGTATCTGTCCACCCTATAGCTAGGACTTAGAATTTTTGTGGACATTCTCTTATAGGGTAGATCTTTAAAAACCACTAATATTGTAGAAAAATGTAGATAATGTGTCTGATAATCCTTAAGAGTATTATGTCAATAATAAAAAAACTTAATATCCTACTTTAACAGCATAAAGAAAAGAAAAGCAATAACATAGTTTGTAGTCGTCTACTACTGGTAGTATCTCCATAGATGCTTGGTGTTCCATGGGTGATGGAGTCTTTGTTCGTCGAGGATCTCCAGATGGTAGGTCCCCTTTCTATGGCAGTTAATGATTTTGTAGGGTCCTTCCCAGTGGGGGCCTAACTTGCCCTGTGTGGGGTCTTTGGTAGCTGTCGTTACCTTTCTTAGGACTAGGTCCTTAACCTAAAAGTGTCGAGGCTTGACCTTGGCATTGTAGTGCTTTGCCATTAGGTCCTGATAACGCGTGATTTATTTTTTAGCTGTCGTCCTAACTTCATCCAGAAGTTCTAACTATAGTCACATTCCCTCTTCGTTCCTACACTCATCATGGTGGGCCACCTTGTAATTGGTTAACCCAATTTCTGTCGAGATGATGGCTTCACCTCCAAATGCAAGGTGAAAGGGTGTTTCGCCTGTAAGTGTACGAGTCGTTGTTCGATATGCCCATAATACACTTTGTATTTCGTCTGGCCATATCCCCATTGCCCCCTTGAGCTAAGTCTTTATCATCTTGAGCAAGGATCGGTTTATGACCTTGATCTAACCATTAGCTTGTGGGTGGGCATGTGATGAATAGTGGTTTTCGATTCCTATATGTTGGCAGAAGTCTTTGAATGTGTCGTTGTCAAATTGTTTGCCATTGTTCGAGACGAGGACTCTGGAGATACTGAAGCAGCAGATAATGCTTTTCCAGACAAAGCCTCGAACATTCTTCTCTGTAATGGTGGCCAAAGGTTTTGCCTCAACCTATTTAGTGAAGTAGTCGATCCCTACAACGAGGAACTTGAGTTGTCGTATTGCCATGAGGAAAGGTCCTATTATGTCAAGCCTTCACTGAGCGAATGGCTAAGGAGCACTCATTCTGGCCAGCCGCTTCAATGGCTGCTGTATGATATTGCTAAAGTATTGACATTTGTTGCATGCCTTTACGTAGGACTGAGTATCTTTCTGCATCATGGGCTAATAGTACCTTGCTCGTATGAGCTTATGAATTAACGAACATGCTTCCAAATGGTTTTCGCATACTCCCTCATAGACTTCCCTTATGACATAGTTTGCTTCATTAGGGACCAGGCATCTTAGGTACGGACGAGAGAAACCCTTTTTATAAAGGACGTCCCTAATCAGTACAAAACGTGACGACTGCACCTTCAGCCTGTGGGAAGCATTATGGTCTTCTAGGAGCATCCCGTTCCTGAGGTAGGAGATGATTGGTGTCTTCCAGTTGGCTCCTGTGGGAATCACTTGTATGTCAATGGCAGGGGAGTATTGGACAAAGGATAGTACCTGACTCGTGATGACCATGTGCTCCGCAGATGCAGCCTTGGCTAGATGGTCAGCTTGCTCATTCTCTTCCCTTGGGATTTGCACAAATTTGGCTAAGAGCTTTTGGCTTACCCTACCTTTGACCATGTTTAGATATTCTTTCATTCGTTCCCCTTTGGTCTCGTAGTCTCCGTTGATATGCCCAATGATAACTTGTGAGTCGCTGTGTATGACTATTGACGAGGCCTCTGCTGCTTTAGCCATGTCGAGACTCGAAAGGACCGCTTCATACTCGACTTCATTATTGGTTGTTGGAAACTGGAGATGGGTTGTACATTCTACTAAATCTCCTTCTAACGACTGTAGGACAACCCTAACTCCTCTAGTGCATTGGTTGGATGAAGCGTCCATCCATATCATCCATGTCGTTGGTCCTTCATCTTCATCTTCCTTTGCTATGAATTCGATGAGGAAGTCAGCCAAGGCTTAGGCCATGATCGCAATTTTTGGTTAGTATAGTATGTCAAACTCACCGAGCTCTATTGCCCACAAGACCAATCATCTTGCTGCCTCTAGATTGTTCATTACCCTTCATAATGGCATATCCATTTGGACCACTATGGTGTGTGCTTGGAAGTACGACCTGAGTTTTTGGGCAACCGTGACCAGGGCAAAGGCTAGCTTTTCCATAGGGGGATACCTTCCTTCCGCCCCTCATAGCGCTCAGTTGGTGTAGTAGACGGGTAGCTATATGCGATCCTCTTCTTGAATAAGAGCTAAGCTGACGGCCGTTAGGGATGTAGCCAAGTAGAGGGAGAGCTCTTCACTGGGTTTGGACAGATTGAGTAGTGGTGGGGACACTAAGTATGCCTTCAGTTCCTCGAAGGCCTTCTAGCATTCATCGATCCACTCGAAGGCCTTTTTTAGTGTTTTGAAGAATGATAAGCACTTGTCTGTTGCTCTAGAGATGAACTTGTTAAGAGCTACCACCTTACCGTTTAAGCTTTACACTTCCTTGATGTTATTTTGAGGTGTCATCTCCAATATGGCTTGAATTTTGTCAGGGTTAGTCTCTACACCACATTGTGATTGAGTTTCATGTCGTAGAGACGTAGGGTTTCGAATGTCTCCCGAAGGTCGTCTAGGTGACGATCTTCTTTTATGCTCTTTACAAGCATATCATTAACGTATACCTCGACATTCCGCCCAATCTGCTGGATAAACATTTTATTCACAAGCCTTTGGTATGTCGCCCCTGCGTTCTTTAATCTAAACGACGTGACCTTGTAACAAAAGAGCCCTTGGCTCATGACGAATAAGGTATTTTCATGGTCAGCTTCATCCAACCTGATTTGGTTGTTCCTAGAGAAAGCGTCCATGAAACTTAATAGCTGGGGTCCAGCTATCGAGTCCATGAGGAGGTCAATACTAAAGAGTGGGTAACTGTCTTTCGGGCAGGCTTTGTTCAAGTTAGTGAAGTCCACACACATCTTCCATGTTGGCCAACCATTCAAGATAATATACCTCCTTGATGAAGTCTACTTCTAGCAGCTTGCAGACTTCTTTTGCTATGGCTTTGTCTATTTTTAGGTGAAGACTCTCTTCTTCTGTCAGATGGGAGGGAAGAATGGGCACATATTGAGCTTGTGGACCATGCCATTTGGATTAATCCCTGGCATGTCCTTATGGCTCCAAAGCAAGACATCTTGATTATTCTTCAAGAAGAGGGCGAGCTCCTTGCGTACTGAAGGATCGGCCTACATGTCGACACAGGTGATCCGACTTGGGATGTTGTCATCTAAGGAGATCTCCTCTAGGTCTTTCGTTGGTTCTACTACAACTCATCGCTCCTCGATGCTTAATGCCTACAAATGATTGCCATTCTAACATGGCTATGTAGCATTCACAAGCGGCCATCTAGTCTCCACGTGCTTCTCCTATCCCGTATTCCATTGGGAACTTCACCAGTAAATGGTATGTAGACGTGGCCATTCTCCATGTGTCGAGCATAGGTCGCCCGATGATGGCGTTGTAGGTAAAGGAGCAATTGACGACTAGGAAACTAACCTCTTTAGTGAGCTATTGAGGGTATGTCCCAATGGTTACTAGTAGGGTGATAGTCTCGACAGGGAAGACCTTAGTACCACCAAATTCAACTAGCGATGTGTCCGAGGGCAGGAGAAACTCCTTGTCAATCCTCATCTATTGGAATGTAGGGTTGTAGAGGATGTCTGCCAAGATCCCATTGTCCACTAGCACCCGTCGGGTGTTGAAGTTTACTATCAACAGGTTGATGACCAGGGCTTCGCATGAGGGTGGTGGAGTCATTGGGTGTCCTCTTTTATGAAGCTGATGGCTGGGTTGTCGACCCTAGTCATTTTAGGAGGTCAGCCAGAAATCTGGACACTTTGCACCATCCGTAAGTATGTCTTCCTTGCCTTCTTAGAGGATCCAACCATTGTATTTCCTCTTATGACCACCCTATCTCTCCAAGTAGGGCCCTCAGTCTTTCGTCAACCTGTCGGTTAGGTTTGGGGTCCCTTGGTGGGTTCTCTTCGCCCTTGATGAACCGTTGTAATTTTCCTTGCTTGATGATTGTTCGCAAAAAAATAATCTACAAGCGCACAGAATCGTAACAAGTAGTAAAGTGTTTTTAGAAAACGAATGTCGAACCCACAGGGATTAACTATGTTATTGAATACCGAAATTCACTAAATTAATTACTATTTGGAAAATCGAAAATAAAAGGAATGTTCTACTATCTAGATTAAATTAAACTATTTAATAAAGATAAATATAGCAAAGCATAAAAGTCTAAAAGTGTAAAGAAAAAAATATGATAAGAATGGATCTAGAGTAGTTGATTTCACCTAACAAATCCCACACAATTTATTCTTCCTAATTATTAAATTCTAATAATCTCCCGCTGATGATTAAAAATTCCTTAACTATTCAATACCTTCTCTCGAATAATATCAAAAATATCTTCAGCTAACAATTCCATATCTCTATGTGAATTTAATTAACTGGAGACTCATTAAGTACTTTGAATTTTCTAAAAAATCACATAATTGCGGTAAAACATCTCTACATTCGCTCAACTAATGGTGTTTAATTTTAGAACTAAAATAACAAATCACCTCTCGGTCTCATTGTCATTCAATTGATCAAATAATAATTCGTAAAAAAAATTATTAAGCATTAAGAATAAGAATTAAACACTCAATCAAGGAAATATTAAAAATAAAATAACTCAGAAAATAAACTGTGTGTTCATTGCTAGACTACATGAACGCTCTAGAAAATAAAATTTAGTTCATAATAAAATTGAAAAGAAAACAAATAAAACTTATGTCTTTCATCTGAATTGGTTGATCAACATGAAGCTCTCGCCTTTGTCCTCAGATCCTCCTCTTCAGAAAGACTCCCAAAAAAAATACTTCAATGCAGCACCCCCTTTTCCTCTCAGCTTTACCACTCTCTTTTTTCCCTAAAGAGTCTTTAAATAGGTCAAGGAATCCTATTCCCGTTTGGAGAAAATCCTAGATTTTTAGGCTTCAGTTAACCAACGATTTTGGCCAATTTAATGTCATAATTCGGACTTTTGGTAAACGACAAAGTTGTAGCCCTTTAAGTTAAATTTCCAGCCCAACTTGAATCATCTCGATTGGATATCTGAGCTGAAAGTTATGCCAAAAATACTAACTGATGTGCAGGCTGGAATCCTAATCCGAATTGGACTTGGATTTGGTGCAAATTTCCTTTGATTCCTTGCTCCAATTGGACTTGAATTTAATTGGGTTGGTCTTCTCTTGAATTCATTCCTGGCTGGATGTAAGTTGGCTTGATTCAATTGGCTTAGCCCCACTTTGCATGTAAAACCCTTGTACATTAATCTGAAATCTTCTCATTCCTTCAAAGCACAAATGAATAGATAAATATAAATAAAAATCAAATGAAATCAAAAGAAATAAAGGAAAACTAAAAATTTTAATAAATAAGAGGATAATAAAAATCATGTAAAAATTACACTTATCAATGATGTGGACACAAGGGGTTTTGGAGTCGCCACCTAGTTTTTGAAATGGTCTAGGAACCATATATATATATATATATATATATATATATATATATATATATATATATATATATATATATATATATATATATATATTATCCTTTTGAAGAAGGACCATTGATCTTACTACCAAAGATATGGGTTCGGAGTTTAGGTACGTTCTTGGGAAGGTGTTAGACACCCAAGACCGCCCAACCCTAAGGTTGGTCTCCTATCATTGTGTCTTATGTCTTAACCTCATTAAAAACACGTTTAACACTTTTATCTATACTCACACACACACACTAGCATACATCTAAGCGTACAACATGGCATCATTCATCCCTAAACATATACATATCTACCTTTAAACAAAAAAGAGCCAAACCTAAACGCATATGAGAAACCCTAGCATGTGTAACCCTATCATACATCTTAAAACAAATTAGTAACCTGAACATGGTAGCAAGGCATCATGACAATTAAAAAATCACATAAAGCATACAATTGGACATAAAACAAACATTCAAACGACATACATCATCAAATGCATGTTCATACCAATGCATGACTTACCTTCACTTACCTTTCAGCAAAACAACACATATGGCATTAATGCATGGACATGTGAATGAATAGCATGGCATTAAAACTAAAAAACCCTAATCTAAACATGTGATAGCAAATAAACAAACAAACATGTTAAATAGAGACTTTGCAAGAGTAAAAACATAGAAAAGAAACTAAATAGGACAACATGGTAAAGTAGAGGAAAAACAAACAAATAAAATTTACGGTTTCTAGGCAACGACTTGCACACGTAAGAACAAGCCTGCGTGCGCAGGCCAGATTATGCGTACGTAGCCTCTTGCCCCCAGAAAACCAAAAAACACAAAACAGAGTAGAACTTTAAAACGGAAATTCTAACAACCTAACATACATTTTAAGCATACAAAAACTTAAACCTAATCTAGAAAAGCATATTAAAACATATTCTAACAGACAAACAAAGCAAACAAGAAGATTTAAATGCAGAAAATAAAAGAAAGAAAGGAAAAGGAAAAGTTTAGACTAGATACCTCACACAAAAGCTTTCCAAGCTTGATTTTGATCGTTCCCCTCAATCAAGTCTATTCACAAACCAATAAAAAAGTGATTAGCAACGATAAATTAAAGGGATTGGGGCTAGAAAAGGTCCCAATCAAGTAGAATTGACTTGAGGGTGTTTTGTGAAAAACTCTCATTTGATTCACTATTTTCTAGTGAATCTTAGGTTTATCCTGTGGGATTAATGTGTGTTTTGAAAATGTACCGAAAATCCAACAGTCGGATCAAAAGTTATGGCTCCGGGAAGTTAGTGGTGCATCAATCAGTGCATTAACCCAATTTTCATGATATCTCGGCTGTTCCAACTCCGATTTCGACCCATGAATAGTCGTTGGACTGAGAATTTGATAATCTTCGTAATGGCGTTGTTTCAACCTGTTTTGAGGGCCAGATCAAAATTAGGGTTTCTGGGGCTCGCCTAGAGTCAACTCTGGGTCAAACTTGGTCAAAGTTGCCAAAAATCTATGAAAAGCTTGGGTTTGATGTAAAACTATGAGAGGTGCTGTTTTAAGGGGATTTTGACTTTGTTTGATTTTCAGCCAACCTAAGGTTGACTAGGAGTGTTTTGGTCATTTTGGTTGAAAGAGACACTTTGATTACTCCGTTGTCCGAACGGGTTGCACCATGTCATTCTAGATGTTCTCGCGGCTCCATGGAGAGGATATGATATTTTTGGATTTTTCAGGGTCCAGCACGCAAATTGAGGGCGAACAAAATACGGTATCAACAGGGAGCTCGGCTGTATGGTAGCCTTCACGGTAGAGACAAAACCAAGGTAGTTCAGTGCCAAAGTGAAACTAATACTCCATCAGTGACATCGACAATCACATTTTGGACCTGTTATTGTGGGATAAGCTCAACCTAGAGTATAAGTAAATTGGGGGTTCAAGCCTAAAAGCCCAAGGTTATTGGGAACGGACCACCATAAATACCATGTGAAGTCAAGAAAGTTTTTCTAAACTAGAAAGCTTATAAAAATAGTAATTAAATTACTTTCTTTTTTATTTTCATTATTTTTTTAGAAGAACAAGAGTGTTCCTCATGTTCTTTGGGGAAGAACATGTATGGTGGCCCATAAAATTACAATAAACACAAGATTTTCTTTTCTTTTCTTGTATTTTCTTTGCAACCAAACGTGCAAAAATACATACAAAATCCTTATCCCCCACTGAAACCTCCAGCAAATCAAACCCTATAAACCCAAAAAAATCATCAAATCCACAAGAAAAAAAAAAAAAAAAAAAAAAAAAAAAACCCAGAAATTTAAAGAAAACCAACACCGACAAGGAAAAACAAACCCAGGTCAGAGAAAGAGAGGGCTAAATGGTTCTTTTCCCCACTCTCTTAGCAACCAAACACAGCAACAAGTAAAAACATACCCAAAAAAAAAAAAAAACTCTCATCTCTTTCAATTTCGTAACCCAGCACCAACCCAAATTCAACCGAAATATCTCATCAAATCCTATCATTTTTGGGTTTAAGCAAATCTACTTTTTTTTTCTTCTTCTTCTCTTTTTTATGTTTTTTATGTATCAAGAGTAGATCTAGATTTTTGGGTTTGGAGCAAATCCTCATCCTCATCAATCCTATCGCAGTAGCTTGTGGTCATGAGAGGTAGAGCTTGCGGTCTTTGGCCATGGGTGGGTTCGTGGGAGATCGAAGAGACAGAGTGTGAGAGAACTCAATGGGTAGAGAGAAAAAGAGAGAGAGAGAGATTAAATTGATCTGGGTTGGGTTTGTGGGGTTTGGTTTTTTATTTAGTAGAGTATTAGGTTGGTTTTTTTCTTCTTCTTTTTTGTCTAAAAATTGGAAAATTTAATTTTTGTTTTGTTGTACTTGGTGACTAAGAAAGTTTGAGAAAATTGTTATAAATTTTTTTCTCAATCTTTAAAACTAAAAAAGTTTTTTTTTTTTTGTTGTTTTTTAATTTTTCCAATTTAAATTAAAATTGAGATATTTTTTTTTGTTTTTATTAATTTATATGCCGATGTGTCAATTTTTAAATGCTAAATTAATTTTTAATTATTATTTTAATAACCACGTCAGCATTTACTATGCAAACAGTGCACTCTGTTTGCCATGTAGACAATTTTCGTTTCTAAGATGACAGCAAGGAGTGAAATGGACATAATTTTTTATTTTTTGGGACTCAAGTAAACTCGACTAGAAAGTAGAAATCAAAACGAAAATCGGCAAAAAATATAATGACTAAAAATGCATTCATGTCATTTTCTTTTTGTGTTAAAGTTTTCTTGGGCGCTCTTTTTGCTGTCCTTTCCCTTAATAATTAAAAGGTAAAAAGGATGGATAATATGAATTTTATACATGCCCTCCGTGTTTCACATTTATTAGTGTTTTCTATCGTGTTTCCAATACCTACGAAAACATGAAAGATACTTTATTTAATATTATTGGAGAGTGGTCCCAAGGTTAATGCTTTCGATAATGCTAATTTTTGTACGTGCAGGGTTTTCTTACTGTGGGCCAGCAATTCTCAGCGAAGAGTTACGCCAACTAGCAATGGATTTCTCTCACAGTGACAACAGCTCCACCAATTTTGATTTCCATAAAGAGAATTTCTGACCACAGTCGGAAATGGACATTTGCTAGAAGCACTTTGGTCGTTTCTTCCTTTCTTTTCCAACTTTTATTTTATGTTTCCCATGTATGTCTTGTGCCAGCTTTTATTTTATGTTTCCCATGTATGTTTTGTGAATTCTGCTTTACAGTTAATCAATAAATTAGTGCTTACCGAGAGCTGGAGGTAGATGCAGTCAAAGCCAGGGGATAGTAGATTGGTCGCCAACCACTAATTAAAGTTGGGATTGGATATTTCCGCATGAGCATGATTCTCATGGTTGTGCAGTGGAGTCAAAATTGCCAAATATCACTGTTTCATAAAAGATGTATGAATTTATTATTGTTTGTGAAATAATTAGGGATTTATCACTTTTTCTAAACTTAAGTTTGCCGTGTAATTTGAGTTTTACAAACTCGAGTTCCATGGAAAATAGCCACCAATTTTTTATGTAACTCGAGTTTCATAAAAAATAACATGGCAAACTTGAAGGTTATTTATTCAAAGAAATCGAGTTCTAAAAGAATGGTACATCCATATATATTTTCAAAATAATGGTAGATTCTTACATATTTTATCAAACAGTGGTACTATTTTGTCATAAAGTGGTATGAACCAATCCAAACAGTGTGAATAGGAAAAAACTGGATTCAGATTTGAGAGAGTTGCATGTGATGAAAATAAAAAATAAAAAATAAAAAAAATAAAAAGTAAAATGCAAGCCAAGCCATCCTCCAATCAACTTTGCATGGCGTGGGCCAATCTATGTTAGGTTGATTGATTAAGATTTTATGGTGGAGTACAATAAACAATAATTTTTTTATGCAAGCTTTTTTCCATAAGTCTTCAAGATTTAATGGTAACTATTTCCATTCCTATCTTTTTCATTTTATTATCCAACACGATATTATCAAATTTAATCCAAAAAACATGATAGGATTAGCAATTAAAACAATAGTAAGAACAATAGTAAGAACAAGTAAGAACAAGTAAATAGGAAGGAAAGAACCCGCCAACCTCAAGGACCATTTTGCAATGATAACTCTTGATAAGGGTATTTTTGTAATAAGTTTAGGATTCTTAAATGACAGAAGCACCATCAAGGAAAATGTACCATACCGACAAAAAGCTAATGGCCTCAAAAAAGCTGTTAGCCCCAAAGGGACCATCAATCTCAAAAGAATCCGCTCGAGACCTTGTACCCTACACTAGCAAGAGGCCGACAGCTATGCGGACGGATCCATGTGAAATTGACAGGTGCATCTTCCTACCAGGCCAACGAATGACCCTAACAGACAGAGAAGCATACCGACGAGTCCTACGTGGCCTTACGTAATCTACATGCATATTCTTACATGGAAACATCTTGCACACCACGCACAAAGACCCTACCACATGATTTTCACCTTCCTAGAATGGAGAGTATCCCCAAGATCTTGGTGGCATTAACTCTGCCCTCTCCCTATAAGGAAAATCCTTGTATTCTTAGGATCTAGGTCTCCTCCTCCTCACTATATAAGCAACAGGCCTCCTCCTTTTCCAGGTCGACAGAAAATCTCTAACTCTCTCACTATAGAGTTCTTGGAGATTTCTCATTCACTGACTTAACATTTAGAAGGTCTTTGGCCGGTGCCTCACTAGTACCTTCTGTTTGGTTCTTGTTTTCTTCTTCTTCAGGTACCCATCTGTGTGATCAAGAGCCATAAACTCACTAATGATTTTTGTGCATCATTAGTTGGTGTCGTTTATGGGGACAAGTGGTTAGCCATATCATCGCTTCTAAGACAAAGAGTTACATGGTCCAGACACAATCGATGGCTACCATCAACTAGGAGATAGGGAATCCCTCCAATGTCTTGGAAAGACAAGTGTAAACCCTAGTGAGGACACAAGGGGGAGTCGCCACTTAGTTTTCGCAATGGTTTAGGAACCATATATATAGCGTCCTCTCGATGGACAACCTTTTGATCTTACTACCGGAGATATGGGTTTGGAGTTTAGGTACGCTCTTGGGAAGGTGTTAGGCACCCAAGATTGCCCAACCTTAAGGTTGGCCTCCCATCATTGTGTCTTACATCTTAACCTCATTAAAAACATGTTCAACACTTGCATCTATACTCACACACACACTAGCATACATCTAAGCATACAATCATGGCATCATCTTCCCAAAGCACATACCTATCTATCCATAAAGTAAGAAACCAAGCCACACACATACAACCCTAGCATTCATCTAACATGTGAAAACCCTATCATGTCATATATAAGGTAGCAACTTAATCATGGCAATCACAAATATTACATAAAGCATACAATTGGGATATAAAAACAAACATTCAAACGACATACATCATCAAATGCATGTTCATACCAATGCATGACTTACCTTCACTTACCTTTCAATAACACAGCACTTACGGCATTAATGCATGGACATGTGAATGAATGGATGGCATTAAGACTAAGAAAAAAGATAAACCCTAATCTAAACATGTTAAGGACAAACAAGCATGTAAACAAAACAGACAGAAACTTATGGAGCATAAACATATGAAAAGAAGCTTAAATAGAATAAACATGTGAAAACAAAAGCAACAAACAAATAAAATTAGGATTTTTGGGCGGTGGCTTGCACATGCAAGAAAAAGCCTGCGTGTGCATAATCAAGCTTGCTTGCACAAGCAAGATTATGCATACACAGCCTCCTACCCAGAAAACCTAAAAAACACAAAAACAGAGCAGAACTTTAAAATGAAAATCTAACAACCTAACATGCATAAAACATGAAAAGAAATATAAAACTAACCTAAACAGACATACACCAACATAAACTACACAGAAAACAAGATTAAAACACAAAAAGAAAAGTAGAAAAGAAAAAGAAATAGAAAGGAAGGTTTCGACTCAATACCTCAAATTAGAAGCTTTACAAGCTTGATTTTGACCGTTCTCCTTAGTCAAATCTATCACAAGTCATTAAACAAGCGATTAGTAATCTTAAACCCAAAGGATTGGGGCCAGAAAAATGTCACAATCAAATAAAATATGACTTGAGGGTGCTTTGTGAAAAAACTCCCTTTTGATTTACTATTTTCTAGTGAATCTTAGGTTTTTCCAGTAGGGTTTCTATGTGTTTTGAAAATGTACCATGTAAGGCTTTATATAGTGGAAAAAATGGGGTTTGGAATGGTTGGCTCCTAGATGATGCGAGATTCATTCTAAATCTCAGCCATTATTATAGAAAACTTGCCTCTTTCATGCTTCTGAAACCTTAGCTGCGTACACAGGAGTGTGCCTGTGTACACATGTTTTGGCCCAGATACATGGACCAAGGGCCACTTTGGTCTTTTATTTCCAAAAATAGATTTTTGTTCATTTAAAAAAGTTATATTTTCAATTTTAACACTCCTCAAGTAAATTTGATATATGATTGGGCTCTAAAATGGCCTTGGGCCTTAGATTTCGAGCATCATTGGGGAATAGGAGATCAAGTCGTAAGGGGTACAAAATGCAGTGTCTACAAATGCCCCTCTTTTGATTCGTGAGCTTCACTAACAAAATCAAAAGAATAAAAGACAACAAATTTTGTTTTGACTTATAGCTCAGGCCTAACCCACGCACACGACACACATCACGCATACATGGGACTGATGAAAGAATATCAAAACATAGTCAAAGGAAAGGTGAGCCAAAAGCTTTTGGCCAAATTTATGCAAATCCTGAGGGAAGAGAATGAGCAAGTTGATCGTCTAGCCAAGGCTGCATCCGCGGAGCACATGGTCATCACCAATTAGATACTATCCTTCGTCCAATAGTCCCCTACTATCGGCAAAATAGATGCACAAGTGATTCCCATAGGAGCCGATTGAACGACACCAATCATCTCCTACCTTAGGAAATGGGCCTCCTCCTTTTCCAGGTAAACAGAAAACCTTTAACTCTCTCACTATAGAGTTTTTTGAGGTTTCTCATTCACTGACTTAACCTTCGGAGGGTCTTTGGCTAGTGCCCCACCAGTACCTTCTGTTTGGTTCTTGTTTTCTTATTCTTTGGGTTGGTGTGATCAGGATCCACCAACTCACTGACAACTTTCGTGCATCTTCAACTCCATTATGTACAAAAGCAGTAACCTTTGTTTTATTTATGTTTCCTTTTTTATCTCTAGAAATTTGGTATCATTAATTGGCTTATAGTCGAGCCTTGGTCTGTAGTATCAATGCACTGCGATGGGATAAGAGCTTATTCATTGGAACACAAGTATCTATCATCCCATTGCCAGTATTAAATATTAGCTATGATATATTTCATATTGAATATGCTTGAATAGATGTGAAAGAGGGGAGTATAAAATAGGAATACAAGAATACGAGAGTTACATGGTTCAACTTTACAACCTATATCCATGGAGGAAACCTTTGAGAGTTACATCTTTATTATATGTGAGTATAGTACAAAGCATGTGTTATGAAATGAACCATGACATGAGTATATATACTAGACTAAACCCTAAACTAATAGACTTCTAGTATAAATAGGAGACTTGGCTTGTGTGTACACAAAGTAGATTTAGACTTGGGCCTATGCTAATGAGCTAATATATCTCTAACACCCCCTCAAACTCAAGATGGAAGCTTGATGAAATCTTAAGATTTGATAAGGTTGAAAAGGTCCCTTAAATGAAGTTTGGCTTTATGACAGTAGTTTGAGGAAGGCAATGGTCTTGTAGTGTTAACGTAACTTCTAATGATGGCATGACTATACCAGAGAATTTTAACGGCAACAATGGGTATAGCTAAAGAAGATGAACACCGCAAAGAAACACCGAGGAAGACAAAGATTGCTCTTAAACATATCATAAGGACAGAAAACCATGGCCATAAGGAGTGCCTTTATATGGTATTGTATTTCTCAAGTAATATCATATACAAGAGTGCCTTTATATGGTAGGTAAGTGGGCTGTTAGCATGTAATAGGCTTGTGGGCTTTAGACCCACTTTACTTGTTTTTCTTAGCACACATACTTGTACAGCACACTTGCCTACTATATAAAGGCACTCTTGTACATATCATTACTTGAGAAATACAATACTATTGATTCAGTATTTCTATCATCTAGTATTAATGGGAGAAATTGCTTTTGTTCTCAACTGTCTTGGCACCTCCAATCTCTCTAAAATCCTTGAAGTTTTTACATCGAACTCCCTATTACTACTTGGGGGCAATAGAATTGATTGATCCAACTTAGGTTTGGATATACAAACTAAAGAATTATCTTTTTAACTTCATTGACAACCAGCTGCTCCCATTCTTCTATAATATGGGTGCCCCATTTTGTCTTCTTCTATCATATCCAACTTTGATGATTCCTCTTCCATGAGGTTGCCTCTTTAAATTTAGGAGGTATTGAGCTACAAAATTGAAGTGTTTGAAGCAAATGTTTGAGGTACTTTAACTGATGAGTGTAAATTTACAATGGTGTCCATAAGGCTAAGGTCGTCCATAGCATTAAATGTTAGGTGGATCCATAACATTTTATGAATGTGAATTTATTAGTATTGTCCATATTGATGGAAGATCAGAGAAATAAACGACATTTATGAGGTCAATCAGTCAAAGCGTAATGTATAATCAATAAACAGGAGACCATTAGAAGCATTAATAGCCCTCCATTCACTACAGACATTCTATACAAAATAAATTCAAAAATTCATTATAAAGAATAAAAGAGGAGGTTATAAAACCCAAAAGGAACAAAGGTAAAGGAGTATGCACTCTAATCTTTACATACTAGTCATATTATTCTCTTTGATTAATCCTATTAAATGAATATTTTCACCATTTTAACTTGATTATTGGAGAGCTTTTGGCTAACACCATAGCAGCATTCTTTCACTTTATCCATTCTCCAACTTTCTTTCCAGTTTGATTGTCTGAAGAAACCCTTATTATCGTCCATTAGATAGAGCATAAAAGACAATTTTTTGCATCATCATTGACCATTTAAATCAAATATTTTTGCTGCTAATCATGATTAATAGTGATGAGCATAGCAAGCTTAGTCCAAAGAGTGTAAGTGGATATTTTTGCACTTTATTTGTAATTGGGTAGATTTAATTTGGGTTTAATATATCAAGAAATATGTTATTCAAACATATCAAGTGTTAGTATTAGAGACATGAAGATTGAATCAAGAAACAAGTGAAGAAAAGCTGTCTTATTAAAGCTTGACAAATAGCTGCTATCGAGACTAAATGGGATGCTTGACACAAGCTTAATCTATCGAGAATTACGATTTCAAAATTTTCAGATCTGAAATTCAGCCCATGTTGATGTATTTGTTTAGGATTTCTTTTCTCACAACCCTAGACATGTATAAGGCTTATTTTAAGAGCCGTCATATATGGATACAAAGACCAGAGTTTAATTCTCTCTATGATAAGCTACTGCATTTGTAAGCCATATGGTTATGTAACCAACAACAGTCATTCAAGTTGCTAGAGTTAGTCATGTATTGGAATCTGTGCAAAGGAGTTAGTCACAGATTGGAGATTTATGCATCAAAGGAAAGAAGACTATTACAAGATCAAGTCCAATTGGGTATTGGAGCTAAGGTTCAACTATAGGTTGGTATTTCGGGATAGGCTAGGTTAGTGGTAAGATTCCTCATACTTGTAACCGCTTGATTATTGATTAGTGGATTCTTGGGAGTGATGACCTTAAATTCACCTGGTGGGGTTTTTGCCTTGCAAAAGGTTTTCCCCATTTGTCAACAAATCATCGTGTCAATTTAATTTCCAATACATTTAGTTTATTTGGTGATTTTTTTGGTGCCTCCACGATTTGCATGTAATTTGACCTAATAAATCAACTTGGGTGATTGAATTAATTAACAAGGGTCAAGCTATCTTAACCCAACAAGTGGTATCAGAACGGGTACACTCTAATTAGGTTTTAGTCTTTGTTGTGTGATCCATTGTCTCTTATTGTTATGGATCATGGACAATCTTTGATTATAACCCCCCTTTTTTTATGGTACTAACTATGTGTACTAGAAAATACATATGAGAGCTTTTTTGCATTATTTAGATGAAAAATTATGGCTGGCTGTCAAGGTTGGATGGACCAAACCTACTGATCTGCCCACATCTTGGGATAATGACAAGGTCAAAGCTCCAAATTTCAACAATAAAGCATTGAATGCCTTGTTTAGTGCTGTGACTAATGAGGAGTTTAAGAAGATCTCATCCACTGAAAGTGCAAATGAACCATGGACAATCCTTCAAAACACTTATAAAGGCACCAAAGCTATGAAAGACTCCAAGCTTTAAAAGCTTATCACGAGCTTTGAAGAAATCGGGATGGATGAAGAGGAAGCATTCGATGAATTCTATGCTAAGCTTAAAGACATAGTGAATTCTACTTTCAACTTAGGTGAAAAGATCCCAGAGCCTAAGATTGTGAGAAAAATCCTTAGATCTCTCCCAGAGCAGTTTCATGCTAAGATCACCACCATTGAAGAGTCAAAGGACATTAACACTATCCCTTTGATAGTGAATTCTACTTTTAAATTAGGTGAAAAGATCCCAAAGCCTAAGATTGTGAGAAAAATCCTTAGGTCTCTCCCAAACCGGTTTCATGCTAAGATCACCGCCATTGAAGAGTCAAAGGACATTGACACTATCCCCACTACAACAAAACGTATTTTCAGTGATGAAAAAATTTGTCACTAAAAGTCCAGTTTTTCATTGCCAAGGACCTTTGGCGACAAAATCTACTAATTAGCAACGAAACTCATTTCGTCATTGAAACCCCATCGCTAAAAGTCCTGGCGAGAAAAAATTTCGTCACTAAAAGTCTGATTTGCTTTTGTTTTAAAAAAAAAAAAAAATTAGTGACAAAAACGTTTTGTTGCTAAATGTTTTCCTCGCTAAAAACACTATTCAGTGACGAAAATATTTCGTCACCAAAAACACTTTAGTTTATTAAATCATATTTAGTGACGAACAATTTTGTCACTAAAACTATTTTCGGGTACATATAGTGACGAAAAAGTTCATCACTAAAACTATTTTTAGGTACATATTTGTGACGGAAAAATTTGTTGCTAAAACTTATTTTTTTGTTTTTATTTTTTTTCATGGCTTTGATATTAACCTATAACCTGTCATTACATTATTAAAACCTGACATTTGAATAACATATTTATTTCAACAACACAATTATAAAAAAAAGATCCACACATTCCACAAGTAAAAAATAAAAACAAGTATCCAATTCAAACTCATTGCATACAATAATTTTTTGCAACACATACAATAACTCAAGATGTTTTATAACAATACAAAAAGTGTAGCATAATATAATTAGGACCAACGGAAGATGTCCTCATATGTCTTCAAATAATGCCAAAAGTAAATCCCCTTAAAGCCACCAATAAGAAATCTGCACAAATATAAAAGCAATACTACATTAAAATCGTAAAGTAAAAACATTAACTATGTTATAAGAAACATTTCTAACAATGCATTAAGAGCAGTCACACCAATGAATTAAAATCACAACTCCTAATGTATAAGTTGTAGAAAGCAAATATAGATTTTCAAGTGTAATATAATACAATTAGTTTCAAATAATGCATCAAAAATTGTAGTCACACCATGTAGTGTGGGTTAATTGCTAAAATAAAGTGATAGGCTAAGAATGTATTGACCCCTTGTGATGAATTAACCAATTAATTAGCCAAGTTGATTAATTAATCAGATTAACATACAATATGCATGGTAACATAAACAAATCACCAATTAAACTAAATGTGCAGTGGAAAATAAATGACATGGTGATTTACTTACAAATTGGGAAAACCAACACGGCAAAAACCCCACCGGGTGATTTTAAGGTCACCACTCCCGAGAATTCTCTATTATCACAACAAGCGGTTACAAGTAAAGGAATCCTAATACCTTATACCAACCTACATTTGAACCCTTACCCCAATATCCAATTGGACCTGTTCTGTAGTGACAATCTCTATTTTTGATGCACGGCTCTCAGTACGTGACTAACCAATTGCACGGATCCAAGTACGCGACTTAATCACCAACTTGATAAGGATGTTGGCTTCAAAGTTCTTCATTTCATCACATGATGAAGATCAAGAAGCTCATTGGTCACAAAACTCTACGGTGTACAAACATAGATAGGCCTGTCCACGGGTCAGTCCGAGTCGGGTTTGTGCCCAACCTAAAACCGACCTGACTAGATCGGGCTCCTAAACCTGGACCCGTTGCCGACCCGCCAAAGGTAGTAGTTCGAGTGGTCGGATGTCATTGATTTTTGGTTGGGTATTGGTTGGTTTCGGACTGTGTGAATGGTCGCTGGATTTTGCCGAAATCTCTAGTTTTTGCTGGATCTAACTGGATCTTGGCAGATCCCTGGTCTTGGCAGATCTCAATGAGATTAGGCCGAATCTTGAAGAGATCTCGGTAGATCTTAATGAGATCAAGCTAGATCTCGAAGAGATTCAGCGAGATCTCAGTGTAACTTGAGGAGATTGGACAAAATCAGACCGGCTAACCACTCCAATCGACGGAGAACAAAAATTTCGATGAGTTTTCCGATCGGCTCAGTTGTTACTCGGTTTTTCATGCTCAAACTCGTCAATTGACCCACCGGTCTTGGGTTTTACAGGCGGAGACCCGTTACTGACTCTTTCCGGCATTGGGTCAGCTGGTTTTCGGGTCGGGTCGGTCGGGTTGGGTGGGTTGGTCGGGCTCTGGGTCTACTTGGACACCCTAAACACAACAGCTTCTTCAAGAGAAAGATGAACTAGGGAAAATTCTGTCTCCAATCACAATTTGCATGAACAAAACTTTGCTTCACACTCGTGCAACTGTGCAACCTTTTACGGCCCTTAAAATAATCCTTATATATGATTAGGGTTGTGAGAAAAGAAAGCCTAAACACATACTCACGGATTGGAGTGAAATCAACTCTAAAAAACTAAATTTCATAAATCTTGATAGATACCCTATCTATCGAGCAACTGTCAAGCCTCAACACAGACATAAATGCAATCAAACATGCTACTCAACCAAAGATCCGAACAACATTTTAAGCTCTCAAAATCAACTCTCAACAAGAAAAATGTTCAATTTTTAGATCCCAAACACACACACGCACACACACAACAAGTCTAACCAATTTTATATTTCAAAAACAAGTTAAGATAGCTTAGTGATCATACATTAACCAATTTTTTACAATCATAACTGTTTGATGGGGACTATCACCTTCGAGGTACATCCTATAACTCCTACATCTCTTAGAATACACGTTTGCAATCATATATAAAGCACTTTGATTCTTTTTGCTTTTATTTTTCTTTGCATATTTTTCTTTTAAGCAAACCATGCATGGGCATATAAGAGATAGAAAAGAAATACCAAATTATGTTAAGCTTATGACATTGCACTTTTGCTATGTCAAAGCATACGGATATCATTTCATGACTACATAAAGCTGTAATTGGAAAACTTGTAATCCCAAAAATGAACAACAAATTTGAACAAGATTTACATGTGCAATACGTGATGGGGTGGAGCATGCATGTTATATGGATACTTTTTTTTTTTTTCTAAGCTATGTCCCATATCTAAAGATTTTAAAAGGAAGTCTACAATTATAAATAAACTCAAATAGGAGCATACTCCTAACCAAATGTCAGAACAAACAAAAGGTTCAGTGTTTAGAACACTCACTTACATTTAAATGATAGCCAATTTCAATATAAAAATATCAAAAATTTTGTGCATATACCTCTTTTTCTTTCGCAGACATCTTGAAGACGTGGTTTGGAGCTCTAGAATAAACTTTCTTTTTTTTTTTTTTTCTCAGATTTTTTAAAGGTATACTTTGGAGCTCTCCCTTCACATCAATTGGAAGTATCTGAAAATATCAAGTAAATTATCAGTATTATGCCTGTGCACAAATTATTAAAAGAAATCGAATTGTATATGAAAATAAATTACTTTAAAAAAAAAAAGAACATAAGTTATTCCAAGTTACATGGTGAAAAGCACATTGTGTAACAAATTTTTATTAAAATATATATATATATATATATATATATATATATATATATATATATATTACTGTGATGCCCCAATTTGATTGATTGTGTGATGTGTGTGGGTGTGTGATGAGTCCCACATCGGGTATTTACTGGGTTGAACTGGGCTTTATTAACAACTACAATGAGCCTCAATTGCGACTAGTCCTTTTGAGGTATAGCGCAGATGTGGCTAGCGCTTTTCCTTGGGTCGTTACATATGGTATCAGAGCTTAGGTTATGATCTTGTAGACTTTATGCTAGGTTTTGATTTAGAATGAAATTTGCGCCCTAGGTGTTACAATTCTAGTTATTGTTTATGAAGGTTATTAGGTCATAGATAGTGTTCTTTTGATGACTTGATGAAAAGTGGAAGTGAGGTTCCATCATATGATGATTTGTTAGGTCATATTTGAAGGATTTGATATTTATGTCTATGTGGTTATGCATACGTGACTTATAATTACAAAAGGAAGGATTTTAATTGATATACTTCTATGATCTTATACAAGTATTAAGTGAGTGTATTTTATTCTTGAAAATTTTGTAATTGATCAGATTGGTTATTAAAACTTCTTCGTCTCATTAAAAGGAAAAGAGAGTGAGAAAAGATGAAGCAAAGGAAATCTTCCTATTATTTTGTGACTGATCTTTTGAAAACTCATTTGATAGTTTTGCCTAATATAGTCGACCTACCTAAGGTTAGTTTGATATGTAGGAGATTCTCAAAGGTTTAATTATTGAATGATAGTTTACTATATGCCCTATTCAGAATTTGGAGTGCTTGATCATTATTAGGGAACTAACTATTGCAAAACTTTATTTAAGGGTTAAGGTTTGATGTTAGAGCTATGATTCCTTGATTTTAGTTTATATGGAGTAAGGAAATTAACGGAAAGTTTGTAGTGTGAAGGAAAAATTAATTTGTGGTTATTGTAGTTCACATTATATTATATATTATTATATAAATTCTGAGGGTGTTTAGAGAATTCAATAATATATCGGTGACTTCTTTGGATTCTAATGTTAAGGACTAACTTTTGGGATCATTGTTCTTGTTAGGGTTTACCTACATGGATTACCATAAACTAATTTATGTGTGAGGTAGTCCCTAAATGTTTTTGAGACATGTTTTGTTACTTAGAAGTTTGAGGTCCGTAATTTCTTTTCTATGGACTTGGAGGATTGTTTAATATCTCAGGGAATAAGTTTTGATGCCAGAAATGTAATTCTTTGAACTTAACTGATAAAATTTAATGGATTGGCTCAATAGAAAATGAAGTGGATAGAATACAAGTATGTGGTAGTGTAGAATTGGACTAGTGAACCATATTTTTTATTGGATATCGAAGGAGTTGGGATGGCAAGAGAGTTTATTTTGAAAGACTATTACAATTTGAATTATAGTCATTTGTTGTACCTTTTGTTTATATTGGCAGATGGTTAGTGATTATAAATTGCAGTGTACTCTTAAGTTCTAGATTGCTGGGACTATTTTTTTGCAAAGTATATTAAAAAAAAAAAAAAAATGAGCACACGTATAGAAGATTAGGTGGTGTGCTTTTGACCCTACATGGCTACACATATGGTGTATCTATAGGCTTTGTCCTTTGGTACTATTAATGGCAGAAAGTGGAGGATATATATATATATATATATATATATATATATATATATATATATATATATATATATATATATATATATATATATATTATGAATACGATGAATTTTTAACTGAGACAATAGTGGAAAATTATTAGATATTTTTAGCAGTCTCTCTTCTGGCCGGGTATTCAAATAAGTTTTATTTAAAAATATTAGATTATTGAGTAAATGATATTTGAAAAATTGTTTAGGTGATATCTAAGTTTTTAGAGGAAGCGTCAGGGAGAAGTTCCTTTTGATATGGCTTTTTGAAGTAAGTAACCTTATCCTAAATGGTTTTATCTTTGCATATTTTAACTACCGTAAATTGTTTACAGTTGTTACAATTTATTTCTATTGTATTACTGATTTCAAGTAAAGAATTATCACAAATATATCTGATTACTGAATATATGATGTGTTTTATTTAATTGTTTTTAGCTATACTGATTCAAAGTAAAGAATAAAGAATTTCCACCAATAAATATGAGCATTGAATATAAGATTTATTTTATTTAATTGTTTTTAGCTATATTGATTTAAGGTAAGAATATAGAAATATCACAAATATATTTGAATATTGAATATATATATGTGTGTGTGTGTGTGTGTATGTATTTGAATAAGATATTTTTTGTTTGAAACTATGATTTCATATATATGATTATGATCGATTTGACTATGAAGTTATTCTGATACCCAGCCAATGGGGGTTATTCATTGGTACTCTGATACCCAGCCAATGGGGGTTATTCATTGGTATTCTGATGCCCAAACCAATGTGGGTTATTCATTGGTACTCTGATACCCGAATCAATGGGGGTTATTCATTGGTACTCTGATACCCGGCCAATGGGGGGTTACTCATTGGTATTCTGATACCCAAGCCAATGGGGGTTATTCATTGATACTCTGATACCCAGCCAATGGGGGTTATTCATTGGTACTCTGATGCCCAGTCACGGGGATATAGCGTGACCATAGTCATAAGATTGTTAAGAATATGAATTACATTTGAATATTTGAACTCTTTTGAGTCCTTAAAACTACACATATGATTTTGGAAATGTTTGAGTATTTGAACTATTTTGATTCACTAAAACTGCTTATGTATTTTTGGAACCTATTGTAAGTTATAGCTTTTGATATATGGAAAACCGACTATTTTCTAAACCACCTATGATATATGTGTAAGATTAAAGTATGTGACCTATGTGCAACTTATTATTTTAAGATTATAAAACTTCTTCAATTATTTTGAAAACATGTAGTATATTATAACTTTTGAAACACATATTACATCCTTATACTTTAGAGATCTATTGCTTGATAGAATTTATTAGGACTTAGGTTGCTTATTGAGTTGTCATCTCACCCCCTTTTTTTCCCTCTAGTTTCAGATCGTGAAGAATACCAAGTTTTGGGAGTTTTGATGTTGTATTGTGAGCAAGAAAAGAAGCTCAGTGATTTTGGGATTGGATGGTCTTCTAATAGTTTTATATTTATTGACCAATTGGCATTATGTACATGAGGTTTGGATTTTGTTCCTATTAAATTATTGGAGATCTATTCATAAAGAAATTATTGAGGTATTTTGGATTTATTTGATTTTAACTTTTGAGGATAAATTTTAGTTGCTAAGAAGGCCTTGCACACTTTTAGGGTGCTTACTTTAAAAGTGTGCGGTGGTTGTCACGTGCCTATCTTTATAGTTGGGTTCGGGGCGTGACAATTATAATGGTATCAGAGCCGGCCCGGTAATTTCGTGTGGGCTCGGAGACACTACCTCACAAAGTGGGCCCTAACGAGGACGTTAGGGATTTAAGTGGGGGAGATTGTGATGCCCCAATTTGATTGATTGTGTGATGTGTGTGGGTGTGTGATGAGTCCCACATCGGGTATTTACTGGGTTGAACTGGGCTTTATTAACAACTACAAGGAGCCTCAATTGCGACTAGTCCTTTTGAGGTATAACGCAGATGTGGCTAACGCTTTTCCTTGGGTCGTTACAATTACAATTGTTTATATTTATTTTTATTAATGGTTAAACTTTGATAAACTGCTTGGCGCATTCTAAGAATCGAACTTGAGAACCAGGGGCGGTTGCACTTGTAATTCAGGGGGTTCAAATGAACCCCCGACTTGGAAAAAAATATGTTTATATAGAAAATATTTATTATTAATTTAATTACCCTTAAAAATATTTTTGCACAACTTGGTTTAAATCTTGCACACCCTGATCACAAATCAATTTATCCCAAAATCAAACAATATAGATCAACTCATCTCAAAACTAATTAACAAGACAAATCACTCTCCCTTTCTCTCGTGAATCTCATCTCATCTTTATTCTCTATCTGACTTTCTATGTATCTCTGACTCTAAGAGTAGAATGTGAGTGTTTGTGAGTTCTGAATGTCTCTCTTTATTACAAATTTATATTATATAAATATGTGTGTGTGTGTGTGTGTGTGTGTGTGCGTGTGTGTGTGTGTGTGAGAGAGAGAGAGAGAGTTTGATACTAATTTTGTGCATTTTTATTTTTTATTTTTATATATAATGTTATTTGTGTGAATTGTGAAATGTGTGAATAGGTACATGTATAATATAAATATACTATAACTTTATATAATTTAATAACCAAGAAATACAGAGGATTTGTTACGTGTGTATATTATTATCATATTATAATAATTTTTTGTTATAAAACCAGTTATTCAAGAAAAAAAAATAGTAAAGTTATTGAGTGTTAAATGTATTATTTATGTATGGATGAGTGTTTTTATGTGGGTCAATAATTTATAAAAAACAATAACAAATAAATAATGACAACTACATAAAAATAAAAATGTTATACTACAAACTTAACAAAGTAAAATGGTCACATCTACATTGACAATAGATAATGACAGTTGATACTAAACTATCATGTGACAATTTCAAAATATGAAAACTTTTTTTTTTTTTTTTTTTGAGAATGAAAAAATATGAAAACTCATAGAAAGAAGTTGTAAAATTTCATGTATGTGTTTTTTTTTTCAATAACACAATATATTCAAGTTCTCTTTTTATTAAAATTTGTTTAATTTAACTTTCTTCATGACCCCCTCAAGAAAATTCCTAGAGCCGCCACTGCACTCCAGTCCACAATAGTTAAGGAAACCTTCATCTAGATGTGAGTACCAATAAAAACTACTCTCACTGGTTCTCTAAGTAGCCACAAAACAAAGGAGTGAAAGCAACCAAATATAGACAAGACTACGTACTTGATGAGTGGAGAGCCTTTAATGAAGGTGGTGGTGGAAGCCTTCAATCCAGTTCTGCGATCCTCTCCAACTTTGTCCAAAAAGCTATGTTCCATACTGAAGTCGGAAAAATTGTGTCCAAAAAGCTGTTTTTTTCTGACGATGTAATAACCAAATCTTGGGGGCCAAGCTTTGTGTAAATGGGCTCTGTCGTCTGAATTTCATGGGCTTTACTTTTTGGTAGTATTCTAGCTAGGGAGAGGCCCTTCAAATATATTCAAGTTCTCTTTTTATTAAAATTTGTTTAATTTAACTTTCTTAATGAGCCCCCTCAAGAAAATTCCTGGAACCACCACTACACTCTAGTCTACAATAGTTTAGGAAACCTTCATCTAGATGTGAGTACCAATAAAAACTACTCTCACTAGTTCTCTAAGTAGCCACAAAATAAAGGAAAGAAAGCAACCAAATGTAGACAAAACTATGTACTTGATGAGTGGAGAGCCTTCTGTGAAGGTGGTGGTGGTGGAAGCCTTCAATCCGGTTCTGCGATCCTCTCCAACTTTGTCCAAAAAGCTATGTTCCCTACTGGAGTCGGAAAAAGTGTGTCCAAAAAGCTGTTTTTTGTTATTGATTGCATCAACAACAATTAGTTTCAATAACTTCTAATTTTTTGTTACTTGATTGCATCAACAACAATTAGTTTCAATAACTTCTAATATTTTGTTACAATAGAGGCTTTAATATCGTAATGTATTAGAAAAAAATTTTACAATAATTTAAAATAAAAAAAAAATTGTTGCAATAAATTGATACCTATTATTTTTGTAATCTATTACAATGAAAATTATGAACTAATAGCTTATTGCAACAAAATTATCATTGCAATAATGTGATATAAATTATTTTACAATCTATTGCAGTGATAAACATGAAATTGCAATTAAGATATTATTATAATAAATTGATATCAATTATTTTACAATCTATTGCAATGATAAACATAAAATTGCAATGAATATATATTATTAAAATAATCTAATATTAATTATTTTATAATCTATTTTTCAATCTATGTTCATAGTAATCACAAAGTTTTTTTTTCTCTAATTTAGATGCACCAATCATTAGAATTTTCTAACATTTCCAAATTTAGGACTAGTATTTCTGCCCACAACTATGGTATGAACGTAATATATTATCACTTTTGGAATCTCAAATCCCAAGACTATTAATATCACGACAACTTTCTCCTTGATTGTATCAATAACAATTAGTTTCAATAACTTATAATTTTCGGTTGTAATAGAGGCTTTAATATCCTAATATATTATGAAAAATTGTTACAATAACTTAAAATGAAGTAATCATTGCAATAAATTGATACTGGTTATTTTTGCAATTTATTGCAATGAAAATTATGAACTAATTGCAATGTTCTCATTGCACTAATGTGATATAAATTATTTTATAATCTATTGCAATAATAAACACTAGCCTTTGAATTCAGGAATAGTTCTTTGAGCATTGATGAGTATTTATGGGAAACCAAGCCCTGAAATATTGCTGATATATTGCAACTTCTTCAGAGTAATCAAGTTCGTAGGTTATCAAATGAGCAGAAGATGCAAGTGCACAGAACCTTTACTGAAGGAGAGGTGAAGGAGATTATCTTTCAAATGGATCCATGGGAAGCACCAGGGGCAGTCCATGTTCCAGCCCCCTTTTTTTTTTTTTTTCAAAATTCTAGAATATAACAGGTACTTTTGTTACTAGAGCTGTACTTTCTTTTATAAATTCAAGGAATCTCTTAAGGGAGCTTCATAGAACCTTTATTCTGCTGGTACCATAAGTGCCTAGGCTGAAACCAGTAAATGATTTCAGGCCAATTAATATGTGCTATGTCAATTATAAAATTATATCAAAGGTTCCTGTCAATTGGCTTGAGCCTCCGTTGGAATCCCTTCTAACTCCTCTTCAAAATGCTTTTATTTAAGGAATGTTAATTTTAAATAAACTTTTACCATGAATTTTTTGAGAAGATTAGGAAGACACTATGAAGAAGAACTTAGCATGTGCTTCTAAAAATTGATATGAATAAAGCCTATGATAGGCTTAGGTTGCAAATCCATACATAATGTGTTTCAGAAGATGAATTTCAATTCACACTCGTTTGGTTTAATTGAATAGTGTATTAGCATGGTTTCCTAGCAGTTGCTCCTTAATGGACAATGGTTTCCTAGCAGGCAGTGATATGCCAATGTATTTTTATTTTATTTCAATTCACAAAACCAATGGAGAACTCAAATCATTTACGGGTATGTCAAAGATTTGTTCTTTTCTTGTTTTTAACAAGACGTTGAAAACATTGCCTTCAAGAAGTAAAATGTTAAGGGTTTTAGATTTGGAGGATGCCCCCATTAATGAATTGCCTGATGAAGTATTCAAATTATTCAACTTAAGATATTTGAATTTAAGGGGAACTTTACTTAAGAAGCTCCCAAATTCCGTAGGGAAGCTCCTTAATCTTCAATTCTTGGACCTAAGGGACACACAAATAGAGACCCTTCCTTGTGAAATAGGAAAGCTACAAAACTTGCAGCATTTAAAAATGCATCGCTATACTAGAAATTTGAATGACTTCAGATATTTTTTAGGGATGCAAGCACCATTAAATATCACTCAGTTAAAGAATTTGCAATCTACAGGTGTTTTTTAGGCAAAAGGTGATTTAATAAGACAAATTTGGAGCATGACCCAACTTGTCACGATTTGTATTTATAGGGAATTTAACCAAAATTCCAACCTGTGAGAAACAAAACAAATAGAGAAAACACACGTCAAAGAAAACAATCACATGCACAAGACAATATTTACGTGGTTCGGCAATTTGCCTATGTCCACGGAGTTACAGGGATTTTACTATAAAATAAGGAGATACAATAGTGCACAAAAATACTCTCAAGAAACCCAATTCCCAATACACCCTAACTCTCTCTCACCCACAAGACAAGAAAACACTATTCTTTCTTCTTATGCGGCTGCTAGGTTATTAGGAATTATCTCTAATTATCTCTCACACCTTTTTCTATATCACAAACCTAATATATATATATATATATATATAGGTCGGCTTGTACTAGGAATTATAATCCTAGTTGAATTCGGTTTCCTAATACTGCTTGTATTTGGTTTAGAAGAATAATTGGGCTTGGTAATTCAAGCCACACACAGCCCACTTCAACAAATCTCCACCTTGGCTTGAATTGATCAAGCTACATGAGCAAACTCCTCCATCGCCTCCACCTTAGGCCTTAAGGGCTCACAAGCTGCAAACATCAACCACAAACCTCCATAATACAATCCTTCATCCTTGCAACTCATCCTCATGTCCTCAAGCTAGAAGACCAATTGAAGCTGCGCACAGCTTCAACTTCTCAATAGTGACACCCTTAGTCAACATGTTAGCCGGGTTCTTAGATCCACAAATCTTCTCAAATATTACCAGTTTATCTTCAACAAGGTAACGGATAAAGTGGTATTCTGTTTGTATATGCTTCGACTTTGAATGAAAAGCCGAATTTTTGGCAAGAAAGATTGCATTCTGACTGTCACTGTGTAGAATGCCCATCTCCTGCTTTTTACCCAATTCATCTAAGAAACCATGTAGCCAAATCATCTCCTTTCCAGCTTCAGTGGCAGCAACATACTCAGCTTCTGCAGTAGACAAAGTAACAATCTTCTGTAAATTTGAAGCCCATGATATAGCTGTACCACCCAGAGTAAAAACAAACCCAGTAGTACTCTTTCTACTATCAATATCACCAGTAAAATCAACATCTACATAACCCTGCAGTTTCAAACTTGCACCTGTGAAGCAAAGACATGTATCTGATGAACCCTTCAGATATCTCAGAATCCACTTGACTGCCTCCCAATGCTGCTTTCCAGGCCTACTCATGAATCTGCTCACAACTCCCACTGCATGTGCAATGTCTGGCCTTGTACACACCATAGTATACATCAAGCTGCCAATAGCTGAGGCATAAGGCACCTTACTCATATGGTCCCTTTCTTCCTCTATTTTTGGTGACTGTTCTTTGCTTAGTTTGAAATGACTACCCAAGGGTGTGCTCACTAGTTTAGCTTCATTCATGTTGAATCTGCTAAGGACTTTCTTCACATACTCTAACTGTGAAAGTTTCAATGTACCATTAGCCTTGTCTCTAATGATTCTCATGCCAAGGATTTGCTTTGCAGCTCCCAAATCCTTCATTGCAAACTGTTTGGACAATTGCTTCTTCAGATTATTAATCTCCTCAATGCTAGACCCTGCAATAAGCATATCATCCATATACAACAGTAATATAATGTAAGAATTGTCAAAAGACTTAACATAGCAACAATGATTAGCTTCACATCTCTTGAACCCAATTCTATGCATAAAATTGTCAAATTTCTTGTACCACTGTCTTGGAGCTTGTTTTAGGCCATACAAGCTATTTCTCAGTTTGCAGACTAGATTCTCTTGTCCCTGAACAATGAACCCTTCTGGCTGAATCATGTAAAGGTCTTCCTCCAAGTCACCATGAAGGAATGTTGTCTTCACATCTAACTGCTCAAGATGTAAGTTTTCTGCAGCCACCATTCCTAGTACCAGTCTAATTGTTGACATCTTCACAACTGGAGAAAATATCTCCGTGAAGTCAATGCCCTCTTTCTGCTGGAACCCTTTAACAACTAATCTAGCCTTGTAACGTTTGCTACCATCATGCTCATTCTTTATTCTGTATACCCACATGTTGTGCAAAACCTTCTTTCCCACTGGCAATTCAGTTAGTTCCCATGTCTGATTCCCCAACAAGGAATCCATCTCATCCTTCATGGCTAACTCCCACTTGCTTGAATTCTCATCTCTCAAGGCTTCATCATAACACTCTGGCTCACCACTATCAGTCAACAGGAGATAATTTAGAGTGGGTGAATAACGATGTGGAGGTCTAATGTTCCTAGAAGATCTCCGGACTTCAGCTACAGGTGTACTCTGATCTACCTGTGAATTTACATTCTCCTTATCTTCTTCACCCCTTTTCTGGACAGTACTTTCAGTCAATTCATCTAAGTTGACAAACTCAGATTTCTTTTGATCTATCTCTGCAATATCTGATACTACAGTTGACCTGTCCCTGTACATAACCTATTCATTAAATATTACATTTCTACTTCTAATGATTTTCCTGTTTTGTTCATCCCAAAACCTATAGCCAAATTTCTCATCACCATAGCCAATGAAAAAACATATTTTTGACTTTGCATCAAGTTTACTACAAATATCAGAATCAATATGAACATAAGAAACACAACCAAAAACTTTTAAATGTGAAAATTTTACCTCTTTACCATTCCAATTCTCCTCAGGAAGTCTGAACTCTATAGGAACTGATGGTCTTCAGTTTATCAGGTAAGCTGCAGTGCTAACAGCATCAGCCCAAAAAGTTTTTGGTAGTCCAGCATGCAACCTCATACTCCTAGCACGTTCATTGAGAGTTCTGTTCATGTGCTCAGCCACACCATTCTGCTGTGGTGTCCTAGGAATGGTCTTCTCCATCCTAATACCCTGTGCAACACAATACTCACTGAACCCTCCATCTATGTACTCTCCTCCATTATCTGATCTCAAACATTTTACTTTCAAACCTGTTTCTGTCTCAACCATAGCCTTCCACTTCTTAAAAGTTTCAAATACATCAGATTTATTTTTCAGAAAATAAACTCATACCTTTCTACTTAAGTCATCAATGAAAGTGATGTAGTACTTTGAACCTCCAAAGGATGCAACCGGAGAAAGCCCCCACAAATCAGTGTGTACTAACTCCAATTTTTCAGCCTTCGGTGTCTTGCCAGTTTTCAAGAAGCTCACCTTTTTCTGTTTTCCTAAGATGCAACTTTCACACATGTCAAAATCAATGGACTTCAATTCTGGTAGTTTTCCTTTTGACAACAACATCTTCATCCCTTTCTCACTCATGTGACCAAGTCTACGGTGCCATAGGCTTGTATCAGTACTTGCATCAGCAACTGCAATTGTGTCTCTTGGACTTGAGGTCATATACAGAGTACCGATTTTCTTCCCATGAGCCAATACCCTAGCTCCCTTTGTAACCTTCCAAGTACCACCAACAAATAGTATTGCATGCCCTTTATCATCAAGTTGTCCAATAGAAATCAAATTCCTCCTCAGGTCAGGAATATGTCGAACCTTCTCTAGTAACCAAACAGATCCATTGGGCAATAATATCCGGACGTCTCCCATACCTACAACATCCAAGGCTGAACCATCAGCTAAATACACCTTACCAAAATTACCTGCAACATAATTCTGTATGATTTCTTGGTGTGGAGTGGTATGAAACGAAGCTCCTGAATCCAAAACCCAATCATCAAGTGGACTGTCTACTGCAAGAAGTAATGCATCTTGAATCTCTTCTGTTATAGCATTAGTAGAATCATATTCATTCTTCTTCTTAGGACTTTTGTATTGATTCCTAAAGTAACCTGTTTTCCCACAATTCCAGCATTGTACTTGTTGGCCTGATCTAGATTTGCTTCTGTTTCGATTAGAATTTCTGGATTTTGATCTACCCCGATTTGAATTTCTGTCATTACCTCTGCCTCTTATCTTAAGGTTTAGGGCAGAACTAGAGCTTGAGGTTTCACCTGCATCTCTTCTGCGAATCTCCTCAGCTAGAATTAAATCTCGTATATCATTGTACTTGAGCTTTTCCTTTCCTGTAGAATTACTTACTACCATCCTCATTGCCTCCCAACTGTTTGGCAAAGAAGCCAAAACGACCAGTGCACAAATCTCATCAACAAAATCAATTTCTACAGATGACAATTGATTTGTGATAGTGTTAAATTCGTTCAAATGTTATGCTACTAATGCATTCTCTTCCATCTTCAGATTGAACAATTTCTTCATCAGATGCACCTTGTTGTTTGCGGACGGCTTTTCATACATACTGGACAAAGCCTTCATAGCCTCAGACCTAGACAGACCTAGACAGAGTTAACCTAATCTGCTGTGGTCTTCTCCTTTACAACATTATGTGCAACAGACCTAGACAGAGTTAACCTAATAACTCCCAATACCTGTCTGTCAAGAAGAGCCCATTCCTTAGCCTTCATACCCTCAGGTTTTTCCCCTAGAAGTGGTAGATGCAACTTCCTCCCATAAAGGTAATCTTTGATTTGCATCCTCCAAAATCCAAAGTCTGTGCCATCGAACTTTTCTATTCCAGACGCCTTTCCTGCTTCCTCTGCCATTGCTCCCACTCAAACCTAACCCTAGGCTCTGATACTAGTTGTAGGGAATTTAACCTAAATTCCAACCTGTGAGAAACAAAACAAATAGAGAAAACACACGTCAAAGAAAACAATCACACGCACAAAACAATATTTACGTGGTTCGGAAATTTGCCTACGTGTGTTTGTAGGCATGTTCTCTATGTGGGTAATGCCCGCCATATGTCCAGGAAAGTCCTTTATGAATGATGTGTGGTTTAGAGAGATACAAAATGGTGACTTATGCAACCCCGAATTTTTTTGGGGTTTTCATTATGTGTCCTTAATGCCTGTTAATAATCCTAATCTTGCTTGTGGTTTCAATTATATGTACAAAGGTTTCTTAGTTTTGGTTTGGTTACAATGTCTTATTTGTGGTTTGGAAAATGAATTTATCTATTTTAATAGCCATATGTTAGCCTGTATTTTTTATATATATAAGTTTACTAAAAAGTTTATATGTCTATGAAATGCAAGCTATATACATTGTTAGTCCACTTTGTAATAGCTTAAATTTTTATGAGTTCAACCTTGACAAAATTTACCATATCTTTGTTTTTTGGTTTTACTAGTGGTAGAATGATGCTGAAGATTATGAGTTTGCTAGAATGATGCTGAAGATTATGAGTTTGCCTTGTTTGCGTCAAAAGGATCATGTTTTGTTTAGAGCTCCAATTCTAAGTATTGTTTGGATATTCTATTTATTGTTCAATAAATTATACTCAAGACTTTCTTTCTAAATTGTTTGTAATGAATGTAAAAGTTTGAACTCCAAGATGCCTTAGTGGCAAGTTGTTAGAAGATTGTTACTGGTTCAATGGTGGAATTTGCTCCTCTTCTTTGTGTTGTATAGAATTTAGCTTGTGTAAATGATTAGAGGGTGTTTGGATTGGGAGTATCTTAAAACTCAAAAATCATAACTCAAAACACATAACTCAAACTCATCACTCATATCTCAAAACTCTATCTCACTAAAAACCCAAAACTGAAAATTTTTGTTTGGCTCCAATATCTCAAAACCATGCCCCACATCTCAATACTCAACTTTTTCACTTTTTGGTGGAGCACACAACCTGCACAGGTCAAAAGGGCAGTTTTCTCTCGTGCGTGTCCTCTTCTCTCTCCTTTCACCCAAAATACTGTTTTGTCTTCCTATCTCCACACACACACTAAATGTTAGAACAAAGACCATGGTTTTTTCCTTTTCCTTCTCCTTTTCTGCACTTCTGCCTCCATATCCTGAAGACCCATCGACTGCAAACAGCCAACTCGATTTCTGTTGGTAAGTTCCTTTTCCTTCTCTATTTAATGGGCTATGGTGGACGAGATTTGCTTTTCTTCCTTTGTCCCGAAAGAACCCCTAAATCCCCAAATTTTGGTTGAAACCGATCTCCATCAAACCCCTTTCTCCGTTTCTTCTAGGCCAATCGTATGTAGTAGTGCCTAAACCCCACGGGTTTTTTCTTTCCTTTTCAACTCTAGGCCTCTGTTGTGTCTGATTTCCCCTTCTTACTCTGCCCCCAAAGAACCCGAAAATCAACTAATGGGTTATCCATCTTAACAATGTAATAGGTATATTTTTTCTCCCCACTCATCTATTTTCCCTCCATTTATTTATTTGCTACTACTAACTCTGTGTTTTATTTTCGTTTATGTAGGGTTGAGTTTGCTTTGCTTAGCTTTTTGGGAGTATAAGCTGAGGTGAGCAATTTGGGTATTTGGTTTCTTCTTAATTTTGAGTTTGCTTGTGGTTGTGATCTGTTTAGTTAGTACAACTTTTTGTTTATGATCAGAGATATTACACCTGAATTTGAGTCAAATACAACTAAAATTGTTATCTTGCTATTAATCTATCTTGCTATTAATTTGAATTGGTTATGATCTGGTTGTGATCTGAATTGTTGTGATCTGTTAAATACATCTGAATTGGTTGTGATTTGTTATCTTTGATAAAGAGTGCAAGGTGTGGAAACTTTAAACTTGCTGCTTTGGCTTGAGTTCTTTGGATCAATTCTCTCTCTAATATTGGTGCACTATTGCAGGATATATTACTTTGTAAAACTATTTGATTTAAAATCTGTACTTAAAAAACAATTTTGGCTTGGTTGAATACTTGTCTACATAGCCTGGGGTTGCATTTCATGGATGGTTTTCATGTTATTGCATTCTACTGGCTATAGACAAAATAATTATTTTACTCAGAGCACTGATGTTTTGAGTAAGTTGTTTGGTGTTCTTGAACTTGTTAAAAATGGTTCCATGAGTGTAGAGGATAAGTGTGACATTTATTGGTGACATGACAGGGTGTCTAGCCATGATGTTGATATCCAATTTTGCTTTCGCCATTCTTTTTTTTTTTTTTTTTGCAAGTTTTCTTTTGTAGTTGAAGTACCAGAATTCTTATAAAATGTTTATTTCTATGCAGGAGGAACAACAGCCAGAAGATAATGACTGAAATTGAAAGCATTTTGAATTCTACGTGGGCCATTAAATTGGAATGGAACGTGGATTGTCTGTGTTTGTACTCTTACCCGTGGTGCTTTTTGAAACAACAAAAACATTTGGCTTTTTTATTGCTATGATATGTTATTACTTTCTTAATTGAGCTAAGACTTCATAGAAGCTTCAAGTTTAGTTATGGTATTTTTAGCTATGTTGGTGTGCATGTTGTGGGTTGTGATGAGTGAATGGGGAATTTGGGTTATGAGTAATGTCATCTGAAGGAAGAGAGCAAAAAATGAGGGAAAAGTTAGTGTAAAACTCATTGCTTAAGCCAGGGAGAATCCAAAAAAAGAGAGAGTTCCAACAGTCTGAAGGTGATGTGACTACACACTGCACCGAGTCCCACATAGTTCAAACTAATAATGAAAATGCCATCAAACTCAGTTTCTAAAAACTAAAAACACCAGTAAACCTGTTCTTGATTTTCATTCTTATATCTCACAATTTTGAGTTATCAGTTTTGGAAACAAAGAATGAAAACAAAGCCAAACAAAATTTCACTCAGTGGGGCCCACGAAATTTGAGTTTTGAGTTATCAGTTTTGAGTTATATAACTCAAAACAACCCAATCCAAACACCCTCTTAACATCCCAATTAATTGTTTTCTATTGTTCTAGTGAATTTTGTTGTTCTAGTGAATTTTAAATTATTTTTATTTTTGTAACTAGTTTAGATGAAATTGTAATTCTTTACTTGAAAGAGGGTTTGAATGGTTGAATGAAAACCATGCCATGCCATGCCACGCCACGCCGCCAAGCTTGCCATGCCATCCACCCCACCACACCGCCACTCTCTCACCTTGTGAGACATTTCTTTTCTTTTGTTTTCCAGTGGTGGTTTTTTCCTTTTTTTTTTTTTTTTTTTTTTTTTTGCTGTGGGTTTTATTTTTGTGGCTATTGGTTCATTTTCATGGGTTGTGGTGGTGGCTTTTTTTGTTGTTATGGTAGGTTGTGAGGTTCAGGTTTATCTAGAGGGATTGGAGGTTCAAATTCAAGTGGCTTTCTTTCTTGCTTTGTTTTTGGCTTTGTTGTGGTGGCAGTTTTGGGTTATGGATGGTTGTGGTGGTGTGATTTGATGGTGGATTCGGTAGTGGGTGGGTTCATATGGGTTTCTTTTTTTTTTTTTTTTTGTTGATGTTTATGTGGTTTTTAATGTGGTGTTTTTGGTGTCTTTGATGGTGGGTTGTGGGGGTGATCGACCGTGTTGACTGATGAGGTGGGATGTGGGGCGATGGGGGCGGTGGGTTTTTTATTTTGTATTTTTATATATTGTTTGTTTTTTTAATGTTATTTTAATATTTGTATATATTATGTTAATATATAGAATTGAAGAATAGAAGATGTGATAAATGGTGAATTGTAAAATGATGTGTTAAAATAATAAAGTAGTTTTTTTTATGCGTCAAAATAGCTTTTTTTTTGCAATTCTTCATGAGAATGCTCTAAGCACTGGAAAAAATGCCCATGTGAGTTTGACAACAATTTTTTTTTCGATGAAAATGTGGGTTTGACAACATTGCAATAGTACATTTTGGAATGATAAAAACTCCTTTTTTTGTTTGAACCATGATTGTTATTCACATGACTTGGTCTCTTTGCCATGATTTTGTAATGCACAAATCGGCCTCAGGGGGGTTCGTAGCCAAGATTTATACCACTACTAGTTGCCATTTGCCAATCATCTTACTCAACAACTTGTTGAACCTTATCTATCAATCTGTTGGCTTGTAGCAAAATATCAATATGATTAAATAGTATTTCAATATAGTTAAATATTAGCATTGATACACCATTTTGAATATGTTAGTATGGATGTGAAAGCGAAAACATAAAGTATAGAACATAATAACACACGAGAGTTACGTGGTTCAGCCTAACGGCTTACATTCACGAAGGAAACCCTAAAAAGTTACATCAATAATATATTAGAGTGTAGTATAAATCTTGTGTTACAATGAACCATAATATGTGTATATATATAGTAGACTAAACCCTAGACTAATAGACTTTTAGTACAAGTAGGAGACTTGGCTTGTTCACAAAGTAGAATTAGACTTGAGCTTATGCTAATGGACTAATATATCTCTAACACCCCATTTCAAACTCAAAATGGAAGCTTGATGAAACCTTGAGATTTGATAAGGTTAAGAAAATCTCTTGAATGAAATTTGTCTCTGTGATGGTAGAGGGGAAGGCAATGGTCTTGTAGTGTTGATGCAACTTCTAACTGTGGCATAATTATACCGGAGAATTTTGACAACAATAATGGGAAGCCAAAGAAGATGAATGCAGCAAAGAAACACCGAGTAAGACAAAGATTGCTCTTAAATACACCGTAAGGATAGAAAACCATGCCAAAGGAGGGTGGCTCTGATACCAAGTTAAATATAAACATTGATATACCATTTTGAATATGCTAGTATGGATGCAGAAACGAAAGCATAAAGTATAGAACACAATAAAACACGAGAGTTATGTGGTTCAGCCTAACGATTTACATTTATGAAGGAAACCCTAAAATGTTACATCAATAATATATTAGAGTATAGTATAAATCATTTATTACAATGAACCATAACATGTGTATCTATAGTAGACTAAACCTTAGGCTAATAGACTTTTAGTATAAGTAGGAGACTTGACTTGCACACAAAGTAGAATTAGGCTTGAGTTTATGCTAATGAGTTAATATATCTCTAACAAATATAATGAATTGATTTGTGAAGGGATGTGCATGAAATATATATAATAAAGTACTCACATATCTACATATTTAGCCTTACTTTTATGTTATTTTGTGATTGATTATATAATATATTTGTGTTGCAGGTAAGAAGGGCTTTACATGCAAAGTGGGGCTAGGCCAATTGAATCAAGCCAACTTACATCTAATCAGGCATGAATTCAAGAGAAGACCAATTCAATCAAATTTAAGTCCAATTAGATCAAGGAATCAAAGGAAATTTGCATCAAATCCAAGCCAATTCGGATTAGGATTCCAGCCTGCACATCAGTTAGTATTTTTGGCATAACTTTCGGCTCAAAAGTCCGATTGAGATAATTCAAGTTGGGCTGGAAAGTTAACTTAAAGGGTTACAACTTTGTAATTTGTCTGAATTATGATTTTAAATGGGCCAAAATTGTCGGTTAAGTGAAGCCTAAAAATCTGAGATTCTCTCCAAACGGGAATTCAACTTGTAATAGGATTCATTTACTTATTTAAAGGCTAGTGCTAGGGCTGAGCATAGAGAGCTACGGCTGTGGCTACTTCTTTGGTTTTCTTCCATGACATTTAGTTTTATTTTATTTGTCTAGTTTAATGTTTAGTATTTTACTTTATTTTTTGTGTTTTCTTTCAATTACCATGAGTAGCTAAATTTATAATTAGGGTTGAGGATGAAACCTTGTTAAGAATCATTAGTAATATTTATGTGATTTGATTTTGCCCACAATAATTGTTCTTTAATGATTTAAATTGTTCTTGCTTCATATCAATTGACTAAGATGAGATTCTAGATATGAGTTCAATCATGTTTTTCTCATGATTTAGGATTTGTCTTAATTAATTGAATGCTTGGTTTATTAATTCTTGATTATAAAATTGGATATCGCTTGTGATTTGTTTGGTTACGGATACAATTGATGATTTGGTTTTATATTTAAGAAGCGAAGAAGAACATGCTTTTGATTTTTAAAATAAGGATTTTAGTGATGATATTTTCCATGATAGCAAGATTGATTTCTAAATTATCATACAGTGGTTGGGAAAAATTAATGATCATAAATATATGTTGATATGACTTACAAGGCGGATTCTAAAACCTTAATTCCTTTCCCTTGATTGTTTACATTTTTTTATTGCTTTATATCTTTTGCTTAGTTTAACTATTTGTTTAATTTTATTATTTGCTTAGTTTATTTAATTGCAAACAACCAATTTTTATTAAACTAGATTAGGATTAATTTGGTTAAGGTTTAATTAATTTTCCTACATTCATTCAAGTCCCTATGGGTTTGACCTCGTTCTTGTCAAACTATACTTCGGTACGGTTCATACACTTGCGAATACTTTAAAATTTCACAACATGAAGTTAGCACTCCACTACAATTTCCCATTTGATAGCTAACAAAATCACCACAAAAGTTGTAATTTTATACAATAAAGCTAAACATTTACACCATCTTTTGCAATTCTTATCACCCAAAGAGAGAGAGAGAGAGAGAGAGAGAGAGAGAGAGAGAGAGAGAGAGAGAGTGTGTGTGTGTGTGTGTGTGTGTGTGTGTGTGTGCGTGCGTGTGTGTGTGTTTCATTAACACTTTTCTATATCATTCTATTGTGTCTACATGTTTCTTGAACAACACTATACACTATTTGTAAATTTCAAAGTTTGAAATAGTGATTTATTTCCTTGTAAATTGTGATATGTGGTATAATGTTGAGGACAATAGCATCAGTGGGATAAAAACGTTGTCATATTTAAAAGGATAGAAGAATAGGAAATTAACTTAAGCTTGCTTTCCTTAGACGATTAGCACATGTTGTATTTAAATATTTGTTAGCTTAGTTGTAGTATGAATATTTGTAGCCTATTTTAATTGTAATTTTACTTATGCAATATACAATCAACATTTTCACTCATTTCCTCACAAATTTTCTCCCTAGAATTCCAGTCCAGATTACTCTGTTTTGTTTTTTCTTTTTCAAAACAGAGTAATTATTGATTCTTTTTTTCAAGATTGAAGGCTTCTGAATCTGTAGCTTGATTAGTTTTTGGGTCAGGCTCAAAATGTTGTTTCTATGTATTTAGGTGTGTATGCTGTATGCATGCATGAATGTGTGGTTTGTATGTGGGTAAATCAAGCTCACCATATGTTTGAGGAAAGTCCTCGATGGACTTTACTGGATTTTTCATTATGTGCCTTTCATGTGTGTCGATTATCTAAGCTTGTATGTGATTTTCAATTGTATATACATAGTTTTCTTAGATTTGATTTGGCTATGATGCCTTATTTGTGGTTTAGAACATGTGTTTGTCTGTTGTAATCAATCAATATCATATCTATATCTATATCTAATCTAATCCAATCTAATCTAATCTATATATATATATATATATATATATATATATATATATATATAACCGAAGCCTCTACTAGCACCACAATTTTCCACATTAGCACAACACAATATTTAAAAATTAAAAAATTAAATTAAAAACACTATTTTCAAAACCTAATATTTATCTCTTCTTTTTATTTTTTTTAAACCTAATACTTATCTCTCTCTTCACGCTGCCCCTCATTCGTTTCTCTTTGGCTTAAATGCAGAGCATCCCTCTTCTCTCAATCTGGCTTTCTTTGTTCATAGCCTTTGCTAGCTCAAGTCTTGACCTCTAAAGCTTGTTACGTTTTGTGACTCTATTTGGTTTTGGAGAACATGTTGATTTCATATGATTTTTTTTATCTCTTTTCATATTCAAGTCAAGCTATTTTATAGATTACGAAAATTACAAAAAAGATTGCTTATAGTTTTGGGTCTTACGAAATTACTAATTTTTTGCTCCAATTTTGTTTTCGGCCCTTTTGTTTTGTTATGGTTTTGCAGCAATTTAATTTTTATTTTTTGTTTGCTTTGTAATGAATATGTGTTGTTCATTTTGTTATGCATGTTTAATTTTTGGTTTTTTTGGGTTCAATGTTATGGTTTTATGGTGAGATTTAAGTTTTGTTGTAATTGGTTTTGTTATGGTTTGATGTGTTGTTGAATCCATAAATCAAACTTTGTTTCTTTGCCATTTGATTTGTTTTAATTTTTTGATATCTTAGGTTTTATTTTAAACAAAAAACTTGGGTCTTCTTCATTAAGAAAGCACTTTGCGTTTGCGCAGACCAACAATCCCAAACCAAAGCAAAGACTCAGAGACACAGTGAGAGAGAGAGAATCCAAAGCACTGAAAATAACCCAGAAATCATCAATTAGCAAAAAAGTCGCAGATGATGCGGCAGTGGAGGTCTCCGTACCTAAACGCACCACCATTCCCTCCGGCGACGACTTGGTCTGGGCTGACGTGTCGCCTCTTCCTGAATCTGCATGCTAAGGTTCTTTCCTTCTTGTCCTAACTCACTTTCTCTCTCTCACTTTCCATCTCTGTTTGTTTCCTGAGAAAGTAGTGATTATATATGCTTTGTTATTTGCTTAAAAGAGTATAACTAAAGGGGATTATTCAATTTGCGTAATTAGAAAGATGAAGTTTTTGATTGGTTGCTGAGAACATGGAGGATTAAGTGAAGGAATGATGAGGGAAATTGGAATTTATTTTTGGTTCAATTGGGAACTGATTGAATGAGCAAAGTTTGAGTTTTTTGTTTTGTTAGAAACTAAATGGTAAAAAATGTGTGGAAGGTTATTAATTTGATGCTTTATTTGTTACTGGAATTGTACTGAAAAAGAAATAAATGTGAACAATATTAAGGCTTTTACTATTGTTCTTATTTTAAATTTTGTTCTATTTAAGCTTATCAGTTATCACGTTTAAACTTATGCTTATCTCTTCAAAGTATTTGCAATGTAAAAATTTGCTTTCAATGTTACTCCACCTTTTTTTTTGGGATCATCTTATTCTTATCCCACCTATTACCAAAATAAATTTAACAAAATAACTTTAAATTTTTTATAACAATCCAATCTATCAAATTTTAAAGAATACTGTTTTAAATAAGTTTAACATGAACACTAAGTTTCGATTAATACATAACTCTCTCTTTTCTTATCTAATAAAGAAATTTAAAATCACTATTCTATATAAAACCAATCACAGAGTTTAGATTAATATATAACTCTCGCTTTACTTTTCTTATCTAATAAAGAAATTTAAATCAACTAATAAATATTTTTTTTTTTACTGAAATGATAGAACTAATAAAGAAATTTAAACTAATTACGTTCTACTAATAACTGCTAAACCAAAAAAAAAAAATATTCAGTATAAAACTATTATTTTTATAAATTATTCCCTTTACATATTAATAACTTAATAATACTTATTTTACAAGTCCTACTCTCATCTTTATTAGATAATAAAGATTGTGCCCAAATCTGTGTTTGAAGCTATGACTTATGAGCTATTGAAATGTTGGTAATAATGTTTTCATTGCCATAAAACAACCAAGGTGTGGTCTTTATGGGTCCGTCCGTTTGGATAAAACTTATTTTGATAAAACTGAAAATACTATAACAAAATAATTTTTAAATTTGTGAATAGTACCATAGGACCCATTTTTAATGAAAAAGTTACTGAAAAATAAAATTTGTGGTTCGTGAACAGTACATAGATGCACTCTTCAAAGAAGACTTGGTTAAAAGTTGCTGCTACTATTTATAAACAGTAGCAAGTTGTCGGGGAAACCACGTGTCCAAAAACTATTTATAATAGATATTTAACTTATAAATCCCGTGCATCACATGGATTAGGTAGTGACTACTACCGCATATAATTGCAGAAGTCTTTAGATGACGACACTACTATCAAATAAAATTAGATGTGCACAAGATAGAGAAAGAGAGAGGCACGGAAAGTAACAGAGAAAGAGAGAGGCGTGCCATTCTCACGCAATCTCCGACTCCCTCTCACAACGGCCACCGATTCATCAGACCAACTCATCCTCAATCCTACTACTACTACAGAAGAAAACCCTAAACAAACCCTAGACGACGACACTACTACTGCTGCCACGCCCACCAGATCGCCTCGGAGAAGAAGAAGAGGAAGAACCAACCGATGAGGCTTCCGATCAGCCTTCTGTAACCACCGTCGATTCCGATGCGAAGTACGGCGAGGATTCAAAGAGCACTGTAGCCGCTGCCTGTAGCAGGGGATGTTGTTGATGTGGATCCGGCTTCCAATCGTTTCACTCCGCGTTTATCATGTACAAATTTAGGTTTTTGTTTTTAACTCTCTCTCTTGGATTCAGTTGTAGATTTCATTTGTCATTGATTGATTTCAATTCCGATCTGTGTAATAAAAAATTAATGGGTTTTTCTTTAGCTTTTTTTTTTTTTTTTTTTTTTTTTGTTTTTTGGGTTTGTAGGTGGAAAGGCAAATCATTGGAATTTCTGTTCTTAATTTAAATTTCTTGGGTTTTGTTTTGTTGATTATTGTTTTTTGGTTAGAACTTTTTTTACCCTGTTGGTAGATTTTTGTTAGGTTTAGTTCCTGTTTGCACCTGAAATTTTTTATTATTGTTTTTTGGTTAGAAATTTTTTTCCCCTGTTTGGTAGATTTTAGTTAGATTTAGTTCCTGTTTGCACCTGAAATTTGAATTCATTTAATTGTAGCATAAAAAACGGTTAAGAATTTCGCACCAATTTCTTTTCTTCATACCCTTTTCTTATTTACTTAAATTTCTGATTTATTTCAGATTATGAGAGATTTAATTTTTCTGTATATAGGTTATGGTTTTATAATCTTTGAGCATCCTAAGACTCTTATATCAACATGAATTGCAAGTGTTGTAATATATGTGATTCTAATTTTGAACTCGGTTGTAAGGGTAGATTGCAATTCAGTTGCCTCTATTAGATTGCTGCTCTGTTCAGTGCAGCCTTATTTTGGGAATACAAGATTGATGAAAATTGAGAATACTATGAGTGTAATATCTGTTGAATGCTATTTACAGTGGGCTGAGTGTAATATCTGTTGCTGTTTCTATATTGTATGTCCATGGGCTGTATTTATTTTGTTGCATATTTTGTTTTCTGCAGAACAGGTCTTTGTTCCCCTGTATTTATGCTTACAGGGTTGTTATGTGTTTTTACATGTATTTCCCTTTTATCAAATAAAATTTCTATCTTTATCTCAAAAAAAAAAAAAAAAAAACTTTGTAAATACTGTTGACTGTATTTTGTTGGCATCGTTTGGTTTTGTTGAAAGCCTCATGGGTAGTTAGCATATCTTCTCAAATTTTCAAATGTCATTTATCTTAATCACTAATTTAATTTTTTCCCTGCCAGAAAAGTTACTGGGTTCTCTAATAGGAGAATTACCGTTGGGTTCTCTACAATAAAATGAAAGGTATGATAGCCTAAATTTTCCTCTTTATTTCATTGTTCAATGAAATCTCTTCTGTTTGCAATTGCTTTGATTTAGAACAAAGATTTCCTTAATAGCAACACAAATAGGACTCTAAGTGCAAACGTTCTCTGGGAAAAGAAAATCTTAGAAAAGGAGATTTTAAGAACTTCACTGGAACTTTAAATAGATGGGTACATTTAAGGTTTTACTGTTAATGTAGAAAATGTTGGAGGAACTATTGTCGGGAGAAAGGAAGGAATTGATCAAATGGGAAGTAAAACCAAACTTCAAAACATAGATTTATGACAAAGAACAAAAAATTAAAAAACAAAAACAAAATGAAGATAATAAAATTAACACAATCAGGCTATTATTTTCAAATTAAGCATATGGGCCAACATCAAAATGAAGATTATTTCTTATGTGACTAATTAGTTAAGGTGAGGGAAGAGTACAAGAAATTAAAATGAAAACTTACTAGAAGATGAAAGAGCCGCTAGTTGTTGGCATTTAAGGGCCTCTATAGCCCTTCTCTTTTTCTTATGTTTTTTGCACATGTTTTCTTTCTGTATTCTCTCTCTTTCTTTGATTACTTTCCCATATTTTTTATAGCTAATTTTTTTCTTTTGGCTAAATTTTAGTTGACTGTAGATTTTATTTTTAATTCTTTTGCTAAATGTTTTTCAATTGCAGATTTTTTTTTTTATAGGATCTAACAGCAGATTGGTCGTGAATAAATGTGCCATTTTATTGGGTTTGGGATGGTATAGTCATTTGGCTTAAATAGTAGAATTATTAAAAAAGAAAATCCAAATAGTAAGGCAATGTGCTAACTTTGGCAATCATGCGTTGTCTTCACTTCTTTCAATAGTCGCATGCCAGGGGTTGTGATTGCCTCAACAACTATCTTTGGTTCACAACCCCCAATGCCTAATGAAGCGTTAACTCAGGCGTTCCAAGTAGACGATGCTGTTGTCAATAGCATAAAATCCAAATTTGGTTCTTAGGCCATGGCCTTCTTGATAAGGTCCCTTTGATTTGAAGATTGTGTGATAATACTTTTGAGATTACCTGCCTCCCTTTGTTGCGCTGTGTTATTCAAGTTATTAGTGTATGTTGTTTTGATTATTGATTGATGTTGTGATACCTATGTTGTTATGTTTATTGATGAATTTTTTGATAAATGTTGTTACCTATGAGTTGAAGTATTGTGTTCTAAATAACACAATCAAATCTCCCTCACTGTAAAAAAATACCTTAAAGAATATACCTCTAAATTCGGATACAATAATCTAAAAGTGTCCTGTATCAAACCCCACATACAATGATAACAAATTGTCACGGAGTATTTATAGCTCAAATTAATTTCCATTTAGTTTCATTTCAAGTGGAGAGTAATGATTCAAATTGGCTTTAATGGTTTCTCTCAAAAAAATAAAAAATAAATAGTCTCCTATGGCATTTTATTTATTTATTTTATATTAAGGTATATTTTTATACTTCTTGGTATCATTTTGTTATTTAGCATTGGGAGTATTTTTTGTTAAGATAGAAGTGGGATTAATTTTGATTGTGTACGAAATTTGTGAGGACTTTCTTAGTGACTTCTCCTCCACTATAGAGTTATGTACATTTTTTGTATGTACACCCTTCGTCGGTCTGATTGGAAGCCTTTTATTCTGGTTTTTCTTGGGTTTGAAAGGTGGTTTGGTTTGGTGACAAACATATTGTTAATTGGCTTATAGTATGCATCTTAGAGTTTGATAGGCTTCTTATTTTGGATGATGTATGTTAGATTGTTGGGCTCTTCTACTTTAATGAAGATTTGGAATTTTTTTGAGGAGAATACTAAAAAAAATTTTCTGCAATATTTCATTATGTAGCACTGATGCTTGAGGTGGTAGATAATTTGCAGTTGGTTCATTGTGATAACTTTTTTTTCTCCCTCCAATCATTCTCTTATCAATTTTTTTTTCTTCCTTAGCTCAAAGCTGATTGATTGTGTTATGTGGAACCTACAATTGTATAGGAACCTTGCTCTTCTATAGTTTTAGAATTAAGATGAGGACAGGTTCCATGTGCTTTTCCATCTTGCAAGTTCCTAGATGCAGAATCCCCACCTTAGCTACTTTTTGGAGGGAAAGCTTCCACAGTTTGAGTACGACTGATAATAGAAAATGGACTCGAAGTCTTGTATTTACAAAAAGTGATACATTTAGTGTAAATAAGACAGAGATTAGTCAATTCCACAATACTGAATATTGTGAATCATAAGATTCATTTCCTATAGATTATTGAAATAAAACAAAAAATATATATGACTACCTTCATAGTAGACATGGGTGGTTCTCGCTGTTTTTGTATTGAATCCAAATTTTTTCAACTGGTGGTAGAAGAGGGGGGACGGTATTTTTCCTTAAGGATTTTTGAGCGGAGTAGGTACTTCATGAAGTTGGTCTTCATGGGTAAGATTGCGGCACAATGGTTGATGAAGAGTATAGAACAGATTGCTGTGGGGTTTAGTTCGAAGTTTTTTTATACGTTTAGGGATGGTGATGTAGCATACACCCTCCAACGGAGCTCCAACTCTTTTGGGTTGTTCCTACTTTTGACTGAACTTAAAGTTGGAGGGTCTATGAGGTCCATTATCATTCTAGTAGGCAGAGAGAAGAATGGATGGAGGGTTTTTGGGTTAGAGCTAAGGAAGTTGTTGGAACCTAATAACTATGTGAATGGTGGGTCTGGGCATTTGAAATTTGTGGCTCAGTTTCATAAGGATAACTCAGGGGTTCAACCTTTTAAATCTTATGCCGATACGGTATGTGGGCATTAGGTGCAGGTCAGGGACAGAATTCAGCCATATCTGTTAAGTGCCCATGGCAAAAGGAACTTGCATTTAGGGGACAATAAGAGGAAGAAGCAGAACCCAGAACTTAAACAAAGTTAGTTGTGCGAATAGCGAGTGAGCTTTCCGGTTCTGATGGGCTCTCGGTGCAGTACAGTGATACTTAATTTTGAAAAGACAATTCCGGTAGAAAATAAAAGGAGATCCTCATTGATTTTCAAATCAAATCGGTTTGATCATGTTTTTGGTAATAAAGGAGAATTGAGAGATTTTGACTGGACAGGAATAGGATTGACTGTAGAGGTGAATGGAGAAGGTAAAAGGTGTGTGGCATGGAAGAAAGGTCTGAAGAATTCTATATGGGTCTCTAGGGGTTAGAGGGAGCACGTGGTGGGTCCTAGTGGGTCACGGGTTCATACACTTCCTGTGGTGGGCTTAGACCAACAAATGGGCCTCCCAGTGATCTACTTTCCAGAACCCACCGGCCCAAGTAGGTTGGTAGTGGGTGTTAGCCCAAAAGTGGGTGTTAAGAGACCTTTAATTCAGGAAGCCCACTCATCGGCGAGGTCCAAAACATCTCTTAAAGCTTTGGATGCTCAGGACGACACAGGTGCTGTTGGAGAAGGCCAGTACTGCGAGACAACTAGCATCAACGACGGTGATGAACTCGGTGGGTCAAACTGAGATGAACTGGTGTCATCGGAGAAGGCCGGGATGACGGTGATGAACTCGATGGGGCAAACCGAGATGAACTGGTGTCCCGCAAAGGCATCGGTGGAGTTCCGATGTCCTTTGTCCAATGGGTTTCATGGTGGGGACTCACTGGCGACACCGACGACACTGGGTAGGGCCGATGCTGATCTTTCTAACACCAAGAGGACAGTTTTGACGTCTATTCCTCTTACCGAGCCTTTGGGTTGCCCTGCGGAGACTTCGATGGAGGCTATTTCTGATGGGACTCACGCCAATGAGCCTCCGATCACAATAGGTAAGGCAGATACTGAGGTTGAAAGGGCCCTAAAAGGTCTAGTGTTATCCAATTATGTTCCGAGTCCACTGAGAGTTGGGTTTGAGGATTTGGGAGTGTTGGGTGGAGATGAAGGAGGTCGGGTTGAGGGTGCTAGTGATATTCAGGGGTTTGACACCTCCCAGCAGGCTAACCAGTCAGAGTTGGCACTGACTGAGGGCCTGGGTGATGTTGTTAGTTCTTCCCCCTTAATGACTATTAATCCTCTGGAGTTGGTTGTGACCACTGAATTGAATAGTAATTCTGAGGTGATGAGGTTTGATAACTCATCGAATGTCTCTAATTGGGTGAAATAGAGACTTCCTGGTTTCAGTAAGATGATGGGGCTCCCTTTATGTCGGCATAAGAAGAGGTGTAATATGCTATTACAAAGACTTGAGACAGAGTTTGAGGCAGCCAATCTGGTGCACAGGAAAGATGATGCCCGCCAAAAAACTGTCTCCAAGGATAAAGGGAAAAGGGAGTTGAGGAATTTGATTTCCTTGGTTAATTATGATGGAAGATAGTTTTCTTTGACTGCATTTCTGAGGTTGTAGTAGGGAGTTTACAGTTTCAATGAAGTTTAAAATGGTGTCATGGAATGTTCGAGGATTGAATGATCTGTGGAAACGTTTGATAGTTAGAAATTTATTACTGGAATGGAATTGTGATGTAGTTTGCCTTCAAGAAACTAAGCTTGCAGGCATGGATAGACAGTTGATTGGCAGCTTGTGGAGTTGTCCCTATGTAGACTGGGTAGCATTGGCTGTGGATTAGACAGCTGGTGGGGTTTTGATGATGTGGGATAGGAGGGCTTTAGAAAAGTTGGAGGTTATGGTAGGTCAATTTTCCGTATAAGTTCAGTGGCAGGGTTTGGGCGATGGTTTTATTTAGGCATGTTCTGGGGTTTATGGTCCGAATGATAATTACTTGAGGGGGTAAATGTGGGATCAAGTTGACTGGAATTCAGCAACTTTGTGGAGTTGTCCCTATGTAGACTGGGTAGCATTGGCTATAGAGTTTCCAGTCCAGCCGCTTAATACAAGACACAGAGTTGACCCTGAAATTAACCTGTTGGATCTCATACCAGGTAAGCTCCAACTCCTCATGACATTCACGCTATCTTGAGCTTCTTGCATGTTCAGCGGTCAAGGATGCTTGCATCTCTGAGGTTTTGTGGGCTCCAGAAGGGGGTACTGTTAGAGTGTGGAATTTAAGGTTTTATAGAGCGTTTGAAGATTGGGAGTTGGATGCTTCTTATTCTCTATTTCAGCTTATTCAACCTCGAATTCCTCAGGGTGTTAGGAGAGATACTCTTTGCTGGAGGCTAAAAGGGGATGGAAAGTTCGACACCCGGTCTTGCTACCATGAGATTCGGGGTGCCTCGAATTCTTTATTTCCTTAGAAGGGTGTTTGAAATCCAAAGATTCCTAAGCGTGTGGCGTTCTTTCTGTGGACTGCTGCACATGGTCGGATCCTCACTTTGGATAATCTAATGCTTAAGGGTCGCCCTTTATCTAATTGGTGTTGTACGTGTTGTTGTGATGGGGAGTCGGTAGACCACCTTCTTCTTCGTTGTCCTGTTACTCATTCCCTATAGGCTTTCATGCTTCAAGCTTTTGGTATTCATTGGGTTGTGCCGGGTTCGGTGGCGGTTTTGTTATCTAGTTGGCATTAGTGGCTTGGGAAGCATAATTCAGAGATTTGGGATTTGGTTCTAGGGTGTTTAATGTGGATTGTGTGGTTGGAGTGAAATCGTCGATCTTTTGAAGATAAAGAGAAAACGTTGGAGGAGTTAAAGATTTTATGCCAACGCAGTCTAATGGAGTGGTCTCGTTGTTGGGGTTTTACTGAGTGTTCTTCTCTCTCTGAGTTTATGCCTTCCCTTAGCTTAGTTTCCTGACATCTCTCTTGCTGTTGTGTTGTGTTGTGTTGTGTTGTGTTGTGCTGTGTTGTTGATTACCTATCAAAAAAAATTATCGAATTATCAGTTATTTCATTTTAATCCTTCATTTGAAGTTTTGATAATACCTAATGGTACCCTCGCTTTGCCATATGGCCCACACCATTATTGTGCAAACAAAATTTGCTAATTTAGAAGACTTTTTTGTACAGTTCCTAATAATGCTGACATGATACATTGGACAACATGCTGGTCTTATAATCACAAAACATATATGGAGACAATGATATTGTTATTTTAGTATTGTACATTAAAACTCCAAAAATATTACTTCTTCCTCTCATAGTATTATAGTAAGTCCTACTAATTAAGTTTTTGACATAATTTTGAGGGTGATCACCCAACAATTTACTTGGAACATCCATTTCTTTTAAGGAGTTTTCTTGAAGCAACTATGCTTGGAATATGCATTTCTTTAGCATTTAGCCAAAGGTAAGAATATTGACTCTGAACACTATGGTATAAAGAAAAAACAGTTTCACTGTTTATGTGTATAGATACTGTATTGTTTTGATATTGAGGGATGTTGCAACTTGCAAATGGGTCTATTAATAGACTTGTGAGATTTATTCAAGATTAATGGGAATTATAACCCATTTTTTCACATAAATATTATATTTATCATTGTCATGGTGGAACTTTCTAAAATTAAAGACTTCTAGCTCAATGGCAATGCTTAGTCTTCTTTACAAGGTTCAAAGAAATTTAACAAATAATTTTTAATTTAAAATGCACCAACATAATGCAAAAGAAGAAAATTATTAAAAGCATAAAATGGTGAAAAATTATAATTTGCAACGATTAGATTCTTATCTTTGGCCAAATGCTAGAGAAATGTATATTCCAAGCTTAATTGCCAAGGACAATCTATCAAAGAAATGCAGATTCTCCAGTTAAAGACTGGAAGATCCATTAAGATATATTTCTCATTTGCAATCCTCCCCATTTGTGATTCTTTCTCACCTTTATTTGTAAAGTCCTCTTGTACAACTCTCTAAGTATACAATTCTCCTGAAAAAAAAAAATATAAATAAATAAAGTGTAGTAATTTCAAGTAAGTTTATCTTTTAAATATTTCGCCATTGAATTTTTCATATATTTAAAAGCATTTCATTAACATTTTTTCTTTCTATAGTAGGCAATTTGTTCTTTTGTATATGATGGGTTCTTACGTCAATCTTCAAATTGAAAATCAAGTGGTGTAAGTCTATAGGGTACCATTTTTGTGTATTGCAAGTTGGATTTTAAAATTTTTTATGTTCGTATTATATTAATTTGAAGATTGTAAAATTGTTCTTAATTTTACTTACTACTATATCATATATTTATTCTTTTTTAATTTCTGGGACCGGATTTTGAGGCTGAGGTTGGGTCAGTTCGAATTTCAATCTTTTTTTTTTTTTTTTTTTTATAATCGTTTTGCAATTTAATTAATCATATCATCCTTGTTGATGTCTTCTAATAGCTTTGCTTTTGAATAAATGTACTTGTTATATGAAGTTACCAGCAAGTGAGCTATAATCAATGTGCTTTAATAAATATGCTTGCTATTTAATCAATGTATTTGTTATACATGTACAGATTTCTGGCAAACTTAGACAGCGAGTGAGCTATGGAGTAACCAGTCACAATCTGACCCTAAAAGCCCGCAACAATCTGTTGAATCTCCGACCAGGTAATTAGCTCAAACTCTTCATGACATTCACACTTATCTCCTATGATAAGCTTTCCTAATTCAATTATCGAATTATCAGTTATTTCATATCAATCCTTCGGTTGAGGTTTTAATAATAGGTAATGGACTAATGGTTCCTTCGATTTACCATACCATTATTATGCAAACAAAATTGCAAATTTAAAGGACTTCTTTGTACACGTTCTAATAATGGTGACATGATACATTGGACCACAAGCTGGTCTCATAAACACAAAGATCATTGTATGATTGTATCTACAGATTCTACACCACTTAACCACAAACACCACCCCCCCTCACCCCCTCCCAAAAAAACAAAATCCATTCTTAACTTAGCTGACGTACTGGTACACTTTTTGAGAATTAGAATATTTTCATCCATTATGTTTCCCACCTCTTTTTTTTTTTTTTTCTTTTTTTGTTTTGTGTGTGTAGATCTCCTAGCTAAGACCCGCGAGCAACAAGTCAAAGCATGGGACTCTCATTCTCATTGATGTCATATAATTGAAAGAAGGGGAACCTAAAAACTTGGTGACTAAGATAGAAGGGAGTTTGAATTGTGAAGTTAAAAATGGATCAGGCTGTATTGGAACTCTTGATTAACAATATCTTTTCAGTCCTTTCAAATGAAGCATCATTGTTACGGGGAACTCGTGATGCAATTGAAGATATCAAAGATGAGTTGATAAGCATGCGATCGTTCTTGGTGGATGTTGATAGAAAGGGGGTAGGGAGTGAAGGAGAGAAAACTTGGGTGGCAAATGTGAGAGACATGGCGTATGCTGTTGAAGACATTATTGATGAGTTCATGTATCACCTAAATCGCCAACGAATTGGGGGTCGATCTTCCTGGATCATTCACCACACCATTTACTTTCCAAAAAATCTCTGGGTGAGGCATCAAACTGCCACCAAGTTACAAAAAATTAATGGGAAAATCAGGGGAGTACTAGAGAGGAAGCAAAGATATCAGATTGATCATATAGAGGGAACTAGTTCTAAAGAAAATCAGAAATGGGTGGTGCGTAATGCTGAATCATCTCTTTTTTTTAAAGAAGAAGAACTTGTAGGGATTGAAAAGAAAAGGCAATTGATAATGGATTGGTTGATGGATGGAGAACCGCATCAGACTGTCATTTCGATAGTTGGGATAGGAGGTTCAGGCAAGACCACACTAGCTGCCAACATCTACAACAATGATAATGTAAAGAAACGTTTCAAATGTTGTGCATGGATCACAATTTCCCAAGTATATGTCATAGATGACATATTGAGGACCATGATCAAGGGATTTTACAAGTCAATGAAGGAAGTGGATCCTACAAACTTGAGTTCCATGAATCACATAGAGTTGGTAGAAACGCTGGTGGACTTTTTAAAGGAGAAAAGGTATCTAATTGTCTTGGACGATGTGTGGGACACAAATCACTTGGATGGAATAAAGGTATCAATTCAAGATTGTTGTCTTGGGAGTAGAATCATCCTTACAACACGAAAAGAAGATGTAGCTTGCTATCCTTTGGGAGGTAAACATTATAAACATCATATTCAATTGCTGCAAAATGAAGAGGCCTGGGAACTCTTTTGCAAGAAAGCATTCACAAATTGTCCCAATGGAAGTTGTCCATTGGAGCTTAAATCTTTTGCTGAAGAACTTGTGGGAAAATGCGAAGGCCTACCAATTGCAATTGCAGCTTTGGGTAGTCTTATGTACTTCAAGAATATGTCTGAATGGAACGAAATTAAGAACAATGAGAATTGGAGTCCAAGTAACAATCCTCAGCTAGGAGGAGTGAAGAGCATTTTGTTGCTTAGTTTCTACGATTTACCATATCAGTTGAAGCATTGTTTCTTATATTGCTCTCTTTTCCCAGACGATCATGAGATTCGAAGGAAAAGGCTCATTAAGCTATGGATGGCTGAAGGATTTGTAGAACCGATTGAAGGGTCCACTCTAGAAGAAGTAGCAGATAGATATCTAGTAGAACTCACTTTCAGGAACATGCTTCAAGTTGTAAGGAGGAATGAATTTGGAAGGCCAGATGTATGTAAAATGCATGAACTTTTGTGGGAGCTTACTCTATCAATATCAGTCAAAGAAAATTTTGGTGCTGTACACGGTGGAGGAGAAATGAAAGAATGCAAAGCACGCCGCATTTCAATTCACAAAACCAATGGAGAACTCAAATCATTTATGGGTATGTCAAAGATTCGTTCTTTTCTTGTTTTTAACAAGACGTTGAAAACATTGCCTTCAGGAAGTAAAATGTTAAGGGTTTTAGATTTGGAGGATGCCCCCATTAATGAATTGTCTATTGAAGTATTCAAATTATTCAACTTAAGATATTTGAATTTAAGGGGAACTTTACTTAAGAAGCTCCCAAATTCCATAGGGAAGCTCCTTAATCTTCAATTCTTGGACCTAAGGGGCACACAAATAGAGGCCCTTCCTTATGGAATAGGAAAGCTACAAAACTTGCAGCATTTAATAATGCATCGCCATACTGGAAATTTGAATGACTTCAGATATTTTTTAGGGATGCAGGCACCATCAAATATCACTTGGTTGAAGAATTTGCAATCTATAGGTGTTTTTGAGGCAAATGTTGATTTGGTAAGACAAATTAGGAGCATGACCCAACTTGTCACGATTCGTATTGACAACGTGAAAGAGACAGATGAGAGGGACTTGTGTATCGCAATTGAAAACATGAGACTTCTTAGGATCTTGGGCATCACAGTAACTAATGAGGAGGAAACTCTCCGAATGGATGCACTCTCATCTCCTCCTCCCAACCTTCAAAAGCTTTTATTGACTGGAAGACTAGAGAAGGTGCCACAGTGGTTTCATTCACTTCAGAGCCTCACAGATTTGCGATTGCATTGGTCGAGACTAGAAGAAGATGTGCTCCCTTACATTGCTGCTTTGCCCCGTTTGGGACGCCTTTCACTTAATAATGCCTATGTTAGAAAACAACTATGTTTCAATACAAGCTTTCTTAAGCTCACAGAATTAGTGATTCATAATTTGCCTCAATTGAATGAGATAATAATTGAAAACGGGGTGATGCCAGATCTGAAAATCCTATCAATTTCCAGCTGCATGGAGTTAAAGATAGTGCCCATGGGCATTGAATACCTGCAAAATATCCAAGAACTGTATTTGAAATCTATCTCAATGGAACTTAAAAATTGCATTGGCAACGTGGATTTTCCAAAGGTGCAGCACGTTCCAAAGATCTACATCTAGAATTAATTCAGAATGTTTCTTGAAGGTAGCTTCTTAGTTCTATCTATTTTTCCTTCCACTTTTCACCTTTAAATGAATGGTTGCATTCATTTTATCATTTAAGCTATTTCTTTGAACTAACGGTTTTTAACATCATAAATAAGTAATCCGTTCTAACGATTAATTGTACTTAATCGTATCTCTGTTTTCTTACCCATGGCAGAATCATGCTTGCTATTCCTTGATTGCTTGGAGTTTGATTTATCTACCATCTTCGCATAGAAAAATAAAAAAAAATTCCTCGCAATAGATAAAATTAGTTTTTGGGACTGACTCAAAATACTGTTTATATAAACGTATTTGGGTGTATTTTGTTTGTGGGTATGTCAAGCCCACCATATGTTTGAGGAAAGTCCTCTGTGGATGTTGTGTGATTGGAAGATACAAGATGTTGAGTTAGGTAACCCCATGACTTTTGCTGGATTTTTCATTATGCGTCTTTCATGGGTGTTGATTATCCTAAGCTTGCATATAATTTTTTATTCTATGTATAGAGGTTTCTTAGATTTGGTTTGGTTGTGATGTCTTATTTGTGGTTTGGACCACGTATTGTCTGTTTTAGTAGGCCACATGTTAGCTTGTGATTTGTTTATATATCAATATTTGTGTTTCAAACTTCCATGTGAATAATTTGCTTCTTACATAATTTGAGAACTAGTCATCTTGAGATACATTGATTAATAATAGCTTCTTCTTTTTATTATTTTATTTTTATTATTTTGCCACTGATAGTAGGATGTTTTTTTTTTTTTTGGATAAGTAATAAGGATTCATTGATATCAAAAGAGAGAGACACCCAAGTACACGCGTGAACAAATCAAAAACAAATATTACAAAAGTCAAGTAAATCCAAAATAGTAGAAAAAGGCTGGTTTCTCCACATAGAGAACCAGTCAAGTAAGGTTCGGAGAAAAAGAAGCTTGAGATCAGGCATGGAACGCTCAATGTCTTCAAAACACCTACTATTTCTCTCCTTTCAAATACACCGCATCAAACAAAGAGGAACGACCTTCCAAATATCTCCATTACGATGGCGACCAAAACGACCTTGCCAACAAGCAAAGAGCCCAACAACAAACATTGGCATGACCCAACAAACTCCAAATAAACCAAAAACCATATCCCACAGCTCCGAAGCAACCAGGCAATGAAGGAAAAGATGGTCAACACTTTCACTATTACACTTGCACATATAACACCAATCCAAAATGCAAACCTTTCTTTTCCTTAAATTGTCAATTGTCAGACATTTCCCCAAGGCTGCAGTCCAGACAAAAAAAGCCACTCTAGAGGGGATCTTTTGCTTCCAAATGCTTTTCCAAGGGAAAAACTGCTCACTATGGCCAACAAGAAAATGGTAGTATGCACTAACCGTGAACCTCTTACTCTTACAAGGCAGCCAACTTCTCTGATTCCCCTTACAAGAGTGCTATAAATGGTATTGATGAAGCTCCTAAAAGCTTCCAATTCACGATTATGCACCTCCCTACAAAACTGAATCTCCCAATGGAGGACTTCATTGGAGTACCTCATTAGATCCGCCACACTTGCCTCTTTGTTACAGCTAATCCTATATAATTCATGATAGCGGATTGCGAGCGAAGAAGTCCCACACCAACAATCTAGCCAAAATTTCACTTTTGATCCATCTCCAATTTCATACATAATAAACCGAGATAAAGAGTGCCACCCCCTTCTAATATTTTTCCACAAACTGACTCCATATGGACCAGAGAAAGAGCTAGAACACCAACCACCCAAATCACAACCGTACTTCACCTCTATCACCTGACGCCAAAGAGCATCCCTTTCTTGCTCAAATCTCCAAAGCCATTTCCCTAATAAAGCTTCATTGAAAGTTCTCAAGTTCCTAATCCCTAATCCACCTGAAGAAAGCGGTGTACACACCATAGACCAATCAACCAGATGAAATTTGGGCTCATCTCCTAGGCCACCCCACAAAAAGTCCCGCTGAAGTCTAGCAATACGGTTGGCCACAGAAGCAGGAATAGGGAATAAAGAGAGAAAATAAGTAGGAAGATTAGAGAGAATGCTTTTAATTAAAGTGATTCTACCTTCCTTGGATAAATATAATTTTTTCCAACCTGCTAATTTTCTTTCCATCTTAACTCTTAAGTGCTCACATTGTTAGTCTGCCACACTGAGTTTGTAGATTTATAGTCTAATTTAAGATTGGATGTCTTCTGTAATTGTTTTTTTAGCTTGTCACATGCTCCTTATGTCTTTTCATTGATGCCCCTTGTACTCGTTTGTACATACTACAATCCATTTGAGAAGCAGCATATAAGTTAAGAAATAATTTTCTTGTCTTTATGTACCCTTAGTATTTTGCTCATAGTTGTTTCCCTCCCATTTAGGCTGAGACATTATTGTTTTAAGGAGATCATGTAGGGGAGGGGGACTAGTGCCTTGTTTTTGGGAAGATGCTCTTAGGAGTTAGGTTGTACTTTCTTTTTGAACCAACTCTTAACCATAGTTCCCAAGAGATGCACAAACTACTAGCCAGAAGACGTACAGTCTCTCTCCATTTCTATACCCATGCATCCTTGACTAACTTATAAATTCTCAATGAGATTTCCAATTTTTCTTTGTTTTTCCAATTCTTCTTTTGGGTGGAAAATCTCTTGCTTTAAACTGTATTTTTACTACATTCCTAATTATTAGGATAAGCTCATGAAGAGAAATAAGTGATCCAAGTCATAATTTTCAACTAATACATGTTGAATAATTTTCTTTATCTTCTTTTATGTGATTGGAACTGCAACTTGATACCTTGTGTTACCTAAGTTAGCAATATTTATTTGAAATTGTTGTCATACTTAGTCATAAGTTACTCTTTGTTATTCAATGTTGCGGCGCATCCCAAAGATCTACATCTGCTAGTAATTTGGGAATGTTTCATGGAGTTAGCTTCTCAATTCTCTTTGTTTTTCTTCTTCTTTTTGTCTTCTTTCATGAATGGGTATCACATTCATTTTATTTTTCATCTACCCCACCCCCCCCAAAAAAAAAAAAAAACTTTGCTTCATCTAAGTTATTTCACTAACAAATTTACGTATGTAACATGCTCAACTTATATTATTTATCCACTTTGTAATAGCTTGAGTTTTTGGAACTAATGGTTTATGACATGATAAATGAGTAAGCATGCCCAACAATGCTTGCTATTGCTTAATTGCTTGGAGTGTGATTTAGTTACCATCTTGGCATAAACACATCAAGTTTCTTGAAATAGAATGAATTAGCTTCTAGGCCCTGTCTCAAAATACTATGTTTTATTTGTATTATGGTGTGTATTCATGTATGAATGTGTGTTTGTAGGCATGTTCTCTATGTGGGTAACGTCCACCATATGTCTAGGAAAGTTCTTTATGAATGATGTGTGATTTAGAGAGATACAAAATGGTGACTTATGTAACCCCGAATTTTTTTGGGGTTTTCACTATGTGTCCTTAATGCCTGTTAATAATCCTAATCTTGCTTGTGATTTCAATTGTATGTACAAAGGTTTCTTAGTTTTGGTTTGGTTACAATGTCTTATTTGTGGTTTGGAAAATGAATTTATCTATTTTAATAGCCACATGTTAGCCTGTATTTTTTATATATATAAGTTTACTAAAAAATTTATATGTCTGTGAAATGCAAGATATATATGTTGTTAGTCCACTTTGTAATAGCTTAAATTTTTATGAGTTCAACCTAGACAAAATTTATCATATCTCTGTTTTTTGGTTTTACTAGTGGTAGAATGATGCTAAAGATTATGAGTTTGCCTTGTTTGCGTCAAAAGGATCCTATTTTGTTTAGAGCTCCAATTCTAAGCATCGTTTGGATGTTCTGTTTATTGTTCAATAAATTAATACTCAAGACTTTCTTTCTAAATTGTTTGTAATGAATGTAAAAGTTTGAACTCCAAGATGCCTTAGTGGCAAGTTGTTAGAAGACTTCAAGGATCCTATAATGTGATTCTCGGCTCCGATGAGTCCGATACAGCTCTTCTCAGCTCCGATGAGTCTGATACAGCTCTTCTCAGCTCCGATGAGTCCGATGAGTCAGCAAACACCTCCGACGGTGAAGAGAAATTGCACCAAGACATCCGTTTGATACTAAAGGAGAATTCTGGCAATGTTAGCAAGAAATGGGGGAATTCAGAACAGTGGGTGCTTGAACTTCGAGATGGAAGAAGAGTGGCAGTTCCGATTCAAATTTCTCTGCCTCCAGGTGAAGTCACAGAGGTATTGGAAGAGCAAACCCAATTGGCCTTGGTCCCCTTGAAGTGTTCAGATGCTGTGGAGGTGTCATCAGCCCAAGTTGATGAGAATGAAGTACTTGTGGAGGATTGGGTCTTAGACACTTCAGAGTCTACTGAGCTACCCAATGTAGAGGGTTTGTCGCCTCTAAGTGTGGAACCACTGGCCTTTTCTCTACCCTTGGCAATGGAAGGGCAGGAAGTGTTGGGTGTGGAGAATCCAGTGAAGGGAGAAGCTTACTCTGAGTGGGTCCAAAGCAGATTTAAAGGGTTTGATAACTTCCTAGGCACGTCCCTAAAAGGTTTGGAAAATCAAGCAACCACCTTTTTATTGGCTGTTGAGGTTGAATTACACCGTAGGGCTGCTTTGGAAAAAAAGGCAAGTGATTTGAAGAGTTATGGAGTGAAAGGTATTAGAGAGCTGAAGGGTCTATTCAGCTCGATTAATTATGGTTCTACTTCAACTAGGCGTAGTGGTATTAATAGGGAGCGGGCTCTTTCTGTTCCTAAATGAATCTGAAGATGATTTCCTGGAATGTCAGAGGATTGAATGAGGCTGGGAAGAGACTTCAGATTCGTAATTTGTTGCGTGCATGGAGACCTGATATTGTCTGTTTGCAGGAGACTAAGCTTGAATGGATTACTAGAGGAGTAGTCAGAAGTATATGGAGTTGTCCATATGTAGACTGGTTGTACTTGGGTTCAGAAGGTGCTTCTGGAGGTATTGTATTGATGTGGGATCGGAGGGTAGTGGAAAAAATGGAAGAAGCAGTAGGGCATTTTTCTGTTTCATGCAGATTTAAAAACATAGGCGATCAGTTTGAGTGGGCTTTTACAGGTTTATATGGGCCGAATTCGAACAAGAGGCGTAGGAAGATGTGGGAGGAATTAACAGGGTTGATTAGTTGGTGGGATGTGCCATGGTGCCTAGGAGGTGACTTTAATATAATTCGTTTTCCATCTGAGAGATTAAGGGCTACAACTAGTACTCGGGCTATGTATGAATTTTCGGATTTTATCTCTCTTCATGGGCTGATGGATATACCTATGGAAGGAGGCCTTTATACTTGGTCCAACAATTCCTCCGCCTCTAGAATTGACCGGTTTCTTTTCTCTCCACTTTTGGCGGATCATTTCACTCTATTTGCACAGAGAAGGTTGTCTAAGATACTTTCAGACCACTACCCAATTCTGTTGGAAGGGGGGAGTCATCGGAGAGGTAGAACTCCTTTTAGTTTTGAAAATATGTGGTTGAAGGCAGAAAATTTTGTTGATAAAGTGAAAACTTGGTGGGCATCCTATTTGTTTCAAGGCAACCCGAGTTTTATACTAGCTAAGAAGTTGGTAGCCTTGAAGTTGGACCTAAAAAAATGGAATGAAACGGAGTTTGGCAATGTCACTTTAAAGAAACAGGTGTTATGGAACAAATTGAGTGACTTGGATGTTAGAGAGGAGACTCAACCTTTAATAGCTGAGGAGAAGTTAGAACAAGTTAATCTCCGTACCGAGATTGAAAAGCTTACCCTTTTAGAAGAAATTAGTTGGAGGCAGAAGTCTAGGATGCTACACTTGAGGGAGGGGGACGCAAGTACAAAATTTTTTCATAGAATGGCTAATTCCAATAGAAGAAATAATGGTATTGAGAGCCTTATGGTTGATGGAACCTTGTCTTCTGATCAAGGTATGATTGCTGATTGTATTACTCAATTCTTTATGAATTTATACTCGGAGCAGCAAGTTGTTCGACCTTTTCCAGAAGTCTTGGTATTTCCTAGGATATCCGGTGATAATGCTGATTGGTTAGATAGACCTTTTGAGGAGGCAGAAATTTTTGACGTCATACAGAATTTTAATGGTGACAAAGCCCCTGGACCTGATGGGTTTCCAATGGCCTTCTTCCAAGCATGTTGGGGGATTCTCAAAACTGATCTTATGGCTGTATTTCACCATTTTTTTGCTAAAGGTCAGTTTGAGAAAAGCTTAAATGCAACGTTCATCACTCTCATTCCTAAAAAGAATCCAGCAATTGAAGTCAAGGATTTTCGCCCCATTAGTCTTGTTGGGGGGGTTTATAAAATCATTGCTAAGGTCTTAGCCACCAGACTTAGCACGGTCATGGAAGATATAATTTCTCCTTCTCAAAATGCATTTGTGAGGAACAGGCAAATTCTTGACCCTGTGCTTATTGCTAACGAATGCCTCGACAGTAGAGTGAAAACTGGTTTGCCAGGGATTCTTTGCAAATTAGATGTTGAAAAGGCTTTTGATCATGTCAACTGGGGTTTTCTTATGCAGTTACTAGAACGGAGTGGGTTCTCTGCTAAATGGAGGCAGTGGATTTTCTTTTGTATATCTACTGTTAGGTTCTCTATATTGATAAATGGCACTCCTTGTGGGTTTTTTGAGAGCTCCAGGGGGTTGAGACAAGGTGACCCATTGTCCCCTTTGTTGTTTGTCTTGGTGATGGAAGCCCTTGGGAGAATGTTGGATAAGGCTGTCCATGATGGTCACATGTCAGGCTTTGATGTGGGTCGTTTAGAGGGAAGATCATTGGAGGTGTCCCATTTGCTCTTTGCGGACGACACCTTAATTTTTTGTGATGCTGATTTGGAGCAGGTTCTGTTTCTTCGTATGATTCTCATTTGGTTTGAGGCGGTTTCTGGGCTGAAGATAAATTTGGGCAAGTCAGAGCTGGTTCCTATTGGTATGGTGCTTAATCTTGACTTATTGTTGAATGTCCTTGGTTGTAAACAAGGTACCCTTCCAATGAAATATTTAGGCCTTCCTTTGGGAGCTAAATGTAAGGATAAGTCAATTTGGAACCCAATTCTGGAGAAGATAGAATGGAGATTAGCAGGATGGAAACGTTTGTACTTATCCAAGGGAGGTAGAGTCACTTTAATTAAAAGCACTCTATCTAACTTACCCACATATTTTCTATCTTTATTTCCTATTCCTGCTTCTGTGGCTAACAGAATTGAGAAACTTCAGAGGGATTTTTTATGGGGTGGCATTGGCGATGAACCAAAATTCCATTTGGTCAAATGGGCTACTGTTTGCACTTCCATTGCTTCGGGTGGTTTGGGGATAAGAAAGGTAAGACTTTTTAATGAAGCTCTACTTGGGAAGTGGCTATGGAGATTTGGGATGGAGAGGGCTGCTCTTTGGAGACAAGTGATAGCTGTGAAATATGGTTGTGAATGGGGTAATTGGTGTACTAGGCCTACTAACGGTCCATATGGTGTTGGCTTGTGGAAAAATATTAGTCGAGGATGGCCTACTTTCTCTCGACACATTCTGTATGAGATTGGGGATGGGTCTAGGGTGAAATTTTGGCAAGACCATTGGTGTGGTGAAACTTCTCTTGCAGTCAGCTATCCTGAATTGTTTAGATTCTGCCGAGATCAAGAGGTTAGTGTGGCTGAGGTTATGAAATTTGATAACGGAATCCTATTTTGGGATGTAAGTTTCTTTAGGGGTGTGCATGCTCGGGAACTAGAGGCGCTGGCCAGCTTCATGGATAACATTTATGGTGCGTCGGTTAGAGGGCTTGGTGAGGATAAAATGTGCTGGAAATCTGTTAGAGAGAAGGGCTTCACGGTTAGGGATTATTACAATCTCTTAGTGGGCCCTAATGACCATTGTTTTCCTTGGAAAAGCATTTGGAAGCAGAAAATTCCTTCTCGAGTAGCTTTCTTTGTTTGGACTGTTGCTTTAGGGAAATGCTTAACGATTGACGATTTACGAAGAAGGAAGGTTTGGATATTAGACTGGTGCTACATGTGCAAGTGTAATGGGGAATCGGTTAATCATCTTTTTCTTCATTGTCCGGTTGCAATGGATATGTGGGCTATGGTGCTCGGGTTGTTTGGAGTGAGTTGGGTTATGCCGCAATTTGTAGTGGGGCTTCTAGCATGTTGGCAAGGCAGTTTTGGCCGTCATCGAAATAGGTATATATGGCTTATGGTTCCCCATTGCTTATTGTGGTGCCTTTGGAGGGAGAGAAATAGTCGGTGCTTTGAAGATAAGGAGAGATCCATATCAGATTTGAAGCTATTTTTCCTTAGAACATTAATGGATTGGTTGGCTGCATTGCGGAACCAATCCTTTTCATCCTTTCTTGATTTCTTAGATTCTTGTAATTTTTGTTCTTGATTGTTTGACCCCTTGTACACTCCCTGTGTACAAGGGTGTTCCATTTTCTTGAGATCAATAAACTTTTACTTATCAAAAAAAAAAAAAAAAAAAGTTGTTAGAAGATTGTTACTGGTTCAATGGTGGAATTTGCTCCTCTTCTTTGTGTTGTATATAATTTAGCTTGTGTAAATGATTAGAGGGTGTTTGCATTGGGAGTATCTTAAAATTCAAAAATCATAACTCAAAACACATAACTCAAACTCATCACTCATATCTCAAAAATCTATCTCACTAAAAACCCAAAATTGAAAATTTTTGTTTGGCTCCAATATCTCAAAACCGTGCCCCACATCTCAGTACTCAACTTTTTCACTTTTTGGTGGAGCCCACCACCTGCACAAGTCAGAAGGGCAGGTTTCTCTCCTGCGTGTCCTCTTTTCTCTCCTTTCACCCAAAATACTGTTTTGTCTTCCTATCTCCACACACACTAAATGTTAGAACAAAGACCATGGTTTTTTCCTTTTCCTTTTCCTTCTCTACACTTCTACCTCCATATCCCGAAGACCCATCACCTGCAAACAGCCAACTCGATTTTTGTTGGTGAGTTCCTTTTCCTTCTCTGTTTTATGGGCTATGGTGGGTGAGATTTGCTCTTCTTCCTCTGTCCCGAAAGAACCCCTAAATCCCCAAATTTTGGTTGAAACCGATCTCCATCAAACCCCTTTCTCCGTTTCTTCTAGGCCAATTGTATGTAGTAGTGCCCAAACCCCATGGGTTTTTCCTTTCCTTTTCAACTCTAGGCCTCTGTTGTGTCTGATTTCCCCTTCTTACTCTACCCCTAAAGAACCTGAAAATCAACTAATGGGTTATCCATCTTAACAATGTAATAGGTATATTTATTCTCCCCACTCATCTATTTTCCCTCCATTTATTTATTTGTTACTACTAACTCTGTGTTTTATTTTCGTTTGTGTAGGGTTGAGTTTGCTTTACTTAGCTTTTTGGGAGTATAAGCTGAGGTGAGCAATTTGGGTATTTGGTTTCTTCTTAATTTTGAGTTTGCTTGTGGTTGTGATCTGTTTAGTTAGTACAACATTTTGTTTATGGTCAGAGATATTACACCTGAATTTGAGTAAAATACAACTGAAATTGTTATCTTGCTATTAATTTGTCTTGCTGTTAATTTGAATTGGTTGTGATCTGTTAAATATATCTGAATTGGTTGGGATATTTTATCTTTGATAAAGAGTGCAAGATGTGGAAACTTTAAACTTACTGCTTTGGCTTGAGTTCTTTTGGATGAATTCTCTCTCTAATATTGGTGCACTGTTGCAGGATATATTACTTTGTAAAACTATTTGATTTAAAATCTGTACTCAAAAAACAATTTTGGCTTGGTTGAATACTTGTAAACATAGCCTGGGGTTGCATTTCATGGATGGTTTTCATGTTAGTGCGTTCTGCTAGCTGTAGACAAAATAAGTATTTTACTCAGAGCACTAATGTTTTTGAACTTGTTAAAAATGGTTCCATGAGTGGAGAGGATAAGTGTGACATTTATTGGTGACATGACAGGGTATCTAGCCATGATGTTGATATCCAATTTTGCTTTCACCATTCTATTTTTTGTGCAAGTTTTCTTTTGTAGTTGAAGTACCGGAATTCTTATAAAATGTTTATTTCTATGTAGGATGAGCAACAGCTAGAAGATAATGACTGAAATTGAATGCATTTTGACTTCTATGTGGATCGTTCAATTGGAATGGAATGTGGATTGTCTGTGTTCGTACTCTTACAAGTGGTGCTTTTTGAAACAGCGAAAACATTTGGCTTTGTTGTTGCTATGATATCTTATTACTTTATTAATTAAGTTAAGACTTTAGTAGATGCTTCATGTTTAGTTATGGTATTTTTAGCTATGTTGGTGTGCATGTTATGGGTTGTGATGAGTGAATGGGGAAGTTGGGTTACGAGTAATGTCATTTGAGGGAAGAGAGCAAAAAATGAGGGAAAAGGTAGTGTAAAACTCATTGCTTAAGCCAGGGAGAAGCCAAATAAAGAGAGTTCCAACAATCTAAAGGTGATGCGACTACCAATTGCACCGGGACCCACATAGTTCAAACTAATAATGAACTCAGTTTTTAAAAACTGAAAATACCAGTAAACCTGTTCTCAGTTTTCATTCTTATATCTCAAAATTTTGAGTTATTAGTTTTGGAAATAAAGAATGAAAACAAAGCCAAACAAAATATCACTCAATGGGACCCACGAAATTTGAGTTTTGAGTTATTAGTTTTGAGTTATACAACTCAAAACAACCCAATTAGTTGTTTTCTATTGTTCTAGTGAGTTTTGTTGTTCTAGTGAATTTTAAATTATTTTGATTTTTGTAACTAGTTTAGATGAAATTGTAATTCTTTATTTGAAAGTGGGCTTAAATTGTAGAATGAAAACCAAATTCTTTTACTAGGCCTAGCAAAATTTTTTCAACCTAATGACCTGACCCAACCCATCGTGTTTCCTACAGATCAAGCTGGATTGTCTTTTTAGAAAGGTCCATGAGTTTAGTTAGGTTTGGAGATTTCTCAATATGTGAAATTTATGTTGGATTGAAAAATACCCAAAACTCCTACCCTGTTCTCATTTATGATAATAATTAAGTGGAAATTACATTTTGTCTAATGATTATTTAACACCCTACCTTCCTCACCCCAAGCCAAACTATTCAAATGAATTGAATAATACTTTTCGTGAACCCACAATTTTTTTTTTTTTTTAATGCAAATTTGTTTTTTGTTTTGTTTTTTTTTTTAATTTTTTTTATATATAATAGTGACCCACGAATTGAATAGAAGTTTGAGGAACCCGTTTTCATTACCCTGAGAGTGGGTGAGCCAAACCATTAAGGGATTATATGCTGCCACTGCTTATGCTTCAAAGTATTACATCTCATTACTATATTACACTCTTGTAGTCTTCTAGATGTACTTCTATCCTCATATAAACTTCCATACTGAGATTAAATTAATGGGAAAAGAAGTTTGAGTGGATATGTTAATGGCAATAACTTCTTTGACAAGTTCAACGAGGAAGATAGCCGCCATGATTATTCTTCACATAAAGCATGCCAAGCTGGATGAGAAATTTGCCATAGCTTTGCATGAAATCAAAAACCAAAGAATTAGACATAACCAACATGTAGCAAATATAGCAAGCCATAACCCATTCAATGTTTTCCAGGTAAACAAAAGTTATTAAGCCTGTCCATGAAAGCCTATGCTTACTAGCCCTTGTATTTTCCACCATTCCCATGCCTCAACAGCCTCATAAGAGCATGCTTTAAGGCCGTTGAGAAGCAGTTGATATCTAGTGATGTAAGGGGTGACCAAAGCAAGCTGTCCCTGAACAAACTAGGCATGGAAAACTTTCTCTTACCATTGCTAAACAAGAACAAAGTTGTTGATAATGGAATTCCTGTCACTGTGTGTGACGGGACATAAAAGGTAAACAATACCCAATGGCGTACAAGCTTTGGGGGTCTAAGGTTTAGCTTCTTCTTCTTCTTCATCTCTCCTTTTTTTTTTTTTTTTTTTTTTTTTTTTAATAATTTTTTTTGGCAGTAATAAGAGCATTACCATCAGGTGTGCCAAATGTCAAATATTTGGCATTTGGCACACCGAACACCAAAAATGAACCTTCATAAGATATTTCAAATCTCAAAACTTTTAGCATGAGGCTACAGTGCACTTCCAAATATGAGACAGTACGAACAAAAAATGCCAAAATTTTTATTTTTATTTTATTTACTTTTTCTCTCTCCTCCCAACGCATCTCTCTCTCTCTCTCTCTCTCTGTTTGGTTCCCTCATCTTTGTCTAGCCCTCTCTATTCTCTTTCATAGCCATACCGATGTCACCACACTAACCGCCACGCCACGCCACCGAGCTTGTCGCGCCATCCACCCCGCCACACCGCCGTTCTCTCACCGTGTGAGACATTTCTTTTCTTTTGTTCTCCGGTGGTGGTTTTTCTTCTTTTTTTTTTTTTTTTTTTTTTTTTTTTTTTTTTTGCCATGGGTTTTATTGTTGTGGCTATTGGTTGATTTTCATGGGTTGTGGTGGTGGCTTTTTTTGTTGTTGTGGTAGGTTGTGAGGTTCAGGTTTATCTAGAGGGATTGGAAGTTCAAATTCAGGTGGATTTCTTTCTTGCTTTGTTATTGGCTTTGTTGTGGTGGTGTGATTTGATGGTGGATTCGGTAGTGGGTGGGTTTAGATGGGTTTCTTTCTTTCTTTCTTTCTTTTTTTTCTTTTCTTTTTTTTTTTCTTTTTTTGGTGTCTTTGATGGTGGGTTGTGGGGGTGATGGACCGTGTTGATCGGTGAGGTGGGATGTGGGGTGGTAGGGGCGATGGGTTTTTTATTTTGTATTTTTATATATTGTTGGTTTTTTTAATGTTATTTTAATATTTGTGTATATTATTTTAATGTATAATATTGAAGAATAAAAGATGTGATAAATGGTGAATTGTAAAATGATGTGTTAAAATAATAAAGTAGTCTTTTTTATGTGTCAAAATAGCATTTTTTTTGCAATTCCTGATGAGAATGCTATAAGTACTGGAAAAAATGCCCATGTGGGCTTGACAACAATTTTTTTTTTTTTTTTTTTTTCCCCGATGAAAATGTGGGTTTGACAATATTGCAATAGTACATTTTGGAATGATAAAATCTCTTTTTTACTTTGAACCATGATTGTTATTCCCATGACTTGATCTCTTTGCCATGATTTTGTAATGCACAAATCGGCCTCAGGGGGTTCTTAGTTAGGATTTATACCACTACTAGTTGCCATTTGCCAATCATCTTACTCAGCAACTTGCTGAACCTTATTTATCAAATTGTTGGCTTGTAGCAAAATATCAATATGATTAAATAGTATTTCAATATAGTTAAATATTAGCATTGATATACCATTTTGAATATGCTAGTATGGATGCGAAAGCAAAAACATAAAGTATAGAACATAATAACACACGAGAGTTACGTGGTTCAACCTAATGGCTTACATTCATGGAGAAAACCCTAAAATGTTGCATCAATAATATATTAGAGTTTAGTATAAATCCTGTGTAACAATGAACCATAATATGTGTATATATATATAGTAGACTAAACCTTAAACTAATAGACTTTTAGTATAAGTTGGAAACTTGGTTTGCACACAAAGTAGAATTAAACTTGAGCTTATGCTAATGTACTAATATATCTCTAACACCCCCTCTTAAACTCAAAATGGAAGCTTGATAAAACCTTGAGATTTGATAAGGTTGAGAAGATCCCTTGAATGAAAGTTGGCTCTGTGATGGTGGTTTAGGGAAGGCAATGGTCTTGTAATGTTGATGCAACTTCTAACGGTGGCATGACTATACCAGAGAATTTTGACAACAACAATGGGAAGCCGAAAAAGATGAACGCAACGAAGAAACAACAAGGAAGACAAAGATTGCTCTTAAATACACCGTAAGGATAGAAAACCATGCCAAAGGAAGGTGGCTCTGATACCAAGTTAAATATTAATATTGATACACCATTTTGAATATGCTAGTATAGATGTGGAAACGAAAGCATAAAGTATTGAACACAATAAAACATGAGAGTTATGTGGTTCAACCTAACAGCCTACATTTATGAAGGAAACCCTAAAAGGTTACATTAATAATATATTAGAATGTAGTATAAATCATGTATTACAATGAAGCATAACATGTGTATATATAGTAGACTAAACCCTAGGCTTATAGACTTTTAGTATAAGTAGGAGACTTGGCTTGCACACAAAGTAGAATTGGGCTTGGGTTTATGCTAATGGGTTAATATATCTCTAACAAATATAATGAATTGATTTGTGAAGTTATCACTGTGCTACAATTTTCCATTTGATAGCTAACAAAATCACTACAAAAGTTGTAATTTTGTACAATAAAGCTAAACATTTACACCATCTTTTGTAATTCTTATCACCCAGAGAGAGAGAGAGAGAGAGAGTGTGTGTGTGTGTGTGTGTGTTCCATTTACACTTTTCTATATCATTCTATTGTGTCTACATGTTTCTTGAACAACATTATACACTATTTGTAAATTTCAAAGTTTGAAATAGTGATTTATTTCCTTGTAAATTGTGATTTACGGTATAACATTGAGGACAATAGCATCAGTGGGATAAAAACGCTGTCATATTTAAAAGGACAGAAGAATAGGAAATTAACTTAAGCTTGCTTTCCTCAGATGATTAGCACATTTTGTATTTAAATATTTGTTAGCTTAGCTGTAGTATGAATATTTGTAGCCTATTGTAATTGTAATTTTACTTACGCAATATACAATCAACATTTACACTCATTTCCTCTCAAATTTTCTCTCTAGAATTCCAGTCCAGATTACTCTGTTTTGTTTTTTCTTTTTCAAAACAGAGTAATTATTCATTCTTTTTTTCAAAATTGAAGGTCTTTTGAATCTATAGCTTGATCAATACACTAAACCTCGCTTTCCTTCTGATAAGGAGCGACAGTGGCTTTTTCAAAGTGCCATATAATCTTGTTCCATAGCGTTGAAAACTAAGTTTGTTTAAAGCAAATTGTTTTAGTTATCATCTTGTCATAAACACATCAAATTCCTTAGAAATAGAACAAATCAGTTTTTGTGTCAGACTCAAAATACTGTGTTTTTATGTATTTAGGTGTGTATATTGTATGCATGCATGAATGTGTGGTTTGTATGTGGGTAAATCAAGCTCACCATATGTTTGAGGAAAGTCCTCGATGGACTTTACTGGATTTTTCATTATGCGCCTTTCATGTGTGTCGATTATCTAAGCTTGTATGTGATTTTCAATTTTAAACACATAGTTTTCTTAGATTTGATTTGGTTATGATGCCTTCTTTGTGGTTTAGAACATGTGTTTGTCTGTTGTAATCAATCAATATCATATACCATATGAGAAGTGCTACGTCCACAATATTTTTATAACATTTTCACAACAAATCATGGGTGGTTAGTTGTTATTGGTTCAAATTTGAATTTAGCACTGAGATTACTTTTTTAACCCAACAATAACAACTAATAACAACCTGTCACTTAGAATTTGTTGTGAAAATGTTGTAGACATATCATTTCTCATACTATATATAATACCAGAAGCCTTTTGCTGCAATTAAGGAGGTGTTGCCATGTAGGAAAAATGTCCATCTAAAATTCAGCCACGTTTAAGTTAAAAAGCGACAAATTACATTGTTTGGTAACATTACAGCACCGTTTAAAAGCGATAAATTATAATGTTTCACTATGTTAAAACACTATTTGGGAGCCCTCTAGGTATAAAAGGAAACTAACCGCTTAAAAAAAAAAAAAATTGCTGCATGGAGAAAGGAGAAAGAGAGATAGATTGAAAAGAGAGACAGAGAATTAGAGATACAGAGATAGAGAGAGGGGCACCACCCAAATCTTCTGCCATCACCGTAAGCCTCCACTCACTACCCAACTATTGGAATCGCTACTGATAAAGTTCTATTTTAAATTTAAAAATTTAGGGTTTTTGGTTTTTATTTGGAAAATCAATTGGGTGTTAATTATGATTTAGATTGGCATTTTGGGTCAGATTTGGTCAAATTTATAAACATGCAAAAACTCTCTACTGTTTTTTGTTTTCTGAAACTTCTCACCGTTGATTTTCCCCTGTTGAGACGTTTAGGATTCTTCTTTGACCGCTTTTGAAAAATAGACGGCTTTATTCTTTCTTTGATGCTTTCGTCTCAAATTATCACCTCTAGTTCACTTCTTATAAAAAAAAAAAAAACAGTCGGTTTTGTCATTTTTTTTTTCTACAGTTTGGTGTGGACTACAAAAAAGCATAGGCGCAAGGGGGATGGAGAGACATCTCAAGTTAGCACCACTGTCGGACTCTAACCACCAAAAATTTTGCATCCCTCAATTGGCGGTACATTGTTACAAGGTGAGTTTTCTTTTTTTGCTTTATTTGTTTTTTTGAATTTTTTTATTATTATAAATTTTTAAAAGAAAAAACCAAAATCTTGTGATAACAATGATTTATGTTTGGCAGTTTTGGTATTTGCTTTGTTTTGATTTAGGCATTTCGGTTATTTATGGTTTCAATAAACGTTTTTCCCCTCAACCAAACCTTAAACCTATTCTTTCGACACAAACAAGAAAAAGAAATAATGCGGCTTTATCATATGGCTGATTTAGCAAATCGGTTCACTATTTTTTCTACCATTCTGTCACCACGTCGAAAGCTTTACCGGTAAGGTTTTTTGATTTGTTTTAAAATTTTATCATTTAAATATGATTCAGGCTTGGGGATTTTGATCGAATTGATTTTGATTTAGGCTTAGGTTTGGGTATGTAGTTTTTTGAATGTGAAATTCTTTAAAATGAATCATGTTTAAGGTTTCAGATGTGCTCTGGATTTTTTATTTTTTATTTGTTCTTCACAATGTTGTTTGGTTAATCATCTTATGGGTTCTAAAAACAACTCTGCTGGAGATAGTTCTACTTACATTGTTTAAATTTGAGACAAAATTAAGAGAGAGACAAAGTCTCTAAGGTTCATAGAGAAACCTAAGGGTCACCCCTACGAAAGCCGCCACCCGTTATCATCACACCATAAAACCACTACCAGTAATTTAGATAAATAAATAATTGTGCGTTATATAGGTTTTGGTTGGATTAGTTTTGATATAGGTATCTAGGTTAATCTTGGGCTTTGAATTAGGATTTTTTTTTGAAGAAGAACATACATTCATGCCATCCTTTTAAGTATATATATATTTTTTAATTAAAATAAATTTACAATGAGCAACAGCAAATTAATAGCAAGCTTTACAAATTCCCCCTTTTATATTATTTTCAGCTTAATTGTTTTGTTTCATGCATTGCACAATGAATTAGATTAATGGTTTTTTCAAGCCTCGCCCAATCTCATTATATCTCAAGTTATTTTGTCCTTTTTATGTTCTTTTCTCCTTATTCTTTAAATAGTTTTCTTTTTGTCTACATGAATATTAGATGGGTATAGAATCTCTAGAAAACCACCCCATTCTCCCTCTCTCAAATTTTTCCTTTTGTTATATGCATGCCAACTGTTTGATAAAATAGCTTAATATTTTTTCCCTTTTAACTTCAACAGACTTTAGTATAACTATATGAAAGGTTTGTTGTAGACTGTTGTCCTCTTAGTTGGTATGTTCTGTAAAGTTGAGGTGGATTTGTGAAAAGGGTTTTGAGTAAATCGAAGGTTTGTTGGAGTCCTGTCAGTTTAAATTATTTTGGTTGTTTTAGTTGCACACCTCTAATTAATGGAATATATCTATAAGGAACTGTAAACTTATATTGATCTATGAAAAATAAAAGTAGAGCAGCTCCATACTCTGTAAGATCCAAATAATGTTTTATGTTGTCTTTTGGCATTGAAGCTATTGAATCTTTCATTATTAGCAATGAAAATAAGTTAATTAATTAACAGTTGAACATCTTGATAGCTCTGTTGTAGTTGACCAAAGTGAAAAGTTGAATCAATATTACTTACAGCTCTTTTGTCCTAATTTTGAAGGAATAATAGTTTCTACTTTCAACTTATGATGAAGTTTGAAAGTTTTTCAATTTTTCCTAGCGTGGTTTGGGACATGTAGTAGTAAAGACAAATCTTTCTGTCCAACTCTTGGTTTTATGTAATTGAGATTTTCAAGTAAAGAATTATCTTTTGGCTAACATTCATAACACTCTTTAATATGGTTGGGACATGTGCACATTTTATACTGATTTAGAAATATTATGTTTGATATGTTTGAAGTGTTGGTAAATCTGGTTTTGTATCTCATACAAAACACACAGCAGAAGCAACAAACATAAATCTATTTCATTCATGATTGATAACATGCACTACGTAAATTTCAAAATTTAAGAACAAGATAGCGTACCTTGGTGTGGTCTCTTAATCAGTTTCCAAGGGAGAATAATCGAGTGGCTTCACTCACACATACACACCATTTCACAATGATGTCTCTCTTATAAAATAAATTATGTATGTTTCTCCCTTTATAACTAACTGATTATCTAATTGGGCTGGCCTATTGGGCCTTTCCAATTGGGCTTTAGCGTGTGGCTTGGAATGGGACCAAAAGGGACCAATAAGGTTTTGATCGTGAATATTAGATCTCACTCCTAATATATCAAAGTAACCTACATTTCATGATCGAGTTCACTATCCTATCAGGCTTAAGAGTCTATGAAATTAGAAGTCGTGAGATTAATTATTCAGGTGATAGTTCTTGATTGAATAATTAATTTCACAGCGGTCTAGTACAATATGTCTTAACTTTTAAGACACATCAACACATCAACTAAAAGTCTCCACTTCCATGATCAAGACAAATTATCTTAGTTGATGTGTTATAGTCTTCGCATATGAAATGCCCAATTTCATCACTGACTACGAACTATATTTTGAGTTTACAAAGAATTTGTGATTTATATCTTCTGTGACTTTTCACATAAATCACATACTATGCATCTCATGGACTATGCTAATGTCCCATTAGTTCATTTATAAATAGTCTCATATAATTAAACAATTTAATTATTTATGACATGCCAATAAATTGGATTTTAGGGCATAAACCCCAACAATCTCCCACTTGCCCTCAAAGACAATTTACCATATATCCGACACTTATTTCCCTTTAGAGTAATTCTTAGTCACTCTAAGGCAAGGTTTGGAAGCAAGTTTTAGCCAAATTTATTATATAAATTATCTTTTCTACTACTATATCTCACATAGTCATATCTCTTTAATGAGATAATACTTACGCTTAATGTGTATCTTCATCACATAGGATGAACACATATTTTGAAGTTCAACTTCATGAATCACAATCAAACAATAAGTCAGTATTTGTATAATCAGTAACCATCAAATCCTCACTTTGGTGGACAAGCATATAATCCCTCATTCTCCTAAGGTATTTGAGTATATGCTTCACCACCCCCCTCCCCGCTTCCCAACAAAACAAAATTCATTCTTAACTTAGCTGACGTACTGGTACACTTTTAGAGAATTAGAATATTTTCATCCATTATGTTTCCCACCTCTATTCTTTTTTCTTTTTTTGTTTTGTGCGTGTAGATCTCCTAGCTAGGACTAGCGAGCAACAAGTCAAAGCATGGGACTCTCATTCTCATTGATGTGATATAATTGAAAGAAGGGGAACCTAAAAACTTGGTGACTAAGCTAGAAGGGAGTTTGAACTGTGAAGTTAAAAATGGATCAGGCTGTAGTGGAACTCTTGATTGACAATATTCTTTCAATCCTTTCAAATGAAGCATCATTGATACAGGGAGCTCGTGATGCAATTGAAGATATCAAAGATGAGTTGATAAGCATGCGATCGTTCTTGGTGGATGTTGATAGAAAGGGGTAGGGAGTGAGGAAGAGAAAACTTGGGTGGGAAATGTGAGAGACATGGCATATGATGTTGAAGACATTATTGATGAGTTCATGTATCACCTAAATCACCAACGAATTAGGGGTCGATCTTCCTGGATCATTCACCACACCATTTACTTTCCAAAAAATCTCTAGGTGAGACATCAAACTGCCACCAAGATACAAAAAATTAATGGGAAAATCAGGGGAGTATTAGAGAGGAAGCAAAGATATCTGATTGATCATATAAAGGGAACTAGTTCTAAAGAAAATCAGAAATGGGTGGTGCGCAATGTTGAATCATCTCTTTTTTTTTAAGAAGAAGAACTTGTAGGGATTGAAAAGAAAAGGCAATTGATAATGGATTGGTTGATGGATGGAGAACCACATCAGACTGTCATTTCGATAGTTGGGATACTAGGTTCAGGCAAGACCACACTAGCTGCCAACATCTACAACAATGATAATGTAAAGAAACGTTTCAACTATTGTGCATGGATCACAATTTCCCAAGTATATGTCATAGATGACATATTGAGGACCATGATCAAGGGATTTTACAAGTCAATGAAGGAAGTGGATCCTACAAACTTGAGTTCCATGAATCACATAGAGTTGGTAGAAACGCTGGTGGACTTTTTAAAGGAGAAAAGGTATCTAATTGTCTTGGACGATGTGTGGGACACAAATCACTTGGATGAAATAAAGGTATCACTTCAAGATAGTTGTCTTGGGAGCAAAATCATCCTTACAACACGAAAAGAAGATGTAGCTTGCTATCCTTAGGGAGATAAGCATTATAAACATCATATTCAATTGCTGCAAAATGAAGAGGCTTGGGAACTCTTTTGCAAGAAAGCATTCACAAATTGTCCCAATGGAAGTTGTCCATTGGAGCTTAAATCTTTTGCTGAAGAACTTGTGGGAAAATGCGAAGGCCTACCAATTGCAATTGCAGCTTTGGGTAGTCTTATGTACTTCAAGAATATGTCTGAATGGAACGAAATTAAGAACAATGAGAATTGGAGTCCAAGTAACAATCCTAAGCTAGAAGGAGTGAAGAGCATTTTGTTGCTTAGTTTCTACTATTTACCATATCAGTTGAAGCATTGTTTCTTATATTGCTCTCTTTTCCTAGACGATCATGAGATTCGAAGAAAAAGGCTCATTAAGCTATGGATGGCTGAAGGATTTGTAGAACCAATTGAAGGGTCCACTCTAGAAGAAGTAGCAGATAGATATCTAGTAGAACTCACTTTCAGGAACATGCTTCAAGTTGTATGGAGGAATGAATTTGGAAGGCCAGATGTATGTAAAATGCATGACCTTTCGCAGGAGCTTACTCTATCAATATCAGTCAAAGAAAAGTTTGGTGCTGTACATGGTGAAGAAGAAATGAAGGAATGCAAAGCACGCCACATTTCAATTCACAAAACCAATGGAGAACTCAAATCATTTACGGGTATGTCAAAGATTTGTTCTTTTCTTGTTTTTAACAAGACGTTGAAAACATTGCCTTCAGGAAGTAAAATGTTAAGGGTTTTAGATTTGGAGGATGCCCCCATTAATGAATTGCCTGATGAAGTATTCAAATTATTCAACTTAAGATATTTGAATTTAAGGGGAACTTTACTTAAGAAGCTCCCAAATTCCATAGGGAAGCTCCTTAATCTTCAATTCTTGGACCTAAGGGACACACAAATAGAGGCCCTTCCTTATGGAATAGGAAAGCTACAAAACTTGCAGCATTTAATAATGCATCGTCATACTGGAAATTTGAATGACTTCAGATATTTTTTAGGGATGCAAGCACCATCAAATATCACTCAGTTAAAGAATTTGCAATCTATAGGTGTTTTTGAGGCAAAAGGTGATTTCATAAGACAAATTTGGAGCGTGACCTAACTTGTCACGATTCGTATTGACAACATGAAAGAGACAGATGAGACGGACTTGTGTATCGCAATTGAAAATGTGAGACTTCTTAGGATCTTGGACATCATGGTAACTAATGAGGAGGAAACTCTCCGAATGGATGCACTCTCATCTCCTCCTCCCAACCTTCAAAAGCTTTTTTATTGACTGGAAAACTAGATAAGGTGCCATAGTGGTTTCGTTCACTTCAAAGCCTCACAAATTTGTGATTGCATTGGTCGAGACTAGAAGAAGATGTGCTCCCTCATATTGCTGCTTTGCCCCATTTAGGACGTCTTTCACTTAATAATGCCTATGTTAGAAAATAGCAATGTTTCAATACAATCTTTCTTAGGCTTACACAATTGGTGATTTGTAATTTGCCTCAATTGAATGAGATAATAATTGAAAAGGGGGTGATGCCACATCTGAAAAACCTATCAATTTCCAGCTGCATGGAGTTAAAGATAGTGCCCATGGGCATTGAATACCTTCAAAATATCCAAGAACTGTATTTGAAATCTGTCTCAATGGAACTTAAAAATCACATTGGTAATGTGGATTTTCCAAAGGTGCAGCACATCCCAAAGATCTACATCTAGAATTAATTCAGAATGTTTCCCGAAGGTAGCTTCTCAATTCTATCTATTTTTCCTTCCACTTTTAACCTTTAAATGAATGGTTGCATTCATTTTATCATTTAAGCTATTTCTTTGAACTAACGGTTTTTGACATCATAAATAAGTTATCTGTTCTACTGATTAATTGTACTTAATCGTATCTCCGTTTTCTTACCCATGGCAAAATCATGCTTGCTATTGCTTGATTGCTTGGAGTTTGATTTATCTACCATCTTCGCATAGAAAAATAAAATAAATTCCTCGCAATAGATAAAATTAGTTTCTGGGCCTGACTCAAAATACTGTTTACATAAACGTATTTGGGTGCATCCTGTATGTGGGTATGTCAAGCCCACCATATGTTTGAGGAATGTCCTCTGTGGATGTTGTGTGATTGGAAGATACAAGATGTTGAGTTAGGTAACCCCATGACTTTTGCTGGATTTTTCATTATGCGTCTTTCATGGGTGTTGATTATCCTAAGCTTGCATATAATTTTTTATTCTATGTATAGAGGTTTCTTAGATTTGGTTTGGTTGTGATGTCTTATTTGTGGTTTGGACTACGTATTGTCTGTTTTAGTAAGCCACATGTTAGCTTGTGATTTGTTTATATATCAATATTTGTGTTTCAAACCCCCAAGTGAATAATTTGCTTCTTATATAATTTGAGAAATAGTTTCTTCTTTTTATTATTTTGCCATTGATAGTAGGATGTTTTAACTCTTAAGTGCTCACATTGTTAGTCTGCCACACCGAGTTCATAGATTTATAGTCTAATTTAAGATAGGATGTCTTCTGTAATTCTTTTTTTAGCTTGTCACATGCTCCTTATGCCTTTTCATTGATGCCCCTTGTACTTTTTTGTACATACTGCTATCCATTTGAGAAGCAGCATATAAGTTAAGAAATAATTTTCTTGTCTCTATTTACCCTTAGTATTTTCCTCATAGATGTTTCCCTCCCATTTAGGCTGAGACATTATTGTTTTAAGGAGATCATGTAGGGGAGGGGGACTAGCGCCTTGTTTCTGGGAAGATCCTCTTAGGAGTTAGGTTGTACTTTCTTTTTGAACCGACTCTTAACCATAGTTCCCAAGAGATGCGCAAACTACTAGCCAAAAGATGTATAGTCTCTCTCGATTTCTATACCTATGCATCCTTGACTAACATATAAATTCTTAATGAGATTTCCAATTCTTCTTTTGGGTAGAAAATATCTTGCTTTAAACTGTATTTTTACTCCATTCCTAATTGTTAGGATAAGCTCATGAAGAGAAATCAATGATCCAAGTCATAATTTTCAACTAATACATGTTGAATAATTTTGTTTATCTTCTTTTTTGTGATTGGAACTGCAACTTGATACTTTGTGTTACCTAAGTTAGCAATATTTATTTGAAATTGTTATCATACTCTTAGTCATAACTCATAAGTTACTCTTTGTTATTCAGTGTTGCAGCGCATCCTAAAGATCTACATCTGGTAGTAATTTGGGAATGTTTCATGGAGGTAGCTTCTCAATTCTCTCTGTTTTTCTTCTTCTTTTTGTCTTCTTTCATGAATGGGTATCACATGCATTTTATTTTTCATCTACCCACCCCCCCCCCCAAAAAATCTTTGCTTCATTTAAGTTATTTCACTAACATATTTATGTACGTAACATGCTCAACTTATATTATTTATCCACTTTGTAATAGCTTGAGTTTTTGGAACTAATGGTTTATGACATATAAATAAGTAAGCATGCCCAACAATGCTTGCTATTGCTTGATTGCTTGGAGTTTGATTTAGTTACCATCTTGGCATAAACACATCAAGTTTCTTGAAATAGAATGAATTAGCTTCTTGGCCTTGTCTCAAAATACTATGTTTTATACGTATTATGGTGTGTATTCATGTATGAATGTGTGTTTGTAGGCATGTTCTCTATGTGGGTAATGCCCGCCATATGTCCAGGAAAGTCCTTTATGAATGATGTGTGATTTAGAGAGATACAAAATGGTGACTTATGCAACCCCGAATTTTTTTGGGGTTTTCATTATGTGTCCTTAATGCCTGTTAATAATCCTAACTTGCTTGTGATTTCAATTGTATGTACAAAGGTTTCTTAGTTTTGGTTTGGTTACAATGTCTTATTTGTGGTTTGGAAAATGAATTTATCTATTTTAATAGCCACATGTTAGCCTGTATTTTTTATATATATAAGTTTACTAAAAAGTTTATATGTTTGTGAAATGCAAGCTATATACATTGTTAGTCCACTTTGTAATAGCTTAAATTTTTATGAGTTCAACCTTGACAAAATTTACAACATCTTTGTTTTTTGGTTTTACTAGTGGTAGAATGATGCTGAAGATTATGAGTTTGCCTTGTTTTCGTCAAAAGGATCATGTTTTGTTTAGAGCTCCAATTCTAAGTATCGTTTGGATATTCTGTTTGTTGTCTGATAAATTAATACTCAAGACTTTCTTTCTAAATTGTTTGTAATGAATGTAAAAGTTTGAACTCCATGATGCCTTAGTGGCAAGTTGTTAGAAGATTGTTATTGGTTCAATGGTGGAATTTGCTCCTCTTCTTTGTGTTGTATATAATTTATCTTGTGTAAATGATTAGAGTGTGTTTGGATTGGGAGTATCTTAAAACTCAAAAATCATAACTCAAAACACATAGCTCAAACTCATCACTCATATCTCAAAACTCTATCTCACTAAAAACCTAAAACTGAAAATTTTTGTTTGGCTCTAATATCTCAAAACCGTGCCCCACATCTTAGTACTCAACTTTTTCACTTTTTGGTGGAGCACACATCCTGCATAGGTTAGAAGGGCAGTTTTCTCTCGTGCGTGTCCTTTTCTCTCTCCTTTCACTCAAAATATTGTTTTGTCTTCCTATCTCCACACACACTAAATGTTAGAACAAAGACCATGGTTTTTTCCTTTTCCTTTTCCTTCTCTACACTTCTGCCTCCATATCTCGAAGACCCATCGCCTGCAAATAACCAACTCAATTTCTACTGGTGAGTTCCTTTTCCTTCTCTGTTTTATGGGCTATGGTGGACGAGATTTGCTTTTCTTCCTCTGTCCTGAAAGAACCCCTAAATCCCTAAATTTTGGTTGAAACCGATCTCCATCAAACCCCTTTCTCTGTTTCTTCTAGGCCAATCGTATGTAGTAGTGCCCAAACCCCACAGGTTTTTCCTTTCCTTTTCAACTCTAAGCCTCTTTTGTGTCTGATTTCCCCTTCTTACTCTACCCCCAAAGAACCCGAAAATCAACTAATGGGTTATCCATCTTAACAATGTAATAGGTATATGTATGCTCCCCACTCATATTTTCCCTCCATTTATTTATTTGCTACTACTAACTCTATGTTTTATTTTCGTTTGTGTAGGGTTGAGTTTGCTTTGCTTAGCTTTTTGGGAGTATAAGCTAAGGTGAGCAATTTGGGTATTTGGTTTCTTCTTAATTTTGAGTTTGCTTGTGGTTGTGATCTGTTTAGTTAGTACAACTTTTTGTATATGATCAGAGATATTACACCTGAATTTGAGTCAAATACAACTAAAATTGTTATCTTGCTATTAATTTGTCTTGCTGTTAATTTGAATTAGTTGTGATCTGGTTGTGATCTGAATTGTTGTGATCTGTTAAATACATCTGAATTGGTTTTGATTTGTTATCTTTGATAAAGTGTGCAAGGTGTGGAAACTTTAAACTTGTTGCTTTGGCTTGAGTTCTTTGGATCAATCCTCTCTCTAATATTGGTGCACTGTTGCAGGATATATTACTTTGTAAAACTATTTGATTTGAAATCTGTACTCAAAAAACAATTTTGGCTTGGTTGAATACTTGTCTACATAGCTTGGGGATGCATTTCATGGATGGTTTTCATGTTATTGCATTCTACTGGTTGTAGACAAAATAAGTATTTTACTTAGAGCACTGATGTTTTGAGTAGGTTGTTTGGTGTTCTTGAACTTGTTAAAAATGGTTCCATGAGTGGAGAGGATAGGTGTGACATTTATTGGTGACATGACAAGGTGTCTAGCCATGATGTTGATATCCAATTTTGCTTTCACCATTCTATTTTTTGTGCAAGTTTTCTTTTGTAGTTGAAGTACCAGAATTCTTATAAAATGTTTATTTCTATGCAGGAGGAACAACAGCCAGAAGATAATGACTGAAATTGAAAGCATTTTGACTTCTACATGGGTCGTTCAATTGGAATGGAATGTGCATTGTCTGTGTCCGTACTCTTACAAGTGGTGCTTTTTGAAACAACAAAAACATTTGGCTTTGTTTTTGCTATGATATCTTATTACTTTCTTAATTAAGTTAAGACTTCATAGAAGCTTCAAGTTTAGTTATGGTATTTTTAGCTATGTTTGTGTGAATGTTATGGGTTGTGATGAGTGAATGAGGAAGTTGGGTTATGAGTAATGTCATCTGAAGGAAGAGAGCAAAAAATGAGGGAAAATGTAGTGTAAAACTCATTGCTTAAGCCAGGGAGAAGATAAAAAAAAGAGAGAGTTCCAACAATCTGAAGGTAATGTGACTACACACTGCACTAGGTCCCACATAGTTCAAACTAATAATGAAAATGCCATCAAACTCAGTTTTTAAAAACTGAAAACACCAGTAAACCTATTCTTAGTTTTCATACTTATATCTCACAATTTTGAGTTATCAGTTTTGGAAACAAAGAATGAAAACAAAGCCAAACAAAATTTCACTCAGTGGGACCCACGAAATTTGGGTTTTGAGTTATCAGTTTGGAGTTATATAACTCAAAACAATCCAATCCAAACACCCTCTTAACATCCCAATTAATTGTTTTCTATTGTTCTAGTGAGTTTTGTTGTTCTAGTGAATTTTAAATTATTTTGATTTTTGTAACTAGTTTAGATGAAATTGTAATTCTTTATTTGAAAGTGGGCTTAAATTGTAGAATGAAAACCAAATTTTTTTACTAGGCCTAGCAAAATTGTTTCAACCCAATGACTTGACCCAACTCATTGTGTTTCCTACAGATCAAGCTGGGTCGTCTTTTTAGAGCAACTATGGTCCATGAGTTTAGTTAGGTTTGGAGATTTCTCAACATGTGAAATTTATGTTGGATTGAAAAATACCCAAAACCCCTACCACGTTCTCATTTATGATAATAATTAAGTGGAAATTACATTTTGTCTAATGATTATTTAACACCCTACCTTCCTCACCCCTAGCCAAACTATTCAAATGAATTGAATAATACTTTTCGTGAAACCACAAATTATTTTTTTTAATGCAATTTTTTTTTTTAATAGTGACCCACAAATTGAATAAAAGTTCGAGGAACCCTTTTTCATTACCCTGAGAGTGGGTGAGCCAAACCATTAAGGGATTATGTGCTACCACTGCTTATGCTTCAAAGTATTACATTTCATTACTATATTACACTCTTGTAGTCTTCTAGATGTACTCCTATCCTCATATAAACTTCCATACTAAGATTAAATTATGGGGAAAAGAAGTTTGAGTGGATATGTTAATGGCAATGACTTCCTTGACAAATTCAACGAGGATGACAACCGCCATTATTATTCTTCACATAAAGCATGCCAAGCTGGATGAGAAATTTGCCATAGCTTTGCATGAAATCAAAAACCAAAGAATTAGGCATAACCAACATGTAGCAAATATAGCAAGCCATAACCCATTCAATGTTTTCCAGGAAAACAAAAGTTATTAAGCCTATCCATGAAAGCATATGCTTACTAGCCCCCGTATTTTCCACCATTCCCACGCCTCAACAGCCTCATAGGAGCATGCTTTAAGGCCTTTGAGACGCTGTTGATATCTAGTGATGTAAGGGGTGACCAAAGCAAGCTATCCCTAAACAAACTAGGCGTGGAAAACTTTCTCTTGCCATTGCTAAACAAGAACAAAGTTGTTGATAATGGAATTCCTATCACTGAGTGTGATGTGACATTAAAGGTAAACAATACCCAATGGCATTCAAGCTTTGGGGGTCTAAGCTATTCAACAATGTTGCTGCATTAATCAATAACATTGTTGAATTTAATTGTCATCAAAGGAAGATGGCACATTTGAGCTACATTAGTTAATATAGTCATATAGTTGAATTTAAATAGAGAACATAAGGTACAACATCTAAAGAATTGTATTTAAGTATTAATTATAATCCCTACATATTAATCAATATTAGCTAGATATTTTTAGTGCTAGGAGAGGGAGTTTGCATTAAGTGTTGGTATTAAGTATTATATTAGCTAGAATGGAGGTTTAGCTTCTTCTTCTTCTTCTTCTTCTTAATTTTTTTTTAAAATTTTATTTGGGAGTAGTAAGAGCATTACCATCAGGTGTGCCAAATGTCAAATATTTGGCATTTGGCACACCAAACACCAAAAACAAACCATCACAAGATATTTCAAATCTCAAAACTTTTAGCATTAGGCTACAGTGCACTTCCAAATATAAGACTGTACAGACAAAAAATGCCAAAAATTTTATTTTTATTTTATTTACTTTTTCTCTCTCCTCCCAACACATATCTCTCTCTCTCTCTCTGTCTGGTTCTCTCATCTTTGTCTAGCCCTCTCTATTCTCTTTCATAGCCACACTGATCTCACCACACTAACCACCACGCCACATCACCAAGCTTCATGCTATCCACCACGCCATGTCATGCCATGCTGCCGAGCTTGCCATGCCATGCCATGCCATGCCGCCGAGCTTGCCATGCCATCCACCCCACCACACCGCCGCTCTCTCACCTTGTGAGACATTTCTTTTCTTTTGTTTTCCGGTGGTGGTTTTTTTTTTTTTTTTTTTGCCGTGGGTTTTATTTTTGTGGCTATTGGTTCATTTTCATGGGTTGTGGTGGTGGCTTTTTTTGTTGTTGTGGTAGGTTGTGAGGTTCAGGTTTATCTAGAGGGATTGGAGGTTCAAATTCAAGTGGCTTTCTTTCTTACTTTGTTATTGGCTTTGTTGTGGTGGCAGTTTTGGATTATGGATGGTTGTGGTGGTGTGATTTGATGGTGGGTTCAGATGGGTTTTTTTCTCTTTTTTTTTTTTTTTTTTTTTTGGGTGTTTATGTGGTTTTTAATGTGGTGTTTTTGGTGTCTTTGATGGTGGGTTGTGGGGGTGATCGACCGTGTTGACCGATGAGGTGGGATGTGGGGCGGTGGGGGTGGTGGGTTTTTTATTTCGTATTTTTATGTTTTTTTTTTTAATGTTATTTTAATATTTGTATATATTATGTTAATGTATAGAATTGAAGAATAGAAGATGTGATAAATGGTGAATTGTAAAATGATGTGTTAAAATAATAAAGTAGTCTTTTTTTTGTGTCAAAATAGCTTTTTTTTTTTCTTTTTGCAATTCCAAATGAAAATATTCTAAGTACTGGAAAAACTGCCCATGTTAGTTTGACAACAATTTTTTTTTCGATGAAAATGTGGGTTTGACAACATTGCCATAGTACATTTTGGAATGATAAAAACTCTTTTTTTGTTTGAACCATGATTGTTATTCCCATGACTTGATCTCTTTGCCATGATTTTGTAATGCACAAATCGGCCTCAAGGGGTTCATAGCCAAGATTTATACCACTACTAGTTGCCATTTGCCAATCATCTTACTCAACAACTTGTTGAACCTTATTTATCAATCTGTTGGCTTGTAGCAAAATATCAATATGATTAAATAGTGTTTCAATATAGTTAAATATTAGCAGTGATACACCATTTTGAATACGCTAGTATGGATGCAAAAGTGAAAACATAAAGTACTGAACATAATAACACATGAGAGTTACGTGGTTCGGCCTAACGGCTTACATTCACGGAGGAAACCCTAAAAAGTTACATCAATAATATATTAGAGTGCAATATAAAACCTCTGTTACAATGAACCATAATATGTGTATATATATAGTAGACTAAACCCTAGACTAATAGACTTTTAGTACAAGTAGGAGACTTGGCTTGCACACAAAGTAGGATTAGACTTGAGCTTCTGCTAATGGACTAATATATCTCTAACACCCCCTTTCAAACTCAAAATGGAAACTTGATGAAACCTTGAGATTTGATAAAGTTGAGAAGATCCCTTGAATGAAATTTGGCTCTGTGATGGTGGTGGGGAAGGCAATGGTCCTGTAGTATTGATGCAACATCTAACGGTGGCATAACTATGTCGGAGAATTTTGACGACAACAATGGGAAGCCAAAGAAGATGAACGCAACGAAGAAACACCGACGAAGACAAAGATTGCTCTTAAATACACCGTAAGGATAGAAAACCATGCCAAAGGAAGGTGGCTCTGATACCAAGTTAAATATTAACATTGATATACCATTTTGAATATGCTAGTATGGATGCGGAAACGAAAGCATAAAGTATAGAACACAATAAAACATGAGAGTTATGTGGTTCAGCCTAACGGTCTACATTTACAAAGGAAACCCTAAAATGTTATATCAATAATATATTAGAGTATAGTATAAATCATGTATTACAATGAACCATAACATGTGTATATATAGTAGACTAAACCCTCGGCTAATAGACTTTTAGTATAAGTAGGAGACTTGTCTTGCACACAAAGTAGAATTAGGCTTAGGTTTATGCTAATGGGTTAATATATCTCTAACAAATATAATGAATTGATTTGTGAATTTAGCACTCCGCTACAATTTTCCATTTGATAGCTAACAAAATCACCACAAAAGTTGTAATTTTATACAATAAAGCTAAACATTTGCACCATCTTTGGCAATTCTTATCACCGAGAGAGAGAGAGAGAGAGAGAGAGAGAGAGAGAGAGAGAGAGAGAGAGAGAGAGAGAGAGAGTGTGTGTGTGTGTGTGTGTGTGTGTTTCATTAACACTTTTCTATATCATTCTATTGTGTCTACATGTTTCTTGAACAACACTATACACTATTTGTAAATTTCAAAGTTTGAAATAGTGATTTATTTCCTTGTAAATTGTGATATGCGGTATAATGTTGAGGACAATAGCATCAGTGGGATAAAAACGTTGTCATATTTAAAAGGATAGAAGAATAGGAAATTAACTTAATCTTGCTTTCCTCAGACGATTAGCACATGTTGTATTTAAATATTTGTTAGCTTAGCTGTAGTATGAATATTTGTAGACTATTGTAATTGTAATTTTACTTATGCAATATATAATCAACATTTTCACTCATTTCCTCTCAAATTTTCTCCCTAGAATTCAGTCCAGATTACTCTGTTTTTTTTTTTTTCTTTTTCAAAACAGAGTAATTATTCATTCTTTTTTTCAAGATTGAAGGCTTCTGAATCTGTAGCTTGATTAGTACACTAAACCTTGCTTCTTTTTGATAAGGAGCGATAGTGGCTTTTTTCAAAGTGCCATATAATCTTGTTCCATAGCGTTGAAAATTGAGTTTGTTTAAAGCAAATTTTTTTAGCTACCATCTTGTCATAAACACATCAAATTCCTTAGAAATAAAACAAACCAGTTTTTAGGTCAGACTCAAAATGCTGTGTTTGTATGTATTTAGGTGTGTATGCTGTATGCATGCATGAATGTGTGGTTTATATGCGGGTAAATCAATCTCACCATATGTTTGAGAAAAGTCCTTGATGGACTTTACTGGATTTTTCATTATGTGCCTTTCATGTGTGTCGATTATCCAAGCTTGTATGTGATTTTCAATTGTATATACATAGTTTTCCTAGATTTGATTTGGCTATGATGCCTTATTTGTGGTTTAGAACATGTGTTTGTCTGTTGTAATCAATCAATATCATATCTATATTAATATCTATATCTAATCTAATCCAATCTAATCTAATCTATATATATATATATATATATATATAACCGAAGCCTCTGCTGGCACCACAATTTTCCACATCAGCACAACATAATATTTAAAAAATAAAAAATTATATTAAAAACACTATTTTCAAAACCTAATATTTATCTCTTCTTTTTATTTTTTTGAAACCTAATACTTATTTCTCTCTTCACACTGCCCCTCATTCCTTTCCCTTTGGCTTAAACACAGAGCGTCCCTTTTCTCTCAATCTGGCTTTCTCTGTTCATAGCCTTTGCTAGCTCAAGTCTTTACCTCTAAAGCTTGGTAGGTTTTGTGATCCTATTTGGTTTTAGAGAACATGTTGATTTCATATGATTTTGTTTTTCTCTTTTCATATTCAAGTCAAGCTATTTTATAGATTACGAAAATTACAAAAAAGATTGCTTACAGTTTTGGGTCTTACGGAATTACTAATTTTCTGCTCCAATTTTGTTTTCGGCCCTTTTGTTTTGTTATGGTTTTGCAGCAATTTAATTTTTATTTTTTGTTTGCTCTGTAATGAATATGTGTTGTTCATTCTATTATGCTTGTTTAATTTTTGGTTTTTTTGGGTTCAATGTTACGGTTTTATGGTGAGATTTAAGTTTTGTTGTAATTGGTTTTGTTATGGTTTGATGTATTGTTGAATCCATAAATCAGACTTTGTTTCTTTGCCATTTGATTTGTTTTAATTTTTTGATATCTTAGGTTTTATTTTAAACAAAAAACTTGGGTCTTCTTCGTTAAGAAAAGCACTTTGTGTTTATGCAGACCAACAGTCCCAAAGCAAAGCAAAGACTCAGAGACACAGTGAGAGAGAGAGAATCCTAACTCACTTTCTCTCTCTCCCTTTCCATCTCTGTTTGTTTCCTGAGAAAGTTGTGATTATATATGTTTTGTTATTTTCTTTAAAGAGTATAACTCAATGGGATTATTCAGTTTGCGTAATTAGAAAGATGAAGTTTTTGATTGGTTGCTGAGAAAATGGAGGATTAAGTGAGGGTGATGAGGGAAATTGGAATTTATTTTTGGTTGAATTGGGAACTGATTGAATGAGCAAAGTTTGAGTTTTTTGTTTTGTTAGAAACTAAATAGTAAAAAATGTGTGAAAAAGTTATTAATTTGATGCTTTATTTGTTACTGGAATTGTATAGGAAAAGAAATAAATGTGAACAATATTAAGGCTTTTACTATTGTTCTTATTTTAAATTTTGTTCTATTTAAGCTTATCAGTTATCACGTTTAAACTTATGCTTATCCCTTCAAAGTATTTGCAATGTAAAAATTCACTTTCAATGTTACTCCACCTTCTTTTTTTTGGATCATCTTATTCTTATCCCACCTATTACCAAAATAAATTTAAAAAAATAACTTTAAATTTTTTATAACAATCCAATCTATCAAATTTTAAAGAATATTGTATTAAATAAGTTTAACCTGAACACAAAGTTTGGATTAATACATAACTCTCTCTTTTCTTATCTAATAAAGAAATTTAAAATCACTATTCTATATAAAACCAATCACAAAGTTTAGATTAATATATGACTCTTGCTTTACTTTTCTTATCTAATAAAGAAATTTAAATCAACTAATAAAATTTTTTTTTTTACTAAAATGATAGAACTAATAAAGAAATTTCAACTAATTACGTTCTACTAATAAATGCTAAACCAAAAAAAAAAAATCAGTATTATTTTTATAAAACTATTATTTTTATAAATCATTCCCTTTACATATTAATAACTTAATAATACTTATTTTACAAGTCCTACTTTCATCTTTATTAGATAATAAAGATTGTACCCAAATCTGTGTTTGAAGCTATGACTTATGAGCTATTGGAATGTTGGTAATAATGTTTTCATTGCCATAAACCAACCAAGGTGTGGCTTTTATGGGTCCGTTTGGATAGAACTTATTTTGCTGAAACTGAAAACTGAAAACATTGAAACAAAATAATTTTTAAATGTGTGAATAGTGTCATGGGACCCATTTTTAATGAAAAAGTTGCTGAAAAGTAAAATTTGTGGGTTCGTGAACAGTACAAAGGTGCACTGTTCACAGAAGACTTGGTCAAAAGTTGCGGCTGCTGTTCATGAACAGTAGCCGCTTGTTGGGGAAAACGCGTGCCCAAAAAAAAAAAAAAAAAAGTAAAACGCGTGCCCAAAAAAGAAAAAGAAAAGGGAAAAACACAGGAAACTTAAACGCAACATGTATCCAAACCGCACCTATGTGTTATGTGGAACATCCTACATTTGTAATCAAAGAACATTGATTTTTTTTTTTTTAAACTATTTGTAATAGTTATTTAACTTATTAATCTCGTGCATCGCATGAGTTAGATAGTGACTACTACCATATATAATAGCAGAAGTCTTTAGATGACGACACTACTACCATATAAAATTAGATGTGCACAAGATAGAAATAGAGAGAGAGGCACAGAAAGTAACAGAGAAAGAGAGAGGCGTGCCATTCTCACACAATCTTAGATTCACTCTCACAATGGCCACGGATTCATCAGACCAACTCATCCTCAACCCTACTACTACTACAGAAGAAAACCCTAAACAAACCCTAAACGACGACACTACTACTACTGCCACGCCCACCAGATCGCCTCGGAGAAGAAGAAGAGGAAGAACCAACCGATGAGGCTTCCGATCAACCTTCTGTAACCACCGTCGATTCCGATGTGAAGTATGGCGAGGGTTCAAAGAGCACTGTAGCCGCTGCGTGTAGCAGGGGATGTTGTTGATGTGGATCCGGCTTCCAATCGTTTCACTCCGCGTTTATCATGTACAAATTTAGGTTTTTGTGTTTAACTCTCTCTCTTGGATTCAGTTGTAGATTTCATTTGTCATTGATTGATTTCAATTCCAATCTGTGTAATAAAAAATTAATGGGTTTTTCTTTAGCTTTTTTTTTTTTTTTTTTTGGGTTTGTAGGTGGAAAGGCAAATCATTGGAATTTCTGTTCTTAATTTAAATTTCTTGGGTTTTGTTTTGTTGATTATTATTTTTTCGTTAGAACTTTTTTTACCCTGGTGGTAGATTTTTGTTAGGTTTAGTTCCTGTTTGCACCTAAAATTTTTTATTATTGTTTTTTGGTTAGAAATTTTTTCCCCTGTTTGGTAGATTTTAGTTAGATTTAGTTCCTGTTTGCACCTAAAATTTTTTATTATTGTTTTTTGGTTAGAAATTTTTTTCCCCTGTTTGGTAGATTTTAGTTAGATTTAGTTCCTGTTTGCACCTGAAATTTGAATTCATTTAATTGTAGCATAAAAAGCGGTTAAGAATTACACACCAATTTCTTTTCTTCATACCCTTTTCTTATTTACTTAATTTTTTGATTTATTTCAGATTATGAGAGATTTAATTTTTCTGTATATAGTTTATGGTTTTATAATCTCTGAGCATCCTAAGACTCTTATATCAACATGAATTGCAAGTATTGTAATATATGTGATTCTAATTTTGAACTCAGTTGTAAGTGTAGATTGCAATTCATTTGCCTCTATTAGATTGCCGCTCTGTTCAGTGCAGCCTTATTTTGGGAATACAAGATTGATGAAAATTGAGAATGCTATGAGTGTAATATCTGTTGAATGCTATTTACAGGGGGCTAAGTGTAATATATGTTGCTGTTTCTATATTGTATGTCCATGGGCTGTATTTATTTTGTTGCATATTTTGTTTTCTGCAGAACAGGTCTTTGTTCCCCTGTATTTATGCTTACAGGGTTGTTATGTGTTTTTACATGTATTTCCCTTTTATCAAATAAAATTTCTATCTTTATCTCAAAAAAAAAAAAAAAAACTTTGTAAATACTGATAACTACATTTTGTTGGCATCGTTTGGTTTTGTTGAAAGCCTCACGAGTAGTTAGCATATCTTCTCAAATTTTCAAATGTCATTTATCTGAATCACTAATTTAATTTTTTCCCTGCCAAAAAAGTTACTGGGTTCTCTAATAGGAGAATTACCGTTGGGTTCTATACAATAAAATGAAAGGTATGATAGCCTAAATTTTCCTCTTTATTTCATTGTTCAATGAAATCTCTTTTCTGTTTACAATTGCTTTGATTTAGAACAAAGATTTCCTTAATAGCAACACAAATAGGACTCTAAGTGCAAACATTCTCTGGGAAAAGAAAATCTTAGAAAAGGAGCTTTTAAGAACTTCACTAGAACTTTAAATAGATGGGTACATTTAAGGTTTTACTGTTAAGGTAGAAAATGTTGGAGGAACAATTGTTGAGAGAAAGGAAGGAATTGATCAAATGGGAAGTAAAACCAAACTTCAAAACATAGATTTATGACAATGAACAAAAAATTCAAAAACAAAAACAAAATGAAGATTATCAAATTAACACAGTCAAGCTATTATTTTCAAATTAAGCATGTGGGCCAACATCAAAATGAAGATTATTTATTATGTGACTAATTAGTTAAGGTGAGGGAAGAGTACAAGAAATTAAAATGAAAACTTACTAAAAGATGAAAGAGCCGCTAGTTGTTGGTATGTAAGGGCCTCTACAGCCCTTCTCTTTTTCTTATGTTTTTTGCACATATTTTCTTTCTGTATTCTTTCTCTTTCTCTTTCTTTGATTACTTTCCCATATTTTTTATAGCCAATTTTTTTCTTTTGGCTAAATTTTAGTTGACTGTAGATTTTATTTTTAATTCTTTTGCTAAATGTTTTTCAATTGCAGTTTTTTTTTTATAGGATTTAACAGCAGATTGGTCATGAATAATTGTGCCATTTTATTGGGTTTGGGATGGTATAGTCATTTGGCTTAAATAGTAGAATTATTAAAAAAGATAATCCAAACAGTAAGGCAATGTGCTAACTTTGGTTCACAACTATCTTTGGTTCACAACCCCCAATGCCTAATGAAGCATTAACTCAGGCGTTCCAAGTAGACGATGCTGTTGTCAATAGCATAAAATCCAAATTTGGTTCTTAGGCCATGGCCTTCCTGATAAGGTCCCTTTGATTTGAAGATTGTGTGATAATACTTTTGAGATTACCTGCCTCCCTTTGTTGGGCTGTGTTATTCAGGTTATCAGTGTATGTTGTTTTGATTATTGATTGATGTTGTGATACCTATGTTGTTATGTTTATTGATGAATTTTATGATAAATGTTGTCACCTGTGAGTTGAAGTATTGTGTTCTAAATAACACAATCGAATCTCCCTCACTACAAAAAAATAACTTCAAGAATATACCTCTAAATTTGGATACAATAATCTAAAAGTGTCATGTATCAAACCCCACATATAATGACAGCAAATTGTCACAGAGTATTTATAGCTCTAATTAATTTCCATTTAGTTTCATTTCAAGTGGAGAGTAATGATTCAAATTAGCTTTAATGGTTTCTCTCAAAAAATAAAAAATAAATAGTCTCCTATGGCATTTTATTTATTTATTTTATATTAAGTTATATTTTTATACTTTTTGGTATCATTTTGTTATTTAGCATTGTGAGTATTTTTTGTTAAGATAGAAGTGGGATTAATTTTGATTGTGTACGAAATTTGTGAGGACTTTCTTAGTGACTTCTCCTCCACTGTAGAGTTATGTACATTTTTTGTATGTACACCCTTCGTCGGTCTGATTGGAAGCCTTTTATTCTCAATTTTCTTGGGTTTGAAAGGTGGTTTGGTTTGGTGATAGACACATTGTTAATTGGCTTATAGTATGCATCTTAGAGTTTGATAGGCTCCGTATTTTGGATGATGTATGTTAGATTGTTGGGCTCTTCAACTTTTGATGAAGATTTGGAATTTTTTTAAGGAGAATACTAAAAAAAATTATCTGCAATATTTCATTATGTAGCACTGATGCTTAAGGTGGTAGATAATTTGCAATTGGTTCATTGTGATAACTTTTTTTTTCTCCCTCCAATCATTCTCTTATCAATTTTTTTTTCTTCCTTAGCTCAAAGCTGATTGATTGTGTTATGTGGAATCTACAATTGTATAGGAACCTTGCTCTTCTATAGTTTTAGAGTTAAGATGAGGACAGGTTCCATGTGCTTTTCCATCTTGCAAGTTCCTAGATGCAGAATCCCCACCTTAGCTACTTTTTGGAGGGAAAGCTTCCATAGTTTGAGTACGACTGACAATAGAAAATGGACTTGAAGTCTTGTATTTACAAAAAGTGATACATTTAGTGTAAATAAGACAGAGATTAGTCAATTCCACAATACTGAATATTGTGAATCATAAGATTCATTTCCTATAGATTATTGAAATAAAATAAAATATATATATGACTACCTTCATAGTAGACATGGGTGGTTCTCGCTGTTTTTGTATTGAATCCAAATTTTTTTAACTGGTGGTAGAGGAGGGGGGATGGTATTTTTCCTTAAGGATTTTTTAGCAGAGTAGTACTTCATGAAGTCGGTCTTCATGGGTAAGATTGCGGCACAGTGGTTGATGAAGAGTATAGAACAAATTGTTGTGGGGTTTAGTTCGAAGTTTTTTTATACGTTTAGGGATGGTGATGTAGCATACACCCTCCAACAGAGCTCCAACTCTTTTGGGTTGTTCCTACTTTTGACTGAACTTAAAGTTGGAGGGTCTATGAGGTCCATTATCATTCTAGTAGGCAGAGAGAAGAATGGATGGAAGGTTTTTGGGTTAGAGCTAAGGAAGTTGTTGGAACCTGATAACTATGTGAATGGTGGGTCTGGGCATTTGAAATTTGTGGCTCAGTTTCATAAGGATAACTCAGGGGTTCAACCTTTTAAATCTTATGCTGATACGGTATGTGGGCATTAGGTGCAGGTCAGGGACAAAATTCAGCCATATCCGTTAAGTGCCCATGGCAAAAGGAACTTGCTTTTAGGGGATAATAAGAGGAAGAAGCAGAACCCAGAACTTAAACAAAGTTTGCTGTGCGAATCGTAGGTGAGCTTTCCGGTTCTGATGGGCTCTCGGTGCAGTACAGTGATACTTCATTTTGAAAAGACAATTCCTGTAGAAAATAAAAGGAGATCCCCGTTGATTTTCAAATCAAATCAGTTTGATCATGTTTCTGGTAATAAAGGAGAATTGAGGGATTCTGACTAGACAGGAATAGGATTGACTGTAGAGGTGAATGGAGAAGGAAAAAGGCGTGTGGCATGGAAGAAAGGAGGTCTGAAGAATTCTATATGGGTCTGTAGGGGTCAGAGGGAGCACGTGGTGGGTCCTAGTGGGTCACGGGTTCATCCACTTCCTATGGTGGGCTTATACCAACAAATAGGCCTACCAATGATCTACTTTCCAGAACCCACTAGCCAAAGTAGGTTGGTAGTGGGTGTTAGCCCAAAAGTGGGTGTTAAGAGACCTTTAATTCAGGAAGCCCATTCACCAGCGAGGTCCAAAACATCTCTTAAAGCTTTGGATGCTTAGGATGACACAGGTGATGTTGGAGAAGGCCAGTACTGCGAGATAACTAGCATCAACGACGGTGATGAACTCGGTAGGTCAACCCGAGATGAGTTGGTGTCATCGGAGAAGGCCAAGATGACGGTGATGAACTCAATGGGGCAAATCGAGATGCTCTGGTGTCCCGCAAAGGCATCGGTGGAGTTCCGATGTCCTTTGTCCGATGGGTTTCATGGTGGGGACTCACCGGCGACACCGACGACACTGGGCAGGGCCAATGCTGATCTTTCTAACACCAGGAGGACAGTTTTGACGTCTATTCCTCTTACCGAGCCTTTGGGTTGCCCTACAAAGACTTTGGTGGAGGCTGTTTCTGATGGGACTTACACCGATGAGCCTCCGATCACAATAGGTAAGGCAGATACTGAGGTTGAAAGGGCCTTAAAAGGTCTAGTGTTGTCCAATTATGTTCTGAGTCCATTGAGAGTTGGGTTTAAGGATTTGGGAGTGTTGGGTGGAGATGAAAGAGGTTGGGTTGATGGTGCTAGTGATATTCAGGGGTTTGACACCTCCCAGCAGGCTAACTAGTAGGAGTTGGCACTGACTGAAGGTCTGGTTGATGTTGTTAGTTCTTCCCCCTTAATGACTATTAATCCTCTGGAGTTGGTTGTGACCGCTGAATTGAATAGTAATTCTGAGGTGATGAGGTTTGATAACACATCGATCGCCTCTAATTGGGTGAAACGGAGACTTCCCGGTTTCAATAAAATGATGGGGCTCCCTTTATGTCAGCATAAGAAGAGGTGTACTATGCTATTACAAAGACTTGAGACAGAGTTTGAGGCAACCAATCTGGTGCACAGGAAAGATGCTGCCCACCGAAAAACTGTCTCCAAGGATAAAAGGAAAAGGGAGTTGAGGAATTTGATTTCCTCGGTTAATTATGATGGAAGATAGTTTTCTTTGACTGCATTTCAGAGGTTGTAGTAGGGAGTTTACAATTTCAATGAAGTTTAAAATGGTGTAATGGAATGTTCGAGGATTGAATGATCCGCGACAACGTTTGATAGTTAGAAATTTATTATAGGAATGGAATTGTGATGTAGTTTGCCTTCAAGAAACTAAGCTTGCGGGCATGGATAGACAGTTGATTGGGAGCTTGTGGAGTTGTCCCTATGTAGACTGGGTAGCATTGAATGCGGATCAGACAACTAGTGGGGTTTTTATGATGTGGGATAGAAGGGCTTTAGAAATGCTGGAGGTTATGGTAGGTCAATTTTCCGTATCAGTTCAATGGCGGGGTTTGGGTGATGGTTTTATTTAGGCATGTTCAGGGGTTTATGGTCTGAATGATAATTACTTGAGGGCGCAGATGTGGGATGAGTTGGCTGGAATTTGGCAACTTTGGGAAGTTCCTTAGTGTTACATAAAGGATTTCAACATTGTTTGTTTCCCAAGTGAACGGTTGGGGGGACCACGTCTTACCCTAGCTATGGAGAATTTTTCTAAGTTCATCGAGGAGCTTAGCTTGATAGATTTGCCATTGGAAGGAGGGAGTTATACATGGTCGAGTGGTTCGGATCAGCCTTTGATGTCTAGGATAGATAGGGCTCTGATTTCTTATGATTGGGAGGATCACTTTTCGAATGTGACCCAACGGGTTTTACCTCGCCCTATTTCAGACCACTTCCCCATTTTAGTGGAGGTAGGAGGGATATTAAGGGGGAAAAGTCCTTTTAGATTCGAGAACATGTGGCTTAAGACAGTTGGGTTCAAGGATAGGGTTCGCTCTTAGTGGAATCGATTTTCCTTCTTAGGTACCCCCTGTTTTATTCTTGCCAATAAGCTAAAGGCATTGAAGGAAGATCTAATTCAGTGGAACCGGAGTGAGTTTGGAAATGTAAAGTGTCAGAGAAAAGACTTGTTGAAGGCTTTGAAATTATTGGATGTTAAGGAAGGGGAGTTTGGCCTTTTTGAAGTGGAGTTAGGTGAGAGGGTTTTGTTGAGATCTCAAATTCAAAACCTTATCTTATTGGAAGAAGTTTCGTGAAGACAGAAATCGAGGATGCTTTGCATTAAGGAAGGAGATAACAATACTAAATTTTTCCACAAGGTGGCCAGTTCTCGGAGAAGATATAATCATATTAGTATGTTGGAGGTGAATAGGGTTATTTATAAGGACGAATCTAAGATGGTGAACCAAGCTGTACAGTTTTATAGAAACTTGTACAAGGAGATAGAGGATTGGAGGCCTTTTGTGGAAGGCTTGGAGTTTGATCAAATAAAAGGATTGGAGAGGGACTAACTCGAATGGAGGTTTGAATAGGAGGAGGTCTTCGAGTGGTTAAGGAGTTGGAAGGAGATAAAGCTCCAAGTCCTGATGGTTTCTCTTTGGCTTTCTATCACCATTGATGGGGAGTTATGGAAAGATATGTTTTTGCTGTGTTTGATGAGTTTTATCAACACAGTAAGTTTGAAAAATCCCTTAATGCAACCTTCAGAGCCTTAATCCCTAAAGAAGAATGGTGTCTCCAATATTCGAGATTTTAGACCTATTAGTTTGGTAGGAAGTGTTTATAAGATTTTGGCTAAGGTGTTGGCTAACCGCTTGAAAGAGGTTTTGGATCAACTGATATCTGAGTCTCAGAACAGTTTTGTGGGTGGTAGACAAATACTTGACTCAGTTCTTATTGCTAACGAGTGTGTTAATAGTAAGGTGAAGAGTAAGATTTCAGGGGTTATTTGTAAAATAGATATAGAGGAAGCCTATGATCATGTGAACTAGGAGGCTCTCTTGGATTTGTTGAAGAGAATGGGCTTTGGGGTGAGGTGGTGTAGGTGGATCCACAAATGCATATCTACAGTCCAATTCTCTGTATTGTTTAATGGGTCTCCTACTGATTTTTTTAGGAGTTCGAGGGGTTTGAGACAAGGGGACCCACTATCTCCCATGTTGTTTCTAGTTATCATGGAGGTCTTCAGTAAGATGATGAAAAGAGCTAAAGGGGCTGGTTTGCATTGAGGGTTTAGGGCTGCTGGTAGACAGGGTGGAGGGGTAGGGGTCTTGCATCTTTTGTTTGCGGATGATACGATTCTGTTTTGTGATGCAGATGAGGAGAAGATTCTACATGTTCAGATACTTCTTCTCTGTTTCCAAGCAGTGACAGGTTTAAAGGTTAATGCTTTGAAGAGTGAGATGGTTCCCATTGGAGAGGTCCCTAATGTCTTTGTCTTGGCAGAGATTTTGGGATGCTGGGTTGGGTCTTTGCCTATGACCTATTTTGGTATGCCATTGGGGGCATCTCATAAGTCTCCCACTGTTTGGAATCCTATCTTGGAGAAATTTGAGTGTAAGTTGGCCGGTTAGAAGAAGATGTATTTGTCTATTGGCGGAAGACTAACATTGCTTAAAAGCACTTTATCTAGTCTTCCCACTTATTATTTATCTCTTTTTACCATCCCTACCCATGTGGCCAATAAAATTGAGAGGGTGCAAAGGGATTTCTTATGGGGGGACTCCAAGACTCATTTGGTGGGTTGGGACAAGGTGTGTGCACCTTTTAAAAATGGTGGGTTAGGAGTAAGGAAATTAACTACTTTTAATAAAGCCCTATTACGAAAGTGGATATGGCGGTTTGGGATTGAGGAGACAGGGCTTTGGAGAAGGGTTATAGCTCTAAAGTTTGGGGAGGAATGGGGGGGATGGTCATCCAAGCTAGGTAGAGGGGTTCATGGGTGTGGCTTATGGAGAAGTATTCGCATGGGTTGGGAGGACTTTAGCAAAAATATTCGCTTTGAGGTGGGGGTGGGAGATAGAGTTAAGCTTTGGACAGATCATTGGTGTGGGGATTCTCCACTTCAATTGACTTTCCCGAGTATGTATGGGATTGCATCCAATAAAGAGGCATCAGTGGCCTTTTCTCTTGAACGGTTAGGGATAGAGGATTGGAGAAGCTGGGATGTTCATTTTATTCGGAGACCTAATGATTGGGAAATGGGTGGGGTGGATGAATTTCTCTGTACCTTGGACTCAAATCTACCTCCCTCTGTGAATGAAGATCGTATGCGATGGAAGTTGACAAAGAATGGGGATTTTGATATCCGATCATTTTATAATAAGTTGAGAAGTCCATTGCCCATTATTTTTCCTTGGAAAGGCATTTGGAAGGTTAAGGTTCCTCGGCGTGTTTCCTTCTTTGTGTGGACTGCTATATGGGATGGGATCCTTACAAGTGACAATTTGAAGGGTAGAAGGATGGATTTTGTTGACTAGTGCATCATGTGCCGATGTAAAGGGGAGACGGTGGATCATCTGTTACTTCACTGTGGTAAGGCTAATCGGTTGTAGAGTTTGGTGTTTAGATCTTTTGGGATCTCTTGGGTCTTGCCGAGATCGGTTGGGAGTACTCTTTTTGGTTGGTGGAATTGGCTTGGAAAGCATTCGTCTAGCATTTGGAATCTAGCTCCTTTATGCTTAATGTGGTGTCTTCGAAGAGAGCGAAATAGGAGGACATTTGAGGACATGGATGGTTCGGATGACCAGCTATTGGCTTCCTTTAGTGGCTCTTTGTTTGACTGGTCTAGGGCTTGGGGACTCACCTCTAGTGATTCTCTTCTTAGTTTTCTTAGCTCTCTCCTGTGTCACTAGTATCTTTTCTTTCTTCTTTCTTCTCTTTCTTTTCCCTTTGTATTTTCTCTCTGTCTTATGTATTTTTCCATAAGGTAGTGTTCTTGAAAATATATCATTATTACTTATCAAAAAAAAAAAAAATGAGTAATCTATGGTATGATTGTTTTTACTGTGTATGTCTTAGTGTTTTGGATTTGAGTACCTATAGATGATTCACTTTTATTTATTTATTTTATGAATAGATGATTACATAATAATTGGTGAAAAGTTTCATGAATTCTATAACTTGGGTGTGCGTATAATCTAATATATCTATTTTGTTTATCACTATGAGGTTTGTTGTTAACAAATTTTCTCTATATCATTACGGCTTTTTCGGGATTGTGAGTTTTTTCTTTTTCCTTTTTTGTTTTGCAATTGAAATTTAGGGTCAAGATTAAGATTTGATGTTGTTTTTATGGGTTATGACTTATGAATTGGTTTGGTTTTAGAATTTGAGATTCTCATCTACTACTGATTATGCATTTTATTTGTTGTAGGTGGAACTTTGTTTTGTTTATATATTGTGGCTTGATTAAGCACTATAGCTTTTTATTTTTTCTTATGCGATTAATTGGGTGTTAATTATGATTTAGATTGGTATTTTGGGTCAAATTTGGTCAAATTTATAAACATGCAAAAACTCTTCTGTTTTTTGTTTTTTGAAACTTCTCACCATTGATTTTCCCCTGTTGAGACGTCTAGGATTCTTCTTTGACCCCTTTTGAAAAATAGACGGCTTTATTCTCTTTCTTTGATGCTTTCATCTCAAATTATCATCTCCGGTTCACTTCTATAAAAACAAAACAGTTGGTTCTGTTATTGATTAGAGGGTTTTGTTTCAGGTATTGAGTTCATTGGAAAGTGAAATTTACTTTCCAACAGAGTGATTAATTTATTATATTAGATAAATGACATATATCATTATTGGATCATTTTTCTTACCTGACAGGGTATTGGTAGACTATTTAGATGCCTTTGTAACCCAACATTTGATGTGGACGATGAAGAAATTGTCTACAAAAGCAAATGATGAATCATGACATATAATTAGGGTCCACAAATGAATTTGAGTGCATGTCAATAAGTATTGAGATTTTTCTCCTATCAAGTCATGAATATACCAAAAGGGCTTCTTGTTGATTAGAGGGTTTTGTTCCATTGGAGTTTAATACGAAAAGGGTTTCAGGTGGATTTCTTTCTTGCTTTGTTATTGGCTTTGTTGTGGTGGCAATTTTGGGTTATGGACGGTTGTGGTGGTGTGATTTGATGGTGGATTCGATAGTGGGTGGGTTCAGATGGGTTTCTTCTTTTTTTTTTCTTTTTTTTTTGTGTTTATGTGGTTTTTGATGTGGTGTTTTTGGTGTCTTTGATGGTGGGTTGTGGGGGTGATGGACTGTGTTGACCGATGAGGTGGGATGTGGGGTGGTGGGGGCGGTGGGTTTTTTATTTTGTATTTTTATATACTGTTGGTTTTTTTAATGTTATTTTAATATTTTTGTATATTATTTTAATGTATAATATTGAAGAATAGAAGATTAGATAAATGGTGAATTGTAAAATGATGTGTTAAAGTAAAAAAGTAGTCTTTTTTATGTGTCAAAATAGCATTTTTTTGCAATTCCTGATGAGAATGCTATAAGTACTGGAAAAAAATGCCCATGTGGGTTCGACAACAAATTTTTTTTTTTTTCCGATGAAAATGTGGGTTTGACAACATTGCAATAGTACATTTTGGAATGATAAAAACTCTTTTTTCCTTTGAACCATGATTGTTATTCCCATGACTTGATCTCTTTGCCATGATTTTGTAATGCACAAATCGGCCTCAAGGGGTTCTTAGCTAGGATTTATAACACTACTAGTTTCCATTTGCCAATCATCTTACTCAGCAACTTGCTGAACCTTATTTGCTGAACCTTATTTATCAAATTGTTGGCTTGTAGCAAAATACCAATATGATTAAATAGCATTTCAATATAGTTAAATATTAGCATTGATACACCATTTTGAATATGCTAGTATGGATGCGAAAGCGAAAACATAAAGTATAGAACATAATAACGCATGAGAGTTACGTGGTTCAACCTAACGGCTTACATTCACGGAGAAAACCCTAAAATGTTACATCAATAATATATTAGAGTTTAGTATAAATCCTGTGTTACAATGAACCATAATATGTGTATATATATAATAGACTAAACCCTAAACTAATAGACTTTTAGTACAAGTTGGAGACTTGGTTTGCACACAAAGTAGAATTAGACTTGAGCTTATGCTAATGTACTAATATATCTCTAACACCCCCTCTTAAACTCAAAATGGAAGCTTGATGAAACCTTGAGATTTGATAAGGTTGAGAAGATCCCTTGAATGAAAGTTGGCTCTGTGATGGTGGTTTAGGGAAGGCAATGGTCTTGTAGTGTTGATGCAACTTCTAACGGTGGCATGACTATACCGGAGAATTTTGACAACAACAATGGGAAGCCGAAGAAGATGAACGCAGCGAAGAGACACCGAGGAAGACAAAGATTGCTCTTAAATACACCGTAAGGATAGAAAACCATGCCAAAGGAAGGTGGCTCTGATACCAAGTTAAATATTAACATTGATACACCATTTTGAATATGCTAGTATAGATGCGGAAACGAAAGCATAAAGTATTGAACACAATAAAACATGAGAGTTATGTGGTTCAACCTAACGGCATACATTTACGAAGGAAACCCTAAAAGGTTACATCAATAATATATTAGAGTGTAGTATAAATCATGTATTACAATGAAGCATAACATGTGTATATATAGTAGACTAAACCCTAGGCTTATAGACTTTTAGTATAAGTAGGAGACTTGGCTTGCACACAAAGTAGAATTAAGCTTGGGTTTATGCTAATGGGTTAATATATCTCTAACACATATAATGAATTGATTTGTGAAGTTATCACTCCGCTACAATTTTCCATTTGATAGCTAACAAAATCACTACAAAAGTTGTAATTTTATACAATAAAGCTAAACATTTACACCATCTTTTGTAATTCTTATCACCTAGAGAGAGAGAGAGAGAGAGAGAGAGAGAGAGTGTGTGTTCCATTTACACTTTTCTATATCATTCTATTATGTCTACATGTTTCTTGAACAACATTATACACTATTTGTAAATTTCAAAGTTTGAAATAGTGATTTATTTCCTTGTAAATTGTGATTTACAGTATAACGTTGAGGACAATAGCATCAGTGGGATAAAAACGCTGTCATATTTAAAAGGACAAAAGAATAGGAAGCTAACTTAAGCTTGCTTTCCTCAAATTATTAGCACATGTTGTATTTAAATATTTGTTAGCTTAGTTGTAGTATGAATATTTGTAGCCTATTGTAATTGTAATTTTACTTACGCAATATACAATCAACATTTACACTCATTTCCTCTCAAATTTTCTCCCTAGAATTCCAATCCAGATTACTCTGTTTTGTTTTTTCTTTTCAAAACAGAGTAATTATTCATTCTTTTTCTCAAAATTGAAGGTCTTCTAAATCTGTAGCTTGATCAATACACTAAACCTCGCTTTCCTGCTGATAAGGAGCGACAGTGGCTTTTTCAAAGTGCCATATAATCTTGTTCCATAGCGTTGAAAACTGAGTTTGTTTAAAGCAAATTGTTTTAGTTATCATCTTGTCATAAACAAATCAAATTCCTTAGAAATAGAACAAATCAGTTTTTGGGTCAGACTCAAAATACTGTGTTTTTATGTATTTAAGTGTGTATGATGTATGCATGCATGAATGTGTGGTTTGTATGCGGGTAAATCAAGCTCACCATATGTTTGAGGAAAGTCCTCGATGGACTTTACTGGATTTTTCATTATGCACCTTTCATGTGTGTCAATTATCTAAGCTTGTATGTGATTTTCAATTTTATACACAGTTTTCTTAGATTTGATTTGGTTATGATGATAACGGGTAGCAGCTTTCGTAGGGGTGATCCTCAGGTTTCTCTATGAACCTTAGGGACTCTGTCTCTCTCTTAATTTTGTCTCAAATTTAAACAATGTAAGTAGAACTATCTCCAGCAAAGTTGTTTTTAGAACACATAAGATGATTAACGAAACAACATTGTGAAGAGCAAATAAAAAATAAAAAATCAAGAGCATATCTGAAACCTTAAACATGATTTATTTCAAAGAATTTCACATTCAAAAAGCTACATACCCAAACCTAAGCCTAAATCAAAATCAATTCGATCAAAATCCACAAGCCTGAATCATATTTAAATGATAAAATTTTAAAACAAATCAAAAAACCTTACCGGTAAAGCTTTCGACGTGGTGACAGAGTGGTAGAAAAAAATAGTGAACCAGTTTGCTAAATCAGCCATATGATAAAGCTGCATTATTTCTTTTGCTTGTTTGGGTCGAAAGAATGGGTTTAAGGTTTGGTTGAAGGGAAAAACCTTTATTGAAACCATAAATAACCGAAATGCCTAAATCAAAACAAAGCAAATACCAAAACTGCCAAACATAAATCATTGTTATCGCAAGATTTTGGTTTTTTCTTTTAAAATTTTATAATAAAAAAATTCAAAAAAACAAATAAAGCAAAAAAAGAAAACTCACCCTGTAACAATGTACCGCCAATTGAGGGATGCAAATTTTTTGGTGGTTAGAATCTGACAGTGGTGCTAACCTGAGATGTCTCTCCATCCCCCCTGCGCCTATTCTTTTTGTAGTCCACACCAAACTGTAGAAAAAAAAAAAAAGACAAATCCAACTGTTTTGTTTTTATAAGAAGTGAACCAGAGATGATAATTTGAGACAAAAGCATCAAAGAAAGAGAATAAAGCTGTCTATTTTTCAAAAGGGGTCAAAGAAGAATCCTAAACGTCTCAACAGGGGAAAATCAACGGTGAGAAGTTTTAGAAAACAATAAACAATAGAGAGTTTTTGCATGTTTATAAATTTGACCAAATCTGACCCAAAATACCAATCTAAATCATAATTAACACCCAATTGATTCTCCAAATAAAAACCAAAAACCCTAAATTTTTAAATTTAAAACAGAACTTTATCAATAGTGATTCCAATAGTTGGGTAGTGAGTGGAGGCTTATGCCACCCAGATCTTCTGCCATCACCGTAAGCCTCCACTCACTACCCAACTATTGGAATCGCTACTGATAAAGTTCTGTTTTAAATTTAAAAATTTAGGGTTTTTGGTTTTTATTTGGAGAATCAATTGGGTGTTAATTATGATTTAGATTGGTATTTTGGGTCAGATTTGGTCAAATTTATAAACATGCAAAAACTCTCTATTGTTTTTTGTTTTCTGAAACTTCTCACCGTTGATTTTCCCCTGTTGAGATGTTTAGGATTCTTCTTTGACCCCTTTTGAAAAATAGACGGCTTTATTCTCTTTCTTTGATGCTTTCATCTCAAATTATCATCTCTGGTTCACTTCTTATAAAAACAAAACAGTCAGTTTTGTCTCTTTTTTTTTCTAAAATTTGGAGTGGACTACAAAAAAGCATAGGCGCAGGGGGGATGGAGAGACATCTCAGATTAGCACCACTATCGGACTCTAACCACCAAAAAATTTGCATCCCTCAATTGGCAGTACATTGTTACAGGGTGAGTTTTCTTTTTTTGCTTAATTTGTTTTTTTTTTTTTTAATTATAAATTTTTAAAAGAAAAAACCAAAATCTTGCGATAGCAATGATATATGTTTGGCAGTTTTGGTATTTGCTTTGTTTTGATTTAGGCATTTCGGTTATTTAGAGTTTCAATAAAGGTTTTTCCCCTCAACCAAACCTTAAACCCATTCTTTCGACACAAACATGCAAAAGAAATAATGCGGTTTTATCATATGGCTAATTTAGCAAACTGGTTCACTATTTTTTTCTACCACTCTGTCACCACGTCGAAAGCTTTACCGGTAAGGTTTTTTGATTTGTTTTAAAATTTTATCATTTAAATATGATTCAAGCTTGGGGATTTTGATCGAATTGATTTTGATTTAGGCTTAGGTTTGGGTATGTAGCTTTTTGAATGTGAAATTCTTTAAAATAAATCATGTTTAAAGTTTCAGATATGCTCTTGATTTTTTATTTTTTATTTGTTCTTCACAATGTTGTTTGGTTAATCATCTTATGGGTTCTAAAAACAACTCCGCTAGAGATAGTTCTACTTACATTGTTTAAATTTGAGACAAAATTAAGAGTGAGACAGAGTCTCTAAGGTTCATAGAGAAACTTGAGGGTCACCCCTACGAAAGCCGCCTCCCGTTATCATCACACCATAAAACCACTACCAGTAATTTAGATAAACAAATAATTGTGCGTTATATAGGTTTTGGTTGGCTTAGTTTTGATATAGGTATCTAGGTTAATCTTAGGCTTTGAATTAGGATTTTTTTTGTAGAAGAAAATACGTTCATGCCATTCTTTTAAGTATATATATTTTTTTAATTTAAATAAATTTACAATGAGCAACAGCAAATTAATATCAAGCTTTACAAATTCATCCTTTTATATTATTTTCAGCTTAATTGTTTTGTTTCATGCATTGCACAATGAATTAGATTAATGGTTTTGTCAAGCCTCATCCAATCTCATTATATCTCAAGTTATTTTGTCCTTTTTATGTTCTTTACTCCTTATTCTTTGAATAGTTTTCTTTTTGTCTACATGAATATTAGATGGGTATAGAATCTCTAGAAAACCACCCCATTCTCCCTCTCTCAAATTTTTCCTTTTGTTATATGCATGCAAACTGTTTGATAAAATAGCTTCATATTTTTTCCCCTTTAACTTCAACAGACTTTAGTATAACTATATGAAAGGTTTGTTGCAAACTGTTGTCCTCTTAGTTGGTATGTTCTGTGAAGTTGAGGTGGATTTGTGAAAAGGGTTTTAGGTAAATCGAAGGTTTGTTGGAGTCTTGTCAGTTTAAATTATTTTGGTTGTTTTAGTTGCACACCTCTAATTAATGGAATTTATCTATAAGGAACTGTAAACTTATATTGATCTATCAAAAATAAAATTAGAGCAGCTCCATACTCTGTAAGATCCAAATAATGTTTTATGTTGTCTTTTGGCATTGAAGCTATTGAATCTTTCATTATTAGCAATGAAGATAAGTTAATTAATTAACAATTAAACATCTTGATAGCTCTGTTGTAGTTGACCAAAGTGAAAAGTTGAATCAATATTACTTACAGCTCTTTTGTCCTAATTTTGAAGGAATAATAGTCTCAACTTTCAACTTATGATGAAGTTTGAAAGTTTTTCAATTTTTCCTTGAGTGGTTTGGGACGTGTAGTAGTAAAGACAAATCTTTCTGTCCAACTCTTGGTTTTATGTAATTGAGATTTTCAAGTAAAGAATTGGCTAACATTCATAACACTCTTTAATATGGTTGGGACATGTGCACATTTTATACTGATTTAGAAATATTATGTTTGATATGTTTGAAGTGTTGGTAAATTTGGTTTTGTATCTCATACAAAACACACAGCAAAAGCAACAAACATGAATCTATTTCATTCATGATTGATAACATGCACTACGTAAATTTCAAAATTTAAGAACAAGATAGCGTACTTTGGTGCGGTGAAATTCAAAACAAAATATTAGAAGTACTTGGGAACATTTTTAATCTTCACTCCAATTCCACTTTACGCCCAAGAAGTGTGGTATCTCAATCAGTTTCCAAGGGAGAATAATCGAGTGGCTTCACTCACACTTACACACCATTTCACAATGATGTCTCTCTTATAAAATAAATTATGTATGTTTCTCCCTTTATAACTAACTGATTATCTAATTGGGCTGGCCTGTTGGGCCTTTCCAATTGGGCTTTAGCATGTGGCTTGGAGTGAGACCAAAAGGGACCAATAAGACACTAGCTCCAATGGGTTTTAGGCTTTTTTGTTAACTCTTGACAAGTCCAAATTTACCATTAATTATATTTAATACCACTATATAAATACAATTACACTCTAGGCCTTATTAATAAATTATATCCCAAGACTCTAATGATATCATATGACCCCTCCATGAAATATCCATAGTGAACATAGTCATAAAGAACTGTCACTTTGTAAACAACTATTTTATCCTTGAGTACTCAGTTTAATCTTTTAGTTATTCACATTTATTGAAATCCAATTTCAATAAATATAAGCTTTAGTAACTCCTTACTAAAGCGGGCACCCTGAATAACCAGTTCCCATTAAACTTATCTCAAGGGGATATTTCGTGTCTCTATAAAAGGAGATTATGGATTCCATCTTGAGAATATTTGTTCCCTCAACACTATGTGTGGTTACCCAACATACTGAGGTTTTGACCGTGAATATTAGATCTCACTCCTGATATATCAAAGTAACCTACATTTCATGATCGAGTACACTATCCTATCAGGATTAAGAGTCTATGAAATTAGAAGTCATGAGATTAATTATTCAGGTGACAGTTCTTGATTGAATAATTAATTTCACAGCGGTCTAGTTCAATATGTCTTAACTTTTAAGGCACATCAACACATCAACTAGAAGTCTCTACTTCCATGATCAAGACAAATCATCTTAGTTGATGTGTTATAGTCTTCACAAATGAAATGCCCAATTTCATCACCGACTACGAACTACATTTTGAGTTTACAAAGAACTTGTGATTTATATATTTTGTGACTTTTCACATAAATCACATACTATGCATCTCATGGACTATGATAATGTCCCGTTAGTTCATTTATAAATAGTCTCATATAATTAAACAATTTAATTATTTATGACATGCCAATAAATTGGATTTTAGGGCATAAACCCCAACAATCTCTCACTTGCCCTCAAAGACAATTTACCATATATCCAACACTTATTTCCCTTTAGAGTAATTCTTAGTCACTCTAAGGCAAGGTTTGGAAATAAGTTTTAGCCAGATTTATTACATAAATTATCTTTTCTACCACTATATCTCACATACTCATATCTCTCTAATGAACACATATTTTGAAGTCCAACTTCATGAATCACAATCAAACTATAAGTCAGTATTTGTATAATCAGTAACCATCAAATCCTCACTTTGGTGGACAAGCATATAATCCCTCATTCTCCTAAGATATTTGAGTATATGCTTCACTCCCACTAAATTAAGTGATCTTAGATTCAATTGATATTTGCTTACCATGCCCACCGTAAAATAGATATTTAGCTTAGTATATAGCATAGCATAAAGACTTCCTATTGATATGGAATAAGGAACCGTCTTAATATGCTCTTCCTTTTATGTCTTAGGACTATAGTCCTATATAAAGGAACTTCAAACTTAAAAGGAAAGAATCCCTTCTTGAAGTATTACATGCTATACTTGGCTAAAATCTAATCTATTTAAGTAGGTTGAGAAAGACCCAACATCCTAATTCTTGAATTTTAACAAAGTTTAATTTTTAGGATGTGACTAGTCTTTCCCAAGTACTTTATATCAAACTGGACTAGACAACCAAAAACTCCATTGATGACAACAACTCTACATCATTCTAAATTATTAGAATGTCATCAACATACATTAAGAAATTTATTATTCTATATAATTTTTACACACATAAGACCTTTTAATACTTGATCAAAATCAAATAACTTGATTTCTTGATCAAATATGATATTTTATGATTCAAATGCTTGCTTTAGTCCATAAATGAACTTTAAGCAACTTGTATACTTAACACTATTGGTTCTTTTCTATGAACAAGTCTAGTTACATCATATAGATGTCTTCCTCAAGATTGCTACTAAAAGAAGCTTTCTTGATATCCATTTCCATATTTCATCCAAATGAAATATAATGAATAAGAGAATCTTGACAGAGTCAAACTTGACTATTGGTGAAAAAATTCTTTTCATAGTCGAACCACTTCTTTCTGAATAAATCTTTTCGCCACTAGCCTTGACTTTGAAGATTTGCACCTTCTAATTTATAAATCTCATTTTCTTGTAGACCTATTTGAAAATGAATAGGCTTAATGCTATTAGGCATCTCTGCAAGCTCTAGACTTTAAATAGAATCTAATTCTATTCACATAACCTTGATCCAGTAATCCATATTCATATCATCTATTGCCTTTATGTAGGACCGAAGATTAAATTCATATCCTTATGGAATGACTTCAAAAGTTTATTCCAAAAGTATGAATCTATTTGATAATCCTCCCACTATGATATTGTATTGGTGTAATAATTATCTACAGAATAATGTCTTGCAATGTATCTAATACAACCATCTCATTTCTAAATGTATTTTATAGTTGTCTTACAAAAAATTATGACATTTTTCTTCTAGGACATTCTACCCTTAAAAGAGCCCTATTCCTCCTTTATGTATGCACTAACTTAAAGAAGTCATTGGAACTTTATTCCTTTACAAAAAGGATCCCTAGATAATATTATCCTCTAAGTAGAATCATAGACTAGGAATATAACAAAATAATGGTTCTAAAAGCTCATCTTTCACCAATCTTGAATATCATTTAGATTAATAAGATCTAGACATAAGTGCCAAAACATACATACCAAAGGATGAAAACTTTCTCTTTAAAAAGTAAGACATGTAAATTTCCATCTAGAAGATAATTATGGACAATGCTTATCTTTACAAAAATGGAAACACTTTCCTTTTGGTCAAACTTTTGAGTCTAATTTCCTTTTGGCAACTCCTAGGGAAAATAACTTGTCCAACTATTTGGTATTATAGGAAATTATTGTATACTCCCGGAGTATCATAAATGCGTACTCCCTCCTCTCACATGAATGGTAGGTCCTACTAATTAAATTCATGGTGGGACCCATCATTCATGTGAGAGGAGGGAGCACGCATTTATGGTACTCCAGGAGTACCTAATAATTTTCTTGGTATTATAATTCCTCTTCTTACCACCCTTACCTTTCAGTTTAGGTTAAGAATTTGAATTAAATCATATTGATCCTAGCCTTAGCTTTTAAGATGTCTTCTGTTGTGTAGAACTCACTCATCAATTCAAACAATATAAAAGGAATTTATTTTCAAAACAATTTGAATTGATCAAATAATTCTAACAAGGACTTGTGGATCATATCCATATGAGATTAACATTTAATCTCTACATCCAAGAATTCCAATTCATTTAAAAATAAAACATTTTCATAAAATGATATAGAATTGGAACTCCTTAACCTTTTCTTAGCACTCAATATGATTCATACCAAAAATCTCATTTAGACTTAATATAAAGTCTAAGTCTAGTACTAACTGTTGCATCTCATGCTGTAGTACAATTGAGATAGAAGCCAATATAACATTTTAGCATTTCAATGGAGACTATGATCACATCATAAGCTATGTTCCATAAATGCATCATATATAGGAAATTATGACATTGCTGAATCGAAACATATTTATGTACTTCAGCTTCTTTAAGCACCATGTCCAAAATTATTTCTTAGTTAATGTGATTCAATCAAAATAGTAGTTAGAGAACAAAATTTTATGACAACTTTATTTTGAGACTATAAACATAATTACAAGGATATTATAATTTTGCATCCATAATCATATAATATGGAACCCAAAAACCATATTATACTAGGTGAAACGACAACCTAATCCCATAATTAATATTCCTCAGCATAGAGTGAATATCAACCACTATGATCAGGTGAGAATTATTCTTATTATTAATGCTATCATGGTAACTCTTACCAAACAAAAATAATTTACCGCTCTTCCTTTAGCCTCTAAGTAATAATAGCAAGAACTCAGCATAGAGGATACTATCAAACTTGGTCTAGCGTACACCATTGCCTAGACCCATGTGTAGCCACACAACTCTACCCTTGTAAGGTTTAATCTTGTAATACCATGATGCAAAACACCCTTCGCATGGAACGCAAGGCTCGAGGCCAAGATGAGGTGCTTGCCCACACTACTATAAATCGAGAAGTTCAATCTTATAGTACCATGAAATAAACACCCTCCGCATGGAATGCAAGGCTCGAGTCCAAGACGAGATGTTTATCCCACACCATTATGAACGGACAATGGAGGCCGTGAGATCCAACCCTTGTATCTCTCTCCCACTAGAAATTTTAAAACAAGTGGATTGTCCTGAAATCATTGTGATCTTATCACAATTTTAACCCTACACATTAAATGTGATTAATTTTTTTAATTCAATGTGATCTTACTAAGTCACGTCACAATAGCGTAATGAACATTCACGTAATCACAAAGAAATTTAATCATGTAATCCGTGAAGTAAATACCCTCCGCATGGAATGCAAGACTCAAAGTCAAGACAAGGTATCTATTCACATTACAATAAACTTAACAAAAGGGTTATTTCAGCACTCCGACTCGTTATTTGGGTTTTTCTTAAATAATTGTGATCCCGTCACAACTAATAACCTTGCACTTACTAAAGACTCTAATCTCATTAGAATCACTAACTAAAATGGAAGTCCTAAACTATTTAGGATTCCTTAAACTTTAATGGATCAAAAATTAGTTATAAAGAACTCTATCCTTAATCTACTAGATAAAATATTCTAATCTTATTAGAAACTATATACCTTTTAATTAGAATTTTAATCTCATTAAAAACCTCTAATTAAAATAAATTAAGGACTTTTAATCATAAAACAATTTAGGACTAAGAGTTCTATTTAACTAACATCTTTGATCTCATTAGATCTTTTAGTTTGATAATGATTAATAAATGTCCTTAACTTTTAAGGACTATAAAATTAATCACATAGCCATGCTTTTTTATCAAAGTTTTAACACTTAGTCAAAAACAAGTGAAAATTCAAAATTCAGTGCCTTCGATTGGTCAAACCTATTACTCGATCGATCGAAAAATGAAGAAATTCATCACAAAGGTTCTGCCTCGTTCGATTGATTCTCAATTCCTGTTCGATTGATCGAAATCAACATTCGATCGGTCGAAAGGAATTCTCAATCGATCAAGACAATGAAGAATTTCATCATGGAGTTTCTGCCTGACTCAATCGGTTCTCGATTCCTCTTCAATCAATCAAAAAGTACATTCGATCAATCAAAAGGAATTCCTGATCGATTGAAACTCGTATAACTAAATTTTTTCAGATTTTCCATCAATCGTTTTTTACAGTTTTTGCAATTTTCCATAAAAAACACTTTTGGATTTTATGAATGAAGATTCACAGATCAAACATTAAGGTTTTCAAGATCAAGATCAAGAACCATAATAATGCTAGAAACTCTTGAAAACTTAATCCTAATCTCATTAGGAATAAATTTCATAATCCTAGCATTAACATGATAAATGTATATCCGTGTATCTCCATATAAATTGCAACATATGAAACACTCTTTAATATATGGACCAAGACATTCAAGGCATATAAGACATGCTAGAAACATTGTATCACTTCCTTATATCAATAATTTGAATGCATATGAACCCATATAAATAATAATATATATATCAACGCATTCAAAGAAAACAAAAGAATGATACGTCAATGTTAGCAATATATATTGATATATCAATGTTATCAATGTAACGTTAATGCTTTCCATCAAGAATTTGCAATCCAAGCCAAGCGGTGCAAAAACGTTAATTGCTTATAAAATGTTAATTGCCTTTATAAAAAATTCGCATGTAAACCCATATATATATATATATATATATAATATACGGATTCTACATCCAAGGCAAAACGTCCAAGCGGTGCAATGTCAAAGTGCATGCTCATGACAGTTATTTCACTTAGATTCATATAACCATATCCAGGCAACTATTAAAACACGGCACCTTTACATATTAGTCATAGGCCACTTCGAACAAACCAAGAGAATATGCATCCTTGGTGTGAACCCGATATCATCAAGAAACTATTTTTCTTTTATTCTAAAATCCAATCACATGCTATATAATCATGATATGAAAACCTGGCTCTGATACCAATTGTTGGTAAATCTGGTTTTGTATCTCATACAAAACACATAACGGAAGCAACAAACATTGATCTATTTCATTCATGATTGATAACATGCACTATGTAAATTCAAAATTTAAGAACAAGATAGCGTACCTTGGTGCGGTGAAATTCAAAACAAAAGATTAGAAGTACTTGGAAACACTTTTAATCTTCACTCCAATTCCACTTTATGCCCAAGAAGTGTGGTCTCTAAATCAGTTTCCAAGGGAGAATAATCGAGTGGCTTCACTCACACATACACACCATTTCACAATGATGTTTCTCTTATAAAATTAATTCTGTATGTTTCTCCCTTTATAATTAACTGATTATCTAATTGGGTTGGACTATTGAGCTTTAGTGTGTGGCTTGGAGTGGGACCAAAAGGGACCAATAAGACACTAGCTCCAATGAGCCTTGGGCTTTTCTGTCAACTCTTGACAAGTCCAAAGTTACCATTAATTATATTTAATACCACTCTATAAATATAATTGCACTCTAGGCCTTATTAATAAATTATATCGCAAGACTCTAATGATATCATATGACCCCTCCATGAAATATCCATAGTAAACAAAGTCACATAGAACTGTCACTTTGTAAACAACTATTTTATCCTTGAGTACCTGGTTTAATCTTCTGTGCAAGTATGTCTAAACTAGGTCTTTGCTTATTCGTTTGAATATGAGGGTAATATTTACTGTTAGGTTCTAAAGACTTAAGTTTTTATGTATTTAGAACTCTAATTTGTATTGTTGGCAAACCATGATCAAAACAATGTGTTTAGTCGTGTTTAGACTTGCTCAAAGTTGATTTGTTGATGTAAAGTTGGAATAAGTTGTTGCAGGAATTAAAAAGCAATTCAGCATATTTCAATTTATCAAAGCTTAGGCTCGATCAATCGAAATTCGGGTCTGATTGTTTTTTCTGCAGAATTCCAACTCAGCCCTATTTTAATTAAAATGTTTTAGGGTTTCTAATTTGCCCTAGGTATAAAAGGCAAACCCTAGCCATGTTTTAGTGTTGCTCATATTGCGGTTTATGTGAATCTCTTGTGAGATCTTTGAGGAGTTTTCCTTCACATAAACTTAGGGTTTTCAAGGAGAAGAAGTTTTCTACACCTTGATGATCAATTCAGTTGCTGCCATTGAAGCCTAAAGAAACACAAGCAGGTGTGCTTGTATCTGGTGGTGAATCCAAGAAAGAAGGAGTCCGTGGATTCGGAGCTTGCACGTGGTCGTGTCGGTAAATTCTACTGGTGGGTAGCAATTAGAAGTCGAGCGTGGGGGCTTGTAAGTCTTATTGTATGAACTTTGATTCTTTCAATATAGTAGATTCGAGTTTACCTTGAGGATAGCTAGATTAAATCCTCCCCAGGTTTTTACCGGTTTGGTTTCCTGGGTGATCATATCTTGTGTCTTTTATATTTCCGTTGCTTTACATGATATGATTGTTTGATTGTGATAACCTAGATTTGGAATTTGGACTAAATAACAACTTTGCTAATTACCTAGGTTAATCCAATTGTGGTTTTAAGGGGTCTAAAAACTGTCATTTACTATTAAGTGTTAGGGTTTGTGCGCTTTCTCTAACTATGCAGGTAGCATATAAACTGATGGTTATGCATGAAGGATGATTGGAAGGGAAGTTTCAGTCTATTGAAAGACTAAGGGAAACCAATCAGCAGAAAGCTACTGTTCATCATGTTAGACGGGTGATTATAAGTAGAAATCTTGCCTTGAATCATTTATGCTGCTTAGAGGGGTTTTGAGGGCCCCGTGGTTCAGATTTTTGACAGTTATGTTGAAATATGATATTGTTTTCTCTGCAGATTCTAGAAATTATCATGTAGCTTTCTGTTTCTGTTGTTGCACTTGATGTGATTAATTAGTGCTTACCTTTGGAACCCTAATGAGTGTTGTTACATTGTTATTCTTCATCTCTATATTTTGTGTGTATATATATATATATCAATTTATAGTAAATTCATTATTTAGTTTTTTTTTTTTTTTTTTTTTTGTAATTTCAACACTCTTTTTGCTATAACATACAGTTATTTAATCAATTAAATCATTTGGTTTCCTCACATGTTCTATGTTGATTTCTCAGTTTATGTAGTTACTTCTTTTCATTTATAACATGACTTAATAATGCAATCACAAGAGCAAGCCTATCCAGGTCCTTATTCATGTGATCAATGCTGCTTTGTTGTTGCTTTCCTACTTCTTAATGTTGCATATTGATAACAAATTTGAGAATGTTGACTGAACTTCCATTATAAAAAATTAAAAAATATATATATAAAAAGGAAGAAAAATTAAACAAAAGGGAGATCTAGAAGAAGTGGATGAACCTTATAAATGTTGACTAATTTTGTTTTAATTAGATTTTTTTTTTTTTTTATTGGGGAGCTGTATTAGCGATTGGGTTCTAGATGGGTTATTAAAATGAGTACTAGTTGTTCGATGAAATCCTGCAAAGAACTTGGGATAGAAGAGGTTATGTTTGGGCTATTCCAAAACAAAATTAAAAGGAACTGGATTGAGTTTATTAAGCATTATTGTTGAGGAAACTACAGGAAGAAGCAAATAAGATTAAGTCAGTGCCTATAGTTTTCAATTACTTTTTTTTAATTGAAAAAAAATTAAGCTTTTCATTCGAGCATTGATGTTTGCGTAATAATAGTAATAAAACTATAAGCATTTTGTAGTGAAAAGAATTGATTGAAGATAGGTCTATCGACAATATTAAAATCAAAGAACTTGAAATAATAATGAAAAGAATTAATAGAACTAATAACTCTGTTAGGAAATGCAATGGTTTACTTTTTATCATTCAAATGATTGATATTTTCACATATGCTTGAAAGGTGAATAACATTGTGTACACACACATACTGGTAAAAAAGTGGAAAGAAGCACCAAGTTCCTATTTTGATGTTGTTGTTACTTATATATAACATCCATAGTCTATTGAATAATTTGTGTTCTTAGAGAAACCGATTGAAGTGGATAAGAATGTATGATTTTCCTATCAATCTTGATGGGGCACATTATAGAGTATCTCTATTGTTGTTGTTGTTTCTCAATTATGGTGTTAACAGCATTTAATCTAATCCAAAAGCAATATACATTATGTTCATGGCATTTAAGTTTTTCCCCCTCAAACCATCAAAGTGCTTGAAGAATTACTTTGGCTTTGGAATTTTTTTTTTTTTCTATTATTAAAGCAAAATTACACTCAGAATTATATATGATTATCATTGTACATTTTTTTTTGGCAAACTGACCATTAATGTAGCTTCTAGCACCTCAGTTGACTCTTCTCAGGAATTTTGTATTTACAATGATATATTTTCCCCCACATGTTAATGCAAATTAGTCATCCTTGACTTATAAGACCTTTGGCTACTATTTGAGAAGAGCAACTAAATTAAATGGAAAGGTCAAGAAAACTTAATTTTCCCCTTGTATCTATTATTTATTTTGTAACTCTTGAAGCATATGGGAATTCTAAGTGTTTTTGTGCTCTCAACCGGCAAATAGCTTGAGAAACTTTTTGAAAACAAACAAATTCAGTACTAGGTGAGTGCAGGTGCTATTGGTGACCTTCAAAGTCTATTAACCAATATAAGAAGTGTTGGCTCTAATAGGATTGATCCCAAAATTCTTTGTCAAGTCAAGTAATATGCAAATATGACTTCAAACTACTAGGATGAACTTTTCACTTTACATTATATTTACATTTGAATTTTAAAGGTACTTCTATAGTCTATGCAAGGTAAGGAAAGGACTACATACTTTTTTTTAGTATCATGCATCTTGGAAATGTTTATTTTGTTAGTGAAAAAAAAGGGCTTAGCTTAGTAGTTTGGTAGTTTCAAGGTAAAGTTTAATATGACATATCAAGTCTTATGTCATTATGGAATCATTAGTCTTTCACCGTTGTGTGAACCAAAGATTTTGTCATCCACTATCATGCACATTAAATTAAGCAAGTTTTATTTAGATTGGGAGATGATGAGATATTCTTGAGGTTGGTTTGTATTTTTATAATTAAAATTGTCTTATCAAAGTAAGTTCTAAACTTGATGTCCAAACCTCTTTGATTTTTTTTTTTTTTTCCTGTTAAACTTAGGTTCATGGGTTCAATTTCTTTAGCTGAACAAGTATTAAGATGAAGGATGTGAAATGGACAACAATCTTGCTTCTCCACCAATTTGCTTCCAAGGATGGATGATCACACCATTCTCTTTAGCTAGATTTTTTTTTTTTTCAATTGCTAGAAATACTTTTCTCTCCATCATAGTGGATGTTATAGTTTTAGTTGTTTAGAATAGGCTTAAAAGAAAATCTATTTGTAAGACAACACATATTTTTATGGATAGCATACTGTGTGTTATATACATTTTAAATTTGAAATCCATACCAAGTGTTATTTTTTAAAATTTATAAATTCAATTGCATTAGCTACATACTTATTTAATTAAATTTATTTAAGTACGACTTTTGAAACAAAATGTTTCTCCAAATATTTACTGATAGGCCAAAAATGAATCAACCCCTTGTGATGAATTAATTAATTAGCCAAGCATATTAATTAATCAAATTAACATGCAAACGGGTGGTAGCACAAACAAATTACCAATTAAACTAAGTATGTAGTGGAAAATAAATAACACGTTGATTTGTTTACAAATGGGGAAAACCTACACGGCAAAAACCCCACCGGGTGATTTTAAGGTCACCACTCCTGAAATTCCACTATTATCACAACAAGCGATTACAAGTAAAGGAATCCCAGTACCTTATACCAACCTACAATTGAACCCTTACCCCAATACCCAATTGAACTTGTTCTATAGTGACAATTTCTCCTTTTGATGCATGGCTCCCAGTACATGACTAACCAATTGCGCGAATCCCAGTACGCGATTTCAATCACCAACTAGAGAAGGTTGTTGGTTGCAAAGTTTTTCAGTTCATCCCATCGATGAAGATCCAGAAGATGTTTGGTCACAAAACCCTACGGTGCACAAACATAGCAACTTCTTCACAAGAATTATGAACTAGGGCAAAACTGTGTCTCCGGTCACAATTTGCTTGAACAAACTTTGATCAACACTTGTGTAACTTGTGAACACTTTCACGGCCCTTAAAATAATCCTTTTATATGTCTAGGTTTGTGAGAAAAGAAAGCTCAAACACATAAACACGGATTGAAGTCAAAACAGAATTGAAATTTTGTTTTTCATAAACTTCAACAGATACCCTATTTGTCGAGTTGCTGTCGAGCCACGGGGCTGAACAACTCTTTAAGCTCGATAGATGGCTAGCTGTCGAGCTAGTTGTCGAGATTTAATGACAGGCACTTTTCAGCTTGTTTCTTAGACAGACTTGCATGGCTTCAACACTTGATCTTGAAACAAAGTTTCTTGAAGTATTAAACACATTCTAGATCTACCTATATACAAGTAAAGTGCATTCTGTCAAAGGATTAGCCAATTACATAAAATACCGACATATGTTCCTAACAAGTGAAACACATATGTCCTAACATTTACCTAAAATTATTTGAATATATTTGCTTTCTCGAATTCTAATTATTTTTATGTACAAAAATTTATTTGTGGACTCTTACAAAATTTTCATTATTTTTATTTCTATTTTGTTGAAAATAGATTTTTCTTTTCCAAGAACCTGAAAATACATGTACTAAAGTAGTTCCCGTGCATTTGCACGGGTTTAAAAGCTAGATCATACAAATAAGTGATAGATGTAAAATCCATGCATATCAATATCTTATTTTTCCAAGGATACAGCCTGTTTTAGACGGATCTTTTCCTTTTCCTATTAAGGTACATTTCCCATTGGTATGAGCCAGAACATCTTGAGCAAACCATTGGGTCATGGCAGTATTGTAGACAAAGAGCAATCTTGGAGGTGTCTTCATATCTTGTCTTGGACGTTGGATCCATCTAATTTTCTGATCTTGACTAGGAATTCAAGTAGGCACAACTAATTGATTTTTCTTTTAAGATGTGACCAAACCAAGATGGCTGCCTACGGACCTCCACTAGGAAGGATTAGGTCTTCACATAGTTCAACTGACTTTTGATTGCCTTAATTTTTTCCTAGACCGCCTTTTCAAGTTTTTAATCTAGCAGGCTCTCTTACACTCCTTCTTTTGCTCTCCTTTTGCGTAGACCGCCCTTTTAGGTTTTCAATCTACCTTTTGTATTTTCTCATGCTCTCTTTCTTTTGGCTCTCCTTTTGCATAGATCGCCCTTTCGGGTTTTTGATCTACCTTTTCACTTTTTTTTTTTTTTTTGGGCTGACATAAAAATATATAAATAAGGTGCACTAAGAGGCTCCTTCATGCAAAGTATCGTATGACGATGTCAGAATTGGTGGGCATATTGAAGTCATGCCCGTCCATGTAGACTAGAATCAAGGCTCCTTCGGAAAAGGCCTTATTTACCACATATGGGCTCTCATAAGTTGGGGCAAACTTTCCTCTAAGATCAGGCATGGCCTAGTTATGCCTCTTTAAGACTAGATCACCTTTTTCAAAGACCCTGGGTCTAACTTTCTTGTTGAATGATCGCTCAACACGGCGTTGGTACAATTGTCCATGGCACTTTGCGGTCATGCACTTTTCATCTATCATGTTCAGTTGTTCATATCAGGAACGGGCCCATTCAGCTTCTTACAGCTTTGCTTGAGATAAAATCTTGAGAGACGGGATCTCTACCTCTACGTGGAGGACAACCTCCATGCTATATACTAATGAATATAGGGTCGTACTCGTGGAAGTACGCTATGTCCAAATTCTCTTGGCCAAACAACCCCCCAGGATTAGACTATAGCGTCGACCTTTGTGATGTACACACTTCCACTCACAAAAGGTTTAAGTACAACCTTCCATTGCCTTTCCTTAAAAAGAAATATTCTTGTAGAAAAATATGTGGGAGAGAAAGATAGTAGAATTATGTATATCTAAAACATAGAGGAGTAAAAAAGACTCTTTTAGAAAATGTGTTATGATGAGTATTATATAGGTTACTTATGAAGATAATAGTTTATAGTTATTGGTTACTAATAACCCTTAAAAGCCCAACGGCTATATTATCAATTATTGCCTAATGGCTATTTTTCTCATAATTGCCCAACGACTATTTTACCCATAAATTTCCAACAGCTAGAAAAAAAATAAGAATAAAAGTGTTTGGAACACACACCCACACCAACAAGCCCAAGGGTAAAAACATGAAGAGCTCACAGTTTACATGAAATCAAAACACAGTTCAATTTCGAGTAGTTTCACAAAAACCTTTAAAATACCCAAAATATTCACAAGGTTCTCAAATTTTCCAAAATCATTTCTTGTCAATAAGATTTTCTATCAATTTCCCAAATATCATAAGTCAAGATAAAACATCTTTAGACTTTGCAAATAATGCAATAAATCCATAAAATCCATTCCCAAGAGTTTACCAAATATGATACACTATTCATAAATAGTCATATATAATAGGGTCACAACACAATACTTTTAAGAAAACATAGTTCCACAAGTAATTTTCCAAAATGTGTTTGACCCAAAAATGATGTTTATGCAACATGATTATTTTCCAAAGAAAGTCCCATTAAAAGCTACTTACCTTGCAACCCACAAAAGCCTAATTCTCCAAGCTCCAAAGGAGATTAGCCAAAACCTAAACAATATCAAGCAAACCTATCACAATAAGCATAAAGCTTGAAATTGTATCTAGCTACAAATTAGAAATTGACAAATAAGCAATTAATTAGGCAAGCCTAGTATAACCTCACAAATAATGTATTCTACTCCCAAATTTTCTCAACAATATAATTTCCAAGGCATAGACCCCAATTTATATACTTAAATCATGTCATTCGAAACCTTCTCCTTTATCATAAGAGATCCTAACACTTTATGAATTTCTTCCACAATATATACATACCATTTTCAAGAGACCCATGAAACAACAACATATATATAACAATATCCACCATTACAAACCTAAATATAAATCCCCCACTAGCTCCAAATAAACAATAAAAATTAGATTTACCAACTATCTCACATTAGCAAGCAAAAACCCCCAAATCTTTATCATGGGTAAACCTCAAATGGCTACCATTGTACAAAATCCACAACCATTCACCAAATATGTCCACCAAAACAAAACCCGTATACATAAACACATGAATATCACTTCCAAAACTTAGATTAGAAGAACCACTAGCCAAATATGGAAACCCACCAAAATATAAGAGCTATTACCTTAAATAAGATGAGATGTAGGAGTTAAAGAGGTTCTTATGGAGTTTTTCCAACAAAACTCACTGGAAAAATAAGTGTGGACGTGGTGGAGACCGGTGGGAGTGTGAAAGATAGAGATATAAGTGTGTGTTTATGTTAGTGTGAAAAGAAGGAAAAGAGAAGAGAAAGAAGGGTATGGCTGGCCAAGGGAAGGGAGAGATATCTTAAGAGAAATGAGTGGTGGGGAATAAGGGGTAGGTGGGGGTCACGTGTGGCTCCATAAAAAAATCTGATCCTTTTTTTTCTTTCTTTAAAAGTTTTGGGACGTTACAATTATCCACATCAAGCATGGTGTATGGATTGCCTAGTATTGAAAAGCCAGAATATGTATGTGAGGTATGCACTCTTGGCAAGCAACAAAGAAGTCCTTTTCCAAGTGGGAGATCATGGAGAGCACCTAAACCATTAGAGCCGGTGCACATGGATATTTGTGGTCCATTTGATCCAGTTTCTATAGGAGGTAACAAATATTTCATCTCCTTTATTGATGATTTCAACAAAAAATTATGGGTTTATTTTATCAAAGAAAATTCTGCAGCTTTCACTATATTTAAAAGTTTCAAGGCACATGTTGAAGTGGAAAGTGGTTATAAGATCAAAATACTTTGATCTAAAAAAGGTGGTAAGTACACCTCAAATGAATTTCAAGACTATTGCAGGAAAAATGGCATCAGGCAACAGTTTACAACTGCATACACACCATAGCAAAATGGCATTGCAAAGAGGGAAAATAGGACTATCCTTGATATGACAAGGACCATGCTTAAAGAAAAATGTTTGCCAAAGAATTTATGGGCAGTATCTGTGGCATGTACAACCTATTTACTCATCGATGCCCTTTAAAAATGTCGAGTACTATATGACACCACAAGAGGCATGGAGTGGCTACAAACCAAGTGTGTCACACTTAAGAATTTAAGGGTGTGTTGCATATGCTCAAGTGCCTGAGACTAAGAGAAAGAAGCTGGATGATCATGGGGAGAAGTGCATCTTCATTGGGTATAGTGAGTCGAAAGCTTACAAACTCTACAATCCACTTACCAACAAAGTAGTGGTGAGTAGAGATGTCATTTTCAGTGAAGATGAGTCATGGGGATGGAATGATGACATCATAAGTAAAGAGAAGCCACTTGAGTTAGAAAGGCAAGAAGAAGATGTGAATAATGAAGGTTCAAAGAGACCTTCCTCAACACCCCACCACCATGCATCACCAACAAGCACTTCATCAATCCAAAACCCAAGTAGCATTTCTCCATCTTCAACACCAATCAAAATAAGAGGCCTAGAAGATATCTATGCACACACTGAAGAGACAAATCTTTTTTGTTTGTAGATGAACCATGAGCCTTTTACTTTCAAAGAAGCTGTGAAAGAGAATTGTTGGAGGAATGCCATGCAAGAAGAAATTTATGCCATTGAGAAAAATAGCACATGGGAATTGACTACACTTCCTCCAGGTCAAAGAACCATTGGTGTGAAATGGGTGTCTAACATTAAGCACACAGTTGATGGAAGGATTGAGCGCTATAAGGCAAGACTTGTGGCTAAAGGTTACAAGCAAAAGTATGGGGTAGACTATGAAGAAGTCTTTGCTCCAGTAGCAAGACTTGACACGATAAGGATGTTGATCTCTCTTGCAGTACATCATAGTTGGAAAATATACCAACTAGATGTCAAATCAACATTCTTAAATGGCATACTTGAAGAAAAGGTGTATGTAGAGCAGCCTGAAGGTTTTGTGATTAAAGGAGAAGAAGACAAGGTGTATCATTTGAAGAAAGCTTTATATGGGCTAAAGCAAGCTCCTTGAGCTTGGAATTCTTGTATTGACAACTATTTTCAAGGAAGTGGTTTTCTCAGGTGTCCTTATGAGCATGCAGTCTACATCAAGAAGAATGCCCATAATGAAATTCTTATAACTTGTCTTTATGTTGATGATTTGTTATTCATAGGAAACAACTAAAAAAAATTTCCATGAGTTTAAACAAGCTATGTTTAAGGAGTTCGAGATGACCAACTCTGGACTTATGTCATTTTTTCTTGGGATTGAGGTACGACAACAACCAGATGGCATTTTCATATATCAGAAAAATATGCAAAGGAATTGCTGGACAAATTTAATATGAAAAATTGCAATGCTATCAATACACTTGTTGCAATGGATATAAATTTGACAAGAGAAGGAGAAGGGAAAAGTATAGATCAAACTATATTTAGGAGTTTGATTGGAAGTTTAAGATACCTCTCAATCACAATGCCAGACATTGTTTATAGTATTGGTCTTTTGAGCAGATACAAGGAGAAACCAAAGGAATCTCACTGGCTTGCAACAAAGAGAATCATAAGATATATAAAAGTTACCATAAATTTTGGTCTTTTATATTCATATAATAATGATGCCGCATTATATGGATATTCAGATAGTGATTGGGGAGGTGATCAAGATGAAAGGAAAAGCACTACTGGATATGTTTTCTATCTTGGATCAACAATTTTCACTTGCATGTCCAAAAGGCAAAGTATTGTAGCTTTGTCAACATGTGAAGCTGAATATGTGGCAACATCCTCTTCTGTTTGTGAAGCAATATGGTTGAAGAATTTATTAAAAGAATTTGATCATCCACAAGAAGAATCCATAATTAATTATGTGGATAACAAGTCTGCCATAAAACTTTCTAAAACTCTAGTTCAACATGGAAGGAGCAAACATATTGATATGAAGTATCATTTCTTGAGAGATTATGTGAAACAGAAAGTTGTGAAGCTCCAGTATTGCAATACAGAAGAGCAAGTAGTAGACATTTTTACCGAAGCTTTACCAGTTGATAGATTCAGAAGATTGAGGATAATGCTTGGTGTGAAAATGCTTTTGATTTAAAAGGGAGTGTTGGAAGTGGTAAACCAAAAGGTGTCTAGTGATATTTCATGATAGTTTGTGTCTTTTGTTTTTCTATAACTATTTATGTCTATTGTCATTTCATAACATTTGTGTCTTTGAGTCTTCCACATTCTAGAATTTTCTATTATGAAACAAAGAGTCATGACAATGATGACAGCTCTTGTAACTTCACCCTATAAAAGGGGATAGATGTATGATGTGAAAATGTGTAAGAGAAAAAGTTGTAGTGAGCTCTCAAGGCAGTAGCCTAATCTCTTTGTTTGTGAGTTTGACGTACTCTAATAAAATTTTCATTCCCCTCTTTCTTGTGAATACTTTATTGAAATTTAAGTCAAGGCTTTGTAAAGTCAACAAAATCAATTTGGTTTAACTTTGGTTCAGAGGTTGCCTCTTTAAATTTAGGAGGTATTATTGACCTACAAAATATAAGCGTTTAAGGTAAATGTTTAAGGTGCTTTAACCATTTAGATCAAATATTTTTGCTGCTTATCATGATTAACAATGACGAATGTTGTAATCAACTGTTTATGTTGTAATCAATTAATTCTGCACAAATGCCAGCCCTAGGATGGAGTCACTACAAAACATAAGGTCACCCCTATGTATCTCAAATGACAATGAAATTTTGAAACATTTTATACAGAATTCCTACATGGAATCCCTGATAATTGCAATAAAACATGTTCAGTTTGAATTCTACAATAGAGACAATAAATCCATCGCAAATGCTACAGAAGAAAGTATAGAATGGATGCATTCGTAAATAGCATTCATCCAACACTAATCGCATCCATTTCCTATTCTAACAAAAGAAAGTACAAGCCAAATTTCACAAAGTTTATATAAACTTCCCACTCATGGGCTTTGTCAAATATTGGTGAGAATTTGCAGCACCAAAGGGTACTAATTCTTCTTCCGCTTCCGGTAAATCAAAAGGTAATCTCTCACATTCTGCTAGGGAAGAGATTAGAAAAACGATAAACCCTATAGGTTGATGCCACAAATTCCAAACCCAAAAACCATATTTTGATTGAGCTTCAACAATATCAACTATACTTAAACTATTAGATAATCATAGTCAGCAATAACTTCACTGTTATCATCACTATTACAGAACCATACATGAGATTTTCGATTCAAACGGCTCCTTTACGGCCATAAATAAATCTAAGGACCGAGTCCGTATTATTTATTTTGATTTATAAGATAAATGGGTTCAAAAGTAAGCAATAATTTACTAACAAATGGTCAGAATGCTATCCAATCATGTTTAGTCTTTGATGGAAGCCTCTCATGCAGCATCGGATCATAGTCTTTTAGTTCAATCTGCAGGGAATTTAAAGGAAAAAAAAAAAAAAGATCTTTTTTTTGGGGGTTGGGGGGGGGGGGGGGGGGGATGCTATTCTGTATCTAGTTAGTTTACATGGGGAAAAAACCGGGTACAATACAAAACTGGTATTCTAACTCTTCCATAGATCTGACAGAACCAAATGATCTGCGCAATCACTCTCAGTATCAATTACAAAGCGGTCAGTCAGTAACCAGAACAATCTTGTCCAATAGTCATTAACAAAATCATGGTCCTATACAATAACTTCTAAATATATGGGAGGTTTTTTCTCAATTAAATTATTCAGTCATCAAATGAGAAGTTGATTTTAACCATTTCACAAAAATCAGGGGTTCCAAAATAAGAATGCAACCAGGAAAAAAAAAATGCTTTTGACAAAATCTTACCTTTGACAAGGAGGCTTGAATGGAGTCCTGAATTTCCTTAGTTATTGATGAAAGAATACATCTTTCCTTTGAATTTTGAAGCTCTTTCTATGTCTATGACTGCTCATGGAGTTCACTCCTGCATTTGAAGTAGATTATGTTGTAAGAATTGCATTGCTTTAAAGAAAGATTTTCTCAATTCACTTGGGAGCCTGTCTGGGATGCCTAAATGTCCTCGTGCTTGAAATACCAAGATTATTAAAGACTGTTATTGCTCCTTATCTTGCAGGTCGGTGATGGAAAATCCTATAAACATTTTCAAGTCTTTGAAAATCATTACAATCTTATTTATAATTCATGAACCTACAATCTTCCTGGGCATTACAGGATAGCAAATACACACATCACAGGCCTTTAGCATAACCTGGAGAGAAGCAATAAAGACTACGGCAGCAAAAGGACATCTCAATTTATACAACAACTGGTCGCAGACTCGCGCGTTGCGCATGATAATTTTTTAGTTAAAATACTATTTTAGTTCCTAGACTTTATAAAGAGTTTTTTCTTTTAAAAAAAAAATAGTTTTATCATATTTTTTATAATCTTGTCTATAACATTTTTTACCATTATCATATATTTATTGGTTGATGATTTGCATAACAAAGAAATTAAATAAGAGGAAGAACTATTCATTTGATATTTTTAAGTCATGGTGTATGAAGATTATATATATATATATATATATAAAAGGTTAAATGAAATGTCAAAAAATGAGATTATAAAATTTTCCAACTTTATTTCTAATATAATTTCTAAATTACTGAAGAACATCTCATTTTTAGTTATGATAGGAAATATAATTTCTCTAGTCAGAATTTGATTAGTTTTAAGTTTAAATTTTGTATTATATTATTTTTTATTGTTGATTATTGATTTAATTAAGTGAATGTAATCGTTGATTTTATTGTACTACAAAGTTTTCAATGTCTATTGTATAACCATCTCTATTTTATTTCTTACTCCTCTTAACCACCTTTTTATAATTGTGACCGACAAAAACTATAAATATATTCACCTACAAATATCATAATGATCAAAATAAATAAAACCCATTATACAAAATTTAACATTTAAATAAATAAATAAGCAGCACCTAGTGTTGCATTCAAGTCTTAAAGGTGTAATTTCTGATGTGGATACCTTAAGTAAATCATCGAATATTCAGTTTTTTGATTTTTTGAAACCGTAAAAAACAGGAAGAACAAAAGGAGGAGACAAGAAATTAACTTTGGGGGGGGGGGGGGGTTGGATCATAAAATTAGTTGACTAACAATTTTCACTATAAAATATAAAATAGTAATGTACATACAATTTAATAATCAATATACAAGTTAAGTAGTTTATAATTCAATATATGCTACAAAATGTGCATCTAATTAAAATTAAACAATAGTGAGACAAAATTGACAACAAAATTTAATATCTTTAATCAACTATGAAATGGGCAAATTATAATAACTAAGATTAAAAAAAATACTAATAATTTAAAAATAATCATTCAAACTTCAATGAATAAAAATCATTCTACCTTTTTAGTAAAAAAAAAAAGAATAAAAATCATCTAATAAAATACAAGTACAACCAAATACATGTTATATTATTTTTACCTATAAATTAAAAAAAAAATTGAAGGTTATCTATAAATTAATTAAATGATAAATAGAAGTAAATTTTAATCAGGTACATTTATAAATTATAATGTTATATGATACAGTATGTAGATTAATATAAAAACAAATAAATATATGATAATAAAAGAATGAAAGAAAAAAAAAAAAAGGAAAAGAAGAATACCTTTGTATGGCTGTACCTTCGAAAGTGGGAATGCTTGAATATGCTTAACAGTCAAAGGGATTACACGGCTACAGCAAACTCAATTGCTTTTGTAGAAATTTTTTTAACCATACACGTGGGTGGTTGTCTCTAATTTGCTGCACTATTTATTCATACACGGAATAGATGCTTTGCTACACTTTACATTGTAAATGATGAAACATAGAGGAAAGTAAAACAGGAAAAGAAAGAAAAAGAAGAAGGCAGAGTTGAGCTTTTCAGAGAATGAGAGGCACCATGCCAGAGATAGAAGCAGTCAGACAAGAAAGCGAGAGAGAGAGAGAGAGAGAGAGAGAGGGTAAAACAGAAAAAGAAAGAAAAAGAAGAAGGCAAGTTGAGCTGTTGAGAGAATGATAGCTAAGGCGCCATGCCAGAGATAGAAGCAATCAGGCGAGAGAGAGAGAGAGAGAGAGAGAGAGTTACCTGTGTAGAAAATGTTTGCAACTGTGTGGTGATGCGGCGCCTCCAGCCTTCAGTCTTACTACTGTTGTAGGGCAAGTAAGCCCTAGAAGTGTTAAAATAATTGTGCATCTCAAAATTCTAAATGTCTAATTATTTATTTATCATTAATTAGATTAGAAAGCCAAAGGTGTAAAGTTTTGAAACTGTCTTTGGAAGAAAGCCAAAGGTGTGAAGTTTTGAAACTATCTTTAGAAGAATTGCCGTTAGCAAGCTGAAGGGCTAAAGTTTTGAAACCATGAAACAGAGGTAGAGGAAAAGGTGGGGAGACAGAAAGGATTGCCGTTAAAGAGTAAAGACTATTTGGATTGGGTTTGGGTTTGGGTTTTATGGATGTGGACATATAGCATTAACGTGAGTTAATTTTTTTTTTAGCAGTATTTTAAAATTTAGGGAAAGTATTTTAAAATGATAGGAAAAATTAAGAAAAAAGAATAGTAAATGACATGGCTGTTGATGTGGCTCAACGTAAGCGTAGCAACATTAAATGCTACGCTTTAGCTTTTAGTAATATATTGAATATTGATTGATTGATTGATTGATTGATGATTAGTTTATTTTATAAATAATAAAATAATAAAAAATAAAAAAAGAGGATATGCCTTCAATTATTAGACAATCTGTTATTAAATATAGGGACGTCACTGACATAAAATTAAGCCTTGGCATCTCATGTATATGTGGAATTCTTGAAATGATTACCATAAGAGTTTTTTTTTTTTTTTTTTTTTTTTGAGATACAGAAGAATTCAATATTGAGGATACAAGATTTGTTTGACTAAAAATTCTTCCATCGCAAGTCTATCAGATCCCTTAATATTGAAAAAATAGTAAGGCCTATTTTTCTATCCTCAATTTCCTTTAGCTGCTGCAAAGCTATAGAATCATATTAATTTAACCAACCATAAGCCAAGATCTATGCTGCTCAGGACTTTTTGAAAAGTCCAGCACTCTGGAATGTAGGGAACTTCTGAAACATTTGAACCAATGAGAATCTTCATTACACTATACTTAAAACAACATAACCCAGTTTCAGTAACTGTGGCACAAAGCAAAACCTGTTTAAGAACAGCATCCAATTTCTACCACTTTTGTCAAAAAAAGAACACCATCCAATATTCTTTATAGACATGTAGAATGGAGGATCTCATTATTGCAGGAATATTCCTTAAAAAAGGGGTACAACAAAGTGGGAACATAACTAGAAAAATTAAGTAATATTCAGTAAGCGCCACAAATCAATATTCAATGGTCATGCATGTCAAGATATATAAACTTAGAAGGGCAACAACAGCATTGAGGAAACTTCTTGAACAGTCATTCGCAGAATCAGCCTCAACAATGTCAATAGAATTTTAGTTCTAAATAAAGTGGAAAGCAATACAATTCTAAACAGTACTTTAGATTTCAACATCCAGGGGGAAGCCACAGGCCAATCAGTGAGGTGAGGAAGCCTATATTTAAGACATCCTGTTCAATTATCAGTGTCACAATTGGTATAAATGTAGTTCTTTCTAGGATCTTTGCAGAGAAGCTTTAGTTGTATGCACGTCTGAGCAGGTCAGAATCTCTGAGATAAACTTTATCAAAGAGCAGAGCCCACCCAAGAAGTTATGATCAATAATACCCTTGCCTTCCATGACATGTGCAAAATCAACAAGTTTAACTTCAGCACTGGAACTCATTTCTTTCACTACTGATTCCTTCTCAAACACCATAAGAACTGAACAAGAATAGAAATGAAAAATCGTTTGATGCTCAAACCATTCTTTGAGCTCCAGCAGTTGTGCCAAAATTCCACCAGAACCACCATAAACAGTTGATGCGAAAGTACAATCAGGGTCCACACCTGCAGATGAGTTAGAAGAAACAAACCGCCTCAGGACTAACCTAACTTCGTCTGCAGTAAATTTATGGATAAGCTTCCTATCAGGCTTCCACAACCCTGATCCTTCACTCTCATATATCTGCAACCCATCTATCCTAAACCCCAGTGCAAGGCTCGATCTTTCTGTGTCTTTCATAATGCACTTTTGGATATAGTCCTCTGATGCTTGAGGGTACCATGTTCTGGATCCTACCTTAATGTCCATGATAGATGGATTGAGGCGACCGGAGAAAATATCTTGCAACACAAGATGAGGTTGCTTCCCAGACCCATCAGATGCCTCTATAAGCTTAGTGCCATGAAAAGTAGGAAAGAATCTGCGGATGTGATTTGGAATGTTAGTGTTGGAAGAGAATGATGTATAGAAAAATACTTCTTTGGACCCACGATCATCACTTTGAAGAGGCTTGTAGAAGAGCCCTGAATCATCTACCAAAGGACCAAGCTTTCCATCACCTGCCCGGTGGCCAGCAACCTGATGATTTGGGACCTTAAGCATGGTACAGAGTATAAGAACCTCACAGCGAAGTCACTGTTGATTCTTTTCAACTTTATTTGTCTTGTGTAGATACTGCTCTATCAGATGCAACTGAATATAAAAGAAACAAGCGCCTCCTACAGACTTGAATGGATATTCCATTGTTAAACATTTTATGAACAAAAAATATTGAAGACTGCATAATAAAGTAAGGCAATGGTCTCCACATTAAACAAGCAATAAAATTGTGACCACCATTTTAGAATGCACTTTATTGATGGAAACAAGATATCAACAATCATGAACCCTTCCAAGAATCCACCAAACCCCTCGCCAAGAAAAATCAGTGAAAAAAAAAATACGAATCAACCTGTTTATTCTTTTTCCACAAAGAAAAATAAATCTTCAAGTTATGAAAAATAATTTCAAGGATACAAGAAAAGAAACTGAATAATCATTAGAATTAAGCACTCTCATATTCTGATTTTCAAGAAGTCATACGTTTGATCAACAAAGATAATTTATTCTTAAGATACCATCAATTAAATGTTCCAAATGTTTTAGAAAGTCCCTGAATGCATTATCACCTCAAATTCTGCATTGAGGAACTCTGACCTAATAACTTTACTCGTTATTTTAAATAAATAAATAAAAATACAGGTACTATAGTCTATACCCCCTTTTTATGTTTGGTTGATAAGATTGCTCATGCATGATTGGCATATAAACTGGTAAATGGTCCAACAGAAATGATGTTGTGATATTCTAGCATTTCTTCCTTAACCTAGGAGAAAATTTTTCATATTCATAAGATGTCTATATAAAGATATCTTAATAATGAGATCACTCCAAATCCAAATCAACAAAAAACTCGTAAGGAAGTTGAGCTGTGTATTATTGTTCAAAAACAAAAGAAAACATGCAAGCGTATTCAAGCTATCCAAATTCCAAAGAAACAAAATTTTAATAGCTATTCCAAACGCAAAGCATGTTTGGTTTGGACACTTCAATGATTTAATAGGTATTCCAAGCATATTCATGCTATCCAAGTTCAATCTCACCCACTATTTATATAGTCTTCCCCTTCAGAGAAATACAATCTGTGGGGCCAATACCATAATGGCTGGCAAGAAAAAGCATGGTTCTTCTTGCAAACAAGATAGGTATAATATAATGTAGTCCACTGATATGATATAATACTATGAATATAATTTTCAGGCAAAGAACTAAGGAAGTCAACAATATACATCATGATATATTTACAATACATTGACAATTGCATATAGTTAGAGAATGGATGGGGTGCATACCCAAATCATATTTTTACCATATTTTATGATTTGTCATCTTTTGACTCATTAAAACAACAAAATGCTTTAAATTGTGGAGCAAAAACATTTATAGTAATATTAATCATAATCAAAACAAGAGGATTATCCATCCCACTCATATGATAAACCTCAATCAAGCAGAGAGAGAGAGAGTGATGGTGTTACTGGTATCCGGCAGTGGCAATTTGAAGCAATAAGAAACACCAAAACTTATTCTAAGAAAGGGAAAGAACAATAAAGAAAAATATAAAAATGTACCTTTTTCAATCGGCTCTAAGCAGAGATCAACTTGGAAGGATCCGTTTTTAAAAGAAGAAAGGAAGCTGGGTGTTATTATCAAATCAGAATTTGTGGTGGAGCCACGGAGGTTCGGTGGCGAGAGAGGGTAGAAGGCTTAGTTTAGAGGAAGAGCCATGGTTTTTAAAACCAATACGGTGAAAGAACCGGAAAATGAGCTAATTACCAGTTTTATGGTCGGACCGACCGATGATCAAACCGGTGACATCATAAAAAATTTAATTATTATTTATTTAAATTATATAAATAATGAATAATTTTTTAATATACTAAAACTAACAAACCAATTGTAATAAATATATTTCCTTTAAAAAAAATACAAGTATATAAGTATATAACATCTTTTTAAAGAATTTAACATAATAACATTACAAAACAATTATCCTTAACATAATAAACATTCAACAAAACCAAATAAATAAGTTCATTAGTCATTACATTTACATCCAAATGACAAATAACAAAAAAGTTCATTACATTCAAATAGCAAATAAGTTTTAATGTTTCAAACAAACAACTACTAAGTTTTAAGACCCAAGCCTCATTTGTTATGAAGAAAATTGAAATCAATATCATCATGTGAACCAAATGCTCCACCACTAGCATCATTATCATCATCCTCATTCTCATCTTCTTCATCTTCAACTTGAATAGGATTATTTTTACCTCTAAATCCGGGAGAAGCATCAAGTTCATCCTCAACAATTTCAGACTGGCAGCAACCATTTTATCAATAAATAAATTCATCAACACAACTTACACAAACAATTGTCAATAATTTCAGACTGACAGCAACCATTTTATCAACAAATAAATTCATCAACACAACATACACAAACAATAGTCAATAATTTCAGACTGGCAGCAACCATTTTATCAACAAATAAATTCATCAACACAACATACACAAACAATAGTATAATACTCTGTAATCTATATTTCACAAACAATAATGCTCTGTAAATAAAATCCACAACATACACAAAATCACAAATAAACTAAAATGCTATTGTAAACTAATAATTGAAGTTACCACTTACCAGTGAAGTCACGGAAGGAGAACCTGAGATGAAGGCGAGAACATGAACAGAGAATCTGAGATGAAGCCGAGGAAAAGAGAGAGAGAGAGAGGGAGAAAATGATCAAAATCAAGTAATCAAAATCAAAAGAAAAGAATATTAATTATTACCTAATGAAGCCGAGAAAAATCCAAAAAAAAAAAAAAAAGAACCGAGAAAATCAAAATAAAAATCAAAATGACAAAATCAAGTAATCATAACAAAAGAAAAGAATATTACCGAGAAGCAGAGAGGGCGAGGGCGAGGGCGAGGGCGAGACCGTGAGAGTGAAGGAAAAAAGAAAAAGAAGAAAAAAAAACAGATTACTTCACAGCTTCAGACGCCGAGAGGATGAGAAGGGGAAAAAAAAATTTCTGTGGCAGAGAGAGTGAGGGATATAATATTCATGATTTCAGAGTTGAGTGAGCTTGAGAGAGTAAGGCAGAGAGCTTGAGAGAGCTTGAGAGTCGAGACCGTGAGAGAGGCGTGAGATGAGATGATGAGGCGCAGGCGTGAGAGATGAGAGAGTTTTAGGACTCTTTAGGGTTAGTTTTTAGCCAAAAGACGTAGTTTTAGATCAAAAAATCCTAACCGGTCAGTACCCGGTTCACCATGCCGGTTCCCGGTTTTCCTATTGAACCGGCCAGTTTTTATTATTTCTCTGTTTTTAAGCTATTTTTGGTTTTTAACCATAACCGGACCGGATTAGAGACCGGTTCTCAGTTGAGTCCTCGGACCGGCCAGTTCGGTCTGGTTCTTTTCATTTTTTTTTTATAAAAGGGAATTGAGTACTTTTTTTTTTTTTTTTATATATAAGATAAAAATTCTACTCTAGCCTAAACTAAGTGTATATGTGTGTGAAGCTCCTTTTTGGAGACTTGAACCCTGGTTCTTGCCTCCCACATCCCACAAGTACTTATTCTTGTAGAATGACTATCGCACCAAGAATGTGCGGTGGTAGAATTGAGTACTTTGAATATAGTATTTGTATATTCATTATTCAAAACAAAAAGAGAATAAATTAGGTTAGGATCTGGCATAAAAGGTGTGTTTTACGCCAACCAATCTTGACTTGCCACATCACCAACCTCTTTATTTTTTTTGTTTTTCAGCAAAAAAGATTAAGCTTTAACCTTTCTCCCACTCTTTCTCTTCTCTCCCCACCCTATCTCTCCATCTCTAAATCAAACCCACGACCTTTATGATTGGAGCTTCAAAGCTCAACACAAGTCACCAACACCACTTCCATGGCCTAAACACCGCTTCCATGGCCGAAACTCCATGGTTCAACCAATAGCTGTCGTCGCGAGCCACCACTGGGGTGGCCATATTTTCCCTCGACTTCTCTCTTTATCTTTTTATTTTTCTGCCGCTATTCTTTGATTTATGGCTGAAAGTTTCTCTTTTTATTACCTGCCTGTTTGTGGGTTTGGGAATTTGGTTTCTTTTTGGGATTTAATGATTTGGAGAAAGAAGGGATTTTGATTTGGGTTTGGGGGTGTAAGAAAGAAAGGATTTTTGTTTCAAGTTTTGGGTGTTCAAAAGGTTGGATTTTTGGCTTGGGAGTGGCTATGTTTTTGCGTTAGGATTTTGGGGCTTTGGGTTTTCTATGGCTGGATGTGTGTGTGTGTTGTGCTTTATGTAATGCTTGTGAAGTGTGAACACGAGTAAAATCATCACATGAACACATCACACACAGCAGTGGCTCGCCACGGCTATTGGTTGAACCATGGAGTTTCGGCCATGGCAGTGGTGTTGGTGGCTTGTGTTGAGTTTTGAAGCTCCAGCCATGGAGGTTGTGGGTTTGATTCAAAGATGGAGAGATCAGGTGAGGAGAGAAGAGAAAGAGAGGGAGAGAGGCTGAAGGCTTAATCTTTTTTGCTTAAAAAAAAAAAAAAAAAAAGTAATGTGGCGGGTTAGGATTGGCTGGCATAAAACACATCTTTTATGCCAGCTCATTACCCAATTTATCCTCAAATGAAAATACCACTTTCATATCATCCCTACCTTTTGGAGTTACAATCAATTTAGTCTTTACATTTGAATAGCTGTCAATTTAGTCTATGGTATTACTTATTTTCAACTTACCAACTCAACATTTTAATAATTAAAAAGGCCACATTAGAAAGGAAAAAAAAAAAAAGCAAAAAACAAAATAAAAACCCACAACTCTGAACTGATTTTTTTAATGGAAAAAATAAAAATGAAAGAAAATAGTAAATTATAAGTTATTTTCTTCATTTTCTTGCAATCCAAACATTTTTCAAAAAATATACACCATTTTGTATATTCAACGTACATAATTTTTCAAAGGATGTAACCAATTCAATTCATTCAAGATATACATTTTTTTGAAAAATTGAGGACATTGTATATACAAAATTGAGTACATTATTTAAAAAATGTATATGTTGAATATAAAGAAATATGTAAGTAATTTTAAAAATGTATATGTAGAATAGTCACAATTGTGTACAATTCTTTGAAAGTGGTGTATGTTGAATATATATTATTGTGTACATTATTTGGAAATTATGTAAGATGAATATACATAATTGTATCATTCTTGAAAAATGTGTACATTTAAGGTACACAATTGTTTACATTGAAAATTGTGTAAACTAAATGTACACAACTATGTACATTCTTGGAAAAATGTTTATCTTGAATATACAAAAATATGTACATTCTTCAAAAAATTGTGTATGTTGAATGTACATTGTTGTGTACATTTTTTTTAAAAAAATTGTGTACTTTAAATGAACAAAATTATGTACATTATTTAAAAGTGTATTCATTAAATATACAAAATTGTGTATGTCTTTAAAAAATTTGTATGTTGAATATATAAAATTGTGGACATTGAATATACCGAATTAAGTCCATTATTTTAGATAAATAAAAATTTTGTGTACGCTGAATGTAAAGAAATATAAACATTCTTTAAAAAATTTGTACATTGAATGTACAAAATTGTCTACATTCATTGAAAATTGTGTACATTGAATGTACAGTACATCCAATGAAAATTGTGTACTTTGAATGTTTAGAATTGAATACATTTTTTGAAAAATTGTAGGCGTTGAATATACACAGTTGTGTGCATTAGTTGAAAAATGTATACAGTGAATGTAAAGAAATATATACATCCTTTAAAAATAAAAAAAATAAAAATAAAAACATATATTGAGTTTACACAATTGTATATATTATTTCAAGATTGTACACATTGAATATACTGAATTGTGTAAGTTCTTACAAAATTGTGTATATTGAATATACAAAATTATGTACATTGTTTGAAAATTGTGTAAATTTAATTTATAGAATTGTTTACATTCAACAAAAAATGAGTACATTGAGTATACATAACGTAGTACATTCTTTGAAAAATGTGTACAATGAATATATAGAATTGTGTACATTCTTTAAAAAAATGTGTATGTTGGATGTACACATAATTGTGTTTATTGTTTTGAAAATTGTGAACGTTGATTATGTACATTCGTTGAAAAATATGTACTTTGAATGTACAAAATTATTTATTTCCTTTAAAAAAAATTGTGTACTTTGAATTTACAGAAAAATATGTACATTCTTAAAAAAAATATGTGCATTGACTGAATTGAATTGGTTACGTCATTTGAAAAATTATGTACATTGAATTTATAAAACTGTGTATATTCTTTGAAAAATGTGTGCGTTGAATGTAATTAATTGTGTACATTTATGGGTGTAAGCGCCGACACGATTGATGGCCCCATGAGCAACTGAAGAGGATGATGCAGAATTCAATAGTGGAGGGACAAAGTCATTTGATTTGGAAGAGGAAGCTTCAACATTGGAATCAACAATGAAGACCATGAACGAGTTGAGAAGATCCAACTTGCTTCTAGAAAGTTCTATACTCAAAAGAGAAAGAGTCGAGTCAAAATTGCTACAACTAGCAACCTCAAAGGAATCAACAGTAGTGTACATTGAAATATTTGTCAACAGAGAGTTGAGAAATATTTGGAAAGAAAGCTGTTACCACTACATTGAATGCTATGCATCTAACCCCCTGACTGCATTAATGTGGAAGTGATACCTGAACAGTGACTTTTAGCCTTATAGCTACCCACAAAGACATCAGGAAGGTGCTGATGAGACAAGTATCAAGATTATCAATCTGATCTGCACGTGGAGGGCTGAGATGAAAGAGGGAAAGGGAATATAAAAGGGAAGGAGTCCATTATAGAGGAAGGGCATTAGAAAAACTAGAAGAAAAATCACTGTGTAACCTAAAATTGGAATTTTTGTATAAGTCTAAGAGAAATATATAAGAACAGACCTTTCTCGAGCTTGACTAAGGAGCACCTTTCTTTTTCAAATTGTTTGTTTTGTTCATCCTAATATTAACTAGCCTATTGTGATCAGTATCCTAACTCATTGAACGTTCAGTAACAGGCCCACTCTCTAACAAATTCATTGTTTTTGGCTCATTGGGCCATTGTCTAAACCATTTGAGCTTTGGATCAAATTGTGTCCTTACAACTATAATACAAATGAGTTGATTTGATACACATCAAATTATTAATTGGTGTGATAATTTATAATAATTAATAAAGAGTAAGCATTAAAAAAAAAAGTGATAAATTATTAATTAGTGTGTGGTGGGACCAGCTATAATGTGTTGTGGGCAAACTGTGCAGTGTTGTGTGCATTGTGCAGTCTTGACTACACAGCCCACAGCCTGTGTGCAGTGTGCATTGTCACTGTACAATGTTGTCACTGCACACAGCTATGGGCTATGCAACCTGTGCAACTGTGCAAAAAACGTGTTGTCCTATGTGCAAAAAGAAAAAACGTGCTGTCCTATGACTCCTATCAATCAATCAAGTAGTGAAATTGATTGAAAAAAATATAATTTAAAATATTTAAATTGAATAAATAGCAAACTCCTCATCTTAATTTTCGGAAAGATAGAGACTAAGAGAGGGAGAGAAGGTTACCTCTGGTATTAGGTATGCCCATGGCCTATGTTGCCCCTTTTCAATTTTGAATTTACTGTGAATTGAAGGGAATGAACAAAGAAAGATTTCAAGCTAGACTGAGCTTACAAAAAAAGATCAAGAATCAAGATGAAGAAAAGAAAGGTAAAAATATAGATGGAGAGGCAGAGAGATAGAGAGATTAGAGATTTTTTCTTTTGTTTTTGAAATTTATAATCTCTATTTTGGCATATTTCAAGACAATTATGTTGTATTATTAATGAATTTGTCTGTGGGGGTCTTCTTTTTCTTGGAGGCCTTAGGCAATTGCATCAATTGCATCAACTGTTGAGCCGGCCCTGCATAAACTTGGGTTTCTAGGTTAAAACTTGTGCGCACCTAAACATGCTTACGCATGTTCCCAAGGATGCATACACATGCATGAAGCATGCACGCGCATCCTTGCCCAAAAACCTAGCAAACACAAAAGCAAGCATAAAATCAAATTAAACTAACCTAGTATGTTTCTAACCACCAAAGCAATAAACCCTAACTACAAAACAAGATATTAAAGTAGTGGATAAAAAAATAAACAAACAAGAATTTATGATTCAATTTTAAACTCTTGCCTCTAACAAGAAAGCTCTTGGAGCTTTGATTTTGATTGTTCCTTCGATCAATCTATCAAGACAAAAACAAGAAGATTAGTATATTTTAACTAAGAGCTCAAGACTAGAATAGGTCCCAACCAAGAAAAATTTAACTTGATGATGTTTTAAAATAAAAATCCATCTTTAATTCACTATTTTCTAGTGAATTCGATTGTATGTTGGGAAAAAAGTCTTTGGGCCCTTTTATAGTAATTAGAGGATGTAGGGCTTCTCCCAGGTGATTTAGGATTAGCTCTACATGATTCTACATTAAAAACTTCCCTTACAGGGCAATATGTAATATTACATGCATGCGCATGGTCAAAGTATGTGTACACATGGTCATCAACATACTACTTAGGGTTCCTGCATGTTTTTTCTTTCACTAAAACATCCTCTAAGTTAAAGACTTTCCATAATTGGGCTCTAAATTAGTCATAGGCCTCCTAGTGATATTGCCATTAAAGAATAAGAGATCAAGTCGTAAGGGGTACAAAATGAGATGTCTACAACAATATTTAAAAATGTTATATGTTGAATGTACAAAATGTTGTACCATTTTTTTTAGAAATTGTGTGTTGAATATAAACAATTGTGTATATTACTTGACAAATGTGTGCATTAAATGTAAAGCAATATGTACATTCTTTTAAAAATGTATGTTGAATTTACACAATTGTGTATGGTTGAATGTACAGATTTGTGTATATTATTTGAAAATTGTGTACTTTGAATGTATAGAATTTTGTATATTTCTTGAAAAATTGAATATGTTGAGTATACATAACTTAGTACATTCTTTGAAAAATGTGTACATAGAATGTATAGAATTGTGTAAATTCTTTAAAAAAAAAAAAAGGCGTATGTTGAATTTACACAATTGTGTTAAGTCTTTGAAAATTGTGTAGTTAAATGTACATGATTGTGTACATTCATTAAAAGATGTGTATGTTGTATATTCAAAATTGTGTACTTCATTTGAAAATTGTGTTTTTTGTATATACAAGATTATGTACATTTTTCAAAAAGTGCGTACTTTGAATAAACCGAATTATGTATTTCCTTTGAAAAGTTGTGTACGTTAAATATACAGAATTGTTTACATTATTTGAAAAATGTGCACATTGACTGTACTTAATTGCGTACATTATTTGACAATTGTATATGTTGAATGTATAGAGCTGTGTACATTTTTTTAAAAAAAAATTTTGAATGTTGAATATACAAAATTGAGTACATTATTTGAAAAATGTGTAAGTTTTATTTTTTATTTTTTATATAAGATAGAAATTATACTTTAGCCTAATCTAAGTGTATATGTGTGTGAAACTCACCTGAAGACTTGAACCTCGGTCCTTACCCTCCACACCCACACCCATAAGCACTTATACCTATGGAGTGACCATCACACCAAAGGCGTGGGATGGTAAAAAATGTGTAAGTTAAATATTTATAATTATGTATATTATTTGAAAATTGTATAAGTTGAATATACAAAATTGTGTACATTTATTGAAAAAATAATATACATTGAATTACAAAAAATATGTAAATTATTTAAAAAAATATATACATTAAACATACCATATTGTGTACATTTTTTAAAAAATGATGTATGATGAATATACAAAATTGAGTACAATATTAGAGAAATGTGTACACTTAATGTACATCCTTTAAAAAATGTATACATTGAATGTACACATATTTTGTTAAATTTACAAAATTGTGTACCTATAAATATACAAAATTTTAGCATTTGTTTTTTAAATAAATAATAATAAATCTGAATTATTTTAATTAAAAAAAAAAAAAAAAAACAAGGTCAAGTTAGACCGAGGTGGTAGTGAGGTGGTAGTAGTACAAATTAGTAAGGTGTAAATACATTTTTGGTTCTTACATTTTGAGTCACTTCCCATTCTGGTCTCCACTTTTTTTTTGGATGCAGTCTCTAAAATCAAAAAATTGTTCTCATTTTAGTTCCTATCATTATCTCACTAATGGAAATAGTCTACATGACAAATAGTGTACTATTGGCACATTAGACGATGCAATGACAATTAAAATTTTTAACTAACATTAAAAAAAGTCTATGTCAGCATTTAAATAAATAAAAAAAGGCACATTATAAAAAATTAAAAACAAAGTTCCTCTAATTTTTTTAAAATAAAATAAATTAATAAAATAAATTTTTCAAAAAAACATGTTCATGTTCTTTGTGTTCTTCCCTGCCTATTCATGTTCAATCCTTATTTTCTTGTCTTTTCTTTGTCTTTTTTGTACCTTTTTTTTTTTATAGCCAAACACTTCAAAACTCAAATCAATAACAATTAAACAAAATAACATTTTATTAAGCTTTTTTTTTTTTTTTGGCAACCAAATGCAACTGTTAGGAACCCACATTTGGGTATAGAATGCATTTACTTAGTTGGTTAGTTAGTTAGTTACAATCCCAAGCATGTTAATCACATTTAACACATATTGAAATTATTAATGCACATAGGGAATAATAGGACCATTAGGATAAGACCATGTGAGCCAATAGAATAGTTTCATGGTTTTATAAATACCTACTTGTAATCATATTTCTATCATTGAGGAATGAACCAATTTTTTAGTGCATTAATGCATCTCTCTCTCTCTCTCTCTATAGAGGGTGACTACTTCAAATTAAGTCAATTTTCTTACAATTCCCATAAATCCCTGTATAATTCCTATTCAATCCCATTAGGAATCACTAGATTCCTAACAACAACAAATTCTTATTCACAGACCCAGAAAATTCTAATTCACAAACCCATAATGTTCCTTCTCAATCCATGAAAAATCAATTGTAAATAAAGCAAACTCACACCACACACAACCAAAAAACCGACCCACCATTGGACCCAGTTGACCACCGTGATCCAAAATACACAACCAACACCATCAATTTGGCCTAACCACCACCGATCTCCACCTCCACCACCAATCTAAGCCCATCTCTCCACCTCCACTATTGATTTGTAACCACCAACACCAATCTGAGCCTCTCTCTCTCTAACCAAATATTACTTATCACAGATCTGAAAAGAAAGAAGAAAAAGAAAGACACAAACACAAACACGCATGAGAGAGAAAGAGAAGAATTTTTTTTAAGATAAAGAATATTGGGTTTATCTTAAAAGAATGGGTTTATCTTAAGATTTCTTTTAAGATTTTTTGGATTTATCTTAAAAGAAAGAAGAAAAAGAATGGAAAATGATTTTTTTAAAGGAATTATTTTAATTTTAATTTTTTATTAAAATGGTAATGTTGCATTTTTTAAAGGGTCCGAGTTAATGTATGCCGTTAAGGCATACATTAACTATTTTGCAGTGAAGAAGATAAGGATGGCGGCTTAGGGTGATTTTGGAGTGGTGGCTTGGGGTTTTGGTGGACAGGGATGGATCTTGCAACGACGCTCTTCTTCAAATTGGTCATTCTGTTTGGGTCTTGCTGGGTTTTGCTGGGGTTTGTCTTGTGGGTCATGCTATTTGGGTCTTAAGACCATGAGAGTTGATCTTGATTTTGAGTGGTCATGTTGTTTGGGTCTTGAGACCGAGAGAGTTGTTCTTGTTAGGAATGAATGGGAGAACTCAGGTTCATCAATGAAAGAGTGAGAGATGATAATTTGTTTTTTCTTTTCTTTGGTGTTCTTGTGATGGGTTTGAGTTCTTGTGTGTTGGGTTTGATTTAGGAAGAACAAGTTGAAGAACATGAAGAAATTTTTTGATCTCTGTTTTTTTTTTTTTTTTTTTTTTTTGTGTTGTTGTGATCTGGGTCTGTGTTTGTGTTTGATCTCTGTTTTTTTTTTTTCTTTTTTCGTTTGTGTTGTTGTAATCTAGGTTTGAGTTATTGGTTGCTAGGTTTGTGTTCTTGTAATCTGGGTTTGAGTTCTTATTGCTGGGTTTGATTGGGAAGAACAGAAAGAACAAGTTGTAATGTTCTTATGAAAATTAACAATGATAAGTAATATTTAAAAAAAAATTAAATTAGATTTAAGATTTTTTATTATTTTAATTTTAATAATATTTTAATTGCCACGTCAGTGTCATGTAAGCTAATTGAGTGTTTCGTTAGCCATGTCAGCTTTTCCTATTAGTTGAATGACGGAAAGGACCTAAATGTCAGACGTTAATTGATTTAGGAACTAAAAGTGGTAAAAATAAAATGTAGGGACTAAAATGAAAAAAGTGTAAAATGTAGGGACTCAAAGTGTATTTACACCAAAAAAATATCAAAGAAGTTAATTACTTTTATATTTTTTCATAAAAAGTTTCTTAAAATAATTTATTATCATATGTCCTCAGAGGTTAGAACATACGTTAATAAAATTATTTTTTAAATGTTAAATAAATATTTTAAATATTATTTTAATGATCATGTCAGTGCTTATTGTGCCAATAGTGCACTTTGTCTATTATGTATGTTATTTTTATTAGTGAGATAATGGTAGCGACTAAAATGAGAACTTTTTTTCGATTTTAGGTAAAAAAAGAAAAAAAAGAAAAAAAAAAGAAAGAAGGACCAAAACAGGGGAATGGACCCAAAATATAAGGAAAAAAAGAAAAGGAAAAAAAAGAGAGAAGAAAAAGTAGTGTATTTACGCTCATTAGTAATTACCCCCACTCACTGATGGCAGGGAAAGGCGGGGCATGTCTCCAGTTTAAATGAACTAAACTAAACCCTGGGCAGGGCAGTGGGCACTCAAAAACAGTTTTAGGGTTTAGGAAGAAGATGGGGTTGGCTGGGATGGAAGTTCCAATTATCGGCTCCGATTCCGTCAACTGGGTTGAGCTCTTTGTCTCTCCTTCATCCTCTACTTCTACTTCTACTTCTACTTCTACTTCACCGCCTTTCGCTCCTCTGACCGTAGAGGATTACTCCTCCTCTTGCTCTATCATTCAACATCATCACGATTCTCCTACCTATCTCATATGGTTGGTATTCTTTCGTTCATTTTCATTTTCATTTTCATTGAATTGCTATTCTAATCGACTCAACTATTCGGTGCAACAGGAGAATTCACAAAACCCTTCCTCATTCCCTTGAATTGCTACAGCTTTCTTCTTCTACTAATGCAGGTTTTCCTTCCGTCGGTCTTCGATTCACTTTCCCCGATGCGCTCTCTCCCTTCGCTTCTGTTTGTGTCTCCCAAAATCAGATTACTCTCTATGTTTTGACCATCTCGGGACTCGCTTACCTCTTAAAACTCACCAACAACATTTCCACCTATAATGTTTCCAATTCCACTTTCCCACCAGATCATCTTTTTGAGTTTGATATTCGTCGCACTCATTCCAACCATGGGCCCATCACGTCTGTAGCAGCAACCGCAGGCTGTCTTGTAGCTGGCTTCAATGATGGATCTGTCTGCTGCTTCCAACTTGGCACCATACTTGACCACACTGCTCCTGGTATTATCATCAAATTCTAATTTCAACAATGTCACTGACTATTATCACTTTTCACCACTAACATGCCTGCCTGCCTGCCTGCCTGCTTGCTTAGGTTTTGTCCATGAGCTGCGCGATGATTCAGGAATGGGTCGTTTGTGGGGTTTCATGTCCAGGTATCAGAAAACTGTTTACGTATTTATTTCTCATATCATCCAAATCAGTCTGAATTACAATGTGAAATATGATGGGTTTGTGCATAGTGTATATATGTGTATATTCAACAAATGTTCCGTTAACCAGTTAGATTTACTGTCTAGATTATTTCCCCATCTAACGGAAGTTTGATGATCTGTGCTGGCCATAAATTTTTTTTATTTTTTTAAGAATTTGCTGCTGTTGTCTTGTGGGATGCTTATTTAAAGGTTTCCTATCTTGTAATAGGATATTGGCTGGCGATTAAGGTATTGGGAGAGTAGCATTTTGCGCTCAATGGTTTTTACTCTTGTTTCTTTGAGTTCAAACTGCTTTAGTGTATGTTTGGAATGGAGGGAGACAGGAGGACAGGGGAGGAGGATGACCCACCTTCCCCTCTCCGCTATTGTGTAGTTGTATCTTTTTTATTTATTGATCTTGTTAGTTAGAAGGTGTTTCTGCTATTTTGTGTGTTGCTGGGCTTTATCTGTAACTTTGGTACTTGTTTTTCTAGGTATTGAGCTGTAACTTTCTTTCTTTGTTTCACAATAAAGGTAAGGTTACTGATCAAAAGGAAAAAAAAAAATAATAATAATAAGGTTGTATCTAGTGCATAAAGCTCCTATTTTTGTGGGCTTTGAGATTGGGGATTGCCGGATTGGTGATAGGTAGGTAGCCTTAAACCAATTGTTTTTTAAAGAGGTTGATTCCAGTACTCAAACTTGCGACCTGTTGCCTTTGGTGTAAGGCACTTGCCATCGTAGCAAGGCCCAACCTTTGTTTTATAATAATAGAGTAACTAAGTTTGTGGTAGTCATTAACCTACAGAAACTCTGTTTCATTGTTTGAATAAATTTTATCATTTTTCCAAAAATAAAAAATAAAAACAATAAAAGAGAGAGAAATGTGATTTGATTTCATACTTTTAACCTACTGCGACCCATATCATCTCTTGCTTTCCTTCTATTGGGATTACTGAGGCCTTGATTTCCAGTCTAATTGATGTTCATAATGCTAGTACTACTATAACTTGTTAATTTTTTTAATCACTGATTAACTTGTAAATATTTGTCATGCAGGGGTAGGATTGTAGGACCTGTGCAGGACTTAGTAATATATGAGGTGCATGGAAAACAATTTCTATTTGTGCTTCATTCTGATGGGATCTTACGAGTATGGGATAGTACAAGTCATAGCAGGATCTTTAGTCATTCAATGAGCATTCCAGAATTGGCAGGCAATTTCAATTACTTTCTTTTTCCCTTCCCAAACTTTCAATTTGTTCAATCATTGTATATTCATTTCTAGACTCCCATTACCTCTCAAAAAAATTTTAGACAAAAATTTATTATTCAGTGTGTTTGGGTGAGTGTATTTTCCTTGGCTTATTTTGCTTAAAAAATAAGCAAACTAGCAAAGTAAATAAACATTTGTACCTAGAAAAAATTGAAGCTTGAAAAAGCTGTAATAAATTAGAATATAAGCTTAACCAAACACACTTTGTCTTACTTTTGGACACCTTAAATGATACACTATTCTTAGATCATTGATTAGGTTTTGTCAATGAACTCTAGCTCAAATGACTCTTCTTCCTCTCTCAAATGACAAAAATTTGGTCTGTTCTGCGAATATCTGCTGTATCACTAGGAAAATATTGAAAAGGTGTTTAGAAAAATTAGGCAATCATGAATTAGGTGCTCAATTAGGTGTTCAGAAAATATGATTCTGTTTGCATAAAGTTCTCATAATTATAGTTGGTGCATCGAACAAAAAATATTGATGATGAGAAGTGAAGGTGATGCAACAATGTCAAAGGTGATTGGCTTCAAGCAAATATTTGGTATTGAAAGGAATGTAGTAAAGTTTGCTCCGCTGTAAGTTTGCTGCTCGTGCTTTATGGAGTGAAGTTTTTTTCATGTTTGAGATTCAGTGGGTGATGCTGAGGACAATTGCTTCTCTTCTTTTTGCATGGAGGAATTGTTTGGGGAAACACTCTTCCAATGTTTGGAACATGCCAGCTTGTTTGATGTGGTTAATTTGGAGGGAACGAAATACCCGCACATTTGAAGATATTGAGAGATCTGTTGATCTTTTGAAGTCTTTGCTAGTTGGGACCTTGTTTGACTGGTCTCGGATTTGGGATTTTACACTGTATTTTTTCATTTTTGATTTCCTACAATCTGTTAATTCTTCTTTTTGATTTTTTTTTGTATTTGTTTTGAGTACAATTTGTTCACCATCGTGAACATGATGTACTTTTGTTCAATAAAGATTCTATTACCTATCCAAAGAAAAAAAGGAACTTAGATGGATTTACTGAAGATTTGAAAGCTTACATATTGTGTAGAGATTTGGCACTTTTTGAGAGTGGATTATGCTGCTGGGTCTAGCAATAGTTGGCATGAAACTTGGACAATGTTAATGAGATTCTACAAGAAGTTTTGCAATAGATAGAATCTTTTTCTAAATGAGAGAAAAAGAGATAGAGACTATGTTTGTGATAGTTGTAAATTGGTGTTTCTATTACAGATGCCAATGAGCTCCAGCTCAATGCACCTCTTTTACAATAGAAAGGTAGATGGTGATGTCATAGGTTCAAGACTCACATAGATGTGTGTGATTTACCAATAAAAAAATATTATTAACCATGCTTCCTATGCCATCTAAATAAAAACTTTTTTTTTTGGTTTATTTGTTTTGCAAGCATTTAAAATGCCATGTCAAGATGACATAATTTACAAAAACTATCTGTACATGTTTCTTCTTTGACCTTTTCATCTATGTTCTTGTTTTCAATATTGATGGAAAATTTTGACGTAAGAAAAAATTTGGGAATTTGTCTATTTGTGCTTGTAGTGGGTTAAGGGGTCAGGAGTTGTGGATCTAGGGTTTAAAGTTGTAGAATTAAGGGTTAGTACTTAAATTAGATAGGTTTGATTAATATATTTTTTTTTTGATAAGTAATAAACCTTTATTAAAATTAAAAATGTATTTGGAAGGTTAAGGCTCCTACGCACGTCTCTTTCTTTGTTTGGACTGCAACTTGGGAAAAGATTCTTACAGGGGATAATTTGCGGTATAGAGGCTTCGATTTTGTTGACTGGTGCATTATGTGCCGCTGTAATGGGGAGTCGGTGAACCATTTGCTTCTTCACTGTGGGAAAGCTTTTCAGTTGTGGAGCCTGGTGTTTAGATCTTTTGGGATCTCTTGGGTTCTGCCAAGTTCGATTGCAGACACGCTCTTCGGCTGGTGGAATTGGTTAGGAAAGCACTCCTCTAAAGTTTGGAACCTTGCTCCGTTGTGCCTAATGTGGTGTATTTGGAGGGAGCGGAACTGGCGTACTTTTGAGGACAGGGACAAATCTGATGACCAATTGCTCGCTTATTTTAGTGGCTCTCTTTTTGATTGGTCTAGGGCTTGGGGACTCACCTCTAGTGATTCTATCCCTATGTTCCTTAGTTCTCTCCTTTGTAATTAGTTCTGGTTTGCTCCGTTTGTTTTTGTTGTTTTCTCTTTTGTTTTTCTCTTTGTTTGTGTCCCTCTCTGTACTCTTTCGTTGGCCTTATGTTTTCTTAAGGTTCTTTAATATATTTTTCTTACTTATCAAAAAAAAAAAAAAATTAAAAATGTAGACCATGTACACAGATTACAAACAAACTAAGCACCAAAAGGACAATAGTCAAGTATCTCAAACATGTGATCAAAGGAAAATAGAGAGGAAGCATTCATCCACTCAAATAAAGATCTGAGAAGAATAAGCTTAAGACCAGGCACTGATTTCTCCCGTCCCTCAAAAGTCTGTGCATTCCTCTCACACCAAAGGTGCCACATGAGACAATGGGGGATCTTGCTCTAGATTTTATAACTTTTGGGTTCACCTAACCTTCTGTTCCAGCTATTGAGGAGATCTTCAACCCCCTCTAGCATAACCCACATGACCCCAAACAATTTGAAAATCATGTTCCATAATGCATAAGCAATAGGGCAATGAATAAGTAGATCATAGGGTTCTAGGGTTTGATAGGAAAGAGGAAGGGTTTGAAATGGGGTTGTAAGGAAGTAGGAAAAAAGAGAAATATATGGTGTTCAAGGTTGTATGAACAGCACCCGTAAACAACAGCATAAGAATTAGAAGAAGAAAAGAGAGAATAGAAAGGGGAAAAGAACACACGAAGGTCAACATGCATCAATGCTCAAGACACTCAATATTTTTATTAATAAACTCCATCTATTCTTCAAGAACATAAATTATATATAGCCAAAAGCTTATTGTTTCCAATGGAGACATCCAAGGTTTAAATTCCCCCTCCCCAACTAGCAAACTGGACTGAGCATAAATAAATATGACTAGTAACCTAAAAACCTAATAAGGTAATCACTAATGAAAGACTAATTTGGACCCAAAGAAAAGAAAACATAAGATAAGACTCAACTAAATTAATAAAAAAACCTTGATTCGCAAGAATTGCAGAAATGACAACTTTGCCATTGAATACAAAAACTGACCATAACTTGTTAAATAAAGACCCAAATTAATTTTTTTTTAATCCTAAGACACATATAACTAGATCTTTAAAAGCACATAAAATTTACTTCAAGTTGGACTTCACATGTGGTCCCATAAAATAAATCTTGAATATAGATAACTTTGTGTAGTAACTAATTAATCTTCATGGTTGCATCAATTTTTTAGTTGCTTATGGTTACTGTAGTGTGTACTTATTTCTACAACGTTTGCTTCTTTCTTGTACTTTCAGGAGCTACTTTTAAAAGGTTATGGGTGGGCCAAGTTGAAAATGATTCAAGTATAATTCCATTGGCTATCTTGTATGGAGAAACCTCGGTATGTATTTTTCTAAATGATACCAAATGTTTAACTTGTTTTCCAAAGCCTAAAAAGTTTTGTTGTTGAAAATTATTTGTCTCAAAACCTTAGGGTATTGAAAATCGTTACACTAAACAGCCCCCCCATCCTAATAACAATGCACCCATTATAGGTCTTTAAAGTGCATAACAACAAGTGGGGTTCCTTAAGTCAAACTGAAGATGTATTAGGTATTCCTAAGTCTAATTGATGTCATGATGCAAACAATTAATTCTTATATTAGAAAGTGGGCTAACAATATATATTAAGTATCGTTTACTAACTTTTTTTTTGATAAGTAAGTATCGTTTACTAACTGATATAAACCAGTCAATTTTAGCTATTAGCAAGTGATTAACAATGCATATTAAGCACAATGTTTACTGAAAAAACCCTTTACATAAGCTTGGAATTGCACATGGATCCTGATTGGAAACAAATACACTTTCTTCCAACCTGTTGATCCCAAGTATGATGATTGTAGTCCTAAATTCTTAGTTCTTTGTGGAAGAGTGTAAACCTCTAATTAGTAGTACTCTACTCTTCCTAGATACTACTAAACTTGAGTAGGACAAACGTGGGAATTATTTTTCTGGTGTAAGCAACCTTTGTTGGATTTATCAGCTCCGTCATAATTATATCTCCAGCCAATAGGATGATAAAAGGATGGAGGGTTATTATGCTCAATTCAAAAAACATGTGAGTAGCTTAACATCCTTTTTTTTTTAATTGGTAAGTTATGCGTGAGCCCAGTGGGGTCTTCAATCTAGAACCTCACCTTCTAACCATTTTTTTAAATTCAATTGTTATAATAAGAAGATGAGGAGGATTCGAAGCCTGATTATCAATATAAAGGGAACCAAGCTATGCTATTGAGTTAAAAGGCTCTTAACCTAACCAAGTTTTTTGAGGAGCTTTATATGACCTTCTCTATAGATATTAGAGCCACGTAGAGGCAGGGAGTGTCTGCATGCTGCTTGGTTCCTTTTTGGCCTTCATCATTTGTTTCTTTGTGTTTGATGTGCTGTGTATGGGGAGAGAGGATTGTTTGCATTTTTTAAGATTGTGAACTAGCACTATTTCAGCTGAAACTTTTGTTCATGTCTTTACATGAATGAGTGCTGCTGCTAACATGTCTACATCTACACTACAACACTTCATAGATTAGCTGAATTTTAGAAGATAATTTTTTTTTTTTTTTCTTCTTTTTGGGTGTCCTTTGTATACTCTTCATGTACTAGGGTTGTGCCACTTTTGCACTATTAACTGATTACAATTATCCATAAAAGATTTATTAAAAAAAAAAAAAAAACGGTTTGAAGGGAATTCATTTGGTAGAATTTTGAATTAATTCTTTTAATATTAACTCTCCCTCCCTCCCTCTCTCTTTCTCTCTCTCTCCCTCTTGCAGCAATTGATGATAATCAGATAGCCGATTCAGATCATTTAGTTTGTTCCAACTTACTATTTTATTGTTTCAAAGTTCAATGTTCAGCTGATAATCACATTTAAAACTCTCCAAAGTAGGTAGAAAGTATGTGATCATGGCTTACCAAATGTACATGCTTGCAGGGATAATGATTTGATTCCTTGCCAAAAAAGAAAGAGTAATGATTCTATGTAACACTTAAAAACTATAGTTTGGCTGGTAGCATAAGTTGGTTTTTTGTTACTTATAAATGTTCAGTGATATATGACCGAGCTGATATTTTGCCCATTATGATGAATTTCTTGGTTCAACTTTAGGAAGTAAGCTTGGAGATGATCTATGTATATGGCCTCCATTGTAGTTTTGGTGACAGGACCATTTTGTTGCTGGAGCCTTCTGTTCAAAATATACTTTTGGAGGAGGTAAACGATTGGTTTGTCCATCCATTGCTTTTCTATTTTTTGTATGTGGAGAATTATTCATTGCACCAAATTTACTACTGCCCTGATTTTATTTAAGGGGGGATGCATTGATGTCAAACTTACCTCAGACAAGATATGGATACTGAAAGATAACGGATTGGTGTTTCACAACTTGTTACTTACAACTGTTAATGTGTAAGTCTATTTGTGCCTGTTAATTTTGTGTTCACCTTGTTTCTTTCTAATGTTAAATTATACCATAGATTTGATCAGCCTTCTTGCTATCTTGATATTTTAGGCTTAGTATGTCCTGTACAAAAATGAGGCAATTACCTCTATGCCACTTTTTGGCTTGAGTATGTTTATAACCTTCAGCTGGTTTTTGGCTTGCCCCATGTGTAGGTTGAGCAGCGAAATTTTAGATTTTTTCCTGTAAATGTTGCTACTTGCTAGTTCTGTCCCCCCCTTTCTTTTTTTCTTCTTGTTTTTACACTAATGATTTCTTTTTACAATATCTTTTCCTATTCCTTGGTTATATTTCAGTCTTACATGCATATATGTTTGCACTTACAGAATGAAGAACTATGGAGAGATTGTTTTATGTGTAAGCTAAATTTTTGTTCCCAAACTGCAATAAAGTGAGACTTTAAGTTGGTATTGTGTATGCTCACATGCATGTGTTTGTTTTTATGTTCACAAATATATATGATATGTAAGCATTTCATTACTCTTCTATTTGATTGTAATTTTTATTATTTATATGTTTGCTGTCCATATGTATTATTGTCCAAGGTTAATTTATTCTGAAACATCATTGTTAGGGAAGAAGCACAATGTTATGCCTTGCAGGAAGAGTTTGTGGCTGACCAGCTATTTCAAAGTTCTGAACATTCTTCAGATGATCTCCTTTGGATAACACATTCAATATTTTCATCTGGAAAGGTACTGCGTCTGGTGTTGTAATCTTATGTTTCTTAACTTTCTGGTGTTCATGGCTTTCAAGTTACTAATTGAAAAGGCCAGGTTTTAAACTGGAGCTTAAACACCTCCTGCTTGCATTAAAAAAAAAAAAAAATTCTGTTGTCATGGTTTTTTATTTTGTTTGTATGAACACATGCACAACTCTCATGAATGAATGTACAAACGTGTACAATTGCTGGTCTTGTTTCCTGCAAAAATCCAACTTCATTGGAACTTCTGGATTTATAGCCTCTTTTTTCTGTGCATGAATTGTGATTCATTTGGAAAAATTGAAATTGAAATTTCGTCATTTAGCATGTTTATGAAAAGTTTCAACAGTCATTTGGAGTTTTAGGAACATAGATACTAAAATGTATTACTAAAGAAAAGCTTACTGAAACCAAAACCTTTCTTTGTATTTATCTTTTTACTTATTTATTTATATTCAGTTAAATGTTCAGCTGAACCCAAGAAGGATAGCTTTTCCAAATCTTTATTTTTTTTTTTGGGATATGTAATAAGATTTTTTTTATATAAAAAAAGGGACGCCCTAGTACAAAGGAAGTGTACAGGGGTCAAAAAATCAAGTATAAAAATTACATAATCAAGTAAATCAAGAAAAGAAGAAAATGAATCGTTTTGCAAAGTTGACAACCAATCCAATAAGGTTTTAAAGAAAAATAAATTGAGATCTAGCATGGATCTCTCATTATCTTCAAAATACCTGCTATTTCTTTCCCTCCAAAGGCGCCAAATTAAACAATTGGGAACAATTGTCCATATATGACCATTTCGTTGACGACCAAACCTACCTTGCTAGCAAGTTAGGAGTCCCACAACTAACTTTGGCATAGTTCAACTAACTCCAAATAAACCCAGAACCATAGACCGTGGATCTATAGCAACCAGAAAATAAAGGAAAAGATGGTCAATCGATTCACCATTACACTTGCACATATACCACTAAATCCAATATCCAAACCTTCTTTTTTCTTAAATTGTCAATCATCGAAAATTTCCCCAAATCAATAGTATAGACAAAGAATGCCACTTGAGAAGGGATCTTCTACTTCCATATGCTTTTCCAAGGGAAACAAAAATCGTTAGAGCTAACTAGAAGATAGTAATAACTAATAAGAACTAACCATAAACCCCTTTTCTATCTGGTTTCCAGCTCATTTTATCCTCACCAATTCCCCTTATAGAAGAGCCATATATGGTATCCATGAAGCTCAACAAAGCCTCCAATTCTGAATCATGGACAGCCCTAAAAAAACTTACATCCCAATGAAGGACCCCATTATTGAACTTCATAAGGTTAGCCACACTTGCCTCCTTATCTCGGAAAATTTTAAATAGTTCAAGATAGCTAACAACAAGAGGAGTCTCCCTACACCACCGGTCTAGCCAAAACTTCACTCTCGACCCATCACCAATTTCATACAATATTTAACGGGACAAAGAAGGCCATCCTTGGCTAATATTTTCCCACAAACTAACACCATAGGGACTAGTAACTGAACTAGTACACCAACCACTCCATGCACATCCATATGTCGCTTACCTTATACACATCCATATTTCACTTCTATCACTTGTCGCCAAAGAGCATCCCTTTTAAGCCCAAATCTCCACAACCACTACCCAAGCAATGCTTCATTAAAAAGTCTCAAATTCCTTATCCCCAAACCACCTAGAGAAAGAGGAGTACAAATAGTGACCCATTTAACTAGGTGAAATTTGGGTTCATTCCCTAGACCACCTCGTAAGAAATTCCATTGAAGTTTTGCAATTTGGTTAGTCATAGAAGAAAGGATAGGAAATAAAGAGAGAAAATAAGTAGGTAAATTTGATAAGAGTACTTTTAATTAAAGTGACTCTACCTCCCTTGGATAAGTACAAACGTTTCCATCCTGCTAATCTCCTTTCCACCTTCTCCAAAATTGGGGTTCATATTGTCTTATCCATGAATTTTGCACCCAAAGGAAGACCAAAATATTTCATTGGGAGAGTACCTCCTTGCTTGTAGCCAAGGACATTCAATAATAACTCAATATTATGAACCGCTCCCACAGGAACAAATTTTGACTTACCCCAGATTTATTTTTAGACCTGAAACAACCTCAAACCAAATGAGCACTATACAAAGAATCGGAATCTGATCAAGGTCGGCATCACAGAAAATAAGCATGTCATCAGCAAAGAGGAGATGGGACACCACCAAAGATCTTCCCTCTAAATTACCCTCACGAAAACCTGACATGTGACCTTTATGGACAGCTTTATTCAACATTCTTCCAAGAGCATCCATGACCAAAGCAAATAAAAAAGGAGCCCAAGGATCACCTTGTCTCAACCCTTTGGAGCTCTTGAAAAAACCACAAGGAGAACAATTAATAAGAATATAAAAAAGAATAGTAGATAAAGAAAAGAAAATCCACCACCTCCACTTATCAGAGAAAACACTACACTAGCAAATTCATAAGAAAGCCCCAATTCACATGATCAAAAGCCTTCTTAACATCTAGTTTATAGAGTAACCCTGACCAATCTTTAATCTACTATCAAGGCATTCATTAGTAATAAGTACAAGTTTGAGAATTTTCCTGAAGTTGAAATGATATGAAGCTAAAATGATATCTCCCATGACTGTGTAGTGGAGTAGCCAAAAATTTAGCAATAATTTTATAACAACACCACCCCCCCCCCCCCCCCCCCCCCCAAACAACAAGACCAATAGGGTGAAAGTCCCTGACTTCTACTGTTGTAGTTTTTTTTTTTTTTTTTTGGGAATGACCTTTAGCATAAAAATGGCGAAACACAACCATAATATCTGGTTTGAGAATCTCCTAGCAAGTTTGAAAAAATGCCATGGGAAAACCATCTGGCCTAGGCGTTTTATCGCCATTAAAATCCTTAATGAATTCAAATATCTCTGCCTCCTCAAAAGGTCTCTCTAACTAGTCCACATTATCTTTGGATATTGTTGGAAATTCCAGCTCATTTGGAAATGGTCGATCAACTTGCTGCTTCATGAAAAATTGAGTAATACAATCCACAATCATATCCTAATTGGAAGACAAACTCCCATTAACCATAAGATTCTCGATACCATTATTTCTTCTATTAGAATTGGCCATCTTGTAAAGAAATCTTGTATTGGAATCCTCCTCCCTCAGGTGCAGCATCCTAGACTTTTGTCTCCCACTAATCTCTTCTAATGAAGTGATCTTCTCAATTTCTGTATGGAGATTTATCTGTTCTAATTTTTCCTTAGTTGTTAGGGTGAGTCTCCCCTTTAACACCTAAGCATTTAAATTAATCCATAACCGCTACTTCTTAATAGTGACATTTCCAAACTCTGCATCATTCCTCTTTTTTGGATCTAATTTCAAAGTTGTCGACTTCTTAGCCAATATATAGCTAAGAGTTCCTTGAAATAGATAAGATGCCCACCAAACCTTCACTTTATCTCAGAACCTCTATGCCTTCAACCACATATTTTCAAAATGAAAAGGAATTCACCCTCTCTGTTGGCTCCCACCCTTGAAAAAAATTAGAAAGTGAATTGATAAAACTCCAGACATCCTTTTTTGGGAGAAATTAGTGAAATGATCTGCCAAAAGTGAAGGGAAGAGAAGCCGATCTATTCTAGATGCTAAGGAGGAATTAGACTATGTTTAAAGGCCCGCTTCCATAAGGATATCCATTAGCCCATGAAGAGAGATGAAGTCAGAAAATTCATACATAGACTGGGTATAACTTATAGCCCTTAATCTCTCTGATGGAAAACGGATTACATTAAAGTTGCCTCCTAGACACCATAGCAAATTCCACCAACTGATAAGTCCTGCCAGTTCCTCCCACATTTCTCTACACTTGAAAGCCCACTCAAATTGATCACCAACATTTTTAAATTTGCAAGAGATTGAAAAATATCCCACCGCTTCCTCGACATTTTCCACAACCCTTCAATTCTACATGAGCAAAATGTCGTCAAAAGCACCTTCAAAACCCAAATACAACCAATCTATATAAGAACTACTCCAGATACTTTAACAATTCCTCTAGTAATCAACTCTAGATTAGTCCCCTGCAAACAAACAATATCAGCCCTCCAAGTACTGCAAGGTCTTATCACAGTCAAGTGTGGATGTCCACCCATTCTGAGTCACTACGGACTCATTGATGCCAAGAAGCTCAGCTGCAGCACCATCAGAACATTTGACCATTGGGGATAGCGTTGTGGTGTGTGTCGGTTCAAATTGAGACTGAATTGGCTCAAGCCTCTACTTCATCGGAACTCAAAAACACCAAAGGACCCATCTCAGTGCTCATCGAGACACATGGCATGCTTTGCACTCTCTTTACCCATGAACACTGAACAAAGAGAAGTCCCTACATCTCTGATAAATACGTAACATGTAAAGAGTACCTCCCTCTTTAACCAAGAATTTGAAGGTTTTTGACTCAATGAAAAAGAAAATGGAAGCTCCTATGATGACAAGAAAAAACTAAAAAATTTGTGACTAATCCGAGGTAGCCAGGCCTCCAATGACCAATCCTACCTTTCATGGAGTAACAATCATGTTGAAAGTGATATTTCAGCAATTGTTATTCCCCTTCTTTGCTTATTGGCCAATTTTTGACCAATGTTTTGAGGGGAAAAAGGTCCGAAGTAACATCAGAAACTAGACAAATAGAAGTTGTGGGGACAGTCAACTATTCCCACTGATAACCCCACTTTTCAAATTACCACTGTTAAATTGGGTGGACATAATCACCTGGCTTGATCACCTTCTTAAAAGGAGGAAAATAGGCTATGTTAATAGAGCAATTCCTGAGCCTAAGACAGATGATTCCACTTATGGTGTTACTTGCACTTTAAAAAGAAACCAAGTTCTTAATTTAAGTTGCAATGACTTAAAAAAAAAAAAAATTCCAGCTCTGCCCTGTATTTTATGTATGAAATGCTCATCATTGCCTTTCAGAAAGTTTTCACAGTGCTTTGCTCTATGCATTTGCAGGATCATATTGTGCCATTTGTGTCCTCAATTTTCTTACGCAGGCTGCTTTGTCCTGGTATTCATCATAATATGTCTTTGCGTGCAACTTTGCTGGATTACAATAGGCACTGGTCTGATTCAGAATTCCAGTCCTTAACTGCTGATGGACTGAAAAAGGAAATCCTTTCACTGATTGAACATGAGGTTCTTGTTGTTTTGTTATTTCAGATTCTAATAATTCTGTCTACTTTTTGTTTTGTTTTGTTTTTTATTTATTTATTTTGGAAGTAATCTCTCTCTCTCGCTCTGAATTTTTTCTTTTCTTTGGAGGAGAGGGTGATATTCTGGAGGTTGTAATTAAACTAATAAACTATGTATCTTTTGCTAGGGGTCCACTGAAAATTCATCAGTATTTTATTGCTGGAAAAATTTCTGTACGCAATACTACCATAACTGGTGCAAGAACAATGCTCCATGTGGTTTGTTTGTTGACTCCTCTTCAGGTGCTATTGGTTTAATCAGAAAGAATTCATTCTCTCTTTTTCGCTGTATGGAGGATATTGAGCGGCTTATCAGTGGTATATTGGAGATCCTTGCTTTTTCTGAAGTAGATTTAATCCTATGTTCCATTGTTTTTGGACAATTTTCAATTGTTATTCATTGTCACCCACTGCCCCCTTTCTCTCTTCTTGAACTGTTACTAATAATTCTGTTTCATATTTGTATTCTGCTAGGTTCTTCTGATGAATTTGGTGATCTTGTAAGCTCTGGGTTAGATTTATTTGATGATGTTCTTGAGTGTGAGATTCTTCTTGAAGTGTTCAGGTGTGTTATTAGGATAAGTCAACAATTAGGCAAAACAGCTTCTGCCATATTTTATGAATCACGTGTTAGCGCGCCAGTTATTTCATCTGAAGAAATTCTTCCTTGCGTATCAAAGATTCTAGTAACTGGATATAGTTCATCAGCAGCAATGCTCCATATATCTGATATTGGAGCTGATATTGCTTGGGAGAAGAAAATGGCAGATCATAAAAATCTTCGGAAATTCTCTATTGACATGCTTGTATCGCTTCATGCATTGTGCAAAAGAGCTGACACATGGGGAATAGTTTTAAATGTAATTGAGAATTTTTTAAAATTTATTGTACCTCGCAAAATCATACACAATCTTGATGCCGAAACACCATCAAGTATCAATGCTGTCACCTTGGTCCAGGCTACTTCTCAAATTTCACAGGTGATGTTTGAAACTGCAATGGATATTCTTCTGTTTCTAACCTATATGGTGAACATAAGTGGGCAGGTACTTTTTCCTTATTTTATAAATTTTGTTGTCAGCAATTGTTCTTTTAGTACTAAAACAAAAATTTTGGTAATTGTTTAATGAAATTAAATACTATTTGATATTTCTTCATTTGTTATCTATTTATATTTTTAGCAAGCAAGTAGGAAAATTTTCCAGTTCTATGATATAGATATGCCTCATAATGCAGATATATTTTTCTTGCATGCTTATCTGCTTGAAATACCAGAAGCAAAGTTCATTTGTCTCCTGTCAGTAGTGTTGCTTTGATCAAAATTTGTTCATTTATAAAGCATGATCAATGGTATATATAGTTCTTATGTATGTATGAATGAAAAGAGTTGCTTATAACATATTATTGAAAATTTGGGATAACTGGTTAGGGTTGCAAACATGAACTGACTACTCTGATACTCATGTATTTAATTTTACCTGTCATGTTTCTGTTTGCTTTACATAGATTAACTATTTTAATATGTGTAGAAAATCCTTTAAATTTTGCATGCAGATCCATATGTGCCATGATGATATATCCAGAATACAACTTGAAATGGTCCCAATGATTGAAGAAATCGTTTCTGAGTGGCTTATCATTCATTTCTTTGCCACCACACCATCTCAACCAGCTGCAATTGAGGATTTCAGTTTGCAGCTTTCATCATTACAAATTGGTAAGTTTATGCTATGGTTTACTATGCATTTGCTATTGCTGTCCAGGTTTCTCAACACATGGAATAACACTATGATATTTTAAGATAAAGAGTATTTTGTTACATAAAATTGCTTATTTTAATAAATAACATTTAGTTGTAATATCTGCATAACATATGATGTTAAATTGGAATATTCTCTAGCAAGGCAGGCAATTTTGTAACATGAAACATGCTACAGTTACTTTAGCCTTCTTTGGGTTATTGACACTTGTTGAAAATTGGGTGCCAGATGTATACTCTGCCATTTCTATATAGCAATAGCCAATATGTGCCTTAGGGTTCAGGGAGTTGGATCTTATGTGGGTTATATTGCGTGATGTACTACAGACTTGGTAATCATCCTGTTTTTTCCTTGGTCCAGACAGCAATATGGGTAAAAGGTCATGGAATGAGAAGCTTGGAAAATGTCACTTCACATTGGCTTTTATCCTTTTACTAAACATGCAAAGTCTCCCTGGAGGTCATACCCTCCTTTCTTCAAGATGTCTCCCTAATCCGCATGATATTAGTAATTCGATTCAAGACTTTACCAGCTGGATTATTTGGGGCAAGTCTGGAGAGCCCTCTTCATTCTTGAGCCACTCAAGAGAGCTTGCACTGATACTTCTTAGACATGGCCAGTATGATGCTGCCAAGGTGATTATTCTGCCTTCCCTATTATGAGAACCTTTATATTATATTTTAAGAAATTTCTCTGAAACCTTCTGTTTTTGTTTTTTTCTGTTTTTGTCCCTCTAATTATTTGTAAAGTACCTACTCACAATGGTGGAGGCACATTTACGGAAGGAGAAGACATCTCAAAGTATTCAAGATAGTGATAGTCAATGGTGCATACTTCATCATCTTCTAGGATGTTGCTTCCTTGCTCAGGCACAATATGCTTCACATGGAATGATGAAAGAGAAGAAAGTCAATGAAGCTGTTTGCTGTTTCTTCAGGTATTCAATATTCTCTAAGACTTCATAGAAAGGACATGGGAATGGATTGGAATTAGACCTCTTCAGGATTCAAAAATTTGAAACTTTACTTTCTTTTACCCTTTTTTTAAGTATGTTTTATTATGTGACTAATACTTTAGTACAAAGGAGTTTTCCTTTCAATGAATTTTATTACATTAAAAAAAAAAGTATAAAAGGAAAATTTCATTCATGATTTTTGGAGGAGCTATACTCCATCAATTTCAGACATTAGGGTGATGTGGGAATGCAAATAAAATTTTATTTAAAAGTTAGCCAAGAGCCTTGTTGTTCAACTGACATTTTTTGGTATTTCCAATGGAGACATCAATGTTCATATTCTCCAACCCTAATTCTAATTTAGTCTTATTGAATTTTATGAGTTATTTGTATTTTTATAGGTCAATTGGATTTTATTTTCAGTCTTTAGAATTGATTAGGTTATTAGTAATTTTGTTTAATTTCCTTGAGTCAAAGTTATTTTTGTAGTTTTCTATATGAAAGTATGCTATTGTATTCCTATATAGACAGTTTACAGCTTGATTAATAAAACTTCTTTTAGAAGTCTTCCAATGGTCTTGTGCTTACTCCAGCCAACTTTTAAGTGTTGACTCCTAGGTTTGTTCTCTTTTGCTTAGTGCTAACTTCAAGCAAGACTAGTTGTTAACCCCTAGGTTATTTGATGCTGGAAAGTTAAAGAGCTATATATTTTAATTTAGTATTATTTAATTTCGCAAGTCTATATTTTATTTTAGGTCGTAATAGTTTATTAAGTTTATTAGGCTGTTATTAATATAATTTGTAGAAGTAAGGTTATTTTTGTACTAAGGCAATTAAGGTCTCCCATTCCAATTAGAATTTGGGTTTAGTACTCCTATGTAAATAACTACTTACCCAAAAAAAAAAAAAAAAGGTACTCCTATGTAAATAGCTAACAAAGGGGAGATTATTTTGATGAACAAAGATTTCGATTGAAATTGTCTCTGTAGTCTGGTGCTGAGTCCAGCCCACCATAGGTGCAGACTCCAAGCAAACATAGGTGTTGACTGTCAACACCAATGTGCTGACTCTATGGTCAGGTTAAAAGCTATTACAAGGTGTTGAGAACATGGCGGATGTATCTTTCCCTTGGAATAACGTATGGAGAGTGAGAGCTTCACCTTGGGTTGCTCTGTTCACTTCGACCAACGCTTTGGGGAATTTTTTTTTTTTTTTGATAGGTAAGAAAAAGTATAATAAAAGGTCTGCTAAAAGACATAAGCAGCCAAAGGTTACAAAAAAACAACAGCTATATGCAAGAAAGAAGCGAATCTATAAACATAGTGAGAGATTCACTAGATGTGAGTCCTCAAACCTGGGACCAATCAAACAAGGTGCCAACAAAGGAGGCAAGTAGCTGATTGTTTGAGCTCTTCACATCCTCAAAAGTGTGACTATTACACTCCCTCGAAAGACACCACATTAAACATAACAGAATCAAATTCCAAATATTGGACAAGTATTTCCCCTACCAAAAAGAAGAATAGTCTTGATGGGAAATCTATGAGCCACCTATTTCTTCAATGTTCAATGTCTACGGCTCTCTAGCCATTAGCACTAAGCCTCTTCATCGTAAGTTGGGTGATGTTAGGCTCACTAATTGATCTTTTAGCATGTTGGAAAGGGAAATTTGTAAGCATACTAATAAGAGATTTGGAGGCCAATTCCTCTATGCCTAATTTGGACCATTTGGGGAGGTGGATTGACACACTTTTGAAGAAAAGATGCTATGGTATTCGTAAGTACAACTGAAATTATTGCTCCTTAAAGCTCTTTATGAGTGGACATCAATCTCTACTTTTCCCGTATAGAACCTTGTGGATTTTATAGCTAAGTTGAACTTTAGATGATCCTCTTGTAATTTTTTTGTAATCTTTTCTCTTTCTTTGTATACTCCCATGTCCTAGAGTTGTGCCCTTTTTGCACTTTAAATGTAGCTAGAAGGTGTGAATGTGTTGGTGGATTTACTTTACTCTATACAAGTTATAGATAGGAATGAGGATTGTTTGCTTTGCAATCCAAATGGGAAAAGGGAAATTTAATGTTCGGTCCATTCTGCATGTTTATGAGACGTGCGCCTCACTTTGTGTTTCCTTGGAAAAGTATTTGGGGTGGTAAGTTTCCATGTAAGGTAGCTTTCTTCGTATGGACAGCAGCTTTGAAGTTCATAATGGCCGTAAATAGCCTTGTTAAATGGAAGATAGTGGTTTTAATAGATATGTAATTTGTAAGGGCAGTAGCAAAACAGTTGAGCTCTTGTTGGTGCCATAGCTAGAGAGTTGTGGTCTATTGCACTTAGGGCTTTTGGGGTACTTTAGGTAATGACAGGTCAGGTAATGGACTGTTGACTATTTGTAGAGGGGGTGTTTAGACATCACCAAAACAAGGTTATGTGGAGAGAGAGGAATTGCCGGAATTTTAAAGAACGAAGAGTAATCTATGCAAGATATTAAGAATAGCTTTTTGAGATCTTTTTTATTTATTTATTTTTAATATTGTACTTTGATTGGGGGGTGTCTTGTAGTTCTATTGTTGACTTTTTTGCACCTCATGAGTGTTTGATTTTAAATCTTTAAGGGCACTTACATTTGAGCCATACTTCTTTCTAATAAATTGCTCTCATAAACAAAAAAAATAACAACAAAACTTGAGTCCCAAAAGTTTGGTGTTTTTTTTTTTTTGGGATAAGTAGTAAATTTTATTGACATCAAAAAAGGGACACCCTAGTACACAGGGAGTGTACAAGGGGTCAACAAAAATTACAAGAATCAAGAAAATCAAGAAAGGAAGAGAATCATTGATTTCGCAAAGTAGCCAACCAATCTAATAAAGTCCTAAAGAAAAAAAGCTTGAGGTTTGGTATGGATCCCTCATTATCTTCAAAATACCTACTATTCATTTCCTTCCAAAGACACCACATTAAGCAAAGGGGAACAATTAACCATATATGACCATTTCTACAACGACCAAATCTGTCTTGCTAGCAAGCTAGAAGCTCCACAATAGACTACGGCATAACCCAACTTACTCCAAATAAACCCAAAACCATAGACCACAAATCCATAGATGGTCAACCGATTTATCGTTACACTTGCACATATAACACCAACCCAATATCCAAACCTTCCTTTTACGTAAATTTTCAATTGTCAATCATTTCTCTAAAGCAGTAGTCGAAACAAAGAATGCCACTCGATAAGGGATCTTTTGCTTCCAAATACTTTTCCATGGAAAACAACAATCATTAGTGCCTACTAAAAGACTATTTTTTTTTTGGATAAGTAAGAATGATATAAATACAAGAGTCTACTCTATGCATGAAGAACATAGAGCAAACCCAGAAAGTACAAGAAGAAGAAAACAGAGAAAAAACATAAGAGAAAGCCAAACAACAGAATAATTACAAAAGAGAAAGGGAGCAAAGAAAAGAAGGGAGGGAATCATTGGATGTGAGTCCCCAAGCCCGAGACCAATCAAAAAGAGTTCCACTAAAAAAAGCAAGCATTTGATCATCGGAACTATCCAAATCCTTAAAAGTCCTCCAATTCTGTTCCTTCCAAATACACTATAGGATGCATAACGAGGCTAAGTTCTAAATCTGAGACGAATGCTTCTCCAGCCAATTCCACCAGCCAAAAAGCAAGTCTAGTATTGATCTAGGTATAACCCAAGATAAGCCAAAAGTTATAAAGACAAAGCTCCATAACCGATAAGCCATCTCACAATGAAGAAGTAAATGGTCTACTGTCTCTCCACAATGACGGCACATAATGCACCAATCCACAAAATCCAATCTCCTCAATCTCAAGTTATCGCCCGTTAGGATCTTATTCCAAGCTACACACCAAACAAAAAAAGAAACTCGCCTAGGGGCCTTTGCTCTCCAAATAGCTTTCCAAGGAAAGACAGTTGAGGGAGAATCCCTTAATTTGTTATAATACGACCAGATGTCAAAAGCCCCATTAGGCTTGCATTTCCATCTCATCTGGTCTCCCGCTAAAAGACTATAATAATTATTAACTATGAACCCCTTATTTCTATCTAGTTTCCAACGCATCTTATCCTCACCAAACCCCTTTACTGTAGCACCATATATGGTATCCATGAAGCTCGTCACAGCCTTTAATTCCCGAGCATGAACGCCCCTAAAGAAACTTACATCCCAGAAAAGGACTCCATTAGTGGACTTCATAAGCTCTACCACACTTGGTGTTGACTATGGATCCTTAACCAATAACCTAGCCTCCTTCATCCCTCAGCCTTTAGGATCAAGGATAGTGCGAAAATATTTACCTCTTATCCATTGACTATGTCTTTCAGCCTGAACTTAGACCTTGACTCACTCTTCGTGGGAAAACCTTATAAAAGAACCCTTATACCTTGTTTGGATGGAGAGGGAGTAGAGGAGAGTAGGGTAGAAGGAAGGAGAGTAAGTTAAATTACCTTATTTGGATGTTTTTTAAGGGAGGGATTTGGAGGGGTTTGGAGGGATTCTAACTATTTCTTACCCCTCATTTTTATCCCTCAAATTGGAGAGATTTGGAGGGAAAGTAAAGCATAGAAATACTTGACCAAATGAATTACCAAATTTACCCTTACCATATCAACAAAATTACAAGCTATGAAAATATTAATTATTCTTCTCCCCCTTACTTAATTTTAAAAACATCTAAACAAGGTGGAGAATAACCATTCCCGTCTACTCTTCTCCCCTCTACTTTCCTCTGCTCTCCTTTCCCTCCAAACTTCCAAACATAGCATTAGGCTTTTGGGGCATCACACCAATGTATGCATTACTCAAGCTGACATTTCGCTTACACTTCTTCCAACATTGTTCTTTGGAGTGCTTCACCCTAAGGCAGAATGTTTCCCTACCAATGCCTTTTTACATTCCATAGCTTGCTTTATCCAAAAACTTAAAAATCCACTTCTATAAATAAAAAAAGAAAGGTAGAAATGAATTGTGTACTGTTTGTATACAATGATATAACTACAAGAGTATTATGTAATACATACGGATCTAAACCAAACTTTTTTTTTGGGGGAATGAATTATGGAGTCTTAAGAATTGTGCATGAAAATATGTAAGAAAACAAAGAGGAATATATCCCCATCATAAAAAATTGTGGGGATTCCAAGATGGAATCATTACTTGCTATGGGCGTGTCATTAGTTCATTGTTATTTGGTACAGAGCAGAATAGTGATCACCTAATGTAATTAATGCAGCTGCTTAGTTTATAAGGATCGCCTCTATTTTGCCTTGTACTCTAAAGTGCCTATTACGCTTTTGACGGACCGTTCCACATTCAATTAGATTAATCTTAAATTTGTATTTTCTTGATGATTTATAAAAAAGCAAAGACTGTTCACTTCTAAGATCAGAACAAATAAATGAAAAGCAAAATATTTGAATTTTGAAGAACTAGTATATCACATTATAAAGGAATAAATGTATATTCTATCACAGTCTCTCTGTGTTTTTGGTCTTACTAGTTTTGGTTGCAAATCTTCAATTTAAATATTGCATTAATTTCATGGCTTTAAATGCTCACCTGTCTTGATGGTTTGGATTGCCATTGGGAATTTTTTTGTTCAGAGCATCGTCAGGAAAAGGAGCTTCCCAGGCTTTGCAGAGTTTGTCTCACAAAGCAGGATTTGAGCATCTTAATTTCAGTGAGCTTAGTCAGAAAAGATTGCAATTATTAGTTATTTTTTATAACATATTGACGATTTTTTTTTTTTTTTAATGTTGTTCATTTTTAAGTATTTGTTATTTTCTTTTTTCCCCATCCCAGCTGATTGTGTATCAGATGCTGCATGGAGATTACATTACTATCAGTGGGCAATGCAGATTTTTGAGCAACATAATATTAGTGAAGGTGCTTACCAGTTTGCACTTGCTGCTCTCGAGCAAGTTGATGAAGCTCTAAGTCCTAATGGTGAAAACTCAGGTGGAGATCCATTAAGTGAATCAACTGCCACTACCAAAGGAAGACTTTGGGCAAATGTCTTCAAGTTTACATTAGATCTTAATCACTATTATGATGCATATTGTGCAATAATTACAAATCCAGATGAGGAGAGCAAATACATCTGCTTGAGGCGTTTCATATTTGTTCTTTATGAATGCGGTGCCATGAAGGTTCTCTACGAAATCATAAAATTTCCATTATTGTTTTTGCTGTTGTATCCAATATTCTTTTTACTTCATTAGAGAGAGAGAGAGAGAGAGAGAGGGAGAGAGAGAGAGAATCTTTGATGTGATTTTCAAAATCCATTTAGGAGAGACAAACAGCATTACAAACTGGCTTGGTTTTGTCTCTCAAAAAGTGCTAAAAGAATTGTCCGTAAAGCTTTGGCAAGCCTGAAAGTAGGGTAGAACACTTTTTGCAACATGCCAAATGCCTTTGTACAAATTTAATATGGAAACTCCTCAACTAGGAAGCATGAATACCTCAAAACACCTGTTAAACTGTAGCTTATTATTGGTACATATTCGATGTGGCTACATAGGGACGTGGTGGGATATCTGTCTCTTACATATCCATATAAAAAAATAGTTTTTTTTTTTGGATAGAGAATACTTTTTTTTTTTTTTTTTGGGATAGAGCATGTATATAGCATGGATACAAATTTTTTTCCCTTTGGGGGTGTGGGGGTGGGAGAATGGATTGAAACAAAAGGTCTGGTACTTCAGAAGGTTGGAGACCTTCAAATCTCTATGAATGTAAAACATGAATTAGGGACTAAGGCTTTGTTTGTTGTTGTTGTTTATAGCTTCAATATTAGTATTCAAATTTTAACTAGAAATCAGATCTGCATATATATGTTTAGAAATATGTGATTATATATTAATTAATTAATGTATGGCCGCCACATCATATCCTAAATATTCAAGAATTGACATAACACCACATCCATATGGTATTGTTTCCATATCCCATATCTGTATTGATGCTTCATACCGCCTCAGTTTCTGCTTATTCCATCAACATTTGTCAACCTTTGGTGCAGGAGGCTTTATACACTCCATGCTGTGTTAGTTATTTTCATCATTTGACACTATTAGACTAATTTTCCAATCCGCCTGTTACCAGTGAGTTTGATGCATTTTATATTGATTGCAGATTCTTTGTGGTGGTCAACTACCCTTTATTGGCTTAAATGATAAGGTAGAACAAGAGCTTGCCCGTAAGGTGTGTGCCTTAGTTGCAAAACAAACTATCTGCTTTCTTGTTCAGGTTCCTGCACATCAATGTTAATGACATTCCTGCTCTGAAATATTTAGGCAGAGCGTTCTGATATATTGGCAAAGCCAAACTTATATAAGTTGCTGTACACATTCGAAATGCATCGACATAACTGGCGAAGAGCAGCAGGTTACATGTACCTATATTCAGCTCGTTTGAGAAGTGAAGCAACTCTGAAAGACTACCAGAACACTGCTCTTGTGCTGCAAGAGAGACTGAATGGGCTCTCTGCTGCTATCAATGCACTGCATCTTGTTCATCCTGCATATGCTTGGATTGATCCTCTGCCTGAAGGAAATTCTCTTCACAATGAGCATTATCCTCGTAAAAAGGCTAGAAAAGTGGAGGAACAGGGTAAATAAAGCAATTGAAGATTGAGTTTTTTTTGTTTAGTTTTTGTTTTATATTTACATCTTTGTTCTCATAACTACCACATGTTTTGACCTCTTGTTCAACTGGTACTTCCTAATGTTTCCAACAGAGATGTCAATTATTTGAATCCCCTCTCAATCCACATCACACACATACACTTAAGATGTATCAAAATAACTGCCATGGGTTTTCTTGCATCCTTCATGCTAGACTTTCCTTGAGATATATAGAGTTTTAGTATGTGCATTATACTTCTTCATTTGAGTCAATAATATTTATTCTTTATGCTACAGCAGTGTGCAATGATGTTCAGTCTCAAAGGTGGCAGTCTTATATTGATATCGAGAAACTGGAGAATGAGTTTGTGCTTACTTCAGCAGAATATTTTCTTTCAATGGCAAATGTCAAATGGACGTTTACTGGTAAAAGTCTTCAACATCTTTTGTCAAATGAATATTTTCTGGTAAAACTGTAGGATATCTCGTTTATATATTCTTGTTGAGAAATTGCCTGTGGATAAATATCACAAGATAATCCTGTTCCTTTTATTCATTTACTTTGCCTAATCATTGGCCAAAAGTTCATACAATGTCAAAAACTATTATTTTAAGCATATAGCTTCATGTTAAATGATCATGCATTTTGGAATATCCACCTTAAGTATTTCTTTCTCTCCCTCTCTCTCCTTATGGTCATGGACGAAAATGAATTATCAATTTTTCTGTCGAAGATAAATGGAAATTGACATTTGAAAGTCAGATATCTTGTTAAGCCAATCAAACAACACCTTTCCAGAAATTGCACCTTAACATATAGAATGTTTTCTTTCATAGATATAAAATTAATAAATAATAGGGTAAATTACACCTTTCCACCTTGTACTATTACCCCAATTACACTTAACTCCCTGAACTATTAAATGCACAATTGACCTCCCAAAGTTGTAACTCTGTTTCAATGTCCCCCTTACTGTTTGTTTTGGTGTTAACTCTTGACAGTATTTAGTATTAAAAAACCAATTTACCCCTCTCTACAAAACATACGGCTGAAGATAAATTGGTCTTCCAATGCTAAATTCTATTAGAGTTAACAGCAAAACATATGGCAAGGGCTTAAGTGTAATATATTTTTGAAACTTGGGGGTCGATCGTGCGTTTTGATAGTTCAGCGGGTGAAGTGTAATCAGGGTGATACTTTTGGGGGGAAAAGTATAATTTCTCCTAAATATAAAATAAAGAGAATTGAATATATGTGATCTGCCTCTGTGTATATTTATGTGTGCGTGAGAGAGAGTTTGGTTCAGCCACCATACTGACCAGCCATGGTGAAGTAGGCCACAGTGGCATCAGTGGAAGCTTAATGGCTCTCCTATTTGACGATGGGGAGAGAGGGAAAACATATGGTGACAAAGATGGCCTTGGTGTTGTCAATGATGATGGTATTGGTGGCCATGTACGTAGAATCCTGCTTGTTTCACTTTCATCTGAGGCAGATCAAGGGGTGTCAGTGTTGGAGCTATTTAGATGGTAGAAGAAAAATAGATTTGGACCTGGAATTTTAACCATGTTAATGCCCCAATACAATGGATCTAAGATTTTTTTTTTTTTTTTTTTTTTTTTTTTTTGTGAAGAGAGAGAGAGAGAGAGAGAGAGAGAGGTGGAGTCTTTAGCTTTACTTCTTGTCTTTGTCTTCCACTTATTTTTGTATTTGTTCTTCTCTTTGAATTCTTCTCAAGCACTAGCAAACATAGAAGACTAAAATTGTTAATATCGAAACAAAACCATTAAAAGAAAAGGATCTAGAGTTTTTTTAAATCTGCTTCTCTCTCTCTCTCTCTCTAATTTCAGGAATAGCTAGATGTGTCTGAATTTTTATTATTTTTTTCCTTATCCTTTATTTTTCCCTTCTTTATCAGTAAAATTTAGAAGAAAAAGAAGGAAAATATAATATACAGTGTGTTGAAATATAGATAAGGAAGTGTCTTCATTTTCTTTATTCATTCAGTCATGTGCTTGTCACATGTATTTTTTCCATTACTTTGGATTGAAAAATTATTATTTTTTAATTCACTACAAAGTTCAGGGAGATTTAGTGACACCTTCAAAAAATCAAGTTGGAAAACTGTAAGTAGGTTATACTAATAAGAAAAAAATAGTTATACCACAGAGTAAATTCTCAATGATCTTTTTTTTCTTTTTTTTAAATTAATTCTCAGTGATCTTTAAAAAAAAAAAAAAGTAATTCTCAGTGATCTTTTTCTTCCCCTAATTTTAATGAATTTTTATTTGTACTATTTCCTATTTTCTTGCAGAAATTCACAATGCCTCAACAGATTTGGTTGATCTTCTGGTCCAGAAAAGTTTGTATGATATGGCATTTACAGTTCTTTTAAGGTTCTACAAGGGTTCAAGATTGAAAAGGTGCATTTTGTGCTTATGTTGCAGCATAATTTCATTACAATTACTAATTCCTTTTGCATGCCTGTAAATGTGACTTGGGTCCTTTCTTGCTCAGGGAACTGGAAAGAATTTTCTGTGCTATGTCACTGAAATGCTGTCCAAATAAAGTAGATTCTTCATGTGTTCGGTAAAAACAGACTTGTCCTTGTTATCCATGGCCTTTATTTGCTATTGAATTACACATCTACAATGTAGTAACATTGGGTGAGTTATGACTTTCAGGGATGATCTCAGGACACATGGTCTTTTGTTGACATCATCAAAGAATGAAATGGCTGTTCATGTTTCACAAGATGTGTGTCTTGCAACTCAACAATTTAAGCGGAACACTCAATGGGAAACTCTTGAGCTTTATCTTGTGAGTATCTTCTGCATTCTATAATAGTTTAATTTGCCTTTTGAGGTTCACCTAAACCTTCAAAGATTTCTCTTTTATTTGTAATAAATTTTAAAAAAGCTCTAGATTTCATATACCTGTCAATCTTTTGCATGTAGAGTTATACTATATTTTTGTGTTTTGTTTGCTATTGACTTGTTATCGTTTGTTTGCTATTGCTGGTTGGCTTAACCTAGGAACCAGACAATCTGATAATCTGATGCCAACAAAAGCAGTGAAGTTCTGTGTTCTGAACATGTCCTTTTTCCCTTACCTTTATTTTTTATTGCTCTTTTTATTTGCAATCTTACTCTAAACAGTACAAGTTCCGGTGGTGTTTAAGTTGTTCCAGAGGTTAATTCTCTAAGTTGTTCTGGATATTATTAAAATGTTTACAGTGTTTGTCATCATTTACTTGACGTTCTTGCATTTTGAATTCATAAAATGGGTGTTTGAAGTAACCCTGATTTTAGTTAGTCATGCTGTCATGGGATGATGGGTAATATTTTCGAATAAGATATTTGAAGCCCCTTACATATGCCTAGCACTGTCTTTGTTCATGAGCCAGCAATTTCAACTTGCCAACCTTGTAAGAGAATTTTTTGGGAACTTAAAATTAAAATGATATATTAGTTGCCTATTTGATAATCACAAAAAAAATGAAAATCAGTCAATAGGAGGTTTTGAGTTTACATTGGTTGATTCAAAATTTTGATCCAACCTGTTTATAACCACCCCCCCCCCCCCCCCCCCACCCCACCCCACAAAAAAAAAAAAAAAAAGAGAAAAGAAGATAAAAAAAATCTTGCACATTGGGTTTGTAATGACCAAAGAAAAAGCACTAGCCAAAAAGGACTAATCTAGTTACAATTGAAGCTTCTTGTAGTTGTTAATAAAAGCGCGATCAACCTAGTATATAACCTTTGTAACTTATCAAAAAAAAAAACCTAGTATATAATCTTTGTAGGACTCATCACACCCACACAACACACGCTTAATCAATATCCAATCAAATTGGAGCATCACAATTTCACCCATTGAAATCCTTGACTTCCTCATCAAGGCCCACTTTGTGGGGGTAGTGTCTCAGAGCCCACAATTGTGTTATAGGAAATTTGTTAGTGTAATCTTTTATTTTGTTTTCTTTTTGGAGATTGAAAACCTGTTAACTTTTAGGAAATTTTTGGTAGTATTATTTGAACTTTAGGTTTGATTCAATATTTGAAGACATGTTGAGAGCCTGAGTCCTAGACTTCAAAGGTAGCTAGATTGATCATTTGACCTTGGTGAAATTTGTATTTAACAATAGCTATTAAGCAAGTCTTGGGATGACACTTTATGAGGCTTTATATGGAAGGTGTAGATCTCTGATATGTTAGGATGAGGTTGGTGGGTGGAAAATTTTAGTGTCTTATGATAAGTCATGTATTTAAATCCTTGGTATGGGTTTGGTTCGTGACAGGGTGGGCAGAAAAGGTGGGGTTTGCAGTGGGTGATGTCAACCTGCACCTATTGATTTAAGCAAGTTGGTGGGTCCAGGTTGGTAATTTCCTCCACTAGGACTTCATGAATCTTGATTTTAGCTCCCAAGGATAAGGTAATTGTATGTCCTGCAAATATTTCTATTTGGGTGTGGGTAGGTCATCAAATTGTGATTCCAGAGCTTAAATAATAGCTTTGTTTAAAGCTCTCAATTTAAAATAAATAAATGACAAATGGGTTTTCACTTAATGAGTTTATCTATGTTCATGGTCAGAAATTTGTTAAAGAGTTTTTCTGCTCAAAGTCTGAATGAATTTGAAAGAGTGCCTTTACTGCAGCTTCTCTCCTTTCTCGGGGTCAAGTTTTGTCATAACTGTTTGATGGGTTTATTTTTGTGTGTGTGTGGAGATGGTTAGAAATTATATATATATGTGTGTGTGTGTGTGTGTATGCTATTGACATTGCAGTTCGAACCCCTCCCCCTTAAACCCCCAAGCACTTTGATGATATCTATAATTTCTTAGTTAAAAGAAACCATGAAAGTTGTCCCCACCCCTCAACCATCTTTCTCTTTATTTCTCCACCTTATTTTTACCTCCTTTAAATTGCAGGTAAAATATAGGGGATTTCATGCCAAATTACCAGTTATTGTTGCTGAAACCCTCCTTTCTATGGATCCTCAGATTGAATTGCCTCTTTGGCTGGTTCAGATGTTTAAGGTACTTTCTCTAGCTAGAAATTGGAATATCTGGGTGGGGTTTTAAATATGTGATGAACTGCATTATAGCTTTAAACTTGATATACCTTTTCTATCAAACAATTAACATAGGGGCATCTTTAGTCTCTCTCTCTCTCTCTCTCTCTCTCTCTCTTCTGATTTTGGAAAGGGGACCGAAGTTATAAGAGCAAGCTAAAAAGCATGGTTAGATGGCCCTAAGGGTTAAATGAGCAAATATAAGAAGAAAAAGCAACATTATACACGATAAACTGCCAAAAAGAAAAGGAAAATAGGACTACTGTCAAAACTACACTAATGTATATCTTTCATTGAGTTTGGTGTTTCCTTTCTTTTTCTTCAATTATTGACTAATTCCAGTGAAGTCATTGCTTAAGTCCAAATGTTTTGACTTTTTAGTCTCAGCTTGTTAGTCTATCTATACTTCAGGGTATTAGCCATACTCGCTATTGGAAACCTTCTTTGAGTTGCAGAAATGTTGTTTTTCCATCAAAATATGTTTTTTTCTATTTGTTTGATGAATACATGTGCTACATTTCATCTCAAAATTCTGTTTCCTTAGGGGTGTTTTTTTTTTGGTTTTCCTAGTAGTTTATGGACTCTGTTCAGTGCTGAGATTATTGTTCCTATGCCACTTATTGTCTTTACAAGCAATTCTATTCTATGCGTCGCATCAGCATCACATAAGGGTTGGGTAGAGTATTCTGAATTTCAATTATTGTTCATATTCCATCCTTATTGTCTTTACAGACTCTTCTTGCTCAGCATCATTCTTGGCAGATTATTCTGAACCTCAGATTATTGTTCCCATGTCAATTTGCCTTTATGGGTTCTTGGACATGTTGGGAGAGTATTCTGAACCTCTATTTTCCCTGATCTGACTCACCTTTTTGGACACATGTTGCCATGTGGTTTATTCCTTCCTTATTAATGCTATTTTCTTGAATTTTTTCAATCAGATTGATGGGTTCCCATGGGTAGATTGGATATTAAATCTCATTCTTGCATTGATATGAACCTATGCTATGCTTCACCTCCTTAACCATTTTCACACGAGTTGTGACAGGATAATCGAAGGGAAAGGACCTGGGGGATGACTGGTCAAGAATCAAATCCTTCATCATTATTTCGGCTCTATGTTGATTATGGTCGATATACAGAGGCTACTAATCTATTGCTTGATTGTATAGAATCATTGGCATCAGCGGTAAAATGCAGTTTCTTTTCAATATGCAAATTCATTCATTTCATTTTGGACCAAGTTTTCCTCCAAATTGTTTTGGAGGAATCTCCTCGAACCCATTATATGGCGACTCATAAAACCATTCATGTGTATTATTTAAATAAGTTATATGACTCATTAAATAGGTCATCTAACTAAAAGTACACATGAATGGTTTTTTTAATTTATCAATTATCATATAGTGGGCTGGGGGAATTTCCTCCAAACTAGTTCAATTACGTTTTCCTTTCATTCTTTAGCTCAAATCAGTTACTTTAATTCCTGGTAAATTTTTTCTTTCAAGTTCATATACTTCTGCTGGGTGCATACTGAAACATGTAGCTATTAACAACCTTTTACCCTTCTGCAGAGGCCAGTAGACATAATCAATCGGAAAAGACCATTTGCAGTTTGGTTTCCATACACAACAATTGAGCGCCTATGGTGCCAACTTGAGGAATCAATCAGTTCCGGTCGCACGGTAGACCATTGTGAGAAGCTCAAAAAGTTATTGCATGAAGCTTTGCTGAGGCACCTTCAGCTGGTATACTCAATAAACAGCTTTTGATCTGATCAACTTTGCCACTGTGATTTTCCTTATTTTTTTTGTACGTTTTTTCAGCTAAGGGTGGATTCAGATGATGTGCCTTCTGCTGTCCATTAAGTACTTCCAGAAAATATTGGTAAAATGCTTGACACACTCAAAATTGGGCGCAGTGGCAGGATAGACTGATACTTACCATACTTAGTAAAGGACAAAGAAGTGCCTTAACTGAGTGCATAAATTGCATTAGTTTCCATCGTAGAAAATAATGATGGCGTGGGCTTATTTGTTGGGCCTCATTGCAGAATCATTAGAAACAGCCTGCTAGAAGCATTTTGTAGATTAGTTGAGGACATCGATACCCCATACGTTGGAGATAAACACTGCAATGAGGAAAATATCTACATCTGGAGCTATGCATTTTGATTACATTTCTGTATGTTTTGAGGACTGGTGGGGGGCGAAACGAATGGTGGCCAACAAAAGCAAATATGTGGGCTTTTTGTGTTGGATGTTTGGAGACCAACCGTCTTGCTGTTGGTAATCTGGAGTCAATTATGCTGGACTCTTGGCAGCTTTCTTTTCCTAGTCTCTCTTTTCCTCCCCCTCCCCTTAATTCCCTCCCTCTTCTTTTATAAGAAAAATAGTTTGCTACCTTTTTAAAGTTTGCTATTGTTTCTCATGGATAGTATTATATGAGATGTGATTCAGATATTGGAATGATTTTTAAGTTCCCAGTTTACCAATGTACGAATATTTTTATTTGGGTTTTAACCTAAGCTACCCAATAATGTATATATCTTATTATCTAATTCGTTATCAAGCAATAAAATACACGTTAATAATATAACAAATAAAGTGGTCAGAGAGTAAAACTTAATATTTATTGTGTATATTTGCTAATTCCTCATCCTTAAATTTAGTCTACTGATTTAATTTAGGGTTTAATTTGTAATAGTCATAAACCTATGCGATGCATGGGTTTCTCTTTTTTGAACTATCTTCATTCCACCTTTTTTTTTTTTCGTCTGGGTGTTGAATATTTTACTTTTAACTTTTGCTTACCCTGAGATGGTTTTTGTGGGGTGGTGGAAATAGAATACGTTCCACAACAAAGAAATGCACTGTAATAATTTTTTTAGAGTGGGTTTATTAACTTTGTAAGGTAATAAATTTACTCAAATTTGTATTTGAAATACTTAAGTGGATGCTACAATTTTTTGAACATTGCACCTAGAATGAAGATGTTATGGCTTTTAATTTGTTACCTGGAGATTGGAATTTAAAAACTAATGTAATATGTATAAGAATTGTTGATGTCCATTTTTGCGAATCCATATCCAAAAGCCCATGAGGAAGAAAGCCCAATAAAAATCAAGGCCCAAAGACCCACCAAGAAGACTGAAGAGCAAAAAAGGTCCAAAGAAAGAAGTGCAAGGGAAAGCGATATACAGCAAAACGCAGATCTGTAGCAAATTACAAATCTACAATAGAATACAGATCTGCCATAGAATACAGTTCTTTGGCAGAATGGCTTCGGCAGATAAAGACAAATTGGCTCAAGACCCTTTTGATCTAATCAACATTATTTGGCCCACAAATGCCCAAATCCTTTTGTATAAAAAGATAGGAATGAAAACTAATATGAAGAAGCACAATGAAAAGAAATAAGGAACAGTAGGAAGTGTTAGTAGTAGGAATAACATGAAGGAAAGAAAAGCCAAATCAAAGGAAAATGACAAACGTAGCAAGAAACGCATGAAGAAATAAGACAAAAACACGCAGCAGAACAAAACAAAATCAATTTGCTACGGCAGAAACGACGTGGGAACGAAAGAAGACAAAAATAGAAGACAATGAAGCAAACACGTAAGGGCCGGAGCACCACCAACCTGTATCTAGCCAATACAAGGGAGGTAGGCCCACGGTCAAGGGGATTCAGAGGGTGTGGTTTGGTGGTGGGGGGAAAATGGGGTCTATATTTGGTTTCTAGCCATGACTTCTTTTGGGAATATACCTTGCTAGGATGGTATCTTACCCAAAAGAAGTAATAGATGATTGGGACCATCTGATGCATGCCATAGAGCTAGGTAGTGAGGTAGCCCAATCCTTATTGGTTAGTCATCTAGAGGTAGAGGTATACAGCAAGAACAAAGAAAATGGAATTTTGCCATGAAATGAGTAATGGTGCAGCTAACGTATTCTAAGCAGAGGTAGTGGCTGGACAACCAATGGGTTGGTGGATAGTCCTGAAGGGATGCCCACAACAAGCCAAAAACAATTGGTGAAGCCCTAGGCGTAAAAGGGAGAAATCTCATTGAATCAGTTTGCTATAAAAGGAAGAGGTAGTCATGGATGAAAAGGAGGAGGAAGGACCTAAGGGGGGAAACCCATGGTAAGAGAGTAGTAAGCACCCAGAGAGAGTGACCTAGGAAAAGGAAAGATCAAAAGGGGGAACAACTCACGGCAAGAGAGTAATAAGAAATTAAGAGTAAAAAGAACGGAGAGAAAGAAAGAAAGAAAGTGGTAAAAAGAAGAGAGAAAACATGGTAGAATTAGGGACATGCATTAATAGATCATCTTTTCCCTCCCTCTTAGCAAACCCACTCTTTGAAGTCTCTAAAAGTAATAGCTAGTAGCCATTTAGGCATATTCTCCAAAATACACAACTTTGATGGCTCGAGGCAAAATTTTCCTTTTAGACTGTTTTTATAAAATTTTTTGATGAATAGTACACGCATCAAACTAATTAGTTAGTTGGACTGTTTTTGGAATTCGAGTTTGTGAAACTCAAGTTTCGGGCAAAAAAATCAACTTTCCCGCCCCAGCTCTGACCAACATAAATCTGATATCAGATTTAAAAAAAAAAAAAAAAACATGGAACTCGAGTTTAGCAACCTCGAGTTCCATGCGGTAAAAAAAAAAAAAAAAACCCAGATGGAAACTGAGATTACTAAACACGATTTCGGCACTATACCAGTATACCTCCTTCACATCTTCATTCCTCTCAGCAGTAACGTCGTCCCTCTCTCTCACCGTCCCTATTTCTCTCAGTCACGCCGTCCCTCTCTCTCGCTCTGGTCTCTCTCAGTCACCGGGGCTCCTCACGTTCCTGACCTTGGCCGGGCAAGGTAAGTTTTTTAAGCTCTATTTCATTGTTCTGCTTGTAATTAATAATTGGGTTTGTTTACTAATCATATTTTAATGCTGGGTTTTTGCTTGGTTACATAAATAATAGGGTAGGTGATTCAGTTCTGGTGAAGTTAGGAATTTTAGTGTAATTTGTAGTTTATGCTTGAATTTCTTCATTAGGGCCTTTTGGTTTGCTGATTTCCTTGTGGGGTTGGTTTAATTTTGTGATTTTTTTTCTTTACTTTTTAGTTTAAGTGTAATTTGTAGTTTATGCTTGAATTTTTAGTGTAAGGTTTGCTGTTTCTTCAAATATTTTGGATCTATTCAAACGGTCAACAAAACCCAATAGAGCAAAATGTGAAAAAGATTGCTACTTTTTTTGTATTTTTCTTTTGGGGTTAAATTTATTTACTTTTGTTAGGGTTGCTGAGAAAATGTACAAAAGTCCTGTAAAGAAATTTTAGATCTTTTTGTCTTTTACGTTGCTTCCTTTTTGATTTTATTACTTTGATTATCGAATGTTGTAAATTTAAAGGATTTTAGATGATATTTTATATTGTATGGTTTAAAATAAATCCTGTCTTTTCGTTTTCCTCTCATACTTGGCACATTTATGCATAGAACTTGTGTCTTTTCTTTATCCTCTTTTATTTCTAATTGATATGGCATACCTTTTTGCAGCATGACGATAAATCCTGGGCCCATTGATGGTAGCATTTTGACTGAACAAGTGAAGCATTGATCTGAGTTACTTTGGAACCCTAGAGGCCAGGTAAAAATTTCCGCATAATGGTATTTGGTGATTTATTAACTTTTTTGTGAAGTGATAAAAGAAACCTAAAATTGATTCGAAAATAAACTTATAGATTATACTATTGCTTTTGGATGTTGAATTGTTCTTTAATGGCATATTACGTACTTGTAAACTTAAATTTTTTTTTTTTTTCGATTTAGCAAGATTCTGAACCTCCACCACATTAATGTTGCATTTTTTCACCCACTAGAAGCAACATTGTGAGATTCTGAAACTTAGATAAATTATATTTGATAACCAGCAAAAGCTCAATGTTCTACATTAGAGTAATAGAAAAGGATATTTTGGCTGACCATATTGATCTTCTAAAACAATATCTCCATAATTGTTCACACCAGTTCCCTTGAGGTTTGATCGTAAAAAGAGAGCAATCACCTGCATCAAGCAGTTGCCATCTTCTCAATCATCCATGTCACAACAAAGTGGACAAATTTATAGCATACTAGTATAAGAGCATAACCCATAAAAAAGAATGAGCCATGTCATCTTACAAAGTTTAGGGATACAATTTTTGAAAATGTTGTCTCAACCACTATATAGTTTGGTGGGAATTACAAAATCAGTACAACCAAATTTCACTGCTTGAAGGACATACTATGATAGCAAGTATAACAAAGAAATTAACTATTAAGAACACCCTGATGATAGATGCCATTCATTCAGTAGTTATTTACCAAGGAGAAAGCATCAACTTGTTTAGCTCAAAAGCCAATGAATGCTCAAAGAGAAAAATAAACTAAATCAAAAGATGAAAAGATGATATTAACACATTTACTAATGTTAGAATTATGGTTAAGTAATTAAATTCACCATTTCCTAACAACTTATGTTTTTAGGACAACCAATAATTTATCTTGGTATCAGTGCAACATATCATGAGTTTTTGATCCTTAGCTTTACTCTACCTCCCATTTAAAATGTTAAAAATTCCACATGTTGGGCCCCACTTATTAAAAGGGAGTTTAGGCCCATAAATGAGGGGAAGTGTTAGAATTATGATTAAGTGATTAAATTCACTATTTCCTAACAATTTAAGCTTGTGAGACAATTGCTAATTTATTAACTATATTAGCAATTTTTCCACTAGTATTGTTTTCGTTCTTCCCTTAAGCTATACTGCCAAAATCCTTATAGCTCAACTAGCATCTCCTATTGTTTCCAAAGGAAACGTCCAGGGTTCACATCCCCCCCCCCCCCCCCCCCCAAAAAAAGTAAACTATCAAATTATCAAGAAGGCTAACCATCTAAAAAAGCTTTCTATACTATGCAACCAATCAAAAAACACCTTTGGATTGCCCTCATAAAAATCACTAACTTCTAGTATAACACCTCCATCCACATCAACCAATCTAGGATCTCCTTGAGACCAGACAAATAATGGATGATTAGATTGATTCCCTTCCATAAAGCCACCTCCTTGATGTGTGAACACAATATTGGACTGTGTGGGGGCATACAACTAGTGCTCGGTCCACAGGAATTTATAGAAGAAAAATGTATTGATCTTGGGGGAAGTATAGGGGATGAACCTGGACCTGATTAAAAGGATTTGAAAGTCTTGATAAAGAAAAATTATCTTATACACCTAACCTATTGAGCGCAACTCTCACAAGCATGTTGGCCCCACACCTGTGGGACCCACATGCTTGTGAGAGGCATCTCCATAGGACAGGTGCATAAGATACCGTCGCCTTCATCAATGGGGATTTTCAGCAGAAATTTTGCCAAGAAAAATGGTTAACAGCCTATCCAAAGTTCCTTTCATAATGGATAATGTTTCAAGCTTTACTTTCATTGAATTCACCTTTTTACCACAACTTTTACTTCCATTGAATTCACCTTCTTACCACAACTGGTTGTAGTCTTTAGAAAAAAAGCTTAAATTGGGACTCTAATTCCACATTAGTCACTAGTATCTTGGATGAGAAGTTTTGTCAAGCGATTGGCAGAAGAAGACTTAAGCAAAGACCCATAAACTAAATAAGACTCACTTATTAATAAAATAAATCCCAACGCCCATAACTATGGTCCATACCCAACAATAGTAGAATTACTAAAATACCCTTGACTCTAAAGTAATTGAATAAAACCTAAAATAAAATATAAAAACCTAGTTAACTACCATGGACACCTATTTTTGGGCATTGCCTTTACCTAGGCTTCCAAAAAGGACATTGCTTATCCAAACATGCTATGGTTGCACCATCAACAAAACATCAAAAATATTAAGCACAAGTACTTGAATGATTATAACAATTTTTGCTACCCAAATTCTATCAAAAGAAAAAAAATATAAAAAGAAAAAATCTTTTTGCACCAACTTACCTGTCCAACAGAGGAAACCCCCTTGTCTGTTCTACCACACCTAGAGTACTATGACTCCTTGTCAACAACTAATAGCCTCGTTTTCTCAAAAGCTTTGAAAATTTCAGACTGCAAGAAAAATTTGATAACATATGACTTAACCCCCAAAAAAAAAAAAAAGTTTGATAACATAAATAAGTTCATGTGGTAAGCAATTAAGCGTAATTAATTTATGGACCCATATATGCCTTATATCAACTATAATTTAAGCAATTGTTTTCTTGTTTCCTTAAAACATCATATTTAAAGAGCCAAAAAAGTGAAATATTGATCAGTTATTCACCAAGTACAACCGCCAACATAAATCGGAATGTAAAAGAGTGATATTCTATGCTTATTAGTCAAATAAACTATTTATAAGATTCATTGTCTATTATTATGATTATTATTTTGGGTGAAACTAATTTTTTATCACGAAACAATGTACTCAAATTGGTAATACCAGTAAAAAACTATTCTTCATAAATTACCCATGGAGATAATGTGTTAATTATATAAGAAATAAATAATTTTCTTTTCTCATTAGAGAATCACTCGCCTAACTTTTACTTTGATAAGGCCCTTTAGATATTTAGTGGGAACTTTTGGAATTTGTTAAAAAGAATAAGGGCATAGATGTAAATTCCTAGTTGGGTCAATCTTCATAAATTACTATTGGTTTTGGATGTTGAATTGTTCTTTAATGGCATATTACGTACTTGATCAAAGTATAAGATATTTATCTATTGTTATAATATTTGCAGGATCCTCCTGGCACACTAAATTGTCAATGTCGCCATGAAGAGTTGACACGTCGAGATCCTATGGTAGATGAGCGTGTGATTGCCATAGTGAGGTTGCTTGGTTTAGAGCGTCTACACATGGTCCCATCCATAAAGCTTGATCATGCATTGATCACTGCATTTGTAGAGCGATGGCGCCCAGAGACCCATTCTTTTCACCTTCCTCATGGTGAGATGACGATCACACTGTAAGATGTGGAAGTTCTAATGGGGATGCCCATTGAGGGTGAGGCAATGGTTGTACGATGTTCACATGCGTTGTCCAATGCTTGCCTACAAAAATTATGAAAACACATATAAAACATAAATATGGCTAATTTGCACATATAAAACTACATGGTATTTTGCACATTTTCTAGGTATAGAAGCAATGAAAAAAATATAAAGAAGAGAGGGAGTGAGAATAACAGGATCACAATACCTTTCTTTTGCATAAGGTAGCTCCAAAATAATAGGTACAACATTTATATTTGTCTTCAGAATAGTACTGTGGAAAATAGAAAGTTAGATTTAAGTGGGTAGATAGAATATCATGGAAGCTCATGAACTCCAAACAGAAGCCCAAGATATGTTAAGAGCTAAATATACATGCCAAATACTTTACCGACAATAATTGAATGCATGCTTACCTAGTTAGGAACATCACTGCTTGTTGATGTGCGAATCACATTCGGACATTTTCTGCGGTTATGACCCTCTGCATGACACACTCCACATTTCTGCTTGGGTTGACTCTCCCTCCAATCCATCTCATTCCTTATTCTTGTTGACACAGGTCTACCTTTGTCTCGCAACATATCAGGGTCAGGGTACAACTTTGGGCCATCAACCTCTCGCCACAGTGACTTATCCTTTGGCACACAAAAATCATGTGAATAAGTGGCAAGTCGTTCTCGTAAACTATAACAAGAGTCGATATATTTCATTGCATTGATATGTTCCCTGATACAAACTGCAATTACATGTGAACAAGGGATCTTATAAATTTCCCATTTGCCACAAGTACATGTGTTATCTTGTAACCTTACTTCATGACTATGGTCTCCCCCTTCAGAGCTTTGTGGATTGTAGATTGTGCAAACTTGAAATACACCATTCTGCTGGTTAAATGGCCTCACATAATGTCTTTGGCCTTTCTCATAATTTGCTTCATAAATCTCCATGACATAATTGCTGAACTCTTGACCATGTGCAATATCACCCAATATTTTAGTGCACCGATCATTGAAATAGGCGACAAGTTTGCACCAAATGTAGTCAACCAATGCAGATATTGGTAGTCCACGTGCACCTTTCAGAACTCCATTGAAACACTCCGACATATTGGTAGTCATTGCTCCATAACGGCGTCCACGATCATGTGACAATGTCCACGTCTCCAAATCCTCCTTCCTTAGATATGATTATGGCTTCTTTTTCTCTGTACTAGGATCCTTACTGAACTTGAGTTCAGCTTCCTTAAGGCAATCCAATATTTTATCAAGTTTACGAGCTTGAGTAGCATATCCTGCTTTCAAGGCTAGAGACTTTAAGTATGGGTCCTTAAATTGAGTGTTGAAGTTGCTAGCAACATGTTTAATGCAATATCGATGATATACTGGTACATAATCATGGGGTCACTGTTCAATGGAAGATATGATAGCTCTATGTCGGTCAGATATTATGCAAATGCCGGAATCGGGTACCACATGTTGTATTGCTTTCCACAAGCAAGATAAAAACCATCCCCAACTGGCTCCCGTCTCATCATCCACAACCGCAAAGGCAAGTGGGAAAATCTCATTGTTAGCATCAGTAGCCATTGCAATCAACAACTTTCCTTTATATTTTCCATAAAGATGAGTTCCATCAATACTAATTACTGGCCTACAATGTGCGAATCCAGCAATGGAAGGAGCGAAAGCCCAAAACACATACTTGAATATAATAGTACCTGGTGTGTCCCCGTTGATTGACCGATAAGACACTTGTGTACCCGGATCACTATCCTTATATGCCAACAACAACTTCTGTAACTTTTGGTACGACTCTTCCCAATTCCCATGTATGTTTGCAATGACCTTTTGTTTTGCATCCCATATCTTGTAGTACGATATTTCGTGCTGAAACCTTTCCTTCATCAGGTTTTGGAGATCTTTTATTTTGTAAGTGTGATCTTCAAGTATATATTTATAAAGTTCTTGAGCAAGAAAATTTGAATCCATCATCCTACCATCTTTGTTCACCCCAACTGATGGACAAGTGTGAGGACCGTTGTATTTTGTGATGGCCCATAGTCCGTTAAGTTTTCGTTGTGAGAATGCTCGAACTTTCCATGCACATGACTCATTCACGCACTTCACACACAATCTCTGCTGGTTGGACCACTCAGTTGTATAACTCTTATTGTTGTCCATAGAGTACACTATTAATGCCTGCTTCACCGCCTCTTTATTAGGGAAAATCAACCCTTTGCTAAAATTCATTCCCCGTACCTAACTTGATGCAAATGGTATCTCAACATTTGAAGGATCAACTATATTATCCCAAGTATTTGCATGAAATGACGGGGCATGAACTTCGTAGGTAGGGATTGTATTCGTAACATTTTGCACACCTATATGATTGCCTGTATCATCATGAAACTCCATAGCATCATCATCATGATCATCCACAACATCATTATGAACATTGTCAACATTTTCATAGTGATCAACATACTCGTGAAAGTCGCATCTTCTAATCATCTCCTCATACTCATCTCTACCATGATCAACATAGCCTTCATCTTCACCCCCTAGAGGTTGATAACTAGATCCGCAAACATCCATTGGAGTTGGTGTCTCATTACATGGTAGTGTATAAACCCCAACTGTGGTGCATGGGGTAAGAGTCGGATGAGCATCCGCATGTAATAATTGTAATTCTTCCCCTCCACCACCCTCCAAAATTGTTTGTTGCACATCTTCACCATCAAGTTCTGTATGAGGTTCCACACTTATATATAACTCGGCAGCTTTTAACTGAGGCGTCGAGTCTATTCTGTCAAACATAATCCTAACATGCTTGTCTTGCTTTATTTCAATAGGTGTGAAGACAATGCGGTCACTGAAAACTGCATGAGGAGAACGATATATAATTTTTATGTCATGGGATCGACGGTCCAAATCCAACTCTTTCATAATTTTCTTTTTCAACTTCTTCAAACTAATCTTCCGTCGTTTTTTTAGTTGAATAATCTCTAACCTTTTACTAGGCCCTTCATACGTCACTCCATGAATCACATCACTATGGGGCTCCCCACCATAATATAGATATAAATCAATTAAACCCATTACAAACCTATTCAAAGTCAAATGAGTTTACTAAAAGTTAGTGACAAGTATAACACTTTTATCCAATATGAACTATAAAATATTATCTCCAAGCAAATATAAAGATAACATTGAAATTTTAATCAATTATAAACAATTGAAATTTTATTATCTCCAAACAAATAGAAAATAGAAAATATAACATTGTATGGTCCGCCGAGTAAAAATAACATTGTATGGTCAAATATAACATTGGCAATAATATTTTTGAAATTTCCAAGCAAATTTTGTATGATTAACCAAGCACATATAAAATACTCTCTCCAAGCAAATAGAAATATTTGAATTTTTATTCTCAAGCAATTTTTTATATGGTCATTAACCTTTAAAAATTAAAATCTGTTACATTGCAAATAACCCATTACAAATAATAACATGTTAAACACATTACGAACAACAACACATTTCACAAAAAAAAAAAAAAAAAAAAAACTCATTACACATTGCAAAGAACCCCATTACAAAGAACAAAGAACAAATAACAACCAATTACAAATACATAAAAAAAATATATATATAAAAAAAAAACACATTACAAACAACTAATTACTCATAAACACTAAAAAAGTGGTATGTGAAAAATATATATCTACAAATTAATTCACCAGGTCTAACCAAAAAAATTTTGAAAAAGGTTTAGATATTTACCTCTAGTGGTTGAAGAAGAATTAAGCTTTTAATTTTATAGAGATCAATGAAAGTTTGCTTTGAAGTAAAAAAAAGAGAGGTTGGGCGTGGGAAAGAATAGAAGTTGCATTTGAAGTATAAAAAAAATGGCGTGGGAGAGAGCTGGGTAATGGGAAAGCTGGGTATTAGGCGTGCAGAGAGTGTTTCTGATATATTAGAGAGTAATGGGAAAGCTGAGACAGTTGAGTTAGTTGGTGGAATTTAATTGGAACTCGAGTTTGCTAAACTCGAGTTCCAATCTTTAAAAAATTTTACCTGCCTAGAACACGAGTTTGGTAGACTCGAGTTCAAACAAAGTATTACCCAACTGGAACTCGAGTTTAGCAAACTCGAGTTCCATTTGGGTTTTTTTTTTTTAAAAAAAAAAAAAAAACAAAAATCTGATATCATATATCTAGATTAGAGTAAAATTTACCCAACTGGAACTCGAGTTTTCTAAACTCGAGTTCCATGTGGGTTTTTTATTTTTTATTTTTTATTTTTTTATTTTTTTATTTTATATATATATATATATATATATATATATATATATATATATATATATATATATATATATATATATATATATATATATATTTGCTAGAAGAGAATTTACCTAACTGGAACTCGAGTTTGCTAAACTCGAGTTCCATTCGGGTTTTTTTTTTTTTTTAATTCAGAGTCAGAGTTTTTTACCGCATGGAACTTGAGTTTAGCAAACTCGAGTTCCATGTTTTTTTTTTTTTTTTTAAAATATGATATCAGATTTTATGTTGGTCGGAGCTGGAGCCGGAAAGTTGAATTTTTGGCCGGAACTCGAGTTTGCCAAACTCGAGTTCCAAAAACAGTCCCACTAACTAATTAGTTTGATGCGCGTACTATTCATCAAAAAATTTTATAAAAACAGTCTAAAAGGCAAATTTTGCCCAGAAACCTATGACAAGGTTGTTCAAGTTGGAGTTTGGGTTCTTTCTTGGTTTACTTACTATATGGGAAGATTCAATACTTAATTTCGATTGCAAATATATTTGATTTCTCTCATTATAAATTATATCTGTTGTATTTAGTCATTCTGCTATAGCACGTTTTTATCACGTTTGCTGCATCAATTGTCTTGCTGTGGTATCTTTACTTGCTCTACTAGTTATTCTGTTGTAGCACCTTTTATTATATTTATCGTATTAGCTATTACGTGTTTTACTTTTGACACAAACTAATCATTATCTTGCCATAAGTATATATATACATATATCTTGTTTCTTATGTTCTGCAAAATATATTTTATAGATGTATATGTGAATACGTATAAGTATATTTACAAATATATGTATGTATATATTTGAGAATATGCTAACTCATGTAAGCTAACATTTACTTGATTGGTATTTTCTTTGGGTTTTAGATTTGTTTATGTGCAGGAAGTAGAAGAGTATTTTTGCAGTAAAAAATGAAGAGTAGTCATTTACATTGTAAAAGGCTTTACTGCATGGCAGAAGGCTTTAATGCACAGCAGACAACTTTACTACACAGCAGAAGACTTTAATACACGGCATAAGGCTTTAATGCACATCAAAAAGCTTTATTGCACAACAGAAAGTTTTACTGCATAGCAGACGGTTTTACTGCACAGTAGAAAGTTTTGCTGCATAGCAGAAAAGTCAGTCCTGCGGTAGAAACTGGAGAAAAGTTCATTATGCGGAAGAAACTAAGGACAAGCCCACTTTGTAGCGTGTTCCCTTGGACTTTGGACTCAACGTTTGAGCACAAACTGGCAGCGACAGAATGATACTTTGGAGCCCATTCCACAGAGTGCCAGACCCAACTTTCTTCTTAGAAAAAGCCTAGACTAAGCATTGTCTAATAACATGAAGAAACATAAAAAGAACCCCTGACAAGAATAAATACATTTGGCAATCTTTATATGCTTGAATTGTCTCTATTATCTATTCCCACCCAGCATTTGGAAGTGAAACCTAGAATGAAAAGATTAATGCTTGTGATCAACAACCTACTTATATCGGATTTGTCATTATAGCATAAGAAGTAAATGTGAATTTTCCCTCAATATTTTTATAAGACAAAGTAAAAACTTCCCTTAATATATATTTTTTATTGGTTGTGAATTTTTCACAAATCTATCATTGGATAACATTTTTTTTTTCTTTATATCATTTGTACTTGTAAAATTTACAGTAGATTAGAGATCAATAACTATCCCATCAATAAAATATTTAAATTTTAAGTTTTTGTAGTCTAAATTACATATTAAAAATAAGTTTATAGATCGAATGGTGAATAACATTCAATTGGCATGAAATTTGACACGTGTCACGAACATAAAGAACATGCAATTTAGCAATTATTTCAAAATATGTAGTCATGTTAATTTTTTTAGTAGGAGTTTGTAGCTTGACTTTGTCCTTATTTATTATTGAGAAATATGGATTTGAAAACAATTCATTGAGATATGAAATAGGAAACTAGTAGATTATTCATATCAGTTCATGCAAAAAACTCTTATCTATTTTAGCATAAGAATTTTTTTTTTTTTTTTTTGCGTAACAACTTTTCAAAACACCTCCATTAGATTATTTATTTAAAACTTTATTTCATTAAATATCAAATTTTCTTGATTTTTTTTTTCATTTATCATCCATAACTATAACTGTCATCCACTTTTTTCATTTATTGGTGAGAAACACAAAGAAAAAAAAAATCAAAATGCATAACAGCAATGCTTGTGTATATTTGCACAAATACTGTAGCAAAAATGCATTTTGCACAATAATTGCTTAAGTTGATGTAGACATTTTTTGAGATTAATTGGGCAAAATTTGGCATGTATGCTATTTATTTTACAATGTCTAATTGGAATGCTATTTCATGTAAGGCCTTTCCTTATGTCTTGGCCATATCTAAGGCTTCCAATGTCTTCTTTGGCAAATGAAAGCAAGGAGAAAAATTTACAAATCACCTCTTACATTTAGTCACCCACTAGTAGTGTTTGAGGACTGAGGAGAGAGAGTCGCGAGGCTGAGAGAGGGGTAGGGCTGGGTTTTTTTTTTTTTTTTTTTTGACGGGAAGGGTTGTGTTGAATTTGGGTTTATTGTTTTTTGGTTAAATGGGTCTCAATAGGTTTTTAGTTAAATCCCAATAATTACTAGGTCTAATTAGGTTGATGCCCTTTTAACTTGAAAATAATTGGGTGGATTTGGGTTCAATTAGAGTGAGTGAGTTTAGGTAGATAAATGGGTTTGAACTTATTTTACCACTCCTACCTACTACATATGGTGCTTGGACCTTTTTCCATATAAACTCTTTTATCTTATAGCTTTTTGATAAATTCAATGTTGAATTGCATTGTTTCCTCATCTCCTTTATATTTGCAAAACATGAAAAATGATTAATAACAATCTCATCTCATCTCAAATTTTAAAATTATATAAAAAATATAACTTTACAAATAAATAATAAATAAATTGCTATTAGTAGGAAATTTGGTTTGTATGTTAAAAATTAATATATATATATATATAGAGAGAGAGAGAGAGAGAGAGAGAGAGAGAGAGAGATTTGAAAGATGAAAAATTATTAAGTACGTAGTATTAATTTAATGAAAAAAAATGTTAATATTTGGGGTAATATGAAAGTGGATTTATTTATTATGTAAGGGTATATTGGAAAAGAAAAGTGATAGTATTTGTGTTTCTTTTTTCTATTTTCTATTTTGATATATCGGGTTTGTTAGTTTAGATTTTTAGAAGAAGAAGAGAAGGGAAGGGCTCTAACAGTCCCACGTCACCCGCTAACTCACTTACTCTCACTTGCTCGGCAAGCCTTCTGTGGCGCTCTCTCTCTCTCTCTCTCTCTCGTGTTTTGTAAAGTTCTTTCCTGCTCCTGCTGCTCATCTCAATTATCAAACGCTTCCTCTCTCGCCGCCTCCCACGGGTAACCAACTCTTTCTCTCTCTCTCTCATCGATACCACATATTATTATTTTTGGGATTCATTGATGGGTAAATCCTGATACACTTCACTACTTCTTGATGATTTGTAATACTAGTATTAGTATCAGTAGGCCGCTATTGAATTTATATTATTTTTGATCCAGATGGATGGCAGCACCAATCAACAACTTCTCTTTTGCACTCCAAAAACCATTTGGTATGTTTCTTTTTTGCTTTTTTTGGAATTGGATTCCTGCATTTTTTTTTATGGCGTTTTTCCAGTAGTGGCTAATCTTCTTAATTTTTTTAATGGTTAATTATCATACTTGCTTCTTTGAAAAGTAGTAGTAAACTAAACTTCCTTCTGAATCTGGAGTCTAGTCCCCCCACCTTTTCTTCCCTAAAATTTTTCTGATGCAGGGCAGTCTTAGAATTCTCAAGCTAGAGGCTGTCTTGGAAAGAAAAGTTGGTGGAATTGATGTTGTTTTTCAATGTACATTCATTGCCTTTTGCCATATCTAGCTGCTATATTTCATACAGGTAATACCTGTAATAGCATCAACTTTTATTTTAACAATCCTCATTTTAGGCCACTCTAATTTGTTTTTATGAATAATGTGTCTTTGCTAATAAGTGAGCACCTTTTTTTTTTTTTTTTCTTCTTTTTTTTTGGTTTAAATTAATAATACTAATAATAATAAGATAAAGTACAATTTTGGTCCTTGTTTCCAACGTCCTCAACGAACAAGCCTTACCCCCAAAACTTTAGGGTTCGTTATGGATCCTCAACCAACTAATCAGGATTGGCTATACTCATCTTATGAACATGTTGTGTCTTCATTTCCCAACATTCTGTACTGTAAAGCGTAGCTAACCATACAAATTTTCCTCTTTTGAACTTAATGAATATTCTACAATCACACAATACTCCTTATGTGCTTCTCCACTTCATCTACCCTTTTTTTATCCTCTGATTCATATCCTCTTCAATCTCCCCATCCTTATGAATAAATCGTCCAACATACTGAAAGCATTCACTCTTTGGTATCCCTTGACTATCAAATCTTACAATCCCTTCATCTTTTTTATACTTAAAAAACTTTTAAATTCTAAAGCATCTCTCCAAATTTCTATCTTGAAATTAACTATATATCTAGTTGCATCTACTAAAACTATAGATAAATAAACTTCTGGTGTTAAAGTTATGCATAGGTCCAATTTTCGTCCCTAAAAGGTTTCAATTTAGTCCATAAACGAATTAAATCTTTGCAATTTAGCCCGTTTTCCATATCAAATGGCTGTTTGTGGTGGCAGCGTGAGTTGTGTTTAAGAGTGGGCTGTGTTTTTCTTTTGGGGGGGAGGGCGGTGGTTGTGCATGGGGTGGGGCAACCATTTATCTCAAAATTCCCACCAGCTCAGATTGTAGTTATGCAACATCAACCTTCTGTCTTCCACATGTGCAATTCAGTTCATAGCTAAGTGATGGAAGGATAACATTGCTACCATATTTATCACCAAAAAAAACATTGTGACCTTTTAAATTCAGGGGTAAATTTGAAACTTTTAAATATCAAAGAGAAAAATAGAACTTGGGCCTAATTTGGATCAAAATTTTATTTCTGGCTTGATTATATCTCTAAAGGGACACACATCTTGTTGATTTCCCTTACCTCTTTCATCTTTCCTTTTCTCATCAATCTAAAATATAGCCTTGCAATTGTAATTTCTCTTTTTAGGATTCTTTAGAGCATATGTGTTCTTTCTAGTGAAAGTAGCTTCTACTGAGATTTTGTATTTGCTCTTACCGCATCAGTTTTTTACTCCCTCTTTTTTTGTTTAATAATTTTCCCTCTCTATAATCTGTATTCAAAGGATTTTTCTAGTCCCCTCTCACATATCAAAAAAAAGAAAAAAAAAAAAGAAAAGACATCCATAGTGCCTTCTCTATGGTTTTACTTTTTATTTCTACCTCTTCTTCATCCTTTTAGCATATAAAATTTATCTTATGGGTCATCATCGTATACTCTTATACTTTTATTCCCATAAAAACAAGCCTTTTTCTCAGCCGCTCATCACCTCAATCCTGTTGTCACTTATATGACGACACATTCTTGCTCCTGCTTAAATTTTTGATTGCCTGCCTTTTACTTTTACAGAGCTGTCTGTATGCACGTTGTTCAAGGCTGTATAGATCAATTTAGTATGATAAAAAAAAAACCTTGGTGTTGCTATTGCATTTATGCACAAAACAGCTACACTGAATATCTAAAATCCATAGCCATTGTAGAAGTCCTCAGAAGTAGTTATGAATAGTTGACCAATCTGTTTCTTCTCTTTACCATTTGGAGCATCATCATTATTTGTTTAACGGAATTCCTACGACTATTATTTGTAGATGAGAGAGTTTGTTTATTTTTTTATTTATATAATTTTTGTAAAATAATGACTTCTAATTTTCTATATAAGCACTTCTTTTTCTTTTTCTTTTCTTTTTCTCTTTTTTGGGGAGGGGGGTTTGGGGGGGGGGGGGGGGTGTTGTTAATTGATTAATACTAGAAGTGAACTACCCATGTTTACTTCTGTCATGCAATGTATCAACCAATTTTAGTTTCATGATTCATATCATGCTGCATCCAGGTATCTTCTCATAGTTGATAAAATTTATTAGAACCATTGCTTCTTATCTAATATTATAATTGGACTGCAAATTTGAGTTCTATTCTTACCAAAAAAAAAAAAAAAAAATCTATCTGCAATAGGTCTCGGCATGCATGGCTACATTGAAATGATGCTTCTAATAGATGGTTAACTTATATCAATTTTCATATACTGGTTTCCAGGGGGGATATCGATTGAGTTTGGGCATCAGTAGTAATGTTTAGAAGTAACAACATCGTTGCAAGGATTTTTCAGCGACAAATCTGCACTCCTGCTCCCGGAACTAGTGTATCTTCTTCTTAATCTTGTCATTTTTCAATTCGTATGATTCCATTTGTGGACTTGTGCAACTTGAAAGATCTTGATTCTTTATGTATCCTTACTATTATTGACTAGCTGAAATCACTGCTTCATGACTGAGCTGCATAATGGAGGATTGATCATGGTTTTCTGTGAACTTGGATTTGCCTTTTCCTCTATATGTGTGTTTTCCACTCACTTAGGTCTTTCTTGGTTCGCTTTGGATTGAAGTCTTTTGCTTGTCTTGTATTTTGGTAATTTGGACCTTTTTATATCTTACTTGATGGTGACCATTAGTCTCAAAAGCTTAATCTATGAGGAAGTCGGTCAACAGTAGCCTCCCTTCTTTTTGGTTGGTGGAATTGGCCGGGGAAGCATTCCTCTAATATTTGGAATATGGTTCAAGCTTTTCTGATGTGGTTAATTTGGCAGGAGTGTAGTAATCCTACTTTTGAAGATATTGTGAGATCAGTAGATCTTTTGAAGCCTATACTAGTTGGGACCTTATTTCCGTGGGGTAGAATTTGGGGTTTTACGCAATGTATTTCCATTTCTAAATTTCTTTCTTCTATTTGTGTCTCTTCTTGAGTTACTTGTATTCGTTTTAAGTTTAGAGTGTTCATCATCGTTAACATGATGTCCTTTTTTATGTAATAAATCTTTGATTACCTATAAAAAAAAAGTGTGTCAAGCTCATAGACACATTAACATTAATGCTTCCCCTTGTGTTTAGGCATGCTTAGATGCACTAAACCAACCAAAGGACTTGCATGTGCAGAACAGAAGAAACTAATTATAGGGTTACCGAAGCTTGCACTGAGGATTTCATGCATAACACATGCTATGATAATTACCCTCTCCTGTCCTGACCCAACAAAATTAATGACCTACCTGGAACACAGACAAACTGGCCAATGATCTCTAGCTCAAATGGAATCTCTTCTCCTTGTAAGAACAAGGTGGAGGGTGAGATTTATGGATTCAAGACCTACTAGGTTTGTGTATAGTTACCAATAAAAACAAGGAATGAAAAGACAAACTAACAGAGGCATAGACCGATCTAATCCATCTGAAATAGAGAAAAATGGGCCAAGCACATGGAGCGTCTAGGAACAGTTAAACCAGGCTCTAATACTATATTAGGAAGTGGACTGACAATGTGTATCAAGTTCACAGATATATATATATATATATATATATATATATATATGTATGTATGTATGTATGTATGAAGAATGTTAAAACATTTTTTTTTTTTTTGGAACATTCATTTCTTTTCTTTTATTTGCCATCTCCTTCTCTTATTATACATTTGTTGGTCACAGTAAAACTATTTTATGATTGAAGAAGAAACTATAATATTGTTATCAAAGAAAATATTTTTCTTACAGCCCAGGAACTTTAGGTAGGAACTCATATGTTTTCATTTTAAGATTTTTCATTTTTGATTGGATAAAAGAAACAGCTTGGTAGAAAATAAATTAAAAAATTTTAACAAGAAACCAAATAAACTTTTTTGCTTGCAGGTTCATTGCGCCAGAAGATTTTATGAGAATTTAGTTCCAAGTTTTACCATATATGATGTTGAATGCCCAGACCATTCATTTCGCAAATTTACAGATGATGGTCAATACCTTATAAGTTTCAGCAGAAATAATCAGGATCTGATTGTTTACAGGCCAACCTGGCTTTCATTTTCATGCAAAGAAGAAGATTGTGATGCTCATGATCTACCTTCAAAAGCAAGGAGATTTGAAAGCTTCTTCACACAGTTATATAGTGTATCACTTGCCTCCTGCAATGAACTTATATGCAAAGATTTCTTCCTTTACATGGATAGTAACCAATATGGAATATTTGCTACTTCTACTGTACCAAGCCAAGATGCACCTGCTACTGGAGGAGCTATTCCGGGATTCCCGTCAATAGAAAAGATGACCTTTCATCTATTGAGGTACGTGCACTTGTTTTCGTATCAGTGGTTTTACAATTTTCAAAAAATTTACACATTGAAGGTTTAATTTATTTGTAGAGATTGCTTTATGCCTATCTAACAATCTTCTTGTGCAATTAGATTGGAAGATGGAGTTATACTAGATGAGAAAGTCTTCCACAATGATTTTGTTAATCTGCCTCATAACATGGGTGTCTTCTTGTATGATGATCTATTGGCTATTGTGTCACTTCGCTATCAAACAGTACACATTCTCCAAATTAGGGACTCTGGGAACCTTGTGGACGTACGAGCTATTGGGGCATATTGTCATGAAGATGATGAACTTTTTCTCAATTCAAATGCTCAGGCAAGTGGCATTTCTTTTTAAGCTTTTGATATTCACTCAAGTCCAACAGGCTTTACACTTCAGATTTCCTAGAATAGTGAAAAAGAATAATGCCCTTGGGTAGGGTAAAATGGGTTGAATCTCTACTTGCAGTTGCCTGCTTAACAATGGGATCAAAAAGAACAGAAAAATATTTTGAGAGTTTCATCTATTAGGATGCACCAGCAGAACCACAAAGTTCTTTGTCTATATTATCTCTCTCTCTCTCTCTCTCTCTCTCCACCATCAAAATGTTATCATCTAATGGCTCCTGTACTTATGATAAATTCTTGGTTTGTGCTAACTATGTGGCTATTTGGAGGTACAGCATTTTTACTTTCTCAACTCTTGAGTATATCTTTAGTCTTGACCATTCTTTTTCTATTTCTTTTGCTTGGTGTGGTGGCCTTAGTATTTTTTTTCGTGTTTAATTAGCCTTCCCTTCTGGGTTGGTTTGATCTATATGCTTTCTGTTATGGATTGCATATGCATCTGCAGATTTCAATAATTACCTTGCATTCTCCTCTATATCCTTATTATTCAAATCAAACAAAGTTTGATTAATAAAAACTTATTCTAATGTCTTGGTTTTTGGAGCTCTGAACTGACCCTTCAGCCATTGATGGCAGTGCATGGCATTTCCTGACAAAAGTAAACTGCATCAGTTGCCTCAGAATCATGTTCAGAATGGGTTACATCACAGCCAGCCTAATCTAGAAGAGTCTTTTCTGAGTGGCATCAAACAACGCCTGCTTTCATTCATATTCCGCAGAATATGGAATGAAGAAAAAGATCGGACCTTGGTTGGTTATATAATTTTCCTTCCCTTTTTTTTTTTTTTTTTTTTTTTTTTTTTTTTCCAGTTTCCTGAATATAAGTATTGTTTCAGTTATCTGTGAGCAACTTTGGCTGTTCTCATCTCTCTCTCTCTCTCTCTCTCTACCTTCTTGCATTTCACGAAGCATTGTGAAATAATCATAGCTCCATCCTTGATGAATTTATAATGTTGGATATGATGCAGGACAATGAACTCTCAAAATAGGGGTGTGAAGAAACAAAGAAGAACAAGAAAGATAGAACCTAGGAATCACCACTAAGTGATGAAAATAGAAAAATAGAATCTAGGGATCACCACCTAGGGTTGCTTGGAATCAACAACAAGCATAAGATAAAGAAAGGAACTCAAGAAACACTTAGAGATAAGAACCCAAGAAACATCACTAAGTGTCGGAAGAAAACTTCAAACCCAAATCTCATAATCCATGATCAACTATCTATAACAGTGAATGCTAAGATCCTTGAAGCTCAATTGGCATTTCCAACAGTCTCCAACAAAGGTGTCTAGGGTTCAAATCCCCCCTACCCCAACTATTGAATTATCAAACACTATCTACAATAGTGAATAATGTGGGGGAAAAAACTTTAAATGAGATGATATGATATATAGAAATAAAAACCAAATATCTCTAATAGCTTTAATCACGAGCAATCGAGTCTATCAAAATCAATTAGTATTAATGGGTCAAATTTGGTGTCGTCAGTAATTGATAAATCAGGTCTGTTATTCAATCCATTGTTTCATGCCCATCTTAGCCCACTGAAAAATAGTTCACACGTTTTCCAGACCAATCTAGTCTTCCTCGCTGCCAAGAGCTACACTTCACTGGGCTGAGTCTCTCCCACCACAAGAGAGTTGGTTTAGATTGTAGACACCAAATTTGACCTATTAATACTGATTGATTTTGTTGGACTTGATTGATGTTAATTGTTAAGCTACACACACTCAGTCCCCTTGTGGGAGGAGGAGGTGCCATTTGATCCAAAGCTCATTGTCCATCACAACATAAAATCTCAAGGAAAGGTGAAAGGCAAAGACCACTAAGTCATCTGTAATCTATTCCTTACTAGTAATAGTGGCCTGCTAGCAAATTCAACCATTTCTCCATCATCTATGATTTTGGAAGTGGATGTGAATTTGTTTCTCATCAGTTGGTATCCAACTCAGAGGGAAAAGCCCTTCTAAACATTAAAGTTGGAAAAAAATTATAATTTCAAAGTCTGATGCTAGGTTCTTTGAAGGCTAAAATGCAAAACCCACTTTCTAAGGGTATGTTTGGTAACTGTTTTTTCCCCTTATTTTCTGTTTTTTAAAAAATTTTTCTATTTTTAAGACTGAAAAACTTGTTTGGCAACTCAAAATAGGCAGAAAACAAAAACTGTTTTCAAAATTCAATTTGTGAAGGAAACTGAAAACATGCAAAATGCTGTTTTCAGTTTTTAATTTTCAAAAGTCAATGAAAAAATGCATTTAATTTAATGAATCTTTCTTATTTAATGAGTTAACATTAAATTTTAAATCCTAGTTATAACATATTTTAGTATTTTCTATTTTTTTCTTCGAAAAACTATCTCTTTAATTTCAACTAACAAAACATGTTTTTGATTTCAAAAATACAAGACAATTGTTTTTTCTTTATATTCCTAAAAACAAGTTTTTGAAAATAGAAAACAAAAACTGTTACCAAACATAACCTAAGTTTCTTAAGAATTCATTCAGTCCTCTAACTTTGTTTTCGTTCATTTCAACACTCTATATTTCAAATTAATTTAATTAAGGTCTTTCTGTCAACTTTTGTTAAAATGTTTTGAAAAAAAAAAAAATGGAAAATACTTTTCAATCATTAATTAATTTTTTTTAATTTAAATTTGAAGAAATTTATAAAAATTGGAGAATTAACAACAACGTATAACAAAAATTAATGGAAAAACCAATAAACTTGAAAGTTAGAGAAATGAAATGAATGAAAGTAAAGTTAGAGGACTGAAATGAATTTTGGTAAAACATAGAGGGTGGATTTTGCATTTTAGCCTTCTTGGAATGCATACCATGTGATGGCCTTGCTCTGAGAGTCAAAGGGATTTTTTTTTTAAAATTGTTTATTAGTAAAAATTTTATTCAAAGTCATAAAAAGGAGTCACCCAAGTATATGGCAGGGGACCAAAACAATCAAATACACAAATTATAAGCATCCATCAAATAATAAACTGAAAAAATGGAATGACTTCCTATGATAGACATCCAATCTGATAGTGTTATAAAGAAGAAAAGTTTTAAGTCGGCTATTGTCTTTTTCAAAGTTTTCAAAACATCGGTTATTCCTCTTGCCAAATACACCACATCAAACAATACAACCATCCAAATAACACTTTACGATGGTGGCCAAATTTTCCTTGCCAACGTGCTAGGAGCTCAACCACAATCTTTGGCATTGCCTAGTTTATACCAAAGAAAGTGAATACCATAGACCTCAACTCAAAAACAATAGGTCAATGTAATAAAAGATGATCTACCGATTCTCCATTACTTTTGCACATATAACACCAATCCAGAATTCACATCTTCCTCTTGCATAATTTATCAATAGTTAAAATAGTTTACAAAGCTGCAATCCAAACAAAAAACGCGACTTTGGAAGGAACCTTTTTGCTTTCGGATATTCCAAGGGAAGGAATGAATACATATACCCAACAAAGCCTAATAATAACGGCTCACCTCAAAGCCCCTACTCTTAGCAAGCATCCAACAAATCTTATCCTCACCAATACCCCTCAACGAGACTCCATATATAACATCCAAAAAATAGGCAAACATTCTAAGTCCCAATCCTTAATTGCTTGCAACAATTCCAAGTCCTAGTAAAGAACCCCACTAGGGAACTGCATGAGATTAGCCACATAAGCCTCCTTAACACTACTGATTCCAAATAATTTTGGAAAACACACGCTCAAAGGATTATCCCAACACTAGCCATCATGCCAGAATCTCACTCTAGTCCCATCTCCAATTTCAAACTAAATGTTGCTAGAAAAAGTAGACCCACTACTAATAGTCTTCCATAAACTCACCTCATAGGAGCCTGGAGCAGAATTAGAGCACCAGCCTCCCTCCTCACATCCATATTTAACCCTTCTCCATAATGCTTCTCTCCCAGACCCAAAGCTCCACAACCATTTTCCCAATAGCGCTTCATTAAAATATCTCAGATTTCTAATTGCTAGACCCCCAGAATGGGAAGGAGAGCATACCTTAGACCAATTCACCAAGTTACACCTAGAAAGAGGACATATCTATAAATTTGAGAAAATAAGAAGAAATTCAGCTGGTTCAATCAGATGTAGAGGCCTATTTTACAACGCAATAACGAAAAACAAGCTAGGATGCAACACTGAAACCAAAAAAAAAAAAAAAACTGAGAATACAAAGGTTTAAGCATGTCAATAACTAAACAATTATAGTTTCCAAGGGAACAGTAGCCAATTCGGTTTTTGATGTGCAGACTAGTGCTGAAACTCAAGAATGAGTTTTGACCAAATTCCCCACAGGGGAAAAAGGGGCTGCATGTAGAACATCATGACAATAGTTTAAAAGATCTAAGAGAAAATTCATTTTAAGGGAAGATAAGGGTACAATGTGCTGTTCAAGGTCTATTAATGTGTTATTCTAGTAGTTTTTTTTTTTTTTTTGGTAAGTAGTTATTCTAGTAGTATAAATTAGTCAAATAGTAAAGAGTCAGGATCTTAGAAGTCTCCTAGGATATGTCTTCCAATTTGATTGCTTTAGTGAATAGTCCTTGCCCTATGCTTAGATTGGTTGGTTGTGATAATCTTTCATTGTTCTAAATCTCTTAGATGCTGTTTAAATAATTTGTGGTGGACTTCCAACAAGCTTTATTTCAAATGGTATCTTCTCCTTTTATAGGAGCATGGTAGAAAGTAAAACCATGGGTTAGATTGGCATATTTTTTTTTGGTTCTGTGATAATCTTTCATTTTTAAGTCTCTTAAATGTTATTCAAATAATTTGTGGTGGACTTCCAACAAGCTCTATCTCAATGGTATCTTCTCCTTTTTATAACACCAAGGTAGAAAGTAAGGTCATGGGTTCATGTCCCATTGGTTGCATGTCATTACCAAAAAAGAAGTGGTGGACCTATATTGCTTTTCAATCGTCATTAGCTTTGATGCATCAAGATTTATTACTGTTTCAAAGTTCCGCACCTAGTTATATATCCTTTTTAGTCGCATAGGCCCATTGAGTTTATGGGGCCTACAGCTGGAGATGGCTAATTTAATATCTATTCCTTTGCTCTTACACCATCTTTTGGCTTCTGCAGAGGGTCCAGTGCTTGAAGAAGAAATTTTATTTCCATTTTCAAGATTATGTAGACTTGATTATTTGGAAGGTAGATTATTGGCTCTTATTGTATACATGTATGTGTGACTGTTTTGCAAAATTACTTAAAAGTGAACATTACCTGCATATCTTCCTTATACCGTCTTTCTCAAATATGTTGAACAAGTTTTATTGTGCACATCAAATTTGGCTAATAACAAGTTGTTTATACACAACTCTTGGACAGGTACAATTCTTGGACCGGCACCACCTGCTAATCAAATTTGGTAGTGTAGAGGGAGTGGTGAGGCTTTCTTCTCCTTTTTGGCATTTTGGTTTACAATGACTTAAACCTACTGCCTTTCTCCACATGCTTCCAAATAATTCAGGGATAATAGAACAGGACTGCTCTAGGGAATGAGCCTTTGAATCACTGTAGTTGGACTTTACTTTGGTTTCCCTATATAAGACCACAGCTTGATATTACTAAAGAGATGTGTCTATGATGGTTATTTATCTCATTCTTTATGTTTTGAATTCATCGAAATTTTCATCTGTAGAATTTTATTGTTGGTATTACCTTAATTCCATTGATCGAATTATGGTGGATGGAGAATTGACTTTGGATCTGGAAGCTATAGCGGAGTGTATTTCTTGCTTTTATAGGCAGCTCTATTTTGAAACTGTGGCTCATAGACTTGTTCTAGATGATGTGGACTTCTCTATCATCTCTGAGGCAGATGCACTGTGGCTAGAGAGGCCATTTGGCCCGAATGGTTTTTCCATGGCTTTCTTCTAGTCTTGTTGGAGTGTTTTGAAGGCAGAAATTATGGAAGTGTTTCAGAATTTTCATTCTCAGGCTGTGTTTGAGAAGAGTCTTAATGCTTCTTTTCTTGCCCTTATTCCCCAAAAAGTTGTTGCTATGGAGGTCAAGGATTTTAGGCTAATTAGTCTAGTTGGTGGGATCTACAAGATTATTTCTAGGGTGTTGGCTAATCTGTTTCGAAGGGTGGCATATGGGCTTATTTCAAATTCTCATAATGCTTTTGTGAAGGGTAGACAAATTTTGGATTATGTTTTAATTGCTTCAGAATGTATTGATAGTAGATTGAAGTGAGGGATTCCAGAGGTGTTGAAGTGAGGGATTCTTTAATATATATGCTTCAGCGGTGTGGTGTTTTTAGAGAAATGGAGAAAAGGGATAATGTGTTGCATTTCAACTGTCAAATTTTCCATTTTGCTTAATGGTAGCCCATCTGATTTCTTTGGAAGTTCTAGGGGGATTCGACAAGGGGACCCCTTATCTCCATTGCTCTTTGATATTGTTTTGGAGGCGTTGAGTCATATGTTGGATGTGGCTGCAACTGCTGGACAGCTTTTGGGTTTCTCTGTAGGCAATACGGCTAGTTCTTTGATGATGGTGTCTCATCTATTATTTGCGGATGACACACTTATTTTTTGTCACGCTGACCCTAATCAGCTAGTTATCTTGATGGCAATTCTGACCAAATTTGAGGGGGTATCAGGTCTAAGAATTAATTTGGGGAAATCTGAGTTGGTTCCGGTTGGAGTGGTGCATAATATGGATGTTTTGGTGGGGCTGTTAGGGTGTAAGCAATTTTCTCTTCCTTTGAAATATTTGGGCCTTCCCCTAGGTGCTAAATTTAAGGAATTGACTATTTGGAATCCTATATTGGAGAAGATGGAACAAAGATTAGCAGGTTGGAACAGGCTATATTTATCTAAGGGGGTTAAGGTGACTCTTATTAAAAGCTCTCTCCCCTCTTTACCTACTTATTATCTTTCCATTCTTCTTATTCTTGGGAAGGTGGCTAATCGTATGGTGAAATTGCAGAAAGATTTTCTTTGGAGTGGAATTAGTGGTGAATCTAAATTACACCTGGTATAATGGGCTAAGATTTGTAAGCCTATGTAGGTTGGGGGGCTTGGTATAAGACGATTGAGGAATTTTAACTCTGCCTTGTTAGGAAAATGGTTGTGGAGGTATGACATGGAGACAGATGCTCTATGGAGGAGGGTTATAAAGGTGAAATATGAGAATGTTTGGGGTGGTTGGTGCACTAAAAAGTTGTCGAGTGCTTATGGTGTTAGCCTATGGAGATTTATTAGAAGTGGCTGGCTGAACTTTTCAAAACTCCTTGATGTGGGTGAAGTTTTGGAAGCATGTGTGGTGTGGGGATTGTACCCTTCAAGAGGCTTTTTAGGAACTCTATTGTATTAGTAGGGCAAGGGAATCTTTAGTGGCGGAGGTTATGTGTTGGTCTGATGGGAGGGTTCATATGGATGTTCAATTTCATCATCCACCACAAGATTGGGAGCAAGAAGCTTTTGATCTATTTATAAATATGGTCTATTCTTCGACTGTGTGGGGGATTGGTCTTGACAAGTTTTGTCAGAAGCTAGCAAGGAATAGTGGTTTTGAGGTTAGAGGATTTTATCTTTCTTTTTACCCTCTTATCCTTTCCTTTCCTTGGAGAATGATGTGGCAATTGAAGGTTCCTTCAGGGTAGCTTTCTTTTCTTGGCCTGCCTCCTTAGGTAAGATTTTAACTACCAACAACCTTCTCAAAATGCATATACTTTTGTTTGATTGGTGTTATGTGTGTAAGAGTTGTGGGGAATCAGTGGATCACCTTCTTCTTCATTGCTCCATAGCTTGTGAGTTGTGGTCTTTGGTGTTCTACCTGTTTGGAATTCATTGGGTTATGCCGCACAGGGTCATTGAGTTGTTTGAGTCTTGGTAGGGTAAGTTTGGATAGCATTGCAACATAGACTTTTGCAGACTTGTGTTGCATTGTTTGATGTGGTGTATTTGGCGCGAGAGAAATGCTCAAGATTTTGAGGGATGTGAACATTCTACGCTAGAGACTAATTCCTTCTTGCAAACTCTCCTTAATTGGAGTGTCACTTTTTATCATTTTTCTTGTTTTTCCCTTCCTGTTTTACTTGAGCAATGTAATTTTGGTTTTTGATTTTTGCCCTCGTAGCACATCCCCAATGTACTCAGGTTGGCTTTTTTTTTTAATAAAATTTTGATGTTACCTATCATGTAAAAAAAAAAAAATCAGCAACTATATTAACCTTCAACCAACCTTTTTGTTACGTCACAAATAAACTATTTAAGAAGAGAACCACCTCCTTAATGAATGGGTATTTTGATTGGGTATTTTGACTTCCATTTTAATTTCGGCTTGAAACATCTTAGTTCTAGCCTTCTTTTCTTAGTCTTTCGGGTAAATCATTTTTGAGAATAGGTTGATTAGTAAGAGATCCTTTAATGATTTAGCTGCTGCTTATATATGCAAGAAAGTTTTTTATTTCATATTTCTTAGTGCTGATTTCACATTATATCTCTACTTCAATATACTTTCAGTATCCCAAAATAAATCTTAATTTGATAAATTTGTAGCACCTCTCCAAAAGAATTTTTTGGATTTTGTGAAAATGTCAATATTGATCCCATGAATTCCAGTCAGTTCCTTTTTGTTCTCAAGTCATCTAGTCTCTAGCCTAAACACTGGTTAGTTTAGCTTATAATGTTCATGGTGGCTCTTGGAGCTTTCAAGCGGTGGCCACTCCAGTTAACAGAATGGCAAAGCTTATTAAGTAGTTGTAGATTCTTATAAATGAATATGGGTTATTTATATTTAACTTTTACTTTCTTGGTTAGAATATCCATTGTGCTCATTATTGGAAAATGTTCAAAATATGTCTAATGGTTTTACTTCTTTGAAGCTCCTTCATGTATCACGAAATGCCGATCAACACCCTGCTTTTTTCGCTGTATATAACATGGAGACCACTGAAATTGTTGCATTTTATCAGGTAACTTCAGTGGCTGTCTCTTATGTTTTGTATCCCAAATTTCGGGACTAAGGTTTTGTTGTTGTATTTATACATTTTGTAGAATTCTGCAGAGGACCTATATCATTTGTTTGAGCAGTATTGCGACCACTTCCACTCAACATCAAGAAATTCTTTGTATATGAATTTCATATCATCTCACTCAAATAACATTCATGCTCTGGAACAACTAAGATCCATAAAAAATAAAGCAACCAGCTCTTCACAGGTGAAATTTTCATATGCAGTTCTTGTTACATGTAAATATTTTTATATTTTATGTTTAGAAGGTTGACTCCAAAAAATTTGGGATTAAGGCTTTGTTGTTGTTATTGTATGTTTATTAGGCATGATAAGAAGGTTGATGTATAGCTCCATCATTGCATACTCCATGTAACTTTGTTGTATTAGCCTCATATCTCATCAGCCAATGAATTCTGCAGTTTGTAAAGAAGATGCTGGGCTCTTTACCTTTCAATTGTCAGTCGCAGAGTCCTTCTCCCTATTTTGACCAATCTCTCTTTCGGTTTGATGAAAAGGTTTGATTCAAAAACTATTGTTTTCCCTCCTTTCTCTGTGCTGTTACATACCCAGTACTTGTTCTTTAATGGCATGCTGTGAAATGCTATTTTGAATGACAAGCCAGAAAGTGACTGAAAGCTGACCATCAAACTAACCAACTTCTTTTGTTATTTTCTCACCCTCAGTTGCTACTGTGCAATTTGTCATTATGCCATCTGAAACTCTTACCATTATCTCATGTTTTTTGGTCCACTGTTGCAGCTGATATCTGCAACCGACCGGCATAGACCGTCAACAGACCATCCCATCAAGTTCATTTTAAGAAGGCCCCCATGTTCCCTCAAATTTAAGATCAAACTAGGTATATGTCTTTACCTTTTAGCATCTACAAAAAACAAAACAAAATGGTCTCAGTGATGGTTGAATTACATGACCTTTAATTCACACGTTGTTTCTTCCAACATGAGCTTCTGCTTGTGTTATTAAGGTTGACCTTTAATTCCTTTGCCCAGTTGAGTTTTGGAGCATGCATGATAATTATGCTCTGGTTTTTTTAATTAGGTCCCGAAGCTGGTAGCGTGGATGGTCGGACAAGAAAGTTTTCTTCATTCCTGTTCCATCCATTTTTACCCCTTGCTCTCTCTTTTCAGTATACTTCGTTCTCACAGCCATCAGTTGTGAATATTCATTTCCGAAGATGAAGATTCTATAAATCTCGTTGGCTGATTGATCCAAGTTGTGACAACAACCTTTAATGAGATTCTACTATAGGTTAGATATATTCAGCAAAGTTATATTTATTTTAGTAGTTGTATAATAATGCACATTCAACGTTGTACACACGAAGCACTTACGCATAACAATACATTCACGACTTTGTAACATTGCAATGAGCATTAACAAGCAACAGTAACTACTCATTATTGGCTTAGGAAATTCTCCCTGAGATTCGATATATAGGTAGTGCCTTATATTAATGTTTTCACAAAAGAAAAAGAACAGATGCAATATAAAAATGTTGCTGATTGGAATTTGCAACCATCTGATTCTCACTTTCTTTCTCACTCTTGACTTGCACCCATTCTTTTTCTCATCCTCCAGTCAATTTCTTTTAAGGGAAGGTTAAACCTATACGAAAATAATGCTTGTTAAAGTCTAGATTTTTTCAACATTGCCATGAGCATTAACACTAGTTATTTTGAGAGGTACCAAACTAATTTCTGGCTAATTTGACTATGTCCGGGGCAATAGTTTTTTTTTTACTAACATTTTTAACTTCATTTTTATTTACAATTTGTTCAAGTCTCATTTTTGTTCTATGTAAGATTATATTTTAAACAAATAAACTTTCAGTGGAAAGCTACATCTAAACACAGTTAGAGCAAATTCTGCCAGATAATCCATATAGGTTGTGCAATGCCTTAAAATTCTCAAATAATAAACAATAACGATAGGAAGAAGGGTGAATGAGAAAGTGTTATAGCTTAGCACGTTATATTACACAATTGTCTGCCATCATATGTTGATACCTATAACTTAATGTTATCAGGTCAACAAATAAAGTCCCAAGCCCAGTAGAGAAAGTCCAAAAAGAGCAAGGAAAAAAGGACCCGAAGGGCCTACTTGGCCAACGTCTTAACCGAGTTGGCTAAGGGTCTGTTTGGATACTACTTATTTTGCTGAAATTGAAAAATTATTGTTGAAAGTACTGTAGATAAAAGTAAAAGTTAGTTGAAATAGTATGGTGGAGTTTATGAATGGTACCAAAAAATACAGTGGGGTCATGAATAGTAGCAAAAATAAGCTGAATAGCGAAATAATTTTAATTTTTAATCATAATCCATACGCACACTAAGTAACCAAAGAAAATGTCTCACTGTAGAATACCTTAGGATGAGGTAATTTGATGAGGTAATTGTCTTTGAATACACGGTAGCTTTCCGGCAATAGCGTCAAAATTGCTTGCCCAATTTTAAGTGCAGGAGATTGTAGTAATATAATTTTCAGAGTACCGAGGTCGAACCACAAGGAACAAGGTAATTCAAAGACAATGTAATCAAACAAAAATTTGGATGTAGAAAAAGAGTAATTTTTCTTTGTGATTGTAAACAAGAATAATAATAATACCTTATTTAAATCAATAGTATAAATACAAGGGCATCAAGGTGTTTCCCTATATCGATATGAAATTTTTTATGATCTAAAAAGAAATAAATTTTATAATTGATTTTTTTAGACAATGAAAAACCTATGATTAAGTTTAACTAAGACAATTCAAGAATACATTGTAACCTAGATTGACAATGCAATTAGAATAGTTTTCAGAAAAACTCATTCACTTTAAAACCTGATTTCTATTTGAAACTATGAGAAATTCATTTAAACAATGAGAAAATTATGATTGAACTTATTAAAAGTATGGAAGAACTCATACATAAAGAGAAATCTCATTGAACAATTAAATATGTTGTCATCTCAAAGCTTAGGATGAATCACAATGAATTATCATACCGTATAAAAGAAATATAACTCCTAGCCCTAGTTGAAAGCTTAAGTTGCCATGAGAGAACAAGAAAATACAAGCTTTGTGTCCCCACAATTCGTTTCCCACAGCCCACATTAAAACCTAATCAGAAAGAAATCAAAGAAAATAAAGCTCTTGACTATTTAATTTATGTCCAGATTTTCAATAGCAACTTACCGGTAACTTTAAGCCTTCAACAAGTGTGAAATTCGGAAAACTCAAAACTACAAAATTGTAGGGCTTTAAGTCACGGTTCTAGCCCATCTAATTTTATGTCAATTGGATTTTGAGGAAAGAGATAAGCCCAAAATACTGATCAGTGCTCAAATCTAATTTTTCATTTTAAGATTTTACCTTCATGATTTCGTTTTTTAATATGAAATTTTCAAGAATAATGCTAGGATCACAACTTTTGTCATAATTTTTACCACAACTTGCTTAGATGGAAAGTTATGAGTGGTGGTGTTGTGGACCCATGCTTACTCCACTACTCACAACTTGTCATATGAGCAAGTTGTGGCAAAAATTATGGTCTTAGTATTTTTCATTTTTCAAACACGGTACACGTCTCAAGCATTCCAACTGTACATTCTTAAACATTTAAGCATGATCCTTTAGCTCCTCTTTAATTCTAGTTTGACCACCATTCTCCCACAAACTCTTATAAACTTCTTTTCACATGATTTCTTGAAAATATAAATTTACACACAATAAATGGTATTTTATTCAAGAAATTATGTAAAGATAAATAATAGGGACTGAAGCAAATCATCATTTAATTATACAAATTAAGTATAGTAATAAGGAAAATAACGCCCAAATAGATATATAATAAATATACATTTTAAGGTGCTTTCAACATCTTTCTTTGCTAAGTTCTATTCTGCAGGGGACCATCTTGTGTCTGTATATATACGTTGTAGAATACAGTCATTAAATACTTATTAATATACTAATGTTGTCGTGGGTAACAAATTACAAGGCTATATTTTATTATTTGTTTGGAGTGCTTAGGGACTGTATGGTAATGTTGTTCTAGTAATGTTGTTTGTATTTTTTGGAAATACGTGTGGGTGAAAAAGTGTGTGAAAAAGTGTGTAATGCTGTTTAAAAACTAAAAACATGTGTTTAAACACATGTACCAAATGCGTTTTTTTTTTTTAAGTACATATCTAGCCCAATTCTAGACTTCTAGTCATGTCCATCTTGCAGAACGAACTAGGCGCAATACCCAACCCAACTAGCTTTTGTCCAAGAAGTGTTCACAAATATCCTGACATGTGTATTTTTGAACCAAAAAAAAAAAAAAAAATCCCCTACACCATCCTAATGAGTCTTTTGGCTGAATATTGCAAAAAATTGAGTTTATTGGTAATATATATACTGTTCAAAATTATTTGGAAAAATGAGGAAAGAGAGTGAATTTCGGCAATAGTGTTGCTGAAATTGCAAGAAAAAGTACGAGAGATAGTAAAGATAAGTGATGTGATGGAGGAGAGAGAAAAAATTGAATTTCATTAATGAGATTACTAAAATTCTTGCTACCTGAAGCTGCTACCCAAGTGAGTGTGAAGTGCCCGAAGTGCTAGTGCTAGGTGGAGTGCCTAAAGGGAAACCAATTGTGGCAACCAAGTTACTAAAATTGTAAGGAAGGGAGGAGAGAGAAAATATGAATTGTGGCAACCAAGTTGCCGAAATCTTGGGAAGAAATTTTTTTAAAAAAATTTGTGGCAATTGATTTCGGCAACCATTGCCGAAATTCACTCTCTTTCCTCATTTTTCCAAATAACTTTGAGCAGTATCTATATCACCAATAAACTCAATTTTTTGCAATATTCAGCCAAAAGACTCCCATCCTACTTCCTAGCTAGTAAAAATCTGTTCTTCTTAAAGTTGACTTTTCATTCATATGCACATAGTTAGAAGTATTCTAATAATAATAAAATTGGTTCATCAAAAAAAAAAAAAAAATTATTATTACTATTTATTGTGGCTTCCATATGCCATTTTTTATATGATTGTCATTTATGCAACTGTAATGAATTCTGTGATCGAATGCCATTAGACAGAATATTTCTCAATATGACAGTGCTATTCCAAGTCAAATAAAACTTTTAAATTCTTAGTTAAAATTTTGAAACTAATGAGTAACGTATTGCTCCTGCTTAAAATGAATAAAAATATTATTTTCGTTTAAAAAATTATTCATTTTTGTTCTACTTATCCCCTCTTTTTGTGTACAATTTTTCTTATGAATTGTAATATGTGACTTGAATTTTGAAAATTGATTCAAACTGATTGTTTGGTTTCTTTTAAGTAGTTTATATTTGTTTTTTGAAAAGTTTATGTTAATTAGCTTTATTTAGTGACAAATTTGAATGTATTTTATTTTTATTTTAATGTATCTGTGGGGGGTTTTGGCCCAAAAAATCAGTACCGACCCATTTAGCTAAGGCCCAAGATTGGCCTGAGTAGCCAAGTCCAGTCCATAAGAGGGTAATGGACCTTAAACTCATTGGAGTGAGCTCAGCCCAATAACACATGTATTGGGACAAAGAAATTATCGTTCGGGGGAAATCCTATAGCGCTCGGCCTAACACCGATTAATGAGATGGTGAAGAACCGATGAAGAATTGACCAAACTAAAGTCTGTAGCCAAGAGTTGTTAGACTTGGAGGATCTATTACTATTCATGTATCCCAACTGATTTTCTAATGGATCATTTTACCACTTGGAGAGCGGTGGAGAGGTTTTTTGCCAAGTACTTTAGTTTCCTCTTCGATAACACGTGTCGGTGTTATCTTGTGTTTGCTTCTCTCTAACCCTTACTCTTTGCTTTTAATTACTGTTGTGTTGTGATTAAATTATGGCTTAGAGTAGTTTGCAATATTTGGGTATAGCTTATATTTATCATTCTGCATATATATTGTTTGAATATAAGCTTATGTTGGTATTTTTGTAATTGGGGGTCTAAACATTCACTAGTATTTTACACCTTAAGTGAGCTTTCATGGTTGTTGAGCAAAAACACTTTATACATTTTTTTCCGTTTCTTTCAATCCTTGATTGAGATTTGTATTTCTTTCATCTCACCTATACACAGACCCTTGTGAGCAGTGAGTGAGGTTATTGGAAATTTAGAAAGCTACATTCAAAATCCAATCTATTTGGTGGAGTTTACATTGGCGCTTCAATGGAGGGTCTCCAGTAAGCTAGAAGGAGAAAGAGCTTGGAGAAGCAGGTTACTAGCTGGAGCTTGGAAGGCTTAATACACCTAGGCTTCTGGGCTTGGAGGGTTCATAGCGTTCTATTGTATTGCAACTATCTTGTCTAGTTGAGATTTCTGACGGTGTGGTTCGGGGAGAGGTTTTTCTGCCCGGGCTTTGAGTTATTCTCTTCCTAAACACTTTAGTATTTAGTTGTGGTTTGCATGCTTTTACCCTTTTTCCATATTGCTTTATATTTTGATATGCTTTGTGTAGAATAATTCTTGCTTTATGGAAATTGGTTAATCACTTATACTTGGACTAATTTGTTAGTTTAGTTTAAAAGTGATTTAGCCGTAATGATATATTGGTAGAGATAAATAGATGAAATAATTTTAGAAATTATTTAATTTTTAGAGAGAACAAAGTATTTTTAACAAATTTTCTCTGTGACTAGTTTATTTAAAGGTGTCTATCATTTTATTTTTATATGGCATATATGGCATTAAAACTTTGTTTAGTTTTAATGACAAAAATAATTGCACTTAGGAGATGATAAATTTCAAAATTTTGTTTTATTTGTTCATTTTCTCACCACCAATCAGATGGTAGTGTAAGATTAAATCTATTTTGATTTGATCTGATTTTGATATTAGAGAATAGAAGTTATTTCACATTATAAATGTAGGGTCACAAATTGTAGCCCACACCCAGATGGAAACAGGAGATGGGCCCAATAAGCCCAATACAATAAATTTGTAAGAGAGTGGGCGAAAGAATTGGGCTAATAACGGGTTTATACAACAGTTAATGAAGGTTAGGAATTTGGCCGAGGAGGCTAAAACACACAAACAAGTAAAGATCTCAGGTCCGAGGAGCAAGTTTTGGATTAACTGATGGTGTCAAGTAATGTCCGAGGGGTAGGTTCTTAGATAAAATGTTTTTCTTTAGGTTGTGTTCTTCCAGATGCTACAGTAATTCTTCCTTCTTGTTCTTCCTTTCTATTTTCCGATCCTCTCCTTCTGGAGGTTTTACTCCATTATATAGTCCTTCATTGTTAGATCTTATCGTCCACTTGTCTGCCATCTAGCGTGGTACTCGAGTTTCTGTTTCTTCTCTTACAGCTTTTTGATTTTCTGGGGGTAAAGGTGATCCAAAACACTGTTCAGAGGTCTACTCCACATAAATGCGGCCAGGAAAGCTGCTGTAATGCATTTAATGCGGTGGTTGCAACTTTTTCCTAAGATATTTCCGCATCCTTATCCCTTCCATGTGCATTGGTAATCTATCTTCACCTCTGGAACTTCCTGGAAGGTGGACTAAGGGGAAGCCGAGGCTCCTCTTACCGACATATGCCATACCCGAGGAGGGTACTCCTCTCGGGTCAACCTCCCTGGCTACTTACGCGTTCTACTGTTAGTTACGAGGGTTCCCTATGATTTCCTCTCCTTGGACGTATTGTTGATGAAACGTTGTACCTAAGCCCACCACATGGGCCCAGGTTTTGCTCCCCTACAATAGCCCCTCAAAATTCTAATTTTTCTTTCTTATCCGAGGAGGAAAATTAGGATTTTGATGTACATAAGTAATTACGATGTAGCCCTTAACAGTATTTAAATTTAGGCGCGTGTAAGGGCCATTTCTGCCATTTCGCGAGGGCTTCTGACGCTTGGGAACTCGCACAATCATCATTAAACGCTTAGAACTGCGTTTCAACCCAGACATCCTACGGTGAAAAACGAATCCAACGGTCCAGATCTCAACTTCAATATTTGGGCGGGATTGCGTCTTTTCCTTTTTCCGTCCCCACTATAAAAACCTTCAGACGTTACTTTTTGTTTCTTATCAGAGTTTGTAACTTCAGAGTGTTCATATTCAGGCATCTACCGTTCTTTCACAAGAAAGAGAGCTTAACGATCTTCCAGCGACAAGAGGAACAATCCGTGTTCATTTTCACGTAAGTTTCGCACTCCGACCTCTACTGTATCCTCGGCTAACCTCCTCGGCTAACCACTCCATCTTCTAGAGACTAACAATGGGTAGATTCGAGCGCTTAGTAAACACTCCGGCCCTGATAGAGTTATTCAAAGAAAAGTACCATATTCCCCCGGAGGTGGTGGTACGTCACTGCACCACAGAGGGAGTGGAGTTTGATCGGAAAGTAGGAGAGGTGGTCATCCCTATGATTGCCTTCATAGAAGGGGGGATGACCATCCCCATGGGTAGGATTACACGGGACTATCTTCGCGCTCATAGGCTCTGTCCCCATCAGTGTGCCCCCAACTTTTTTAGAGTCCTAGGGTCAATCGACGCTTTGGACCGGCATCTGGGGCTAGGATTGACGTGGCACGACGTCGCCCACCTATATGAAGGCCATATAGAGACTCGGGCAGCCTTTTACCTTAAGTCCCGTAACAATATGGTCAAACTGATATCCTGCCTCCCCAAGTCTAATAAGGGGATGAAAGACGACTATTTAATCCTGTCGGGGCCTTGGAGCGACGGCTTAGCCTGCCCAACCAAGGCCGGGACACCAGGTGGAGCAACCTAGACTTAGGATTTCTAACTTTAGTATTGAGGAGTATTCTGATGCCTTTACGCTTATTTGCTTAATTGTTTTACGTTAATATTATTATATTTTTTTTTGTAGCCGAGGCTTAATAGTGTGATTTACTTGCTTGACAGATAAATTTTTTACCAATCCGAAGCTCAGCCTGATCAACGTTCCAGCACTGAACTACCTGCTGAGATCAGAAATTTTTGTGAACGACGACGGGCAACTACGAGCGGTTCACCTCATTTTGGACTTCGAGCCCATCTTGAGGTCATATTTAGACGTCGGCAACTCCATCCGAGCAGGAGACCATCGTTTGGCGCGCATAGACGTGTCTCGGCCAAACTTCCTTGCCAACTACGATCTTCCTCCAGTTGACCATCCCATTCCACAGGGGATTCCCCTTGCTGCTGAACCGCTGCGTGAAGTACCACTTGGGGAAGCTATCCTCTGAGAAGGTACAGCTTCTTCTTCCTCCCTCGAACTAGAGATTGACAAGTTCAGGTTTGAAAAAGAAACAGTCCTTATATCAGAGGCCGAGGAAGGAGCGGACGAGCAGTCGTGCGTGCAAACTCCAGCTCAGGTGATAACCTATATTGCCGATACATCTGACGAGGAGGAAGACATGGCTCCCCAGACTGGCCCTTCTTTGAAGGAGTTGATGAAGGGCAGGAACAAGCGGCCATCTCCTCAAGATAAGGGCAAATCAAAACAAACTGCGCGCCCTCCCCCTCCTCCGCCCCAGGTGTCTGCCGATCTCGGGCTCAAACCAAACCCAGATCTGAGGAGGAAAAGGCCAGTGGAGCCTACCGAGGAGGGGGAGTTAGGCCCATCAAGGGGCAATAAGCAGGCCAGACCTACACAAGAACGTCAGAGTAGGAGGGCCCACTCTGTGGAGAGCCGCGAGGAGCAACCATCGGCCCAGGTTCGTCAGCCACCACGAACTTGGTCGCCAGTGCTGGAGGTTGATGGTGCTCCCATCTCGATGGATGCCTCACTTAGGCACTTTCGTGGTGGTCATGCAGGCCGTATGGCTGATGCTTTGCTACAGCCCCTCCTCCTACCTACGGACTTGGCGGCTTACAGGAGTTTCGATTATCCTGACCTACTCCTTTCCATGAAGAGGGACTTGGCTATGGTGAGTAACTTTAATTTGACTTCTTTTTATTCGCATATTATTTCTTAAATCTAAACTGCTTTATCACTTTGCGTAACAGGTCGCGCAACAAGTGTACGTGGCTGAGGAGTGGGCGAAGAGCTTTCGCGATGAGACAAAAGCTACCCACGAGGCCCGAGTGACTGCGGAGGACCATCTGAATGTGCTGAAAAGCCAACAAAAGCAGATGGCCGAGCAGGTGAAGAAAGCTATTCAGGACAAGGCTAGTGCTGAGGCTGGCTTAAAGACGACTGAGAAGCAGGCTGAGAGTCTTCATAGCGAACTGCACCTCTGCGAAATCAACCTAGAAACGGAGAGGCAGATGGTGAAAGAATTGCGCGAAGAGCTTCGCAAGGCTAAGGAAGCTGCACAGTTACAGAAGGAAGCAGCCGAGGCCGAGAAGCAAGCCTCTTACGCTCTGGGGGTGCAAGAGACTCAGAGCAGGCTGACCGAAGAATTTTCTTCTGTCGCCAGGGACTACTGCGACATTACTTGGGAAAAAGCCCTTGATGCCGCTGGGGTCCCTGCTGATTCCAGCCTTAGGAGGCCTGAGAGCGTATACTATGATCCTGATATTCAGCCGCTCCCAGGTTCTGACTCTCCTCCTCCAGAGCAGCCAGCCCCAGTATCTGAAGCTCCTGCAACAAATCAGGCTCTTTCCGCTTCGGTGGAAGTCCCAACAGCCTCCCACCAAGACGCTGGTCAAGGGGAAAGAGTTGAGGCCTCCCAGGGTAAGGCTCCAGATGCTGCCCCTTCGCAGTCCGAACAAGTAGCTGACCACCAAGCTCCCAAGACCAAGGCCTAGGATGTTTGTTTTAGTGTTTTTTTTTTTTTTTTTTTTTTTTTCTAGGTTTACTATTTTAAAGACTTGTACTGTGTTCTAATCATTAATGAAGATATACTTCTTTTGTTTTACGTATTATGGCAAGTAATAGTAAATCCTTCTGCTGTCATTTCAATTTTTTTTTTACTTGTGTTATATGAATGGCCAATTTGATTAAGAAGTTCTGGAAGTTGGGTCAACATACGAGCTAAATTAATATAACTAAACAAGAAATTTGAGTTATGCATTTATATCTATATTTGAATGCTTAAAAGGAAAATAGAACAAGTGTTAACTAACCCAACTCATCTGGTCAGAAGTCTCCAGTCATGATTGGATTTAAGTTTAAACACCTGATAGAACGGCGAGAGTGTTAACTAACCCAGATCATCTGGTCCGAGGACTCATGCATGATTGGATTTAAGTTTAAACACTTCATAGAACGGTGAGAGTGTTAACTAACCAAAATCATCTGGTCCGAGGACTCATGCATGATTGGTTTTAAGTTTAAACACTTCAGAGAACGGTGAGAGTGTTAACTAACCCAAATCATCTGGTCCAGGACTCATGCATGATTGGTTTTAAGTTTAAACACTTCATAGAACGGTGAGAGTGTTAACTAACCCAAATCATCTGGTCCGAGGACTCATGCATGATTGGATTTAAGTTTAAACACTTCATAGAACGGTGAGAGTGTTAACTAACCCAAATCATCTGGTCCGAGGACTCATGCATGATTGGATTTAAGTTTAAACACTTCATAGAACGGTGAGAGTGTTAACTAACCCAAATCATCTGGTCCGAGGACTCATGCATGATTGGATTTAAGTTTAAACACTTCATAGAACGGTGAGAGTGTTAACTAACCCAAATCATCTGGTCCGAGGACTCATGCATGATTGGATTTAAGTTTAAACACTTCATAGAACATCGAGAGATATGTAAAGAGGCATACATATTTAACATAAAGAACGAATATTGATCAAATACAGTTTTATTAATAATAATACCTTTTCAAATTATTGACATTCCAAGGGCGGGGTACTACCAGTCCGTCCAAGTCTTCCAAGAAATATGCTCCAATACCAGCGTTGGAGGTGATACGATATGGTCCTTCCCAATTTGGCCCTAGTTTTCCCCACGCGGAGTTCTTTGCTGAGCCCACAACTTTGCGTAGCACCAGGTCACCTGGGACCAAAGGTCTTGTCTTTACATGGGCGTCATAACCTCGCTTCAGCTTCTGTTGGTAATGAGCCAATTGAACCATTGCGTTTTCCCTTTTTTCATCAATCAAGTCCAGACCTCTTGCCAAGTTTTCATCGTTGTCTTTTCGATTGAATGAGATTGTTCTCGTCGTTGGGAACCCGGATTCCAAAGGGATGACTGCTTCAGCTCCATAAGTCATTGAAAAAGGGGTCTCTCCAGTGGACCTACGAGGTGTGGTCCTGTATGTCCAGAGTACATGTGGGAGTTCTTCCACCCATCTGCCTTTCGCATCATCCAATCTTTTCTTCAATCCGCTTAATATGACTTTATTCACAGCTTCAGCTTGTCCATTCCCTTGAGGGTAAGCCGGAGTAGAATATCTGTTAGTGATCCCCAACTCGCCACAGTAATTTCTGAACATCTTACTGTCAAACTAGAGTCTATTATCTGAGATGAGTACATGAGGGACACCGAACCGAGTAACAATGTTTTTCCAGACGAATCTTTTCACATCCACATCTCGGATATTGGCTAGAGGCTCTGCTTCAACCCACTTTGTAAAATAGTCAATGCCGACTATGAGATATTTCTTGTTTCCCACAGCCTTAGGAAATGGTCCGACGATGTCCAAGCCCCATTGAGCGAATGGCCATGGACTAGATATTGGATTGAGGACTCCTCCTGGCTGGTGTATACTCGGTGAATACCGTTGGCATTGATCGCACTTTTTGACATATTCCAAAGCTTCTCTCTGCATATTCGGCCACCAATAACCCTGAGTAATGGCCTTATGCGCCAAGGACCTGCCTCCAGTATGGCTTCCACAGATTCCCTCATGCATCTCTTCCAAGAGCAATTCCGTTTGGTCGGGATGAACACATAGCAGATAAGGCCCAGAGAAGGAACGCCTGTATAGCTTGCTATCCTGCGACAGCCAATAACTAGGAGCCTTCTTTCTTATTTTGTCGGTTTCAATTTTCCCTTCGGGTAGAATATCATCCTTTAAGAATTGCATGACTATATCCATCCAACTTGGCCCCATTCTAACTTGATTGATCTGAACTACGTTTGCTGTTGTCGAGGGTCGATGCAGGTCCTCAACGAGGATTATGCGAGGCAAATTTTGTGCCGAGGAGGTTGCGAGCGTGGCCAAAGAATCCGCATGTGCATTGCCGCTTCTTGGGACATGTAACAAGCTAAAGGATTCGAACTCCATCTGCATGATTTTCACTCGGCTAAGATAACCTTGCATTCTCTCGTCTTTGGCTTCAAATTCACCTTTGACTTGACCAACAACTAGCCTTGAATCCGAGAAGAGTTCGATGGTCTTTCCTCCCATCCTTAGGACCATAGCCATTCCTTCTAATAAAGCTTCATACTCCGCTTCGTTATTTGTGGCAGGAAAACTTAACCTCAGGGACCTTTCAATGGTGATCATCTCTGAAGATGTCAACACTAATCCAACTCCTGCGCCTCTTTGGTTTGATGCTCCATCTACATACACTACCCACATCGGAGGGAAACGCTGGGAGATACTATAGGCTAGTTTTACATCCCTTTCCTCTGGTGCTAGTAATCCATCCGCTTCTGGTTCGGTGAACTCTGCCACCAAGTCGGCCAGTACCTGGCCCTTTACTGAGGTGCGAGGCATGTACTTTATATCGAAAGCCCCCAGAATTGTACCCCACTTGGCTATCCTTCCCGTGTAATCTGCACTTTTAAGCACGACCTTTAATGGGAGTTGTGTAAAAACAATCACCGTGTGTGCTTGGAAATAGTGAGGCAGCTTGCGTGTGCCCAGCACCACTGCCAGGATGGCCTTTTCCAGTGGAAGGTAGCGCACCTCTGCCTCGTGCAGCGATTTACTCACGTAGTACACTGGCCGCTGTACGCCGTTATCTACTCTTATCAACACTAAACTTACTGCGTAGGAGGCCACTGCAATATAAGCAAAAAGAACCTCGTCTGGCTCAGGACTTGACATGACCGGCGGCCGAGCAAGATAGTCCTTGAGTTGCTGAAAGGCTGCGTCACACTCCGTCGACCATTCAAAACTTTTCCACTTATTGATCAACAGGAAAAAAGGTCGGCACCTGTCCGCCGATCGAGATATGAATCTATTCAGAGCAGCGGCCATTCCGGTTAGTTTTTGCACTTCTTTTGGGTTCCGAGGAGTTCGCATACTGGTGATGGCCTTAATTTGGTCGGGATTAACTTCTATTCCCCTATGAGTGACCATATAACCCAAGAATTTGCCCGACCCCACACCAAACGAACATTTGGAGGCGTTCAAACGTAGTTTATGGCTTCTGAGAATGTCGAAGACAACTCGAAGATCTTCTAGGTGTTCAGATGCCTTTTTTCTTTTCACCACCATGTCATCTATGTAAATCTCCATGTTTTTCCCCAATAACGATTCAAACATCCTCGTCATCATTCTCTGATAAGTGGAGCCCGCATTCTTCAAACCAAAAGGCATCACCTTGTAGTGGTAGTTCCCTACTGGCGTGACAAAAGCAGTTTTTTCTTGATCGTCCAATGCTAGAGGTATCTGATGATAACCCTGGAAAGCGTCCAAGAAACTCATCCGAGGATGGCCGACTGTGGCGTCTACCAGCTGATCGATTTTGGGCATGGGGAATGGATCTTTAGGGCAGGCTTTATTTAAATCTGTGAAATCAACACATACTCGCCACTTCCCAGTCTTTTTCTTGACCACCACCGTGTTCGCCAACCACTCGGGGTAGAAGACTTCTTTGATAACCCCTGCCTTTTTTAGCTTCGTCACTTCCTGACGAACTGCTTCTGCATGCTCTTTAGATGGTCGACGAGGGAGCTGTTTCCTGGGGGTCATCACCGGATTAACATTCAAATGGTGACAAATGAAGTCTGGGTCCACCCCTGGAGCCTCATAAGCACTCCATGCAAAGACATCTATGTTTCGTTTAAGGAACTCTACCAATTCCTCCTTTTCTGACTGGGGTAGTTGAGATCCGACTTGAAAGAATTTCTCGGGGTCATCTCCTATTATGACTTTTATAAGATCTTCACATTTCACTTCCTCGGATAGCCCATCTTTGGATAATATTGGGGGTTTTAATTGCTATAACTCCTCTTTTTGAGCCTCAGATTCTGCTTCAGGCTTATGTCGGATAGCTGCTATCATGCATTGCCGCGCCATGGTTTGATCACCCAGTATCTCTTCTATCTTGCCTCCAGAGGGGTATTTGATCTTCTGATGCAGGGTGGAAGAGACTGCTCCTAAAGTATGAAGCCAAGGCCTAGCAACAATTGCCGTATAAGGGGAGTAGGCATCCACCACTATAAAATCGACCTCCACTATCTCCACTCCGGCCTGCACTGGCAGTCTGACCTGTCCCTTCGGGATAATAATCTTCCCTTCAAAACTTACTAAAGGGGAATTATAGGGCGTCAGGTCCTCAGCTCTTAAGTTCAGCCCCTTGTAGAGGTCAGGATACATGATTTCAGCTGCACTGCCTTGATCCACCATCACTCTCTTTACATCATAGCCTCCGATTCGGAGGGTAATCACTAAAGCATCGTCATGAGGTTGAACAGTTCCGATCTTGTCTTCGTCCGAGAACCCCATGACCAGGGACCGGTTTAACTTAGCTCTCTTTGGCTCGTGGGAGTCATCCTCAGGGTACAAACGAGCCACCGACATTACTCTGGAGGGGCATGACCCTGTTCTGCCAGGTGCCGCAAAGATGACATTAATAGTTCCAAGAGGAGGTCTTGGAGGATTCTCCCTTTCTGGTCGAGTATCCATCTGGCTGCCCAAATTGCTGGAATGATGCAACAGCTGTTTCAATTTACCCTCTCGGACAAGCTAGTCAAGGTGATCCCATAAGCTTCTACAGTCCTCGGTGGTATGGCCGTGGTCTCTATGATATTGACAATAGAGATTTCGGTTTCTCTTTTCAGGATTTCCCATCATCTTACTGGGCCACTTGAAGAAGGGCTCATTTTTTACCTTTTCCAGGACTTGGTGCACAGGCTCTCGAAACACAGCTCCGACTACTTGGCTGTTACTGGATACCTGCTGCTCGGCATAATCCCTTCTCGGCCGGTTATTATTGTATCCGTCCGGCCTGAACTCTCTCCTTTCTTGGGGGGCAAGCTTAGCTTTCCCTTTTCCTTGTTGCTGCTGTTGTTGATCATCTTCTATCCTTTTGTATTTATCCACTCTATCCATTAATTGTTGCAAGCTGGTGACCGGTTTCCCTGTCAGGGACTTCCTCAGGCCATGTTCGGAGGGGAGACCGACCTTGAATGTTCTGACAGCGACCTCATCGAAATCCCCGTCAATCTCGTTAAACATCTCCCAATACCTCCCGGCATATGACCTCATAGACTCCCCTTCCCTCATTGTCATTGACAACAGAGAATCTAGGGGTTGAGGAACTCTGCTACATGTGATAAACCGGGAGCAGAAAGATTGAGTAAGCTTCTTGAAGGAACCGATGGAATTAGTCTTCAACCCGTCGAACCATCTCATTGGCATCGATCCTAAGCTGGAGGGAAAAACTCTACACAACAAGGCTTCGTCCTGAGAGTAAACCGCCATCTTTTGTTTGAATTGGCTTACGTGTTCTACAGGATCGGTACGTCCATCATACATGGAGAACGTAGGCTGATGAAAACGTCTGGGAAGCTTTGCCTTTTCTATTCCCAGAGTAAAGGGGGACTTAGAGATTTGGGTCAGAGCCTTTTTCATGTCTTTAGTTCCCACTCCCCTCCTAGACGAACTTTTCCTCCTCCTTTTGTGAGAGTGCTCCTCTTCATAGGAATAGGATTCACTGGGGGGAGTTTCTGAAGAATCCCTGTAACTGCCCTCTCCGTCATCGTTGGAGGAGACATCGGAACTGGAAGGGGTATGATTTCGCTGTGCTCGACGAAGCTTCTTTTTCAAGTCTTCTATTTCACGTTGCAAGTCCTTTTCATCAACGTGCTCTTGCACCAAATAGCTCCTTCGTCGATAGCCGCTTTTCCCAGCATGGATCGTTCGCGAGCTGCCTTCTCGTTGGTTATCTACGTGGTTTTCCCGTTCAAGATTATGGAGTTCATCTTGTTGACTGACATTTACTGATTCTGCATGAGGCAGACTGGCCTGTTGTGGTCCTGAACCTGCCATAACTGTCATAAACTTCCACTAGCGCTAACTCTTCCCCACAGACGGCGCCAATTGTAGGGTCACAAATTGTAGCCCACACCCAGATGGAAACAGGAGATGGGCCCAATAAGCCCAATACAATAAATTTGTAAGAGAGTGGGCGAAAGAATTGGGCTAATAACGGGTCTATACAACAGTTAATGAAGGTTAGGAATTTGGCCGAGGAGGCTAAAACACACAAACAAGTAAAGATCTCAGGTCCGAGGAGCAAGTTTTGGATTAACTGATGGTGTCAAGTAATGTCCGAGGGGTAGGTTCTTAGATAAAATGTTTTTCTTTAGGTTGTGTTCTTCCAAATGCTACAGTAATTCTTCCTTCTTGTTCTTCCTTTCTATTTTTCGATCCTCTCCTTCTGGAGGTTTTACTCCATTATATAGTCCTTCATTGTTAGATCTTATCGTCCACTTGTCTGCCATCTAGCGTGGTACTCGAGTTTCTGTTTCTTCTCTTACAGCTTTTTGATTTTCTGGGGGTAAAGGTGATCCAAAACACTGTTTAGAGGTCTACTCCACATAAATGCAGCCAGGAAAGCTGCTGTAATGCATTTAATGCGGTGGTTGCAGCTTTTTCCTAAGATATTTCCGCATCCTTATCCCTTCCATGTGCATTGGTAATCTATCTTCACCTCTGGAACTTCCTGGAAGGTGGACTAAGGGGAAGCCGAGGCTCCTCTTACCGACATATGCCATACCCGAGGAGGGTACTCCTCTCGGGTCAACCTCCCTGGCTACTTACGCGTTCTACTGTTAGTTACGAGGGTTCCCTATGATTTCCTCTCCTCGGACGTATTGTTGATGAAACGTTGTACCTAAGCCCACCACATGGGCCCAGGTTTTGCTCCCCCACAATAAAATTTCTAAATAGCACATGATTATAAATCTAAAATGTGAAGAACAAAACTTAAACTAAATACTTTGCCCAATTCCCTCAAAGAAATAAATAAATAAATAAAAACTTTGCCCAAAAATAAAGAGCATGACAAAAACTAGAAAAAAATTGAAGTTATTAGCTGAATTTAATCAATTTTTCTTTTTCCGTTTTTCATCATTTTTTCAATAATTTAATGGATTGCAATTGACTCAATTAATAAAGTTTTTTGTTCTCGAACAAGAGAGCTAAGTTTGAAATTCAGTCACACAAAATATCAATTAGAATGTTCACCACTTAAATCACAATAATTTTAATTTTAATTAAAAAAATTTGAGAACAATGATAATAATAATGGTAATGCCTATTGTAAAAAGGGAGTTTGTGTTGAGAGTTGTGACTTGTGGTGAAGGCAGGAAATGAAATGATATGAGGATAATAATATATAGATATAGATATAGATATAGATATGACATTGATTCGTGAGTGTATTGAAGGATGATGGTAGCGATGGCAGTGCCAACGAATACAATAACAACAGCTTCCTATTGTGCAATTGCAAAGGTTTTGAGAGGCAGAGGCAGAGCGTTGCTGCTTTCGTCCTTATCACCGTCATCATCAGTAACAATATGCAATAACAATAACCAAAATAATAACAAAGGTCGTCTTCCATCGCCACTCACCCTCTCCTCCTTTGCAAGAGGAAGAAGAAGCACAAAGTCACAGTGGGTACCATCATTATCATTATCATTTTGCACGGCGGCGGCTGATACTGGTGCGGCGACGGTTGGTAGTAATACTAATAAAAATGAAGAAGAAGAAGAAGAAGAAGAGAAGAAGAAAAAGGATCCGGAAATAATAATAAAAGAAGCGGCGGAGATGCTGGACATAAGGGTTGGGCGTGTTGTTAAGGCGTGGAGGCATGAGGAGGCTGACTCTCTTTACGTCGAAGAGGTCGATGTTGGAGAAGCTGAACCCAGAACTATCTGTAGCGGCCTAGTCAATTTTGTTCCCCTTCACCTCCTTCAGGTAAGCTCTATCTCAAACTCAATTTCTTTCTTTCTTTCTTTCATATCAACCCACCCATGTAATTTAATTTCTATATATCTCCATCTAAATCTAAATCTCAATCTCTTGTCTTCTATTTATTTATTATGTCATGATGATAAACTTTACCAAGGGACAAGAAGATTTAGCTTCATGCCACCCAAATGCAACCTCTATTCCATGTAACATGTAGTAATAGCTAAACTAAACACTCCCAGAAATGTTTGAAAAAAACATACAGGGAATAATAGATTTCAAGAGATCAAATATACATACATAGTTTGATCAGGGTTTAATCAGATCTTAGCATTTCCATGATTCAACACAGAGAAAGAAAGGAAGAAAGAAACAGTTATATCTATTCAAACAATGAGATCTGACTAAACCTGATTTTTTCCCATCAATCTTTGGAGAAAAATGTAGGAAGCAAATGAAATCATTTCCAAAGGAGAACACAAAAAGTAAAGTCATTTTCTTTACCTGCTTATTAATTTGGAATGTTGATATTTACTTCAAAAAAATAAAATGGACTTTCACTATTTGTCAGTGTCCAAATTAATTTTTTCAGAATACACTGTGAAACTGCATCAAATGTTTGATATACATCTACATGCAGGATAAAAAAGTAGTTGTTCTTGCTAATTTGAAGCCAAGGAACATGCGTGGTGTCAAGTCATGTGGGATGCTTATGGCTGCTTCTGATGCATCCCATGAGAATGTTGAGCTTCTAGTGCCTCCAGAGGATTCACTACCTGGTGAAAGAATTTGGTTTGGTTCAGAAGACGAAAAAGAAAATCAACCTGCTGCTGCCACACCCAACCAGGTACCCACTTCTTTCCTTTGAAGAATTCAAGCATGTAATGTCCAATTAACACAGGAAAAGAAACAAGTGAATCAACTGTATCTCAAACGATACCCTCTCCCTCTATAAGAATTGCTGGAATGTAAAGTCATGGTCCAAGATTTGCTGAGTCCATGTGTGACTTACCAATAAAAAAAATTTCCCCAACATTTTTTGGTTGGTTTGCATGTCAATCAGTGTTTGCACAATCATTGCACAAATATCTTGGTCAATAACACATAATTTGTATTATTTTATTTGTGTGGAATCTATGTTTACTGTATAAAATAGTTAAGAGATTTACTTATCAAAAAAAAAAAAAGGTTAAGAGGTTTGAGGATGGTACTTATATCTGCATAATAGGCACATGTTAACATGCTAATAGCTGCATTAATGTCAAATTATTTGAGATCATTATGTAAAATATTACACCCATTTTTGATGATAATGACCATATTCCTGTCTTAGATATAGCTTATTAGACTAGTAGCCTGTCAAACCAGATATCTGGTGCGTTATTGTCCTTTATTTTATTTATTTATATTTTTGTGAATCAATTTTCTGTTTACTCCTTCTATCTCCTTTTTTTGCAACGTTCGAAATTATTAATGAAAAGGTAAAGGTATGGTGATCTTCCTAGAATGTCCTTTATAATAGAGATGGCACTAATTTTTTTGAGAATCTCATTTAGTTTTTGGCAAAAAGTGACTGTAATGTAGAAAATAGAACGTCTACTAGTGGAAAGTTTCAATTATTTGGAGATAGCCCAAAGAGGAAGGGAGTGATTATTGAAAGAGGGAGGGAGTAATTGTTGATTCATCACTTTGAAATTTGATTACAATCAGAAGCCTTTCTACTGTTTCTAGGCATTTGTTGTGGATTCTTGTTCATGTTTAATGATGTACTTGCATTTCTTTCTCCTCCTCTTTCCCTGATGTGAGTGATAGTAATGTGACTTATCCTGATAAATAGTACTTCGGTCTATGGCTATATAGACTGAAGTGCTATAGCTTTTAAACTCCAAGGGTCTTGCTCCACCAAATATAGTAAAATTCAAAAACATGTTTTGACTCTTTGATAGTTTTGTTACATCAAATTGAAACAAGGAAAAGCATAAATTGCCTGTTCATTTTATTGAATTCCCTTTTCTGACCTAGCTGAAGTTTATAGTCCCCAGCTCTCTGTGATTGTTACAACCAGTGTCTCTTCCAATTTCTTAGTCCTTATAACCTGGTCTTTTCTCTTGTTACCAACACCTCTAGAGTCAATATGTTATGTGTTCATTCAGCTTACTGAGAATCCCCTTAGCCAAGAGGGATTTTCTTGCCGATATGATTATCAAGCTAATTTGTGAGAGACTATGATTTAGGCTGGAAGTGCTTTGAAAAACATGTAGTGGACATTGTTCATGAGTCATAATCCCCTGCTCTGTGTGATATTTTTTGTTCAGTGCTCCCTTGTTTAATTTGCACTGACAATGTGTATGCTATGTGCTAAAGTTTTTTACCAGAAATGGCTTCCAAATCTATTTAGAGCTTCCTTTGTTGCTAGGTAGCCTTTTCAAGCATTCTTTATTTTGAAGAGGTTGGGAGTAGGATGAGGTGTATCATCAAGATAAATGGATCCTTGGCTTGTAAGAAAAGTGATGCATTCTTAGGATACCAAATCCTTGTGGAGATATGTGTTAGGTGGGAATCAGTTTTTTTGATTGGTGGGTAGGAATCAGTTACTATGAACATGTGCCCACATAGTCATTTTCCATCCAATAAAAAAGGGACAGAAGTCTTAACAGTATGGTCAATTGCATTATTTAGATAACACAAGGTTTTATGAAGTCAATTTTGTAGTACAAGAGGGGTGTGTTTGATAATGACCCGTACCTTTTTATAGATTCTTAGAATACATGCTAAACTCATTTGTATCTGGCTTTGTTTTTGCACGAGGGTGTGAGAGAGTCCCACATTAAGCTTTTACAATAATTAGTAGTTTATCACTTGTTTATAAGGTCTATACTCTATACTTCATTTCTCCATGTACGTTCTGTTAGAGAGGTTTATACTTCATTTCTCTATATACATTCTGTTAGAAGAGTAATGAAGAGATAATATAGAGAAAATTATGCTGTAGACTTGTGCCGTATGAGTAATACTCTTCTAGAAGAAGTGTGTGGAATATTCAAGTGGTGTGGTATTCCTTGTGAGGTGTCCCTACCAGCTGTGACCACTGTAACATTCCCATATTATGGTAATCACATCTCCCATTAATAAATAATGAATGGTCTGATGGCGGGTATCTAAGAATTTCTAGCACCTCCTTTTCTGAGCAATATCATAATCATCATTTATACCTTTCTTTAACAGATTCAAAGAGACTAATTTTCTGCATTTTATTGTTTTCTGTATGACAATCTGTAGATTCAAAAGAAAAAGATTTGGGAATTAGTGCAGCCTCATCTTAAGACAGATGCTTCTTGTACTGCTATGCTTGGGTTGCATGTAATGCGGACATCTGCAGGTGTGGTCGTGTCCACATCTTTAAAGAATGCAAATATCTCATGATCAGATGGCAATTTCACACTTCTTAGTCTTGCATGGCTTCTGAATACCTAAATCTCCTGATTGCCATATGATATATTTCTGGCTATTTTGTGACGTTATCATTTCTAGTTTATAAAAAAACATTGCTAGAATCTTGAGGATTAAGTTTCTGTTAGCTGTCAGTGGCCTTTAGGCCAGTTGCCATCCAGATCCCAAATGTTGGCCTTGTACTCGGGTTCATTCCCCCACACTTGACATGCGGTTGTGATTGGCTGCTGTAATTTTAGATGATTGTTGGGTGCATTCTTTCCATTCTCAATTAATAAAATTTTTGCTTGCTTAAGAATATAGTCTTTTAAGTGTAAGGGCATCTTTATTATCTAAAGTTCTAAGGGCCTTTTTTTTATTATTTTTTTTTCACTATCAAGATTTTTTGAAGTTTTTTGTTGTGTGCGCTCTTTTCATACCTCGGATAATGGCGTGATCATCCCACAGGAAATGTTATATAGTAAATACTCTGTATCTGGTGCTTACCAGTAACTGTGGTTGTATTTTTGGTTATACAATCTTATATTTGTTGACATGCATTGTGTAATATGCAATGGAAATGATTCTTAGACAAAATAAATTTGATTTTGTTTGAAATGGATCCCTATTTCTAATATCTTTAATTCATTTACGTTTGAAATCTTTGTTTCTTATTTTTCTAAGGCAGTTCTAAAGAAACTGGAAGTACCTCCTTTCCTCCCTATCGCACTCCTCTAAAACCGAAGGATTTCATTATATTCTATGTCGGCAACTGGTAACTGGTAACTACTACTTAAATCATTTGTTTGCCTTTGTTGGTGATTAAAAGTTAAAGCTGATAAGATAATCTATTATTCTAAATCGGTCAAATAAAGCTCAGAATTATAAAAGTAGGCATTTTCCATTTTTTGTTTGAAATAGTAAAGTAAAAAGAGCTACATCTTTACTTATATTAATTGCAGACTCACTCGATGCAAGGAAAAATTTGACAATTTTTTTTTTTTTTTTTTTTGTTTGGTGAAAAATAAAAATAGTAGAAGAAACTTAGTATTAGTCTCAATTTCTTCCTAAAATGATGTGATTATTTTCTAACAAAGTATAGCTAATATAATATATTAGTTTTTTTAATTTTTAATTTTTTTTATATAAAATAGAAATTCTACTCTAACTTAATTTAAGTGTAAATGTGTATGAAGCTTCCTTTTAGAAACTTGAATTCCAGCTCTTGCCTCTTACACCCTACAAGCATTTATACTTATGAAGTGATCAACTATCTATATTTATTATTTGAAAGTGTTTTAAATTTTGTAATTTTTTTAAGAAAACATAATACATTCTAGATTAAATTATTATATAAGGTGAGATATTTGGTAAACAATATAATGAATAGTTTGAATTTGTTTTTAGTGCTTCTTACAAACAGTTCATCTTGTATAACCTAAAGAGAAGCATATATATAAGTAAATTCATCAATTATATTAGGTTGGAAAAAAAAAAATACAATAGTTTGATAACATAAGAAAATTGTAATTTTATCAAGAACATGCCAATATTACATTGAGAATGTGACATAATTGTTAATAAAACAGTTCCCTTTTTTACACAAATTGCTCCTCCCAAAACATCATCGAAGGGGACCAAATAGACCAAAATGGATTGAATTGAACTGAATGAATCAAAGTAGACTGAACTAGACCAAAATGTTACCATGCTGTAGCTCATATGAAATAAAATTTATTTATATGTAAAAATTTTAAATTATATTTTGGCCTTGTCTCCTGTAAGAGGAGTGATATCTATCAAATTTGATAATAACAGCACCTATCATAGAATATACTAAGGAAACGAGGATATATATTGGAGTTTAAAGTAGATTTGCATAATAAATATAGGAAAAATTACCACCAAACTGGTTTGTAAACTCATTCAATAAGTCATATAATTTTTTATTTTTTTAATTTAAGATAAAATTTTACTCTAACCTAATTAAAATGTATGTGTTAAACTCCTTTCTAGAAACTTAAATCTCAACTCTTCCCCTCTCCCCCCTTCACACACTTCACAAACATTTATATTATCACACCAAAGATACTTAGTAGTAAAAATAAGTCATATAAGTTTTTTTTTTTTTAAAAGAAAAAAAAAAATCTTTTTGATAGAAGAGCACACGTAAATTGTTTTATCAATAGTTTATCTATCGTCAAGTAATAGGTTATGAAATTTTCCTTAAACTAATTCGGAAGAAAACAGTCCATAAATGTAAGCTTTGTTATCTTATTTTAGTCAAAGGAGCAACGAAAAGCATACGGACAATTGAGAATTTGAAATGGTGAAACAGATTAAAACTTCGTCCATGAACATATATAGTTATATATAAATTAAAGTTGGCTTTGCTTTTATCTTTTCTCAATGACAAGAGGCAGCAGGAACGCATATATCCTTTGATACAAAATACCACCTCCCAATGGTAAGCATACGGACCATTGAATGATGAAACAATTCCCAGCCTATATTTACTTTTCGTAGTTATTGGTGTTAGGCTGAGGACAAGAAAACCACGATTCAACAGCACATTTGACTAGAACTGGCCACATGAATGGAATGCAGTGATGTTCAAACTGATAACATCAAAACTTAAAACGGGAAGCCAAGACACAGAATCAGAGGCCTAGCATTACCATACAAACATTGGTGTTTTCTACAAATTCAATATAGATGGCTTCCATGAATTCCCATTGAACTAGCGGGACACTGGCATACTTCTATTACCTAACCGTGATTACTTGTTATTCCAAATATAAAATTTGCATCATGAAGGAGGGGGAGTTATCAAAATCCCAATGAATTATTAATACAAACCAATAAGATTATAAATTGACACATTCCAACAACAATTATATAAACCAACTTGAACCCAGAATTAAACAGAGACTGAGATCACAGTTCATCTCAGAAATCTGCAAAAACAGCAAAAAGATCACCATGGATGTAATCGTTATCCACCAAGCTGACCAAGTAATAGCTGCTCTGGACCTGCAAAAGAAAGGATATCATAATATCAATATTACATATATGAATCCTTTGTCACGTGTGTCTGTGAATGTGAATGTGATTGTGTCATAAACATAAGAATTCACATATATGAAGAGAACTGACCTCTTCAAGCAGTTTTCTGGATGGATCACCCTCTGGGAACAAGGAAGCCCACCCCCTTGACCAGATTTCAAAGGCCTCATCCTTCCACACCATAAAGCTGGCAGGATCCACAACAGTTGGTTGGATTATCTCCTTTGCAGGGAAGACTCCCCATGTCACAGCATTCACAGAAGTTTGGTGGACATTGGATATCCAATTCCCTTCTTTGTTCACAGCCATGTAGGTTAGAGATGGGAAAGCCTTGCTTTTGTCAACAAGTGCATCCAACTTCTCCCTGGAACAGAAAAACTCTACATATGCCTTCTGATAAACATACCCTCCAGGTCCACCCCATCCTGAATCATGCCAAAATAAGTCAAGAGGCATCAAAATTTAAATAGCCAGAAAAATCAAACATCTAAAAATTATTTTGACAAAACAACTACAAATATTAAATCGGATCACCTTTCAAAAATATGAAAATAAAGAAAATACTGTTTAATTTGACAACAATCTTTGAACAAAATAAGTGCCAGGCATACAAGACATCTTAAACATATGCATTAATAATTTATTTATTTATTAATAGAATTAAATAGATAGAACAGTGTCAATTCATATATACATATGTCTTTATTTAATAACTAATTTATTTAGTAAAAGGGAACACTCATATAGCAGAAATGGAAAAGGATGATGAAACTACCAAGTACAAACTGAAGTCAGAAGGTGAAGATCAACAACCAGAATAAACCACAACATGAATCCAGCAACATACTCTTGGTAAAAGGACACATGCTTAAATTTTGAGTCATACGTTCTCTCTTGGAACTAAATATTATGGAACCCCTAACAAAAAAGAGTATTATTTTGATCTTCATTAATGCGAATAGAAACAAAATCTCTTTTATAATATCCCAGCAATCAAAGTTCAATATCAGCTTATAGCACAATAGAGTTCTCTATGTACTTTTGATTTTTCAGAAAACTTCAAAGTAAGATTCTCAACAGTAGGAATCAAAAGAAAATTAAATCATTACTAACATCTAACTTGTGCTAGAGACACTCAGATAGACATAAGATATGAAGTTATTTCATAATATTTAGGATGACAAACCCACACATGCAATGCATATAACAGTTTTTACTCACCAACAGATGGGGAATCAGATTTTTCCCCATTGACTGCTGGTTGGCTATTGACAGTGAGGAATCCCTTTGTAATAATCTTCCCCAGCTGCTCATTTATGATTCGTGTCTCTGGCTGAAGCCCATCTAACTCTGACCATGGACTGCTTCTCAATTTTCCAAGGCAGTATTTCTTAAATTTCTGATATGGAAAAAATTCAAAGTAAAATTATGGGAAACTCTCTGGCAATGAGGAAAGACTATTACACCCAAAATGGAGACTGTACCTCATGAATATCATCAACATTTGTCAAGGGTGTAGCCCATTCTTCAAGAAGTTTCTTGTCACGTGCTCGTGGCCGCATGAACTGTTCAATAAATTATGACTTAGGTTATAGATGGCCATGACTAAAAAAAATACATTTAACAGTACATGTAGCTTAACCAAATCACGGTTACTTCCATTTATTAAAACTAAATTCTTCAATGAATATTTTCTACACAAGGAAGCAGTTGCCAGATACACAAAAGAGATGAGGTCCTAGGACTTCATATAAATGAAAAAAAATAGAAGAATGAAACAGCTATTCAAGGTATTATTATTCATTATGAGGACTGAGACAGAACCAAAGAGGTTTTGTATTCTCTACTTGCATCAAGATTCTGTTACAATCCAGGCAATCACCACTTGGAGAGTGTGCATGTTATGCCAGAACCCATATAGGCAACATACTACCATTCAGATGATTTTATTTATTGATTCCACCAAGAGCCTTGACAAACTAACTCCACAAGGGTTAACTTTATCTTAAACCAGATCACATATTTCCTTACCACCATTGGGATGATGTACTATTGTTGTAAACCTTTTTAAAACAAAAAATGTAATGCTATTGTTCCTAAGACCAAAGACCATTGACATTTAGATATTAAATGTATGTAAAACCAACAAAAATAGATATGATTGCAATGCCAATAAAGAAACAACCCTTTATTATTACAAACCAACATTTTAAAATTGTTCAGTTTTACACACGCATGCGGTGGGTCTCGAACCCATGACCTTATCCTCCACCTTGCTTTTACAAGGGGAGGAGGTGACATCAATAAATATCAGCCTTATGAAATGAATGCAACCTTGTTTTAAGTATTAATTAATCATATCAATGAAATGACATAATACAAACTGCAAACATAAAACAAATAAGCTTGTCATCAAGCCATACGAGATTGCCAAATATATTTGCTAATAAAGAAAGGAATTCTCAATGTTTTCCTCAGAGAATTTAAAGATAGTGAAAGGTTCAACATGATGAATTTTTAATATTTAGTATGAAACAATAAAAAAATAGAAGTTAAATGATTGTGCCCACCTGATAGTCACTTAATGCTCCATATGATGGATTGCAAGAATCACCCCACCGCCCATGTGGGTACTGGTCCCAGCCTATAGTCCTTGATATGTAGCTCTTTGGACGATTAGCCCTACCATCAATGGCTCAGAAGATAAGAAGTCTTGAAATTTAAACATACAATAAATTCTGTGCATCCCTAATTAATTGCTGGATTTTAGTCCAAAATATAGCAGTTTCAAATGTTGCATACCAGAAAATTGGACGAACGTCTTCCTTCACACGGAAAACATTAGTCGGGCGTCTCCAAGGCAGGGACCTTGAAATTTTGGTCTCTTCAATCAGACCAAGATTCTGCCAAGTACATCCATTATCAGTACCTAAATGTTGTATGAGTACTAATATGTCACACACAATCGACTAGGATATGAGAAACAACCATTAATATAGCTAGTGCTGACTTCTCCATGTTTAGGGTATAAAGATGCACTGTCTTAATCCCATGAGCTAAAATCTTCTTGCACATTTCAGTTCCAAGATGAATTCCATAGGCTTTGACAGCTTCTTCATTGTCCTTGATAGGCTCCAAGGCGGCCATAATTTCAGCAGGTATCTACAATATTCCAATAGATGCAAACACTCTATCACATTGATATGCACTGAGAGAGGCAGAAAGAGAACCACCATATTTCACAAGTTATCAACAGAACACACCATAACAATAACGAGTAACCATTTAGCAAATACATGCAAGGCTGGTTTTTCCACTTCCTACATTTATGAAGTTTGTGTCCATCTAAATTATTATTAATACAACAATAAGAACATCACCAATAAATCCTTAGTCCCAAAATTTTGGGGTCATGCACGGATCCTATAATAGGCTTGAGCCACATGTATTTTTCTCTGTCATACTATCCTATCCAAAATCATACTCTCTTTAACCTCCTTAATGAACAAGTCCTTTTAGGTCTCCCTCTAGCCATTTTTCTTCACTGAAGCATATAGTAAGTTTGACATAATTCAAGAGTTTTAAAAACTAATTCTACCCATTAATATTATTGTTTAGAACTCTAGCATATACTAGGAATTTTAAAAAAAAAAAAAAAAAAAAATGATGGAAGTAGTCTGTGAATTACCTTAGTTTTGCAAAAACCAGTCATGCGAATGAAGCCCTTGTAGTTATTAATAGGCATAATTCCAGGAACAATGGGGCAAGTAATTCCAATTTGGCGACAATCATTCACAAATTTGAGGTAAATGTCAGTGTCATAAAACAATTGTGTGATGATTACATCTGCTCCGGCATCCACCTAAACACCATAACATAAGCACAAGAGAACATTTTATTAATAAAAATAAATAAATTCTTGAATCAACCATCAATTAATTACATCATATACTAGAAGTGTGAATGTAGTACAAACAAAAAGCAGAATATATACACAATATAAAGAGAGTGGTGTTGGTGTTACCTTCTGCTTGAGATAAGCAAGATCCTTGTGATAAGCTTCGAGTGTAGCCAACCCATTTTCTCCGATCGCATCGGGATGTGCCTCTGCAGAGAGCAAATATTATTATTAAGCAGCAGAAACGAAAGAATTAAACAAAAACACAAAAACAAAAGAAGAAAATAAACCTGGATAACCAGCAACGGTAATGCCAAAGTAGTCACCATATTGGGCTCTGATATGTTTCACCTACAACGTTAACAGTAACAGTAAAAGTAAGAGATGAGATACATTAGAATATGAGAGAGAGAGAGAGAGAGAGAGAGAGAGAGAGAGGAGAATTACGAGATCGAGTGCACAAGCAAAGCCACCCTCGATCTGAACAAACTTGTCCTGGCCTTTAGGAGGATCGCCACGGAGAGCGAGGACGTTCTGGAGACCATTAACCTTGATGGTTTGAAGAGCGTGATCGATCTTCTCCACAGGCATGTTGGTACAGGTGAGATGCATCATGGACTCGACGCAGATCATGTTCTGCATCCTGTTGGCGATGTCGAGAGTGAGATCGGCGGTGGAACCACCGGCTCCCCAAGTGATGTCGCAGAATGCGGGGTTGTGAGCCACCATACGCTCCATCCTCTCGAACAGGTTGTCCACTGCATCTTCAGTTTTGGGAGGGAAGAACTCGAACGAGAACACCACTTTATCTTCCCCTGCCTCCCGGATCTTCTCTATTACCTTCATTTTTCCCACTCCCACACTCAGATCTGTGAAATCACCACCGACACTCTACTAATAATAATAATAATAATAATAATAATAAAGATGATGAATTAGATTAAATTTTACTCTATTATTAATAAGAAAGAAATTAGAGATTAGAGATAGAGACTAGAGAGAAGTGAAAATACGGACACAGAGAGAGATGGTGTGTTAAGTGCTTCCCATTTTATAGAGAGAGAAACCTCACAAAACAAAAGTCTAGCTCAACAACCCCGCGGACTCGCGGTCGAGGAGCCGAGGAAATGCAACTCCACGTCAAATAAAAAGGACCACAGCATCTCCTCTTATGTGTATATTATATAGCATCAATCATCACGTTGGCGGCAGATCTATCGTCCTTATCATGTGTTCGCGCAACACCTTATCCCACCCCACTTCCCTCACCTAAAACCAAATTGCTTTTTTTCTTCTCTTGGGAGAGAGACACACACACACGACTACAGGGCCAGGCTGCATCATTGATCATACCATAACAAATTGCATGTCAATTCGTTTGAAAAATGTTTGTTTCTTCGCGTACTTGACCAAATTCCCAACCCACATTTTCTTCACATTTTACACTACCTACTGCAACAAGTTCGATCAACTTCAGGTCTGTTTAGCATCTGCTTTTTTGTTGAAATTGAAATTTTTTTGCAAAAAATACAGTAAATAGAGATAAAAGTAAGTTGAGATAATACAATGAGACTTATAAATAGTATAAAAAAGTGCAGTGGAACTTATAAATAGTAGCAAAAATAAGTTAAATAGTAAAATAAGTTGGCAAAAATAATCTTAGCCAAATAGACACTTCCGCTCAAAATTTAATGAAGCTCTAGTTACCCACTCACCCCCTTCAAAATATAATATAATAAATATTTTTTCTTTAATCCTCTTAAAAAAAAAATTCATGAATGGTCCTCATTTGGACCAAATGATCAATCTTTTTGCTCAAAAGTTAGAATCATAATATTAATCAAAATGTGAGGAAAACTATTGTCAAATTTACTATTAAAAAAAAAAAAAAAACTTACAAACTAACGTAGTAATTATTGATTTGTGCCACTTTAGAATTATAGTAAGTTATAAGTGAATGTTTAATTTATTTATTTTTTCTATTATTGATGATACATCACTTTTGTATTAAAATTTGTATTATCCATTAAACAACTGAACTCTCATATTAATATTTCACATTACCACTTATGTGTAAATACTTGAACACCAATTAAAAACTAAACAGGATGGGTAAAGTTTAGGTATGGTATTTTATTTACAATACATTAAGTTCCCAAATTAAGTTCAATTTAACTCTTTATCAAAAAAAAAAAAACAAAATCAATTTAACTATATATTTAAATTTAATTGAAGAATCTAATATATTGCATCCAAAGTACTATACTTAAGTTTTACCTTTAAATGAGTTTTAATTAACTCAATTGATAAAATCTAATGTCATCAAATAAGAAATTTAGAATTCAAACTCATCTACAAAAAAAACCCAATTAATATCTTGACTTTATAATTAAAAATTAAAAAAGAAACCATGAGTTGAAATATTATTGTATAAAAAAAAGTATTACCCTTATAATAAACTCAATCCAATGATATTCTTTAGTATAATTTAAAGGAATAAGTTATAGTAACATTTCAATTTTGAACACCACTCCGGTTTCATCGTGGAGACAAGTGTAGAATTATAAATAGGAAAGAAACAAAAAATAGCACGAGGCTTAATTTTTAATGTTGCTTTCTTCCTGTACATACTACGTTTCTTTCAACGTCTTTGGTTGGTGACGAGAGAAAAGGCTTACTAGTCTCAAATCCAAATCCAAATCCAAAATGGACCAAATTAGGGGAGGTTCAAACAAGGCTTTAGCTCTTATTCCTATTATTTTGTAGCTAAAAAGAAATCATTCTCGGTTAAGACCCAGTTAGGCTTTAAGGGTTGAATCCTGATTGGTTGAGGGTCACCCACTCGTCACCATCCTTTCCTACTACAGAGCGAGTCTCCACTCTCTCTCTCTCTCACCAGCACCCCGCATAATTGAAAAATACAGAGAAAGCAGGACATTCAGGATAGTTGGCCTAAAGTAAGTATAGTTGGTGGGTGGGACCACCACACCAACCTCCATTCCTTTCCACCCATCTCCATCCCCATTTCCTCGCCAAATCCTCGTCGCACAATGACAAATATTTTACACACTCATCAATGACTTTTATCAGATTCACCCATCCATCCCCATCTCCATACTCATTTGTAAACACAAATACGTCAGCAACTGCAAGGGAAAAAAAATATCTACAATCATACCAACCCTATAAATTATAATAATCCAAAGAGATTAGAGAGAGAATACCAATATAAAAACCAAGCATAAAGAGTTACATACCATCTGTTTATTCAATGCTTTTATTATATATGAAGCAGCCCCATAAAAATATTGTATTTTATAAATCTTGGATGTCGATGAAACAGGAAAATATGGTTGGTAATTTCAACTACCTGATTGGGCATCAAGCCTCTCAAATTGTTAAAGAACAAGCTCCTTGCCAAAATTCAAATGAAACATCAAGGCATTGGTTGAAAACTAAAAAAGGAGACTACTTGTACTCAAATCTACTTCTAGGAACATATAATCCAAATGACATTTCTCAGACACAGAATACAAACCAAGTCGACTTTGAAATCAAGTGCCCAGCACAAGATCTCATTTTCTTGGATATAACTATGCATTCCCCATGGCGTGTATGTTATCCACCTTCATAGGACTTTGTTGTAGTATCACAAGCATTACACTTAATCCAGAGGGGTGCCTTTACCAGCCAAGTATTCCCCCCCACTTCACCAAAAAATAAAAGCATCATATATATTCAATGGAATCAGCTTATGAACTCCTTATTGGAAGAATTAAGAACAAATTACATTTGGTACAGCATTCTTGTGAACCCTGTGAAGGGAATGACAAATCCTTATTTATGTGAGAGCACAGCTAGGGTTCCTACATTTGGTATAACATTCTTGTGAGTCAGGTGCAAGACAGAAGGATCTTTGTTTCATGAGAAACGGAGGAGGCAACGGTAAATGAAGTAGTGATACCTGAAATCCAAACAATAAAAATATCTGAGTTTGACCTAATTATGTATTGATTTCACAGCCATTAACCAAGCCCGAAAAAGGAATATGCACATTCAGTGAAACATGTTAGAAATGCTTATTATCATCTGTGGTATCTTTACTTCAACAAAATCCTTCAACCATGAAAAAACAACAAAAAATAACAAGCGAAATCATCAAACATTGTGCATGCTAAACTAGAAAGACAATGCAAACATTATAAGAGAAATACATTTATTCTATACAACTAGAAGCATAAAATAATATTTAATTTGCAAGTACAAACATCTAGATTGTGGAGCTCTCTGAATACAGAAGAAACAGAGAGAGCAACATTATGTGCCATCAAGAGTGGATAGACCATCTATTTTCTTTTTCTTATTTTTTAATAATAAGTATAAACTATCATCATCATTCATACACCTGAAACGTACTTAATTTTTTATACAATAAATATGCTACCCTTACCAATATGGACAAAGCCTACTTCAGTGCCTTTGACCATCACCCTGATCAAAATAAAAATGAAGACAACAAGCAAGCTTCCACCATTTCCCCAAATCCCCACTGGAGGTTAACAAGTTACCCTTACCAATTTGGACAAATCCCATTGAGTGCCTTCAAGTAACACCCTTGGTCAAAACTAAAAACACAGACCAGAAACAAGCTTTCAGCATTTCTTGAAATCCCCACTAAGAGTGAGCATGTGATCCCCCTTCAAATATTACTTTTTCTTGGAATATCACAAATTTCCCCCCTCAGTTTTGCTAATACAAATGCTCAAAGAGTTGGCAAATATAATTCAAAGATACAGATAACATTATATGACAGTCTAGGGATGAAAAACATAAGCCATATTAAGCAAAAGTTGTACTCACCTCATAATTAAATCACAATGTTACAAGTTCCCAATCTTCTTTGGTCATGTCAAGAAATTCAACAGCACCATCTTCAAACATGATCTGCCAAAACATACATCTATTCAGATGGGCTCATCATACTCGTCAAATCAACAGAAACCAACAGAGAAAATCCCTTACTGAGTGTTTTCTGGAAAATTTATCAAAACGTTTAATAATACCAAAGGACCTGCAGCATATAAAGCACGGAATAATTTTAGCGCACTAAGTTATAATATAACATAAAATGTCAGTATGTTAGAACTCAAAATTTGAGAAAAAAAAAAAAAAAAAATCTAGCAAATGACAATTTTAATAACATAAAAAATAGATAAATTAGTAAACAAGAAGTAAGAGTATAACAGAGGGATTTATCCATTAAGGTCAACTCAACTATACCAAATATATTAACAGATTGCATCATTGCCAAATTTTAGTAATAATAGTAATAATAATAATAATTTTTTTAAAAAAAAAATTAACTTCCAACCTAAATTTAACAAAAAAAACCTAAATCAGGAATGGAATAATTCTTCAAAGTCTATTTGCAATCACAGATAACACCTCTGGTCTTGCATGTCAACTTTTATCAAATGACCAAGTTCTAACACAAAATTAAAAAAGCATAGAAAGGCAAGCCAAATCAGGAATGGAATAAATCAGGAATGGAATAATTCTTCAAAGTCTATTTGCAATCACAGATAACACCTCTGGTCTTGCATGTCAACTTTTATCAAATGACCAAGTTCTAACACAAAATTAAAAAAGCATAGAAAGGCAAGCCACTTTAACAAAAACAAAACCTATTAAATACCACTGGCTTTTGCTGAATTACTTAAAAGAAACCATGAACTAATATTTATATGAATCAATTATAAAAGCTAAATGAGTTATCTACATATTATGATTACAATTAAATAGTTGCAGAAATTTCAGACGGAAATTCATCTCACTTCGGATGAAAGAAAGCATCACGCAATCTGCTTGGGATATGATGAGTTCATCTAAGTAGCCTATTTGGCCACAAATGAATCTTCTATTACAACTAGTTTGGTCCAGTAATGCATTGATAGGCAATAAGCAGCACGAAAGGAGTCACAAGCAATAATTGACCAAATTATTATAAATTTTCTAGCAAAAGTGTAACCAGCCTATATGACCAAGACTGAGAGAGAGGCGCCCGCAAGTGAATAGGTAGGTAGTAAAAGGCTCCAGTTGGGAAATGGGAAACTGAGAAAAGGCACACCAGGCACACCGCTTAAAATAAATAAGTACTATAAGAATTATGGCTATTGCAGTTTTTCAAATTTAGTTTTCTTGACATTGTAATTAAAACAACACTTGCAAAATGCAGAATACTAGGAAAGGAGCAGACATTCTACAAATACCTTTTGTTCATGGGGCGAGTTATCATGATAACTTCACCAATACAATTACGGGAGCATGTTCTTTGTTGCTCACTAACATGTGAACTCCCTGAATGAGAAAGTTAAAAAGTATGATAAACAATTAAGAGCTCTGAATAAACCAATCATAGGAATCATTACAATTTTAAATGCAGTTGATATATTAGAAGACAACAACAACATATGAAGGAAAAAATTCATTACCTACATGTAAACCTCCATTCTGATAAACCTTTCCAAACAAAAACCCAATGATTAGTCCATGTTTGATAGAACTTCAAATTTAAGCATGTATTACACAGAAAATAACTTAACAAGCCATTGATGCTGCTAGAAACTTATAAAACCAAAATGCATTGTATTCTAACCAAATAAATAAATAGAGAGAGAGAGAGAGAGAGAGAGAGAGAGCTTTTTAATGGCTAAGTTGTAAAAATGCTGGATTATCAAAACCTAAAACTAAGTACTTGGAATTGTACTTACTGTTTTACTTCTTACTGATCATAACTAAAGTTACTAAACCAAATCCCTGATCCATACACTAAGCCAGATACTCACAAGCCTAAATGTCAATTTCATGGAGGAATAAAAAAATTTGGTGTTTCAAATACAACCCTAAGCATTCCCCAAACACCAATTCCATGATTAGTATTTAGGATGTTAAAAATATTTGCATACTCTTTGTAGAGAGATATAGCCACACTCAACAAGCAAGACAATTATTATTATTATTATTATTATTATTATTTTGGCTCATTTACAACAATGGGGGGAGGGGCGATTTGAACCCTAGACATCCCCCCTTGGAAACACGAAGAGGTGCCAGTTGAGCTAAAAGGTTCTAAGAACGATCAAACTAAAAACACGAGATAAAATGGAAAATGAGATTGAAGTTTCTAAGTCATATCTTGACAATATCATATTATCAAACAGCCACCTATACATACATCTTCTCCAGACAGAATTGCTTTCAGTTTAGGAGATGACACAGCCACCTGGTATGCCACTAGCTTTAATGCAGCATCCGAAGACATCTTAGGCTTGGTAGGTCTAACCCCCAGCTTCCGCCTGCAGCCAGCAGCACCACAATGGCAATCTTGATCTGCACCAAATTGAACAAACCTGCTAAATTTGTTAGACTTTAGTACAAGAACACAAAATCTCATGAATTTATGGCATATGTATTGCAAGTGAGAGGACGCATGTAAGAGTTATGCAAAGGCTCATACTGATAATCATAGGTCAGATGCTCGCCCTTTTTTATGTCACGAGTTGCAAATATGCCAATTCTTGTTTCCCCATCAATTATCCTTGAAAAAAAGGGAAAAAAACAATAAATATAAGAACAAATAAAAAACATTACAACTACAAAATTGGCATTAAGGATCAGTGGATAACCATTTCTGCATCTCGGTATTGGGACAACAGCTATGGTTTATATATCTTGACTTGTTTCCCTTGTATGTGGCATCAATTACCATATCTCGATTAATTTCACACAAGTAAAAGTTTGTCTCTCCACGGTGTTTCATATTCCAAAGCCTTTCCTCACATGTCTTGTCATCAATAACTGCATTAAACAGCATCATTTAATCAGCATCCAAAACAATACAAAAAGCCAGATAGAGATGGCATAAATAATGATTGAAGAGGTCACCTTCTCCCACATACTCTATTACAAATTCTCCGTGCTTGATATCTTCATCTGCCACAATTCCAGAGCCACATTTTTCAGTCTGCAAGCAAGCAACATCATAAAATGAATTGGTATTTTAATGTGCATGTACATGCTGCAACAAAAAAATTTCAAGTGATCCAATGTACAAGAGATGAGAATGCTAAAACAAAATATAAAATCAATTGAAAGGGGCATGAACTCTCAAAAAGAAAATTAAGGATTCCCAAACAATTAACTCAAATGACCATGTCCAAGCAAGTGTGTGTGTGTGTGTGTGTGTGTGTGAGAGAGAGAGAGAGAGAGAGAGAGAGAGAGCGAGCCTTATTGAAAACGAAATCTGCTAACTGCTGGTTGCTAAACTTTGTTGAAAATTTGTGGTGGTGGTGGGGGGGAGGGGACTACATACAGCATAAACTATCACATTAGCATGCCATTTCTAATGCTTGGTTGTTTTTACTCATAGACTGTAGCATTTTTACTTCCTTTTGTCCTTTACAGTATCTCCAATCCCCATCTTTGTAATATTTTTCTTATTTTATTATAAAATCTAACAATAAATAAGGGTAAGAATATTTTTTTTTAAAAAAAAAAAAAAAAAAAAAAAACCTTGCTGCACTGGATGCAAGTCAATTCAAATAAAAACCTCAATCAGAAGTGTACCTTCACCAGTTTCATCTTCTTCACAGGTCGGTGCTGAAATGGTTTGTTGAGGCATGAACTCCCACATTTACAGCCAGAAGAACAGCTAGACAGAAGCATCCTATAGGAATAAACTGTCAAATTATGCACAGGAATCCTTTTTGTTAATTAAGAATCTTGTGGTCAGATGTAACAACAGTTGAGGTAAATTTCAAATCACATTTTGCCCATTACAGAAACCACCTCCTTTTGAAACAGGTAATCAAATCCAGATGGTTTAAAAATACTTGTAAGACAAGAGTATAACGAAGATGATAAAGAAAAATATTACTTTCCTATTACATTTTTTTAACAACCCAAGACACCATTGTTTGAGTTAATGACCAAATCATGGATGTAATTTGATTCAAATATGTTGGACAATAGCCTTTTCTGGTATTAACTTTTGATATGATAAAATCTTAATATTCAGTTAGAAAAATTACATTCATATATGCACCAATTTGACCTAATCCTATTGCTTGGCCCGAAATGAATAAAAAACGCAACAAATTATGCAGTCATACATGAATTTGTATTACATGTGGAGTCAAGGACATGTATGACTGATAAATATGGGATGCCCTGTGAATGAGTAAAATCCATTGACAATAATTTGCTTATGCATTAATTGGGAACTTGGCAAGGTAGTCAAAGGCAAAAGGCAGCCTTAAGGTGCCAAAGTAAAGCAAGGCACCAAATTCTAAATATATTTATTACACATATAGAACTTAAAATCATACGTACCTAGTGTATTGAAATATGATGATGAAGTGTTTCTAAATGTGTTGCATGAAGAAATTAAGTCTATCAAATGATTTCGAAATAGGATTAACATAGTTTAGGCTCTATTAGTTATTCCAACAATAGGCTTTACAACAAGCTTCTACTATAAATTAATTAATCTAACAATAAGTTTTACAACAAACTCTTGTAAATTAATTTATCTAACAATAGATTCTATAACATGATTATTTAAATTAATAATCTAATACTAGGTTTTATAACAACCTTCTCTATAAATAAATAAAGGGTCATGTTAATTGGTGCCCTTAGGGTAATTGTTAATAAACCAATTAAGAAATTTTTAACACCACTTTCATGGGAAATATGAAAAGCCGCTAATTTTTTTTTTTTTTCCTTTTCCCATAAAAGTTTTCTAAAATTATTTCATAAACCAATGCCCTTAAGGCTACGTTAACTTTTTCCATAAATAAATTTATTAAAATAAATAAATAAACAAGACTCTCGCCCTTAGCACCTTTTTCATGGCTTAAGGCAGTTGCCTTGCTTGCCTAGGCTCTAAGGGCACCTTGCCTTAGAGCCTTTAAGTCGCCTCAGATCATTTAAGGCACCTAAGTGGCGCCTTGCCTCACCTTTGACTACAATGGAACTCAGTGAGCATACTGTTGCCACAATAACTTGCTTTCTTGGTTGATTCACCATAGCACTGCTAGAGTGATTTGGATTAGCATCAAAGTGGTTCTAACTCAACCAAGGGCAAGTTGCATACTGTGACTTGATAAGGGATGGGCGACCAATTTAAATTGTTAACAGACCTATTTCAAGACATACAAGGTAAAGTAACCATAATTCCAAAGACATTCCTTACCCACAATGGCAATCTCTACCACACATTCCAGAAGATCCAGGTGATGGGCTACAGGAACAGAATATTCCATCGTCTTCAAGGCGTCTTTTAATTCTCTTTGTGAGATATATATCTTAAATTTGTCAATATCAACAAAAGGAAGCTATGGAAAGATTTTGAGAGAGGGAGGGGGAGAGAGAACAAAACACTGCAGAGTATATTAAACTATAAATCAAAAACTGATGTGTCAGCCAATATACCACAGACTCAAATCAGCTAAATCAATGTAAGACAAATCTAATTAATGAGATATATGAAATAATAAATGAAGGTTTAAAGATATGACAATAAAAATGACTAAAATTGTGCCGATGCTAAACTTGCTATAACTCAATCAAGCCTTGATCCCACTAATCAGGGTCAGCAGCAAACCTACTATGAGAAGCTCAAATAAGTTTCACATAATATCTTACAACTATAATATGGTTACATAACTGAAACTGCATTTTAAAAGGATACTTCGCCTTATAAAGGTGTATGGCATTGGCTTCCATTTATTAAACCAATCTGGAAGTTCGAAATCAACAGGATTCCCAATCTGCTTCAGCAAGTTGTTAAAAACATTCCCGACACGATTGTGCTCAGGAGTCTGATTAAATGCAAGACAGCAAGAAGCAAGAGCAGTAATCACAATAATTTGATTAGCATTATACACAATACGGTAGCCTGAAAACAGATTTGACTTAAATCATTTCTTGAATTAGCATTATACACAAGTGAATTAGCGTTTCTTGAAAATATCATAAACAAGAGAGCCAACCAAAAGAATTTAGGCAAACATGTGCATTTTGCCAGCTTATTTTTTGACATGTGAGAGAAAAAGTAACTTTTGGCAATAAGGTGGCTTAATTCACCTTTAAGTAAATGAGCTAGCCTAACGCACAATCAACCATAATTTTAAAAATAAATAAAAACTCTAGTTATCTGATCTGATAAATACTGTGGCATAAAAACTATAGGCTCCTAAAGTGAACTTCAATTATACATTGTTTGGTGAAAAGAAGTTATTTGGGTTGTAGTGAAGTGAATCCTAAGGTAACAATATTTCAAGAAGGGAAATGAACAATTAAAAAAAAAAAAGCAGTTTCACAGCTTTGGCAAGCACATTGTGGTTTTGGAGGAGTGTAGTTGAGTTGACATAGCAAAGAGAGTCACACACACACTTGTAGTGTAAGCAATTCATGAAAATCAAGTTCCTACTTCCTACTACCAAGCAAGGAAAGAAAACGAAACCGTCTTTATCACATATATACATATATCCAAGATATAATGAAGAATTACAGGGTATACATAAGTTCAATTCCAACAAAGATAAGAAAAGATTAAACAACCTTCTTTGTAGCAGGCATGGCCTCAACTCAAGTAGAGTCACCGCATAAAATATTGAGAAATAAAGGCCACCGCACAATTGAGTAGGGAAGTCAATATCTCAAAGAAAAATAAAGCTCTAGCTCGAGTCAAACTGGGTGCGACTGTAACCTACGAATCAAGAAAAGTATATAACATTAGAAAATGAAATAATTAAGTTTTTGGTTTGGGTACAATAAAGCAAAGTAACAAGTTCAGGTGAATAAGAAGTTGGAAAAAGAACAAAAATTGAAGAAAACTTGTGCATGTTAAATTTAGGAGTAGGTGTATTATGAAATTACTCACATTACAAAAACATAGTAGTTGCTATAATATAAAGAAAAATGAATGGAAGATGTCAAGATTCAGAAATGTATAATGAAAAGTTGAAAAGATTTGAATCTTGAAGGTTTTATAAAAAAAGAAAAGAAAAACATTTGAAATTTGTGGGATGTTGGAATTTGGTAATAACTGAAAGAAACAAGTTGCATATATGTAATTTGGAAAATTAAGAAGATAAGAGTAAGAGCAGAGCATGGATAATAATACCTAATTTCACAGAAGAAATTAGAACGCGAACGAAATGAAGCAATTATTAAAGAAAAAAAAGATTCAGTTTGTTTATGAGAGTGGTTGGGAAATATGAAACCACAGAAAGTAGGTTTTTAAGCAAGTGAACAAAGAAAGTAGCAAAGCATAATAAGAAGAAGAAGAAGAAGAAGAAATGGTTACCGGGAGGGAAGAATGAACGAAAATGAGATCTGCAGAGTTAGACGCAGTAGAGACAGTGAGCCAGAAAAACCAAAGGTAAAACTAAAACTAAAACCAAAACCACGACAAGACAACAGAACGTGACTTTGCAACTGGGGCTCAGCGACCAACCCAATCCATCGATACATAACCTAAGGCTAAGGCTAGGCGCGGCCGCTTCTTTTTCGCCCATTTCTCCATCTCCTTTTGCGACTAACCCACCCGACCCCTCTTCTTTCAGTTTACGCTCCATAACATTAAAAAATAAATAAATAAATAAACCGGTTTTTTTTTTAAAAAAAAAATAATAATAAATATGTAGCAACGTATTTTATAATAAAAAGTTACACTGATTTAAGACTTTTGAGAAATAATTTTAACAAATATTTTATTCATATTTCACGTCACTTAATTTTCCCACTCTCTTATAACATCAATTGGCCACAACATTATAGCTCAATTGATACTTATAAATATTTGATCATATAATTTTATTTGTTTATTTTCTAATAACATCAATTGTCAGAAATTTTGTAATTCAATTGATATATTATCGTTTTTTTTTAGCAAATTTCAATTATCAAATTATATTAAAAAATAAAACAAAGCATTAGTAGGGGAAAAAAAAATTAGAAATCCTAGAATCATGACTCTTTTAGACAAATGATTATATCAATTGGAGTAGCAACAGAGTAGATAAGTTAAAAAGGATAAGTTTTAGGATAAATTACCTTTTTATTTAGCCAACCCCCGAGTTGAAACAGCTAAGAATATCTGTAAAATTTATATATAGCAGCTATTCAATATGCTTTAAAATAGATATAGTAACATGATTAATGTTGAAAATGTGTAATTAAGGAAGGGTTCACTTTAACCTCTTTAATGACCCATTTAATTTAAGACACTTGGACCACTTAAACCCATTTAAGCCACCTAACCAAGCCAACCTTCGTATCCAAATAATAATAATAATAATAATAATAAAATATATATATTAAAAAAAAAAAAAAAAAAAACCCCACTAACCTCATAATCGGCCAATGCATGTAAGCTCCCTAATCTTTTCCTTCTCACATCTTTAGGAATTAGGACACATTCCCTCTCAAAAGAAAATTAGAACAAGCTCTCAATTCCCCTTCCTCTTTCTCACGGTTAGGAACATCAAAGGGTTAAATCCCTTCAGTCCATCTCATCAATTCCTTCAAATCTTCAAGCTAGGTTGATTTCTAGCTCAGTTATTCAAGAACCCGAAGTCAGGTAAGGGAGAGTTAGTGCTAATTCTTTTAAATTATGTAATTTCCTCTAGTGGTTTTGGTTGTTGGTAAAATGGGTTTCAAAAACTAAAATTTGTTAGGAATTTTGTGAAAATTTGAACATGCACTAGTTTGGAGCTTTGAAAATGTGATATAATAGTGAGTTTATATTTATATTCTTTATATTTTATCTCACAACGAACAATTTATTGGTTATCCTGGTGTTAACATGAATGAGATTAGGACTTAAGGGTCAAATGGTTATTTCTTGCACATAGATCAGACTTCAGAGCATTACATTGAAAGCTCATGCAAAATAAAGTTTTAACTATTGACGGGCATACTTTACTAGGACCGTCCACGGGTCAGGTCAGGTTTGGGCTTGACCTGGGCTCGACCCGACTAGGTCGGGTTATCAAAAAATGTGACCTGTACTCGACCAAATTTACGGGTCGGACCCGGCGGTTGGAGTCATTCGGTTGAACGGGTCGGGTTCATCGGTTAGGCGGATTTAGGCTTTGAATTGGGCCAATTTGGGAATTTGTATGAATTTTTTTTAAACCTATATTTGACAGACCTTTTGGGCCCAAATTAATGGGCTTACTTTTAACAAAAACTTATATATTTTTGAACTATATATATGTATATATATATATCATATGTGTCTCTTTTTACATAATTTATTTCAAATTGGCCTTTAAGCTCAGCTTGTATGCCACTACACAATTTTGAATTTTTTGGACCTCCAAGCCTTATTAGTCCAAATTTAATGTTTTTAGCTCACATATAATGACAACAAATACAGTAAATAACACGTAAAAACTTGGACTAAATTAGCAAGTATATAAAAACACATAATATTATTTTTTAACCACCTGTTAAAACCACACAATACAACACAAGAAAGAAATATTTTCCAAAATGCCTTAGCCTTAAGACTTGGGTAGTACCTTAAAAATCCAAAAACAAACCAAGAAAATCTAATTGGCATAAAAGCCCATCTCAACCTATTAAACCTGTTAAGTTGTGCCAACAATTCCATGCATCTAACACAAGCCAGCAAACAAATTCCAACATATAAATCAATCACAACCACACCACAAGTATGGCAACAACAGAGAATAAGAGCATCTTGCAATATTTCTATAGAGTTAGAGAAGACAGAAAGGCAGTTACTACAAGTGTATAAGGCAGTAAATTACCAAGACAGCAGCTAGTTATAATTAGTTATAATTATGAAATACCTAAGTATTTCCAAAAAATAGTTTTTCTAAAGCATTAAAGAGCAACTACTCTATTCTTTATAGTTAAGTCCATGACTTATAGAAAAGAAAATCTATAAACTATTAACTTTTCTTTCCTATAAGCAAGAGTTGATTTATAAATTATAAGTTAGAAAAATAATATATCCAAAAGAGCTTCTAAAATGTATCCAAAAATCTGCCTCCTATACAAAATGTGTCCTTCCTCCTACAAGAAAATAGGCAAAAAGATATTTAACAATAGAAATATAAGGACAAGACCAAAAAATACATAATAGTAATAACCCAAAACAATAAATAGAGCAAAACCAAACTCAATAGAAATAACAGTAAGGGTAGAAACTTACCCGGTTAGTAATTAGTCATCAACACTAATTGAGATTCCTTTGCTTGAACTTGAACTTTCACCACCTGCTGCTACTTGACTTATAACTATAAAAGAAAAAGAAACGAAGGCTATTAGATTAAATTTCATAGTAACTTTCCACAGTCAAATAAGCCTAACACACCTTTGCTTGAGCTTGAACTTCCACCACCTGCTGCTACTTGACTTATAACTAGAAAAGAGAAAGAAATGAAGGCTATTAGATTAAATTTCATAGTAACTTTCCATAGTCAAATAAGCCTAACACGGCCAATGTGATCCTCCTCCATTTAGTAACTACTGCTATTGAACATAGATCACACATTGGGACCACCATTTAATTAGTACTACTAATGAACATAGATTACACATTCGGACTTAAATCAACAGCCCATCATTTGCAAAACCAAACCTAAAATCTAATAAGAAGTCCATAAAATCCTACATTAATCAAAGCCCAAAATGGCTAACATTTCATAGCCCCGTAAGCTTAACTCTTTAGTTGAGTTTACATCACAAACACTGTCGAATATGCCTAACACAGCCAATGTGATTCCCATCATTTAAATACTACAACTATTCAACATAGATCACACAATTTGGAGTTAAAACAACCCCCATCATGTCCAAAACCAATTCCAAAGTCTCCTACCGTCACAAAGTCCTACATTGATCAAAGTTCAAAACCCCAAACTGGATAACGGTTCATAGTTAAATAATCCTAACACAGCCAATCTGATCCCCACCATGTAATTACTACCACTAATCACGCAGATCAAAGATTTTAGAGCTCAACCAACCACCCAGCATTTCCAAAACCAATCCTAAACTCTCCTAATAGCTGCCGCGACATCCTACATTGAACAAAACCCCAAAATTGGCTAAAATTTCATGGTCAAATAAGCATAACACAGCCAATCTGATCCCCCACCCCCACCATCACCATGTAATTACAACCACTACACCATGTAATTACAACCACTAAGCCACACAGATCACACCCTTTTGCATCCAAATAAAGCACCCATCAAACCCAAAACCAATCCCAAGCTCTCCAGACCACCACCACTAGATCCTACACTAACATTACATTGAGCTCCAAAGTGAAGTCTTGGTTCAGTATTAACAACAAACACCTTATAAACATTCAACAGCAACAACATCAAATACACACTCTTTTTCCATTATGATCACTAAAATGTAAATAAATTCACACATTGCACAGATCTAAACCAAAAATTTCAAATTGTTAGGCCGATTATAATGAAAAAGTGATCAATGTCCCATGCGTTCTTTGGTGCACATTCCAGTGTGAGTCGATACATTGAAATTTAACGTTTGATAAACGAATCCTTTCCAGCAATTCTTGATTCATATTACTACTATTTGCCTTTTGAACTATATAAAGTACAAAACACACAAATAAGACGAGACAGTACTGCTGCTATTGAAAATGCAGCTAATACTACAATTACTTCACTACAGGCGCTAGAAACTCAAGCTAGAGCATTTTAGACTGAATTTTAAAGGCAGTCTTAGATAAACTTTAAATCTCTATGGCTCATTCTCTTCTCATAAATTCCGGAAGTTATGCTCGAAGTGATAAACTAAAACTAAACCAAGTCCACATAACTACAAGAAGCAAGTACCAAAAGAAGCCCAAAGAACAAGAGCTGAAAAGTTCACGAGTTAAAAGACCGATGGCAGTTGTAAATCTATTAGTTTTCAGATAAAAATGTACGAAGCCGAATATGGGAAGCTAGCAAATGCAACAGGAGTGTGGACATGATTCCATTTGTAGATGCTACCAACTTTACTTTTGATCTCCCTCTCCAACATATATGCCCCCTTCCCTTCACATTCACATTCTCCGCAATTTGATGATGACAATACTCCTCTGCCACCACTACTACTCATCACAAAAATCCGCTGCTGCTGCTGCTGCTGAGGATGATTATTGATGCAACATTGATTTTGACCCTGTCCAATAGCTGTGACACATAGTGATGTTACATTTATGTCATCAGGAAGCTGAACGGACTTGAGCACATTCCACAGGATCTCATTGTTGTCCCTAGATTCCTTAATTTGCTGTCCTCCCAAGAAGCACCACAATTGGTTTTGGTTGCTGATGGTGATTGTGGTGGTGAGGCCTTTTGGACTAACATTTGGAAAGGGCCAAACCCCTTCAATTATGGACCAAGATCCTGTCTTGGGATCATAACATTCGGCATCAGATCTAAATAGTCCTTGGGCTTCAGTGCTGTACCCACTGAGCACCCAGACCCTGGAATCACCTTCCCAGGTGAGCCCTTGACACTCGTCCCTCTCCTCTGCCATAGGTGGCAACACCCTCCACTCATCTGCGTTTACATCATACACTTCTGCTGATTGCAGCGCATTCTTCTGATTGTCATGTCCCCCTGCCACATAAACCATTGAATCTCCTACCACTCCACATGCAAAGAAAGAGCGTGCCACTGACATGGACGCTGCACGTTTCCACTTGAAACCACCAATAAAGTCCAGGACATACACATCAGTCACTGGTTCCAAGCTCTTGGGGTCCCAACCACCTAAGAGCATGAGCTTCCCAAATGCTGGAAGTGGCACGCACTGACAGAACATGGGGATATGTCCGGTGTTTGCATTGGGTCCCATTATCCGATGCCAAGTCTGGTGTGAGGCGTTGTAGATGCTCAAGCCATATTGAGGTGGGCTTGGGGTCTTCTTGGATGACTCCGTCTCATTTTGTGGTGGTGATGGAATTGGAATTGGAAGAGGTTGAATAAGGCACACCATTTGCTCTGCTGTGCCGGATCTGCGTCTTTCTTTGTAGAAGGAAGGATGCGTGATTAAGGTTCTCCAACTCCTGCACACTAATTTCATGTTGGAATGAAATTGGTGGGGCACTCTCACTAAACAATCCATGGCTATCTCATCAGGCAGACCTGGAATCAACTGCTTTTGCTGATGCTGCTGTTGTTGTTTGTCATAATCCTCGGTACTACTCTCTGCTTGTCCCATTATCTTTTCTTTTTCACGCCCTATACTAAGTCTCTCCCTAGGCTGAATAAAAACTCAAGCAAACTTGCTTTGAATGAGTGAGCTGAAAATGGATGCTAAGAAAAGCTATATATACTAAGATGTTACAGTGAGAAGAAATAGAGGGTGGAAAGGTGAAGGATTTCTGGTTACTTTTGGTGAGACTGAAGGATGAATGATGTTTGTGTGTGTAGAAGGAAGGGGAAGATGTACTTGTAGGTTTAAAGAAAGTGTGAGACAGAGATATCAACGAACAGGACCTTTAGTTTGGGCTAGGATAGGACTAGTATTGGGATATATATAATGACTAGACTAGGCACTCCCTCATGGGTATGTGTGTGGGATAAGATGACAGAGAGAGCGTCATTAGATTATTAGTATATAGTTAAATTGTTGTATTCCCCTAAGTGCCTTTCAATTAAGTTCCATAGTCTGCAAAATTTCTTGTCTTCTAATATATAAAGAGGGGGAGACCAAAGAAGAATCTTAGGGCTGTTTGGCTTCATTTTTTTAATCACTCAATTTTCATCACTTATCATTCAATTTTTCGCACCCGTTTGACATCATCACCTAATTTCCATCACTCAATATTTTTCACACTATTTGTGGGCATATACCTGTCAGCCGGTGCAACTTTTTTTTTTTTTTAGTACCCAAACTCACCGAAGCTATTAAAAAATTTTTTTTTAAAAAAAAACTCAGAACTGAAGACCGAACAGTAAAAAAAAAAAAAAACGAACAGCCAACCCAGGAAAAAGAAAAAGAAAAAAAAACAACGAATAGCCAACCCAAGAAAAAGGAAAAAAAAAAAAAAAAAAACGACGAATAACCAATCCAGGAAAAGGAAAAAAAAAGTCAAAAATGGTCAAAAGTTGCGGCTGGTACTGTTTGCAGGTCCCTCATGTGTGTTTAATTACAAAAATGCCATTGAGTTATGAGTTATGGAAACTGAGTTATCATTTGCCAAACAACCTTTTTGTTATGGGGTCCACAATTTTTGAGTTATGAGTTATGGAAACAGAGAATTGAGTTATGAAAATAGGCAATCCAAACGCCCCATTAGCATTAAAGACATATACTCATATAGTATGGGCTTATCTTTTGACTATGAAGAACGCACACTTTGCCTGTGATAAAAAATAGAGATACTTTAAATGGAGTTTTTTTTTTTTTTTTAATACTAATTATGGCATTAATGTTCTTGCCTGTTCTCACCTTTTTCGCCCCTGTTTATTACTAAACCCTTCTCAGTTTCAAGAAGATCATTATGTTATGCTTTTCCTTTTGGCTGGAACATTAAGTTATGCAATTAGCACTTTACTTATTTATTTATTTTGTTGAGGGAAATCACCTTAATATGTTAGTCATGAATCATGATTCCTTTACTTTATGTATGAGTCTTAGTATGCAGTTATGTACATCATAAAATAGAAATAAATTTTTTTTTTCTCATTTGAAGCTCATATGTAAAGGTGTAATTAATCTAACTCTATGATACAATGTCCAAAACGAAAAGAAAAAAGAAAAAAGGAAACCAGTCAGGCCTTCTGTTTTTGTCTTTTGGTGGATTTTTATTGAGTTATACCATATTATTCTTAACCTATGACATCATACAAGTTATATGAAGATTTTTTATTTTTAATATTAAGTTTTTAAGATTATTGTTCACTATATTCTTATGGATTCTAGATTTTTAATCCTGTGGATTCAAGGTGATATTAGGTTAATGAATCAAAGCTGCCTCACTCTGCAGTAGTAGGAGTCGGCTCATCCCCCAACTGGAACTTTTTTCAATAATAAAAGAAGGAAAGAAGACAAACAAAGTGTTGTCATGTCAAGTGATACATCTCTCTCATGATCCAACAGCATGTATCATATTGTATGCAAAAGAGAAAAAGAAAGAAAGACAGGTTTATTAGAAAACATTTTTATCAAAAAAAATAAAAGATTTATTAGAAAACACGGAAAGAGCAAAGACAAGAATTGCACATGGGGAAACTTTGTAAGCAAATAAAGCTGTGTCCACCTTATATGTGGCTATAAAAGTGATGCCCACATGCAAAACCAAACTAACAGAAATCCATCAAATCTTCTAGAAGACAATGGCCAAAATAGCGGTGATAAATAAAAAGGAAAAAAAAATAATAATAATAAATCTTCTAGAAGGCACAGTGTCAGTGTGCATATGGTTCTTTTCCTCTACCAGGATAACCATGGCCCATGGGGAAGATTATTCCATCCTCGACCATTTGCGGAAAAATGAAAGTTGTAGATATGTACAAATGCAACGTATCATTGATGGCATGCGGTTTTTTTTTTTGAGTAAAGATGGCATGTGGTTTCGATAACAATTGTCTTTGTACGAATTTTACATAAGGGACAGTTCATACAACGCAACAAAAAATCAAAATTACTACTTGTAAAGTTGGCACCTAACATTCTTATTTATTTCTATCTTTCATGAACTCTATTATCCATGAAATAAAGATTTATTTTTTCCTTAAGCTTGAAGAGATATATTATTTTTATCTTTACTTTGAAAGACCCACTATTTGGAAATATGGAAGAAGACTTCTTGTTGCATTTGTTGGATTTAAAATAAAAAAAAAATTACATTTATGTATAGAAAAAATGGAAAGCAAGAAGATAGGGTAGAAAGAATCACATAATACATACATAAGTTTCTAGACAATGGTGGGTTTCAGGCTAACTCAACTAGTAAAGTTTTTTATGGTTGAATAAGAGATCTGAGGTTCAATTCACGCCTACATCAAAAGCTGATTGATATCTTGGTCTGATAACAAATAGCTATTATCAGGAGCGAATATCATAGGTTGAAACTCTCTCTCTCTCTCTCTCTCAAAAAAAAGAAAAAAAAAGAAAAGAAAAGAAAAGAAAGTTTCTAGACAATGTTTTGAAACCTAGACAGAACTATGGGGCCTAACTAGGTTAATCAGGAACCATCTTTTGGGTCTTTTTTTGGTCACAAGATTTGGCAACCATTGCGCTACAAGTTTTGTGTTGGTCAAATCTGAAAATTTATTATATATAAATACAATTTATTAATTGTATTTATTAACAAAGTAATTGACACATCATGGTTCGGCCTTAAAAAATTTGAACCTTTGTCTAGGTAACATGAAAAATAGTAATAAAATAAAAATAAAATAAAGATATTAGGTGTCTCAACATTTTACAAATAGTAAATTTTATTTTGGAGAAATTACACTTTATTACCTTAAACTATACCTTATATTACATTTGTACCCTAAACTTTTTGAATGCACATTTTGCAATTTAAACTGTAACTCTTGTTATACTCTGCACCTTGACATTAAGTTTGAATTTAACTTGAATGAAAATTCAAAATTTAAGATGCAAAGTGTGATCAGAAGTACAGTTTAAGGTACTAAAATGTAATTCATCTTTTGTTTTTAAAAGGTTGAGAAGATGGACAATTAGGTCTTTTCACGTGGTGTCATATTTGTCCATTCAAGTTAACAACAAATTTAAAGTCGGGGTGTAAAGTGTAACAAGAATCACAACTTCGGGTGTATAACGTGCATCCGAAAAGTTTGAGGTGTAAAGTGTAATCAATGGGTATATTTTAGGGTAGTAATGTGTAATTTTTCATTTTATTTTTTATTATGTTGCATGAGTTGTTGGTATGTGAAACAACTAGGTTTTTTCTTAACCTGTTTAATTTGAGAAATTAAGGAGTTGTTTGGTATCAGTGTTTAAATAATAGTTTTTAGTGTTTAAACAACAATAACACTTCTGATACATATTTTTATAACACTCAAACATATATTTCCACAACACTAAAAACTAAACAACAATATTAGAAATCTCCAACCAAACGAGCTCTAAGACTTTGGTGATAGATTCAAAAGTTCTTTAAATGGCAGTAATAGGGTGGATTAATAATAATAAGTAAGAGGATTGGGGGCCGTTTGGTAATGCTGTTCTAATAACGTTATTTGTATTTTTTGAAAATATCTATAAGTGAAAAAAATGTATAATATTGTTTTGAACATTAAAAACTGTTGCTTAAAACAGCCTACCAAACAGCCCCATGTGTAGCATACGCAACCATTTCATAGGATAGGATGGGAAACATGATGAGAGTCGCGGACATAGATCATGTGCAAGACTTCTAGAAGCATAGAAATTAGAGAGTAGTGAAGAGGCCAATAAGTGTTAAAAAAAAAAAAAGATGGAAGTATACGGCTGGATGAACAAGCAATTAAGAGTCCACTCTGAGATGGTGACAGAAATAAAGTTCGGTGTGGACACCCCCCACCTTTGTAAGTTGTAACTTTACTTTACTTTGCCGAAGTAGTACGGGAATGAAGAAAAAAGAAAAGTGTGTAGAAAGTGGAGCGAATCTCAATCATTCATGAAAGATAAGGGAACTGTACGTGAGAGTTTTCATTTCTATCACACTTCCGTGAAAACTAAAAATGGAGATTATTTGTTGATGTGAATGGAGGAGTCTAGAGGGAGGGTCCATCTATCATCTTTGATGATGAGTCATAATTAATGAGTGCTGCCTAAATAGTAGTAGTGACTATGGAGTAGGGACCAAAATGAAAGGTCATAAAGAATTATTTATTAAGATAAGATCATAATCCAGCTTCTAGAAGCCTTCCCGTATTGCGTTTGCGTTGCGTGTAGAAATTTTGATGGCATGGGACCGAGTCCGACTGCGACTCTGATTTGGGGATCTCTCGTCTCATCTCATCTCTCTGTGAGAGAGATTTTAATTTTATCACTCTTTTACAATTGCCACTCATTGCTAATTTAAACATAGGCTCCTTAAATACACTCTTGCTCCTTAACAATTTAAATACATGATGATTCTAATTAGCATATATGCGACTTTCCTAATATACAAAAAAAAAAAAATCTTGCCTCTAATAAAGGAATGAAATAAGCTTCTGGTTTTAGGCCAGGACCAGAACCTGCCCAATTTCAATTTGCAACCCAGAAAGATTGCAGCAATTTTCATTTTCATCGGAGAGCATGAGCATCAGTCCCTCTCCTTATCCTCCTTACATGATAGAAGACACACCAGTCATCACTACTTTCATGTCATACACGAACCAAATTGAATTCCACTGTCGTAAAAATATGACAATACAATTGCATTTGGGTATTTTTGCTGTATTGTGGGGCATGATGTGCATGTATACTGTTATGCGTTTAACATGTGTATATATCTTTATGTGCCATTGTTCACATATGAAATTTCAATTTTGTTTTCCTAAATTTTTTGGCTTTGCTTTTGCTTTTTTCCCCTTTTGGAAGAGGAATATTTGAGGATGGATTCCAAAACAAACATTTTCATTGTCGTCTGTTAAAATCTCAAGGTGATTAAAGAACTTGAAAAATAGAGAAACAAGATTTACAAAATGATCTAGGAAAATTTCTAGAAACCGAGAGAAAACTCGATGAGAGAATAGCTTCTTATTGCTAAAGCTCTGTAAATGAAAAACTGTAACTAATTTGATGTACAAGATCTGTTTATATACTGAACAGCAGATCAAAGGAAGAAGAAAGAAAATTGGGGAAAAATAACTTTCCTAATATCACTCCTCCAATAACATTAAAACACCTGTCAAGCTAATCCTAACCAACTATAACCGCTTGCTCGTGAATGTCACATGCTCAACTTTAAGCTTCAAACACCTATCAAAAAAAAAAAAAACTTTAAGCTTCAAACGGCAAGTAGTTTCTTCAAAACTTTCATCCAAAACGCTGGCGTTCACTAAATGAAGTCAACCTTTTCTTTGCTTTGACTGTGTCGTTTTGAGCCTTCTTAACTTTGTTGTTGTTCTTCTTCTTCTTCACTTTTGGCTTCTTCAACATTGCTTTGTTCTCAACAATCTTCATACCCTTCTTCTTGACAGTCCCCCTCAAGACCAAAGCTGCCTCTGAACTGAAGTAGATACAACAGTTGTGTCTTGGAAATGCCTTGGATAGATGATGCTTGCACTGAAGACATTTAACAATCCCAGCCTACTTACTAAGTTCATAAAAGTAGGCACACCAAGAGATTTAGTAAAAACGTTAGCCAATTGATAGTTAGTTCTAACATGAAAAGTTTTAATCATCCCAGCCTAAATTTTTTCCCTTATCAAATGGCAGTCTACGTCTATGTGCTTAGTCCACTCATGAAACACAAGGTTTGCAGCAATGTGTAGTGCTGCCTTATTATCACAATACAAAAGTGCTGCCTTAGTGTGTTGTATCCTAAAATCCTTAAGCAAATAGAATAGCCAAGTGATTTCACAACAAGTTGAGGCCATGGATCTGTATTCTACCTTGACTAAGGACCTTGAAATCGTTGTTTGTTTCTTTGATCTCCACAAAATCAGGCTATCTCCAAGAAATACACAATATCCAATCAATGATTTCCTTGTATCTAGACATCCAAACCAGTTTGCATCACAAAATGCCTTCAACTAAAAATCTGAATTTGCCGGAAAGTAAATCCCATGGCCTAGAGTACCTTTGATGTATTGTAGAAACCTTGTGCTGCTAACATGTGGGGTTGTCTAGGCATACCCAAAAACTAACTCAACCTGTTAATTGCATAGCAGATATCAGGTTTAGTTAAAGTTTACATCAGCCTTCCTATCAACCTTCTATACTGAGATGGATCATCAATCAAATCACCTTCATCTTTGGACAACCTAAGATGCTGTTCCACAGGAGTCTTCATTGGCTTGCAACCAAGCACGCCTGAATCTGTCAACACTTCCAGGGCATACTTCCTTTGGTTCAGATTGATACCCTTTTCACTTCTAGCCACTTCAAGCCCTAGAAAGTACTTTAGAGCTCCCAGGTCCTTTATCCCTGTTAACAATATAAAGTGAGAGAGAAAGACTGAATAGTCTGTATATTAATGTGTAAATAATAATGTACAATAGAGAGCCTTATATAGGCTAGGTATGTGTGCAGTACAAGCAAAAGGAGTAAACTACAAGTAAAGTATATTGAGCTAAGCCCAATGGGCTAAACTAGTCTAAGCTATATACTAACATCCCCCCTCAAACTCAAGGTGGCAAGGAGGAAGCCAACGGGAGTTTGGATATAAGATCTCGAAGACGACCAGGCGGGTGAGTCTTGGTAAAGATATCAGCAGGCTGGTCAGCAGAGGAGATGGAGAACAACTTGAGATTTCCTTTCTTGAGATGTTGGCGAGTGATGTGGCAGTTGATCTCAATATGCTTGGTGCGTTCGTGGAAGACATCATTATGAGCAATGTAGATAGCACTACGATTGTCATAATAAAGAGGAGTGGCAGTGGGCTACGGAGCATCCATGTCATCCAAGAGCCAGCGAAGCCAAACAAGCTTGCAAGTGGTGTCGGCAAGGGCACGATACTCTACCTCAGTACTGGAACGAGAAACCACATCCTGCTTCTTGCTGCGCCACGAGACAAGAGAAGTACCTAACAGGAAACAGAAACCTGTGATAGAGCATCGATCAGTCGGATCACCTGCCCAGTCAGCATCTGAATAAGCATGAAGCTCGAGGGAAGATCGAGAGGAGTAATGCAGACCATGATAAAGTGTGCCTTTGACATATCGGAGAATCCGAAGAACAGCAGCATAATGGACAGAACGAGGTGCATCCATGAACTTACTAACCATACCCACGGCATGTGAAATATCCGGACGAGTAACAGTGAGATAAATCAAACTGCCAACCAACTGACGATAGCGAGTAGCATCGGATATAGGTTCACCATCCAAAGGTGTGAGCTTTGCATTGTATTCTAAAGGAGTGGAAACAGTCTTGTTGTCGGTGATACCGGCTTTGGAGAGAAAATCAGAAGCATATTTAGCCTGGGAAAGATAGTATCCATCAGAGGATGAGGTAACTTCAAGCCCAAGAAAATAGCTGAGAGTGCCTAAATCTTTCATCTCAAAATGTTGACTAAGGAACTGCTGAAGAGAGCGGATACCTGCAGAATCATCTCTAGTAATAATCATATCATCAACATAAAGAAGAATAAGAGCGATACCAGCAGAGGATCTTCGGACAAAGAGAGCGGTGTCATGAGGACTCGAAGTGAAACCCTGCTGAGCAACAAGCGAGCTAAACTTTTCAAACCAAGCTTGAGGAGCCTGCTTAAGGCTATAAAGAGCACGGCGAAGGCGACAAACTTGGCTGCCTGAATGTGGATAGCCAGGGGGGTGGTTGCATGTACACTTCTTCATGGAGGTCTCCATTAAGGAAAGCATTCTTCACATCCATTTGATAAAGAGGCCAACGGCGAACAGCAGCCACAACAATGAGACATCTGACAGATGTAAGGCGAGCAACATGAGCAAATGTTTCCTCATAGTCAATACCATACTCCTGAGTAAAGCCCTTGGCAACTAGGCGAGCCTTGTATCGTTCAACAGATCCATCAGCCTTGGTCTTGATCTTATAAACCCACCTACAACCTACTACAGACTGACCAGGAGGCAAATCAACCATATCCCAAGTGTTATTCTTATGAAGGGCATCTAGTTCTTCGTTCATAGCTTGCTGCCAAAGAGGGTCAATATGGGCCTCACGATAGGTGTGAGGTTCATAGAGGGTGGCAAGAGCAAAAGAGTAGTGATAATCAGTAAGATAAGGGGGAGGAATGCTTACCCGAGTGGAACGATGAAGTTCAGGACCAACAGGTGACTCAGGAGAAGGTGGTGCCACGAGATCCAAGACAGGCGGGTCATATGCCGAAGACAGAACCGGAGATGAGTTGTTTGGAGAGGCAGTCGATGTTGAAGAATCCTCCACAAGTTCAGGATAAAGAAGGAGGAAAAGATCAGTAAAAATGGGAGACTCTGAGGAAAGAGATGCAGGAAACTGCTGAAAACTCGTGAAATGGTGATTTGTTGTGTGTAGTTGGTGAAGGAATACGATTAATGGTGTACATAGCAGTGAGTGCAGCCTCACCCCAAAAGCGCTCAGGAAGAGAGGCAGAAATGAGAAGGGTGCGGACAACATCAAGAATGTGACGATGTTTTCGTTCTGCACGACCATTTTGTTGAAAGGTGTAAGGACAAGACCATTGAGGAAGAGTACCATGACTGTTTAAAAAGGATAAGAAAGATTTATCATTATATTCTTGAGCATTATCTGATCGAAAGACTTTGACGATGCGATTGAACTGTGTTTCAATCATTTTATGAAATGTTTGGTAAATAGACACAAGTTTAGACCTATGGTGAAGCAGATAAATCCAAGTATATCGAGAAAAATCATCCACAAATATGACAAAATATTTAGATCCCCCCTCAGTGGGAACAGGTGCAGGACCCCAAATATCAGAATGTATAAGATCAAAATGGGCAGAAGAAAAGGAGTCACTTTTATTAAAGGGCAATTTTGTTTGTTTGCCAAAATGACAGGAAGTACAATCAAATTTTTGAAACTGAACTAAACCTAAATGACCTTGAGAAGCTAACAACTGAAGACGAGATAAGGATGGATGACCAAGATGAGCATGCCATAGATCAGGTGAGGAGGTGGTAGTGGTAGCAGCTGCAGAAACAACTTGTGAAGGAATCTTCAAGTCATGAACCTCAAACATGCGACCAACCTTACGGCCTGTCCCAAGCACTTGACCCGTCCGGGGATCCTGCACATCCACACCATGATTAGTAAATAGAAGATCTACGCCTAATTCATAAAGTTGACCAACAGAAAGCAAATTAAGGGATAACTTTGGAATATGAAAAGTGTCATTAAGGGATAGACTAGGAGAAGAGATTGTTCCTTTATGACTAACAGGCATAGGAGTTCCATCAGCAGTGTAAATGGTGATTGGATATTCTAAGGGTGCCTTATCAAAAAATTGGGATTCATCAGGAGTCATATGGTTACAACATGCAGTATCAAAGAACCAAGGTTGTTTACCTGAGGTGACAGAAAGGGCAGTGGAAGTGTAGGATAAAACCTGTTGAACAACTGCCTCAATATCAGCCGTAGTAAGTGAGGAAGTCAAAGATGGACCTGTAGGAACCGATGGATCTGAAGGACATACAGCAGCTGCCCGAGGAAGAGAAGCCTTATTATGCTCTTGTACAAATTTCTGCAGTTTGCGACAAACAAAACTCGCAGCGAGTACCTTTGGAAGACTGAGAGTTGGGACGCCCAGGGTTTATTCATGGAGGAGCAGTGAATGCAGCAATGGGAGGCTGTGGAGAGGGTGTAGCCAATACATGATCAGATGATGACATGTGATAAGTAGGCCGACGGTTCTCCTCAAAAATGAGCTCCTTGACTGTAGCATCAAGAGAAGGAGTAGGAGACCGGCTAAGCAAAGAAACCCTAGTAGGCTCAAAATCCTCACGTAAACCCATCATGAAGTGCATAAATTTACGACGATCTCGATATTTGACAAAGAGCTCAATGTCCTTAGAACACACCAGTGGAGGATCTGCAGCAGAGAGTTGTTCCCACATAGTAGAAGTCTGAGAATAGAAATCAGAAATAGACTGACTTGTCTCTTGACGCATTTGATAGAGTTTTGATTCAATGTGGAACTCCAAGCTTGAATCATTAGTGCAATTATAGCGATCAGTCAAAAATTTCAAAGCAGCCTCAGCAGTTTCAAGACGAGGAAGAAGATTATGAATGGAGGGAATAGAGGTATTCATAAAAACCAAGACAAGATCTTACTCTGAATACTCTCCCATTCCTTTAGGCGTTCTTCATAATCATTTGTTGTAACAACAGTCTTCGAAGACTCTTCAGCAGTTGTGGCTTTGGACTTAGGGTTTGGTACTGGTTTAGGAATTGAACCAGTCACATATCTCCACAGTTTACGACCCTTGAGAAAGACAGTCATATTCTGAGACCACGCATGATAACTAGTAGGACCATCCAACATAATAGTGATAGGACGGATGATATCTCGTTCATTTTGTTGAGCCATAATGAAGAAAATGACCAAAAAATGGGATTTAAAGACCTAAAATGCAGAAACGGAGATTGATGCAGAAGGAGAAGCATAGAATAGGAACACTGAGAACACGAGGGTTACGTGGTTCAGCCTTGTCGGCCTACATCCACGGAGGAATCCCTTAAGGGCTACATCTTTATTATGTATAAGAGTGTAGTACAATAACCTGTGTTACAATAAGCCATAACATGAGTATATATAGGCGACTAAACCCTAGACTACTAGTACAAGTAGGATTGGGCTTTGCCCTATTACATTGGAATAATATATCTAATATATATCTCTAACACCCTCCCTCAAACTCAAGGCGGAAGCTCGATAAAGGCTTGAGATTGGATAAGTACGAGAAGATCTCTTGAAGATGCCATGAATAAAGCCTTTGAAGAAACCACAATGAAGAATGTGCCAATTGACCAATTTTGGAGCTTCAAATGAAGAAACGGGGTCCAAAATTGAAATCTACGTGAAAAAACGGAGCAAGATAGGCCTTGTCGGAAATTTTGACTTTTGGTCAAAGGTCAACACAAAAAAGTCAAAGTCAAAGTCAACTGGTCCAGGGTCAAAGTCAACGGATACTGGTCCGAGTCAGTTCCGGGTTTCCGGGTCGGGTCACGGGTCGAACAGTGGAGCCGATGACGTCATCCTATGACGTGGACTAGGGCTGACGTGGACATGCTTGCGTGGACTGATGACGTCATCCGGTGACGTTAGATGACATCAGCAGCAGATTTCGGCGCGTGGGAGGAGCGTGCATGTTCACCGGCGCGTAGAGGAGCAGCCAGAAATCCAGTGGCGCGTGGAGGCGCGTGCGACATCGGTTGAAAGCCATATTTCTTCAGTAGGCAGATCGGTGGTCGAAGAGGCCTTCATGGCGGCGCGTGTGCACGAACACGATCTGGAAGTCAAGGAATCTGAGGCGGCGTGTGGGAGTTTTTCCGGAGACAACAGAGGCGCGTGGAGGCACGTGGAACAGCTTCGGGTGACCGGATTTCTTAGTTTTCCTTACGGGAGACCGAGGAGCACGCCTGTGTGGTTGGTTTCTTCAGGTGAAGGCTTGATTTGCACAGATCTGTAAGGTAAGTGGTTCGACTTGCTTGAGAGATCAGAGATGTAGCAGCGAGGCAGCAACAGAGTTTCCGTGGGAGCTGCGTGATGCTATAGACCTAGATCTGAAAGAAGGCATGGGCACTGTTGTGGATCTATGTTACGCATGTGAGAATCTTCTTTGCTTGCTAGAGATTTTTGTTTGATGCCAAGAACGAAGTTTGGCTCTAATACCATGATAAATATTAGCATTGATACATCATGTTGAGTATGCTAGAGTGGATGCGGAAGGAGAAGCATAGAATAGGAACACTGAGAACACGAGGGTTACATGGTTCAACCTTGTCGGCCTACATCCACGGAGGAATCCCTTAAGGGCTACATCTTTATTATGTATAAGAGTGTAGTACAATAACCTGTGTTACAATAAGCCATAACATGAGTATATATAGGCGACTAAACCCTAGACTACTAGTACAAGCAGGATTGAACTTTGGCCTATTACATTGGGCTAATATGTCTAATATATATCTCTAACAATCCCAAACTTGCTATCAAGTATCTTCTTCAAGTTTGCCACACACTGTGAGTCATTCCCAGTAATGAGAATATCATCGTCATAAACTAAAAGAGCTGTGAAACATGAGCCTTTTGAATGAACAAAAAGAGTATAATCTGACTTGGACTACACAAAACCAAGCTCAGTGATTGTTGTTGACAATTTAGCATGCCATTATCTGCTAGCTTGCTTTAATCCATAGAGGGATTTCCTCAATTTGCAAACAAGAGGCCTAGTAGATCCAACAATAATATCAGTACCAGCAGCAACATTAACATAGTCCCCCTTGCTATGAAATCCCTGTGGCAAGGTCATATAAACTTCCTCATCTAAGTCTTCATGTAAAAAGGCATTGTTCACATCCAATTGATGCAAATCCCAGCCTTTGACAACAGCAATACATAACAACACCCTCACTGATACAGATTTGGCAACTAGAGAGAAGGTCTTTGAATAATCCAGCCCCTCTTGTTGAGTGTAACCTTTAGCCACCAACCTAGTTATGTATCTCTCCACTAAACTATTGGATTATACTTAATCCTATAAATCCACTTGCATCCAATTGGAGTCTTACCAATGGGTAAGAGAGCAATATCCCAAGTGTGGTTAAGTTCCAAAGCAGATATCTCCTTGTCCATAGCTGCTTGCCAAGCTTTAGAAGTCACCACTTGGTGAAAAAAATCTAGTCCAATCTCAACACTTGTAGCAAGAGCAAAAATTTTGTGTGAAGTACTAATATTGACATAAGAAAGGTGTTTATTAATATCATAGAGATTAGGGACTACCTGAGATTGGCTTACTAACAAGGAAATTACAAGAATAATCTTGTAAGTAAGAAGGAGTTTTATGAACTCTAGTGGATTTTTTGAGTGGAATAGAGGATGCAGTAGTGACTAGAATAGGAAAAGAATTTTATGAATGAAGGTGTGTATCAGTGGAAGGAGGAATCTGTGAGGAAATGCACTCTTCAGAATTAGTGCAATTTGTAGTAGTGCAATCTGCAGCAGTTGCTGTATCTGTAGTAGTTGCAGTATCTGCTATAGGTGAATCAGGGTTGAGTGGAATAGGAGTATGTTCATTAAGCAAGGGAGTAGGTAATACAGGTAAGGAAACAGAATCAAAACAAGTGTCAAAAGGATCAATGGACTGCGAAGGAACTTGAGATTGAAAGGGAAATATAGACTCATGAAACTGTACATTTCTTGATATAAACACTGAATGTGTGTGAAGATCCATGACTTGGTAACCTTTAACACCAAAAGGATATCCTAAGAATACACATTTGATGTCCATTTGGAACAACTTATTTAACTGAAACTGAAAACTTTTTATAGAAAGTGTAGAAAAAATGTTAAAAAATATGCTGAGGAACTCATGAATAGTATCAAAAAGTGGAATGAGACCCATGAATAGTATCAAAAAGTGAAATATGATCGATGAATGGTATAAAAAATAAACTAAAAGTGGAGATAAACTGAAAAATTCAGCTCATCCCAAATGCACACTTGGTGGCTCTTAGAGAGAATTTGTCTCTGTGATGTGCTAGAGTAGAAACATAGCAAAGGTATCCAAACACTTTAAGATGTGAAAAAGAGGGAAGATGACCAAAAAGAACCTCCTAATGAGTTTTGTTAAAAAGTACAGAAGAAGGCAACCTATTGATGAGATAAACTGCTGTAAGAACACAATCACCCCAGTACTCTAAAGGAATGTTTGATTGAAATTTAAGTGCTTTAGCCACATGGAGAATGTGTTGGTGTTTCCTTTCTACAATAGAATTTTGTTGAGGAGTTGCAACACAACTCAAATGATGTATTATACCCTTGGACTTAAAGAAATCCCTCATCATAAACTCTGTCTCATTATCTGTTCTTATGCATTTTATCCTTTTGTTGAACTGTGTTTCAATCGAAGCATAGAATTAAGACAACAGCAACTGAGTTTCCGATTTGGCCTTTAACAAATATATCCAAGTGCATCTAGAAAAATCATCAACTATTGTAAGAAATTATTTGTAACCATCCACAGTAGGAGCAGAGAAAGGATCCCACAAATCACAATGAACAAGATCAAAAGGAAATTCAGAGATGTGATTGCTAGAAGTAAAAGGTAACCTCTTTTGCTTAATTACAACCTTTTGTTATCAGAAGCACACAAAGTAGTAGTAGTGAGACTTGAAACGATAGCGTTTCACGAGAGAGAGAGAGAGATGATTTTTGAGCCTGCCATTTATTTTTATTTTTATTTTTAATTTGGGTTTTACTTTTAAGCTTATGAATAAAAACATTTCTTTCAAAATCTCCACATCTAACCCAAAAAAATTACCATAGTTTTTTTGGTGAAACTATAATATTGGTTCCTCAAGTTTACTTTGTGTGCACAATTAGTCCTTCAAGTCTCAACTAAGCACAATTGGTCCCTTAAGTTTAAAAAATGAGTTGTATTAATCCTTTTACTATCTGAGTTGTAAAACAAAATAATGACTTGACATTTTTTTTAATTACGTGACATTTTTTAATTAAAAAAATTAAAATAAAGAGTTTCCACGATAGATTAAATCTAAAGCAAACTTAACCGGTTGAAATCAAATCTAAATCATACTGATAAACAAATTTGATTTTTGTTTAACAAACGCACAACGGAGACACACACACAGAGAGAGAGAGAGAGAGAGAGAGAGAGAGAGAGAGAGAGATTTTTGTATCAGCCCTGTACCAGCTTTGTATATGGACCTTGTTATCTTTCATTTGCAGTTGAATGAACGCAAAATTTTTTGTGTCTATACTTTCATTTGCAGCTTTGTATAGAGGGTTGTCCAAATTTGACTGAACCTCATCAACCTACTCGACCTACAACCATATAATCTGAGCGGTGGTTTGATCGATGGGGAGTGTTGATTTAGAAGAATTGATATAATTAGTTCGAGTGGTAGATTCTCTATGCATAGACCCGAGTATGATCAATCTGACCATCACAAGTTAATCATACTTGTCGCTTGTCGTCGTCCTCTACTCCATTGCTCTTCTCTATTTAAGTTTCCATTAGATCCATGAAGAAGAGCACCAATTTGCCGAAGATCTACCATATCCAACGAGATCTCTGCCAAATTTGGCGAGATATCATCAAAATCCTAGCTCAAAGAGATATCGGATTCAACCAATCCAAATGTTCCAAATCGGGTTCTATAAAAGGAGTCTTACAATCTTGCAGGTGCTTGCAGCAATTCAGAGAGCTCTCAGTGGTATAAGATAATTTTTGGTCAAGAATTTGGTTCATACATGCTCATTCTCCCTAAAAAGGAACCTGTGAAAGATAATAATTATATTAAGCTGTATTTTTGCAAGCATATTACTAGTTTCTATCATGTTAAGCTTAGTAAAATATAGAAATCATTATCTCCACCTTATCTAATTATCCAAGTCAACTAAATTTATTTTTAAATAAAATTCTATATGAGAAAAAGCAAGAAAATTCCTAAAATTGACGTCATTGATGTTAAGGTGATCCTTCATCCATTTGACTTCAAACTGTTGCTATACACAAGCAAAAGCTTGTTTTCATTATATCTGACTGTTTAGGACAAATGGAACGTGCCAATGAAGATGTCAATGAGGATGTTATTCCATGTTTCATTAATAATACTTGTATACAAGTATTTACAAATATAAATCTATTAGAGATATTGTTCAGGGATTTTTTTATGTCCATATGAATTAGATTGCCCAACTATGTTGTCAAGAATAAATTCTGTATCCTTCAGTTTCAATCCATTTCATCGTCCAAACACATGCTTGTGTGTGTGCGCGAGCGCATGTGGTGTGTCAAAAATATAAGGAAGATTGCATGAACTATTTAAATGACTTACATTGTTCAATGTTGAGTGTGTGCAATTTCTACACTAGAAGGAAGATTGGCCATAGAATTTGTATAACGCTTTATGATATGTTCCTCATCAGTCGACCATGCACCTAGCAGCTACATGTTATCTATACTGTCAAATTGAGTATATGGATTTTAGGCTTTTCAGCTTCTTAAGATAAATGTGTTGTAGTGTCTTTTCCATACTTTTGTTTAACTCACCATGCTCTTTAGTTGTAAATAACAACAAAATAAATTGAAGAGGATAAAATGTGAAATAAGGCTTGGCGAGCCCGATAGGTCCATGTCCACAAGCCCAAAGGAGGTAGAGCCCATCCTTCGCGTGGGCCCCTGACTGGACGAAGGCCCAGACTTGCCCACTACGTTTCAAGAAACTTGTTCTGCAAGGATGGGAGGCTTGCTCTACAAGGATGAGAAACTTGTTCTGCAAGGATGAGAGGCTTGCTCTGCAAGGATAAAGCTTGCTCTACAAGGATAGGGGGCAGGACCTCACCACTATAAAAAGGCCCCAACACGCTCATAAAAAGGTACGCGTAACTGACTCCTCTCTGGCACTCTAGAGTTGTAAAAAGCATTTTCTGACTTAACCTTCAGAGGGTGTTTGGCCGGCTCCACACCGGTGCCCTTTGAAGGTGTTTTTGTGTTGTTCTCTTTTCCAGGAAACGGTTATTCGGGTACAAGGACCGTGCATCTCACTGGTGAGCATTTCGGCATCATCAGTTGGCGCTGTCTGTGGGAACGACGATCATGACAGCTTAAGCCATTGTCGCCTCCTGGACACAAGAGGTGCATGGCACTCACACGCTCGATGGCCAACACCAACGACGTTCAAAGCGACGAGCCGCCGAGGCCTACCGCATTAGAAAGACAGGTTCAGACCCTCGCGGCTGTAGTAGAACGCCTCACGAAACAGAATCACGACCTGGAGGAACAGTTGCGACAGAAGAACCCGGGACATAACGGTCAGGAGGAGAACTAGGGGGACAGCTCCGAAAGGAGGGGACTTGAGAAGCAAGAGGGCAGTAATGAGCCCAGCAGAACGGAGAGGCGGAATTCGAGCATGCCCTCCCTCACGAATGCAACCCCACCGCCCATCCTTGCAGAGATGCAGGCGATGAAAGAGCAGATGAAGGTCATGATGAACGCCCTCAAAGGACGCGTCTCCAGCGACCTTGACGATCTAGTGAATAGGACGGACTCGCCGTTCACCGCACCAGTCAACTCCTGTCCCCTGCCACCGAAGTTCCGGATGCCGCAGGTTGAGAGCTACGACGGGATCAAGGACCCGTTAGATCACCTGGAAACCTTCAAGACCATGATGCACCTCCAGGGAGTACCGGACGAGATCATGTGTAGGGCCTTCCCTACAACACTGAGGGGCGCGGCAAGAATCTGGTTCAGCAGATTGACGCCAAATTCGATTAACACCTTCAAGGAGCTAAGTGCCCAATTCACCTCGCACTTCATCGGGGGGCACAGGCACAAGAAGTCTACAGCATGCCTCATGAGCATCAAGCAGCGGGAGGACGAGACGCTGCGGTTATACATAACTCGCTTCAACAAGGAAGCACTTTCCATTGATGAGGCCGACGACAAGATTTTGGTGGCAGCCTTCACGAATGGCCTGCGAAAGGGAAAATTCCTATTCTCCCTGTACAAAAATGATCCGAAGACCATGTCTGAGGTACTCTACAGGGCCACGAAGTACATGAATGCGGAGGACGCACTATCGGCCAGGGAAGACAAACCCAGGAAGAGAGAGAGACCGGAAGATACCAGGCAGGACAACGAAAAGAAGAAAGCAAGAACGGGAGACAGGCGCGAGGATAAACGTTCTAAACCCCCAAGAGGGAGATTCACAAGATTCACCCCTCTGAACGCCCCGCTAGACCAGGTGCTGATGCAGATCAAAGACGAGGGATCTCTGACGTTCCCAGGGAAGCTGAAGAGCGATCCAGGAACAAGTATTGCCGTTTCCACCGCGATCACGGTCACGACACTGCGGATTGCTATGATCTGAAACAGCAAATTGAGGCCCTCATCAGAGAAGGGAAACTGCAGAAGTTCGTCAATAAGGAAAGGACGGATGCTCATGCACGGGAACAGGCCCCCCGACGGGAGAACGACCATACGAGACCCCCTGTTGGGGACATAAGGATGATAATAGGGGGCACGACGGCAACGGGGTCATCCAAGAAGGCCCGAAAGACCTACCTCAGGATGGTCCAAAATGTGCAGGTAATGGGCTCCGTACCCAAGATAGCACGGAGAGAAAGTCCGATCATTGGATTCTCAGAGGACGACGCGAGACGCCTCTACCATCCACACGATGACGCCCTTGTCGTCAGTTTGAGGGTAGGAGATTACAATGTACACTGGATGCTGGTCGACAACGGCAGCTCGGCAGACATCCTATACTACCCAGCATTCCAGCAGATGGGAATAAATAGAGCACGACTAACACCAACGCATGCCCCGTTGGTCGGCTTTGGAGGAATGAGGATACTCCCATTAGGAGCAATCACGCTCTCAGTGACGATCGGTGACTATCCGCAACAAATCACTTAGAACGTGACCTTCTTAGTAGTCGACTGTTCATCCGCGTACAACGATATAATAGGGCGACCAACACTGAACTCTTGGAAAGCAGCGACCTCAACATACCACTTGATGATCAAGTTCCCTACTGAATACGGAGTTGGAGAATTGCGAGGAGATCAGGTGGCCGCCCGGGAATGCTACGTCGCCATGCTGGAAATGGAGGATCACCAGCAGACCTTGTGCATTGGCGAGCAGCGGACCGTCGCAGAGCCGGTAGAAGAGTTGGAAGAAGTCACGCTCAATGAATCGAGACCCGGACGGACGACCAGAATGGGCACCCTGGCCAGCCAGACGGTAAGGCAAGACTTGGCAAACTTCCTGAAGAGGAATCAGGACATATTCGCGTGGAGCCACGAAGATATGCCAGGAATCGATCCGTCAGTGATAGTCCATAGGCTGCATGTCAACCCGGACTCCCCCCCAGTCCGGCAGAAGAAGTGGGTGTTCGCGCAGGAACGGGACAAAGCGGTGGCGAAAGAAGTTAGAAAACTGCTGGAGGCGGGGTTTATCCGAGAAGTCTACTACCCCGACTGGCTAGCAAATGTGGTCATGGTGAGAAAGAACAGCGGAAAGTGGAGAATGTGCGTTGACTTCACGGACCTTAACAAGGCGTGTCCGAAAGACAGCTATCCGCTCCCAAGGATAGACACTCTAGTAGACTCGACGGCCAGACACGAGCTCTTGAGTTTCATGGACGCCTTCTCAGGCTATAACCAGATTAAAATGGAGGAGGAGGATCAGGAGAAGACCTCTTTTGTAACTAGCCAAGGACTTTTCTGCTACAAGGTGATGCCATTCAGACTCAAGAACGCGGGGGCTACATATCAAAGGTTGATGAACAGGATGTTCGCGCACCAACTCGGCAGGAACGTACAAGTCTATGTCGACGACATGTTGGTGAAGAGCGTGCGCGAGAACGACCATCTCAGCGACCTTCAGGAGACATTCGACACCCTTCGGTCGTACAACATGAAGCTGAACCCAAGCAAGTGTGTGTTCGGGGTTACGGCCGGGAAATTCTTGGGATTCATGGTGTCCCAAAGGGGTATAGAAGTCAACCCAGAGAAAGTGCGAGCCATAATGGAGTTAGAGCCCCCGAAGACAGTGAAGGCAGTCCAGAGCTTGAACGGAAAAGTTGCGGCCCTGAACAGTTTCGTCTCCAAAGCGACAGATAAGTGCTTGCCTTTCTTCTGAGTACTGAAGAAATCATTCGAGTGGACGGACGAATGTCAGAAAGCATTCGAGGACTTGAAGAAGTACCTGTCGTCCCCACCACTTCTCAGCCCGTCCGTGCCGGGGGAAGAGCTGTACCTCTACATTGCGATCTCGCAAGCAGCCGTCAGTGCGGCCTTGGTACGGGACGACGGACGCTCCCAACGACCAGTCTATTTTGTGAGCAGGGCTTTTCGAGGAGCGGAAGAAAGGTATCCCCGGATGGAGAAATTGGCCCTTGCCCTCATGACCGCTGCGCGGAAACTCAAACCCTATTTCCAAGCTCATGTAATCATAGTCCTGACGGACCAACCTCTGAAGAAAGCAATGAGCAATCTCGAGGCGGCAGGAAGAATGGCCTTGTGGGCAATCGAGCTAAGCGAATTCGACGTACGGTACCGTCCACGAACCTCGATGAAAGGCCAAGTAGTGGCGGACTTCATAGCCGAGTACACCCAGCAGGGAGACGAAGGGGCTGAAGGACAGAAACTGTGGATCATTCACACGGACGGGTCATCAAATCAGCACTCAGGAGGAGCCGGTGTAGTTATACGAACACCAGAAGGAGATAAGATCGAGTGTATGATAAGACTAGACTTCCCTATAACCAACAACGAGGCGGAGTATGAAGCTTTGGCAGCAGGATTGGATCTTGCAAGGGCCGCGGGCGCCGGAAATATGATCATACATTGTAACTCCCAGGTGATAACTAGTCAGATCAATGGCGATTTTGAGTGTAGAAACGAGAGGATGAAGAAGTACCTGGAGGAAGTGAAGGGTCGAATCGCCGGCCTCGAGGTCAAATTCATTCAGATCCCAAGGGAGGAAAACGAGTGCGCCGACCGTTTGGCAAAAGCAGCCTCCGCAGAGTTCATGAATGCGCCTAAACAGGTATTATCCTTTGTTCAAACTTGCTCACTTATCGATGACGGAAGGAAGATACAGGAGATAGATGTTGAAAAGGATTGGACCGCACCCCTGAAAGAATATCTACAGTCGGGCTCCCTGCCGGACGGGAAGGACGCTGCAAGAAGATTGAAAGTCCGGGCTTCGCGGTTCATGCTGATCAAAGACACCTTGTACAAAAGAGGTTTCTCTCAACCTTACCTAAGGTGTCTGAGCCACGGCGAAGCAGAATATGTGATGAGGGAAGTTCATGAGGGGATTTGCGGGAATCACTCTGGAGCACGGTCCTTGGTGCACAAACTTATCCGAGCCGGATACTACTGGCCCACCATGTTCAAGGACGCCCAATCCTATGTGAAGGCTTGTGATAAGTGCCAGAGGTTCAGTAATCTAATCAGGCAACCATCCGAAGAACTCTCACCCATGACGGCCCCATGGCCGTTCGCGCAATGGGGGCTAGACATCATGGGCCCTTTCCCAACGGCTCTAAGGCAGCTGAAGTTCCTGGTAGTCGGTATCGACTACTTCACCAAGTGGGTCGAAGCGGAACCCCTTGCCACTATCACAGAGAAAAATATCCGTGCCTTCGTGTGGAAAAACATCGTATGCAAGTACGGGATTCCGAGGGTGCTTGTCTCGGACAATGGAAAACAGTTCGACAACAGCGCATTCAAGAATTTCTGCTCAGAGCTAGGCATTCGGAATCATTATTCATCACCAGCACACCCGCACGCAAACGGACAGGTAGAAGTCACGAACAGGACATTGCTAAAGATCATCAAGACCCGGCTCGAGGGGGCAAAGGGTATTTGGCCAGACGAGCTGCCAAGCGTCTTGTGGGCATATCGGACGACCGCAAGGACACCCACTGGGGAGACCCCGTTCCGACTTGCATACGGAGCCGATGCAGTCATCCCAGCAGAAATCGGCCTTACCAGCTATCGCGTACAGAGCTACACGGATGACAAAAATGAAGAAGCTATGCGCCTTCAGCTAGACTTGGTGGACGAGGTCCGAGCAATAGCTGAACAGAGATTGGCGCGATACCAGAACCTCATGTCAAAGAACTACGACTCAAGGGTAAAGCACAGGGATTTCCAGATCGGCGACCTGGTACTACGGAAGGTCATGGGCGCTGCCAAAGACCCTACCCAGGGGAAGCTCGCACCAAATTGGGAAGGATCGTATAGAATCACATCGTGGCGTAGGAAGGGCACGTACCACCTCGAAACCCTGGATGGAAAAAAGCTCCAGCATCCATGGAATTCGGAGCACCTTCGGAAATACTACCAGTAGAAGTGACGTTTAAATTCCCCAATGTATATTTACTAGACTTCGATGAAACAGTCTTTTGATTACTTTTGGGTTTCTTGCTTTAGTACCTTTGTAGGCCCAAGAAGGGGCATGTATTTTCTTCTACAGATTCGAATTTAATGAAGGAACATTCAGGACCTTGCTGTGTAAATCTCACTACTAAAAGACTGCCACCACGAAGTGGATGGACCTCACCATGGGTTAAAAATTCAACAAGTTCACTAAGTGGACGGACCCCACTATGGGTTAAAAATTCAACATGTTCACTAAGTGGACGGACCCCACCATGGGTTAAAAATTCAACAAGTTCACTAAGTGAACGGACCCCACCATGGGTTAAAAATTCAACAAGTTCACTAAGTGAACGGACCCCACCATGGGTTAAAAATTCAACAAGTTCACTAAGTGGACGGACCCCACCATGGGTTAAAAATTCAACAAGTTCACTAAGTGAACGGACCCCACCATGGGTTAAAAATTCAACAAGTTCACTAAGTGGACGGACCCCACCACGGGTTAAAAATTTATAAGCTCACTAAGAGGACGGACCCCACCACGGGTTAAAAATTTATAAGCTCACTAAGTGGACGGACCCCACCATGGGTTAAAAACATGCAAGTTCATTAAGTGGACGGACTCCACCATGGGTTAAAAATTTATAAGTTCACTAAGTGGACGGACCCCACCATGGGTTAAAAACATGCGAGTTCATTAAGTGGACGGACCCCACCATGGGTTAGGAATTTAAACCAATTCACAAAGTAGACGGACTCAACCAGGGCCGAACTTGTACAAGTCCATCAGGGGTCATGACCACTTTCAAAGGAGTGAACGGATCCGACTGAGGTCGCGAAAAACATAAAGGTCCACGACGTGGACGGATCAAATTAAGCAAGTATTTAAAGCATCGAGACGGAGAACACAATTATCAATGCGATATTAAAAGAAACATTTAAATTAATAAGTTTGAATGTCGAATACAACGGATACCAAATGGCCCTACATACGACGGGCAAAAATCCAAAAGAGTTTTCAAAATACAAAAAATGGTAAACGGCTACACGTCAGGGACGACGGGGTCTTTGGCTTCAAGAGTTTTTCCTTCCTCAGCTTGAGGCTTAGGGACGGCGGTGACGGGCCTTTCCTCCGCGAAAAGGTCAGCCGTATCATCAGAGGCGTCTGGTTGGACGGACATACCATCCGCGACGTTGATATCGACGGCTGAGAAGTCGAACTTAGGGTATAGAGCTTTGGCCTGACGGAGAGCATCCTCAAAGCCATCAGTGTATGAAGTTCCAAGCTCCGTTAGGAGGGCGTCGGAGTCACGATACTCCTGGACGGCCTTCTCTTTGGCTAGGCGAAGCTCGTCCTCCTTATCCTCCAGGACGGCCTTGAGTTCCTTCACCGTCCTCTGGTTCTCGTCCCTCGCCATCTCCGCCAGTGTAAGCTTCTTATCCGTCACCACCTTCCAATTTTTGAGCTCGAGCAGCTCCTCTTCCGCCTGCCTGGCCTTGTCACGGACCCTTTCCAGCGCCGTCTCATGGTGGAGAGCTCGGTCCATAAGGCCCTTCGTCATGAGTAGGGCCTGACGACAACATAAAACTTTGTTAAAAATGATAACAATGGAAAACAGAAAGATGAATGGTGACGGATTCTTACTTGGGCAATGCTGAAGAGGCCCGTCTCCCCCATGGCCTCCGTCGAGTGGTTCCCCAGGTCCTCGTAATCCTCGCTCCCAATGATGGAAGAGATCTTCCCCAAAGCATATTTTGGGTCTTCGCGGAGTAGGACGGGCGGTTTCTTCTGACTGCCAGGAGGGGGAACCATCAGACCTTTGCCAGATCCAGGCTTGGCCGGGGTCACCGTCTTCTTTCCCTCCGCCATAAGGCCTATGATGGGCTCCGTCGAAACTTTCTGTTTCTTGGGTGCACGATCGACCTTAGGCATCGGTCTCTTTGCCGGGGGCCTGCTCGAGCCCGTCCCCATCGTCCCCACGTCCGTCTCCTTGTTCTTAGCGGCTTTACTTTTGATGGCAGCCCTCCTCTTCGCGTCGTCCATCTCTGTAGAAACAAGGGTAGACGGGTAAAACTCAAAGAGAGTGAGCAAAGAAAAAAAGAGGTGACGGACTTACGCTGACAGGTGCGTTCCTCGTACTTTATCGCCGCGGCTGTAGGCTCTGGTCCGTCGCAATACCAGTGGACGGTATTGAGGTTAACAAGCTTCGCCCAAGTCTGCTCCTTTGGCTTCGTCTTCGAAAAAATCTTTTCCAAAAAATGGAACTCCTCTAGATCCACCTGTGGACGCCGTCGCACTGAAAAATCAAAGAGGGAAACATTCAGGACGGTCATTAAAAAGTCAAAAAATTATTACCTTCATGACACAACGGACTGAACTATACCAGACGGGTCCAAGATCCCCCATGTGCTGTTGACGGGCATGAAGTCCGTCTCCCCCGGGTGACACATCCAACCGTCACCTTCCAGGAAGAAATAACGACTCTTCCAGTCACGATTGGAGTCCGGGGTTTCATATATGACTTTTAAGACGGACTTCTTAGGGACGAAGCTGTACATCCCCCTCGACTTGTCTATCTCGTCTGGACGGTAGCAGTGGAGGAACTCCCATACGGTCAGCGATCGGGAACCATTAGACATGGCTCCGTACAGGACCTCCATTGCAATGAAAACCCTCCAGGCGTTGGGGGATATCTGGCTGACGGACAGACCTAAGTGACGGAGGAGTTCCCGTTTTAACCTGTTTAGTAGGAATCTAAGTCCGGCCTTCAATGCTTGTTCGTACACCCCTAAGTCACCCACTCCGTCGTAATAACATTTCTCGGATTTGTAGGGTAGACGGATTGGGATGTGATCGGGTATTTGGTAGATTGCCCTAATTGTTTTGAAGTGGACCTCCTTAATTGTGGACACGAATTTGTGCACCGTCCACTCAGGCAGCATGACGAACTCCCTAAGTCCGTCAGCCCCAACAACGGATCTAGGTCCACCGCCACCATCGTCAGAACCTTCCTCTGGTTCGGCCAACTCCATATCCTCATTGTTGAGGACGGTGAAGTGGCAGACGGAGTCCTCTCGATTAGTTCGTCAGGATCTTTGTAACCCGACGGGTACAATTCCTCGTAACCCACTCCGTCGCGGACGAAGGACTGGTTACTCGACGCACTAGACATTGCCTACAACGGAGTGACAAAACCTAAGACTGACGGTCTAAAATAAAAAAAAAGGGAAGAGACGGATGCAAGAAGTTTAATGCTTCTACCATGACAATTATAAAACTGAAGGTATATCGAGGGGAACGGATAGGATCACTTACCGAAGGAAGGAGCGAACGGGTTGATCTCGTTGCAGAAAGATGTGAACGGTTGAGCTCTGACAAGTGACGGACTCGCTCTGACAATGAAGTTTCTGCGCAAAGTAGAGAAATGAAGGAGAAGTGCAGATTTTTATAGGTAGAGTGCACGGAAGACGAAGCGGCACTTCGATCCAAGATACGGACCAATCCACGAGTGACACGTAGTATCGCCTTAAATGTTTCTGCAACCTGTCAGACCTCACGTACATGACGGCGTCTCCATCCGTCAACCTCCCTCCAACGGTCCTCGTCACGAACATCCGTGAAACTCTGACTGTCTTCTCTATGACTCCGTCATTAACCATCTGGTCGTTGTCATCACCGTCCTAGTTCGGTGCTGCCGTTCATCTAAGCCATCCGTCACCCCCATGAGTACGGGCCATCATTATTGTTTGTTTTAACCGTCACCCCAATTGACCGTTTGCACGATGGCGACGGATCAAATGGGGTGAAGGGGGCAGCTGAAGAGGATAAAATGTGAAATAAGGCTTGGCGAGCCCGATAGGCCCATGTCCACAAGCCCAAAGGAGGTAGAGCCCATCCTTCGCGTGGGCCCCTGACTGGACGAAGGCCCAGACTTGCCCACTACGTTTCAAGAAACTTGTTTTGCAAGGATGGGAGGCTTGCTCTACAAGGATGAGAAACTTGTTCTGCAAGGATGAGAGGCTTGCTCTGCAAGGATAAAGCTTGCTCTACAAGGATAGGGGGCAGGACCTCACCATTATAAAAAGGCCCCAACACCCTCATAAAAAGGTACGCGTAACTGACTCCTCTCTGGCACTCTAGAGTTGTAAAAAGCATTTTCTGACTTAACCTTCGGAAGGTGTTTGGCCGGCTCCACACCGGTGCCCTTTGAAGGTGTTTTTGTGTTGTTCTCTTTTCCAGGAAATGGTTATTCGGGTACAAGGACCGTGCATCTCACTGGTGAACATTTCGGCATCATCATAAATGATTCATAATAATTGTGCATTTGTCTGCTCAAATCATCAAATGACATGTTCATCTCGTAAATGTCCTAGATAACTTGTAGGGTAAGGGCCCTAGCATTGATATTTATTTTATTTTTTACAGCTTCAACTTGCTGTGGGCACTAAGTTGGAGCATGTAATTATCCAGTTGGCCCATAAGGTTGCCGAGAAACCTGTAGCAATTGCAGGTGATTTGGTAGTTCAACCTTCAGACAATCATTTCTGGTTCCATAGGCCCCGGATTGTTCTCTTGCTGATTCATTTCATCCTGTTTCAGAATTCATTTGAACTAGCATTCTTCTTTTGGATATGGGTAAAACAATTAAAATTTAATATTCATTACATACTAATGACACAGAAATCTGAAATGAAAACTATGGATTGAATTTCTACGATGCCTCAATATGTTGCAGGTGCAATATGGATTTGACTCATGCATAATGGGAGAAATCGGTTATATCATCCCAAGATTTGTTATAGGGTAAAACAATGATATTAATTATTCTATTTTTGAAACCTTGTGTTTCTATTGATGAACAAAATCTGATGTTAAATGCCAATTTTTATTCATAGGGTATTCATTTAGTTCGTCTGCAGTTATAGTACCCTACCACTGTATGTAATTGTCACACAGGTGAATTGGATCATCACTAAGAATTCACCTTCTTTATGATCAATTCATATATGTTGGGGTTTTAGGCTGATGAAGATTGCAGAATTCCTTGAAATGTAGATGGGAAGTTCATATAAAAAGGCTATATTTGAAGAACACATACATGAAGGGCTTGTTGGTTGGGCTCTAGGGATGGAACCGGGATTTGAACCTAGGGGGGCCAAAGCATGAACCAAAAAAATTTCAAGCGACATGGTTTATTAAAAAAAAATCATGGTAGACAAAACAACTGCACTTTATTACTATAAGTATTTACGTCAAGAAGGAAATAATATGAACCAAAAAAGTTGAAAGTTACAATATGATATTCTAACCTTTTCAAAGAAGAAGAATAAAAAAAGAAGAGGACTTCGGATCTCCAGATTTTGGGTAATTGGAATTAATATGTCGATTTTATCACATTGACCAACTCACCAATATGATAAACTCATCCTTTTGGATGCAACTGAAAATCACACTAATGAAGTTTTCAAAACTTTGTTTGAGGATTTTAAAAAATCGGGATATTAATATTAAGAGTTGGCAATGCTACATCATCAATATTGGTTTCTAAAAGAATTTTGCATTTTATCTTTTGAAAAAAAATTAAATATTGTAATTGACTTTCCTATAATTTATAAATCAATTAAAAATTCATATAAATTATTGTCACCCCCGTAAGGGAATTTTTTTTTCTATGAGATTTTTTTTGTTATGAATGATTGAATTATGATATTAGTGATTTGTAGATTTTTTGTTGTGTTGTATTTGGACTATGGAAGGGCCAAGGGCCCAAAGAATGGGTTAGGTGATTAGTTTCTTTTGGGCTATTTGGACCAATCCAAAAATTTGAGGGGGGCCAACTATAAACTCTAAAATATGAGTCATCCAATATACTAAATGCCCCCCCCCCTAGTGGGTCCGTCCCTATTGGGCTCGAATGGCCAAAAAGAACAAGGGTTTGAGACAGGCTGTTAATGGCTCAACTACTACTACTACTACTACTCCGGGTTCTACTACTCATGCATCTAGCCAAATGAATCCAAAAGATACTACTCCTATGGCAATTCAAATGAGTGAAGTATCTGCAATGGAAGAAGGCAATGCAGGAGAGATTGCAACTGCAACTCTAAACGATGGACATAGCTGAGGGCATCATAGTCTCAATCAAGACTCTTGCAGTTAGTAGTTATTTTATAAAGGAAAGTCATTAGTAGTTACTTAATGTGAAAATTTTTGCTCTCCATTATATTCAAAGAGTTGATTCATTCAAAAAAAGATACTCAGCTAACAAATTGTTAGAAATATATTAGACATATTAGCCCAATGTAATAAGCCCAAGCCTACTCCTGCTTGTACTAGTAGTCTAGGATTTAGTTGCCTATATATACTAATGTTATGGTTCATTGTAACACAGGTTATTGTACTACACTCTTATACAATAAAGATGTAGCCCTTAAGGGATTCCTCCATGGATGTAGGCTGACAAGGCTAAACCACATAACCCTCGTGTTCTCGGTGTTCCTATTCTATGCTTCCCCGTCCGCATCCACTCTAGCATAAATAGCATGGTATAACACATCATGTTGCTAATAATAATATATTTAACATGGTATCAGAGCCATACTTCGTTCTTGGTATCAAACAAACATCTCTACATAGCAAAGAAGATTCTCACAAGCATACCACCATCTGAAGTCACACATGTTTGTCTGCTAGATCTAGACTCTACGACATCTCGCAGCCTCCATGGCTCTGTGCTGTGACAAAATCCAACAACTAAGCAAGCTGTGACTTAACTTATCAGATCTGCGCAACTCTAAGCTTTGCCTAATGAAACCAACACCACAGACGTGCTCCACGACCTCCCGTGACCAAAACCCAGAAATCCGGTCACCCAAAGCCTTGCCACGCGCCTTCACGTGCCATAGTTGTCTCTGAAAAATCTCCCACGTGCCACCATAGATTCCTGACTTCCAGATCGTCTTCTGGGCACATGCGCCACCCTGTTAGCCTCCTCATTGGCCGATCTACGAAACCTACGATTCCGGCCGTCATCAGACCTTACACGTGCCCTCACGCGCCTCAAGATTTTTGAAGCTCTGAAATTGGTCAATTGGCATATTCTTCATTGTGGTTTCTTCAAAGGCATTCTTCAAGGCATCTCCAAGTGATCTTCTCATACTTATCCAACCTTAAGCCTTTATCAAGTTTCTACCTTGAGTTTGAGGGAGGGTGTTAGAGATATATTAGACATATTAGCCCAATGTAATAGGCTCAAGCCCATTCCTGCTTGTACTAGTAATCTAGGATTTAGTCACCTATATATACTAATTTTAGGGTTTATTGTAACACAGGTTATTGTACTACATTCTTATACAATAAAGATGTAGCCCTTAAGGGATTCCTCTGTGAATGTAGGCCGACAAGGCTGAACCACGTAACACTCGTGTTCTCGATATTCCTATTCTATGTTTCCCCGTCCGCATCCACTCTAGCATATACAACATGATATAACACATCACGTTGCTAATAATAATATATTTAACACAAACAAACAGACTAATCACAAAACTCAACCAGATATCAAGTGCTTACATCTAGATAAAGTTTACAATATGACGACACAACGTCCCCATTAACTGTTGGCTATAATCTCTACATCACCGTTCTTTCACACAGGAATAGGACGTTTCAATTTTCAAGATCCAGACTGATATATAGGCAAATTCAAGTGCTTCGTTTCAAGAAATCCAATTATTCAAAAACAAAATCGAAAGTCATTTCAACCTAACAACATAGAAACAAGTAAAATGGATTGTTTACAACTGCAAGTGTAGAATTGGAGAAGGTGTTTAGTATCAAATAATACTATATTAGCCGTATCAAAATTCAATAAGTGTGAGACATATGGTCTGTTTGGGATTCGCTTATTTTGTTGAAAGTTAAAACTGAAACTTTTTGCTGAAAGTACTGTAAATAAAAGTAAAAGTTAGTTAAAATAGTACAGTGAAACCCATGAATAGTACCAAAAAGTGCAGTGGGACCCATGAATAGTAGCAAAAATAAGTCGAATAGTAAAAAAAGTTGGCAAAATTAAGCCATGCCAAACACACACATAGGCTACATCTTTTGTTAATACCATTTTATATTTTTAACGTAAGAGTTCTTGTTTTGGGAAAAAGACTTCTTTTCAGTCCCATGTTGGAAAATGAAAAAGGATGCTATATTTTTTTTTCCTTTATAAATAGCACTCTCTATTAAGAAATTTTAAGCATGAATATATGGGCTATTTTGTTGTGTAGGCCTAATGTTCATTAGTTTATTCATAGAAGAAACTCTTTTTTTTTTTGAGAAATTCTTAGAAGTAACTTAATTATCTATATAGAACTCGAACAAGAGAATTTATTTTTTGGTAAATTTTGGCATCATGCCAAACAAATTATGCGCAAATCTGCGGATTTGGGTCTAAAAAGGAATTACCGAGTCCAATTTAGGGTTGGACTTTGGAGTGCTTAGGAGTTGGGATATCATTTACTCCGACAGCTCGGCATTGTGCCAAACAAATTGTGGGCAAATCCACAAGCTTGGGCCTAAAAAGAGATCATTGGCCCAATTCAAGTCTGAACTTCCTTTTTTTTTATCTTTTTTTTTTAAATACTAAATATTTTAACACACACGGAGAGAGGGAAAGTCCAAACTTCCTTGATTGTGAGGGTTTTTTTTTTTTTTTTTTTTTCTTCTCTTAATAAGAAAGAAAGAAAGAGAGAGAAATAAGACAACAAGGGAAGCTCATCAATTCCCTAAACCTTTGCTGCAAGAACAAGAAAATGAAAAAGTGTCAAAAACCCTTACTCTCAATTAATATTCAAGTTCCAAGAATGCCAAAGCATTCAAAGCACAGTGTCCCATTTTTCAGTATAAGATAAACAATTTGTGCTTGAGATATCTTAAATATATGATGCTTTCACCACGCACTAATTGTAACGCCCCAAAATTCATAAATAATAAATGTCTATTCAATCTAAATAATCCATAAAATATTAAATAAATGTAACCAACAACCTAAAATCTCATTACAATTGTCAAAGCTCTAATTCCACCAAAAATAAGAATCCTTAAAAATAATTTTCCAGTACAATGTTTAATACTATAAAAATAATAATAAAATTCTCAGTTCCAGCTTTTTAGTAGAGTTGTGGTGTGCCTTTGTGTTAGAACCCCTTTCCCTCTTCCTTGTGTGTGCGTGTGTTTGTTTTTCAAAAAAAAAAAAAAAAAAATCCTCAGTTCCACAAAATAATTGTAATTGTTGTCTTCCAAGAATCTCTACTCCAATGATCCCTATAATGTATTTGTAAGGGGAATAAAGGGGGGTGAGATAACTCAATAAATGAAATTCACTAACATTAGGGTGTGGGAACAAACCTTTCAAATAAATAATTCCTGCAACAAATTCATAACTCGTAACTCATCAATATTTTATCATCAAATATTTCATATAAAAAGAATATCTTTATATTGTGAGCCATCATAATATATATATATATATATATATATCAATACCATCATATAAATAATTTCCTAGGCTTTTCTCATGGTCAACGTTTACGTCTCATTGATGTGGTTGTGCTGTCCCCTTTTTGGGACTGGAACCCCCTTTTCATCCCTTTTCTAAGGGTGGCTCCTTTGGAACCTAAAGGTGCACTCCCTTGCTAAGGAGCTTCCTTTTTGGATCCTCCATAGTATACTCCCTTACTAAGGAGCTATCAAATGTGCACTATTCCCTTTTCTAGGACCATCCCTTACTAAGGACTTGTTACAATATGATTATCCCTTGCTAAAGACTAAATACAATACTGAGCTTTTAATCACAACTTGTCATAGGTTTTCAAAACATATTTAATTAATATATCAATCTCGTAGTTTTGAACATTGGCAGGCCCACGACAATACATGAGATGGAATTGGCTTGAGCATGGTCAACCAATCTAAAAGAAACAAAACCAGCTTGGCCGTATGCAGAAACTAGAGTTAAAAGTGCTTGTCACTTATATCTTTTCGTTGGCAGAGTAACCATACTTCTATAGGTACTATATTTTATCTATCAAAATTAAAAGCTACAAAGTACCCTTCCTGACATATAGCTATTTACATCATTCCTAATATAATATAATAACAATATAGGACATCTTTTCCCTTAATGTAAAGATAGGTGGAGATTCATGGAGTGATGCCTATTATCCTAGTAGGTACTAATATAATTCCATGCACCACTCATGCCTTTCCTGCAAACATGGGACAAGTGTAGCCATTGAATATTCAACTTCCTAAATTTAGAGTTAAAGGAAACCATACCTGCAGTAGTCTCACGTTCAGCCGCAAAGCAGAAAAAAAAAAAAGTTGTTCAACCGTGTGTTGCGGCTAAAACAAAAGAAAATCTTTTATATATATATATATATATATATATATATATACATGTGTATCTTAAGAGGTAAAAGGTTAGGGTTTTTTTTTTTTTAAAGCTTATCAAGGCCCATATATTTACTTATGCCACCTCACTTAGGCCTTTTATATCGTACTAATTATTAGATTTAAATATCTTAGGCCCAAACCAATTAAATCCATTTAATTTTGGGCCTCCTTTTTAATTTACGTATAAGAATTAAATTATACATATCTTCATTAGTGAACAACTTTGGATAATTTGATTTCATCTCATCTTCTCGCTCCCAAGATGCCTCTTCCACTGTGTGATTCGTCCAAAGGACCTTAACCAATGATATGGTCTTGGTGTGTAGCACTTGATCTTTGCAGTCAAGAATTTGGATTGGAACTTCCTCATAAGTCAAGTTGTCTTTAATCTTGAGTGGCTCATGGTTCAAAACATGTGAAGGGTCCAGGATATACTTCCTTAGCATGGAAACATGAAACACATTATGCACTCTTGCAAGTGTAGGCAGTAAGGCCAACTCGCAGGCAACTTTACCAATGCGTTTTAGGATCTCAAATGGACTAACAAATCTGGGACTCAACTTCCCCTTCTTCCTAAATCTCATCACACCCTTCATTGGAGCGACTTTCAAGAATACCATATCTCCAACTTCAAATTCTACTTTCCTTCTTAAGTTGTCATAATAACTCTTTTGTTGACTTTGTGCTGTTTGCAATCTTTTACGAATCAAATTAATCTTCTCACACCAACCTCTTCCCAACACAATGGGGACCTACATTTTCTACCATACAAAGCATCATAAGGAGCCATCTCAATACTAGAGTGGTAACTATTTATTATAGGAAAATTCCACTAAAGACAAGTATTTTTCCCAACTTCCTTTGAAATCTAATACACAAGCCCTTAACATATCCTCTAAAGTCCGAATAGTCCTTTCTGATAGTCCATCTGTTTGCGGGTGGAAGGCTGTACTAAAGCTAAGATTAGTACCTAAAGCTTTATTTAGGCTTTCCCAAAACTTTGAGGTTAATCTTGGGTCTCGATTAGACACAATTGATGCTGGAACTCCATGAAGACTCACAATCTCATCAATATATATATTTGTGCTAGCTGAACAAGTAAGTAATTCATGTGAAATAAAATGTGTTGTTTTTGTCATCCTATCCATAATTTCCCAAATGGTCTCATGTCTCGTAGGAGATCTTGGCAAACCAGTCACAAAATCAATACATATATGCTCCTATTTCCATTCGGGAATGGGAAGTGGTTGCAGCAATCTTGAAGGTTTCTGGTGTAGTGCCTTAATTTGTTGACAAGTCAAGCATTGCTTCACAAACTGAGCTATCTCTCTCTTCATGTTGTTCCACCAATAAGTTTCTTGAATTTCACGATACATTTTAGTGCTACCAAGGTGCATTGAGTATGGGGTACAATGGGCTTCTTCCATAATCTCTTTCTTTAATGCAAAATCATTTGGCATACAAAGTCTATTTCCAAACCTCAAAACACCATCATTAGACACATTAAATTCTGGTCTCTTCCCTTTTTGTACTTCTATGATCTTTACAATTTGTGCATCATCAACTTGTGAACTCTTAATCTTCTCAATCAAAGTGGGTTGTATTGTCAAACTGGCCATAAAAACTTGGGAATCACCCATGACAATTTCAATTCCCATCCTCTCCAAGTCATTAATAACCTCCTTTTGAGTAGTTAACAAGGCAGCTGAGAAACCAGAAGACCTTCGACTAAGTGCATTAGCTACCACATTAGCCTTGCCTAGATGGTAATTGATTGAGCAATCATAATCTTTAATCAACTCAAGCCACCTTCGTTGTCTCATATTCAATTCTTTCTAAGTAAAGAAGTACTTCAAGCTCTTATGATCTGTATAAATCTCACACCTTTCACTATACAAATAATGTCTCCAAATCTTCAATGCAAACACCACTGCAGCTAACTCCAAGTCATGAGTGGGATAATTTTGTTCATAACTCTTTAATTGGCAGGAAGCATAAGCTATGACTTTACCATGCTACATCAACACACAACCAAGCCCTTTTCTAGAAGCATCACTATAAATGACAAAGCCTCCCAAGTTGCTAGGGATGGTTAGTATTGGTGCAGTGACCAACCTTTGCTTATGTTCTTGAAAACTCTTCACATTCTTCTGTCTACATAAACTTGGCATTCTTACGAGTTATTTGAGTCAATGGGGCTACAATATGGGAAAACCCATCTACAAACCTCATATAATATCAAGCAAGGCCTAAAAAGCTTCTAACCTTACTCACATTCGTCGGTCTTGCCCAATTAACCACAGCTTCAACCTTACTAGGGTCTACAGAAATCTCTGCCTCAGATATCACATGACCTAGGAACACCACTTGGTCAAGCCAAAATTCACACTTCTTAAACTTTGCATATAACTTCTTCTCCCTCAAAATTTGAAAAACAATTCTCAAGTGCTCTTCATGTTCTTCCATGCTTTTGGAGAAGATTAGAATGTCATCAATAGAAACAATAACAAAGCGGTCTAAGTACTCATGAAACATCATATTCATAAGTCCATGAATGTAGTAGGAGTATTGGTCAATCCAAAAGGCATTACCAAGAATTCATAATGCCCATACCTAGTCTTGAAAGCTATCTTGGGTATGTCTTCGCTCTTGATTTTCAACTAGTGATACCCATAATGAATGTCAATCTTAGAGAAGACTCATGCCCCTTGCAATTGATCAAATAGGTCATCAATACGAGGGAGAGGGTATTTGTTTCTCATAGTAACTCGGTTTAACTCACGGTAGTCAATACACAACCTCATAGTCCCATCCATCTTTTTCACAAATAAAACTGGTGCACCCCAAGGAGATGCACTTGGTTTGATGAACCCTTTATTAAGGAGCTCTTGTAATTGTTCCTTGAGTTTCTTAAGTTCAGTTGGTGCCATTCGGTATGGTGCTTTCGAAATAGGAGAAATTATGGGGAGCACATCAATGGAGAATTCAATCTCCCTATCTACAAGTATCCTTGGTAGGTCTTTAGGAAAGAAATCAGGATACTCCCTCATAATAGGGATATCATCCAACTTCAATACCTCTTTCCTAGTGTCCACCACATGAGCTAGATACCCTTGGTATCCTTTCCGTAATAGCCGCTCAGCTTGAAGGGCTGATATCACCCTAGGTAAAGCATGCATCCTAAAGCCCTTAAATCGAAATTCAGGTTCTCCTGAAGGCCGAAACACCACCTCCTTTCCAAAACAATCTACACTAGCATGATAAGTCACCAACCAGTCCATCCCCAAAATTATATCATAGACATACATGTCCATCAAAATTAAGTCTGCTAACATTTCCCTATCCTCAATTTGGATGACACAAGACTTAAGCATAGAATTACACACCAAAGTCTCAAAAAAGCAACCAACCCTTGCCTCTACTCTACCTACACCTCTACTAGCAGCATGGGTCAACCTGTCCAACAGCCGGGCAGTAACTTCATCCAAAGGATCAGTGCGTGTCACCCTAGGACATTCATTATCTCTCACGTTTGGGTGACTTCAGCCTCAGTATTAACTCTTGCTTTAGTTGACCTTCACAAATTAACAATATGTTCCTCCCTATTGGAATTAGCTACTCTCTTCTTTTTGGGTGGCATGATACTTAGTTAACAAAGAAATCAAGAAATATAGATGGTGTAACAATTATTGCTACTAAACATAAGAAGTAACATCGCCAAAATTATTTAAAATTTCTCATCAAACATAACCAAAATACCAAATGCTCTGACAAAAATCAAGATCATAGCCTAGTTTCAAGTGTCTACAGAATCATAACCTAGTTTCAAGTGTCTACAGAATCATATCCTAAGCTTTGACACCACAATTGTAATGCCCCAAAATTCATAAATAATAAATGTCTATTCAATCTAAATAATCCATAAAATATTAAATAAATGTAACCAGCAACCTAAAATCTCATCACAATTGTCAGAGCTCTAATTCCACCAAAGATAAGAATCCTCAAAAATAATTTTCTAGTACAATGTTTAAACCATAAAAATAATAATAAAATCCTCAGTTCCACAAAATAATTCGTAACTATTGTCTTCCAAGAATCTTTACTCCAATGATCCCTCTAATGTATCTGTAAGGGGAATAAAGGGAGGTGAGATAATTCAATAAGTGGAATTCACTAACATTGGGGTGTGGGAACAAACCTTTCAAATAAATAATTCTTACAACAAATTCATAACTTGTAACTCATCAATATTTTATTATCAAATATTTCATATAAAAAAAAAAATATCTTTACATTGTGAGCCATCATAATATATATATATATATATATATATATATATATATATATATATATACCATCATATAAATAATTTCCTAAACTTTTCTTGTGGTCAACGTTTACGCCCCGTTGACAGGGTTGTGTTGTCTCCTTTTTGGGATTGGAACCCCCTTTTCATCCCTTTTCTAAGGGTGGCTCATTTGGAACCTAAAGGTGCACTCCCTTACTAAGGAGCTTCCTTTTTGGATCCTCCATAGTATACTCCATAGCTAAGGAGCTATCAAATGTGCACTATCCCCTTTTCTAGGACCATCCCTTGCTAAAGACTTATTGCAGTATGATTATCCCTTGCTAAGGACTAAATACAATACTAAGTTTTTAATCACGACTTGCCATAGGTTTTCAAAACATATTCAATATGCTCACAAAAATAATCCATTCATAATTTTCAAAAATATAAAGATATATTCACACATACAAGTTTAAATAAATTTACGTTGTCCCATAAGTTTTTCATAAAACGAATAGTTAATGTGCACATCAAACATTTATAAAATATCAATTTATATATAGAATATCAACATATTTCTTTGATATAAATAGTTTAATAATCAACACTGTTTTGGGAAGGCCTCCAAAATTAGTAAACACCACTTACCTCTTATTTGCAAAAAAAATATGAAACCAATCTCCCTTGAATCACAATAAATCAATAGGATTAGAACCTAGAAACACCAAAAATAGGCCCATCAATACACAATTTCCTACTTAAAATCTATTTTCACACTTAAACAATTTTATCCTAGACAATACTGATATATCCAAAATTCTCCATTTATTCACTCAACTATTCAATTCACTTTCAGCTTTGATAAGATTTTTGGACTTAAAAATATTACTGCCTAATCAGATTTTCCATTAACGTAATCATAGATATTCATGAAAATTTAGTATGGCTGAATGATAAATATTTGATCAATCTAATATATACAGTTGAAGCCAATATTATTCTTAATATATCAATCCCATAGCCAGCCCATTATTCCCTTAATACTGCGAAACTTAATGATAGAGCTGGACAAGTTTTGAACATTGGCAGGCCCACGACAATACATGAGATGGAATTGGCTTGAGCATTGTCAGCCAATCCGAAAGAAACAAAACTAGCATGGTCATATGCAGAAACTAGAGTTAAAAGTGTTTGTCACTTATGTCTTTTCGTTGGCAGAGTAACCATACTTCTATAGGTACTATATTTTATCTATCAAAATTAAAAGCTACAAAGTACCCTTCATGACATATAGCTATTTACATCATTCCGAATCTAATATAATAACAAAATAGGACATCTTTTCCCTTAATGTAAAGATAGGTGGAGATTCATGGAGTGATGCCTATTATCCTAGTAGGTACTAATATAATTCCATGCACCACTCATGCCTTTCCTGCAAACATGGGACAAGTGTAGCCATTGAATATTCAACTTCCTAAATTTAGAGCTAAAGGAAACCATACCTGCAGCAGTCTCGCGTTCAGCCACACAAAGCAGAAAAAATAAGTTGTTCAACTGTGTGTTGCGGCTAAAACAAAAGAAAATCTTTTATATAGATATATATATATATATATATATATATATATATATATATATATACATGTGTATCTTAAGAGGTAAAAGGTTAGGATTTTTTTTTTTTTTAAAAGCTTATCAATACCCATATATTTACTTATGCCACCTCACTTGGGCCTCTTATACCATACTAATTATCAGATTTAAATATCTTAGGCCCAAACCAATTAAATCCATTTAATTGTGGGCCTCCTTTTTAATTTACTCATAATAATTAAATTAGTAATAAAATCATGAAGTGTTACACTAATCACGAAAAATTATTAGGTACTCCTGGAGTATCATAAATGCGTGCTCCCTCCTCTCACATGAATGGTGGGTCTCACCATGAATTTAATTAGTGGGACCTACCATTCATGTGAGAGGAGGGAGCACGCATTTATGGTACTCCAGGAGTACACAATAATTTCCCCACTAATCACATGGTCTAATCCAATTTATTAACATCATGAGTTGATAAATTATATATTCCTTTTTCCATACCACACAGAAAGGTTAATTACCATTAAATAAAGTTAACTTGACTGATTCTAAAGACAAGGTCACTGAAACAGAGGTGAGCTTCATGGCGTACGTAGGCATACCAAACATTTCTTGAGACTAATCATCATGGACGAATGATGATACTTACTGGGCCAATGGTGATGTTGATCTTCACACAATTTATTACTTAATTCGTCATGACTTAGTCTTTTAATTTCGACACGACCAACTGCAACAAATTCTTTTGGGGGAGGTATCAACTACACAAGAATTTTCTCAAACAGTTTGAAAACTAAACAAAGGCTAACAAATTTACACCAGGATATAGTTGAACATATTTGGGCATAAGGCAGCGATCTTTACTTAAATACTAATTGTGGGAACCTAAAATGTGTAGGCTTGCTTGGCAACTCCTAGGTATGCATGTTCTCGGCGTCCTCGGCATGCTCTGTTGCAAGGTGCTAGGAGTCCCACATCGAAGAAAACCCCCTCCACTTGCTGCCTTATAAGCTGTGAAGCCAAGGGAGTAGTGTACCACTAAGCTTCCATATATGAAACTTGGTGGTACACTACTCCCTTGGCTTCACAACTTATAAGGTAGCAAGTGGGGGGGTTTTTCTTCGATGTGGGACTCCACGTTGCGAAGCATGCCGAGGAGGCCGAGGACGTTGCCAAGCATGCCTAGGAGTTGCCAAGCAAGCCTACACATCTTAGGTTCCCACACTAATTAAATACTCCCTCCGTCCCACTTTTTTTGTCCTGTTTGAAAAGTCAAATTTTTTAAGGGAATATCATTTATTGTCTTGTCTACCTTTTAAAAATGTATAAATTTTCAAAACTACCCTTAAAAAAATTTATCAAAAAATTGAATTAGTAAATTAATAGGGATATAATAGGAACATTAGTAAATTAATGACTTTTATGTTTAGAAACAGGACAATATTTTGGGACATCTCAAAATAGAATAGAGGACAAAAAAAATGGGACGGAGGGAGTAGTATTTATATGATTTTTAATTTATTTGTTTCATTTTAATTATAGTTTTATTGCCTTTTTTTATACAAAATTACTAAGTTTTTGTATTTTAGTTCCACTAACAATTCCTTTTTTGAATTGATAATATGGAAATTCCACTTAATTTCTCTTATTACGCAGTTGATATTAACTAGGATTTCATTAATTTTAATTTTAAAAAATTTCTTTCTGTAGACACATTTTAAACAAGTATTGTGAGTAATTATTGATAAGCAATACTGAAAAATGATCTAGCCTTTTATATAATTTTGTATGTTAATTGGAGTTTTTTCATTTTTTGATAAACTCTTTTTTTTGTTGTAAATTTTTTAGTTTTGTAAATAAATCTAAATAATCAATATCAAAATAAATATCATATTTGAGAAAACATTCAAGATTAAGACAATATTTTTTCAAACTATCATTGTCTAGATTTTAATTTTTCAATAATAATTAAAGTTGAAAGGAGAGAGCAGTCAAACACCATACATTGATTAATAAGCAACTACAAAGAAAAAAAAAAGAGTGAGAAAAAAAAAAAAAAAATCTGGAGAGTAGCAAGGTGAACTAGGGAAAAAAGCAGGTTTTGATGTCTACATAAACGAGGAGACGTGAAACTGTGGTTTTTTCCTTTTTCTTTTGGTTGTCTTTGTTTTAACTTTTAAGAGATAGTCACAGTCTCTCTCTTAGCAATGTTGGATTTCATGTAATAAATATTGGATTTCAGTAATGAATTTTTGATTGGAAAATTATTAATTCTTATTTTAATTTTAATAGAGAAAAAAAAAAAAAAAAAAAAGGAAGAGCTTGTTTACCTTCATTAATATTTTTTTGGGCAATTGAAAATTTTTACAATTAAATTGCTGCAAATAATGTAAAACACATTAATAGAGTGCACAACATTTAAAGAGATCGAAGATAATTTTTACTGACTAAAAGTTTTGGGTCTTAATTAAAATTATTGCACTCTGAAACAAATAAACAGTAAACTGTATTGGCCAATAAAAAGGCCTTAATTCTTTTCTTTTTTTTTTGCTAGGTGAGAGGTAGTATTATTTTTATTTATTTTTATATTAAGCTGTAAGTAAGATGGATATAGTATACTTTATTGTTAATAATAGAGGGCCTTTTTTTTCATATGGGGCCTTTTTCCATTGCCCAATTTCCCAATTGTTGAGCCCCACAATTAAATGGTTTGATATTTTATCTTTGGACCAAAAATATTTGATTTTAGTGAAAAATAAAAGTAACAAATTTTATGGGGACAAAATTAAATATTAAAATCAATGGCTTTGGCCCGAGATAGAGGTGAGCTATATAGCCCATTGGTGATTGGATGGTGCTTTAGTAAGTTGATCTTTCTATTTTTATATAATTTTTTATTGCTAAAGTACAAGTTCATTTATGAAACAAAATTTAGAAAGATACAAAAAAAAATTGTATTTGATACTCCCATTAGTAAATTCTAGTTAGTTGAATAACTTGAATTAGTAAAGTTTCTTATTATTAAATAAGAGATCTGGAGTTTAAAACATGCTGATACAAAAATAATCAATTTTAAATTTGGTAACTTTAGCCACAAATTATCATTAAAAAAAAGTATCTATTCCAAATACCTTTCTCTAATGCTTCCTTGCATCTTCATGACCCATGGCTTCAATTTTATGTGAATTTTCATCTAGCAACACTAGTTCAAATCTTACTGGCACTAAAAATTAATTGATATTTTAGTCTGATAATAAAGAGTAATCATCATCAAATGAACGTTATAAGTTGAACTTCTATTGTATCTAAAAAATAAATAAATAAAAATTAAGTCATGTTAAAGCGATGAAGGATTCAAAAGGATGGCGTAGACAATGGATAGAATCATGTAATGTTTGCAATCAGTAACTTACTAAAAAAGCCCTAATGTTTTTGGTAATTCCATTTTTTTTAGGGATTCCTTGGACCTATATATAAAGTAGGGAGATTTCATATCTATGTATGGTCGGTAGGGTAGAGTGTTTAAAGATTAGAAAACAATTCGTTAGAAAAGCAAACAAGGAAAAGAATGGGACAAATGCACTGAATTTAACTTGAGCTAATAAAGTAGAAACGATGTTATTTTTATTTAAGGAAAATTAAATTCATCTATACAACTTATATATTGGTCAATGTAACAACATATTTGAATTTAATATACTGCATCGAACAACATCTAAAGTTTGTGCTTTTCATTAAATAAAATGTTTGTAGAGGTGTAAAAAGGGGAAGATTTTGGGAGTTAAAAATGAAGTGTGAATTAAGAACACTTGTGTATTACAATTTTTTATTATTATTTTTATTGAGAAACATGTCCTTTTGCAGATTGAAATGAATATTAGAGTACTGTAATCGGGAAGAATCTGGTTTCTATGTGTATGTTGCTTAGTCGTACAATCATATATAATTCCATATATATATATATATATATATATATATATATATATATATATACACGCACTAAATATATTAAATCAGTTAGCTAGCACTCTTTTGTTTTAACGATGCTATTATATGTTAAAATAAAAATTGGAAGATCATTGATGCGTTCATACGATCCGATAAATTTGTTAATATAAACATATGATCGAAACAAAAAAGAAAATGTTATTATATATAGTAGCGGTGGGAGCATCTGTGTTGTTTCGCAAAGCAACATAATGATATGGATACAAAGTCCATTACTTCATAAGAAAGAAATGGAAAAACGAGTAAAAAGGAAACATAAAGTGTAGACTGTGTAGCCATCATTAAATTAATGTTCGCGTTCGTGTTTATGTTCGTATATGAATATGCATTCCTTTTTCGAATGAAAGAGAGAGAGAGATGAGAACGTGACAGACGGAAAAGTTGGAAACAGATCAGATCCTTCTAATGATAATTGACAATAATTTCTCCGCGTTTCCATTCCAGTAGTGTCCACTTTCCTTTTATTTATTTATTTATTTTGTTTATTCCTCATTCAAACAAACGTAAAAATTTTTACGTTAAAAGAATATATGAAATGAATATGGTACGCGTTCTTTTCTGTCTTTTATTTATTATTTTTTTTATTTATTAAAAATATAAACCTAATCATAATGGGATTTCTTTCACCTTCCTTCCCTATCATCACGATGCTGAATGCTGATGATGCTTAATAATGCCTTTGCAATTTGCATACACTCCCCATGTTTCATTGCTGGTAATTGGTAATCATAGATTAGAGGATTTTTTTCGCCATTTAGCATTATTTTAGCAACAATTTCATTAGCTAGCATCCTTTTGAAACATTTTAACAAACTAGCATTTTTAGGGGGTGTATGATTTGTATTTTTAAACAACCATTTTCAGTTTTTAAACAACATTTCACCCGTTTTTACACATTTTTTCACCGACATGTATTTCCACAAATATTTTCAAAAAACAATTTTTCAGTTTTTAAACACATGTACCAAACGAGCTCTAGTTTCTTAAACTTAATTTCAATGAAGAAATTTAGGTTTCACACACTTGATTTTGATACTTTGAAAAGTTGATGTGGAAATTTTTATATACTTAGAACTTGAGTCTTAGAGATACAAGTCCTATATTTTTAGTTTTACATTTTTGAGAAACAAAGAAGAAGAAAGAAGAAAGAAGAAAAAGAAGAGTAGAGTGGGTTTTGTTCTTGGATTTTTTAAAGCAAGAATTTGAGTCTTAAAAACTCAAGTTTCACGTGAATTTTAAATTCATCTCAACTCTACAAGCACATAAAACTCGAGTTTTTAAGACTTAAGTTGTTACAATGAACGAGTCTAAAAAGCTGGAGATATTAATTTTTTAAATGGTTTAAAAATGTTGCTAACTAACGAAATTGTTAGCAAAATTAGTTATTTTTGCAAAAAAATTCTATGTTAGAAGTAGTCCAAAAAAAAAAAGTATTTTGAGAGTTTGGTGAGATTCATGGTTACTTGTCATTAGGAGCGGGGTGGGTGTGGGACCCCACAGTTGGTATATACATATATAAACGTAACATGTGTTGTGTTGGGTCGACCCAGTTTTTCATATATTTGGAGTTGATGTTCGCACTGATTAGCGCTCGGTCTCGGTCAGCATATTTTAAGCTTTAGCCTTTAATCCCATAAATTTTCTCATTTAATTTTCTTTTTGGCCCATAAGGTTTTTCTAAAATGGCTGTGGGAGCTTGATAATCCCACCGGCTGCTTTACAGCTCCTCCATCCCACTCTTCTGATTATGATTCTATATATTCTCTTAATTCCATTTTCTTGTTTCAAAGACAAGAATTATTTGTAGGAGAGAAAAGAGTGAGAGTACTGCACTACATCATAATTTTTGGTTAATTAGATATTAGGCAGAGTAGAGACAGAGACAGAGACAGAGACAGAGACAGATGGCAGCTGAAGAAGGTCCAACTTTGGAGTACACCCCAACGTGGGTTGTTGCTGTTGTGTGCAGTGTTATCGTCGCCATCTCTCTCGCCGTCGAACGTCTCCTTCACTACACTGGCAAGGCATGTCAATCTCTTCTCTTTTCTGCATCCATCGTATCATTTCATCATTAATAATTTATATAATGAATGACTCTCTCTCTCTCTCTCTCTCTCTCTTGCAGTATCTCAAGAAAAAGAATCAGAAGCCTCTCTATCAAGCCTTACAGAAGATCAAAGAAGGTCACCAGTACTCTCCACTCTCTTTCTCTCTCTATTACATGCATATATATATATACACACACACACATACATATAGAGTTGGATATATTCTGGGTGTGCCTGATCATATCATTTTATGGTGTGAATGAATGCAGAGTTGATGTTGTTGGGGTTCATATCACTGCTACTCACAGTGTTCCAAGCACGGATTGCCAAAATTTGCATACCCGAGAACTTAGCCAATAAGTGGTTGCCTTGTAAAACAGATGCATCTTCTTCTTCTTCTTCTACAACTACCCATTTCCAAACCTTGTTCACTTCTTTTATTCCCCGTCGCCTCCTCGCCGAGGAAACAACTACTTCCACCGGTTATTGCGCTGAGGAGGTACTTAAAAACTTTTTCTGCGTCTAAATTTTGAAACTTAACCGCAATCAGTGCTTCTATCCATATTACTATTTTGGCTATTGGTGATTGATTAATGGGGTTTTCTAGTTATTTTTATCAAAGTTGATACGAATATGTCACAAGGAATCAATTTTTAGTGGAGTAAGCTGACTTTATCAACGCACCAAACAATTTTTGTATTTTAGTTTGTTGTTTGTAGTGTATTGAGTACTGTTTATTGGGGGGACAAGGGCCCATATGAATTCTTTTTTTATTTTTTCTTTTTTAAAAGCAAACTACAGATAACCATTTTAATCATGACTTGGAATAATATTTAATTTTTGAAGTCTTAAAAAAACAAATATATCATTGATTGGAGGAATCTTTCAGTCAGACTTCTCAGACCACATGCATAGTTTGCAGATGCATGTGCTCTTCATATCTACATACTTGTTAAATCAACGTGCAGGTTGGATTGTTTGAAATGTCACATCTTTGGAATCCCACATTTGACTTTTGACTTTCTACTTTCATGATTTCTAAAAGTTGTTGTTTCTATCATCTTAGTTCAATCCGATTTTGAAACATAAAGGATCACTTTGATTGGATTGACACATTACTCCCTCTCTCATTTCTGCAAGACAAAATTTACATTATCTTTTTGGTCTAGATGATTTTACAGAAAAAAAAGTTATTTTCACATTTGCCATCAATGATCTTCATATTAGGTGCAGAATTAGAACATGTTATAATCCACAGTATGGTTAATCAACTTAACCTGGTATAAATAAGAAGATTTGAGAACCAAGGCTCTTAATGCTCATGTTTTAAATACTCCCAAGCATATATGTTTGCTGTTTCAGAGCTTTCCCTGTCTTCCTGGTCACTTACTTAAGATTTCATAGTAAAAAGACAGAACTTGGAGATTTAGCTATTATGAAATCAGCCTCCTGGGGCAGGATGGTTAATGTGCTCATGTGAGTTCTAGCTCTAAAACATTCAAGTTAAGTCTGTAAAAATCAAACCCCATAAGATACAGCAATGCAATTGTTTATAGGTAAAGCACACATATAATCAACGTGATCATTTTTTTTTTTTTTTTTTTTTTTTGCTGAGAATAATCAAGTGATCATTAAAAGAGAGTAAATTGCACTAGATAGCTTGTCCTGAATTACCTTCTTTTTCCTGTATAATAGAAAGATACAACTGCGCATAAGTAAATTGAACTTAGCTTCTATATATAAGAGTCTTTCTTACCTGATGAAGCACCAAATTTCTTCTGATAAGCATTGCCAATGTAACAGCAAGGATACAACTCCTTAACTTAAATAAATCATTAAACTTTCAAAAAATATTGAGGTTCTAGTCACGGATAAGGTTTGAAGCAGATATGTTTGACTGATTATTTTGGATATGACTACACAAACTCTTACTAGCCAGGGTGCATTTTCAGAGTAAATTCTAAATTACCTTAGATGAAGCATCCCATATGTTCCTATTGAAGAGTTTTTTGGTGTTCCAAAGAGCCAAAAAGGTTTTTCTAAAAAGTTGGTCGTTTAATCTTTGGAGTGCTTATTTTTTCAACTAATTCCTGCAATTGCTAGTTATATCTTCAGTACCCTTATGTGATACACCAGATAGCCTTAGAGCAATATGACCTGAGGTGATTGTTAATAGCAGAGTTCTCTCCAAAGCAGTGAAAAAGAATTGCAGAGTATACATGCCCCTTTGAGGTTATAGGACATTAATTACTGTTCCTTGTTGTTAGCAGTTTCTTTTCTTTTTCTGTTCTTTTCTTCTCCTCCTTTTTCCTTCTTTTGAATTGTCTTTGTGTATTATAGACTCTTGTTCAATCTTCTGCAATAGCTAAATCTTACTGGTAGAAAGCCTGTATTACAAAATTGTCAGCTAATGTTAAATTGTTAATACAAACAAAATATTTTTACTCTTCACTGTTTGAAATTGAATAGATCAACATCTTCTAGTGTAGACAGAATTATGTAATTTTTTTTCCCAGTTGAGACCTTTGTGGGTTATAACTTGTAAGCATGCATAACTGAACTCAGCATCATATAAAGTTATTAAGGTCTTCAAAGAATGCTCTAGGAATGAAATCAAAATCTAATTTGTTAACTAAGGTTGCAAATGTGCTTATGAATTGAAATATCTTATCATTTCTTTGCTTTCTTTGCATCATTTTTCAGGGAAAGGTCCCACTGTTATCTCTTACTGCACTGCATCATCTTCACATATTTATCTTTGTGTTAGCTGTTGTGCATGTGACTTTCTGTGCTCTAACCATTCTTTTCGGAGGAGCAAAGGTTAGTTGTCCCTATTCTTATAATTATCTGTCTATTTTTTTTTTCTTTTTTTAATTATAACCAAGAATTTTTATTCTTTAACCTTAATGTCAATTTTTCTATAATATGTTTTAATGGTGTAGATACGTCAATGGAAACATTGGGAGGATTCTATCTTGAAAAAGGAAAACGATCCAGAAGAAGGTAATGCTCAATTTCTCATTAAAGTTTAAGTCTACATACTTTCCTGTGTTATGTTTCCTTCTGCTGAATCCTGGATCATAAAATAAATTTATTCCTTACCTCAATTCTTTTGGACTGAATGATATAGAATTGAGTCACTTAGAATTTTTCACTATGGACTGAAATTTCATCATTCAACCTGAAGTGTGTGCATTTTCTTTAATATCCAACAACTACTTGCTGTTGTTTACATCTTTTCTCATGAAATACTGTATTTGCAGTTCTGAAAACAAACTTTACACAAGTCCAAGATCACGATTTTATCAGGAATCGCTTTCTGGGTATTGGCAAAGATTCAGCTTTGCTAGGATGGGTGGTAAGTTATAGAATCCTTTATAATCAAGTCAATCTACCTGTTTGACAACTAATACCAACTATGATTACAACCGCTAATAATTTGATTCATCAATGTTATTAAGAAGGATAATGTAATGATCATACTTATCAATAGTTTTTCATGATGAAGAGCATTTATTTCACCATGGTTTCTTGGTCTCTCTTCTTCAGAATATAAATTTCATTGATGAAATTTGTGAAAAATTACAAAGTGACCATACTGACCATTTCCATTTTAAATTTGTTTGATTAAAAGTTGGCTTACTAAGATTCATAACTTAATAGTTTCCAACTGTATCCCAGGTTGTTTTATAAATATCAGGAAAAAGAAAAACCACTATCTTTTACCTCTTCTTTTATGCCAGACTACACATAATTTTTTTTTGAAACCCATGTACTACCCAAATGTTAGGGGAAGGTCAGTTTCAAGAAAAAAAAGGAAAAAGAAAAAAAAGAAAAAAAAAGAGAGATTAACAAAAAATGATTTCACTCTGAAAATTTAAGGTCCCGTTTGGTACACCCACTCAAACACATGTTTTAAGTTTTTAAACAATATTACCCATATTTTCATATACTTTTTCACCCACACGTATTTCCACACATGTTTTTAGTTTTTAAGTGCATATACCAAACACTCCCTAAATGTTGCAGATCACCTTTCCTGTGCAGTTTATGTTATAATAATCAAGAATGAAATATTTCAGTTACGACATTAGAATATCACTTCTACAGCCATAATATATATAAAAGATAGAAATCATTTCTGGGATGCTTGCCTGACTTGTAATGGACATCAGAATTGGGCAGTTACAACAAAATACACGAATTTGTTCTTCTCTACTATTGCAAACAAATGATTTATTTTTTTTAATGACATCATCATTTTCAGCAATCATTTTTCAAGCAATTTTATGGGTCTGTGACCAAAACAGATTATCTGACAATGCGACTGGGCTTCATTATGGTAAGTTATATAAAGTTCTATATGTATTCAATTTATTATTCTTTTTTTTCTTTTTTCAGAACCCCATTAATTTTTACTTCACTAGATAATCTTTCTGATTTTTAATATCTTTCTTTTCTATAGACTCATTGCAGAGGAAACCCAAAGTTTAATTTCCACAAGTACATGATTCGTGCCCTTGAAGCTGATTTCAGGAAAGTCGTAGGAATAAGGTTAGTCACAATTATTAAAGGCATTCCAAGTGCACTCATTATCTTATTTTCCATATTTTGAGCTTTACTATATCTAATGTGGAGTACATCTTATACGGTTAAACCAATAAAAAAAGTACTGACTTAGAAGGTTTGTGCTTATGCTCAACCTCTTTTGTTTGAAAAATGTTAGTACTTCTATTTTCCATGTATCATATTACAATATACTAGCTCTCCTTGCACTAAGTACTATCTAATCTGATTCCTCTTAGTTGATAGATCCTACTAAATTCTAACTTCATCAATTGCAGTTGGTATCTTTGGTTATTTGTGGTCATTTTCTTGTTGCTGAATGTGGCTGGTAAGCTCTCTCTCTCTCTCTCTCTCTCTCCCTCTCACAATGTGAGACTCACATTAACAAAGTGTAACAGGTTTTTCGCACATAATTGAATGTATGGCCGTAAGACCATCCTTAGCAACCCAGTTTTTCTATTCTGACTCGCATTTATCATATGGTCCTAACCCAGGTTCTGAAAACAGTGTAGAAATTTTCGTTGTAGAGGTTTCAAGATCTTATCCATTTGACTTACATTTCTATATCTAATTTCTATTGAAAGGAACGTCATGTTCCATGAATTATTCATCAAAATTTCTGAGTTCCAATGACTATAATGCCATAGTCCTTGTCTCTGTTCTAGGCTCAGCTACATGAAGATCATTATCTCCAATCCATAATGTATTCTGATTTTTCTTGCAGGTTGGCATGCGTACTTCTGGATTGCATTCATACCCTTCATTGTAAGTTTTATGTCATAGTTTTCCTATTAAATTGCTTATATATTTATGCAATTTGATTAGTCACAATTTTGTGAAGATTATACCTTGTAAAAACATTTTGATTGCCAACCTTTGTTTTTTCTTTGTGCCGGAAGAGAAATTCCAGCAAAGTTTGTTTGTGCACTAGGTCACCCTAGAATTTAAATCTTGATGCCCACTAGCTCACATGACAGATTGTGCTTATGTGTTTTTTTTTTTTTTTATGATGTTGGATTAAAAGGAACTAGCCAGTCTTACATTAACTGCATTTTCTGAGGTAAATTCCTTTTGAAATACAAGGTGGCTTTTGTATGTAAGATGTTATATATATAATTGGTTTTTAACCTAATAAAGCAGTGTCATTGACAGTTGGTATCTAGTTCTTCCTTTGAACACTTCTAACCTATCACGAGGAGCTTGTAATATTTTACAGCTGAATGTTACAGTTCTACACCTAGTGTAGATCAAGGAAAAATTGTGGTTGTCAAATATAAAATGGAGTCCTAGATCATCAATTCAAAGAAACCATCATATGTCCCCTCAAAAGCTTGACATGCTTATCTAGGATCAAATCATTAACATCTATTGTAGCTGCAATTAAGCATTCCTACAATTCACCCAAGCTTAGGCTCTATAAAAGGAGTCTTATAATCTTGCAGGTGCTTCCTGAAATTCAAGGAGCTCTCAGTGGTATGAGATAATTTTTGGGCAAGAATTTGGTATATGCATGCTCATTCTTCCTAAAAAGGAACCTGTGAAAGATAATAATTATATTAAGCTGTATTTTTGCAAGCATGTCACTAGTTTCTATCATATTCAACTTGGTAAGGCATAGAGATCATAATCTCCACCTTATCTAATCATCCAAGTCAACTAAGATTATTTTTAAATAAAATTCTATATGAGAAAAAGCAAGAAAATTCCTAAAATTGACGTCATAGATGTTGAGGTGATCCTTCATTCAGTTGACTTCAAACTGTAGCAATACACAAGCAAGAGCTCTGTTTTCATTATAGCTGACTGTCTAGGACAAATGGAACATGTGCCAAAAGATGTCAAGAAGGATGTTATTCCTGGTTTCATTAAATAATACTTGTGTACTAGTATTTACAAATATAAATCTGTTAGAGATATTGGTTAGGGATTTTGTTATGTCTAGATGAATTAAATTTCACAATTATGTTGTCAAGATTAAACTCTGTACCCTTCAATTTTAATCCATTTCATCAAGTCCTAACACATGTTTGTGTGTGTGCGTGTGTCAAAAATATAAGGAAGATTGCATGCACTATTTAAATGGCTGAAATTGTTCAATTTTGAGTGTGTGCAATTTCTACACTAGAAGGAAGACTGGATATAGACTTCGTATACCACTTTATGATATGTTCCTCATCAGTCAACCATGCCACCTAGCAGCTACATGTTATCTATATTGTTATAGTTGAATAGATGGATTTCAGGCTTTTCTTTCATAGATTTCAGGCTTTTCAGCTTCTGAAGATAAATGTGTTAGCTCATTTCTAGGGTCTTTTCCATACTTATGTTTAACTTAACATGCTCTTTGGTTGAAAATAACAATCAAATAAATGATTCATAATAATTGTGCTTTTGTCTGCTCAAATTATTAAACTACATGTTCATCTTGTAAATGTCCTAGATAACATTTGGGTAAGGGCCATAACATTGATATTGTTTTTTATATTTTACAGCTTCTACTTGCTGTGGGCACTAAGTTAGAGCATGTAATTATCCAGTTGGCCCATGAGGTTGCCGAGAAACATGCAGCAATTGCAGGTGCTTTGGTAGTCCAACCTTCAGATGATCACTTCTGGTTCCATAGGCCCCGGATTGTTCTCTTGCTGATTCATATCATCCTGTTTCAGAATTCATTTGAACTGGCATTTTTCTTTTGGATATGGGTAAAACAATTAAAATTCAATGTTCATTACATGCTAATGAGACAAAGATAAATTTGAAATGAAAACTATGGATTGAATTTCTATGATGCTTCAATATGTTACAGGTTCAATATGGATTTGACTCATGCATAATGGGAGAAATCAGCTATATCATCCCAAGACTTGTTATAGGGTAAAACAATGATAATAATTATTCTATTCTTGAAACCATGTGTTTCTATAGATAAGCCGAATCTGATGTTAAATGCCAATTTTTATTCATAGGGTATTCGTTCAGTTCGTCTGCAGTTATAGTACCCTACCACTATATGCAATTGTCACACAGGTGAGTTGGATCATCACTAAGAATTCACCTTCTTTATGATCAATTAATTTATGTTGGGATTTTATACTGATGAAGATTGCTGAATTCCTTAAAATGTAGATGGGAAGTTCATTTAAAAAGGCTATATTTGAAGAACACATACAAGAAGGGCTTGTTGGTTGGGCTCGAACGGCAAAAAAGACCAAGGGTTTGAGAAAGGCTGCTAATGGCTCAACTACTACTCAGGGCTCTACTACTCATGCATCCGGCCAAATGAGTCCAAAAGAAACTACTCCTTTGGCAATTCAGATGAATGAAGTATCTGCAATGGAAGAAGGTAAAGCAGGAGAGATTGCAACTGCAACTCTCTACGATGGACATAGATAAGGGCATCATAGTCTCACTCAAAACTCTAGTAGTTAGCCGGGTGTTTTTTACTTAAGGTGAAGTTAGAAATAGTTATGTTTTGATATATGCTACATATTTATTAAAATTGTTCAGATGCATAATATATAGTTGGTTTATTGATTTTAATTCTTGTATAGCAATGATGACGATGGTGTGTAAAATGATGATATAATTTTGATGTAAGTAGTTAAGTACTAAGTTCAATAGAATTGTTTGCTAGCAATCAGAACTAAATACCTTGATAATATATCATGTGGAATTATTTTCTAAAGAAAAGTCATTAGTAGTTATTTCATGTGAAAATTTCTCTCTCCATTATATTCAAAGAGTATTCATAATGGATTAATCAAAAAATGGCACTCAGCTAACAAAACAAACAAAACCGGATATCAAGTGCTTAAAATACGACAACACAACGCCCATTAAGTATTGGCTATAATATAATCTTTACATCACCGTTCTTTTACACAGGAATAGGATGTTTCAACTTTCAAGATCCAGACCGATAGCCAAATTCAAGTGCTTCGCTTTCAAGAAATCCAATTATTCAAAAACAAAATTGAAAGTCATTTCAACCCAACAACATAGAAAAAATCACTACTTCTATAAATGTCTACAACTACAAGTGTAGAACTGTGGGCAGGGAGGAAGCTAGAGCTAAAGGTTTGGAATTTTTTTATTTATTTTAATTGTAACTTCCAGAATAAGAATTTTTTTTGGGGGGGGAGGGGTGGGGGGGTTGGGGGTCAATTTAAGATTTTATGAATCATCTATTTGTGTCAACAGTTGAGATTAGGTATGTTTTTAATAAGACCGCGTTTTTTGGCCACATGTTCTGTCACAATTAGCTAGGCATTTTAAAGCTCAATTGACACTTTCGAATGTTATTATAAGTATTTGACACTTCGGTTTGACAAATTCTAACCACTTTAAAATCTCTTTTTGGACATCATTAACTGATTTTCATAACTCATAAAGACAATAAACGTCATTGATAATATTACAAACTAACATTCCTCCACTGTGGTCATCAACGAATATCAAGATATTGAAAGAATAAAAAAAAAAAAAAATCAAGCTGAGAGTGGGAGCAGCCTTTGTACAGAGCAGAGAGAGAATTTAGGATAATTTTGGTATTTAGAATAAAAAAAGTACAGTACGAGAACTTGATTTGGGTTTAAATTTTTAAAGAAACTTGTTTTATATTCTATTATTCTGTTCCTTGTATATAAGCAGACTGCAGAGCTATACTTTTCCTATTTATCCAATGAGAAATTTCTTTCTCTCATCTTCATCCTAGTTTAGCTTCTGACATGAGATGGCAAACAACATATGCATTGGTGGGTTGTTGTTAGCCAATAACATGGCTCCATCCCCGATTGTAAGATTTTTTTTTTTTTTTTTAAATGTAAATAAGTAGATATCCTGTATCAACCCTTTCCCTCTCTCCTGTATATGTGTTTGTTTCTAAAAAAAAAAAAGAATGGGTAATTGTCCAACATTGTTTAAGAGAGTGTGTTGTGTGTAGTATAACTTACTCCATCCTCCCTTAAAAGTTACCATGGCTTTTGAGTGGAGTTGTGGTGTGCCTTTGCGTTAGAAACCATTTCCCTTTCCCTTTCCCTTTTGTGTGTGTGTTTGTTTCTCAAAAAAAAAAGTTTCCATGTCCATTTTTAATGTTAATAGAGGGTTAAGATTAAAACAAGTAAAATGGATGGTGAGAATTTTAGCAATAATTTTTTTCCTTAGTTCAGTAACCAAGTTTGATTAACTTGATTAGTAAAAGAATTTTACATTTAATGAATTACGTTAGCCTTAGACGCCATCTTAGTATAATAGGAACCGGATAATTAAGAAATAGAGATTGAGGTAGGAAAAAACACTTGTTCATCCTTATAAACTAAAGGGTCCAAAGTATGAGAAAAACGTCTCAAAGTTACTTGTAGATTTTTCCTTTTTCACAATTCAATCCAAATAATTCATATCAAATACCAACATAAAAAATTATTATAATAATTTCTTTAAAAATACTCCCAAACACAGACCTGGTCATTACACAGATGGTGTAATCACCAATATCATAGCACAACGGCAAAACCACATCAAAAGCTCACAAGTTAATGTATTTAAAATACATAGTTCACTTCCAAGTAGTTTTATAAAATATTTCAATAACCAAATATCAACAATATCTCTCTCTTAAAAGAAGCATTTATATCTATATCTGTATTATTACTAAAAGTTGAAGTGTAGCATTTAATGTTGCTACGCTCACATTGAGTCACGTTAGCAACCATATCATTCCCATCCTCTTTCCTAAATTTATCCTACAATTTTTAAATATTTTTTCTCAATTTTAAAATACTAATAAAACTAAAATTATTTCCAACCTATCTCCACCATAAAACCCACTTCTTTTAAATTTAATTCCACCAGCCCACTTCTTCTAAATTAAAAACCCTAAGAAACCTATGGTTACAACCTCTTGATTTCCTTCCCTTTTGTTTCTCACATGTTCCTTCCCCTTCCCACCTTCTAATGGAAGAATCCTCACGCCCCTTTTGTTTCTCACATGTGTGTTCCTTTCCCTTCCCACCTTCTAACGGCAGAATCCTCACACCCCTTTTGTTTCTCACGTGTTCCTTCCCCTTCCCCACCTTCTAATGGCAACCTCTCAGTCTTCCTTACTCCTTTCCTCACAGTATATAAATATTGACAAAAGCTAGATGCTTCAATTCAGGTATCTCTAAATACTTTCTGCTATATTCTTTTTGCTTGATTGCTTGATGTTTTTTATTCCCTTCTTAAATTTTGTTATTGCCTGCTACCTCTATAGTGTTGTGATGCGACTTAGATTAGTTCGTGTAGTCTGTGCAAAATAAGGCTATATTGTTGCGGCTAAAACAATTTTTTGTGTAGTTATTACAATGCCAAATATTATATATAGCAGATCTCCTCTATATATGTATTTAAATTTAAAAAAACTGCATCAAATATCTAATCTCAATGTCAATAGGAGTCTATTTTTTGTTAGCAGTGTTATGGGATGTAGCAATTCTTAATATCTTATATTTTAGTTTGGAAAGTTTTTTAATTTGAATTTTTCTTGATGTTAAATGTCATCTTGGATCTATGAATGCTTTAGTTTTGTTAAAAAAGAAGAAGGTTACCTGCTGATAAGAGGAATGGTGTCTCTTAAGAATTGTTTTCCCTTAACTGAACATTTATTATTTTGATATCCCATGTGCTACGGTCTGCCATGTCTGACCCTGCCAAAGCATTTAACAGTATTGGAAGCTCTGTTTGTTGATTGAGATAAGAATTTTCTGACTAACACATGTTCAACTCCACCTTGCAGTGTTAACTTCATCTTCATTGCTTTTGCACATAGGAACCTTACACTAACAAAGAAGATGCAATCAACTTTATCAATACCAAAGTTATTCGTCACCCATGGTTTAGGGCAATTTGCCTTAATGGTCAGCCCATTGGTGCCATTTCAATGACCAAAATTTCAGACAATGATAAGTGTAGAGGTGAACTTGGCTATGTTTTGGGCTCCAAGTACTAAGGCAGAGAGATTGCAACTATAGCAGTTAAGCAGGTGGCTAATACTATATTTGCTGAATAACCACACTTGGAAAGGCTTGGAGCTAGAGTTGATGCAGAAAATGTGGGCTCCCAAAGGGTGCTAGAGAATGTTGGGTTCTAGAGGGATGGTATTCTAAGGAAGTATATGATTTTGAAGGGGAAAACTAGAGACCCGGTGATGTTTAGTCTTCTTTCTTCTAATAACAAGAGTTGACTATTTGTTCAAAACTTTTTTTTTTTTGTTTTACTTTGTATGTGCTTTATGAATCTTAAGCCACCCACTAGCTGAAAACATTGATTAAAATTCTATTTAAATGCTTTGAATGTTGTCTCTTGTCATATAGAACATTCTTGACATTATAAAAATTTGTATCCATAGCATATTATATAAATATAAATATAAATATATATATATATATATATATATATTTAAATTTAAAAATGTTATTCCTACTACAATCTTTCTATAAGATAGCAGCAAACTAATCGTAAACATAGAAAATTTGTACTGGTTGAAGTACAAGATACATTTACCATATAATTGAGGATTTAATTTAATTGAGGAATAATGTGTTTATGGTATTACACTATATAATGGCACCTAAATTAGCTCTCTTGGCCTCCCTCTACCCTTCTTTAAAAAGGGAATATCAATGCTTTCTACGGAACTAAAAGGGGAATATCAATTTATTTTGCCATGACCGTCACCAAAGTTAATAACTTTTTCTCCAGTAACTGAAATGGATATCAAAAATTTTCCAAATATTTCAAATTTATTAATAATTGATTTATATATGGATACAACTTATGCAGCTTTTGTTTTTGGACAGCTCTTTTTGGTTTTTGCTTGCAATATTCAATGATTGGATTGTCATCTATACATATGTTGCAGGTGAACTTCTGTCTTCTCACATTCACTACACTGCTTTAAACAACTGAAAAGCAAGCTTGTGGCTGTATGGCACAGGTTTGTCAACATAAACATACGGCTATTTATTGAATAGGTTACATGTCTACAATTATTATTTTATCATTAATTAATAAAAGTAACGGACAAGAGTTTTCTTAATTTCCTAGCAAGACTATGCCCGGCATCATGTGATCGGAAATACAGCTTAATTAAGCAGTTGCTAGGAATGCTCGTGTGCAGTTTCTTCCAGGCTTGTGAGTAATTGTATTGAAATATACCTTTAGTTCCTAAACCTGTCACCAAAATGTCATGTTCATTTTCAATTAATCTTTTGCATAGACTTATTCCTTGTATCTTTCAAAATCAATTGTTTTATTATGTGGAATGAGTGAAGTTGTTGATATATCCCTTTCTTATTGAAAAATATTGTTGAAATGTTTAACCTTAAGAAAATAATAAATTTATCAATTAAACACAACAAATAAAAATTGTATACACATATATATGTATATATATGCCACAAAAGATAAATTAAACCAAATAAACACTAAACAGTCAAACGTAATTTAAAATTTATATATGCATATATATATATATATATATTCAATACTATAAGATTTAAGATTTATAAAGAAGGGTATATGAAAGGTTTCTATTCACAAAAAACAAAAACAAAAAAAAAACAAACAAAAAACAAAAAACAAAAAAAAAATAATAATAATTGCTAATAAATTAAACAATCACTCATCCATACAACAATCAAAACACAGTAAATTACAAAACAAAACAACTTCAAAAATACACACCAAAAATATCATAAAAATACTCTCTCCACAATCACAAAAATGAGCATGCAACATGAATTGCCAACAGAATTATTGCTTGAAATATTTTCCAACGTTGGAAGACAATCGCTAAAATTTTTAGGCAACATCAAAATAAGGTACACAAATTTAAATTCACATCTCATTTTTGTTACTTTTACATGAACTCCCCACTTTTTCTCTACTAATCACAATCTACCATGTCCAAAATTGTGGCACAAAATATTGTAGTCCTATATTTTCTCTTTTTATTAACTTTATACTATGAAGTCATGCACAATTCTAGAGTCATTGTTATATTTTTGAAAGAAAAAAAAATTAGCTTCATCAATCCTATATTGCAATTGTGATGATAATAATGTTCACGTGTAATCTTTAGTATGTGATTATTGTCATGTTTTGTCACCAATTGATTTTTTTTAACACATTAATTTCTTATTATGTGTTTTCATTTTTAAGAAACAGCTACAAGAGATTCAATTAGCTAACCAAAAAGAAAAAAGTTCTTCACCACATCAATCTAACTAGATTGCTCCAAAATCCTTTTATTCCTTCAAAAGGATGAAGAAAAACTCATTCATCAATGCTTTAGGGCTGGAAACAAACAATCACTATTTTGGGCCAGACCTCACAAATATTTTGTACAAGATCAAACTAAAGTGGGATGTCTAGGGGCTATCATGGTTGTTAAAGCATCAAAGCCAATTGTAGTGGTTTATGTGTATAGGTTTTTTAAGTACAAAAAGTAAAATGTTTGTGAGTTTCATTTAGTTTCCAACTTATAATATATAAATTTTGTGTTTCACATTCATGAGGTGAAGTGTTGTTTGACTGGCCCGTCCTTATAAAACATGCGTGAAACTGTGATTTGAATAGGAAAATATGACAAAATCCTATTTGTTATTGGTGCAATTGTTGTGAGAAGTCCAAATTATCTAGATAGGTAATTTGCAGTGATGATTGTATGTCCTAGAAGTTCTATTATCTTTGTGACGATTGGGTTTTGATGCATTGCTAATTTGATTTTCCACTAAAGAATAGTAAAAAGTTCTGGATTAATCTCCCATCCTTATTTTTAATTTTTTTGGTTTGGTTAATTTGTGAAATACTTGGTGTTTTTTAGTATTATAACAATTGTTTGATTTTATTAATTTTAAAGGACATTCGGATTCTTCCCTTTGTCAGGAGATCACATTAATCGGTTTGTCACACTCTCTCTCCCCGTAGCTCTCAATTTGTGACATTTATTCTCTCTAATTATTTTCTTTTTCCATCTTTTCTATTTGTTTACATAGTCAAATATATCATAGGATTTATCTTAATATAATATTTTTATGGGAATAGATTTTTTATGTTTATTTTTTTAATGCAGCTTCAATTTGTTTGATAGTTGGAGATTATTGGATTTGAATCTTGAATGTCTCCATTAGAAACACCAAGAGGTGCCAATTAGTTGAATTACAAAGTTTGTGGCAGATTTTGCCAATTTGAGTTTGACTCTATCTTAATAGCTTTAATTGTAAATTTATTGATATTAAGATGTAAGCGCAGTTGTCTATTTATTTGACTTTTTTTTTTTTGAGAAACATTTATTTGATTTATTGATTCTTTTGTAATACTTATTAAACCAAATTGACTCTAAAAAAAAAACTTATTAAACCAAATGTAAGAGCACATTATGATTATTATAATATATCTATTAACTATATATAAAGCGGCTATCATTCAATGTATTGGCATTGTTCATCTACAGTGTCATTTTGGTGAGCCACTTTTTTTTTTCTTCTATTTGTACTTTTTATATATATATATATATATATATATATATATATATATATATATATATATATATATATATATATTGTTATACTGACACAACAAATTTCACAATTATTGAGATGTAAAGCGTGAATGTGCGTACAATTTTTTTTCACTGTACATCTACAGTGCCATTTTGTTGAGCCACTTTTTTTTTTTTTTTTTTTTTAAGTCTTCCATTTGTACTTTTTTTCCTTTTATATATATTGTTATATTGACACAACAAATTTCACAATATTTTCACAATTATTGACAGTGCTTTGGCAATGTACATTTGATGAGCAGCTACAGTGCCTAAAGTTTTTTTTTTTTTTGGTAATCGGTTTGTGTTTTTTTTTTCTTTTAAATATTTATGTAAGCTGATATATATATTGTTATACTAACACAACAAATTTCACAATATTTTCACAATTATTGTCATGTCAATTTCTTACAAGTCGAAATAAAATAATAAAGTATGAGATTGTGACTAACCACAACTAAAAATAAATGTTTTGAGAAAATATTACAACACTTATTGTGCTGTGCTTTTGCTTTATCGTGAATGCGCGTATGCACGATAGCTACAATGCTTTTGGTTTAGTTAACTGGCATTCTAGCTACAGTGCCTAAAGTTTTTTTTTTTTCCTTTTAAATATTTATGTAAGCTGGTATATATATTGTTATACTAACACAACAAATTTCACAATATTGTCACAATTATTGACATGTCAATTTCTTACAAGTCAAAATAAAATAATAAAATATGAGACTGTAACCAACTACAACTAAAAATAAATGTTTTGAGAAAATGTTACAACACTTATTATTATCACAATATTTTCGCAATTGTTAAGATCTCAGTTTTTTATAGATCAAATAAAAAAATGCTAAGTCCACAACATTTTAACACTAATTTCTACAATGCCCAAAGTTTTTTTTTTTTTTTTTTCCCTTTTAAATACTTATGCAAGCTGGCATATCTATTAACTATATAAAAAGAGCCAACAATTCATGAATAGTGTTTTTTGGTTTATTTAATTAGTGACGTGCACTTTTTGTTTTGTTTTCTTTTTTTTTCCTTCAAGTATGCCAGTTGGTTTAAGCTTTGTTTTTGTTTTTTGTTTTTTTAAGATCTTTATATGTTTACTTTGTACTTGCAATGCAAGTTTACATTCTAAATACACAAAAGTGGTTAATATTATACACATTTGCACAAAAAATGGTAAATATTGTACAAATTTTGTAAATGTGTACAAAATTTGCCAAATTTTTTGTCCACAATATAAATTTACATTGTAATTAAGTACAATGTATACATAGAGATATTGTGAAAATGTTGTGATGCATGTATCAATTCCTTATGGGTCAAAATAAAATAAAATAAAATAAAAAAATATCATATCGAGATCTAGCACAACTAAAAATGCCGTGACATATTATTGTTATTACAATACATTCACAACTATTGAAGTGTAAGTTATGGGTCAAAATAAAATATTGGACCACGATCCGTCACGGTTTTATATGAATGAGATTAACTCTTTATAACATAATTATCAAAATTCTTAAAATTAATGTCTCTTTTGATTAACGTAAATTTTTATGTATTTTAAAAGTCAAATGATTTATATCTTTATTTTGTGATACAAATAAAATTTAAAATTGATCCTAATCACTATATTTTTTTCATGGCTAGCATGTGATGCCCTAACTAGTTACTTCATAATATTTGTATGTATCTCATTTTTAATGATATTGTGTGTAAAATTTTGACTATTTCATCACAAGAAATGTTCAAACGACATTTTTCATCTTATATTGGAGATGATTTAGCTTTCAATAGTTGAAATTAGAGAGATATTTAAATCTAAATATGTTAACATTTGATCTAAAACAATCTCGTGTAACGCACGGGTTAGCGACTAGTGATTCATAATAACTGTGCATTTGTTTGCTGAAATAGAGTCAGCTGAATGCTAGAGCAAGAAATGCGGTCGCCTAAGGCCCCAAGTAAAAAAAAGGTCCCCAAATTTTAATCAATAGGATTATTTATAATCAATAAATAAAATAATATTTTTTTACTAGATGAAAAACAAATAAAAAAGAAAGAAAATCGCAATGTCCACAATTTTTTTCACAACACTTTTACAACTAATGTTAAGTAGTAGGTTGTTATTGATGGCAAAAAAATAATTATAGTGATATTTTCAAATAGAAAACAAAAAGCAACTTAAAACCTAAGATTTGTTGTAAAAAATATTGTGAATGTTGAACTTTAAAAAAAAAAAAGAATAATAATAAGAGTTGAGTTAGCAAATTTTTACTAGTTCTCATCTAAGTCTACCACTAACACCACTTTTTAACTTACCACTATCAATATGCTACATCAAGAAGTATAAAAAATTTTATCAAACTTTTTCTGTCTATAAAATTTCTTTAAAAAAAAAAAAAAAAAAACTTCTATGTAGTTCATATTAATTAGTAGTAATTTTGCATCTAATACAAGATGATCAATTTTTGCCTTAGGCCCCAAATGCATCAAACCGCCCCTGTGCTCAAATCATCAAATGACATGTTCATCTCATAAATGTCCTAGATAACTTGTAGGGTAAGGGCCATAGCATTGATATTTATTTTATTTTTTTACAGCTTCTACTTGCTGTGGGCACTAAATTGGAGCATGTAATTATCCAGTTGGCCCATGAGGTTGCCGAGAAACATGTAGCAATTGCAGGTGATTTGGTAGTTCAACCTTCAGACAATCATTTCAGGTTCCATAGGCCCCGGATTGTTCTCTTGCTGATTCATTTCATCCTGTTTCAGAATTCATTTGAACTAGCATTCTTCTTTTGGATATGGGTAAAACAATTGAAATTTAATATTCATTACATACTAATGACACAGAAGTCTGAAATGAAAACTATGGATTGAATTTCTACGATGCTTCGATATGTTGCAGGTTCAATATGGATTTGACTTATGCATGATGGGAGAAATCGGTTATATCATCCCAAGACTTGTTATAGGGTAAAACAATGATATTAATTATTCTATTTTTGAAACCTTGTGTTTCTATGCCAATTTTTATTCATAGGGCATTCATTCAGTTCGTCTGCAGTTATAGTACCCTACCACTGTATGTAATTGTCACACAGGTGAGTTGGATCATCACTAAGAATTCACCTTCTTTATGATCAATTCATATATGTTCGGGTTTTAGGTTGATGAAGATTGCTGAATTCCTTAAAATTAATGTAGATGGGAAGTTCTATAAAAAGGCTATATTTGAAGAACACATACATGAAGGGCTTGTTGGTCGGGCTCGAATGGCCAAAAAGAACAAGGGTTTGAGAAAGGCTTCTAATGGCTCGACGACGACTACTATACTACTACTCCGGGTTCTACTACTCATGCATCTAGCCAAATGAATCCAAAAGAAACTACTCCTATGGCAATTCAGATGAGTGAAGTATCTGCAATGGAAGAAGGCAATGCAGGAGAGATTGCAGCTGCAACTCTGAACATGGACATAGCTGAGGGCATCATAGTCTCAATCAAAACTCTTGGCAGTTAGCCGGTCTTTTTTGCTAGTTGCAATTCAGGTGAAGTTAGAAATAGTTCCTATCAAAAAAAAAAAAAAAAGTTGTGTTTTGATATATGCTACATATTTATTAAAACTGTTCAAATGCATACTACATAGTTGGTTTATTGATTTTATTTCTTGTATAGAAATGATGATGATGATGTGTAAAATGATTATATAATTTTGATGTAACTAGTCAATATATATATATATATATATATAAAACTGAAACCTTTGACCTCTCCACAATTTTCCATGTCAGCATTTTTTTTATATTTTTAAATCCGATTTATTTCTTTTCATTAAATATATGAGAAATGATATATACTCTCCTTTCTCAAACCAAAGAGACTCTTCCCGATATAATTCTGAAACCAAAACACCTTTGTTGATGCCATCAACTTTCAAAATCTCTCTACCCTTCTCCTTCACCCAAAGCCCAAATCTATACCCTTTTCCTTCCCTCAAAACCCAACTCTGAAAATTTTTCTAAAAACTAAAACTAAAACTAAAACCTATAACATGCGACCACTCCTATTTATTCTCAGAAACCATCTCCTTCCCCCCAAAACTCCTGTAGCATGTGACCCTTCTCTCTCTTCTTAGAAACCATCTGGTCTAAACTTGCTCAAGTAGCAGATATAGTACTAGTCCGATTTGTGTGAGCCCTGAAGCAAGATATGGAAGAGGATCAGGTTTATTTGGGTGACTCGGATTGATACTCAGGTAAGAATCTCTGTTTAATTGTTTATATCCATGTCTATGCATCTCCTGGATATGAGTTTTAGAACAATTTGTTATTTTTCAATGTGTAACTAATGTAATTGTCAAAACGTATCCTTCTAATTACATATACAAAAATAGATGATTTTGAAGGAATTAGAAACGACAGTTTTTTTGTTTTTTGGATTTTGGAACTGTAACAATTGTGTTGTTTGTTTCCACTATACTCTTGATTACAGTCAGTTATTGTTGAAATTCTAATTTGACTATGTTTTGGAGGTATTATGGTATTCCATTATTGTTGAAATTCTAGGTAGTTCTTTGATCATGTTATATGCAGGGAATGGTTACAACAATAATGCATAATGTGTGTTTGATAAAATGTCTCACAAAAATTGTATTGTGCCATTAATCAGGAAAACTGACGTTTTATACAAGTGCTAAGAGTAATCCAGTAAAAGCAATACTTTTCTTATGTTTTGTGCCACCATTGGATAGACACTTTTTTGTATTACAATGCTGAATTTTTTGCTAAAATAAAAAAATAAAAAATATGCCAGCAAGTGTGAGAGAGAGACAAAGACAAGAGACAGGATACAGAGGATGTATGGTTGTTTTAAGGGGAATCTTATAGTGGGTTGTATTTGAAATTGTGATTTACAAATGGGTTTATTTGATTTTGATTGGCCCTTTTTCTATTTGCTCCTGAGAACATGTTGGAAAACCAACATCACAAGAGAAAGAATTAGAATAGTTGATATATTTAATTCTTTTTTGTTCATGGTTATAAAACTTATTGCTGTATTTCAACTTTTTTTTTCAGGAAAAAAAAAATCTTAATGCTTTTTTTTTTTTTGCTTTTTCCTTTGTAGGGTTGCTAGGAACACAACCCAGCAGGTGAGAGAATCAGTGGTTGTATTTAATTTAACTATGAAACTTATATAATTATCTATGTTATAGTGTTGGTGTTTGTATTGATCCCCCTCTTTTTGTTGTGTTCTATTTGTGTGTGTGATTTAGATTGGTAGTAGATTGAGTTTGAGAAGAAACTATGGGGTCAAAGATAATAAATTTGGGGTGGATGCCTAGGCTCTTATGCTCAAGGGTGTGAAGGAAGCTTACTTATGTTATCAAGGTCACCTTACTTCATAGCCACTTAACCACAAAATTTCTTAATAAATATTTACACTCTTGCTATCTATATATACATCTCATATCTTAAAAATCTTTCATTTATAATAAATATATTTCCTTGGTGGAGCTTTATATATAAATATTTTTAGTAACATTTAAACACATTTCATAATATATTTAGTTTTCTTTGCCTTATAAGAAATATTAAATTCTTTATATATGTCATTAGATATCTATTTTTTTTTAAAAGTATATAAAGTTATAAAGAATTTTACCAACAAAAAAAAAAAAATCTGTATAATTTTAGGATTTTATCTATACATTCGGCCTTATAAGATAAAATTACATCGTAATTTTAGGATTTTCTCTCTTACCCTGTTCTCTTGGTGAAGCACTTTGGTTTACTAATATTTTAAGATTATATTTTCTTTTAATTCAAGGTATTTTTTTGTCTTTAGCTTTTTTCAATTCAAAAGTATTAGCTCTATTAAGAAACTTGGCTATTCTTGGCTCTATTCAGATTATTGGCTCTATAGCTTTGTATTATAGATATCATTCTTTTGGTTATTTGTTGTGCTTGCTTTTTAGATAAAATAGAAAAAGTTATTTAGTACACACTAAATCTAGATTATGGGAACTATATTATTATTTTAATTTTTTTTAATCCATAACTCTTTTGATTGATATAAATTATTAATACACAATGAATCACTGGATGCTATTAAAAGAGAATTGGATGTCAAATTATAGAATAGAAGGGATTGAATCTGTCTTCTGATTCACTAGATTGGCTATCTAATTCAATGATATATAAGTAATTGAAGAAGGTTAATGATTAGGTATTTCATAATATCAATTTGTTTGTTGATTTTTTGCTTTGTGTTGTGGGATTAATGGTAGATAAAGCATAATTGGTGTAGTTTTGCTAAAGGACTTTAAGGTTGAACTAGAAGCATTTCATATATATATATATATATATATATATATATATATATATATAATCTGCATGCATATTTTGGAGGTGGATTTTTGTGTCTTAGATCCTAACTTGATATTGCTAAGATCTTAAAGGCATATCATTTAGTTTGAATATTTATATATGTATATATGTGTATGTTTGAGCGAGTGTTAGTGCTAGAGCTAAAGAAAGGGTATGTAGGAATCTCCATCTTCAGTCAAAGGGGAAACTGTATGGTTCAAATGGAAGCACCAAAACCCTAGGGGAGAATCCAAAGAGAAATTTCCTCAACAAGTTGCAATGTAACACACAATAATTAAGATGTGAGAAAGTTTCAAGTTATCTACTTAGATAAAGATTCAAATATGTGATTCTCTTTTGAAAATCATTTTATTTTTTTCTAATTATTTGTTTTGAGTTTTTTTACAAGGTGAAAATGTACCATCAACTTATGTTTAAAATGAAATACCAGCTTTCTAATTATTTGTTCATGAGAGTAAATTACAAACACAGATGTTCTAACTTTGTATTAGTTTGAACTACATTACATGTTTAAGTGTTTCAGCTATATAATATTTCTTACTTGCAATTTATGGACGCTATTATACCATGAAAATAAAATTATGGACACTAAATCATTCTATAAGCTTGAACTCACATGTTCATAGCAAAACTACTCAAATAAGAGATAATTTATAAATCCGTGCATCACACAGGTTAGCGACTAGTTAAGTACTAAGTTCAATAGAATCGTTTGCTAGCAACCAAAACTAAATACCTTGATAATATATCAAGTGGAATTATTTTATGAAGAAAAGTCGTTAGTAGTTATTTAATGTGAAAATTTTTGCTCTCCATTATATTCAAAGAGTCTATTCATTCAAAAAAAGAAACTCAGCTAACAAACAAACAGACAGACTAATAACAAAACTCAACCAAATATCAAGTGCTTACATCTAGATAAAGTTTACAACACAACGTCCCCATTAACTATTGGCTATAATCTCTTCATCACCGTTCTTTCACACAGGAATAGGATGTTTCAACTTTAAAGATCTGGACCGATATATAGGCAAATTCAAGTGCTTCGTTTTCAAGAAATCCAATTAATCAGAAACAAAATCGAAAGTCATTTCAACCCAACAACATAGAAACAAGTAAAATGAATGGTCTACAAGTATAAGTGTAGAACTAGAGAAGGTATTTAGTATCAAATAATACCATATCAGTGATATCAAAATCTAATAAATATGACATGGGCTACATCTTTTGTTAATACAATTTTATATTTTTATAGTGAGACTTCTTGTTTTGGGAGAAAGACTTCTTTTCAATCCCATGTCGGAAAATGAAAAGGACGCTATATTTTTTTTCTTTTATAAATAGCACTCTCCATTAAGAAATTTAAGCATGAATATATGGGCTATTTTATTGTGTAGGCCTAATGTTAATTAGTTTATTCATAGAAGTAACTTCTTCTTTTTATTGGAGAAATTCTTAGAAGTAACTTAATTGTCTCTATGGAACTTGAACAGGAGAATTTATTTTTTGGTAAATTGAGGCATCATGCCAGACAAATAACACGCAAATATGCAGATTTGGGCCTAAAAAGAAATAACGGAGTCCAATTTAGGGTTGGACTTCGGAGTGTTTAGGAGCTGGGATATCATTTACTCCGACAGCCCGGCATTGTGCGAAACAAATTGTGGGCAAATCCACAAGTTTGGGCCTAAAAAGAGATCACTGCCCCAATTCAAGTCTGAACTTCCTCTTTTTTTTTTCTTCGGTGGGGTGGGGGGGGGGGGGGGGGGGAGGGTTATTTTGATTCTCTCTCTTTTTTATTTTTTTATTTTTTTTGTTCTCTTAATAATAAAGAAAGAGAGAAAGAGAAACAAGGCAACAAGGGAAGCTCATCAATTCCCTAAACCTTTGCTGCAAGAACAGGAAAAATGAAAAAGTTTCAAAAGCCCTTACTCTCATCTCATGTTCAAGTTCTAAGAATGCCAAAGCATTCGAAGCACAGTGTCCCATTTTTCATGATAAGATAAACAATTTGTGCTTGAGATATCTTAAATATATTATGCTTTCACCACGCACTAATCACATGGCCTAATCCAATTTATTAACATCATGTGTTGAAAAATTATATATTCCTTTAATTTCCATACCACATATAAAAGTTAATTACCGTTAAATAAAGTTGACTTGACTCTTTAGTCTTTAGTCCTTGGTCTTTAGTCTTTACAAAGAATAATAAATAAAAAAGTTAACTTGACTGACTCTAAAGATAGGGTCACTGAAACAGAGGTGACCAAACATTTGTTGAGACTAATCATCATGGATGAATGATGATACTTACTGGGCCCATGGTGATGTTGAGCTTCACACAATTTATCACTTCATCATGACTTAGTCTTTTTCTATCCGTTTAAGTTGACGGCCAACTACAAAAAAAAATTTCTGGAAACGTATTAATGAGTAATTTTTAGGTATTTTCGGAGTATAGAGAATGATACTCTCTCTCATATTTTTATTGTATAGGCCTAATGTTCATTAGTTTATTCAAAGTAACTTAATTGTCTCTATAGAACTTGAACAAGAGAATTTATTGTTTGGTAAATTGTGGCATCATGCCAAACAAATAACACGCAAATCTGCAGATTTGGGCCTGAAAAGAAATAACCGAGCACAATTTAGGGTTGGACTTTGGAGTGTTTAGGAGCTAGGATATCATTTACTCCGACAGCTCGGCATTGTGCAAAACAAATTGTCGGCAAATCCACAAGTTTGGGCCTAAAAAAGGATCACTGTCCCAATTTTTTTTTTTTTTTTTTTGTGGAAAATACTAAGTATTTTAATACACATGGGGAGAGGGAAAGTTCAAACTTCCTTGATTGTGAGGGTTTTTTTTTAGGGGGGGTGGGTGGGAGGGTTATTTTGATTATCTCGTTTTTTTTTTTTTTTTTATAGGTTCTTTTAATAATAAAGAAAGAAAGAAAGAAAGAGAAACAAGGCAACAAGGGAAGCTCATCAATTCCCTAAACCTTTGCTGCAAGAACAGGAAAAATGAAAAAGTGTCAAAAGCCCTTACTCTCATCTCATGTTCAAGTTCTAAGAATGCCAAAGAATTCGAAGCGCAGTGTCCCATTTTTCATGATAAGATAAACAATTTGTGCATGAGATATCTTAAATATATTATGCTTTCACCACGCACTAATCACATGCTCTAATCCAATTTATTAACATCATGTGTTGAAAAATTATATATTCCTTTTCCATACCACATAGAAAAGTTAATTACCGTTAAATAAAGTTAACTTGACTCTTTAGTCTTTAGTCTTTACAAAGAATAATAAATAAAAAAGTTAACTTGACTGATTCTAAATATAGGGTCACTGAAACAGAGGTGACCAAACATTTGTATATGGTGTCAAAAAGAACATGACTTGCACATAAAAGTTTTCCATTGTAGACTTGTCACACTTAAAGAACATGACTTGCAAACTAATAAAACTAGAGTTTTTAGTACCTATAGCAATTCACAACATCAAGAGCAAACCCCAGTTTATACGGTGTCAAATTCCATAGTCTCCTATTACATCAAATGAGTTTAATTTTTCTTGGAAAGCATTGAATAGTAAAGCTTCTGGGCCATAGTCTCAACTATAACTCTCAATCATGTTGGACTTGGATGACACGTTTCCACAACGTATCATCATGAGATGCAAAAAATAATTGGAGTGTACACAACGTTTAGTGTGGATGGGAAGAAATTTCTTCATATTCCAATTGGTTAGGTCAATAAGGGGTCTATTCCAATTTAATGATCCTTGAATTTTGTATACCAGTATTAATCAATGAAATTTCCACCTAAAATAAGTCGGACTTTTGGCAAGAGAGAAAATTGATGTCTACACAATCAAGTTAAGGCCGACCAAAATGGATCATATTCTTAATTTCTTATCTCGATTTGTTCCATGTACAAGACCTACAATCAAAGCTTGGCGTATAAAAATTGAACATCTTTTCTAAAGTCCATCCTCTAAAAGCTTGAGAAAAAATTCATTTAAATAGAAATTATAAAGGAATCAAAGAAAAATTGTCAAAAATAATGAAAATTTAATTTGTGCTTAAATTTTTTTGTACATATGATAAAGTCCTGTCACAAAGTTTTTTGAGACTCATGTTGATTAGTGATTAGGAGTTATAAAGGAATAATCAATATCCAATATATACACACACACATAAAAGCAGAGACCTCATGCGGGAGTGCATGAGGTCTTGCCAAGTGGCGCTCTAATTTTGCATTTAACATTCATTTTTTTTACCTCTTTCATTAATTTTTTTTTACTATTACCCAAAAGTTTACACTAACTTATTTTCTGTTATCTAATTAGTCTCTCATTAATTGCCTAAAATTACACCACACTTTTCTCTCTTCTTCATGTCTTTTAGCATACCCACCATTTTAATATATATATATATATATATATATATATATATATATATATTTTTAAATAATAATAATTAAGGACTAATAGTAATAAATAACCAGATAAGGCCCTAGAGAAGAATAGAGAGACACAAAAATGTTGTGGATTGTTAAATAAAACGTATTATTTCACTTCATATTACCAAAATAAAAGACCTGAGACTGACAAAACATTTAAAAGAGAGAAAGAGAGAGAGAAATCTGAAGGGTTTCCACCTTCGTCATATTGGCCTCCCACCACTATCAAAACACCAAAACCCCTACGAGTATTTTTTTTCTTTTAAATTAGGGGCTTAAATATGATTTAGGTTTGGGTAATTTGGTTGGATAGTTTTTGTTTTAGGTATATAAGTAGAGAATATTTGGTACACAATGTAAAGCCATATTCTACCATAGTTTTAAATCATCTATAAGACAAATTCATATATACACACTTGCCCATACCATGTCTTAATGTCGCATTATTGATGAGTGGAAGACAATGAGAGAGTTGGACATACTTTCATTTCATAGTATGAAATATGTAAATACAACACAAATTAGTTGATTTTTATGGTCCCATAACTTTTTTGCATTTATTTTTGGTTTCATGATTTTTTTTTTTTAATTAATCTTACCTTGAGAAAACTATAAATATGTAGTAAAACTACTAAACTAATTTTTAATATCTCAAAATGTATATGTTTCTTTACTCTAATTTAGTTTACTTTTTCTTTATAATATATGTACAACACTATCCAAAACAGTCTTATATAAAATATTACAAAATTATTTGTACATCGCATGGGCAACTTACTAGTTATTATTAAAAAAAGTATCTATTACAAATACCTTTCTCCAGTGATTCCTCACATCTTCATGACCCATGGCTTCAATTTTATGTGAATTTTCATCTAGCAACACTAGTTTGAATCTTGCTGGCATTAAAAATTAATTGATATTTTAGTCTAATGATAAAGATTAATTATTATGAAATGAACATTATAAATTGAAATTTTATTGTATCTAAAAAATAAATAAATAAAAATTAAGTCATGTTAAAGTGATGAAGGTATTAAAAGGATGGCGTAGACAATCTGATCCTTGTACTTAATATGGTAAAACAACTTCAAAGTTGAGTATTAACATTCACTTTTAGATTATTTTTGTAATGGATAGAATCATGTACTGTTTGCCATCAACAACTTACTAAAAAAACCCTAATGTTTTTGGTAATTCCATTTTTTTTAGGGATTCCTTGGACCTATATATAAAGTAGGGAGATTTCATATCCATGTATGGTCGGTAGGGTAGGGTGTTCAAAGATTAGAAAACAACTCGTTAGAAAAGCAAACAAGGAAAAGAATGGGACAATGTAATAAAGTAGAAACGATGTTATTTTTATTTAAGGAAAATTAAATTCAACCATACAACTTATTGGTCAATGTAACTGCATGTTTGAATTTAATATACTGCATCCAACAATATTTAAAGTTTGTGCTTTTCATTAAATAAAATGTTTGTGGGGTGTAAAAAGTGGTAGATTTTGAGAGTTAAAATGAAGTGTGAATTAAGAACACTTGTGTATTACAATTTTTTTTTTTTTTTTTGGTTGTTGTTGAGAAACATGTCCTTTTGCAAATTCAAATGAATAAGATTCTGGTTTCTATTTATATGTTGCTTTGTCGTCCAATCGTAATTCCATATTATATACACGCGCGCACTAGATATATTAAATCAGCTAGCTAGCTAGCACTCTTTTGTTTTAACGATGCTCTTATATATTAAAATAAAAATTGGAAGATCATTGATGCGTTCGTACGATCCGATAAATTTGTTAATATAAACATATGATCGAAACAAAAAAGAAAATGTTATTATATATAGTAGCGGTGGGAGCATCTGTGTTGTTTAGCAAGCAACATATATGTGTTGGTATGTATAAATATGATATGGATACAAAGTCAAATACTTTATAATAAAGAAAATGGAAAAATTCCCCTCAAAAAAAAAAAAAAAAAAGGAAAAACGAGTAAAAAGGAAATTAAGACAAAGTGTAGTGTAGGCATCATTAAATGTTCGTGTTCGTGTTCGTGTTTATGTTCATGTATGAATATGCATTCCTTTTTCGAATGAACTGTGAGTGAAAGTCCCACAGAGAGAGAGAGAGAGAGAGAGATGGAACAGATCAGATCCTTCTAAGGATAATTCACAATAATTTCTCCGCATTTCCATTCCAGTAGTGTCCACTTTCCTTTTATTTATTTATTTTGTTTATTCCTTATTCAAAACAAACGTAAATATTTTTACGTTAAAGAATAAAATGAATATGATACGCGTTCTTTTCTGTCTTTTTTTTTATTTTATTTTATTTTATTTATTTAAAATATAAACCTAATCCTAATGGGATTTCTTTCTCCTTCTTTCCCCATCATCACGATGCTGAATGCTAATGATGCCTAATAATGCCTTTGCAATTTGCATACACTCCCCTTCTTTCATTGCTGGTAATTGGTAACCTTAGGTTAGAGGATTTTTTTTTGCCATTTAGCATTATTTTAGCAACAATTTTGTTAGTTGGTATGTTTTTGAAACATTTTAATAAATTAGCATCTCAAGTTTCTTAGACTTGATTTCAATGAAGGAACTCAAGTCTCAAAGACTCGAGTCTTGCTTTTAATTTTACATTTTTGAGAAAAGGAGAAGAAGAAAGAAGGAGAAGAAGAAGAAAGAAGAAGGAAGAAGAAGAGGATACACTACCCACGGCAAAACCAAACCCACCCCATGAAGTCACCTACAAAACCCAAACCCACCTACCGCAAAGCCAAACCCACCCCACCTATTCTCATCTCAGCGGCGAATCGGTGATGGATCTCCCGATTGGGAAGGTGGCTGTTCTTCTTGGTGCAGGTTTGTCTATGCTTTCTCTCTTTTTCTCCGATTCTCCATTTTTTTTTTAAAATTCTAAGAGCCACTCTAGTGTTAATGCTGAGATCATGATTTTTGGGTTGGAGAAGAAGAATGAAGAAGGAAGTGGAGAGTGGGTTTTGTTCTTGGGTTTTTTAAAGCAGGAACTTGAGTTCCACATGGATTTTAAATTCACCTCAACTCTACAAACACATGAAACTCGTGTTTTTAAGACTCGAGTTATTATAATGAACTCGAGTCTAAAAATCTTAAGATGTTAGTTCCCTAAATAATTTGGAAACATTACTAACTAACAAAATTGTAGCAAATGACGTTATTTTTGCAAAAAAAATCCTAGGTTAGAAATAGTCAAAAAAAAAAAAAAAAAAAAAGTCTTTTTGAGAATTTGGTGAGATTCATGGTTACTTGTTATTAGGAGCGGGGTGGGTGGGACCCAACAGTTGGTATCTACATACTGCCTATATAACGTAACATGTGTTGTGTTAGGTCAACCCAGTTTTTCATTTGTTTGGAGTTGATGTTTGCACTGATTAGCAGTCGGTCTCGGTCAGCATATTTTAAACTTTAGCCTTTAAAGGGCCAAACCCCATAAATTTTCACATTCAATTTTCTTTTTGGCCCATAAGGTTTTTCTAAAATGGCAGTGGCAGCTTGATAATCCCACCAGCATGCTTTACAGCTCCTCCATCCCACTCTTCTTATGATTCTATTCTCTTAATTCCATTTTCTTGGTTCAAAGACAAGAATTGTTTGTAGGAGAGAAAAGAGTGAGAGTACTGTACTGTATATATCATCAATATCATCATTTTTGGTTAATTAGATTTTAGGTGGAGATAGAGACAGAGAAAGATGGCAGCTAAAGAAGGTCCAACTTTGGAGTACACCCCAACGTGGGTTGTTGCTGTTGTGTGCAGTGTTATCGTCGCCATCTCTCTCGTCGTTGAACGTCTCCTTCACTACACTGGCAAGGCATGTCTAGTATTTGTGCATGTCAATCTCTTTTCTGCATCCATCATTTCAATTTCCTTATTAGTCTTAGACTACTTTGGTAAACTAATTATCATCATTAATTATTCATATTATGAATGAATCTCTCTCTCTTTTGCAGTATCTCAAGAAAAAGAACCAGAAGCCTCTCTTTCAAGCCTTACAGAAGATCAAAGAAGGTCACCAGTACTCTCAACTCTCTTTCTCACTCTATTACATTTATATATACATACATATAGAGTTGGATATATTCTGGGTGTGCCTGATCATATCGTTTTATACTGTGAATGAATGCAGAGTTGATGTTGTTGGGCTTCATATCACTGCTACTCACAGTGTTCCAATCACGGATTGAAAAACTTTGCATATCCGAGAACATAGCCAAAGAGTGGTTGCCTTGTAAATTAAGAGATGCATCTTCTTCTTCTTCTACTACTACCCATTTCCAAACCTTGTTCACTTCTTTTATTCCCGGTCGCCTCCTCGCCGAGGCAACAACTACTCCCAAAGAATATTGTGCTGAGATGGGGGTACTTAAAAACTTTTTCTCTTTCTAATTTTGGAACTTAACCGCAATCAGTGCTTCTATCTATATTACTATTTTGGCTATTGGTGATTGATTAATGGGGTTTTCTAGTTTTGTTGTTTATTTTAATCAAAGTAGATACGAATATATCACAAAGGAATCAATTTTTAGTGGAGTTAGTTGACTTTATCAACGCACCAAAACAATTTTTGTATTTTAGTTTGTAGTTTGTAGTGTATTTAGTACTGTTTATTTTTTTGGGACTGTTTATTTTTTGGGGGGGGGGGGGGGGTGGGGGGGGGAAGGGCCATATGATTTTTTTTTTTTTTTTTTATAGCAAACTACAGATCAATTTTTTAATCATGACTTGACTTGGAATAATATTTAATTTTTGAAGTCTTATAAAAACAAATATATTATTGATTGGTGGAATCTTCCAGTCAGTCTTCTCAAAGCACACGCATTGGTTGCAAATGCATATGCTCTTCTTATCTACATGCTTGTTAAATCAACGTGCAGGGTGGATTGTTTGAAATGTCACATATTTGGAATCCTACATTTCACTTTTCACTTTCTACTTTCTTGATTCCTCATAATTTGTTTTTTCTATCATCTTAGTTCAATCCGATTATGAAACACAAAGGATCATTTTGATTGTGTTGACACTTTACTCCCTCTCTCATTTCTGCAAGACAAAATTTACATAATCTAATTGGTCTGGATGGTTTTACGGAAAAAAAGTTATAATTACATTTGCCATCAATGATCTTCATATTAGGTGCAGAATTAGAACATGTCATAATCCCCAGTATTGTTAATCAAGTTAACCTGGTATAAATAAGAAGATTTGCGAACCAAGGTTCTTAATGCTCATGTTGAAAATACTGCCAAGCATATATGTTTGCTGTTTCAGGGCTTTCCCTGTCTTCCTGGACACTTACTTAATATTTCATAGTAAAAAGACTTAGAACTTGGAGATTCAGCTATTATGAAATCAGCCTCCAGGGGCAGGATGGTTAATGTGCTCATGCGAGTTCTAGCTTTAAAACATTCAAGTTAAGTCTGTAAAAATAAACTCCAGAAGATACAACAATGCAATTGTTTATAGGTAAAGCACACATATAATCAATGTGATCGTTAAAACAGAGTAAATTGCGCTAGTTAGCTTGTCCTGAATTACCTTCTTTTTCCTGTATAATAGAAAGATACAACTGCACATAAGTAAATTGAACTTAGCTTCTATATATAAGAGTCTTTCTTACCTGATGAAGCACCAACTTTCTTCTAATATGCATTGCCAATGTAACAGCAAGGATAACTCCCTAAATAAATCATTAAACTTTCACAAAATATTGAGGTTCTAGTCGTGGATAAGGTTTCAAGCAGATATGTTTGACTGATTATTTGGGATATGACTTCACAAACTTTTACTAGCCAGGGTGCATTTTCAGAGTAAATTCTAAATAACCTGAGATGAAGCGTCCCATATATTCTTATTGTAAAGTTTTTTGGTGTTCCAAAGAGCCAAAAAGATTTTTCTAAAAAATTGGTCGTTTAATCTTTGGAGTGCTTATTTTTCAAACTAAATCCTGCAATTGCTAGTTATATCTTCAGTACCCTTATATGATACACCACATAGCCTTAGAGCAATATGACCTGAGGTGATTGTTAAAAGCAGAGTTCTCTCCAAAGCAGTGAAAATGAATTGCAGAGTATACATGCCCCTTTGAGGCTATAGGACATTAGTTACTGTTCCTTATTGTTAGCAGTTTCTTTTCTTTTCTTCTCCTCCTTTTTCCTTCTTTTGAATTGTCTTTGTGTATTATAGACTCTTGTTCAATCTTCTGCAATAGCTAAATCTTACTGGTAGGAAGCCTGTATTACAAAATTGTCAGCTAATGTTAAATTGTTAATACAAACAAAATATTTTTACTCTTCACTGTTTAAAATTGAATAGATCAACATCTTCTAGTGTGGACAGAATTATGTAAATTTTTTTTTCCCAATTGAGACCTTTGTGGGTTATAACTTATAAGCATGCATAACTGAACTCAGCATCATATAAAGTTATTAAGGTCTTCATAGATTGCTCAAGGAATGCAATCAAAATCTAATTTGTTAACTAAGGTTGCACATGCGTTTATGAATTGAAATATCTTATTAGTTTTTTGCTTTCTTTACATCATTTTTTCAGGGAAAGGTCCCACTGTTATCTCTTACTGCACTGCATCATCTTCACATATTTATCTTTGTGTTAGCTGTTGTTCATGTGACTTTCTGTGCTCTAACCATTCTTTTCGGAGGAGCAAAGGTTAGTTGTCCCCATTCTTATAATTATCTGTCTTTTTCTTCTTCTTTTTTTTCTTTTTTAATTATAACCAAGAATTTTTATTCTTTAACCTTAGAGTCAATTTTTCTATAATATGTTTTAATGGTGTAGATACGTCAATGGAAACATTGGGAGGATTCTGTCTTTAAAAAGGAAAATGATCCAGAAGAAGGTAATGCTCAATTTCTCATTAAAAGTTCAAGTCTACATACTTTCCTGTGTTGTGTTTCCTTCTGCTGAATCCCGGATCATAAAATAAATTTTTTCCTTACCTCAATTCTTTTGGACTGAATGATATAGAATTGAGTCACACAGAATTTTTCAGAGACTGAAATTTCATCATTCACCCTGAAGTGTGTGCGTTTTCTTTAGTATCCAACAACTACTTGCTGTTGTTTACATCTTTTCTCATGAAAATACTGTATTTGCAGTTCTGAAAACAAACTTTACACAAGTCCAAGATCACGATTTTATCAGGAATCGCTTTCTGGGTATTGGCAAAGATTCAGCTTTGTTAGGATGGGTGGTAAGTTATAGAACCCTTTATAATCAAGTCAATCTGCCTGTTTGAGAAGTAATACCAACTATGATTACAACCGCTAATAATTTGATTCATCAATGTTATTAAAAGGATAATGTAATGATCATACTTATCAATAGTTTCATTTCACCATGGTTTCTTGGTCTCTCTTCTTCAGAATATAAATTTCATTGATGAAATTTGTGAAAAATTACAGAGTGACCATACTGACCATTTCCATTTTACCTCTTCTTAGAGCATCCACACGATGGGGCTAAAAATTTAGCTATTTGACACCACAAATAGTTACTTTATCTATTTTACCTACTCACTTTACAAAACATGCTGCAGCAGTGAATCTATTTTAGCTTTCAACACAATAAAATAATATAAATATCACAATAAAATAATATATCCACTACAACAAACAACAATCACAATCACCTGCAACCGTTACCGCTACCGCTACCACTATCGTCACTGCTGCCGCCACCAACTCTTCCACTGCCACTGCCACTGCAATCACTACCGCCGCCACCACAATAATTTTTTTAATTCCAAATTATATATATATACACACGCACATATACAATTATTTTTTTGCGCCTAAAACAATTTCTAATATCTTAACAACTAAATTTATTATAAAATTATTGTAAAATATTGTAAAAATAACATTTATTACATAAAATATTAACTCAACAAAAATTTAAAAAAAAATTTATTTTTTTTTTAATTTTTCTCTTAATTCACCTGCCAACCGTCACTCTCATGTCTCATCTCATCCACTTTTAAAATATAATGCTTCACTTTCCAATGTTTAATTTGCACCACAAGACCTTAAAAAAATCTCCACTCCATCATAATTAGGGGTGTTTGTGGTGCAGTGCGATGCAGTTTTGGGCCATTGTTAGCACCGCATTTTGCGGTGCGGTTTAGCTAAAATCATAACTGCACCACATCTTGTTTTTGCGGTCACAAGTGTGGTGCGGTTTAGAGTTTAGTTAAAACCATAACCGCATCGTACCTCATTTTTGCGATCACATGTACGATATTATGTATAAGATGCGATTTGAAATCAGTATATTTTTCAAATTTTGGGCTTTTCCTATTCAGCCCAAAACTAATTTTTCCCTTTTATTTGGGCTAAGGTTTAAATTATTGAGCTAGTTTTTCTTTATTTTTGATTGGTTTTTCTAGTCAACACTTGCTAGGGTTATTAAACTTTATTTTTTCTTTAGAAAACTAGGGTTATTAAACTATTAATAATGTATTTAATATTAAAAATAAATAAATATATTAATATATAGAGAGGGTGCGGTGTGGTGTGTTTTGTGCGGTTTTCTTATTATAAAACCGCAGTATATCATGCGGTGTGGTGCAGTGTGGTGCACTATTACTTGCGGTGCGGTACGGTTATGCCATTTTGCGAGCAGTTTTGATGCGATTTTTACCGTTTGTGCGATTTATGCGGTTTGGTGAACGCCCCTAATCATAATATAATATACTTTCTTCTGTCCTTTTTAATTCTTCTTCTTCAGTTATTTGTTTCCTTCTTCCCAGTTCGCACCATTTTTCCTTTTCTTTCCTTCAGTTTACAAGCTTACGCAAACAGGTGAGTCTATAGTCTTCATTTTGTAAAAGTTCTTTCACTTTCCTCCCTCAATTCGCTCTCTCTTTTCCATCACTGAAAGAAAGAAGGAAAAAGAAAACTAAGCTTCATGCCGACCGAAACGGTGAGTCTATAGTCTTCATTTTGTAAAAGTTCTTTCACTTTCCTCCCTCAATTCGCTCTCTCTTTTCCATCACTGAAAGAAAGAAGGAAAAAGAAAACTAAGCTTCATGCCGACCGAAACGGTGAGGATGATGGATGAATCAGAGGTGAGAGTTTGACGAGGAGGATGATGGGCGAGAGATTGAGAGAGAGAGGTGAGAGTTTTGTTTTTGAAAAAGATAGAATGAGTGAAACAAAGGAGGAAAAAATGAAATAGACAAAAAAAAGAAATATTATTTTAATGAAAGTTGAGAATAAAAAATATTATTTGCTTTTAGCTTTGAGTTACGATGTGCACTGTAATAAGTAACCAAAAAATAAGTAATTAAAAATTTTTAAGTATAGCTCCATCGCTGTAATTTTTTTTTTTTTTTTTTTTGTAGTTAAAATAGCCATATGGCTATTTATATGCCAGACTACACGTAAATTTTTTTTTTAACCCATGTACTACTCAAATGTTTTTTTTTTTTTTTTTGGGATAACCGGTCAGAAGAAATGTTAACAAGCCTGAAATGCATAGGGAAAGGTCAGTTTCAAGACAAATATAAAAATAAAAAATAAAAGAAAAAGAGATTAACAAAAAATGATTTCACTCTGAAAATTTAAATGTTGTAGATCACCTTTCCTGTGCATTTTATATATAATAATCAAGAATGAAATACTTCAGTTGACATTAGAATATCACTTCTACAGCCATAATATATATAAAAGACAAATCATTCTGGGATGCTTGCCTGACTTGTAATGGTCCAATGGACATCAGAATTGGGCAGTTACAACAAAATACACTAATTTTTCTTCTCTACTATTACAAACAAATGATTTTTTTTTTTAATGACATCATCATTTTCAGCATTCATTTTTCAAGCAATTTTATGGGTCTGTGACCAAAACAGATTATCTGACAATGCGACTGGGCTTCATTATGGTAAGTTATATAAAGTTCTACATGTATTCAATTTATTTTTCTTTTTTCTTTTTCTTTTTTTTCAAAACCCCATTTCTTTTTACTTCCCTAGATAATCTTTCTGATTTTTAATATCTTTCTTTTCTATAGACTCATTGCAGAGGAAATCCACAGTTTAATTTCCACAAGTACATGATTCGTGCCTTTGAAGCTGATTTCAGGAAAGTCGTTGGAATAAGGTTAGTCAAAATAATTAAAGACATTCCAAGTGCACTCATTATCTTATTTTCTATATTTTGAGCTTTATTATTCCTAATGTGGAGTAAATCTAATAAGATTAAACCAATAAAAAAGTACTGACTTAGAAGGTTTGTGCTTATGCTCAACCTCTTTTGTTTCAAAAATGGCAGTACTTCTATTTTCCATGTATTTTATTACAATATACTAGCTCTCCGTGCACTAAGTACTATCTAATCTGATTCCTCTTAGTTGATAGATCCCACTAAATTCTAACTTCATCAATTGCAGTTGGTATCTTTGGTTATTTGTGGTCATTTTCTTGTTGCTGAATGTGGCTGGTAAGCTCTCTCTCTCTCTCTCTCTCTCTCCCTCTCACAATGTGAGACTCACATTAACAAAGTGTAACAGGTTTTTCGCACATAATTGAATGTATGGCCCTAAGACCATCCTTAGCAACCCAGTTTTTCTATTCTGACTCGCATTTATCATATGGTCCTAACCCAGGTTCTGAAAACAATGTAGAAATTTTCGTTGTAGAGGTTTCAAGTTCTTGTCCATTTGACTCACATTTCTAAATCTAATTACTGTTGAGTTGAACGTCATGTTCCATGAATTACTCATCAAAATTTCTGTGTTCCAATGACCATAATGCCATAGTCCTTGTCTCTGTTCTAGGCTCAGCTGCATGAAGATCATTATCTCCAATCCATCATGTATTCTGACTTTTCTTGCAGGTTTGCATGCGTACTTCTGGATTGCATTCATACCCTTCATTGTAAGTTCTATGTCATAGTTTACCTGTTAAATTGCTTATATATTTGTGCAATTTTATTAGTCAAAGTATTTTGGAGATTATACCTTGTAAGAACATTTTGATTGCCAACCTTTGTTTTTTGTTTGCACCGGAAGAGCAAAGTTTGTTTGTGCACTAGTTCACCCTAGAATTTAAATCTTGATGCCCACTAGCTCACATGACAGATTGTGCTTATGTGTTTTGTTTTATAATGTTGGATTAAAAGGAACTAGCCAGTCTTACATTAATTGCATTTTCTGAGTTAAATTCCTTTTGATATACAAGGTGGCTTTTGTATGCAAATATATATTTGGTTTTTAACCTAATAAAGCAGTGTCATTGACAGTTGGTATCTATTTCTTCCCTTGAACACTTTAACCTATCACAAGGAGCTTGTAATATTTTAAAGCTGAATGTTACAGTTTTACACCTAGTGTAGATCAAGGAAAAATTGTGGTTGTCAAATATAAAATGGAGTCCTAGATCATCAATTCATAGAAACCATCATATGTCCCCTCAAAAGCTTGACATGCTTATATAGGACCAAATCATAGACATCTCTTGTAGCAGCCAGCAATTAAGCATTGCTACAATTCACCCAAGCTTAGGCTCTATAAAAGGAGTCTTACAATCTTACAGGCGCTTCCAGAAATTCAAGGAGCTCTCAGTGGTTTGAGATAATTTTTGGGCAAGAATTTGGTATATACATGCTCATTCTCCCTAAAAAGGAACCTGTGAAAGATAATAATTATATTAAACTGTATTTTTGCAAGCATGTCGCTAGTTTCTATCATATTCAACTTGGTAAAACATAGAGATCATAATCTCCACCTTATCTAATCATCCAAGTCAACTAAGATTATTTTTAAATAAAATTCTTTATGATAAAAAGCAAGAAAATTCCTAAAATTGACGTCATTGATGTTAAGGTGATCCTTCATTCAGTTGACTTCAAATTGTAGCAATACACAAGCAAAAGCTCTGTTTTCATTATAGTTGACTGTTTAGGACAAATGGAACATGTGCCAAAAGATGTCAAGAAGGATGTTATTCCTGGTTTCATTAAATAGTATTTGTATACTAATATTTACAAGTATAAATCTGTTAGAGATTTTGTTATGTCTATATAAATTAAATTTCACAATTATGTTGTCAAGATTAAATTCTGTACCCTTCAATTTTAATCCATTTCATCAAGTCCTAACACATGTTTGTGTGTGTGTCAAAAATATAAGGAAGAATGCATGCACTATTTAAATGACTGACATTGTTCAATTTTGAGTGTGTGCAATTTCTACACTAGAAGGAAGACTGGAACTGGATATAGACTTTGTATACCACTTTATGATATGTCCCTCATCAGTCAACCACGCCACCTAGCAGCTACATGTTATCTATACTGTTATAGTTGAATAGATGGATTTCAAGCATTTCAGCTTCTAAAGATAAATGTGCTAGCTCATTTCTAGTGTCTTTTCCATACTTTTGTTTAACTTACCATGTTCTTTTGTTGAAAATAACAATCAAATAAATTATTCATAATAATTGGTGTGTCTGCTCAAATCATCAAACTACATGTTCATCTTGTAAATGTCCTAGATAACATGTAGGGTAAGGGCCATAACATTGATATTGTTTTTTATATTTTACAGCTTCTACTTGCTTTGGGCACTAAGTTAGAGCATGTAATTATCCAGTTGGCCAATGAGATTGCCGAGAAACATGTAGCAATTGCAGGTGCTTTGGTAGTTCAACCTTCAGATGATCACTTCTGGTTCCATAGGCCCCAGATTGTTCTCTTGCTGATTCATATCATCCTGTTTCAGAATTCATTTGAACTGGCATTTTTCTTTTGGATATGGGTAAAACAATTAAAATTCAATATTCATTACATACTAATGAGACAAAGATAAATTTGAAATGAAAACTATGGATTGAATTTCTATGATGCTTAAATATGTTACAGGGTCAATATGGATTTGACTCGTGCATAATGGGAGAAATCGGCTATATCATCCCAAGACTTGTTATAGGGTAAAACAATGATAATAATTAACCTATTTTTGAAACCATGTGTTTCTATTGATAAACCGAATCTGATGTTAAATGCCAATTTTTATTCATAGGGTATTCATTCAGTTCGTCTGCAGTTATAGTACCCTACCACTGTATGCAATTGTCACACAGGTGAGTTGGATCATCACTAAGAATTCACCTTCTTTATGATCAATAAATTTATGTTGGGATTTTAGGCTGATGAAGATTGCTGAATTCCTTAAAATGTAGATGGGAAGTTCATTTAAAAAGGCTATATTTGAAGAACACATACAAGAAGGGCTTCTTGGTTGGGCTCAAACGGCAAAGAAAAACAAGGGTTTGAGAAAGGCTGCTAATGGCTCGACTACTACTACTACTACTACTCGGGGTTCTACTACTCATGCATCCGGCCAAATGAGTCCAAAAGAAACTACTCCTTTGGCAATTCAGATGAGTGAAGCATCTGCAATGGAAGAAGGCAATGCAGGAGAGATTGCTACTGCAACTCTCTACGGTGGACATAGATAAGGGCATCATAGTCTCACTCAAAACTCTTGTAGTTAGCTGGGTGTTTTTTACTTCTTGTAGTTAAGGTGAATTTAGCAATAGTTGTGTTTTGATATAGGCTACATATTTATTAAAATTGTTCAAATGCAATCAGAACTAAATAACTTGATAATATATCAAGTGAAATTATTTTCTAAAGAAAAATCATTAATAGTTATTTCATGTGAAAATTTCTCTCTACATTATATTCAAATAGTCTATTCATAATGGATTATTCAAAAAATGGAACAGACTAATAACAAACACAACCAGATATCAAGTGCTTAAAATACAACAACACAACGCCCATTAAGTATTGGCTATAATATAATCTCCACTTCAATTGAGAGGAACGGAGAAACTAGGATGTTCATTTTATTCGGAGACCTAATGATTGGGAAATGGGTGGGGTGGATGAATTTCTCTGTACCTTGGTCTCAGATCTACCTCCCTCTGAGAATGGAGATCGTATGCCATGGAAGTTGACAAAGAATGGGGATTTTGATATCCAATCATTTTACAATAAGTTGAGAAGTCCATTGCCCATTATTTTTCCTTGGAAAGGTGTTTGGAAGGTTAAGGTTCTTCGGTGTGTTTCCTTCTTTGTGTGGACTGCTGTATGGGATAGGATCCTTACAGGTGAAAATTTGAGGGGTAGAATGATGGATTTTGTTGATTGGTACATCATGTGCCGGTGTTATGGGGAGACGGTAGATCATTTGTTACTTCACTGTGGTAAGGCTAATCGGTTGTAGATTTTGGTGTTTAGATCTTTTGGGATCTCTTGGGTCTTGCCAAGATCGGTTGTGGGTACTCTTTTTGGTTGGTGGAATTGGCCTGGAAAGCATTCGTCTAGCATTTGGAATTTAGCTCCATTATGCTTAATGTGGTGTCTTTGGAGGGAGCGAAACAGGATGACATTTGAGGACATGGATAATTTGGATGACCAGCTATTGGCTTCCTTTAGTGGCTCTTTGTTTGACTGGTTTAGGGCTTGGGGACTCACCTCCAGTGATTCTCCCCCTAGTTTTCTTAACTTTCTCTTGTGTCATTAGTATCTTTTCTTTTCATTCTTCCTTCTTCTCTTTCTTTTCCCTTTGTATTTTTCTCTCTGCTTTATGTTTTTTTTTACATAAGGTAGTGTTCTTGAATATATATCATTATTACTTATCAAAATATATATATATATATATATATATATATATATATATATAATCTCTACATCACCTTTCTTTTACATAGGAATAGGATGTTTCAACTTTCAAGATCCAGACCGATAGCCAAATTCAAGTGCTTCGTTTTCAAGTAATCCAATTATTCAAAAACAAAATTGAAAGTCATTTCAATCCAACAACATAGAAAAAATCACTAATTTTATAAACGTCTACAACTACAAATACAAGTGTGGAACTGTGGGCAGGGAGGAAGCAAGAGCTAAAGGTTTGGATTTTTTTTTTTTTTTTTTTTAATTGCAGCTTCAAGAATAAGAATTTGGGAGGGGTCAATTTAAGATGGGAAATGCTAACGAATATCCTTATTCATTCGTTAATAATTCATTTAAAGAAAGTTTTTATGTAAAAAAAAAAAAAAAAAAAAAGCAATTAATATTTTGATAGTTTTTTTTATTTCCTATAAAAGTGTTGTCAAAATTTTCTTAAAATTGATTCTTAATCAATGCCCTAAGGGCACTTGTTAGCATGACCCATTTAAGATTTTATGAATGATCTATTTGTGTCAACAGTTGAGATTGGTATGTTTTTAATATGACCGCGTTTTCTGGCCTCATGTTCTATCACAATTAGCCAGGAATTTTAAAGCCCAATTGACACTTTTGAATGCTATTAAGTATTTGACACTTTGGTTTGGCAAATTCTAACCACTTTACAATCTCTTCTTGGATATCATTAGCTGATTTTCGTAACTTATAAGGACAATAAACATCACTAATAATATTACAAACAAACATTCCTCCACTGTGGTCTTCAACAAATATCAAGAAATTTGTACAGAGCAGAGAGAGAATTTAGGCTAATTTTGGTATTTAGAATAAAAAAAAAACAGTGCAGAACTTGATTTAGGTTTAAATTAAAAAAAAAAAAAAAAAAAAACTTGTTTTATATTCAATTCCTCTGTTCCTTGTATATAAGCCAAGCTGTACTTTTCCTATTCATTGGATGAGAAATTTCTTTCTCTCATCTTCATCTTAGTTTAGCTTCTGACATGAGATGGCAAACAACATATACATTGGTGGGTTGTTGTTAGCCAATAACATGGCTCCGTCCCCGATTGTAAGACTTTTTTTAATGTAAATAAGTAGATATCCTGTATCAAGTTTCCATGTTCATTTTTAATGTTAACAGAGGGTTAAGATTAAAACAAGTAAAATGGATGGTGAGGATTTTAGCAGTAATTTTTTTTCCTTAGTATCAGTAACCAAGTTTGATTAACTTGATTATTAAAAGAATTTTACATTTGATAAATTACGTTAGCCCATCGAAATTCTTAGTATAATAGGAAACAGATAATTAAGGAATAGAGATTGAAGTAGGAAAAAACAGTTGTTCATCCTTTTAAAACTAAAGGGTCCAAAACATGAGAAAAACATCTCAAATGTACTTGTAGATTTTTTCTTTTTGGCAATTCAATCCAAATATTTCATATCAAGTACCAACATAAAAAATTATCATAATAACTTCTTTAAAAATACTCCCAAAGTAAGTCACACAGACATGTCATCACATAGACGGAGTAATCACCAATGTCATGGCACAACGGCAAAACCATGTCAAAAGCTCACAAGTTAATGTATATAAAATACATAGTTTTCATAAAACATTTCAATAACCAAATATCAACAAACTTCTCTTAGGCAGTAGAATAGCCATACCTTCTACGAAGGTTTTTTGTTCTCCACGTTCTAACAGTGTTAGTTCGTTGGCTAGTTGGGTTTTCTTCAAGGGAATAGGGAAACACATTGTACTTCTTTAACTTTCTTACTACTGCCTAGAGAAAGTTTAGACATGGAAGAACTATCTCAAAAGTGGACGAACAATCGCTTTCAGAGAGAGAAGGACTAGGCTTTTAACACTGTTAGAACATTTAGGCTCTTAACATAGCAGCAAAGTTCCTTACAAAACAGGCTCTTAACATTGAGGCCATTGCAAAAACGTCTACTCCATTGTGGCACTCAAGGAGTGGATTTAAGATCAAATACTTGGGCGATCATGTGATTCTTTTCATTTTTGAAAATGAACATAAAGTAGAGAAGGTCCTTAATGCCGAACCATGGTGTTTTGATAAGCACTTGGTGATCATGCAGAAATATGATAAGAGCATGGCAATGGAAGAACTAAAATTTGAGAAGACTCAATTTTGGATTCAAGTTCATGGGCTCCCCTACAGATATATGAATCTTAAGGCGGCAGAGAAGATATGTGAAGTTGTTAGGAATATTGTACATTCTACCGATCCAGCTAAAACGGAAGGGGGTAATTTTATGAGGATTAGAGTGGAGATGGATGTATCTCTACCCCTTTGCCGTGGCTAAGTTGTATCTATGGACAAAGGAAAAAAATCTTGGGTCACGTTCAAATATGAGCATTTACCTAATATTTGTTATTGGTGCAGTAAATTAGATCACTCGGATCGTGATTGCGAGATATGGCTGGATAGTGAAGGAAGTCTAGTAGAAACACAAAAGCAATTTGGACTTTCATTACGTGCTCCACCATTTTTTCCGTCAAAGCGAAGTGTAGTGGCTATTCCAGGTTTTTACAGTCAAAAACATTCAACATCAAAGCCACACAGTACTGAAGCCAGACCTGAAGATGGCGGTGAAATCAATGGTGAACCACGAGCTAGGGAGGAGGTCACAGTGGTGCATAACCTGGACTCATCGGACAACTCATTCAAGGGTCATTTATGGGAGAAAACCGACACAATTAATGAGGCTCATTATTCAGGAAGTGGTTACCCGGGTATTAAAGCTCAAGACCCTAATTTCTCTCCACAAAATCCGGACCGAGTTAATGCAGAAAATATAGGGATACACATGCACAGAAAGTCTATTAGAGCATCCACAGCAGTGGAGCTAAATTTTTAACTTTTTAGCTACACAAAAAGTCACTTTATCTATTTTATCTTCTCACATCCTACAGCAGTGAAGCTATTTTAGCTTTTAACACAATAAAATAATATAAACACTACAATAAAATAATATTTCATTCAACTACCAACACACAACCACAACCACCATCAAACCCATAAAAATCACTGCACAGCCACAACCCCACTGTGCCCATCAAAACCAATGAAGAAGAACAAAACAAAAACCCAGAAAAATCAACACAGCCAAACCGAAACCCATGCTCGATACTCTGTCCAATTTGGTACCAGCTGACAAAACCTTCTTCGATCATCGATCAGTAATCATAGACAGTGATGATGAGTGCAAAGCGAAACGGAATGCTCCGATTTGAGGTGAGTTGGGTAATGTGGGACCTGATTGGAGCTAAAAACAGAGAGAGAGAGAAAATGAAACGTATTGGAAATGACATAAAGAGAGAGAGAGTGTGTGTGTGTGTGAAAAGGACGAAATGGGGGTTTGAAGCGGATGGCAACGTGGGTCTGAGGCTAATTGGCGGCTTGGGACGGCTGGTGGGTCAATGACGTCAAGCTTTGGTGGCGGCGACATTGAGGATGAGTCGGGCTGGCAGTGGTGAAAAAGTGAGCTTGAGAGAGTGAGCTTAAGAGAGTTTTGAGAGATGAAAGCTTTCGATGAGATGAGAATGACTGAGAGAGAGAGAGGCACGATGTGAGAGTGACTGAGAGAGAGAGAGATATGAACCAACTTGTATTATTTTAATCTGGGCTGGGATTAAATTTTTTTTTTTAGCTCTTAGCTACAACGCATGGCCATAGATAGCTGTGCACTGTAGCAATGAAGCTAAAAAAAAATACCTTTAGCTCCACTGCTATATGGCTGTTTTTGGTGTTTTGGTGGAGCTAAAATAGCTATATAGCTATTTAGCTCCACTGCTGCAAGTGCTCTTAATAACTGTCCAGTAACTCCAATGGCACCAATTGGATTTATTCCAATTAATGCCCCAAGTAATCCCTCCAACAACAATCAATCCCAAGAGGCGGCTCAAGCAAACCCTAATGCTCACACGTCCACCCTTAACTCTCTGTCACGTGAGGGGCATGAACTTATTAGGGCAACAAAAAAAATTGGCACATGGACTAGGCTAGACATAGGCAAGAACATGTAACAGGTGGCTCAGGTAGAATACACAGGTCCATGTAAAAGAAGTTTTTCTACAATTGATGATCATTTTGAATTACCTTGCAACAAGAGACAAGTTTTGAAGGATGATGCTGAATTCTCTTCTCAAATGGTGGAGGCTGTTGCTCAGCCCTACCAGGAGCCATGAATCTCTTAGTATGGAACTGTCGTGGGCTTAGGAACCTATGTACAGAAAAGGAGCTTGGAAATATTATCAGGGTAAAAGATCCCCCTGTTGTGTTTTTAACCGAAACATAAGCAGACGAAGTTAGGCTAGAACAAGTACTTCACAACATAAACTTTGATCACAAGTGGGAGGTTTGTAGTGAGAGGAGAGGTGGAGGATTGGTGTTGTTTTGGAAAAATGATGTTCATGTAACTATTGAGATTCATATAGGTATTTTATTGATGTAACCCTAGACAAAAATAGGGAAACAGAATGGAGATTCACTGGATTCTATGGAGAGCCTGAAACTCATTGGAGAATGGAGGCTTGGAATAAATTGAGGAGTTTAAACAATAGACCAGAATTCCATGGTTTTGTGTGGGGGATTTCATTGAAATCAGTAGACAAGATGAAAAATTGGGGGGAGCACTGAGGAGTCACACCTAAATGCAACAATTCCGAGATGTAATTGATGAATGTGGCTTCATTGATTTGGGTTTTGAGGGATCCAAATATACTTGGTGTAAGCACTTTACTAATGGTAATTCTTTATGGGAACAGTTGGACAGAGGATTGGGGAATAGTGACTTTCTCATAAGATTTCCAGGCCCAAGGGTGTCTCATCTCAGATGTATGTCATTAGATCATATTCCACTCCTTATCAATCTTTCGGGATTGGAAGCTCCACCTAGGAAGAAAGTGTTTTGGTTTGAGGAGATGTGGCTATTTGACACACGTTGTGGAGAAATTGTGGAGGCGGTTTGGAGGAATGGTGAAGAAGGTAATATCATGAAAAAAATTGAAAAATGCAGCAAGGATTTGGAATGGTGGGAAAAAAATGTTTTTGGAAATGTTAAAAGAGGATTGGAGGAAAACAAAAGGATGCTAGCCAAGGTAGAGGCCAAGACAATGAGGAGGGGAGATAATGCTCGACTTAGAGAATTGAAGGCTGAAATTCATGTTCTCATGGACAAGGAAACTCAAATATGGAGCCAAAGATCAAGGGTGTTATGGTTGAAAAATGGTGATATCAATTCCAAATTCTTTCACAATAAAGCAACTCAAAGATTTAGGAAAAATTCCATTCTTGGAATTGAAGATAAAATGGGTATTTGGCAAGAGCAACCAGAAGCGATTGGAGACACCATTGTGGAGTATATTGAAGAGTTGTTCACTACAAGGAATTCGGCCATTGAAGAAAGTTCTCTATCCTTTATTCCAAGGCTAGTCACATATGAGATTAATGAACAGCTAATGGGGGAGTTCATGGAATGGGAAATTCAAGAAGCACTTGACCAAATGGCGCCTCTAAAAGCACCAAGTCCTGATGGGATGTCACCCATATTCTACCAACATTTTTGGGGGATTATGAAAAGTGAGGTGACTTCCACAATACTAGATTGACTAAATGCAGGTAAACTACCTTACCCAATAAATCATACTTTTGTCACTTTAATTCCAAAAGTAAAGAACCATGTTTTACTCTCTCAATATCGCCCTATTAGCCTATGTAATGTTTTGTACAAAATATTCTCCAAAGTCCTTGCAAACAGATTAAAAAAACTCATGCCAGAACTTATAACTGAGCATCAATCTGCTTTTGCAAAGAATAGGCCTATTTCAGATAATTTTTTAATAGCTTTTGAGACCTTGCATTGTATGAAAAATCATAATTTAAGAAAAACAAGTTTTATGGCCCTAAAGCTAGACATGAGCAAGGCATATGACAGGATGGAATGGAATTATCTTCAGAAACTGATAGAAAAAATGGGCTTTTGCTCAAGGTGGATTGATTTGTTCATGGAGTGTGTTCGTATAGTCTCATACTCAATTCTAGTGAATGGTGATCCAAAGGGGTTAATAAATCCAACACGAGGCATAAAACAAGGGGACCCACTCTCTTTCTTCCTCTTCCTATTATGCACGGAAGGATTACATGGCTTAATCAAAAAAGCTGCATGAGCAAAGGAAATCAACGGCTTCTCAATTTGCAAGAGAGGCCCAAAACTAACCCACTTATTTTTTGCAGATAACAACTTACTTTTTTGTAAGGCAAATGCTCAAGAATTTGGAAATGTGCACAAAATTTTAGTGGAATATGAAGAGGTGTCAAGCCAAAAAATAAATGAAGAAAAGATTTCTCTTTTCTTTAGCAAGTCCACAAACAACGTTATTAAAGAGGAGATCAAAAATGTGTTGCGTATGAATGAAATAAGGTCTTATGAGAGATATTTGGGGCTGCCCTCATTGGTGGGAAAGGACAAAAAAGCAAGCTTTAGCTATATTAAGGAGAGGGTTTGGAGGAAATTACAAGGGTGGGAGGGGAAGCTCCTTTCTCAAGCCAATAGAGAAGTCCTTATCAAAGCCATTGTTCAAGTCATTCCAACATATGCCATGGGATGCTTTAAACTACCCTTGGGCCTATGCCATGAAATTGAAGCAATGGTAAAAAAATTCTTTTGGGGGCAGCGAGGTGACAAAAGGAAAATACATTGAGTCAAATGGTCGAAGTTGACAAAACCAAAACTAGAAGGAGGATTGGGATTTAGAGATCTTGCTTTTTTCAATGACTCTCTTCTTGCCAAGCAAGCATGGCATCTTTTACATAATGAAGACACTCTCCTTTACAGAATTTTTAAGGCAATATTTTTTTCTCATTGTTCGTTTATGGAAGCAAAAGAATCAATAACCGATTCCTATGCTTGGAAAAGTATTTTGAAGGGGAGAGAGGTGATCCAAATGGGTGCTAGATTCAGGGTGAGCAATGGAAAAAATATCAAAATATGGCAGCACCATCGGCTGCCCATAAAGCATCCACCATTAGTCTCTTCCCCAATCATAGAATCTATGGAAAATGCCATAGTGGACTGCCTGATTGACAACAGCACGGGTAAATGGGATGATGAAATGATCAAGGGGGTGTTCATACCAGCTGAAGCGGAACTTGTTCGTAAGATACCACTTCCTCGAAGCCAAATAGAAGATGTTTTGTATTGGCCTTTCGCTGTAGACGGGCAGTACAATTGCAAGTCTGGGTATAAGTTTCTCAAGGACTTTAACAGAAAACAGAGTTCCACAGAATAGAGAAACTAGAGAGAAAATGAAGAAATCAAGATTGAAGAAGTTCAGTAATACTTTTTATTAATTAACCAAATGATATACAAAGGTTTATGGGAAATTATTGTGTACTCCCGAAATACCATAAATGCGTGCTCCCTCATTTCACATAAATGGTGAGTCCTACTAATTAAATTCATGGTGGGACCCACCATTCATGTGAGAGGGGGGAGTATGCATTTATGGTACTCCGGGAGTACCTAATAATCTTCCAAGGTATATATAGCAATATTAACAAAGGGAATAAAAAATAACTAACTCTAAAACAACCTCCATAATATGCGGATTAACTGTTTTACAACCTATCATCACATTACACGTGTCAATACATAACAACCAACTAATCTAAGACTAAACTACAGGTCGTATCTGATGTAGAAGTCGTTTAGTGAATTCATTCACAAAAATCTCAGTACTCTGCTCCAATGCTCTGCCTCTCTGCCTGATGCTCTGCCTCTCTGCGTGAGCACGTCTTCATTCATTCTTCAACAAACTTATCTTGAATCACTTGCATCTGACTTCTTATCATATAAACTTTGATAGACTTTGAGGAAAATTCAGAGGTTAGCACTCTTTTGGAGGTGGATAAGAAAGTTTGGAAGTGCATCTGGTCTCTTGAAGTTCCAAACAAATATAAAAACATGTTGTGGCGTGCTTGTAAAAACTCACCACCAACAAAACAAAATCTGGTCCGGAGAACCATAATTCAAAATCCCAGCTGTGACCATTGCTCCCTACAAGCAGAGGAAATTTTGCATGCACTATGGAGTTGCAAGGCTTGGATGAGGTGTGGGAAGGTGACAGATGGAATTTTCGCTCAACGACGCATTTTGTTGATTTTAAGGAGTTGTGCAGCTGGATTCTTGAAAATGAGAAGCCAATGGACTGATTTGCTATCCAGGTGTGGAGTATTTGGAATCAACGAAACAAACTCAGGCTGAATCACACTTGCTGCCTTACCAAAGATCTGCAACAGATGGTAGAGGAGAGCTGGAACGAGATTCGGAGATGCAATCTCAGGCAGAACCGAATCACTTCAACGCCTCATACAAAGTGGACATCACCTACACCAAACACTTACAAGATCAATTATGATGGTGCACTATCAAACGTAGACAACAAATCTGGAATAGGAGTAGTTGTTTGGGACTGTCGAGGGGAGGTTATTGCGTCAATTGTGCAGCAGCTAGATCAGGCATACCAACCCGTGGAAATTGAGGCTATGGCAACGTGTAAGGCAGTGGAGTTTGGTAGTGAATTGGGATTCCATAGAGCTATTGTTGAGGGTGACTCAGTGTTGGTTATGAAGGCCCTAACATGTAAGGATAATGGTTTAGCTTCTTATGCCCATTTGATAAACGACATGTCGTTATTTTCCGGTTCATTTTCAGAATTGTCATACTCTCACATAAGGAGAGACAGTAACAAAGTTGCTCACAGTTTAGCAAAGCTAGCTTTGACATCACAAAGTTGTACTATGTGAATGAAGGATGTTCCATCTCACACTTTACCTTTTATTTAGGTTGATTTAATCGCTCTTTAGTTCCTTTCAATAAAAGTCTTCCTTCTCCAAAAAAAAAAAAATATATATATATATATATATATCTCTCTCTTAAAAGAGGCATATAATTAAAACTATTTAAGGCATTTAATTAAAACTAGGAACCAGATACAAACTGATCAAAACACACCCAGCTGCATCTAAATTAAGCAAAAACAAAACATCTACTATGGAGTCCAAAAAATTTAAAAAAATTACAGAGAGTAGCCCTTCTCACAAGGGGCATCAGCACATTTATTTACTTCCCCGTAACAATGCTAGATTTGGAGCATAGGAATCTCCCTTAGGCCAGCCTTACAATCACTGACCAAGGCACCAATACCATTTGGGTGGCCATCATTCTTTTCCAGGAGGTCCACAACTAACTGGGCATCCAAATCAGTGATCACAGCAGGGATTTTTAGAGATATGCATAGTTTGATTCCGTCCCCTAAAGCCCACAGCTCCGCTGCAACCCTGGTGGCAAGCCCAATAGCTCTAGCATAGCCTTTGATCCATTCTCCCTTGTCATTCCGAATCAAACCTCCAACTCCTGCCAAACCAGGATTGCCAAGAGATGATCCATCTAAGTTAAGCTTGTACCAATTCAAAGGGGGTTGGTCCATCTCACCTGGATTTTGGTACGTGAACAAGCCTGCTTCCCGCTGATACCAATGAATGCAAACTCGATGGCCTTCAAAAGAACCTTGGCTTTCAAATTCCTTCGATAGTTTTCATTTCGAAATATTATATTATTCCTACGGAGCCACAATGACCAGATACCGAATGGAAATATAATTTCCCAGTTGATGCCCGAGGAGGACAACACTTTGGAGCTGCGACAATTTAACCTTAGCCACTCAATAAGGTTAGACCCATAGAAAAGAAGAGTCTGCCAAAAGGGGAGGAAAAGACTTCCAAAAAACCTGGGCTTCGTGGCAATCTTTTTAAGGGCATGAATAATGGTCTCTGGACCTTCACTGCAAAGCGGGCACATAAAAAAGTGTTCCGCATGCAAAGCGTGTTTGATACTAATCCGCTTACTATCTCCAAATTTGTCCTCTCTCTCTGAGTCTCTCTCAAAGTCATTTCAATCCAAAACATCACTACTTTTATAATAGTTTTATAAATGTCAAATAGTATAACTGTGGAATTTGAGTTTTTTTTTTTTTTTTTTTTAAATGTAATTACGTAACGGATAAAGTTTAGCTATAAACTTAATTGTAGCCTTAGACAACTCCACTCAATATATTTTTATTGGATGTAAATTTCAACAAATCAATAATTAGATTATGTTTCCTTCTTACATTCTTAATGCTTGCAAAATTTCCAGAAAATTAAAAATCAATAATTATATCATCAATCAAATGTATAAATTTTAAGTTTTAGTAGTCTAAGATTATACATAAAAAATAAATTTATAAATCAAATAGCAAATTACATCGACTTGACATGAAATTTGACATTTGTTTTAAAAACATAAAGAACATACAATTTAATAATTAGATTTTAAAAATAATGGCCACAAACCCACACGATGCATGAGAATATAAAAATATTACATAGTGAGGTGTATATATATATAATAATAAAAAAAAAACAATTACTTCAAGTATTTTTTTTTTTTATTAAAAAAAACATTTTTGTATTTTTTATCATTTTATCACTACAAATATATCATTATTTTAATGGTCATATCAGTATTTAGCGTGCCAAGTGCCAACAATGCACTCTGTCTACCATGTAGGCAATATTCGTTAGTGAGATAACAGTATAGACTAAAATAAGAATGATTTTTCAATTTTGAGACTTGCATTTGAGAAAAAAGAAAAGTGAGACCAAAACGGTAATCGACCCAAAATGTAGGGATTAAAAATATATTTATGCCAATAATTTATGGACACGGATTTCCTCCAAATATGTTTGGAGGAAATGTTGCAAACGGGTACAGCTGTCAATTAAATAAGAAGACACTTGCACATGACCCATTTTATGTGAAGAGCTGTTAACCCTAATGTTAACAGTGTTAGCCACGGTCTTTCTCCTCAAACACACCTCTCACCCACAGCAGCAGCCTCACACCTCTCTCTCATCTCCTCCACCTTTATTTTCTTAGCAAAGTCAGACCGACGGTAAGAGCTTGTGAGGCAGAATCGACGATGGCCACATGCAGCAGCTGCCGATCTCAGCAAATTGGAGTATGAATGTTCTTACACATCTTGAACAAGATTACTCTTGAGTTTGTTGAAGTTGATCCGACTGGCAGATATGGCAGAGTAAAACCTCTCTCTCTCTCTCTCTCTCTCTCTATTGCTATCTACTTTTGAGTCTGAATTTTAGATTCCTTTGTTTGTTGCAGTACAATGAAATCCTTGGCAAAGGAGCTTCAAAGACACTGTAAGAATTCTTATTCTTAAACAACCCGAACAACCCATTTCATAATTTTTTTTTTTTATTTTGTTGTCAAAGTTTGAAGCTTTTGTGGTATTTCATTCAATTTAGTGCATACGCATCTCAGATTTCTTCAAAATGTGAGCTTTAATGGGTGTTTCCGTAAGTTTCTGCAAATGGGCATTTGATAGATTTGTCAGTTATTGGGTTTGAAGAGTTTGAGGAGAGAGAGAGGAGCTGTCCAGTTGGTCTGGTGAGATTGGCGGCTACTGCATGTGGCTGCCGTCAATTCTGCCACACAAGCTCTTGTCGTCGGTCTGAGTTTGCTGAGAAAACAAAAGTGGAGGAGATGAGAGAGAGGCGTGAGGCTGTTACTGTGGGTGAAAGGTGTGTTTGAGGAGAAAGACCGTGGCTAACGCTATTAACATTAGGGTCAACAGCTCTTCACTTAAAATGGGTCATGTGCCTGTTTGTAGCATTTCCTCCAAACATGTTTGGGAGAAATCCGTGTCCATAATTTATTACTCAAACAATTGGTAAGCATATTCAATTTCATTTCCATGTAGATTGTGTTTTGATATAAACTTAAATTCTATTTTTTTTTTCATAAAAAAAATAAATAAATAATAACCCAAACCAAATTCAACCAAAGCTATAAAGGGAGAAGAAGACTTTGTGATGGAAAATTTAAAAAAAAAAAAATCATTAACCATAATTAGAGAGTTATAAGAAAGAATAAAAATCCAGAGAGAGAGAGAGAGTAGTAAAAAAATTGTGTAGGAAAATATGAATTGGACAGGAGAAATAATATCAAATTTATACAAAATAAAATAGAGAAAAGAATAGTCGAAATATAAGAAAGAGAAAAGAATGAAGGAAGTGTGATGATAAAGTGAAGAATAGTGGGGAGATAAAGATTCAAAAGAGAGAGGGTAAAAGTTTGAGGAAGTGTAACTAGTAAGTGTGGACTAATAGGGAGAAGAACATGTTTTTTTTTTTGTTTGATTATTTTTTTTTTGAGGTGAACCATCTTCTTCTAAGTTTTAATATTGTAGTGTGCTATATTTGCCTAATATACAATTATACTTTTTAAATTTAAAATTTATTATTCAAATTTCTCATCTCTTAAAAAAATAATGAGATTATCATGATAATCAAAACTCATCACAAAATTAAAATGCTACCTTAACCAGCATAAAATGAAACCAAAGGAATAAAAGGTAGACTTTGCAATAATTTATTATTCAAAAAATTAGTAGGCATATTCAAATTCATAACTATGAAAAATGTGTTTTGATATAAACTCAAATTCCTATTTATAAGAAGAAGAAAAAAAGTAAGTATTAACTCAAACCAAAATTCAACCAAAACTATAAAAGAGAGAGAGAGAGAAGTCTTTGTGATGGGAAATTAAAAAACACAATACCAAAACACATATTAAAAAAAAAAACAGTAATTACACTCCCCTCCCTTGAAATTTGGGAAAATGACACTCTCCATCCTAAAATTGAAGAGAAAAAATACTTTTCCCCTTGACATCTCATTGACCAAACTTTGTTAAATTAATATTAAAAATAGTATTTGAAGAAAGCACACACAATACTCTCTTAGATAGAACAAAAACAGTATGTTCCTATTAGCTCAACTGATAAAGTTTTTTATAATTGAATAAGGGATCTGGGGTACAATCCCATCCTACACCAAAAACCAATTGATATCTATCATCAGAAACAAACGCTATAGGTTAAAACTCTCTCTAAAAAAAAAGATAGAACATAAAATAAATATTAAAACTGAATAGACTTTGCTACAATGTGTTTAAATAGTAAAAAAGAAAACCTAGAGCAATTAGAAAGCCTAGAGCAGCTAGGAAAGTGTATCAAACCCTAATTTAACTAAGCAACATTAAAGGTACCTAAAAGTAAGGAAAGAATAACTCTAATCCTAAAAATCTAAAAATTACATAAAATTACCAAAAATAATAAATCTAATACTAAAAATCTAAAAATTACATATCTAGTTTGGTCCGCTTAATTTCCATTTCTTGTTTTATCTGCTTATCTGATCACATGAGAGTTGAAAATGATGAAAATAAATAGTAATCTCTATAACCCCTCACACATTGTCTTTTACAGCTTTGATTCCACCACCATCAGGAACTTTAGCCTCCACCTTTTTGCATCTAATTTTTTCTTTTTTCAATATATCTAGGCATACACGTTTACTACGGAACATCTCATTATAATATAATAATTGTTATTATTGGTTATATCAATTTTTTATTGATAAGATATATCATTTTTAAAGACTCTTAAAAGTCTCACAAATTATATAATAATTAAAAAAAATAAGTTTATACCTAACTATTGTTATAAATAAACCTGAAATGGTATTTTATTGATACCCAAACACATTATTCTCTTAACCAAATCGAAATAGTTACCATACGAAATTGACTCCATTTGTTTTTAAACAATTCTCTCTTAGTTGAGAACTCTCCTCCCTCTCTCAACTCTCATTCATTCTCCTTTTTTTTTTTTTTTTTTTTGAAAGAATTCATTCTCCTAATTGAATGAATAATATTAGGTATAATACGAATTTTGTTACATAAGTCTTATAAATTGATGTATCATCAATTACAAAAATTAATATGAATACTAACTTATTATTTTGTTGAAATGACACTAATTACATTAATTATCACGTTAATTTGTAAATTTTTTGTTAAAATTTTATAGTAGTTTTAGTCAAAGTTCAAACGTGGCACCGTCCACCAGATGAGGATGGTGTCATTATCAGTAGTACGAATATATTTTAGTTAAATAAATAAATAGGAGGAGCTCCTATCAAAAGGGCCCTTAGAGCATTCTCATCAACAATTGTAAAAATTTTAGCATTTACAATTTTAAAACACTACTTTTACAATTTTAACACCTCATTTTACAATATACTAAACATCAAACATTCTATTTTTTTTACAACTTTATTTAAATATTCTTTCTTTAATATTTTTTTTTTTTATTTCTCACTCTCCCTCTTTAAAGAAAGCGAGCCCCACTTGAATAAAAAAATAATATAAGATTTACAATTTGTGAACAATGCGGTCTCAAATTTGAGATTGCACTGTTCATCAATGCCAAATATTATGGCATTTAAAACACTTGATGAAAATGGTTTTTTAGAGTTTAGTGTGTCAAATGCTAAATATTTGACTGCAGATCAAGAGGTCACTGGTTTGAACCCGGTAGGGCCCCTAGTGTTTTTTTGTTTTTTTTTTTTTTCCGTCTCTCCACCATTTTTATTTCTCTAATATAATTTTTTTTCGGTGTTCCACTTCCCACACGGTCGGTACTCGTTACCACTGCAATTGTTTTTTCCTTCAAAATGACTTTTTCCTTTTCATCATATCTTTTAACTTATACAATTTCTGATACATTTCAGCTTCATTTTTCTCCTCTTCCACAAATGCTTTAAACCAATTTGCTAATTTTAAAACTCAATCTCATTGATATTAGCACATCACTAGTTTTTTTTTTTTTTTTTCCCTCCCCTCTGGAAAAGCATTGCTTTTTACTCGTCTTTTCATATATATGTCCACATTCTAAAAGAAAGGCTGGTGAAAATATTCCTTCATTATTTGATTGCATTCTATTTCAATTTCATTACAAGTGCCTCTCCATGGTTCATGTACAATTTAACTCTAAGATATAAACAGATACAACAACCAGCAACAACCAAGCCCCCCAAAATTAATATAAACAAATCAATTATGAAAATATACAAAAAAGAAAAAAGAAGAAGAATAAAGTAAGTCAAAATCTCAGCCGAAATGGTCTTCATCATCTCCAGTATGTTCTATACATGATACTCGCATTACCGCTTGCTGGTCTTCTCCTTGCCTATAGCAGAGTTTCCCATATGTTAGAATTGTAAAGTATCACAAAATTTTAGTAACTCTAAAATTGAATTTATAACACAACTCACCAAATATACTTGATTTTAAAGGGAACCAAAGAGATGATCCTTTTACTCTTAGCTCCCTTAATTGCTTGCTTTTACTTTGTTTCTCTATTTTCTCAAGGCCGTTGCTACTTTCTCCTGTAAAAATTTCTGTTCCTTTCTCAACAGAGGCATGTGTTCTATTTGAACTAATCTCTGGTCCTTTTGCAAATTAGTCAAGATCTCAAACTGCAGCATCCAATTCACATTTGATTAATTTTCAATGTTTGTGAAGTCCAGGAAATGGAAAAGATAATGACAATTATAAGTCGATGCTTCCCCGTGAAATTTGCTGAAGCCCATAGAAATCCTCTAATGCATCACTTTCATGGGGGTGTAGAATACTAGTTCCGTGTGATTGTTGTGGCCTGGATGAAAATTTACTTACTAAACCATTTTCTGCAAGAATCGATTTATTTCTTGCTTTGTGAGATTTCTTCTTTGGTATACAAACTGGGCATCCAGATGAGGCACCTCTACTTGATGCCTCATTTTCCGGAACTTCACATTGAAGATGTGTTGCATGACCACAATTAAAAACGCAAATGCTAAAGCTAGAAGAATTCTTCGAGAAAAGGCAATTACATATACAACATATAGGACTCCGGGGTGCATACGCATGAGAGGCCCCCTTCTTAAGTAAGCTCATGGTATAGAATGTATCATCCTCTATTAAGGATTTGGCAGTGTCCTAAAACAACAAATTAAATAATTATAATCAATAGAAAATTTTATACTCTGCAATATTTTATAATTACAGTCGAGTGAGTCAGCCTTATATCTAACTTTAAAAAGAAAGTCAATTATCCACTAGAATGTCAACAATTAATATGCACATGCAATCAGAAATTACAATCAAACTAAAATATCACTATTAAGTGTGCTTGAGCATTGTACAAGAGTAGCTTGTATCTAAAACCAGATGCCTTGATGCAAGTTTGCTGCTCACTTCATTGCAGCAGAAATACTAAATGCAACGTGCCATGCAACTCTTTGCAACAATTATATAAGCAACTTTCAAATTCTTTGCATTAGCTATGAGAAAACATTAATATCCCAAAGATGGGAGAGGAGTTCATTCATGATCCTAAACAAAGGTCCTAGAATCGCACTAAAGAACTCAAATTCACAAGAAGAAGCTTCATGACCTAATCATGCATGTTGGCATAGTTAAATCTCAACAAAGATGCAAAAATAATTTCCACTATATAAACTAATGCAACAAGTATACACAAGGCCGACCACATGACTAAAGCAAATGATGAGTTTAAAAAGTATACCTACCAGAATTCGCCTTTCAAAGCCATATATTCCGAGCATGCCCAGTATGGTAAGTTTAAAATCACCAAATTCCTGGCTGCCATTATCAGAGAGGAGTTTGGACATGATGGTTGGAAGGAAAACATATCCTATCATTCCCTCAACAATCTCTTTGATGAACTGAGAGAACAATTTCCTCAAGATATGAGCCCCTCGGTGTGATTTTGATATTCTCCAATTAACTATGCATGCTTCATCCTCATGTGAGACTGATGATTCGGTCAGCAGTGGAACATGATTTTCTCCTCTAGATACCATTTCATCACCATATGAATCCATCAAAGGTTCACAAAACCTGAAATGAATTTTTGTGAAGAATTAGCACTATTTATTATTTTTTCTGCATATATATATATATATATATATATATTTATCTTAATTCTTAACAATATAATAACTTCCTCCTAAGAGAAGTTGCTTATTTAGCAACTTCATAAAGAGCAGAACAGCCGTTAACATGAAAACAAAGCAAGTGAAAATAAGCATATGGAAATATATTCTCAGTATCTTTCAAGGCCATGTAAAAGCCAAACAAACCATACATGATGACAACCTGAGCCTTAATGACATATTCAAGTCTTTCCTAGTTATATCTATCCTTGTTGATTTTCTAGAAGCTACTATCTCATTCAATCTCCACTCTTTTGTTTTTTTTGATAAGTAAGAAGAAAATATTATTAATAAAAGAAAAGCAAGAGAAACACAAAGAGTTCACGGTAATGAACAAAGGAAAAAAAGGAACAAAAAGACAGAGGCAGCCCCTAATCTATTCTAATAGAAGAAAGAAAATCCAAAAAGGGCAGAACAATCCAAGAAACCCCAACACCGAGACCAATCAAAGAGGGTCCGCTGGCACAACTCTAATAACTGAATCACAGTTTTCCCCTCATCCTTAAAAGACCGCCGATTTCGTTCAGTCCAAATAGTCCACATTAAGCAACCTAGAACCAAATCCCAAATATCAGAGCTATGCTTCCCAAGCCAATGATACCAACAAAATAATAAGTCCACGACTGAACTTGGCATGACCCAAACGATCCCAAACAACCGAAGCATATACATCCACAAAGAATGAGCTATCGGACAAAAAAGTAACAGGTGATTTACAGATTCCGCATTGCAACAACATAAACAACAACGATTCGCCAAAGGGCGACCACGAAGCATAAGATTATCTAAAATTAGAATCTGACCATGGGCTGCTATCCATATAAAAAAAGCCACCCTTTTAGAAACCTTAACTTTTTCCAAATTCCTTTCCAAGGGAAAGTGGAAGGAGCTGCATTTTGAATCTTGTGATAAAAAGACTGAGTATCAAACTTCCCACTGCCATTTAGATCCCAACAAAGCCTGTCACACCCTCCACCCCTAGGAGTTTGGGTTTGGATGAAGTGAAGAAGGGAATAGGAAGCCGCCAACTCCCAATCATTAAAATCCTTATGAAATCTTAAACTCTACACTCTGTCGTTATCACCCACTAGAGGGCTTAACACATCAGAAATACAAGCCTCCTTATTAGCTGAACACAAAAATAACTGAGAATAAAGAATTTTAAGAAGAACATCCCCAATCCATTTATTATGCCAAAAAAGAATGCGAGAACCATCCCCCACCACAAACGAGAAATGCTTAGCAAGAGTGTCCCATCCTTTACTAATACTCCGCCATAACCCATAACCATGAGCCCTAGTACAAGCTCTAGTGCACCAACCCCCTTTTCCCTCCCTATATTTCATGGCAATGACCCTTCACCACAGATGCAAGCTTTTATGGTCATACCTCCAAAGCCATTTTCCTAATAGGGCCTGATTAAAAGGCGTCAACTTCCAAACTCCTAAACCACCCAACTCACGCGGTAAACAAACCTTTTTTCCAAGCCACCAAAGGATATTTGAAACACTCAACTGATGAACCCCACAAGAAATTCCTTTGAATGCGTTCCAATCTAGACGCCACAACTTTAGAGATAAAAAAAAGGAAAAGGTAATAAGTCAGAAGGCTTGAAAGGGTACTCTTCAGCAAGGTGAGTCTACCACCCTTTGACAAATAAAGTCGCTTCCAGCCTGAAAGCTTCTTTTCCATCCTCTCAAGGATCGGATTCCAAATAGAGGTTGTTTTGTACATAGTTCCCAATGGCATACCCAAGTAAATCATAGGCAAACTACCCACCTTGCACTGAAGGATATTAGCCAAAGACTGAATGTTACGCACCTCCCCAATAGGGCCAATTTCACTTTTCCCCACATTCACCTTCAAACCAATAAAAGCTTGAAAACAAGTCAAAGTCAACCTAATAGACAGAATTTGCTCTCTAGAGGCATCACAAAAAAGAATGGTATCATCAGCAAATAAAATGTGAGAAACACGGATACCAGTAGAATTCATAAGACCCACATGAAAACCCTGAATGAAACCACCTTCCTCAGTTTTCTTCAAGATACGACTTAAAACCTCCATGATCAAAAGAAAAAGAAGGGGAGACAAAGGGTCGCCTTATCTAAGACCTCTAGAGCTACCAAAGAAACCAGCAAGAGATCCATTAACCAAAATTGAGAAGTGAACGGTAGAGACACAAATCTTTAGCCATCTCCTCCATCTATCCCCAAAGCCCATCCTCTCCAACAGATAAAACAAAGTGTCCCAATTCACATGATCATAAGCGTTTTCAATATCTAACTTACACACCACCCCCGGAGTATGACACTTCAGTCTACTGTCTAAACATTCGTTGGCAATAAGCATAGAATCCAAAATATGTCTGCCACCAACAAAAGAATTCTGTGACTCCGAAATAAGTTTATCTAGCACCCGCCTCAATTTGTTAGCTAAAACCTTGGACAAAAGTTTATACACACTGTCCACTAAGCTAATAGGCCTAAAATCTTTGATATTCAATGCATTATTTTTTTTAGGAATCAGAGATAGAAAAGAAGCATTTAGCAACCGTTCAAACTCTGAGCTCCTATGGAAATAATCAAAGAAGGCCATGACATCTATTTCCACTACACTCCAGCATTTTTGAAAAAAATGCCATAGTGAAACCATCAAGACCTAGGGCTTTATCACCCTCCATCTCTTGAAGAACCTTTACCACTTCCTCCTTAGAAAAATCCCTCTCTAAATCAAGCCGCTCGTCCTCCTCAATACTAGCAAACTCTAATCCATCCATAGAAGGGCGCCAAGTATCCGACTCAATGTACAAACTCTGATAAAAAAGGACCACCTTAGGCCGCAACTCTTCCTCATCCTCATAGAGGACACCATCCACCTCTATACCCCAAATATAATTAGTTCTTCTATGGGAGTTTGCAACCCGATGAAAAAAGCGAGTATTATTGTCCCCCTCCTTCACAAATAAAATCCGAGACTTTTGTCTCCAAGAAATCTCCTCCAAAGAGGCAAAATGTGCAATCTCTCCTTTAATCTGAATACGATGAGTTTGATCCTCCTGAGAAAGACCTGACAAGTCCTCCCTGGCATCCAAACCCAACAATTCAAATAAAAGACATTTCTTCCTAAAGGCCAGATCCCCAAATTCCTCCTTATTCCACTTTTTCAAGTCCTCTTTAAGAATTTTTAATTTATGAGCCAGAATAAAGCTAGGAGAACCCAAAAAGCAATACCCATTTCACCATTGCCGAACTCTCTCTACAAAACCCTCTTCATTCAATCTCCACTCTGACCTGACAAAAATTAAAAATAAGAGAGAGAGAGACCTACTCCACTACCTTATTTTTAATCTTTTAGAGGCTACCTTATCCTAGAGCAACTGCAGTTCACCATTTCAAAACCTTTTGTTTTACTGAGAAGAAACTCTTTAATGCAGGAGCAAACCAGAAGTTATTTCGATATTTTATTTTAGATTTTCAGTGGATAATTTCAGGTTGTAACATAGTTATTTGACTAGTATTAGATTAGTATTTGAGATTGTTTAGGAGTATCGGATTAGCATTTAAGATTGTTTAGGATTTGTTTAGGAGAGTTTGTCCTTATCATTATGATTCCTGGAAGCTGCATATAAAACTCCAGATAATTTCTTTTATATTTTCAGACTATGATTATTATTATTCAGATTATTTGCAAAATTGCATTATGTTTGTTTGGTGGTGAATCCAAACACCTTAGGCGAGAAACCTAAGGTTCTATTGTAGGACTAATCTAGGTGGGAAGCCTAGGTTATCCTGCATCACTCTTTTATATTAACTTGTTATTTTGTATTAGTGTAAGGGTATTTTTGTAATCATGCTATTTCTCTAATAAATATATGCTAAGGTGAGGGACATATTAATGTAACCCTAATCTCTCATATTTTACAACTCAACTATTATTAAGTTAGAAATACAGTACGTCTTGAACCCACACCTTATCCTCCACTCCATTTTTATGGGGGGAGGGGGAGGATGTTCCAATTGAGCTAAAGTTCATTGATACCATTTCACTTGCAATGCAAATAAATCATATAAGCTCACATATCTTAGACTGCATTAACTACTCATAAGAAAATATTGGTAAACATATTGGAATTGTACAAAAAATATTTAATATTACTACCGAAGTATATGGATATCAGTCATTTGATAGTTTTCAAGTTCACTTGGTAAAAAAAAAATTATATAGTTTCCAGATTCTTGGAAGAATCAAAATTGGTGATTGAAACTTGCTAATGTTTCATACCAATCACATGAAACCCCACCCCCACCACAAGACTCACACACTAGCATAAATATGACATAAAACATATAATGATCAAAAAGAAACATCAAGTGCTTAGGCATTAAGAGGAGCAATTAAATCCAGGAAACAAGATTAAGGAACAGAAACTTAGTATGAGTTTGTGCCACAATTAAACAAAAAGAATAGAGAGCATAACATTTTTTTTTTAATAAGTAGAGAACATAACAGTTCAAAGAACTTTATGTTCCTCAAAACAACATAATCATAGAAATAAATGTAATTTCTTCTAAATCTTTTTTTCTTTTCTTCCACTTTTTTTCAATGATAAGTTACACATGCACCCAATGGAAGCGCCAGTTGAGCTATAGCTCATTGGCATTCTCAATTTTTTGTTTCTTAAAAGAAATAAACGCAGTCTCATAGAAAATATGTGCTTCTGGTAAAGTACCAATATACCCCTCCTGTTTAATTGCAAGTATAGATCTACTCCATTATATAACAAACAAATGGATGTCTGTCATATAATCATGATAATCAATTAATCAGCATGAGGCAAACTGCTATAGTGGATGATTATATACTGCTCCGATGATTTTGCAATGAAGAAAACTTACGGTAAATCTACCAAAATAAAGAAAGCAAAAGAAAGATTGATGTTCAACTTACGAGTCAAGTAATCTGAACCAGAGCGTCTCTGACTCCTCAGGGTTCAGGCGAGGGGTGTTCCGCTGACATAATCCAATACAGGCATTCAATATATTGCGTATTTCATTCACCTGTAAGAGAAACATCAGAGGTAATATAAAGTTGTAAAACAATTGTACACACACACACATACACAAGAAGCTTAAACATATCATCTCATTAAAAGTCATATCGACAGACCTCCTTCATATTTAATACAGTCCTGAGATGCTTTGTATCAGCAGCAGAACTCAAAGCCACATCAGAAATCACATTTCCAACAGCAGTATCAAGCTCAACAAATTTACTGTCAAGGCCTGAAAGTGTAAGGAAAAGAGCACTCCCCACATAATCAACCCTTTCTAACAAGAAGGTAGCAGCATCTATAACCCCATATTCCTGACACAGGTGTAGACAGTGTTCCACACGATAGCTATCATAGGTCTCAAGGAATTTGAGAACTGAACCAGGTTCATACTGACATAATAGCTGCAAAAGTGATATGCAAAACATTCAGTACCTTAGGTGCTATCACCAAATAGAGCAGTGCTACCAGGAAATCTATTCAATAACTAAAACTAAAGTAAGCCATTAAGAGGCCATAACAATAACCACCCTTTATGGTGCAGAATCTGCATAGTCTAGAAATATGTATACAAGGAGTATGATATATGGCCCAATGATGAGCAGACTGATGAAACAAGATCTTTATTAGTTTATTGCCAACCCAAAATCATTGTCACATATAAAGTGGGGGTGGGGGAAGACATTTAGAGTTGACAATAGCTATATAACAAGAAGTTCAAAGACCATAGGATAAGACTGAACAAACACATTCATTTGACATTGGGGGAAAGAAAACATTCAACCGCCTCATATTTCAATTTAGGCTAAATTACATCTTGGTCCCTCCAAGTTTGAATTTGTTGTGAGTTTCGTCTCTACAGTGACACTATGAGCGATTTCATCCTAAAGTTTCAAACTGTTATCAATGTGGTAGTTCCAATTCCTTTAACCAAGTGCCATCAAATGTCATGAGCTGTATGTAACACCAAAATGTTGCCGTTAATGTTTTAGTGAAAATTCCATATAAAAATAATAATAATTTGTGAGAAAAACTATATAAAAATGCTATAAAAAAGAAGAAGAGAGAGGAAGTTAGAAGGGAAAAGAAAAGAGCAGGTAAATCCAAAAAACTCAGAATTTTAAGGAAAATAATACGGTAAATTTCCTAGGCATCATGTTCTCTAACATCCTCGATTCCCTCAACTCCAGTCCTAGAACCTTCTTTGCAGTCAAGTTTTCCCTTCTCTTCGCCCAGATCGCCTTTTCTTTGATTCTTCTTTCTGCCTCTCATTCAATTCCATCTCTCTCACCATCCTCACTGCCTTCTTCTACACCAAGACAAATTTCTTGATAGCTCTAGGCCTCGCTTCAGTTCAAGTGGATTCACATCTAGAACACTTCAATAGTCCTTGTGCTCCAATTCCTTTTGTTCACATAGGTGCCTTCAGCTGCTTTTATGCTTTTCACTTGGACCACCATCTTCTTGGTTGGTATGAACAATGCCTAGCCTTTTTCCCCTTTTTCCCTTTTTTGGGTGGGGAAGGGGGTAAGTTCTTAAAATTATTCATGGTAACTACATATTCTATTGCCTTTCCTCCATACCTTGAGTTTCATTCATTAAGATCAAGCAGGATGTGAAGTACCATGGCAGAGAGGTCCTGACAATAACTTTAATTTTTGGTTTGCTACCAATTTGTTTTCTTACATTGTCTCTAACAGTATCTTTTTTCTTTTAAAGAATCTCTTTTTTTTTTTTGTTACAAAAAATTTCACCAAGATGACATAGTTTGATGACTCTTAGTGTGTGTTTGGCAAAAATTATATTTGCCAACTTATTTTACTATTTAGCTTATTTTTGCTACTATTTATGGCCCCACTGTACTTTTTGGTACTATTCATAGATCCCACTGTACTATTTCAGCTAACTTTTACCTTTATTTACAGTACTTTCAGCAAAAATATTTAAATGTCAGCAAAATAAGTGGATCCCAAACAGACCCTTAACTGAGTTAGACAGGGGGCTATATTGACAACAATCTAAAACTTTTCGGATGAAATTGCAAAAAGTAGAACTATAGGGACCAAAATGACAAGAAGTCTGAACTTAAAGGGAGTAAAATGAATTCTAGCTTGAATTATAAATATAGTTGTAAAAGTGCTCACCTCCAAATAAAGCTCAATCATATCATCAGTCACTTCAACCGGATCATTATGCATTAACTTGGGGAAATCAGAGATTTTTTCCAAGTAAGCCTCAAGTCCTTTTGACTGATCCTTCAACCTTATTCCATCAGAAGGATCCACAAAATCATCTCGTCTTAAAGAAGAAAAATTGAGAGTGCCAGATAAGTGAACCTCAATGACCGTTTTTAAATAAAGGAATTGGCTTCTTGGATGAGAGCGGAGTTCAGACAGGATATGCAAAACTTCTTTGTTGAAATGACCAATGAACAACAAGAATGTTCCCTCTCTGCAAAGGATAAACAAATGCAAGAGATTGCAGAATAAATTAATTTCTGCACAACAAAAGATCATATGTACCATTTAAACAAGATCCCCAGATAATTTCAAAAAAAAAAAGCATTACCTGCTTAAATCAACCAACTCAGGTATACGAGAAATGACCGCTGATTGAAAAATAGCACGTTCATTATCACTCAGCTGTAATAATGTTTTGTTGATAAAGGAGAAAGCATGAATGGGTTCATCTACATCCTTCATGTAGCTATCCAAAGCAGCAAGATACTCATGTCTGATAGTATGAATGAAGCCACAAACCTATAAAATTACAACAGAGCTAATATTACAGATAAGAAAAACAGAGGATTTCTAGATTGCAGCAATATGCTTCCCAGGTAAACATCATAAGATATATATTTAAATATACCTGGTAAAATTGTGCTTTCTCACATGGGCCTAATACAGAAGAAGCATTCCAGTCAATCTCAGGCACTACTTCTAGAAGGGCAAGCACCTGCTTCTCCCTTCTTGTTGAAGTTATGTGATGTGAGGAAACACTAGTTGGAAAGTTATTTTGTGATGTCAAGTATTCTAAAATCTGACTCAGGACACTTCTCAAGACATTAGCTCTTTCACATGCAACATAGTATGCTATAAACTCAAACATATGGCCTATGTCTTTCTTAGAAGGCCATTCTTCAACCAATCCACTGACATCTTCACTATCTGACCTCTCTGTTTGGGAAATGTCCCTATTAAGAATACAAATAAGAGAGTTCACTGTATCTTGGGCCAATATATTTTGACATCCATTGTCATTCTCTATTTTTGGCTCCGTATTTTTATCTGCTGAATCATGCGATGAAAGTTTGGGTTTTGGGATTTCATCTTCTACAAAAGCACATCTCAGAACATCTAAAGTAGCTTCAGTATCTAACTGTAAGAGATGATACAGGTTCAAGTATGCTCCTCCAGATGATAAGCTTGAAACAGCTTTTGAGTTAGGGGCATCAGAATGTTCTAACAGAAACTGCAGAAGTTCTGTTCTAAGAGATGGCAAGCGTGTAGGGGGCAGAGTTCCTTGTCCTGCAAAAGGGAAACTTTTTGCTTCAATGTTTCTAAATCAATTCCATCCTGCATACATTGAAACGAAGCTGTACAAGTGATACAGCTTCAAAACATGTGGATTGTAAAAAGAAACAAGGTATTCTTGCTTTGATGCCTCACACTCATTTCATAGCATCTAAACACCATTCAAGAATTATGTAAACTCCCATAAACACTAAAAGATGAAACCAAACAGGTTGCCATTCTTTATCAATAGTAAGTTGTCTAAAAAAATTTACCAAATAGAGTCATAATACTGGTTTCAAGCTGTACAATGAATTGGCTTATTAGAAAAAGGCCTTGTTCTTCCAGAGTCAGTAACCAGTACAGATAGATATATATATATATATATATATATATGTATGTATGTGTGTATATATATATATATATATATATTACTGACAAAACAAATACAGATACAAATATCACCACTTAAAAACCGCACATTGAAAAGATAACAGTAGCATGTTTAAAGAATGAATCCGAATTTGATAAGGATGTGGTGCAAAACCCATGGTTTTCACCATCCAATCAATGCCACATCAGATTTGTGCGATAACAAGCATAAGCCCCACTACACACAATCCAAATCACATTAAAATCCTCAAATTAAAAATAAATAAATAAAAGCCTTTAGAATAGAGGAGTCGCTCACCACATCATAATTGTCACAAGACTGCAATCCAACTCACCCAATAAGTACCAATAACCATCACTGACCACCACACCAGGACCCTCCACCATATCCATAACATGAAACAAACCCATTAATTCCAGCCACTGTGCATGGTGGCCAAATTACTTTTGCCCACCTAGAACCCCCTTGACTGTCGCCCTGGAGAGATGGCTGAGGTTAACTAGAGAGAAAGGGAATTTGCAGCAAATGAGAGAAAAAGTGTGATTCTGAGGAGGGTATAGTGTGATTCTTGGGAACTTGGAATAATATGGGGTGTTGAAGAATGCAATGGGAGGAACAGTATGATTCTGATTCTGACAAGGCTTATGAGGATGAGAAAAATGGAGTTTACAGTGGTTGGGTTTGGAGCAGGGAGATGGCAATTGCAACAAATGCTTGCAGATTGTTATGGAATCATCAAAAGGTTTTTTCTATTGAACGAAATTCAGACAACACCAACAACACCAACATCGATCCAGCGACTTCTCAGTGTGTTCAGAGTCTTCAGATGACAGTAATTTTTTTTATCGGTTTGTTTGTTTTCTTAATAAATATTTGATTATATTAGCTTTTAATGGGTTGTTATCATATGTGCTAGTCACTATGCTTTCATTTTAAAAATCTGACAGTGTCAATATTTTATTGGAGGATGTAAATAGGGTCTTTTACGTCACATCCTTATTGAATTTAATCTCCTAAAGAATTACATAAGAACCGTAAGAAAGTAGTAACACAGCTAAACAAAAATATAACACTGAGAAATTAGTATGACATGTATACACACAACATAAAATGGCCAAAACAAATATTACAAGAAAAACAGTCACATATAAGTCAATTCAAGATTTATAGAGAAATTTTCACATACTTGCACAAAGGATCTTCAAACTGATCAATTGGAAAGTGCCACCAATAATAACTCCTTACCTGGAGGAAAAGCAAGACCTGAAAAGCAGTATTTTAGATAAACAAGCATCCGGTACCTGTAAGCAAGAACAAAAGGCAAAGGTTAACACTACAAAGTGGTAATAAAAAACCAACTATAAGAAGATAAAACATAAATAATGGTATAAAACAATATAATCCTGCTTGTAACACCTTTCGGTACGATTACCATAAGACTGCAAATAAGAAAAAGCGGTAAAGCAGTTCTCTCTCTCATTTTAATTTATTTTTGGGGGGCTAGGCCCCAGTGGGGGTTGTGGTAGGCAACCAATCTAAAGAAAATGAACATTTAAAGTGAGCCATCCAAGACATTTTCTAAATTTCTATCAATACCATACTGAATAAAGAAACCTCTTTTCAACTAAAGATATTCCATATAGTCAAATGCCTCAAGAAGTTTTATTCGATCAAAATTTTAAACCACCTTTCCCCAGAAATATTTCATACTATCTCTTTTTCTTCCCAGTAATTATTTACACTTCCAACCAGTAGAGGAATAAGCCCTCCCTGTTTTCCAGCACTATCTGATGGAAAATTATCTTATAAGACTTACCTGATACCTCTCACAACAAGTGAGACCCACACATGATGTGAAAGGGAGGTCTCACGAGATACCTTTTCGTATCTGTCACTTTTTGTTCATGATTTAAAAAATCATTACCAAATGAATATGAAATTTTTTTTAATTGTAACGTCTGAATAGCATATGCCCCCAAATGAATAAATCTTCACTACAACACAGTTGAGATACAAAGAAGCCAGAAGTGTGCTTTTGATGCAATATTTAACAGTTTTCGTTCGCGGTTTAGAAAATAAAAACCGACTTAATAGGAACCTTAAATTTGATGAATAACACTTCAATAAGGCACAGCTAAGATACATGTATTTCCAATGAGAACAAAAATACTATCACAAAGTAGAATAAGAAAATTAATGTGAGAGACAAAAGGGGAAGGGAGAAGGAAGAAGCAAGCTTGCACACTGATTGAAATTTGACTCCAAGTCTCCAACTCCATGCCACATAGGCCCAGATGGAGCCTAATTCAAACCAGCTGATTGAAATCTTTTAAGATTAGGGGTATTTGCAGCTCCTATAAAATTACATTCTTAATATGATGTTATACGTGCACATTGATTACAGTTCCTTAAAAGTAGAAAATGTTTCCCATAAATATTTTTCTAAATAAGTGTGCGTTTGGCTTCAAATTAAAAAGCCAGCTTATTTTACTATTTAACTTATTTTTGCAACTATTTATGAGCCCCACTGCACTTTTTGGTACTATTCATGGGTCTCACTGTACTATTTCAGCTAACTTTTACCTTTATTTACAGTACTTTCAGTAAAAGGTTTTCAATTTCAACAAAATAAGTGGATCCCAAATAAGCCTTATATCCAGTCAATTTATAAATATTGACATGACAACATTCATAGAAGAGAAGCAAACTAGAATGAGAAAACATGATATTAAAAAATCTTCCATATTCAATGAATAAGAACACATTATACATACCCAAGGGCAGCAGCACTCTCCTTTTGACTATTTCGCAAGACCACCAGCAGCTCCTCTAAAGGAGCCCTAAAATCATCCAATCCTTTATTGAAGAGATACACCAGAGCACCATATAATCCATGCTCTCTGCATAACCTAACAACCTACAAGGAAAAATAATAATCATTATCCAATCAAGTCAATAAATCATAACAAATAAATTTACTCCAACAACAAAAATGATTAACAAAGGTTTTGAAGGTAAGACCTGATTGAAATCCAAAGAAGAGATATCCATGTGAAGGACGCATTGTTCAACTCGTTGTAACCATCCTTTGCTGCTGTAATGTTCTACAAGTGCTTGCATAATCTAACAAAATAAAACGAAAAAAGAAAAAGAAATATCAGAATTTATGATTAAGCTGCCAATAAGGCTAAGCACTAGGACATCAAGCTATACCTCAGGAGGTAGTGATCCATGTCCTTCAATATATATGGTTCCAAAAACTCCAAAAATGTGTCTGGAAAATGTAATGAAACAAAAGGTAAATCACCGAAAGAGTAATGTCTAAGGACTGCTAATATGGACAAATTATTGCAAGTGAAGGGCTGCTATATATATATATATATAGAATACACACACTTCAGGCAATTAGACCACAACAGACACTAACTCAACCTAATTTTGTACAAGCAAAGTGTCAACACAGAATACATCACTCTCAAGGTGCTAGGAGAGCAGAATAACACTTGCACCCTTCCTAGTAACAAACCCAATCTTAAAAGGCAAAAGTAAAATAGAATATAGCATTAGAAAAACTTCATCACAAGGAAAGCTCTCTAAGCAAACAGTCTGACCTTCAAAGTTTGTTAAACTTTCTAGCCTCATGTTATGTGGTTATGGCTATCACAAATTGAGTTACCAAGTTTCACTTAAAAAATGAACTTCAACCTGGTCATCAAAGATCAAACTGCGTAGTAATTGAAGCATTCAACACAAGAAGACTCAGAGATGTAATGATACCTCTCTGTTGTACTGCCACAAACTTGGAGAAAATTTCATCAAAAAGGATGTCAGTCCTCTTGATATGAACACAGAATTCCACAGCAACTCCACCAACACGAGTGTATTGCTCTTTTATTTCAGAGTGCACAGAACTGCTTCTACTATTTGGGTTGTCCAGTGGTTCCATTTTCTCAACTTGGTTGCAAAATGCCACTGAAATATAAGAAAATACTTCATCTACATATGACAAAAGCAACTCCACAAGGTAGGGCATTATGGCCTCCTGTACAGCATCCAAGGTTCTAGGGAGGTCAATAACACCATGCACCTGGCCATCATAAAGTGTCATTGACATGTTCAGTGCACCCATCCAGTCACCCGCTTTCCGCATAACCTGAATCCGTTCCTTCCATGGGAGAAGGCGAGAAACGGCAAGATGCATAGGTCCAAGGATGTATACTGAAGCTCCTCTTACAGCTATGCAATTGTGAAAAGCTTTCTCAGGATTTCCATAGATATTAATAAAGTGGGTATGGTATGCAACAAGATCATCTCCACCATAACCATCCAGAGAAAAACTTGTTTGGTGAATCACAGTTCCATCCTTAGCAAACAGACAGAGTTGTCCAGTTGATGTAAGAACAACCAGTATCTGGTCAAGTACAAAAATCTCATTACATGCAAAGCATTTACAATTATTTACTAGGCAACGCTGCCTAAATAACATTATTTAAATACAAAAAAAGACAAATCAACAATATATGAATAACTAAATACGTACCTGATCATCCAACCAAGCCACACCTATAGCTGCACTGTCAAGAGACCATTTCCCATATACTTTTAGCTCTGATTTGATTAACTTTGCAACCTGAACTTTTCGGTCCCAAGCAATTGCGAGCAAGTAGACTCTCCCTGATGCTTCTACAGGCACGTTTTCTGTAACAAATTCATATATTAGAAAGATGAAATATCTCAACATAAATGCCCAAAATTCACTCAATGCATACCACTAGGCAAACTGCATGATTGTGTCATGCATTTCCATGCAGTATAAGGCATAGAACCCTCTCGAACCCCATCTGGCTTAGAAAGCTGTGAATAGACTTCCAAAGTAGGAGTAAGCCTTACCTGTAACATGCAAATGTGGCTTTAACACATTTTGAACAAGATATAACCACTAAGAAGAACAACATCAATTCACAAGACAAAAGGTACATGGAATTTGTGCAATCATTTGAGGGCTTCATACCACCAGAGCAGTTTGATGGGTGACAAATATGACCACACCTTCTTCAGCTAAAGAAGAGCCTTCATTAAAGAGCTTCCAGCCAGCTTCTCCACCTACTACACCTCCCATCATACTACCAAGACTGCTGGATGAAACTGCATTGTTTCCCTGAGAGGACAGGGAAGCACCTCCAGAGAATTCATCAAAAAGGACCGGTGAAGCTGATAGCACAATTCCCCTTTTTTGTCCATCAAGAAGACACTATTTCAAGTAACAATATGATCATTAGTTTGGAGATGATGTCAACTCATAAGCATATTATACATAGTGCCACAATCATAAATCACATATTAATGCATACTAACATTTTACCTGGGTTTTGATGGAGAACCTATTGAGCAAGGGAACAACTGAGAAAGCATGCAACAGAACGAGACCCTTACTATCACCAGTAACTGCTTTAAATTGACGAGTAACCTGAGAATCCTGCCCCAGAAATAATGTATGTACTACTGGTGTTGTATGCTCTCCAGTAATAACTTTTGCTGATGATGATCTCTGCACATCCCAAACAGTAATATGACCATCACCATAACCAGCTAAGAGCAGGTCCCCTTGCTGATTAAAGCACATGGAAGTTACAGGGGCATGAGACCTATCCCCTTGCAGACCGAGCATCGACATCTGGAACATAAACAGCATGGTTGATTGGGTAAAGTTATTTCTGTCGTAACTACAATGTGGCACATAGCAAAAGCAAATGTACTTAGAAGCTTCACAATTTAATTAAACATCCAGATGTTTGCATACTGAAATTACCATAAAGAGCCAAATTCCTCACTTAACATGTTCGATTTCTGTAACAGAAGAAATTTAGATATTACCAATCAATGGTATCTTAATGGATAACCATATACTAAGGGCATATCTGAATTAGAACTTTGTTGAGGAAGTACCAACACACTCATGCTAAGTATGCACATTATATTTATGTATATAAATCATCCTTACAGAATATACTCATACTACGTACGCACACCAAAGGTTTTTCTTTTTTAATTTTTAAAGCTGATACATTGTGTTTCTTTTCAATAATATCAAGTTATTTGTGTATGGAAATCATCCTGTACAAAATCAAGTATGTACTGCTGTTTTGTGTGAAATTCATTGGGGCATTTTAGAGATTGAAATAAGCAATTAATTTGATACTTAAGCAATTCAGCAAAGATGACACCAGGAATTGACTATTATTTTAAAGGGCACATGCACAACATTCCCGCTTGATTCTAATTACACCCAAAATATATTTCCTGGAATCTATTCAAGTTTCAACCAAAAGATGAACAAATAACATATAGAAACATAGAATCCTGAAGGAACATGAAAGGCTAACAAGTAAGAGCAATATAAGCAGATTAATGCAAAAGTAACCTTTGGATCCATGTGGTCAGCATTATAACCGGAATATTTACTGGGCACAACAAGAATGACCCCTTTTGACATTCCAATTGCAATATAATTAGTATGAACAGCCAAAGCTTGAGGGGAACCATGATCTCTCCTGAATGCCTGAGAAGAAATGGTCCTTGTAATAGCATTATCCGCAACAAGATCAAAGTATCCTAATGTGGTTGATCCTCTCCGTACGCCCTCAAGTCTCATTGGCTGAGCAGCTGCACCCTCTTCCCAATGCAAACCAGTAGAAGCATGCTTCTTCTCAAGCTCCTCAGCTAACTCCAATGGCTTCATAGAAGCAGCCCGGGATTTCTTCTCCGCTCTCTTACTAATCCTCCTGCTCTCCAATTGCCCAATTCTCTCTTCCGCAAGTTCAGTAATATCACTCAATGAAGTTGCGTCATCATCATCGCCACCACCACCAACACCACCCACCTCAGTATCTTTCAAAACATTCACTTGTTGCTGTGTTTCCAATGCCTCAAATGTCGATTCCAAACGATCAACCTTGTCTTCTTCTGAGTTCAAAATTTCAGAGTTCCTGTCAAGCACAGAAGCATTCTCATCTACATTTACATTGTTTTCGTCCTCCTCAACACTTGTTTGCAGCAATTCTTCATGATTACTACTAACCTTTAATCCATCTACTTGAACCACATTTTGGGCTTCGCTTTCGACCTCCTTAGCACTAGAACCCTCATTCTCAATCACCTCATCCTCTTTGGCATTACGAATTTCACTATTAGAGCTGAATTCATCTGAGGCCGAGGCCGAGACCGAAACCGCATCGGAATTTTCAAGAACCTTCTGGAAGGCAGCCCTCCTCGACTTGATCGCGGCGGCGTGCGGGGTCGGGAGAGCCCTGGAGGCTGCCACTGCCGCCGCAAGCGCTGCCCCCGGCTTAGCATTCGATCTCACACCGCGGAAAAGCGACGGTAACGGCTTCGAGGAAAAGTCTGAGGAGGGTTGTTTAGTTGTGGAGACTGAAACGGTGTCGTCGTCGAGGATTTCGTCGATTGTACGGCGAGGGATGGAGTTGAGGTTGTCGTCGTCGTCGTCACTGGTGAGAGGTGAGTTCCATAGGAAGGAGTCGAGGTCGAGTTCCATAGGCTCCAAAGGTCAACTATGGTGAGAGTAATGATCTTGGCGCCTTTGATTCTCAGGTGAGTGTGACGATGTTTGAGAAAGACCCAAAGAATTCAGAGAAAATCATAGTTGACGTGGGGGGTTTTTAACCGTCATTTGCCACGTGTCACTCCCCTATATAAAAGCGTGAGGATTCCAAACGGAAGGGGAGCCGGACCCTACAAGATTTAATATCAAACCTATATGAGTATGGTTTTATAAACATATAAACATTATATATTTAAATTCAGTACCATGCTCACAATTTTATTCACAAACATATTATTATATTTGTGCTTGAATCCTTTAATTGTTGAATCTAAAATTGGGCTTAATCTTAACTCGTTGGTTAAATATATGAATACAAAACAAGTTTTTTCCTAAATCAAACCAGGTAGATTTTCCTTCTTTAAAAAAAAAAAAAAAAACCAAGTGGATTTAACTCATTAAAATTGTCCCTACAAACTTGACTCATTTACAATCTTAGATATCAAGAAACAATTTTTTTTTTTTTTTGGGGGCAAACTAACCTAACGAGTTAACTTTACTTACCCATTAAGACTGTGACTTGAAGTTAAAATTTTCATTCCTCCCAAAATAATCAGTTTTAACATTTGATCTAATGATTCATTATAAATATATTAAATTATTAACATATTTTACTTTAAGGGAAACTGTATTATCAAATATTTTTTAAAAAAAAATACTACTCCAACTAAAGCTTAATTATCAAATTGAAAATTAAAAAAATAATTTTATTATTATTTTAACTTATTATATAATCAAATAATTTTATTATTAATTTGGTTTCATACTAAATGCATTCGTCATGAAAATTAAATAATTTTTTATTTTATGTTTTCTATATATTTTATTATTCAATTTTGATTATATTATTAAAATATTTTTAAATTTATACATAATTTTTAATTTAGTTGTGATTATATTATAAAGTGTTTAATTTATATAGAGTTATTTATTTATTTTTTATTATATTTTTGAAATATATTCTTCATTTATATATAATTATTGATTAATTATCTTTCAAAAGACAATGTTAAAATTGTAAAATAAAAATAAAAATTCAATAAGTAGTTAAAAACAACAAATTTGTCTTTTATGTGTGTAATTTGATCGATAGTTAGGGTGGAGGAAATTTAAAACCTGAATTTTTCCATTGAAATTGTCAGTTAAGTTATAAAACTTTTGGCAAGGTAGTAAGAATTTTTTTTTTTTTTTTTTTTTTTTTTTGAGAAACAATAGTAAGAAGTTAATATAACAAAAAATTGAGAATATATATATTGTCATTTGAGAAGATCGTGTTAGTATATTTAGTGTTGGCTAATTTAGTGTCAAATTTTCTTTGAAATTTGCAAATTTTTCCTTATATTAAATTTCATTTGTATTGAAACAAGATGATTGGGAGTTGAAATTGGAATTGTAGAAGTTGGAATTTTGTTTGAGAGAAATTCCCATGTTAGGTGAGTTTCCAGTGAACATGATAGTTTCAAAAATCATTAAGTCAAAAAGTCTAGCTTGTATCTCGCCTAACGCTCACTCAAGTGAGTTGGCACTTGAGAGAGATTAAATTCATTATTGATTATATATGTTTTTTATACTGCAATCAATTGTCATTCACAAGAATTAAATCATTAGTATAGTGATTGTTGAAAACGGAACTTCATTATTATGAGCATAACGTAGCAAAACACATTTATGTGAGAGGGAAGAAATATACCTTCGGAATACCCAATAATGGTCCTAGCAGAACATATAAATGGTTGTAGTTTTTGTATTAAGAAATCGTGACTTGTGACTTTCATTTTGTTTATATATATATTTTTAAGAGAGTTTCAAACTTATGTCGTCCGCTCCTGATGATAACTCTTTATCATCAGACCAAGATACCAATCGGTTTTTGGTGTAGGTGGGAACTCTTGTTCAACCATTAGAGATTTTATCAATTGAGCTAACTGGAACCCACTATTTATATATATTTTTAAAATTGAATAAATGCTAATTTTATTATTCGCTACTAGTATGATCGTACAATGCGTGAATTAATTAACACTTTATGCAAAAGGAAAAAAGACATTTTACAAATATGGTATATGATGTATTAATTTATTGAGTTTGGTGAATCTCCTTTTGTTTTAATGAAAAATTGTCATATCATCCACTAACTAAATAAAATGTTGAGATTGAAACTCATTATTACTTGCCTATTGTGTATTTAAAACAAAATGACATTTCCAGTTAAAAAAGTACTGGAGGTAAGTCAAACCCTAATTTATTTATATAATTTTAGTATATTTATTATTCTTAAATGTATTTGGTCCCCAAAAATAAAATATAATATATATCTTATTTTTAAAATTTTATCTTTGACTCCCAGAGATAAAAATTCATAAAATTCTCGCCCTGTCCCGGAAAGAAGAGAAGAAAAATGTCTCTAGAATCTCTAGATGATGTTTCTAAACTTTGTACGCGACACTCTCTGTTTATATTTATTTGAGGAAAAAAAAAACAATTTAACAATATTTCACAGGAGGGTGTGAAGATTAGAGGTTTTATACAAAATCTTCATAGAATTTAATCTGAATAAGATATTTGCCGAAGGACATCTAGCTTAGTGGGTCTTTCCCCAATTGGGTCAAGTAGTAGGCATGTATTTAAAAATAAAAATAAAACATAAAACATAAAAAAATTCATTTTGTTTCATTATTTCATTTTATTTGTTGATTGATTAATGAAATTGACAACCACATGATCTCTAAGGAGAGAACAACATCCAATAAATGTTCACAAATAATCTTCGATGGCCAGCCTTGAAATCTCTCTAAAATAGCTACCATTTCCAGTAGAAGAGTCCATGTATATTACTATATATTACTTTTTTTTTCATGTAAAAAACAGAATAATATATATCTAGACTTCCAAAGATGATAGGATTTGGAAAGGCCATTAACAATGGGATTGCATCTCATAATGAATTTGTAGGGGGGGGGGGGAGGGGGAATTGTTAAAATGCTTAGGAATAGAGAATTTCTTAACTAATTTAACAATCTTTTTTTTCTTTCCCTTATGCCTTATCCTAGAAAAAGCCTTTACAAAAGGGATTAAGGATGAGGAGCCCTGCAACTAATAGATCATGAAAGAGTTACTCCAGGGGAAGCAAACTATGCAACTCTAAGAGAATAGCATTTCAAATGTATACATGGATTGCAAAAAGTTCTGAGCTGCAATATCTCACAAGAGCACGTAGGGTTCTATAATGAAATTATTTCCATGGAAAACCTAAAGGGTAAAACCATGAAATGCAAGGAGAAGAGCAAAACTGAGATAAAGAAAGACGTAATACTTATATCATTGTTACAAAATACATAAAAAAGAAAACAAATTATATTATTATTTTTAATGGGTGAGGGGAAAGCAGAATTGAACCATGGACATCAAATACTACGAATGGTGTCACTATCACTGGACTACCACTTGATTAATATAATAATTATTATTCCACGGACTTAACAGTCCATGATATACCAAGAACAACCTCCTCATCTTCAGTTGTTGATGCAGAATTCCTTGTAGAAATACACCTTCTAGAATTGAGGACCACCCAACATTGCAATCACTAATTCCAAAAATGTTTTGTTGTACACCATCTTTCTTCTTTACTTTTCAGTATGCAAAAATCGATTTGCAATGGTTGGATTTATATAGGCTTCAAGAAGTGTGAGAGATCCTATAAATCGTGCTAATTTTATGATTATACAACAAACAATTTTTATCATTAAGGGTACCACTACTACTTGGGTAGGGTACCACTACTACCTGGGTAGTAGTGGTACCCTTATGCTTTGAGTTCAAGCTTATAAAGCATAGGAGGCGCTTCTCTAAGCGATGTGGGACTCTTGCATAATGAGCATACCCACACTCGTCAAGAGGACAAAGCCATGAGGGGATAGAAGCTCAGGACGTTGCACCCTAAGCATGCCCGAGCCTGCCCCCGAAAGCGGACAAATAGATTGTGTTCCCACTATATATATATATATATATATATATATATATATATATATATATATATATATATATATATATTATTTAAAAAAAATTAAATAATATATATTATTATTTAACTTCCATTAAATTTTTTATAAAAAAAAATTGGAAAATATTTTTCAATCATTAAATGGATTTTTAAAATTTTAAAGAAAAAAATTAAAAATTTGGACAAATTTATACTAAGAGGATGATAATAAAAAGAAACAAAATAAAGGAAGATAAAAGGAAAGAGGAAGAGTGATATCAAGGTAGAATGTTTGGGGAGATGAAAAGGTAAAGAGAATGAGAAAGGTTGGAGAAAGTGTAAATGTTAAAAAAAATAATCTTGCCCCCCAAACATAATCATTAACCCCTTAATAAAAAATAAAATAAATAAATGCCCAAATAACACCAATAAAAATTAGACTAAAATGCAAATGACATCCTCTAAGTTTGACTAAAATTCATTTCAGTCACCTAATTTTACTATTGTCCAATTGAATTTAATTCAAGCATTCCATCCAATTTCACTAAATTTTTGCCATTTAAAAAAATATCTCCTTTAATTAATAAAAATATTTCATAGATTTTTTATGCGAGACTTTTTTTATTAAAAAAATTAATTTTTTCATTAGTTAATTGAATATTTAATGGCAATTTTTTTAACAAAATTGGCAAAAAAAACCTAAATTGAATAAATATAAAACTTAGAAAACTCAATTAAACGAAAGTAAAGTTAGAGAATTGAAATGAATTTCAATCAAACTTAAATTATGAAATTTGCTTTCTAGCCAATAAATTAACTCAAATAATAGGAAGATTAGGCCAAACAACAACAAATGAACAAAATACTCAACAAAAAACCCATTCAAAAACAAAAAAATAACAATCCCTAATTTTTTTTATATTAAAAATGGTATCAAAAGAGATAACAATGCGGCTTTACTCTCTGGCTGCCTTTCTCTCTCACTTTCAAACTCTCTGGTTGCCTTTCTCCCTCACTTTCTCCATTTTCAAAGTCATTTCAATCCAAAACATAAAAACAACATAACAATCACTAGTTTTATAAATGTCAACGAGTAGAACTATGGGATTTGGATTTATTTCTTTTAAAATGTTATCATGAACAAAGATTGATTACAAACTTAATTGTAGCCTAAAGTTACAACTCCACTCAATATGCTTTTGACGTATTAGTTAGAAATGGTTTTGAGGCGTTGTAGAAGGAATAAGAAATAGGATGTTTTTGACAAATTAGTTAGAAATGTTTTGAGGCATTGTAGTAGCAATAAGAAATAGGTATCGAAGGGCAGGGCAGCCATAATGACTGAGATGAGACTCATAAGAGAATACCGCAGGTTCTTCTGGATGGATTAGCTAGTTTTGACCACATAAATTAGTACAACAAAAGTAGTGAGGACTGAGGACCATCAACGCTTGATTAAAGTAGAACCTAATTTTTCAGTTGGCAACTGACAATTCCTATTAAGAACGTAATGCTATCGGTAACCCACACAGGGCAGATAGAAAAGCCTTCATCCATTTTGGGACGTTATACAAATGCTATTGTAATTAAATTAATAAGTTTCATTTGGAAGCTGCCACCAGAAGTGAGTAGTCAAATGCACATCATAAATCTACACATCAAGTTCCACCAAAGTACATATGAAACAACACTTTTTATCATATAAAACATAGTCTATGACGGAAAGAGAAAACAATCAAAAGTCCAATGCCACTTCTGGGACTGGCGAACTTTTAACACTCTTTTTTGATCAAGTGACTGGCAACTTCAACGCTCTCAAAGGAGGTTGGAACAAAGCAGAACTGTGAACTGGTCCTCAATCCTCACTCCTCTGCAGCACTGGCAGCACTTAAATCCACGCTGAGATCAAGAACCTGCTCAAAAACATCAGGTCAAACATTGCAAGGGTAGCACATGCAGTCCAGCGATTTAGAGAAACAAGCACTTTTTATCTGTAATCATTTTTTGAAATTATAACTTTTAATGGCCACAGGAATGATTTTACAACCTACCATTTTCTAGAATCCTTTATATATGTGTGTGTGTGTGCGTAGGTAAGATATGTATCATATAATCATATTGGACAGTATAGTGCATACTACGTAATTGCCTGATCTTCCAATCACCAAGGTAGCCTTTCATGATTATTCCTTGAAGCAAGTAACTCTAACCTAGATCATGTATCATTTCTAGCAGTTCAATATGAAACTTTATATTAACACTGTAATTAAAATTTGTCATTGTATTGGTCCTTTGTTGATGTAAAGGGGCTCCCATTATGGTAAACACGTGTGTAGCATCATGAATTATCAAAATAAAAGATAATTACTAAGCATGTTCTTGAAATAATTTGGACATGGCAGGATGACTTATAAACGGAGAGGATCCAGTTTCCTAGCAAGATAAAAAAATTCACTACCTTCCCAGTTATCATGGTATACATGTTGAGTACGTCCAAGACAGTTGACTCAAAGTGTGTTGTTGCATCATAACTCTGCAAACATGATGATCAGACTTGTTCAGCTTGCATCAGTTAGTAAAAGCTACAATGTAAAATTGTGGATATCAACTTACAGTTGATATAAAGCAATTGTCCAAGGTCAGTTCATTGACTGGTTCGTATCTGTCATAAATATCAAAGAATATCTCATCAACAGGCCCTAGAAGGTCAATTCCTGCCTTAAGTTCAGTCCCAGGATGATCAGTCTCCGCCTCTGTTGAAACAAATGCAATAAATTTTCCCTTTGGAGCAACGTTGTGAGAATAAGAGCAACAGAAAAGATACCTGCTCAACAATAGAAGGATAACAAAATCAAGCTCCCAAGAAAACATAAGAGAAGAAAAGGAGCACCACAATAAATAACTAATGACAAGTCATTGCTCTAATGGCATCTGGAAGTCTCCAACATTGACTTGTTTCAAAAACCTTTTTTCTTTTCCTTTTTGGTGGTTTAATAAATCGTAAAGTGGTAATAGTGCGTAAGTAGGATGAAGTGGGCACAGTACAAATGCTCCTAAAGGCACTCCTTACCAGTAATATAGAGAAAAACTAATAAACATCAAAGCACCTAAAACTAATACTTTTTGCATGTATAATCACACAACAAAGCATAACAATTAAGAGGAACTAATAAGTTTTCCATGCGATGCACGAATAATATTGTGAAATTTTACGGAAGACAATTTTGAATAATGTAGTACATATATTATAAAGAAAAAGTAAACTAAATTAGAATAAAGAAACATATATAGGATACTTTTTGCATGTATAATCACACAACAAAGCCATAACAATTAAGAGGAACTAGTAAGTTGTGCGATGCACGGATAATTTTGTAATATTTTATGTAAAACGGTTTTGGATAATGTTATATATATACTAGAGTAAAGAACATATACATTTTGAGATATTAAAAATTATTTTAGTAGCTTCACTGTATATTTATAGCCTTCTCAAGGTAAGATTTTTTTTTCATAAATCATGAAACCAAAAATAAATGCAAAAGAGTAATGAGACCATGAAAATCAACTAATTTGTGTTGCATTCACATATATACCATGAAATGAAAGTATGCCCAACTCTCCCACCGTCTTCTACTCATCAATACTGTGACAATAAGTCATGATGTGGGCAAGTGTGTTCATATGTCTTATAGATGATTTAAAATTAAACCATGGTAGAATGTGACTTTACATTACACACCAAATATTCTCTCCACTTATATACCCAAAACAAAAACTATCCAATCAAATTACCCAAACCAAAATCATATTTAAGCCCCTAATTTAAAATAAATAAATAAATAAATTACTCATAAGGGTTTCGGCGTCTTGATGATGGTAAGAGGCTAGGAGGTGGTGATCCCTCAGATTCCTCGTCCTCTCTCTTTCAAATGTTTTGTTAGTCTCAGGTTTTTTATTTTAGTAATATATAGTGAAATAATGCATTTTATTTAACAATCCACAACATTTTTATGCCTCTCTAGCTCTCTTCAAAGCCTTATGTGATTAGTTATTATCATTAGTCATTTTTCTTTTCTTTTTTTTGCTTTTTTTTAAATACTAAAACGGTAGGTATGCTAAAAGACATGAAAAATAGAGAAAGGTGTTGTGTAAGCTTAGGCAATTAATAAGATAATAATAAGATTAAAATAAGTTAATGTGAACTTTTGGGCATCATTAAAAAAAATTAAAAAAAAACTTAATGAAAAATGTATAAAAAAAAATGTTAAATGCAAAATTAGAGCGCCACTTAGCAAAGGATATATATATTGATGATCAAACACCTCATCAATATGAAATTATACAATATTAATTTCACAAAGCACTAACATAGACAAGTAAGGATGGCAATTTATACCCGACCCGACCCTAATAGGTCGGGTTTTACCCGGCCTGATAAAGAATAGGGTCGAGTTTGGGTTTTTTTTTATTAAAAAAAAAAAAAAACACAAAGTGGGTCCGGGTTTTGGCAAAAACCCAGCTCGAACCCGGACCCAACCCGACCCGATTAGCATAAATATAAAATCACAAAAAAACCTACCTACACACACACACACACACACATATATATATATCTCACAACCCTAACCTAAAACTCATTTCTCTCTCAACTTAGCCGCCTCCCTCACCTCATCTAACTGACTCTCACTCTCACTCACACTCTCACTCTCACTCAGACACTCACATCTCATCCTCACCCTCACTCTCATTCACTCATCGACCCACCCTCACCCTAGTGGAGGAGCATAGATCTCGTGGTGGTTGCCATTTTTGTCATAGAGGAGCATGGGATTGTTAGATTAGAGAGAGATGTGATGATCGGAGGAGCTCTTGGTCGTGTTGAGGTCAGGTGAAGCCCAGGGGTGATTTTGATGGCTGAAACCACCGCCGATGGAGCTTTAGTGGTCTGAGTTCTTCATTTTTTTTTATTTTTTGGTTCATTTCCTCTCTCAATAGTTTTTGTTTTTGGGTATTTGTTTGAGGATTCAATATGTAAAAATCAGAGTGAATGTTGTGTTAATGTTAAAATATGTCCATAAATGATAAATGGAGTTTTGTTTCTTCTATTTTTTGTGTTTATTTATTATTTATTTTCTGTCTAAGAATCTCATTTCAGCAAGACTGATAACAATGTTGATTGATTTGTGTTTGTGTTTGTGTTTGGTTTTTTTTTTTTTTTAATAAGATTGGGTTGGATTGGGCCACGGATTAGGCCCAGAAGTGGCTGGACGGGGCCTGCGGAGACCTAACAGGCCGGGTTTGAGGCTAAAAAAAAGAACCGTTTATTAAATGGGCTGGTCCAGGTAACAGGGAGGACCTGCAGGTCGGGTCCGGGTATCAAAAACCTGACCCGAACCCGACCCGTTGCCATTCCTATAGACAAGCTAGTCACAGAATTTTTCCTGCTGAAATTACAGTGGCTAAAACATCCTTGGATAGACAAAGTGGGACAGAACCAAGGATTTAACTCACCACTTAGTGAATAACACCAACAGTGCTCTAACAAGAAAAACCAATTGGGAAAGTGGAAAAGTGTTTCACCATAGTCATCAAAAATGATAACAATGCAGAAAGATAAAGTCCTAGTAGATTTGAAAAAGCATCAAGCGTACTTCCTTTTTGTTTATTGGTAAGTTACACACACACCGGATGAGTCTTCAACCTACAACCTCATCCTCCACCTAGCACTTATTAAGGAAAGGAGGTGCCAGCAGCCAACTGCAAGAGCTCATTGGCAAATCATCAAACACACTTTCTATCCTTGTTCACTATTCCCATTTAAGTAATGAATAGAAGATGGAGAGGGATTTCCTGTGGATGCTCACCATATAGGATGGCTTGGGTCCAGCAAGCTCCAATGAGTTATCATGGTTGAAAGAGATGTATGTGTGTTTGTGTATGTGCGTGTTCATCATGCATGTATATATGTAATTATGTATGCAAATATATTAATAGATTATAAGGTAGGTTTGATCCCATCCTAAACAAATGGGTTGAGTTTAATATGAGTGTTGACTACATGGAAAAAAACAAGTAAATGGTAATTAATACCCGGCTCATTGATGACCCAATCCAAACCTGCAATTTCCCACCACTAGCAATGAATCAAAATACCATCTGGTAGATTGGAATGTGGTAAGCACTAAGTTCCCGTACTAAAAGCGGTGGGTTGCGTGTTTGAAAGAAAACTACTCCTAAGCAAAATTATTTTCACTCTCCTAGCTTTTGATTCCCCAAATCCCAGTAAAAATGTGGACTTTGTCTCTATTTGGCATCAACTTCCACGCTCAATTTTTAGCTTTTATGTACAACAATTTACTAGCTCACTTTTTCCCACTTCTTATCACTTTATTCAAGGTAAATGTATATTTTAGCACACTTTCAGCAAAAAGTTAGATAAGCTATTCCCAAATGGACACTTCATCTCACCCACATTAGCAATGGATACCCAGTTTTATTTATCAAATTTGTGCTACATATGCATTCCTATATAGCAAAAACCCAGCAGATATGAAAGGATTAAAACAGAAACGCAGTATCAGAACTCACATGTCTGACTTGCGACCCAACTGTTTCTGTGGGAGGATAACTTGCACTGAATGAGAATCGTTGGTGTTTGGGATTGGGTGGCTCATTATGGCAGTTGCCCTTGCAACCCTACCAACCTTCCTAACCTGTTGAAATGCAAAGAGATTTCTGTTAAGGCATGGAAAATTCATTGTCTTCTGTATTAAAAGACAAATTTTAGGTTCCATTATAAGAACCTACTTATTTGTGAGGTAAATTAAAATAATTTTATAAAATCTTAAATAAATTAAGAAATTACATCATTGCATGATTTGCTTTTGTATGTCTTCAATTTGTGTTACAATTTGATAAATAACTCAAAAAAAAAAAAAAAAAAAACATCTTTAACCAATTTCCATTGATCTGCAAAACAATGTGACATTCTAAAATCTTTAACCAAACCAAAAAGACCTAGATAAAAAGAAAACCCAAAATTTAATTGGATTGGTAATATTGGGCATCAAATTGTTAGACATCTCATGGTTTGAAGTTGACTATTTCGTCTATTGCATGGTGAAATTACAATGAGATACTTCTTTGATATCTCACACTAGAGAGGAGAGAGGTTCGAACTGTTGGCTAATATTTTTTTAACACCAACTTCACTAACCTATTAATACTGATAACATCAAGAATTGTTTTGAATTATCAATGTTTGAGTTTGAGTTTAAATTGTACTTGTTAGAGAAATAGAGTTTTATTCCTTATTAAGTTTAAACTAAACAAAAATAAATTTATTTAAATATAATGATAATTTTATTTAAATATTGTACTGACGTGGAAAATTGTAACAGTTTCAGAGGTTTCGGTTTTATATATAGATATATATAAGTTTGGACTAAACAAAAATAATTTCATTTAAATAAAATTCATTTTATTTAAATATTATGTTGATGTGGAAAATTGTGAGAGTTTTAGAGGTTTTGGTTTTATATATAGATATATAGATTATTTGGTGAAGCTAGAGCTAAATTATTACTTTTTTATATACATCAAGTTCTATTGTATTAAACTTGAAATTTATTTTTTATTTCAGTCATTATAAATATATTATAGATAGTATTTATTTTATTTGTAAATATTGTTTTATTAGAAATGTATATTAGAAAATATGCATCTGGATATGAAAAATTTTAAAGATGAAGAAAAAAAGAAAAATTAATTGAGTCTCAAAAAGGATCAATGAATAAATTTGTTATTAGTAATAAACAAAATACAGCACAAAATTTAGATGAAAATATCACAAATGAGCAAGAAATTGAATACAATAATTTATTTGCAATTTAATTAATTATATTATCGATTGAAAAAAGAAATGTTAGAAGAACTTGAATATAAAATTTTAATTAATCAATTTGCATCTCAAAAGGCAAGAAAAATATATTTTAAATGAAATATATTATTATATAAAAATATTAAATAAATATTAATTTAATTAATAGATAAATATAAAAAAATGTCTCATTTTAATTTTCACCTTAGACCCCCCAAATGTCTGAGGTCAGGCCTATCGATGAATGAAAGATTTTTTTTTATATATACCACACACTGAGCTAAGTCAGTCCTATTATTCGAGGGAGAGATGAAAAAAAATATATGTTTTGTTTATTGATCCTAACTCAAACGAAGAAGATTACGTGGTTGTGGCAATCTATTTTCTATATAAAAGATTAGCCTTTATTAAAGCCGGTGATAAATCTTGGCGTCATGTAACGAGTCATCACGTCACGTAGAGATGAGGGGAGGAATTTTACTTACCAACTCGATTTCCGATATTACGTTTTATAAGGGGCTAATCTATGTTGTCACTCATCGGGGCTTAATTCTTTGATTCGATGCTAAAGATGGTTTATTGCAGAAGAAGAAGCAAGGTAAAGATGGATCCTCCAACATATTCTAAACGGGCATATCTTGTGGAATCATCATATGGGAGAGAACTCTTCTATGTCCAAAGGATTTTAGATCATACATTGCACCATACGACCCATTTCAAGGTCTACAAGTTACGATTGGATGAACAAAGTGGTGAGGTGATGGACCGTATCGAGGTAAAAAGTTTAGGTGATGACACATTCTTTGTAGGTACCAATTATTCCAAGTCTGTCTCTGGCTCAGCTGCTGCAAAATTCTAAAGCTGGCTACCAAATTCCATCTCAGACATGACTATTTTGACACCGGTTTATTCAGTGAGCCTTTGTAAAATATTTTTCTTACTTGAAAAAACAAATCTATAAAATTAATAAAAATATTTCATTGATTTTTTATGTGAGAATCTTAAAAAATAAAATATTTTTTTCATTAGTTAATTGTACATTTAACTGCAATTTAAATAAAAAGATAAAAAAATAAACCTGAATTGAATAAATTTAACGAAATTGGACAAAAAATGTAAATTGAATAAATATGAAACTTAAAAGACTCAATTAAACAAAAGTAAAGTTAAAGGATTGAAATGAATTTCAATCAAACTTAAAGTTTAAAATTTACATTTTAGCCTAAAATTTAACTCAAATAACAGGAAAATTATGTTGAACAACAATAAATGAAAAAAAAAATACTCAGCAAAAATCCCATTCAAAAACAAAAAATAAAAACCCCTAAATCTCTAACCATTCAAATTTGTAACTCATTCAACCCATATTATAAAAATAATCTCCGGTCTGATTTTTATTAAAAACGATATCAGAAGAGATAACAATGCGGCTCTACCCTCTGGCTGCCTTTCTCTCTCGCTTTCAAACTCTGGCTGCCTTTCTCCCCTACTTTCTCTATTTTGAAAGAATATTGAAAGTCATTTCAATCCAAAACATGGAAACAACATAACAATCACTACTCACTAGTTATATAAATGTCAACGAGTAGAACTATGTGATTTGGATTTATTTTTTAAAAATGTCATTACGTAATGGACAAAGATTAGCTATAAACTTGGTTGTAGCCACTCGATATGTTTTTGACCACATAAATTAGTACTCCAAAAGTAGTGAGGACTGAGGACCATCATCGCTTGATTATGGAAGAACCTAATTTTTCCTTTGGCAATTGACAATTCCTATTAAGACCCACACAGGGCAGATAGAAGAGCCTTCATCCATTTTGGGACGTTATACAAATGCTATTGTAATTAAATTAATAAGTTTCGTTTGGAAGCTGCCACCACAAGTGAGTAGTCAAATGCACATCATAAATCTACACATCAAGTTCCACCAAAGTACATATGAAACAACACATTTTTATCATATAAGACATAGTCTATGACGGAAAGAGAAAACAATCACAAGTCCAATGCCACTTCTGTGACTGGCGAACTTTTAACAATCTTTTTTGATTAAGTGACTGGCAACTTCAACGCTCTCGAAGGAGGTTGGAACAAAGCAGAACTGTGAAGTGTTCCTCAATCCTCACTCCTCTGCAGCACTGGCAGCACTTAAATCCACGCTGAGATCAAGAACCTGCTCAAAAACATCAGGTCAAACATTGCCAGGATAGTACATGCAGTTACAGCGATTTAGAGAAACAAGCACTTTTTATCTGTAATCATTTTTTGAAATAATAATTTTTAATTTCCACCGGAATGATTTTTACAACCTATTTTCTAGAATCCTTTATATCACAGGTAAGAGATGTATCATATTGGACAGTATGGTGCAAACTACGTATTTTGGCCTGATTGTTCGTTAGAGCAAGTAAATCTAACCTTGATCATGTATCATTTCTAGTAGTTCAATATGAAGCTTTATATTAACATTGTAATTAAAAGTTGTCATTGTCTTGGTCCTTTGTTGATGTAAAGGTGCTCCCTTTTATGGTAAACATGTGTGTAGTAGCATCATGAATTATTAAAATAAAAGATAATTACTGAGCATGTCCTCGAAATAATTTGGACATGGCAGGATGACTAATAAAAGGAGAAGAACCAGTTGCTTGGCAAGATAAAAAAAAATTCACTACCTTCCCAGTTATCATGGTATACATGTTGAGTACATCCAAGACAGTTGACTCGAAGTGTGTTGTTGCATCATAACTCTGCAAACATGATGATCAGACTTGTTCAAGCTTGCATCGGTTAGTAAAAGTGACAATGTAAAATTGTGGAGATCAACTTACTGTTGATATAAAGCAATTGTCCAAGGTTGGTTCATTGACTGGTTCGTATCTGTCATAAATATCAAAGAATATCTCATCGACAGGCCCTAGAAGGTCAATTCCTGCCTTAAGTTCAGTCTCAGGATGATCAGTCTCCGCCTCTGTTGAAACAAATGCAATAAATTTTCCCTTTGGAGCAACGTTGTGAGAATAAGAGCAACAGAAAAGATACCTGCTCAACCATAGAAGGATGACAAAATCAAGCTCCCAAGAAAACATAAGAGAAGAAAAGGAGCACCAGAATAAATAACTAATGACAAGCTATTGCTCTAATGGCATCTGGGAATCTCCAACATGGACTTGTTGCAATACCTTTCTTCTTTTCCTTTTTGGTGGTTTAAGGAATAGTAAAGCGGTAATAGTGCAGTAGTAGGATGAAGTGTGCATGGTACAAATGCTCCTAAAGGCACTCCTTACCAATAAAATATAGAGAAAAACTAATAAACATCAAATCACCTAGAACAGAGAGACAGAAACCTTTTTGCATATATAACCACACAACAAAACCATAACAATTAGGAGGAATTGGGCACCACATCGATATGAAATTATACAATATTAATTTCACAAAACGCTAACATAGACAAGCTAGTCACAGAATTTTTCCTGCTGAAATTATAGTTGTATAGACATAGTGGGACAGAACCAGGGATTTAACTGACCACTTAGCGAATAACACCAACAGTGCTCTTATGAGAAAAACCAATTGGGAAAGTGGAGAGGTGTTTCACCATAGTCATTAAAAATGATAACAATGCAGAAAGATCAAGTCCTAGTAGATTTGAAAAATCATCAAGCGTACTTCCTTTTTGTTTATTGGTAAGTTACACACACCCAATGAGTCTTCAACCTACAACCTCACCCTCCACCTAGCAATTATAAGGGAAGGAGGTGCCAGTAGCCAACTGCTAGAGCTCATTGGCAAATCATCAAACACACTTTCTATCCTTGTTCCCTATTCCCATTTAAGTAATGAATAGATTGTAAAAGATGGAGAGTGATAGGATGGCTTGGGTCCAGCAAGCTCCAATGAGTTATCATGGTTGAAAGAGATGCAAGGGCTTAGCTGGCCATACAAAGGGTAAATTGCCAGAGATAAGTCAAGGATGTTATCAGAAAATATGTCAATGCTGTTCACAAATGCTGAGGCCAGTAGAGGTGTGTGTGTGTGTGTGTGTGTGTGAGTGAGTGTTTATCATGCACGTATATATGTAATTATGTACGCAAATATATTAATAGATTAAAAGGTAGGTTTGGTCCCATCCTAAACAAATGGGTTGAGTTTGATATGATTGTTGACTACATGGAAAAAAATGAGTAAATGGTAATTATATACCAGGCTCATTGATGACCCAATCCAAACCTGCAATTTCCCACTAGCAATGAATCAAAATACCGTCTGATTGATTGGAATGTGGTAAGTACTAAGTTCCCCTACTAAAAGTGGTGGGTTGCGTGTTTGAAAGAAAACTACTCCTAATCAAAATTATTTTCACTCTCCTAGCTTTTGTTTCCCCAAATCCCAGTAAAAAGGTGGACTTCATCTCTGCTTGGCATCGGCTTCTAAGCTCAACTTTTAGCTTTTATGTACAATTTTTTAAAACCTCATTTTTTCCCACTTTTTCTCTCTCTTTTCAAGGTACAAGCATATTTTAGCACACTTTCAGCAAAAAGCTAGATAAGCTATTCCCAATCGAAAACATCATCTCACCCAGATTAGTGAGGGATACCCAGTTCTATTTATCAGATTTGTGCTACATACGCATTCCTATATAGCAAAAACCTAGCAGATATGAAAGGATTAAAACAGAAACGCAGTATTGGAACTCACATGTCAGACTTGCGACCCAACTGTTTCTGTGGCAGGATAACCTGCACTGAATGAGACTCATTGGTGTTTGGGATTGGGTGGCTCATTATGGCAATTGCCCTTGCAACCCTACCAACCTTCCTAACCTGTTGAAATGCAGAGAGATTTCTGTTAAGGCATGCAAAATTCATTGTCTTCTGTATTAAAAGACAAATTTTAGGTTCCATTATAGAAATCTTTTCCAGAATTCACCATTTACCTCAGAGAAGTTCAAAAAAGGAAAGAAAATGAAGGGGTGGGAGTATTAAGATTATTACCTTGTTGGGCAAGTATGAAGGATCACAGACAACTTTTTTGCACCTAGCAGTTTCCCCTTCTGATGTGACACCAAGAACTTGACCTACCTCATTGAACTCCACCTGGCATTCAAAGTCCAATCAAAATCAGCATCTAACCCACAATCTCATATACACCAGAATATGGCAAGTGCAGCTACAAAGTGTCAATACAAGATATGAAGCACATGTACCTTACACTCAGGTTTGTTCAACATATATGTCCCACCATAAACAGCACTAAGTCGTGCAAATGCCTGAGGGACAAATCAAATCAACATCAATTGACTTACCAAAACCAAAACCAAAATTTTTTTTTCTTTTTTTTTTTTGAGAAGTGGGGTGGGTGTTAGAATGAGACCTGGGGGAGCTCTCCCAATCCATACAAAGGATAAATGTATGGTGATCCTCCTTGAAAACGTGCAAGAGACTCCGCATAAAGCTATGACATGGTTTACAGAAACCAAAAAATAATGAGTGCAATACAAAGCTGTTGAGACTCTCAAAGACAAGAATCCGGGTTTAAAAATAAATATAAAAACAAAATAAATAGAAAGGAGCTAAATAAACCCCAGGCAGTTTTCACCTTCATTCTCTTTACGGTATCTAGTGCAGGTTCATCAAGGTAGCGATCATCTCTATGAAGTGCTAATGCATGACCGATAAAGTCCACAGTGTTGTCATCCAGACCATATTTTCTGTGAAAATTTCAATAGTATAATAAGTAAATGGGCTATTGGTGCTCGCTAGGTTCAGCAGATGAGTACCATCAACAATGCCATCATTTGAGATCACCTTTCCTTTCTTTGAAGAGATTAAATAAATAAAATAAAGTATGTAAACAGCGGGAAACAAGAAATTAAATTTAGGCTAAAGCACACTTTCGATCCCTAACATATAGCACATAATTCAATTCTATCACTAAATTTCAAAAGATCCAAGTTCACCAAACTGATGAACATGCCATCACAATAATTAATGGTGTGGCTCATTTCAATGTTTACCTCATCATCCAAATTTGTAATGACAATATTATAAGTTTTATTGATGAAATGACTACATTGCTCAAAATTAAAAGTTTTAAGTACATTGAAACTTCTTTAGGGACTATCTTGGACTCGACTGTATATTTCAAGGACACAAAGCATGGTTTGGCCTTAAATTTATTAGATCCACTTAACAACTTCACATTACACATTTATTTGCTTAAATTAAATAATTCTACAAGTTTCAGGTTCAAACTTATGTGTTTAAAAACATAGATGAGCTCTAATTCTTTTGGGCATAAAATTTACATTTTATAAAGAACTACAAAATGCCAAGCCACAGGAACTAAAACTCAATTATATTCCCCAACTCCAAGGACTTGATTTTTACAAAAACATATGGAAACTGCCTAAGCTTTTCATTCAAATATTAGAAGACAACATGCAAGACACAGAAACCTGTACACAAAGGCAAGAGCAAGAGCTTACGCTATCAGTTCTCTAGTTGTCACTCTAGTCAAGTCCATCCCGTCATGTGTTTTGGGATCGGTCTCATTATAATCTTGAACATAAATGAAGAACTTACGAGCACGGCGCTTTTCAAATATACCCATCAGTGGGGATTTGAGTGCCTCCATGTCAGTTGCTGGAACCTTGTGAACCTATAGCCATGGATTTACTCACCAAATCAAGTTAAGATCAAATAAATATTTAAAAGCTACGTAAAATGCATTTTCCAACATCTTAAGAAAATTATTATACCTTTCCTTTATTGTAGACAAAGCTGCCATCAACAGCTTTGAAGTACAAATACTTAGTAACATCTGTATGAATGAGGACACGAACAAGAGTGCCATTTGCCATCATAAACTAGCCAATCAAAAATTATTCAATACATTAGAAAACTTGTATGGCCACAGGTGGTGAACAAACTAGTTATAAGAGATAAAGAAAGATGACAAAAGAAACTGAACACAAACCTTTGGTATCATGTCAACATTATAATCCCTACTTGAGCCCAAATGTGCCGGAGGCTTATCATTTCCCCTGAACCTCTTCCAGAGCTGTAAATTAAAAAATAATAATAATAAAGCAGTCAATAAATACTCTTCTAAAAAATAAAGAAGCAATAATAAATTGCAGACTTAAAATGTGACTTCAAAAAAAATTTTTTTTTTTTGATAAGTGACTTCAAAAATTTTCAAATGAGACCTGAATAAGATTAAGTGATGTTGACTCTCCTCCATAATAATCATTCCTATCCATGTGCAGAACCTGATTCAAAAGATATGAATATCAATTACTTTGGTGCATATGACAAAATGATATTTGTCCACTGCTTTAAACCAACAGTATACAATATAATTTCTACAAAAATATGATCACACAGGCTGTGTGCTAGAAGCAACATTGAAAAAATTAAGTAACAAAGCAAGTACAAAAATCAAGCATATCAGGTAAAGAAATGAAAGAAAAAACACCCAAAGCATTTGCCCAATAACGCAAAGTAAAAAAATAAATAAAAGTAAAAGCTAAAAGCTTCAACTCATGAATCGATCTTTCAATCCCTTCAAAAGTACGTGCATTCCATTCCCTCCAAATGAGCCACATAAGACAATGAAGGATTATTCTCCAAAGTACCTTAATTCAGAGTCTATTGAACTTGCCTAACCAATTTGCTATAAGCTCCACTACACTACGCAGCATAACCCAATGAACCCCAAACAGTGTACACACCATATTCCACAACTCTTGAGCTACTTGGCAGTGTAGGAGTAAGTGTTCAACAGTCTCCCCATTCCTCTTGCTATCTTGCTCATGCAACACCGATCCATCACCACCACTTTTCGCCTTCTTAGATTATCAACTATTAAGATTATCCCCAAAGCTGCTGTCCAAATAAAGAAACTAACCTTTGGAGGCACTTTTGGTTTCCAAAAAGCTTTCCATGGAAAACAAACAGAGTTTGTGGGTCATAAGGCTCTAAAATAAGAACAAACATTGAAAACACCCCTAGGAGAGAGTTTCCAACACATTTTATCCGCCCCACTACTTCTCCAAGATCCTGAACATATGAGGTCCATAAAGGAGGCAACCGATTATAACTCCTAATCTTGAACCGGTCAAGTGAACCTGATATTCCAATGGTAGTTTGCCTCTGAGAACGATAAAAATTCAGCCACTGAAGTGTCCTTGTTACTAGCAATATTGTATAATTCTGGGAAGCTACTTTCCAAAGGATCATGCCAAATTTAATACAAGAACCATCCCCCACCTTAAAGATAATAAAAGAATAAAAGTCTTCCCACCCCTTTCTGATATATTTCCATAGACCAACCCCATAAGGCCCCTAGAGCACCAACCCCCCGACATGCTACCATATTTAGCTTTTATTACCCTTCTCCACAAGGCATTCATTTCCATAGCTCCACAACCATTTCCCCAACAGAGACTTATTAAATAAAAACAAATTATGCACACCCAAACCCCCATAATGAACCAGTACACAAACAGTCTTCCACTTAACCAAATGATACTTACTCTTGTGCAAAGGTACAACAATATACAACTTTATAAGTTCTCAAAGCAGTCCAATAAAATTGATAGTCATGAAGAAGGGATAAGCGATAATGTGGACTATTTGGACTGAACAGAATCGGCATTCCTTTGAGGATACTGGGAAATCTTTGGCTCAGTTGTTAGATTTATGCCATCGGACCCTCTTTGATTGGTCTCGGTGTTGGGGTCTCTCGGATTGTTCTGCACTTATGGATTTTCTTTTGTCTCTTAGAATAGCTTAGTGACTGTTTGTTACTTTTTGCTTCTTTTTATTCTTTGTTCACTATTTTTCCTTTTTTTTTTGATAGGTAAGTTGTTCACTATTTTTCCTGCTATTCCAGTTTCAATAATATTTTTTTCTTACCTATCAAAAAAGGAAGGGATAAGCAATATTCAGGCTGAAGATTGTCTCCCTTCTCCTCTACTCATCTATGGTGAAAAGGAACTGCAGAATTGACAAACTTAACTCACAAACAACCTATAGACTTCCTAGGTAGTCCACCTTTTTTTCACCTTCTTTTCAAATAAGTAACATCCTAGGTAGCCCACTTTGATGCAATTTACTGAGTTGACAACCTCAGCACCATTGTATTTTAGCTGTGACACGAGGTTTGTCAATAAACCCATTGCTTGCTAATAGGAAAACTATTACTACTACAAAAGAAAATAATAATAAAAATAAGGGAGCACTCACTGCCCCAAGTTAAATTTTTAATGTCTGCTTAATTTTGTTTGTTTTTATTGAAATGGGTATCTTGCATTTAACATCAAACCCCAATATTATAATCTGAGTAAATAAAAGTTAATAAATTGTTTTGTCAAGCTGTATATTTCAATCTCATTTTAAAAAGTTGGTGCTTAAGCTGGATACAATCATGGGTTGCAGTTAGCTAAGCTGGTAAAATCCCTTGTAGCCAAATGAGGGATGATTTGGGTTCGAATCCCGCAAACTCCAAAATCTAATTGGTGCCTTTGCCTAATAAAAAAGAGCAACCATCACAGGTTTATATCTAATCAAAAACAACACTTTCGTTTCAATCGCGTTGGAAAGTAGGAAATGATCAGACTCAGAAATGACAAAAATCCTTATCATCGACGATTATTGAAAGTGCGATAACAAAAGCCTGAATCATAGAAAGTAGATCCGATATCGATGATCAAAATCAGAAATCCGATTAACCCAATTGCGATCTTAATTGAAGAAACCGAGCAATAATCGGAGATTGACATAATAATAAAAAGAAATGAAGAATTGAAAGAGAGAGAAAAAGAGAACCTTGAGGCCGTCAACGGAGAGAAGACCGCTAAGAATGCATTCCTTGAGACCAGTACCCAACACTACCACATCATACTCTTCATCCATCGCGACCAGATTCCGATCTCAGATCCAAACACAAACACACAGAGAGAGAAAGCAAGGGTTAGGGTTTTGAGTTTAACAGGTCAATGAATGATGAAGATTTTTTTATATATATACTACACACACTGAGCCAAGTTATTCGAGAGAGAAATGGAAAAAAAAGATGCTTTGTTTGTTGATTGAGGAAAAGCTTTTTATATACTCCTATATTATTATGGGTTATGGGTCATGGGTATATGGGATGTTTTACCTTTGATACCGTGCCACTGCTACTTAATTTTAATTCATCACCATGATCTTGATTATTATGTTTATCTTTTTGTTTTGTAGGGAGTAAGGACACACCTTTTTACTATTTATGGCTTCTTAAACATCTTTACCTACCCAATTTTTCCTTCCCTTTTCCTCTTTTTTTACTGCTTTATTATGCTCATGACTTTCCATTGACTGGACTCTGCCCATATTGTAGCCCCCAATGGCCCATAAATGTATAAACAATTAAACCCATACATTTTTGTTTGGAATCCATCATGTACTTCAATCTATGCCCACAAGCCCAATGACCCCTTCCAAATAAAACAAATCTAATAATAACTCAAATTATGCTCTTTTTGTTTCAATCTAAAACATTTATGCCTTTAATGAAAATAACTCAAATGATGTTTGAAAAAAAAAAAAATTCAAGTCTCAATGAGTCAACGGAAATACAAAAAAAAAAAAAAAAAAAAGTTAGTTTGAAGTTCTATATGGTATATGGAAACAAATACAAGAAGTCATTTGAAAAGCCTTAGTTTTTACTTGTTTAGTAATGAACCATGGAGGGTGTGTTGTTTTAGGTCTAAAGTGATTAGGGAATGTGAAATCATTAGAAATATGGGCATGTTAAATACCTTTTAAAAATAATATATACAATGAAGCTCAAATATATTGACAAAGCTTAAATGTGCTCTTTTCTCTAGCAAAACAAGATATGGGATTTGCGGTTTGGAAGACGTAAAGGGGATTTTGGCAACCTTTCTTGGGCCTCATGAGTAGTATTACAAATATGTTTGAAATGTTCACAAGCCTGTAAGGGATATACAGCGCATAGGCCGAGTTATCCAAATGGTCTCACTAAGCTACTAAATAAAAATATATTTCTCATCAACCTATACTCAAAATATTATAAATGGGTTTGGAGAAATTCTATGTCCCATAAGTCCATGAATAACCCATTATATAGTAGCAAAAACTCAAGTATAAATTTTCTTCTATTTTATGGGCATGAGATTGTTCCTGTTAAACCAAAAATCCCCATAAAATGCCACATTAATCTTAACTGTTGATTATATTCTTGATATATCATATTTAGTAGATCTAGAGGCTGTCATTTCCCATAGAGAAACAAGCCAATCCATAACAAACCAACCAAATTATATTATTCAATGTAAACCCATATTAATTTAATATCCTTAAAAACCCATTACCACATTTAGTTGCTTCCATAACCTACTACCCAACACCTAGAAATCCAATCTCACAAACTAACCCATTTTCGCAAGTTATCTCTCTTAACTTTGGGGACATAAAGAGCACGAGAGCAAAGAAAAAATGGGAGAAGAAAATACATTCGGTAAAGAACACTAACACACAAAGCAATTTGGTGTGTATTGGCTTGTTTGTATTTCCTCCCTCTTGTGCGTTACAAATGTGATAGGGGACTAAGATTTGTTTGTAGTAGCTATAAAAGCATTACCATAAAGTGTGCCAAATGTCAAATATTTGGCGTTTGGCACACCAAACACCAAAAAATCCTTCTTATGAGGTGTTCTAAATCCTATAAATTTTGACACACGTGAACAATTCTATTCGATCTTTGGAACGATACAGACAGATGTGCTAAAAAAAATATTCATTTCCTCTCTCTTCTTTTATTACTTTTCTTTCTTCTCTCTCTTACTTTTTCTTCTTTCTTCCTCCGTCTGTTCCTTATCTCTTATCACTCCCTCTTCCCTTTTTCTTCTTCTTTCTTCTCAGCATCTTCACCACATGGCTTCGGGTTTTTTTTTTTTCCATTCACTTTCTCTGCACCTCTTTCTCTCTCTTTTATTTATTTTTTCCTATCACTATCTCTCTCTCTCTCTCTCTCTCTCTTTCTTGTCTATAGCCTTTATCGCTGACCTCCACAGCTCTCATCCAATCCCATTTACAACGAGTCACCTGGTAATGACCAAGTCTTGGTCCGCATCAACAATAACCCCGTCTCCATCTTTGTCGACTCTAGTCAGTACAAAGAAGAAGGCGATTTCGATTCGATATTCGCGGATGTGCTTAAGGGACTTCGGTGGCTAGGTCATCGAGGAAACCGTTGCTGGAAAATGTGAGGAAGGAGATTTTGGAACTAGGTTGTGGGTTTGTTTGATTTGGGATAGGTTTTTGAGGTTTGTGAATGTGGTGGGTTGTTGTGGATTTTTTTTTTCCCAGTTGTGTTGTGTTGTGTTTTGTGTGTGTGTGTGTGTGTGTGTTTTGTTTTTTTTTTTTAAGGCAACATTGGTGGAAGTGGGTTTGTGCCAGTGGTGGCTGTCGGTGTTGTTACGGCAGTGGTGGTTGTGCCGTTGTTGTTGTTGATGTTGATGATGATGATGGTGAGAGGAGTTAATATATTATTTTAATGTATAGAATTGAATGATAAAACATGTGATGACTAATATTGTAAAATGATGTGGTAAAATAATAAACTAGGCTTTTGGTGTGTCAAAATAACATTTTTTATAAGAGAGCTAATGGGAATGCTCTTTGTAAGTCATACTTGCTAGTGTGAGTCATTCGCCATAATTTATTGCATGTGCTTTGCATTAGTTTCGGCAAAGAGATACAAATCAGTTATCTTTATATTTATAGTCATGTGCGGATAAGATATGTTACTATCCCTTTCTATTTGACTACCCTCTTTTATTATTAGATGTCCTTATATGACATTGCTAAATACTTTTATTGTCTTGGATTTTCTGCTAATATACTTTACTTAGGGTGTGACAAATATAGGGTTGTAAATGAATTAAGTCATTCATAAACAACTCGATTTGGTTTAATAAAAAGCACGTTCATGTGTTCTTTGTTTATAGATGAGCCAAGGACAAGCCCAAAAACCTAGGCTTGTTTAATAAACAAGTTGAGCCCAAGCATAAAAAAAAAAAAAAAAAAAAAAAAAAGGTTTATGAACAAACTTGTAAATAATAAGGTTCAATGAAAAACATGTTGAACTTAGGCTAAATTATGGGCTTGGTAATAAGTTTGATATGATCTTAAAAAATAAAGTAATATCTTACTAAGCTTTTAATTAATTGGGAGTTGGAACCACATGTTTAAAGTTTAAATCAAATGAGATTTTATGTTTAATATAGGCTTGACAATGTACTTGTTTTGGATCTTGAACTCAAAAATTTTATATTGAACTTGAGTTTGAGCTTGATGTTAAGCTCAATCTCAGTTTGACTAATGAATCAAGCCAAGCCAAGTCAAGTTCAAGCTTTTGGAATATCTAGCAAGCTCAAGCTCAAACATAGTTTGTAGACTTGATTCAACTTTAAGCTGAGCTTAAACATTTAATACTCGACAAAAACTTGGCTTGTCCATGATCCTAGACAAATCTATTCATTTAATATTGCTAAATATATTTGTTTGGCTTGCAAACAATAGCCCAATGTATTTCATCATATCATCATCTTTATTGCCTAAGGTAAAACAAAACAATTTTGGCCATTGGATGAGTACCAAAATTTATTACCCCAAAGAAGTTGAGTCTAACCGTTAATTTATCAAAATATGGAGCATGTCATGATGATATAAATGGCCCCAAAATTTGGAAAATGATCTCCTCCTCTTAAAACATTTAATTCTTTTTAATTATTAGTCGGATGTGTGATACTTACATTTTAATTTGATTTTTTAATACTAAAATATCTAACATTTAGTATTACTATTTTTGTGTGTGTTATAATAAGTATTACTACTTACTAAAAAAAAAGGATGTTTATTCCATATTGGTTGTATTGTCTAGTATCCGTTGTTTATAACTCCAATTTACAATTACAAAAGTTAGGTCATTTTATAGTTTTACTAAAAAAATAAAATTATAGGAAATCTTATTTTAGTTGAAATTCGAATCTCAAAACCGGGCATCACCAAGGCACCAAAAGTACTATTACCACTGGCCCAACAGCACCAAAAGTTTAATTGGAATAAACAAAATTGGCCCATTTGGCAACATAGATGGCCCATTGGCCATGTCTGTGCTCATATTCATCCAAGAAAGAAATCATAAAAAAAAGCAAATGCCTTTCCACACTCTAAATTAATTAGTATTATTATAATTTTTTTTTCATTTTGTTTCTCAATAAATTTTGAAGGCAGCACAAACATTTCACTATCACTAAAACCGCCAAAAATATTCTTCCACTCTCTACCATTTGTCATTTGGTCTTGGTAACATAGAAGAAGCATCATGAAGGGGACAACTATGTCTTTTTAACTTTGTGAAACATAAATTTTTGTTGTCCCCATATGAAAAATAGTGAGGAGGAGGCGCCTATATCATTAAGCAATAAATGAAAGGTGCCAAAGGTGCCAAAGGAAACAAGAAAACAAAAACAAAAGAAGAGTGATGAAAGAAAGAGAGAGAGAGAGAGCATGGAAGGTGTGTAAACTGTTAAGAAAGAGAATATGTGTAATGATTGTAGTGGAGGGTTTGTTTGCATGTGTGGGTCCCATTCTCTCTCCCAATTGATCAAACTCCCTTTTGTGGTGACTCTCATTTTCATGAGGTTGCCACTAGCCTGCCACTCCTCTCATTTTTTGTTTAACCAAACTTTATAGTATATTAAAATAGGAAAATTGTTTAGTGAGAAATGATGCTCTCTTCCCACTTTTATAGTAGATCTTATTATTAATGTGAAAGGAAGAAACATCATTCTTCATTCTTTAAAAAACATCTCTCATTCACTACCTTTCATTAATCTTCCACTAAAATGGTTATACGGTAAAAAAATCAACAATACACTTATTTTCATACCAAATTTTACAATTTATTAACTTATACAATTAGAAATAATAGACAAAAATTGGTATATCCATATACTTGGGGTAAAGGCAAAAAAATACCCATTATTTAAAATCTACCCATTAAAATTTCTAAATTTATTGAAAATTTAATGTAAGAGAGATCTTTTTTATTTTTATATATTTTTGATATACCAGAAAACCTGTGGGTAGTTGTAAAATAAACAAATAAATAATCTCAAAAGCCATCAGAGGCAGAGGGTTTTTGATTCCCCGTTTCTCTCTCTCACACTTTCAGGTTTGCTGTCTATTCATTCATTTCTTTTGCTTTCTCTCTCTTCTCATAAAATCTTTTATTATTTATGTATTCATTTTGTTTTACCTATTTTGGCCTTTAAAAAAAGAAATTTTTTTTTTTGTTATTTCTCTTTCCTTAATCTTCTCGCCTTATATCAAACAGAGTCTTATTGTTTCTGGTTTGTTTTGTTCAATTGGTTACATGTTTAACTATTGATATGTTAATGTTTGTGTCTGTTAACTGAAATGTTTTTGGTGATATAGGGTTGGTTCTGGATCTCTCTCAATTCCTAAGGATTTTATATTGAAATTGAAATTGAAGTTGAAGTTGAAGGAGGAGGAGAAAAGAAAAAAAGGGGAGGGGGGGTTTGTTTTTTAGGGTTTTCTTGAACTGTGGGTCCTGATGTCCATGCCTTCTTTGTCTGATGGTACTATTGAAGGTTAGATTTGCACTTCTTTCATGGGTCTGTTTCTTTTGATCCATTTGATGCTTATCTATCACTGATTTTGGATTGGATTGGATTGGATTGTCTCTCAACAACAAGAACAAGAACAAGATATACATATCTATCTATCTCTTTTGGTTTACAAATTTCACTTTTTCATTTTTTGCCATTTCGTGTTAGTGGGCTATTGTTTCTTAATTTCACTGGGTTCTGGGTCATTTTCAATTTTGGGTTTTTTTTTGGCCAATTGGGGACTTTGCTTATCATTCTGTTTATTTGGAGCTAATTGTAGCCGGGTTTGAAGAAGACAGAGAGAGAGAGAGAGAGAGAGAGAGAGAGAGTAATTGGGGAAATTTTTTGGTTTTCAGTTTTGTGATGAACCCATTTGGGGTTGGTTTGATGGAGTTGGAATTCTGAGGGAATTTTTTTTTTCTCTTGCAGTCTAGTTGTTTCAGGATTTTCCTTTATGATTACTGCTATTGGGAGAGTTGATTAGGATTTTTTTTTAATTGATCAGGGAGGGTAGAGAGAATTGTGTTGAAGGTAAAGGCAGGAAGAGGAGATGGTATCTGTAGTGGGGAGTCAGGAGAATAATTCTGAGGACCCTATGTTTGTGGCAATGGAAACCGAAGTGAATGAAATTGACTGTCCTAGGAATGAAATTCGGGATTTTACGTTGGAGCAAGGTGAGGGAAGTAATGTTGTATTCAGTAGAGAAGGACCCCTTGTGAAGAAAGACTCGAGATTGTCCACTGGTTGTTGTTGCAGTGTCAAAAACCTCAAATCTCGGGCGTTTGCGACAGATTCTGAGGTTCAAAAGAATGAGAAATTTGGGGATGAGAAGAAGCTCAGTAGACAAGATAGAATCGAGCTGGGTCGGTTGTTTCAGACTGCAGTAAGTTCTCATGATTGGGAGCTTGCGGATAAGTTGATCGAGTTGGCAGATCCTCAAACTCTTAATGATGCCTTGTGCATGACATTGGACTCGATCTGGTTCCTCAGCACACATCAAGAGCTTCAAGGGATAACAGGATTGATTAAAAATATCATTGCAAATGGTGCTTACGACTTCACAAGAGCTGCACTTAGGACTTCATTTCTTGCTTCGTGCGTCTCTGCATGCCAAAGTCGAACAATGAGTCTTGCAGATACAGTCACTGTTATGGCCCAAAGGTAAGTGTCTAAGCTTAATATTCTTATACTGTTGATGAGACAATAGTTGTGTAATTTACCAACCATTTGAAATGATTTAGAAGTGTTTAACCAAAAAGATCATCCTGTTGTTACTTCTACATTGAATGACTACTAGTCTGTTAGTGTTGAAGACCATTGTGCTTTAATTTGGTTTCATATTCTATTTTATCTGATGTAATCTGATTTTAACTTATTATAAACAAAGGATGTTCTGATTATTACCTTTTTAACTCATTTTGTATTTGATACTTGTTGTCCCTTCTCAGTAGTCTTATTTGTACAAATGGAAGGATTCTTTAGTTTTTTATAAAACCAGAGCAAGCACTACCTAAGTCATTTGATATATTTCAATCTCTTGAATATTTTGAGGAAATTTTTTTATTGAATTTTTTGTCTTGTTTGTTTTGAATGCATTTAAAAGTTAGGAAATTAGAGTATATTAGTAGATTCAACAGTTTTTTCTTTTCAAGTCAATAACTAGATTTCATTAAACTTAAGAAGGGAGTACATCCATCTGTAAATAATGGCCTACAAAGGGTGGGGTCTTCTCTACCCAACCTAACTCAGAATCCACATTGTGAGCAAATTTCACAAGGGTGTGAAAATACCCATCTTCTCCACTTTGTAGAGCACGTTACCTATCTTGGAAATAATGGGCTCTTTTTGTTTCAGTGCTGCTAAGAGTGAGCTGGCATCACCTTCAAGCATAACATCTCTAATACCAATTTCCAGCGCAAACTCCACCGCTCTGCGAACTGTCAAAGCTTCAGCCTCCTTCCCATCCAACACTGGTGGTCCCTTTGGCCTTCGCACTCAAAGGCCCATAACTTACCCTGCTCATCTCTTATAGCCTCCCCACACCTGACCATTTCTGACACGTGAAAACAGTGCCATCAAAGGAAACTTTATAGTGCCCCCACCTCTGGTGGTGATCAACAAGAAGGTTGAGTCACTTGCTCCCCATGCTTCTTCCTACAGCAGTCCTGGTATTCCATAATATAAGCCACTGCCTTATTTGCTAATTTAGTGGGGTCCTGAATTCGCCCTTCTTGGATAAAGCCACTTCTATTATGCCAAACCAACCATACATGCATGAAGGCATTTTCCAATTGCGAGTGGTCCAAGCAATCCAACGGGTCCCAAACCAGCTCTTTGAAGGAAGCATAACCCCTAGCCATTTTCTGCATTTTTGCTCTGCTTGCCATCCATATGGCCCTTTCAGCTGGACACCGCCATAGTGTATAGACAGCCATCTCCATCTCTTGTTTGCACAGGTCACAAGTTGTGTCTTGGATCATCTTCCGTTTTGCCAGGTTATCCTTGGATGAGAGAATGTTGCTTCATGCCCTTTACCCAAAAATTTTAACCTTGTTTGGGACATTTAAACTCCACAGATTCTTCCATATAATCAGATCCCCACTACTAGATGAGCTCTTAGCGTCATTCTTCCCCCCTAGCATTTGTCATACTACATGGTTTGCACTTTTGACTAAGTAACCCTGTCCTTTTTTTTTTATAGATAATAAGAGTTTTATTGATGAAAAGAACAATGTGTTTACGATTGTAAACTCACTGCCCTTGAAACAAATACAAACAAATCATAAGGAAAGACTAATAGAGATAAGAAAATCAGACAAGGAACTACAATGCGTAAGCCCCCAAATACGAGACCACTCAAACAAAGTCCTGGCAAGCAAGGTCTTCAATGTATCTATAGGACTGTCAACGTCCTCAAAAGTTCGGGCATTGCGTTTCTTCCATACTAACCACATAAGGCATGTTGGTACCAAATTCCAAACCTTGGAAGAGTAAGTTTCCAACCAGTTCCTCCATGCAAAAAGAAGAGAAACAATAGTGTCCGACATCACCCACTGAACCCCAAACATAATAAGGATCTCACTCCACAAAGCAGAAGCAAACCTACAATGGATCAAAAGGTGATCCACGGTCTCCTCATCACACCTACATAAACAACACCAGTTAACAAGGGGCAAGTCCTTCTTAACAAGGTTATCTATTGTGAGAATCCCACCCCTAGCAGCAGTCCATAAAAAGAAAGATACCCTTTAGGTACCTTTACACACCAAATGCTTTGCCATGGGAATGAAATAGAAGGGGCTTTCAATAAAGCAATATAAAAGGATCACACATCAAAAACATCACTGCGATTCAACTGCCAAATCAAGATATCCTCACCCTTCGCACTAGGAATCCTGGCAGTGACATGCTCATAGAAAGAATAAAATCTCCTCAACTCCCATTCATTAAAATAGCGTCGGAAATGGAAGTTCCAACTCCTACCTTCCCCATCTGGTGCAAAAATAATCATGTCAGAAATCCTGTCCTTGTGTGCATTCAAAAGAGTTTACCGTCTTAATGGAATTGTGAGGATGGTATCAGCATATTCAGGTCTAAATAATTGCTTCACCAATGTTACATTCCACCACCATGTCTCAAGGAGTTGAAGGTTACATACTCTCCTCACTGTGCCACTAGTAGGTGGGAATAAAGCCTTAATAGTTGACGACCTGGGCAGCTTCTTATCTTTCACAATATTAATGTTAGGTCCATCACCCACTTTCCATATGCTTCCTTCTTGTAGAACTGGCCTAGCTGCAAGAATACTCTGCCACACGTAAGACATGTTGCCGCTCTCATGTGCTTCCATAAATGAACAGTGTGTGTAGTATCTTTGGCTTTGGACATCTGCTTAACAGTGTGGATAGTTTTCCATATAATTTGTGAATTGACCTTTTTTGTTAACCAAAAGGAAAATCAATATTGAGAATCCTTGAATTACAACTTTGAGTAAAATTCCACCTCAGATTGGTGTAAGTTGGCATTTATTATACCAAAGCTATTATCTATTTCCAACTTTTGAGAAGTTGTTAATATATTGTATGCAAACATATGTGCTGACAACCTTGCCATGATCTTTACTGATTAGCAGAACCTCTGTTACTCTTTGTTAAAAGATTTGATTAGTGAGAGGACCTGGACTTTAGTAAGTTTTTTGCTATGCAACAGAATAGTCCCACTCCTTTTGTTCTAGAGTTCAAGAGACAGATAATGGTCACTGGTTGTGCTGATTTTCATGCAGATATGTATAGCATGCCATTGACATGTCCAGTGTAGTCAAAGGTGAGTCGGGCGCTTGCCTAGGCGTGCGGGTGAGGCGAGGCGCCACTAAGGCGCCTCAAAGGCTCTAAGGCGAGGCGCCTTTAGTGAGGCGCTCGCCTTTAGAGCCTAGGTGAGCAAGGTGACCGCCTTAAGCCATGATAAAGGCGCTAAGGCAAGAGTCTCAAGTTTTTTTTTTTTTATTTTTGTTTTATAGAAATTTGTTGTGAAACCTATTTTTAGATTATTAATTTCAAAAGGCATGTTATAAAATCTATTGTTAGTTAAATTAATTTACAAATTTGTTTTGTAAGACTTATTGTTATATAGAAGCTTATTGTAAAACGTATTGTTAGAACTAACTAATAGAGCCTAAACCATGTTAATCCTATTTTGAAATAATTTGATAGACCTAATTTCTTCATGCTACACATTGAAAAACACTTCATTATAATATTATAATACACTAGGTACGATGATATGAGTTCTATATGTATAATAAATATATTAAGAATTTGGCGCCTCGTTTTACTTGGGCTAGTGCCTTTTTGTCACCTCACGCCTCGGGCGATACAAGGCCTTGGCGCCTTAAGGTCGCCTTTCGCCTTTGACTACCTTGGACATGTCATAATGTTTCATATTTTGTTTTCAATCAGGTTGCATGAGCGTCTTCAGGAGTGTAATGGAGATGAGGTCTTGAAGGCAGAAGCTGGTGCCAAGGTTCAAAAGTTTACTGAATGGGCTCTGAAATGTATAGGCTTCCATTCTCGTTGCCAGGGTAATAAGGATAGAGTGAGCCACAGCTCAGCTGTTGAGATCCAACTCCAGTTATCTGCATTCAAGATTTTTTTAGATCTTGCTGGCAATCATCTTACAGGGAAGGATTTCACGGAGGCTTTTGATGCAGCTTGCTTTCCTCTTACTCTTTTCTCTAGCTCATTTGACCCTGGTTGGGCATCTGGGATATCAGCAACTGCAATCCAAGGATTGCTGGGTATGTTGGTTGAGGGGGGTGCAGACAATGTCAATCAGTGTTTCCTTGAAGCTTCTCGTTTTGGTAGTACAGAGCTTGTGCGCATTTTATTGCAGGTATTGCTAATGTCATGTTTATATTTCATGATGATATGTAGTTTTCTCTGTCTTTTAGCTGGTTTTTTTTTTTTTTTTTTTTTTGGGTGTGGGGGGTGGGTGGAGGGAAGTATTTTGTTAGGTTCAACTCATCAGTTTCTGCGTGAATATGACTTCACTTTGTTCTTTATATGCATGAGTGTGTAGTTATAAATATCTTTAGATACTTCCTTTCTTGAGAATTAAGTGTTCAAATTCAAGATTTCCTGATTTGGCTTCAGTCTCTACAAGTTTAAAAATCCTCTATTAGTGGTGATCTTTCTGCATGGAGGGTAAGGTAAGATAAGGGAGGAACATGTTGGAAGTCATTATGCAATAACACCCAACCTGTCAACTGCAATACCTATTTGGTAGCATTTTAACCCTCGTTATACAGTGTCAAGATGGACATGATTACCTCAAATGGAGAGCTGTAGATGGACTTGACTTTTTATGGTGAAACCATAGATAACCATGAGAAAGATAAGATATCTCACATTTTGTGCAGATGAAGCCTTTTGTTGATTACCAGCAATGTAAAAGCAGTGACAAATCAAAAAGTACAGTGGCCTCTTGAGTTTCTTATGGATTTTTATTATCCTGCACTGCTTTTTATAAAAGAAATGGCTCTGCTTTCCAGTTGTCAAGGGTTTATAGGATTTTGTAGGCTATCCAAGATGTGTTTTTGTAGCTATCGTGTTAGATCTTGTCATCCCTATTACTTAACGAAACTATTAAGTGCAGACTGAGTTCATTAACATTACAATATGTAGTGCTGAGTTTAAGACTTACTGTGGCAGCACTTGGCTTGTGTTCTCCATTTTCTAATCTTTATTTTGATTATTGTATTAACAATCATGTTATCTCCTCCATCTAGTGGGTCTGTTGTGTAGTATCTATGCTCCACAGTGCTTGTGATTCACAATCTAAAAAAATGCCCCTTTAATTAAAAATATTTTTGTACAAGACCTTTATTATTTATTTCTTGGAAGCAATACCTGTCTCAGGTATTGAATGGTGTCCTTGACCTTTTTTTGATTACTTGAACAGGATATTTTTTATATACCTGTGTCCATGACCACACATACACTGAGAAAAGCTTTGATCATGGGATTTACCCTTCAATACTTCAAATCCACTAAATTATGTATCATTTATGTATGTTTTCTCTATATGTTCTGTTTGTGATATAATAGTTCGCTTGTCTGACATAGTTCTCATTTTTGTTTGTCAATCTGGGATATTTATCTGTAGATTGCTCAAAGAAACAGCTTGGATGTTGATGTTGACCTCGCTTTGGGATTTGCTTCCCACTACTGCAAGATTGGCACAATGGAATGCCTGGTGGAAGAGGGCAATGCCATTGCTTTTTTGGGCCCTTTGATGAGAGCTGCCGAGAGAGGTTGTATGCAGGTTGTTGAGTGGTTTGTGAAAAGGGGCTGCCGGGACATGGAGCTATGTCTTGCCCTCACAGCTGCCACGTCAAGCAGCCAAGTAGATATTGCTGCCTACCTTCTCCCACATGTTCCTCAACACGTCCTTGCAGCACTCAGCATTGAGATTCTCAAGGCTGCTGGCGAAAGAAGTGGAGGGTCCCTTGATGGTGTAGCATTTCTCCTCCGTTCTGACTTCTTAGGTGATCCGGCAGCTACTTATTCTGTCGCGGACAGTATCGCTAGGTCTGATGACGAGGCTGTAGCCCCCGAGCTAAGATCTTTTCTTCGAGAGCATTGGTCGGAGTCGGCTTTCTTTGATGGACTTAGGCAAGGACAAGAACATTACATGAACATTGTAAGGATTTTGAAGTGGGGTGGATCTCCTATTTGCTTAAGAGATCTTCCAGGGCCTCTGAGATTGGCAATTGCTTACCTGCCATTGTATAGAGAATGTATTAAGGCAGGTGGGTGTTTGTTATCCCAAAGGCTAAGAGGTCAACTTGTTGAAGCAGTGAGTAGGCTTGGAGGTGGGGTCTTAGAAGAGGTGAACCAAGGCAGAGAACTCCTGGCTGTTTTGGAGCATCATCTTCCTCCATTTTTGGTTCATACCTCCAGCCTTGCCTAGCAAGCTTTTGCCCTCTTTATCTTTTGGATTTTTGCTTCCTCCTTTTCTTTTTTTTTTCTTTTTTTGGGTCACCAACCTATATGTGCCATAGATAATAATAATATAACTGTTTAGCTGGGGATCAGGCGATGAAGCTATCGAAGTTTGTCAAATTTTCTTTCCATCATTTGTGGTTGGCTCATATCATAGTTCTCCCTGCACATTTTCTATATAGCACCTACTCTCTTTATATCGATAGTGCAAGTTGATCTACCGTGTAAGACAAAGTGCAACTACTATCAAATGGGTTGAAATATGATGGGTGTGTGTGTATATTGGCTAGTATAGACTTCCTGTGCCCTCCCTCACCCCTCTTGTTTTCAATTCCTCCATTCTCTCATTTTGTTTGTCTTCTCTATCGTCCGATTTCTGCAACTTAAAAATTTTGAAATCATCCAAGGGAGTGGACAAAGAAAAACTATCTGAAAAAGAAAAATTATCTTATGAGATGGGATAATAATATTGGCATTCTTCACATGTCAAATGTGAGAGGGACATTGTATAAGCATGTTTCAAAAGATAATTTCTTTCAAGGAGAAATTTATGTCTCATAAGATTCTTTCTCTCAAGAAGAAATTTATTTATTACAAAATAAAGATTTATCACATGGCCGGAGGGTACCTTTGTTTAGAGGCAGATGATGAAATTTTTATGAAGTGTCTTACAAAAGAATCCAACACCTAAAAATGTAGAGAATATACAAAAGAAAAGAAGAAAATGATTTTTCACATGGGTATTTGACCGTGGCCGTGGGGGGTGAGAATCATAGCCATAAATGAAGCAGATGGGAGATCTATGAAATTATAGTTAATTGGACCCATTGGTTTGGTAGTTGCTACGAAACTTTCACTATATATTATTAGCTTTTTCAGAAATATATATATTTTTATGATTGGGAAAGAAAGATTACCTCCCAGCTATTAAATGAGTTTATATACTAATAAAAAAAAGAAAAAAAAGAAAGGCTTTTGGCGTGCCTTACCTTTCCTGGAAAGGAGACCAGTCCTCCACCATTATGATATGAGAGGTTAGAATTAGATCATCAAACCCTTTAACTTTCAGTCAACACAACAATGCATGCAATGCAACTGACCCAAATTACATTTTGGGTATATATAAATCTGTGTCATGTGGAATATGATTCTTATGCGTCATGCTATGATGTCACTTTTAGCATATTCATGATCTCCTCCTAACCGACCCATGTGGCCCTAACCATTTGGTACCTCTCCCCTGTAAAAGCAAAAATAGGTATAGGGAGATTAATTAGAGTAGAGGTTACCAATTTCCTAATCAACTAAAGCATTTGTTCTCATGAAAAATGTTATCCCTGTTGAACTTAATTAAAGTTATTCTTATGCTTCTTTGAGATAACTTATAATTGGGGACTAAAATAGTTGTATGATTGTATCTTTAAAAATAATAAATTAAAAAAAAAAAAAAAATGTCCTCCAAAACTATTGACATTCCTATGGAAGTGTCTATCATAGAACCTCTTTCTCTTCTCGACCTATCATTTCTCTACATATTCCTCAGAATAATCAATCATGCCTTTATTGTGGAATTGTAGATGGATTGTTATAAATTTTTATTATGTATTGTAGATCTCCAATGAATGGTAATGGAAGATACAAATTAGACATATTTGGCAACTGTAGGACTGTAAACAAGCTGAACTTTGTCGAGTATTAAATGTTTAAGCTTGACTCGACAACAAATATAAAATTTTCAATCTTGGCTTAAGCTTGAACCAAGCTTACAAACTATTTTTGAGCTTGAGCTTGAGCTTGTCAAAGAGTTTAAAAGCTTGAGCTGGACTTGACTTGGCTTGAGCTTTTGAGTTTGTGATACAATACAAGTACATTATCAATCCTATTTAATTTAGACATGTGAACCCAACACCCAATTAATTAAAGGCTTAGTAAGATATTAGTTTATTTTTCAAGCTCATATCAATCTTACTGTCAAGCTCATAAACCAACCCAAGCTCACTTTATTTATTTATTTATTTATTTTTTATTAAGCCATATTGTTTAAAGCTCATATCAATCTTACTGTCAAGCTCATAAACCAACCCAAGCTCACTTTATTTATTTAGTATTTTTTTTATTAAGCCATATTGTTCATGAACATATTCATAAATAATTTTTTTAGCTTGGGTTCGACTCTTTTATTAAATAAGACTAGTCGTGAACCTGCGCGTTATGCTTGCTAATTATTTTATGGTGGTTTTATTAATTTTTTTTTTTTTTACAATTTAAACTAATTTAATAAAGAGCAATGTATTTCATAATCATATTTTATTTATTATAAGAACAATCATAAATCATAAATATAAATTTTGTCAAACCAAAATGAAAACAAAACCAATTTTCTCAGAAATTCAAAAGACAAGTTAACGAAAGTATTCATCTCTTAATAAGAGTTATTTATAATATTTTTTGAATCATTAAAAAGAATATAAAATTTGGAAATTATTCTTTTAGTTTTAAACAAACTTTCTTAAATCTTATTTTTTCTGCCTACAATCCAAAACACTGAAAATTGTAACTAAGAAAATTAATAAAACTTAACAATGATTAATTGGACCAATTAGGAAAACAATTTGTTGTAATTTCATCCACCCAAAACATATTATCAAATAAAAAATTATTAGTAAAATCTAAGAATTAAATTTCTATATATGCATTATTATAAAATAATAATAATAATAAAAATAAAATTACAAAAGCTAAAATTTGTCACCCATCCAATTATTTTTGTTTGGTCAACCTTTGCTTTTCTCTAAATAAATGGCATTATAGTGTACTTCTAATACAACTATTAAGAGTACTTTGTCCACCACAAAGGATTAAAAAATAAACAAAAATTAGTAAAGTCTTATAGTTTAACATCTAAATTGAGCACTATAAAAAATCATGCTATTTAATAGAAGAAACATCAATTTACAATAAATAATAAATTATCCAAATCATGCTATGTAATAGAATAATATTATATTTTTAAATGCTATATTTAATTCTTTATAATGCAATGTAATAACATTTAACAATCAAAGAGAACAAAAAAAAAAAGAAAAATCAATTTAAAAAACAAAACTAAATTGCATTAACCCAAAGTAGAGTTTTAAAGAATATAAAAAAATTTGAGAGAGAGAGAGAGAGAGAGAGAGAGAGAGAGAGAGAACCTTTTTGTTGTGAGGGAAAACTATGTATAGAATGGAAGAGATAGCGACAAATTTATAGTAAGAGGGTGTGAATAAGAAAAGACAAAAATAAAGGAAGATAAGGAGAAAGAGAAATAATGATATTAATTTAGAGGGTAGTGGGGATATGAAAAGGTAAGGAAGGGAGAAAGGTTAGAGAAGTAGTGAGAAGATAAAGACGTAAGAGAGGGAAAAAGGTTGGAGAAGTGTAAATATTAAAAAAATTATAGAAAAATTGGAAAAAAAGAAGAAAAAGATAAAGACGTGGACGCTGATGTGACTAAATTAAAGCGTGATAACAATAAATGCTGCGCTTCAATTTTTAGAAATATATAAATATAGATTAAAATTAAAGGCTCAAGTTTAGTTCATTTATAAAAAAAACATGAATAAATTTTTTATCAATTTTATGAACAATTTGGTTCATTTACAGCTCGTGAGTCTTGACGAGAAGCCAACTTTTGTGTAAAGCGTTTGGGCGGTAAGGAGGCTTCTCGGCAGGAACGAGAAGTCGTATATGACTATATGGTCCTTACACTACATTTCTTTTCTTTTGAATATTAGCCTTTTTTGGACTCCGTGAGCTGATGTTGGTGTTCAAGAGGTAGTCTTCGAGGGTGACTCTTTAAACATTTGCAAGGCGATCCAAGGCTCAGTTGTGGCTTCCTCATCCATCCAGAGTATTGTCCATGGAATTCTTGTTCAGCTCCAAACTTTCAGATCTTTTGATATTTCAAACGTTAAAAGGCAGGGAAATGTCCCTGCACACTTCTTGGCTCAGCATGCTTTACATGTTGACGACTTTCATGCTTGGCTAGAGGAATGTCCTAGCCCAATTGTGCACGCGTGTGCCCATGATGTACTCTGTTTTAACTAAATTCTGAATATAATGTAGGTCTTTCCATTAAAAAAATAAAAATAAAGAAGGTTTATTTGATCTGTACTTACAACTGTGTGTGGAGAATTTCTCTTTTAAGTTAATAGTATAATTCTCCTCTTTATGCATAAACAGTAAGTTGTGACAAAAAACTTTTAGGTAGGAACGACTCATAGCAGCCAAATAATCTACCAAACTGCGTATACTACAACTTGTTTAGCCACATAATAATTAGGCCAAATGGTACTTATCAACCAAAAAAAAAAAGGCCAAGTTGTTCCTCGCAAGTGAATGAACATGAACAAAAATCAATACAACTTTGTGTATCATAAGTCTACAATCTCTTTAAGAAATGCATAGTTAGTCTGTCAATTGGGATAAATTCTCATAAAAACAACCGTTTCAATAAAGCATCCATGATGGAAAGATACCTTGAAATTGAAACAATATCAACCAAAAAAAAAAAAAAAAAAACGTAATGATATTCAGAGAAGGGGATGTTGTGTTGGAAAGAAAACAATGAATAAGAAATGAAAGAACCGTCTATCTTTTTCTTTTGAACATTAAGAGAATTACAAAATTTGTAAGAAGAAAGAGGTGCGATGTGCATGTTTATAACAGCATTTACACATAAGTATAAGTTATATCCCTCACATTAGAAGGCATGAAAGCTAAAACCATCAGCACTGCTAGAATCCCAATAGGAAGCAGCAGCAACATAAAAGGTGGTGGAGGCAATGGTGGAAGTATCAAAGGAAGGATCAGCAAAGACACTGTAAGGCAAACTAGTAAAAGCAATGACTCCAAGCTGAAATAATTTGCCGGCAACAATCTTCTGCCGCTTCCTTTACCGTGTGAAAGAGTGCGTTGGAATTCAATCTTCTTTCCTTGATGATGATTTTGAGGATATTCTACTTTCTTTCCTTCAACCAGAGGAGTAGCAGAAACCTTTCTGGTTCTCACATCCATAATGCTGCAACTTGTAGAATGATCTTGCAAATAAATCAAACCTTTCGACAACCTTCGATTCACCACAGGAAGTTCAAAATTCATTTAAAAGTCACCAAACCCCCCCAATTCCCAGCACCCCAGATCAGATTGAACCAATGCAGATTGCAAATTGTTGAGATTTGCTACGGTTTCAATTTAGTGACACCTCTCTCGGGCAATGTCCAAACTTCAAGAACCTCAAAACTCAAAAACACGCAAAACTAGTTATTGTGCTGGTGCACACGTGCAATAGGAAATATTTTTAGCTTCAATATATATGCAAATCTAATCTAGGTACTCACAGAATCTGCTGAGATTGTAATCCTTCCACTTCAACAACACAATGTAGTTTGTTTTCCTTTTATAGACACTAATGCTGCTTTGATTCCAAGTTCAAGACTTAAAAGCTTCACTAACTAAAAATGCAAATTGGACCCCAAATTCAAACTATGTCTAAGAAAAAGCTGTTGCAACCATCTTCAAATTCTAATTAATACCACAAGTATCTGTCTGTACCACAAGAATTACAACTTCACTTCAATGCACAAACCATGAGACGTCGTCCCCAATTATCCAGCTGGGTTAAGGAAAAATCATGAAAAAAAAAAAAAAATTCAATCAGTCACAAGAAATTTCAATTAATTCCACCAAAGAAAGAGTCAAATAAAGCTACAAACGCATACAGGTTTAGACTTTAGAGCACAATACTGAAAAACAAAGAAATTATATAGATTCAAAGTTATTGATCTCAAATTATAAACACAATATGCATAGACAATCAAATCAAGAAGCCACCAACGCAATATACATACTACAAAGTTTCAAACTTCTGAACTCATGTTAGAACCAAAAGAGGAAGCTTTGATAAAAGGAAATTTGATTTTATAGAAACTCAAAGAAGGGTTTCTCCAAGATTTGGATTTGACTGACTCCCATGAAAGTCTTAGGACAATTAAGGCAAAAAGGAATAAGAAGAAAACCCAGAAACGAAATTTAGCTTTTGGTGAGGGGATGACAAACAAAATAGCAAGAGATCAAGCAAGCTCAGAATTCATAGGAAGCCCAAAAGAGAAGCATAGGTTGACACCTGTGATGTTGAAAGAGCTGGTGAAACCTTTGATGTTGTTGTTGTTGGTGGTGGTGGTGGTGGTGATGGTAAGAAAATTTCCAAATTAGACAAGAAGATAGAGAAGCCCCCCTGTCCACTTTTTGCATCTCAGCCCCTAAATTTCAACCCCCCTCCCAAACTCTTCCTCTTAGAGATCTCTTATATATTCAAAAGCCTATAGCAAAAAGACTGTAAATTTATCATTATCTAGCATAACATATAAATAAATTTTAAAAAAGGAGAATTGGGTTTGATGCTATCTTTGAAGAGGAGATGCAAGTTATAAGGAAGAATGAGGACGGTGAGAGAGAATTGTACCTCCTTTTGAAAAAAGATGAATTTTGATGAGTCTTGGGTTGTTACACTGTATTTGAATAATTATCATTACTATTGTTATTATTAAGCAGAGAGAGAGAGAGTAGAGGTTGGGTTGGGTTCAGTGAATTCCAAATTCAAGTGGGGTTGCTGACATGCAAGTTGCTGGTTTTGGAAACTGAGGGCAGTGTGTCTCCCAAGGTTCTTCACCCCTAGACTTCTTTTCTCTCTCTTAAAATTATCTCTCTCTAGAAATTGTGTGTCCCTCTAGAAAAGCCTAACACCAGCATCAACTTTATTATGCTTGTCATTCACATTAAGGGGCCCAAACCAAAGTTTTTATTCAAATATGAAATCATTCCATTCAATGTCACCACAACATTTTTGCAATGGGTCCATATTGTTTCCCACCTTGTTTTCGAATAACTTCATGTCCCCTGTCAACCTTGACTTCATGCATCAATTTTATTACTTTTTTTTAAACCATTTATTTTTGCCCAAAACACTCTCTAGAGTTTGAGGTTCAAAGTCTCTATCTCAACCATTTAAGGTCTCAATGCGTATTTACTACTTCATTTAGGTTTGTTTAGATACTATTTATTTTGCTGAAAACTAAAAACTTATTGCTGAAAGTACTGTAACAAAATAATTTATAAGCTAGCTGATTTTTTGGGATGAAAGTACTGTAATTTCAACTGAATAGTAATGTGAACAATACAAAATAATTCATTTGTGTTTTTCATCTTTTTGTGGGGTTCGTAAACAATAACATGGGACCCAAGTAATTTTTAGCCAAACACGCAAAAGGTGGACGCAAAATGCTATCCAAACACTCAACTTAGGCTTCAAATTTCTTTAGGAGAATTTGGCTTCATCTATTAACATAATAATAATTCTATTTACTATGCATTGAAATGAAATTTCTAGGCATTACTTGGTTGTACTAAATTTTGAATCCTTGAAGAATGTAATTATTATAATTAAAAGGCTTACCATATTTGAAAATGTTCTATATAATGTTTTTAATAATTTTAGAAGGAAATCAGTGGATGTTCAGTGTCTTAAATAATTTAACATGGTCCAGCTACATGAGTTGAACCATAGTAGTGGTCCAAGCAGTTTGTATTGTCCTTTGGTTTGGTATTCAAAACTTGTATCTATTGATTGATGGTTGTGCAACGTTTGGTCTATAGTTGTTAGTTAGGCAAATAGACATTGTCTTCTGGTTTTGGTGTTTGGACTTTGGACCTATAATTTGCTGCTTTTATTGGGTTGCCTTATTTGTCGAAAATGTGTAAAAATTAGCTAGTTCTTGTATTCGTTAGGTGATTTATTTTCTAAAACTTGAATGAAAATTAGGTTTGAAAATAGCAAAAGTTGGCTTTAAAAAGCAAGTAACTGAACATTTTGGATCTACACAAATTAGGTGCAAAAGGTTAAAAACTCACAAAACGTGTGCAACCAAACTAAAGTCAAATACGTTGTTGTAGAACTAATTTACATCACAATGCGCTTTATTAATTGCTTATTTATTAAAAAAAATACTTCGTTACTAATTTATATGTTTAATTTTTTTTGTCAAACAAGCTTGAGGTTATTCATGTAATATTTAATTAACTTTTTTTTTTTCATTATATAGTAAAATTATTTGCTCCCTTCATAAATTTATAATTTTTTTTTATTTTTTTTACGAATGGATATTTTGTATTGCCAATAAATTATAAATAATAATTTAATATCATATAAGCTTATTTACAAACTTACAAAATCAAATCTCAAGTCTATATAAGTATTTTTTTTATACCAATTATACAAATAAAAATATAATATAATATAATATATATAGTTTAATCAAGCCTTATTCATATAAATAAAAAAGTTTAATCAAGCCCTATATTCACAAGTTTGTTCACAAAAATAGTATTATATTTAAACTTAGCTTGATTAATAGTGGAGCTTAAGCTTAAACTTGACTTGTTTGCTAAACAAACAAACATAAACACGATTTTTCCCCAAAGTTAGCTTTTAGTTGTTCATAAACAGTTTAGTTCATTTACAGACTCAGCTCTTTTTGAACTTGTGACTTATGAGCACTAATAAATATTTGTTTTGTTTTCTTTTGTGAGTAAAGCTTAATTATTCTATTAAAAAAAAAGTGGAATTTCACGTAAAAACCAAATAAACCCAAAGTTCACCGTTCAAAAGTGTCAGTTTTCTACAATTGCGTTTAAAGAATTCCATGCGATAGACTTCCCAAAAAAAAAAAAAAAAAACTCTTGAAGATCTTGATCTTTCAGGTTACAGAGAAAATGCAATAATAATAATAAAAAAAATTAAGCAATTAAGGAAAGGGTCAAGGGGCTATTGTTTCCGTTAATTCCAAGGACATCTATTTTTAGAAGCAAAGCATCTTTTTGTTTTAAAAAGTCGGCATAAACTGATAAAAAAAAAAAAAAAAGTCGGCATAAAAAGATAAGCATATTGCATTTGCAAGACACCTTAGATTGATGGGATGAAATATATAATTCAAATTCTACTTTTTTTAGAGGGAAATAAATAAAGAAATAACGCCTAGTGGTAGTGGTGGTTCTTTAAATAAACACCTACTGTGTACAACTAAATTTATATATACAATGCAAAAACAATAAGTTTAGGGGCTCAATAGTTGTACTGTGATAAATGCATAATAAAAGTAATATAAATTGTGGATCTAATAAAAAAAATATTATTCTAATCTCAACCGATTATATCAATAATTATGAAATATATGTTACTTAAAAAAAAAAGAAAAGAAAAGTTAAGTAGAATAGATTATGTGACAGGGCACAAGCAGATCCGTACCATAGGCCATAGGCATGTGTGAACTGTGAAGTGGACCTCTTAGTGCAGTACATTGCATCTTCTTGTGGTATGCAAATTCAACTTTGTAATTCCATCCTCCTCCTCGTACATACGCAATTCCTATTATAATCCTTGAAATTCAAACTATGTACACTGCACTTTCAATGCTCCATAGTCCATCCACACGACTGGTCTTCACCTTAATATGAAATTCATGGAACTGTACCAGTCAGTACTCAGTAGTCAGCCAAATAAAATTCAGCATTTTGACAGGTTCGTGAATCAAAAAAATGTGGATAGATCAGGTTCATTCTTCTGCCAAGAATTGTTCCAACATGTTCACAAAGAAGATTTCAAGACACAACACAAGTTGATGTTGTGGGCTGAGATTTTGAGGATTTCTTAATTGTACAAAGTTTTGAAGAACGAAAGAAATGCCAAAAAAAGGAAGGACCCTTCGAATATACATTTGTCTCATTACTCATTTAAATGGAATGATTATTGGAGCTAAATAATTACTATGACATTAACCTAACCCCCCATCACTTAGAATAGCTAGTAATACCTTATATTATAGTTGTTCTTAAAAGACAGCTTGATCTTTGGCTTTTGGCATATAAATAAAATGGAATTACTTTTGTCCTATAATATCACAAATGATATCAAATTTGGCATAGGTTTTGGAACCACTCCTCTTCCAATTACACGACACCTCTCCCACTAGCCACTATATTCCACAACCCTCAATATATTTTGTCAGAAAAGAAATGGAAATTGGAAATCCATTGACTGCTTCCAAAAGGTGCAGTCTCAAATTAAAGGGTGTTTAGAAAAGTGCAGCTTGGCTGCTAGGTATGGGTCAACTATACACCAATTGACAAAAACTAGTATTCCTAATAATGCCAATGTTGTTGCGATATAAATCACCCAACACTCGGTGGGTGTTTTAATTAGCTTATTTTTATTAATTTATTCTAATCATTTTATTTATTGTATAAAACTACAGTTAATTTTTTGATTAAAAAAAAGGGTATGTGGTGTGATTGTGGTCCATTTTTATCACTTAGAGCACTATGTAGTTTGGCCACAGCCATAGCTACACTGCACCTCAATTTTGCAATCACATGTGCGGTATATTAGTTTTGGACTAGAAAATTTTTAAAAATTTTGGGCTAAATTGATGCAACCCAAAGTTGGTTTTTCCTTTGTTTTGGGCCAAATTTTAAAATGTTGGAATGATTTTTCTTTATTTTGGACTGATTAATAGTAGCACAACAAGTTTTTAGGTGTGAAATGACTCATCTTTTACAATAGTATATATATGTGTGTGTGTGTGTGCGCGCGTGCAGTGCGGTGCAATTTTATACGGTTTTCTTAACATAGAATCGCACACTGCATCACACCGTGCAGTATAGTTTCTCTATTTTAAGTGCAGTTTTGGTTAGCTTAGGTCTGGTTGTACAGTTTGAGCAGTTTGGTAAACAACCAAATATAACTAATCTATGTGTTATGAGTTATCAACTCTTGGCACCAAAAGAAGTAATCAATTCCGCCTACATTACTAATTTTTGTATTGATTAGAATAACTTGGTGTATTCAAAGTCATGAAAGGCTTATAGCCTTTAACTTCAACGGGTCACGAGTTACAAGTTAGAACAAGCAACTCATTCACATTGAATACCCAACAAGAAGCATTGAAATTTCAATTTACCACATATTTTGTTCCTGTTTTCTAGATTCGACTCCTCGGTACTAATAATATTCAATCTTGACCATACGAGAAATATTCAGTGGTTGAAAAATCTTACTATATTAGATTAGGTCCAAAAAAAAAAAAAATGTTGCCATATTTGATTTAATTTTCTTTTAATGAATCCAAATTACCCTACCCCAAAAAAACCTTCTTTAATAATACAGAATTATACACTAGGTGAGTAAAGACAATCGTATGTGATAGATGCAAAAGATAGGTTAAGAAAATTGAAATCCTTATTATTATTTTTATTTTTTGGTAAAAGAAATCCATATTCAATGTAAGTTGGTTTCGCATTATCTTTTTATTATATATATATGATTTTGCCTGGGCTTGCCTGTAGGTAAAACCATACCAGGACCCAGACTGATGGGCCATGTTGCTGTATGGGGAAGATGGCTTGTCCCAAACATGGCCTTTTGAAGCACGTGAGGTGCACATGGTTCCCTTGTACCCTCATGACAGTGACATGAATCCATATTTTTATCAAATTCATGCCAACCAGTTCTATTTTCTAATCATATTTTGTGATCAGGAATCAGGGGAGAGATTAGTGATCATAAGATTTGATGCCCCCCCTCTAACCACCTTATTTTTCATATCATAATTAAACTTACTGGATCACAATGAGATCATAATGACAAATGTTAGTCTAGGTGAAATTTTAAATTGTTTGCAGAATTGATGATTTAAATATGGAGAAGGCAAGGTTTAAGGTAATATGATTCATTTGTTTGTAATTTATTAGAACTTCACTCGATGGTCCTAGGAAATTGATTCATAAAAAAATACAGCTTCTGGCTGTCAGTAATGGTCATGTCCCATCTACCTATAGTTGCCTCCAACATAGCACAATATCATAAATAATTTTAGGCTCAATGACACTATTGATTCGTTTGACTGTTTTTATTCTAGTCTCTTAGATTTGAGATTTTGCTTTTTAATTCATCAAGTTTGATTCCGTTTTAAAAATTGTGTATCAAATACCAACAAAATGAAGTTTTTTAATTATATTAAAAATCTATTATATATATGTAGGGGTGGATTTTGTTCCAGCCTCCGCAAGCTTGTTTGTCCTTTTTGGGGAGCCAAACCCGCAAGGTTTTGTTCTCAGTACCGAGTGTGGAAGTTTAGGATTTTCACCTCAGGCCAAGGGCTTTGCCTTGTAGCCATTTTGGCTTACACCTTTGTCCTACATCGGCAAGAGATGCGCCCCACTCATAGTTTATAAGCCCTTAGAGCGACCATGCTTCCACACTCGGTACTGAGAACAAAACCAAACAAGCTTGCGGGGCTGGAACAAAATCCTCCCCTACAATATATATTTATTATATTCATTGCAATTTATACTCTACTTTAAAACATGCTTTTAATTAAATATAAAACTTTTTAGTAGGAAGAGTTAATAAAATTAATTTACGTGTAACTAAAAAAAAAAAGAGTTATTTTATATAACAGTTTGATTGTATATAAAGCCTCACGTATGATCATTTGCAAACCAAATGAAATAAATAAATAAAAGGAAAAAAGTTTTCTCTTTCATTTTATCTTTTTCACACTTTTTATTTTTTTTTTTGTGAGTGGTGTTCAACGGTGAGTGGAATCACCAATATTTTCATGTTTATACTTTATGATATAATATTCAAACACTCAAAAGATTTCAAATCAAAGAAAGTTGATTATCAAAAAAAAAAAAAAAAAAAATCAAAGAAAGTTATTTTCCGAGAGAACTTTGGGCTCAACTACTTTTATAGAGTTGGTCCAAGTCATATAAACAGATGGTTGGACTGTTGTTAAATATTAGAGAAGACAAGTCTAAAGAAAAGTTTTGTTGAATCTCTTTGGAGAGAATGAGATTTCCATACTTCAGCCTAATCTCAATCGACCGAATTCTAAATCTGACTGTAATCACAATACTTTATTGCAACTTCATCAATAGTCTGACAATTATAAGTAACGAAAATAAAATCAAGTAAATTCTACATTAGACCTAATTTATATATTGAAATATCATTCATGTGAACACCCAAACATAATATTTGCAAGAAACCATTAGTAAAGTCTCAGCATCTTCATTAAAAAAATGTTTATCTATTACGGTTAGAATGTAAATAAGTTGATACGTAAGATTTTTTGTCAGAATACCATGATATATAAAGAGTTTTTTTTTTTTTTTTTTTCCTGCTTAAATAAGATTCTAAACTCTAAAGGCAAGTGCACAGATTCTTATTATTATTATTTTGATACATTAATAGTTGAGTTGAGAGGGATTTGAATTCTTGATATCTTTGTAGGTGCTAATTGAGTTACAAGACTCTTGGTTAGATTTCTATTATTTTTAATCAAAAGGAACTTACTCAAGATGCTATGTTAAAGTTTGAAATTTACTTTACAACTAAGAAAATTATACAAAACTTTAGAATTTATTATATATTAATCCCTAAATTTTATCGAATGCAATATAGAAGAGAAAGAAGCTGCTTTTGTTCAACCAATTTAACTAGCCACAACCAATAAACTACAATTTATCATCTAAAAAAAGGCTTAAATGCAAAAATACTACTAGGGCTTTAGGTAGTTGCAACACCCTTAAGGGTTTTAATTATTCCTCATAACTATAAGGTTTTCATATTCGCCAAATTGACCTATGTGGCTAACTTTCATTAGCTTTTATGGGAGGAAAAATCACATGACCAGTGATGCGAATAAGTTGGTAAGTCTTATCAATGCGATTACGTGATGGTCATATGATTTTTCTATTCATAAGAGCTAACGAAAATTAGTCACAAATGTCAATTTGACATATGTGAAAACCTTAAGGGGTTTGAAGGAAGAATTGAAACCATAGGGGATGTTTTTGTAATTGCCCCAAACCCCAAGGGATTTTTTTTTTTTTTTTTACATGAATTATACAAATTAATATGTCACCGATCACTAAAAAGTTAAAATAATTTAAACATTCTTTTACTATGTTATTTAAAATACCATATTTTCCCTCACCCCAAAGAGGTGATGGGGATAAGGACATATTTTGCTCACTTATCCTGTCTTACACTACCTCACCCTGAATGTATATATACATATTTTTTCTAATATTTATTAATTCAATTTATGTATATAATACATTTTTTTATACACATCTCAGTTATAATATATAATATATATTTTTTAAACATATCCTAGTTATAATATATATATATATATATTTTTATACATATATCATTCAATTACTATCTTTCAAACACTTGTCTCTACTATCTCTTAATACTCTCATAGTAATTCTTTCTCTTTATCTCATTAATGTTGGAACTATTTTATTAAGATCAGTAAAACATCTCCTCCAACTCGCTCCAAACTAGACCCATAGCAATGATAGCATAAGTTTTTCCTGCCCCAAAGTTGAGGTTGAGACAGAACACCCACGATCTAATCCCCAACCCTCCCATTACTCCCATTGTCATCCATAAGTAAAATCTGAAGTAGCTCTGTCACTCAAAAATATAATAAATTAAAACAAACAAACAAAAAAGTGGATGACTCAATACTCTACAATCTACAGTAGCCTGTAGGAGCCCAGTTTTCAACAAAGAGCAGCACTCTTTTTTTTTTCTTTTTTGTATTTTTGTTTTAAGTACTGGAATGGAGCACAGCTACAGCAAAGAACGAAAAAGGGAGCCAGTGTGTTGCTTGGCAAAACTAGCTTTTATTGTAGACTACATTTTGGTGTTTTAGTTGCTAAAATGGCATTATAAAAATTATCTCTCTCTTGTTGTAAATGCTCTTAGTATTGACAATGCCATTGGGTAACCCCACCAGTTCTAAAGAGCTATTTTGTAACTGCTTAATTACTCATATATATATATATATATATATATATATATATCAATCAATTTCTACCAGTCTTTACCTCGAAAAGAATAAGAAACCAGTAATCCACATGAGAATTAAATCAATAATCAAAAGAGAAAAAGTAATGATATTTCACTAGAAAGAATGATACCATGGAGGTCGAGTATAGGGAATCCATTTGAGGAATACCCATGGCCCAAAGTTTCTTTCATTGATGATTCTTAGCTCAAGCCTGAACTAATAGCCCGAATAAAGAATACTACATTTCCAAAATAAATATGAACAAGATTGCCGAGCCACTTTGACTACTAGCACCAAAACACTCCCATCATGACACACTCTCAAACTAAGAATTATAGGCCTTTCTTCAACCATCAGTTTTCTCTAATAACAACGGGGTAACAAGCAATAAATGTACTGGATGATCAGTAACACAAAAATTGATGGTTGAAGAATACTCAATAACTAGAAGTTCACGTGTCATTTGGGTAATTCCATAGTTGAGAACGAGGGGATTTGAAACTTAGACGTCTCTGTAAGAAATTAATGGAGGTTTTAGTCGAGATATAAGGCTCTTGGCCTCACATAAATTTAATACACCATGGCCTCATCCCTCTCATACACAGGACTGCGACCCACAATTGCATCAATATTTCTGCATATAAAGATTAAGAAAAGAAAAACAAATATGTTTGAAAAGAAATGAAGCACTCTAGTATTATCTTATGGTAAGTCGATTCATTAATATCAACAGCATCACAAGTGAAAGACAACAATTTCATCTCCTGCTCAAACATCTCAACAATAGAGTGGGCATGCAAGCTAAAAAGTGCCAGACCTCATATCCATCAGAATAATACATTCATAAACACACATAAATAAAACTACTAAACTTGACCTTGCAAGAGATGTACATCACTGCTATATGTAAAAACCACAAGTTCAAGTGCCTATTTATCTATTATTCTAATAGACCGCTACTGATAAACAGACCACAGCTACTAAGATGACCACTCCTGCCAATGTCGCCTCTATTCCTGCACACAAGAAGTAAAAAACTTAAGAGCGTCGCAGCTTTGCAGGCACAAGAAAATGCAACATATAAGTATTTTCATAATATATCTAAGTCACAGGTTGGTCTGTTATGAACATTAAGTAACAATAATCTAATGGAAAATATTTTGTTTTCTTTTTCACTATCCTTTCCTTACCTCTCCCTAGGTGCAACCAAATAAGTGTAAACTCTAATCTAATGGGGTGTATGCACCAAATGTTAATCTTGAAGGTTATGAAAATTAGGCAGGGATGTTATGAATCCAATTCATATGGGTGAATTTGAGATAGATGCGCCAGGTGAATGGCATTCTGAGGTAGAGTTGCTATTGTCATCATAACTACATCCCTGACGCACATCTTTTTGAAGCTATTAAACTATTACATGACAATATAGATTTATGGGTTTGTCATGTATTTGTCACTAGGAAATTATCAATGCACACACTTGTATACAGATGCATCCAAATATTCCTTCATTTGTTCCATTAAAATGATGGTAACAAGACACCGCTTATTTTTCTTCTGACGTGCACAAAAGACACAATGTTTATAGGACAGTATTGTGAATACCTACGCATCTAATGCTTAATTTTCTTCTGGTGTCTCACCTCCTCACCACAAAATTAATGGCAGTCCCACAAGGCCACAGCTTAAGTCTTGTGCAAGCATAAGAACATTAAAATGACTTATAAATCTAGTTGGCATAAGAACATTAAAATGGCTTATCAATCTAGTTGGCATGCTACTGTTGGACGGTATTAACTTAGGTCATTGCACACTTGTAACCATGGACACCAAGTAAATCAACCATTTTCTTAACTAATACATGGAAAGAAGAGGCCTATATTGTCAGAAGAAGGCATCGAAGGAGAAGAGGGAACTGTTTAGATGATGCATGTAAAAACATGTATACCCTTTCATACTAATAAAAATGAAAATAGAAATAAAAATTGCATAAGACATCAATAGATGTATCTATATGCCTCTTAGTGGAGACCTACAGGCCTAACTTACCTCCTCGCCTTTTCCTTTAATCATGTCCCAAAGTGCAGAGCCAAAGTCCTTAGGCCTGAAGGTGATGGGAAGATCAATATAAGTGATTCCATTTTTCACAAGATTTGCAGATTTTTGGAGGTCTACAGATCCAATGCTCTCATCACACAGCCAAACCTCATAGTCTAGGTCATTAAGCCCCAAGTCAAAATCATTCTTTTTTTCCAGTTTCAAGTGAAGTACTGCAACAGTTTCTTCAAAGGAGAATCTGTCAAACTTTATTTTCTCAATATCAATATCAGGCTTGCAAGGTATAGGGATCTTTCCAGTTTTCTCAAGTGGTAAGAGTTATTCTTCCAAAAACGGGCACATCCACAAGGAGATCAACCTTGATCCTATATGGAATGATGCTTCCGGGCTTAATATCAGCATATGTGTTTTTATGACATCATAAATCAGAGTAACTGGTATTTTGACAGTCTCCTCACCATGTGCTTTGATCGTTCCAGCATCTGGGATCAACCCTGAAATAAGTTTCCTTCCATCACTCTCAATCAAGTAGTTTATGTCAATCAGAGGGATAGGAACCGGATTTGGGTTCTTTATGAGAATTTCAATGACAAACTCCGCTTTTTCAAGATTGATAGAAGGGACGTGAAGCCCTGTCACATCTGCAGTTGGCTTCCCAAATCCAATAGCTCCTTCAATCTTCTCGCCAATGTCATGAATGAAATCCTTCACCTTTTCAAGAAAACCACCTTTCCCTTCCTCTTTATCATCCTCCTTGTGCATCTTGTCCTTAACATCCCTTTCAGCAACTTCGGGTTTGTCATCCTCCTCGTGCTCCTTGTCCTTAACATCCCTTTCAACAACTTCAGGCTTATCGTAGGACGCCATGCCTTCATAGAAATACAATTCCAAGGTTAAAAGAATTAGTTATTAAGATTAACCAGGATACAAGAAGTAACAAGTAAAGTAGAGAAAACGGGCAAGAACTAACAAATGAAATAAAGGCCACTGCACTTCTACTAGCAACCATAGAATCAAATTCTGTAATCCACTTGCTAATCAGATGCAATGCATATCGAAAGTTTTTAGATGATTAGAGTATGTATAAGAACACAGATGATTTTATCTATGGTTAATGCATGAAAAATGGGTTCAACGTTCATTGTCACTCAGAGGAAGGACTATCTGATTTGATACCATGATAAAATAGCAACAATCCCAAAAGTTTAAGTGGATAGAGACATTTAACCATAATTCTAACAGAAGCATTACTCAGTTCATAATTTTTTAAAAACCATATTAACTGCTAAAAATATAATCAATCTGGACCATCCAAGTTGTTATTCAAATAATTATCTTTTTATTATATACATATGATTTTGCCTGGGCTTGCCTGGAGGTGAAACCATACCAGGACACAGGCTGATGGGCCATGTTGCTGTATGGGGAAGATGGCTTGTCCCAAGCATGGCCTTTTGAAGCACGTGAGGTGCACACGGTTCCCTTGTACCCTCATGACAGTGACATGGATCCATATTTTTATCAAATTCATGCCAACCAGTTCTATTTTCTAATCATATTTTGTGATCAGGAATCAGGGGAGAGATAAGTGATCATAAGATTTGATGCCCCCTCTCTAACCACATTATTCATATCATAATTAAACTTACTGGATCACAATGAGAACACAATGACAAATGTTACTCTAGTTGAAATTTAAAATTGTTTGCAGAATCGATTATTTAAATATGGAGTAGGCAAGGTTTAAGGTAATATGATTCATTTGTTTGTAATTTCTTAGCACTTTAGTCGATGGTTCTAGGAAATTGATTCATAAAAAATATAGCTGCTGGCTGTCAGCAATGCTCATGTCCCCATCTACCTATAGTTGCCTCCAACATAGCACAATATCATAGATAATTTTAGGCTCAATGACACTATTGATCCATTTGACTGTTTTTATTCTGGTCTCTTGGATTTGAGATTTTGCATTTTAATTTATCAAGTTTGATTCCGTTTTTAAAATTGTGTCTCAAATACCAACAAAACAAAGTCTTTTTTCTTAGCAATTAGATTAGTTACAGAGATGAATTGAATGACCATTTGAAAACAAAAGTCAAACTTATTGGTGGACTAAAATGAAAGATCTAAAACTTAAGAGACTAAAATAAAAATAATTTCAAACTATAAGCATCAAAAGTGTAATTTAGTCACAACTTTAAGTGGTAACTACAATATAGAGATTTTAATTTTATTTAATAATAAAATTTGTTTTATTTTTTAATCAATTTTAATTATATTAAAAATATACTATATATATTTATTATATTCATTACAATTTATACTCTTACATTAAAAACATGGTTTTAATTAAATATAAAACCTACCACCGCACATTAAGTCATTTTATCTTTTAATTAAATGTAAAACATACTCTTACATTAAGTCATTTTATCTTTTTCACTTCTTTCTCTTTTTCTTTTTGCGAGTGGTGTTTAACGGTGAGTGGGCTCACCAATATTTTCATGTTTATACTTTATAATAAATATTCAAACACTTAAGAGATTTCAAATCAAAGAAAGTTATTTTCCAAGAGAACTTTGGGCTCAACTACTTTTATAGAGTTGGTCCAAGTCATATAAACAAATGGTTGGACGGTTACACATAAGAGAAGACAAGTCTAAAGAAAAGTTTTGTTGAATCTCTTTGGAGAGTGAAAGCACAATGTGAAAACACTAATATTTGTTTAGATCTCCAATTTTAAATTATAACTTAATTGCTTTTACTGTAACTTATCTAAGTGTGGAATAAGAGTAAATGAAGCATAATAAACCAGAACACTACTCTAAACCATAAGCAAGTACATTAAGTGATTAATGTAAAGCTTAAAGAGTAGAGAAGAGATATGTAAATACAAGATAACACCGAGACGAGTTATCGAAGAGGAAACCAAAGTACTATTCGAAAAATCTCTACGCGGCCCTCCAAGCTGAAATCGATCCATTAGTGAATAAACTGGAGTACACGAATATCAAAAAGACCCTCCAAGTCTAATCTACCCAATGTACTTACGCCCTCCAAGCTCTAGCTACCAACAGACTTATTAGAGTCTTATTTTCACTAGTTATTTGGATCCCGCAATTCTACCCGATTGCATCCGCCACTCACTGACTTCTTTCAATGCTTCCCATAGGCACCAAAACTTCTCTCAACGCTCAGAATGGGTGAGGTAACTTCTCTCAACTCTCAAGGATATGTAGATGGAGAGGTAGGAGTAAATGGTAACTCTAGAGAAATGATATAGAGAATTGTGGGTAAACAACCTCTAACTCTCAAGTGTTTGGCTAGGGTTTTCTTTCTCAAAAGTTACTTTTGAATAATTCTTGTTCTTCTTACATTTCATGGGTAATGAGGGTTTATAAAGTGTTGGTAAAGGAATGAGAAAAGACACACTAAAAAATAATCAAGCAGAGAGTTTCGCGGGTCACTCACAACTTGGCTTAAGTTGCGAAGTGACTCACGAAATAAAGTCTGTCATAAACTTTTCAAATTCCAGCATGTACTTCTAACGTGGCTTGATTCGCGGGTCAACAGTCACAAGCTAGTCGTGAAATCCTCATCTTCACAAATTCTTCCCCAAACTCTCACACACAACCCTTACATTAAATCCCACAAAAATACAGGGAAATAATTGAACAAAATAACAATCAAATTTGACATGGAATTAAAACCAACATAAAACTTAGTTGTAAATCACAACTTTATAGAGAGGATGAGATATCTATACTTCAACCTAATCTCAATTGACCAAATTCAAAATCTGATTGTAATCACAATACTTTATTGCAATTTCATCAATAGTCTGACATTTATAAGTAACGATAATCAAAATCAAATCAAGTAAATTCTACATTAGATCTAATTTATATATTAAAATATCATTCATGTGAACACCGAAACAAAATATTTGCAAAAACAACTAGTAAAATCTCAGCATCTTCCTTAAAATATGTTTATCTATTACGGTTCGACGTAATTAAGTTGTTATGTAAGATTTTTTGTCAGGATACTACGATACATAAAGGGTTTTTATTTTTTATTTTTTTTGGTGCTTAAATAAGATTCTAAACTCAAAATGCATGTGCACAGATTATTATTATTATTATTATTATTATTATTATTGTAAGGCCACTGTTTTCAAGTCCAAGCCCAATATGATTTGGATCTAAGCCCAATGAGTCCAATACAATAAATTTGTAGAGAATGGGTGAGAAAGCTAGGCTCTAGACAAATGGATTAACGGCTAATAAGGATCTTCATAATAAACAAGTACTGAAATGGATATCAAACTTGAGGAAATCATTGTCCGAGGAGATAGATTGTTGTTGAATTCTTTGTGTATGAAAGTTGATGCTACAGTAATTCTTCTTCTCTCTCTCTTCTCCCTTTAATTTTCCTCCTTTCTTCCTTGGGGACTCTTTTTCTTATATAATCTCCTTTTAGGCCATTTTGATCGCACACTTGTCAACTATTTCAGCCTTTACTTGAGTACCTGTCCCATCAAGTATCTTCCTTGGCTCTTTGTGAGTGGTAGTGGTTGAAACTACACTGTTCAGGGGTCTTCTCCACATAAATGCGGCCAGCAAAGTTGCTGCAGGGTATTGAATGCGGTGGTAACAACTTTTCCCTTAGATATTTCTGCATTCTTATCTCCTTCGTACACTCTTTGAAGTTTCTTCTTAACGCTAGAAGTTCTTAGAAGGTAGGCGAAGGTACCTGGATACTTGCTAAACCAGTATTCATCTTATCCAAGAGTAGTATAATCTTCTCGGACTGTAACATTCTACCTTTTCCTTCACGTGGCCCTCCAATCTAGTACTTGTCTGATTGTTTTCTTTTCCTCGGACATATCTATTTTATTAAATAGGACCTAAGGCCCAGTACACAAATTTGGAACCTAGTCCCCACAATAGCCCCTCAAAACTTTAATTTTTCCCTCGTAACTGAGTGGAAAAAAATAGAGTTTTGATATATTAAAAATACCTAGGGTTATTAGCGTAAAATTACTCCAATTTGAATGTGCAAGAACGTAATTTGAGGCGCTTCATTATTGTTTCTGATGCTTTGAAACTTGCAAAGCATCATTAATTGTGTCAGGCGGCACTGTGTCCTTGGAGGAGGAGATAGATCAGTTTCGCTTTGTGGAAGACGTGGGACCGTTTAAAAAGCCAGTTGACATATCCAATTCCGAGACCGACTTTGTTGATATATCTTCTGTCCATCCTAAACAGTTGGTTATCACTCAGATAGATTCAGAATCCGAAGAGGAGGAAGACCAGATGGATCAGAAGAAGAGACCTGGTCTGAGAGGATTGTTGGCCAAGAGTAGAGGGGGAAGCTCTAAGGAAGCTCCCAAAACACAACCCCCACTAGAAATTCCCACTCCTCCTCCTCCTACTGACCTCGGCCTGCAAGCCATACCCAACCTTGAGAAGAGGAGGCCAAATTAAGGCTTGGAGGAGGGTGAGATAGTTCCTCAAAAGGAGGGTAAACAACAGAAAACAAACAGAGACCTTAGGGATAAGAGGGGTAGCTTTGTAGACAGCAAGGAGGAGGCAGAAGTACGTTGGCCTTAGCGGTCTTGGGCCCCTTGACTTGAGATGGACGGTGCAGCCATCCCATATGATGCCTCAATATGAGATGCGCCGAGGGGTCATGCCAACTATTTGGCGCAGGCTCTCCAACAGCCCCTCTTTCTTCCCAGGGATATGGAGTTCATCAGGCGAACTAAACAGCTTGATCTGTTCATGTCTCTAGGGCTGTCCATGGGTCGGTCCGGGTCGGGTTTGTGCCCAACCCGGAACCGACCCGCCGGAATCGGGTGAAATGTTTAACGACCCGCCGCCGACCGTCGACGACTTCGGGTCGAGTCGGATCGGTCTCCGGTGGATAACAGTCGGGTCGGTCGGCCTCGGTCTGAGTTTAAATCACCGGATCAAGCTCAAAATCACCACATCAAACCCAGATTTGAGCGAAAATCAACAGATCTAAGCAAAAATCAAAGAAAAACCACAACATCAAGCTTAGATTTGAGCGAAAATCATCGGATCTGAGCAAAAATCGAAGCAAAAACCCCCACATCAAGTTCAGATTTGAGCAAAAATTTCTTCTCATCGCCGGATCTAAGAAAAATCGAAGCACAAGCACGCGCAAATCCAAGCAAAATCTTCATCTCACCGCCGGATCTGAGCAAGAAAACCTAGATCTTCATCGGATCTAACCAAAAACTACCAAACCTTCACCGGAATACTAATGAATCTGAACGGATCTAGGAACTCCGGCCTTCTCTCATGGGTTTCGTCGGTCGGATCGGGTATATCGGGTTTTGAAGAAGAAAACCCGCCATCCGACCCGCCCAAGTCGGTTTTTGGTGAAGGAGACCCGTCTCCGACCGTCACCGGCGTCGGGTTGGTCGGTTTTCGGGTCGGACCGGGCGGTTTGGGCGGGTGGGTCGGTTCCCGGGTTGGCATGGACACCCCTACATGTCTCTAAAGAGAGACTTAGCAATGGTTAACTGTTCTTCTGTTATTTAGTTTTTTTAATTTTTTTAATTTTTTTTTAAGATAGGTTTATTTATTATATATATATATATATATATATATATATATATATATATATATATATATATATATATTTATATATATGATATATGATATGTCAAATGCGTTTTTAACTACAATGGTTATTTCCTCACAGGTTACTCAGCAGGTTTATGTAGCTGAGGACTGGGTGCGAAGTGCGACCACCAACCTTAATGCTGAAATCCAGAACCGATATGATCTTGAAAAAGCACTTGGCATAGCAAATCATGATAAAGCACAATTAGCCGAGAAGCTCAAGATCGCAGAAAACGGGCGAAAAAGTGTTGAGGTTGGGTTGAAGAGTGCTGAAGCTCAAGCTGAGGATCAGCGCAAAGAGTTTTACACGACTCAACTTAACCTCGCCACCGAGAAGGCAGCGGTTTTAGATCTTCAAGCTAAGATGAAGAGAGCTAAGGAAGCACTGAAGCTGGCCCAGGAAGCTGCTACTGCTGCTGAGAACTTGGTATATGAGCGGGGGGTGTAGGAGACGAAGACAAAGTTAACTGCTGAAGTTACCGCAGTCTGCAGGGAATATTGTGCTGAGATGCACAGTCAAGCCCTTGACCAAGCAGGAATCCCTGCAGATTCCAATCTGAGGAGGACGGATCAAGTATACTATCCAGAAGACCTCAGAGAAGACCCAACTCCTCCTCCTCCTCCAGTCACCATTCCTCCTCCTCCTCCTAATGAACCTCTCCCAGCACAAAAATCTTCTCAGGATAGTGAACTACCCATAGGGGTAGAAAAAGAGAAGAAGCAGGAAAAAGAAAAAGAGAAAACTAAGGAGAAGGAGCAGGATAAAGCTGATACCAACCCCTCCGAGGATGCCCTTACCATTGGGCATATGGTCTCCAAGGTGAAAGTTGCTGGATCCAATTCCAAGATTGATTTCAAGAAGGATTCTCAGCAACCATAGACCTAAATATAGGATTTTAGTTTTGCCTTGATGTTTTTGTAATAGTTTTAAGCTTCTAATGTAGAAATGTCATCTAATGAAAGGGTTTTCCTTTTCATTCAACTTTGTCTTTGAACGATATTATTTACTATTCCAAACTAGTATCAATTAACAGTTTCAACTAAATGCCATTCCCAATATCATGTACTATCATGACAACATCAAAATTTAGGTTCAAATCATGCAAATGACACACTTAGCGTATCATGATGAAAATGAGAACACCTGGAATTTTAATGAGTGCACAACTGTCAAATAAACATCAGTTTTATTAAGTTTGATAAAAGTTACCATCACATAAATACACAAGCTAATAAGCTTGACGTGCTATGAGATACGTTGGATGAGCCAAATTTATCCACAGACTTAGCATGAAAGAATGAGTGTACTCTGAGATTAATGAAGCACATGTACACACACACACACTAAAGAGTGTTTACTTTTGCCCAAGTTTGTGGTCCAAGAGACCTAACATGACTTGGGATCTATTTAACACTTATATGAATATTAAGGAAAGTTAATTTCACCCAAGTATGCGGTACGAGAGACTTGACATGAATTAGGATTTGTTTAACATTTACATGGATGCCAAAGAGTGTTAATTTCGCCCAAGTATGTTAATTTCACCAAAGTATATGGTCCGAGGGACCTAACATGACTTGAGATCTGTTTAACACTAACATAGATGCCAAAAAGGGTTAATTTTGCCCAAGTATGTGGTCCGAGAGACCTGACATGACTAGGGATCTGTTTAACACTTATATAGATGCCAATTCCTAATTTCAACAGATTTATACATCAAAATATTCATTTGACAAAAGGAAACTTTCATTAATAATAGTACCTTCTCAGGTTGTTTACATTCTAAGGACGAGGTATTACATGTTCATCTAAATTTTCTAGAAAATATGCCCCTATGCCCGCCAACGAAGTGATTTGATAGGGTCCTTCCCAATTGGGCCCTAATTTTCCCCATGCTGGGTTTTTCATCATGCCTAAAACTTTTCTTAACACCAAATCCCCTGGTTCCAATGGTCTTAACTTTACTCTGGCATCATAGCCTTGTTTGAGTTTGTGCTGATAATAAGCTAACTGGACCATTGCATTCTCCCTTCTTTCTTTAAGGAGATCTAAGCTCCTCTCCAACAGTCTATCATTATCGTTGGGATTAAACATCTGGGTTCTTAATGTAGGAAAACATGTTTCTATGGGGATGACAGCTTCAGCCCCATAAGATATCGAAAAAAGGGTTTCTCTAGTTGACCTCCAAGAAGTAGTCCGATATGTCCATAGAACATGCGGTAGCTCTTCCACCCATCTTCCTTTTACATCATCCAACCTTTTCTTAAGTCCGTTTATTATGACCTTGTTAACTGCTTCACCCTTGAGGATATGCCGGAGTGGAATACCTATTTGTAATTCCCTACTCACAATAGTATCTCCTAAAGGATTTACTGTCGAACTGAAGTCCATTATCTGAAATGAGGGTGTTGGGTACCCCGAAACAAGTGACAATATTTTTCCATAGAAACTTCTTTGCATCCACATCTCTTATATTCGCCAGAGGTTCAGCTTCGACCCATTTGGTGAAATAATCGATGCCGACCAGCAAATACTTCTTATTTCCTGCTGCTTTAGGAAAGGGACCAACAATATCTAAGCCCCATTGTGCAAAAGGCCAAGGGCTGGAGAGGGGGTTTAAAAATCCTCATGGTTGGTGTGTATTCGGTGTAAATCTTTGACACTGATCGCATTTCTTTACATACTCTAATGCTTCCTTTTGCATATTTGGCCACCAGTAGCTTTGGGTAATGGCCCTATGAGCTAAAGACCTCCCCCCTGTATGGCTTCCACAAATTCCCTCATGTAATTCTTCAAGAATTAATTTTGATGCTTCAGGGTGTATGCACAGTAGATATGGCCCCGAAAAAGATCGTTTATACAACTTCTGAGGAGCTTTTTGCCGTATCTTTTTCGCATCTGATTTATTTTATGGTAAAACATCTTTACTAAGGAATTGAATGATGGGGTCCATCCAGCTGGGTCCTACTCTGACATGGGTAACATAAACCATATTCCTTTTCTCTTCTAAGGGTTTACTAAGGTCTTCTACTAGAATAATGCGAGGCAGATTTTAAGCCGAGGAGGTTGCTAGCGTGGCTAAGGAATCAGCATGAGTATTTCCACATCTAGGGAGGTGTTGTAGATCGAACGACTCAAAACTCCTTTGCAACTATTAAACTCGAGTCAAATATCCTCGCATTCTTTCATCCTTTGCTTCTAGTTCATTTTTCACCTGGGCGACGACCAATCTTGAATCTAAAAATATTGTAACTGATTTTCCCCCCATGTTATGAACCGTAGACATTCCTTCTAGCAAAGCTTCGTACTCGGCTTCATTATTAGTAGTCGAAAAACCTAGCCTCAATGATTTTTCCAAGATGAGCTTTTCAGGTGAGATTAAGACCAGCCCCACACTAGATCCTTTCTGATTTGCTGCCCAATCCACATATACCTTCCACTGCAACGGTTCTTGTACAGCAATTTGACCAACCGATTTTTCATCCATGCAATGCTCATTTGATTTATCTTCTACTGGGGTTTCGGTGAATTCAACGACCAAATCCGCGAGGACCTAGCCTTTAACCGAGGTACGTGGTATGTATTTAATGTCAAAAGCACCCAAAATCGTGCCCTACTTTGCTATTCTCCCAGTTTAATCAGCACTTCGAAGTGTGGCTTTGAGTGGAAGTTGAGTCAGGACAACTACCGTATGCGCTTGGAAATAATGGGGCAACTTTCGCGTACCATGCACCACTGCCAGGATTGCCTTTTCCAAAGGTAAATAACGAATTTTGGCATCATGCAAGGATTTACTTACGTAATAGACTGGTCTTTGTTTGCCATTATCAACTCGAATTAACACCAAACTCACAGCATGAGGAGCTATAGCGATATAAGCAAACAACACTTCATCTGTTTCTGGGCTTGACATGATAGGTGGATGAGATAAATAATCTTTAAATTGTTGGAAAGCTTGAGCACATTCTTTAGTCTATTCGAAACCTTTCCATTTATTCATCAACAAGAAGAAAGGCCTACACCTGTCGGCCGACCGTGAAATGAACCGATTTAAGGCCACCATCATTCCAGTTAACCTTTGAATTTCTTTGGGGTTCCGAGGAGGTTGTAAATTATTTATAGCTTTAACCTGATCTAGATTTAACTCGATTCCCCTATGGGTCACCATATAACCGAGGAACTTTCCCGAGCCTACCCCAAAAGAGCATTTAGAGATATTAAGATGGAGCTTATGTCCCCTCAGGATTTGGAATATGTCTGTAAGGTCCCCTATATGCTCGGACTCCATTTTACTTTTTACCACCATATCATCTATGTACACTTCAATATTTTTACCCATTTGTGCTTCGAACATCTTGATCATCATCCTTTGATACGTAGATCCAGCATTTTTCAAGCCGAAAGGCATCACCTTATAATGGTAATTCCTCACGGGTGTAACACCTTGACCCAACCTTATAATTAAACCATGTGTTTAAGTGGCTAAGTATTATTATTATTTTTAAGCCACTTTCTTTTCATAATTAATATAAGAGTATTTAATAAATATATAATTTTATAATGCCATTGAATAAGTATTGTAAAGATTATAAATAATTGAATGACTAATTGTATTTTGTATATATATTAAGTATGTACATACTTTTAAGTGCATGAAGTTTTGATATTGTGATATTATGGAACATATATGCTCTTTTAATGTGATGGATATAACTTTAAAGAGGTAAGGATATATATATATATATACACACACATGCAAAGTGATATTATTTTTGTAGAAAAGTGAGTGTGAATGCAAGAAAGTTGAAAAAGTGGGGAAAAAGGGAGTTTGATATTTTCTTCCCTAGCCTTTCACGTATCCCACCCCAATTGTCCACTCTCCTTATCTGATTTTGCTGCCCCAAAAGTCTTCTCCTTATCTCATTTTCTTGGCTGCATTAGACAGAAAGTCCAGCCCTCATTCTCTTCTCCTTTTCCTTTGTTTTTGTTTTCTTCTCTCTTTGCTCTCACACGGCAGCCTCCTCTCTCTTTCACCAAAGCAAAATATCCCTCTCTAAAGAAGAAATATAAGGGTTAACACTAAAATTTCAGCTTCCTAGTGTGTGGGTAAGTAAATTAAACCTCATCTGATTTTGTGTATTTGGATAGTATAATTGTTTGCTTATTTTCCCTCTTTGTTCTCTACTCTGATTTTGGAAGTTGAATTGGTGATTCTGTTTTAGTTACTTAAAATATTGGTGATATTGTGGTCTATTGAATGCTTATTAGGGTATTTTAGTATGTTTATTATAGGTATAAAAATACCCAAATGGAATTAGGGTCTATTGCTATTTTGTTGATGATTTTGTAAGAATATGTACTGAAGCTATCTCTGTGACAGATTTGGTGTTTACAATAAGGAAATTATGTATTAAATCATATTCTGTGAATTAAGAGGCTAAAAGTAGTTTTTATGAATTCTAAGACACACATGGTTGTTTTGGAATTGGTCTCACAGCATTTTTATGAGTAGAAAAATAATGGTTTAATTTATAAGTTACACGAATTTCTGTCAGGACAGATTTGAGTATGCTGTCTTGCGTGATTTTTAATAAATCATCGGTTGATGCTTTGACTCCAAAATTTTTATGGTGTATACTGGACATACAGGGGAGTAGTTCTGTAAAATTTCATGACAATTGGATGTGTATGGACAGCCCGTTTGTATTTTACAAATGGGGCGTATGCTGCTGGAATGAGCAGTGAACAACATATGCTACCCCTAACTTTGTGGATTTATTCTCAAGTTAGGGTGAATGTTTTGAGCTATAATTTAATATGCTCATCCGTTGGTATGTTAGGATCATATATAAATTTTATGAATTGGTTTCTCTATGGTTTGGGTGCATAATGTGTTTGATGATTGTATCATGTGCTTTGGGTTGATCTGATTCTCCTCTGTGCACCAAACATTCTGACTATTTCTCAGCCCAAGAATTCTATTTCTCCAGAATCTTTGGGAGGCCTCAGTGTGAAAGTAAGCTGTATTTCTGTCCCCACATTTCAGAAAAAGCATCTGTGAGCGTTGTTGCCACATCTGATTTTCCTTATCAAGCAGGCCATTTATATCCTTTTGGAGAGATTTTACCAACAATTGATCTCCACCCTTAGCTGCTTCCATCTCAGCTTTGTCTAGGAGTTTCCTTTTCACCTCTAGGAGCTTCCTGACACTACCAAAACAATTTTTACTCTACACCGTAAGTTTTTCCCCACAGTTTTTAATTTTTCCGGCTACTTTAGGCATTGTGGCCCCCAGTAGAGGCGGTCCCCAGGCAGCAATGACAGTGTTGCTACAACCCCTGTCACTGAGCCACGTTTGTTCAAATTTAAAAGAGCGATTTGGTTTAGGGACGATACCTTCGGGTTTCACGATAATGGCTTGGTGGTCCGAGGAATTAGATTGGAGGTGTTGGACTTTTGTACCCGGATTTTGGGAGAGCCACAGATTGTTTGCAACCGCACGATCCAGACGTTCTAGCACTAAGCCACCATGGCGATGGCCTTTCTAGGTGTATTTCTTGCCCACAAAACCCAAGTCCTTCAACCCTGACTCGTCCAACATGTCGCGAAAAACTTTCATTTGATTTTCCCTTCGCGGACCTAACCCACATTTTTTGTGTGACCAGAGGATTTCGTTGAAATCCCTTGCAACCAGCCACGGTAGCGAGAGCCTTGAACGGAGCTGACGAAGCAGAGCCCAAGTTTCATTCCTTTTGGCCGGATCAGCAAAGCCATATATACCTGTAAGGCGCCATTTCCCTTCCGAAAATTCCCCAACAACAGTGTCAATATGATTCGGCGATGAAGAGAATACATCTATCTTAACTGTGTTCTTCCAAAACAGAGCTAGACATCCTAATCGATTGGCTTGTGGCGAAACCCAGTGATGATCGAACCCTAACTCGGTACACAAATTAATCAGCCTAGCTTTACCCGCCCATGTCTCGGTTAGGAAGAGGGCGGTGGGATCTTGTGCTCGGATGTATCGTTCAAGCTCTTGAATGGTGTGCCAGTTCCCAAGCCCATGCACGTTCCAGAAAAAGAGACTCATCTTGATCGGCGGGGCTGCTTGCTAGCCACCGCTGTTTGAGGTAAGGGAGTTCCAAAGCCATCATCTGACATTGCTCTTCTTTTCTGAGAATTAGAGTTCTTTGTGGTAGGAAGTGGACCATGTTTGCCTATAGAAACTTTGAGGACTTCATCTTCTGATATGTGGGTGGGCCGCTGGATGCGAATCTATTGTTTGTCATTGCTTGGGTTTAATGAACATTGGGCCGAGGTGTGGTTGGTGATGTCTCTTAGGGTTCGTTTGGATGGAGGAGTGGAAAAGTGGGAGGATGGAAATGTGGGAAGATGGAAAATATTTAGTTTTCCCTCTTGTGTGTTTAGTTGGAGGGGTGGGAAAGTGGGAGGGTGGAAAACTCTTTTGTTTGGTTGGAGAGAAAAATGGAATGATGAAAAATGTAATTTATATAAATTGACTATTATACCCTTGTTATATAATATGTAAAAATAGATTTATTTGTACTTATTACATAATATTAAATTTATCACATCATATATATAAATTTATATTATTATAATGTAAAAATTAGATCAAGTAACGTGGAAAAAAAAAAAAAAACGTTCAGGTTGAACAAGAACGCTCATGTCACACTGAAAAAAAAAAGGGGGGGGTGGGAAGAATCACATTCAGGTAACGTGAAATGAAAAAAAAAAAAAAAAAAAAAAAACGTCCAGTCACTTTGAAAAAAAAAAAAAAGGGAGGGTATTAAGGTAAAACTGCCTCAGGGCAGTTTTACCTCATTGCTTTTCCTCCCAATTTGGGAGGAAAAATTTTTGTGGGCCCAGGGAGAAAATTTTCTCCTTGGTTTTCCACTCCCCCTATTTTCCCCTCATTGTCAAACAGTGAAAAACTGAGAGCCTGTTTGGACAAGGTGTTTCCACAACTCAATTCTCAGTTTCCATAACTCATAACTCAAAAATGGTGGGACCCATAGCAAAAAGGTTGTTTGGCCAAACGATAACTCTGTTTTCATAACTCTGTTTCCATCACTCAATTCTCTGATTTTTGAGTTATGAGTTATGGAAACTGAAAACAACAAAAGGTTGTTTTCAGTTTTCAGTTTTTATAACTCATACCTCAATGGCATTTCCGTAAATAAACACACATGAGGGACCCACAGCCGCAACTTTTGACCACCTTTTGACTTTTTTTTTTTTTTTTTTTTTTTTTTTTGGGTTGGCGTTGGCTGTTTGTTCCTTTTTTTTTTTTTTTTTTTTTTACTGGTTCGTCTGTTCTGTTCTATTCTTTTTTTTTTTTTTTCTTTTTTCTTTAGTACCTAGACTCACCAAACTTAGTGAAAAAAAAGAAAAAAAAAAAGAAAAACCCCAGACCGAACAGCCAACGCAGGAGGGAAAAAAAAAAAAAAAAAAGAAGAAGCTACTAGTGGAAAAAAAAAAAAAAAGCTGCACTATGACAGGCGTGGGCCCTCCAAATAGTGTGAAAAATAGTGAGTGATGGAAACTGAGTGATGAAGGCAAACGGATGTGAAAAATTGAGTGATGAGTGATGAGTGATGAGTGATGGAAATTGAGTGATGGAAATTGAGTGACCATTTTTTGTTCGCCAAACAGGCTCTGAGTTTTCCACTCAATTTTTCTTCCTATATTTTCCATCCCCTAAAATCTACCCAACCAAACACAATGTTAGTGGGCTTGGGTCTGTGGGTTTGGCGAGGGTACTTGTTGGGGTGTCTTTGACTGTGTTTGGCCCTTTATCATCTAGTTGGCTTCTTCCCAGACGTAGCTTACTTGGAATTTTACATGCTGCATCCACGATGTCAAAGCAGCGGATGTCTTTGTCTATGTCAGCAATCAGTTGATCAAAATTTACCTGCGGTGTGTAATTCGTTGGGTGTGCCAAAAAAGGTGGCTCCGAGAATTCTGTGTCAGTAGTTGACTGCCTCTTGGAACTGTTCGAGGCGAAATTCACGTCATGATCCAGGCTTTTTGATGACAGTTCGGTCTCCTGATTTCTCGGTGACAGAGTAGGAGGTGATTCGCTCGCCGCCAAGAGTGGAGAAGCTTGCCGTTGTTGGGGTCCGGCCTGTTCGTGCCCTTTTTTGTTAGTTTTCTTGCTGGCATAGAAGCCTGGAACAGAGAGGAAGGCTTTCCTAGAAGCCAAGAAAGGAGCGGCTTTCAGCCATGGTCCAAAATGTTGCTCTTGCTTGTCTAACATTCCTTCACTGTTTATCCATCGTTCGCAGACTTTGTCTAGGTGGGTGAGACAACCGCACTAGTGGCAAAAGTTGGGGAGGCGCTCGTACTTAAACGAGACCCATTGGACTTCATTGTTGTCCAGGGTGATGAGGCGACCTCGGCATAGGGGGAGGGAGATGTTGACATTGACACGAATCCATATAAAACTTCCTTCGTCACAGTCATGAGGGTTCTCGGGTTGGGTAACCAAACCTATAGTCTCGCAAATCTTTCTCGCCACCTCCTTATTACGAAAGCGTAGGGGAATATCATGCACCTGAACCCAAAAGGATAATGTGTTCATGTCCAAAGCGTTGATTGGTGTCGAGTGTTCATGCCTTGATAGTACCATGATGCATTTGTCGAAGCTCCATGGCTCAGCTTCGAGGATTCTATCAACCTCTTCTTTAGAGTCGAACGAGAAGAGGATTAGGTGGTCGCCAATGAACTTCATACGGAAACCGGTTTTCGATCTCCAAAGCGGATTGAACGTGTTTGCAATGGCATCAAGGTTAATAAGACGTCGTGTTAGGAATTTGGCGATCATGGAGAACTCCAGTGTGGCTTGGTTGGAGTTCAGGGCCAGGCCGTTGCCTTCCTTCTCTGATAAAGAAAGGGATTTTCATCGGCGGTTCTAGAAAAGCAAAAGATAAAGAAGGGTAAAAAGGTGTTTCCCTGTAACCCCAGAAAAAACAAACCAACAAGCCTACAGATAACTCTGTTATCCACAGGGACGTGAACTCCTTTTGAAAGGAACGACAATGCTACACAACTACAGGGGGGTTCCAGAGCGAACCATCCTCAGAAGCGAGCAACCTCAAGTTAGATACCTCTGTACTAAAGAAAATCTTTTTGTTTTCTTTGCTCTCATACATGTTAGTTTTCTTCTCGCTATGCTCACATTTTCTTTTTCTTCACCATTGCACTCGCTGCGAGTTCTCTTTCTTTTTCTTTAGGCTATACACTATTGGCTACTCTCTCATTTTCATTTTTTATGATTTTTTCCACTCTCTATATAGGACTCTTAGTCTTAGGCCAAAGCCATCAAATTTTTTGCAACACCATCTTTAATACTCAATTTCCTATTCCTTTGTGAATGATAAATACATTACTTCTTTAATAGAAAATAGACTTTCCTTTTAATCCAAAAAATAACATTTTCTTCCACACACACAAAAACAAAAACAATAATTATTAAACAAAAACAATAATTAATTAAATTAATTTCTTCTTCTTTAGCAAGGAAACTAAATTAGCTTTCTTAGTCACAATAGGAAATTTGAGGCAAATTCTCAACATCCCAAACCTCGCAAAAGTAGGAGCTTTATGCCCTTAGTACAACATTTTTTTTTTATAAAAAATTTCTTCTTCCATTTTGGGCTGAAACCACTCAACAATACTTGTATGGTTTACCAAATGCTCTAAACATTACTCTTTACAATTACAGCTCTTATTGCAAAAATTTTACAAGTAAAGCTTTGAGTAAAGGGAGAGTCGTGATCAAATCTCAACATAAGAAAGAGGATGGAAAAGATTTGAAAGAAATGGTATTTGAGAGAAAAGAGAAACCATTAGGAATCCCATAGAATGAGGCAAGCATATTTTGTCTTTAGATTTTTTTTTTTAATTGCTCGCCAACATGTGTCAACATGGCATAAAAAGCATTTGAATGAGATGTAAAATGAAAACGGTTAATTTTAGAATTACTTTTGAATAATAAATGCTAGCTTCTGAATTTGGTCATGGCACATGAAAGCGGATACAATTTATCCATGGTATACATTGCGCACGTAAATATTATTAAAGGAGAGGACTAAGCTAATTAAAAATTTATCAAGTAGGTGATATTTTTTCCCTAAAAAAAGAAAAGAAAAGTAGGTGATATTTTCTTGGTTAGGTGGATCGGATGGGGTGTGACTCTTATTTTGTCTTTAGAGTATTGTCGTTTCTTCTGATCACGGCTTTTTAGATGTGAAAGTATGAAAATTTTATAATCGACGCGTTAGTGAACATAAATTAAGATTTAAGTCAAGCTGGCAAATTTGACCGTCAAGCTGGCAAATTTGATCGTCTCGTCTCTTCCTTTTATTGTTCACACGCTATCACCTTTTTTCTCCTTCTTTTGCTCTTCACAGTCTATTCTTTATCCATCTCTCCCTCCCTCTCCCTCTTCCTCTTCCTCTTCCTGACCTCCATTATTGACTGCATCTACCTAGTTGCTGGCTACTATTGCTACAGTAAGTCACTCTAACATGCCTTTTTCTTATAATTATTTTTTTTGCTCCTTCCTTTTCCTTTAATTTCTTGTCCGAAGTAATAGTTTAATTTAACACAACGAAAGACAATAAGCTCTTCCATCTTTAGTCTCCTCAACTAATAAAGAGTCAAAGACTGAGGGAGGGCTGTACTATTTGTTAACATGATCGAAAATGATACAGACTTCAAAAAACAAAAAAGGATGAATTTAGTTTCATATCTTCCATTAACAGGAAGATAGACCAGTACGGAAAAGTAGCTGAATAGAAGATTATTTTCTCTTCTAGGATTAACAGGAAGATAGACCAATCAATTTCACTCTCTCAACTCTTATTCTTCCTCCAACAACCGTCTTTTTTTACCTGAATCCTTATGCTTCTTCAGTTCTTCTTGCCTGGACTGTCATACTGTTATGGTTGATGTTGTCTGCTGTTTGAACAACAAAAATCCTCCTCTATTTTTTTTTCTTCTTTGCTGAAATCCTCCTCTATTATTTTCTTTCTTCTACTTCGATTTCTCCACCAGCCCATTGTCTCTTTGATTTCTCAAGAGGATTTTTACTTTCTTTATATCTACTTTTAAGCTTTTGGTCTAAAATGTCAGACACGCATGTGGTTTTTACTTTTGTATTTTGTCCAAGAGTCCATCTAGTCTACACGTGGGATTCACTTCTCCACATCTTTCTTTTTCCTACCTTTTATCTATTTTGTTTTTCATATTAATGAGTTGTGATATAAATCAAAATGTGTCTTGTGCAATATATTATTAAGTTAGATATATGAATTTATGGCTTAAAAATAGATTATATGAATTTACATTTTTTAAAAGCTCTTAATTAAAAAAAGAAAGTGGTGTTGTAATTTATAAACAAATTAAATATCTCTATATATAAAAAAGCCAATAAGCTCAATAAACAGTATTTTAAACAATATTTTGATTTATTAAGTCGCCTTTATCTTGTTTTTTTTTTTTTTTTTTTTTTCAAGTTTTGAACCGTTGTTACAGTATCAATTTGGTTCCTTCAATTGGCAATATAGCTACGGCAATTTGGTTTCGTCAACCTCTGCACTGTTCTGTTGTTGCTTTCTTTTCCTTTTTTTTTTTTTTCTCTGCTTTTTTTTTGTGGGAATATCGTCCTATCCACTCTTTTATTTTATTTTATATATATATATATATATATATATATATATATAAAGCTTTTAGTTAACGCAATAAATTGTCATAATATTTTTACAATAGTTGATATGTTAATTCCTTATAGGTTAAAATAAAATATCATACTAGAATCATCCACGACTAAAATTAAAGGTATTATGAAAAAAAGTTTTACATCCATAACATTTTTCGCAATACTTTGACAATATTATTCATTAGGTTTTTTTTTTTTTTTTTTTTCACAAACATTGTTACACTGACTTAATAAATTCTTACAATATTTTCACAATTATTGACAATTTGCATTGTTCATTGGCCTTTTTTTTTTTTTTTTTTTTCACAATGCGCTAATTTTGCTTGTGCTTTTAAATGTTACATGTGCAAACACAATTACACTGACACAACAAATTTTTACAATATTTTTATAATTATTGAGGTGTCAATTTTTTAAATGTCAAAATAAAATAATAAAATAAGAGACTAAGACCAAGCACAATTAAAAATAAATGTATTATGAAAATATTATAACATCTTCTTGTCACAATATTTTCACAATCACGAGATCTCAGTTCCTTATAGATCAAAATAAAATAAAATAAAATAAAAAGAAATGCTATGTTCATAACATTTTTACAATAATTTTGTAACAAACTTTATGTGGCAATGTATCTTTGAAGGATAAAAAAGTTATATCAACAATAGGTTTAATTTAAAACCAATAACAATTTGTCATTTATAATTTATTCTAAAAATATTATGGATGTAGCATTTCTCTCAAATAAAATAAAAATATATCTATTTGGATCCTAAAAATAAAAGTATTGTGAAAATGTTTTAATATTTTGTTGTATTCTTAGACTTCTTTTTTAGTATATATAGTCAAATTGGGTGAGCCAAAATTAATTGTACATTTCACGCACAATTTTCTTGTATTGTCTTTTTGTTTGTTTGTTTTTTAATGCATAATTTTAAAACCAGTAATAACTTTTTACCAAAAATTTGTTGTGAAAATGCTGTAGACGTAAAAAATAAATAATAAAATATCAAAGTGGGACCTACCATAGCTGGAAATAAAAAATATTAAAAAAATGTTGTGACGTTTTGTTATATTCCTAATTAAACTTCTTTTTTGTGTGACATTTTGTTGTGTTTCTAGGCTTCTTTTTTTGTTTAGTCAAATTTAGTAAGCCAAAATTCATTGTTTTAGGCACAATTTTCTTCAGTTGGCTTTTTATTTTATTTTTAAATGCACTGTTAAAAGTGGTTAGCTCAATTAAAACCAGTAGCAATTTACCACCTAAGATTTATTATGAAAATATTGTGGACTTAAAATTACTCTAAAATAAAATAATAAAATATCAGACTAAGACCCACCATAGCTAGAAATAAAGGTATTGTAAAAATATCATGACTTTTTGCTGCGTTTCTAGACTTCTTTTTTTATTTATTCAATTTGTTGAACTAAAATTCATTGTTTAATGCATAATTTTTTAGTTTGGTTTTTTTTTACACATTGTTTCAAGGTTTTTTTTTTTTTTTAAATAACTAAAAACAAACACACACACATATTGTTTTACACACACATAACACACACAAATTGACAAAGTAACACTTTTTTTTTTTTTTATGGGACGAACTAACACTTTCCTCCTTTATGTTCGGGGTAGTTGCATTCCCACCTAACTAAAGTTGAATAATTTTATCATTTATATTTTGTAAACAAGCATATACCTCTATTGTTTCTCTCTTAGTTAAACATTAACAAAATCTTATAATTCCCAAAATATTCCATTGTGCAATGTTTAATATACTCCTACTAAATTTTAATGTCCCAAAAATTTCTTTGTGTATTTTGAATTTTGTGTGGTAGATTGATAGTCATGCTTGGAAAGTTAAAATGATGATATATGATGTTCTATTTGTTACCTAGAGAACACTAATTTATTAGGTTTGAATCTTCTAGACTTATAATTTTATCTAATAGAAATTTGATGACATGTGTCTTTTGTTATTTTGTTCTTTTTTTAATTTATTTTCCTGCTTAAAAGGGTATGCATTAAAAATAAGTAAGCTAAACATTGTAGTTAAACTCATAAAATAAGATAATAAAGAATGAAATCTGAATAACAAAATCTTCATTGTAGATGATTGCAAGTATTTAATTTAATGAAGATCTTCAAAAAAATTATAGCATATATTTTCATTCATTGCGAAAATTTAATATTGTAAAAAGATGATGACATTCATTATCATTATTTGTGGCATTTTTTGGTGAGTAGATATTACTTTTAGTAAATAAGTTTTAAGAAATTGTTATAGTACATAGATATTCAAATAGCTATTTTAAATTTAAGTACATGACTTCATACTTCTTCAACAAAAAAATATATATATATTAATTTTCTCACTAAAGGGCCAGCACGTGCAACCCACACTAGTAATATATATATAAAGTGATAACTCTAAAAGGTACATTAGGATTGATTGGTACCTATATATATCATTTTTTTTCTTCTTAACTAAACTTAAATGACCCTAGTATGAAATTGACCCTTTTACTTCTAGGATTAATATATTAGGTCCAATTCCGTAGCCTGTGATACAACCGAAAGAGCCGCCTTCGTTTATCTATTGTACATGCTCAGTAGTCGTTGCAACATGAAGGGATAGATAATAACAATTGTTGAGAACTGATACTGATACTGATACAGACAGTTTGCAAATATGATTATTATATTTTATTATTAATTTTATCTGAACTAAATTATATCTGATTTTGATATTGTATTATTTATTTATCTATTGCAAGGAAAAAGAAATATGGGCAGAGAGAGAGACCAATTTTGGGCATATGCCGTGAAAGTAAATGGTCGTTTCAAATGTAATTTTTGTGAACAAGATTTTCCTGGAGGTGCATCAAGAATTAAAGCACACTTGGCCGGAGTTCCAGGTCATGACATTAAGGCATGTAATGCTGTGCCTCAAGAAGTTCAAGTAAAAGCTCAAGCAATAACTCAAAAAAAGAGAGAAGCTCAAGCAACTCAAGGGACCAACAAAAAAATTAAAAGTGCATCAACCTCGGCTTCAAAATTAAAAACTAAGGTGAGAAAAATTGTCTCTCAAGTGATTATCTAGTCCCAATTCTATACATAGTTATTTATTTCTAATAAAACCAATGCTTTTTAATTAACCCTTTGCAAACCTTTTCATACTATTTTCTCTTTCCAGGATAAGGAAGGATACATGGCGGAAATTGTCCTCAATGATGTTGTGGAAAGACTAATAGCCAATGCGTTTTCACTAATTGCCACTGAGAATATCGGTTTTGAGTTGAGTTTCAAGGTGGAGTTGAAAAATCTTCTTGAAACATTATTCAAGATTAAATTCTTGTTAGATGATGCTCAAAAGAGGCAATCAAGTGATGAGTCTCTGAGGATCTGGTTAATGAAGCTTCGAGAGGTAGCTTATGATGCTGATAATGTGCTAGATGAGTTTAGCTATGAAAGTTTTTGGCAAGAGGTACAGATTCAAAATCTAATGGTGGATCAGGTGTGTAGCTTTTCATTTTGCAATCCTGATAAAGTTAAGACCATCAAACTGTTATTGGATAAAATTGTGCATGATGTAGCTGGCTTTGGTCTTAGAATGGGGTTGGTGAATTCAATCCCCAAAATTAGCTTGGACATGAATATAGACCCCCTCCTCGATGATTCAGAAGTTGTAGGAAGAGAATATGATGTCACAAAAATGGTAAACGTACTTATTAGTTCAAGCAATCAACAAGTTATCTCTGTTCTCCCTATAGTGGGTATGGCAGGTCTTGGAAAGACAACTTTAGCAAAACTTGTGTATAACAATGAACTAATAAAGAAACATTTTGATGTACTAGCATGGGTAAATGTTGGCAAACATTTCGATGTTGAAGGGATTTTAAGAGAGATTCTTATATCTCTTGAAGAAGACTTGAGATATTCAAAATATGATAAAAAAATACTACAAATATGTGCAGAAAAGTTGAGGGCAATAAAATATCTTCTCATACTTGATGACGTGCAGGAGGAAGATCTTGAGAAATGGGATACTTTAAAGGGTTACTTGTTAAAATTTAATTCAAGTAGAGGAAATAATATTGTTGTTACAACCCGTAGTGACAATGTGGCTAAAATTATGGAGACACAACCCAAATATCAATTGGAAAAATTATCAAAAGATGATTGTTGGTCCATATTCAAGAAAAGAATATTCACAAATGGAAGAATTCCATTAACTTTAGATTTGGAGGTTATTGGCAGGGAAATTGCTAAAAGATGTGGAGGGGTTCCATGGGCTGCAAGAGTTTTAGGGGGAACAATGAGCTTTAAATGTGATGAAAACAAATGGCTAGAGATTCAAAATAATAAAATTTGGGATTTGTTGGATGAAGATAATAGTGACATCTTTCCTGTGCTTAAGTTATGCTTTGATCATCTTCCAACACCATCTTTAAAACGATGTTTCGCATATTGTGCAATATTCCCTAAAGATTATGACATGAAAAAGGATGAAGTAATTCAGTATTGGATGGCTGAAGGGTTCCTTGAATTAGCTAAAGAAGTTAATATGGTGATGGAAGATATTGGTAACATGTATTTCAATATTTTGTTGGCCACTTCCTTTTTCCAAAATGCTAGAATGGATGACGACGGTAATATTATTAGTTGCAAAATGCATGATTTGGTGCATGATTTTGCACTCTCAATATCAAAATCTGAATCTCTAATCTTGGAGGGAGATCCCATGGATAATGTTAGTAGCATACAACCTTTATTTGTCCGATTTGATAGCAAAACAACACCAGTAACTTACTTTAGTGGAGATGGTTTCATAAAAGTGCGAACGTTAATTTCAGAAAATTTCAACTTTGACATTATGTTATCAAATTTTAGATGCTTACGTGTTTTAAAATTATCCTGGGATGGTTCAATGGAGTTGCCAGATTCAATTGAGCAATTAATACATTTGAGGCTTCTTGACATCTACCAACAACCTAGGCTTCTTCGCATCTACCCAACTGAGGAACTACCAAAATCCATCACCAAACTATACAATTTGCAAACTTTAAGAATTAAAGGCCATGTAAGAGTGCTTCCGGAACACCTAAGCAATTTGATTAACTTAAGACATATTCATATTAATTGGGATTTTTATCAAAAAACACCTAAAAATATGAGTATGTTGACTTGCCTTCAAACATTGCCATTTTTTGGTGTGGGTTCAGAGGATGGTTATCGGATTACAGAATTGGGAGCTTTAAAGAATCTCAAAGGAGAAATAAACATAGACAATTTAGAGATGGTGGAAGATAAGGAAGAAGCCAAAAGTTCAAAATTAAAAGAAAAGGAAATATTCAAGTTGGGATTAAACTGGCTTTCTCCTTTTAATGGTAGACAATGGCCCACGAATGATAAAGATGAAAAGGTGTTGGAAGGCCTCCAGCCTCACCCAAATTTGAAAAGCTTGAGAATCACATGGTATCTTGGAAAGAAATTCCCATCATGGGTTGTTGGTTTGTCTTCGCTATATCACAATTTGATTGAGATCAATTTGAAAGAGTGTAGGGAATGTGAAGAAGTTCCCACTCTGGGGCAATTACCCTGTCTTAGGGTTCTTGAAATATTGGCAATGAGGAAGGTAAGATGTATAGGAAGTGAGTTTTACTTTTACAGTGATGGGAGTTACAGAAATACTACTACATTATTTCCGGCATTGAGAATACTCAAATTGGAGGAGATGGATAGCTTAGAAGAGTGGAAGGATGCAAAGGAGTTGACAACCGCAGATGAGGTGTTGTTTGTGTTTCCTTGCCTTGAGGAGTTGACCTTAATTGCATGTGAGAAACTGAGAGATTTGCCAGGTGTCCCGTCACTTATTCAACACTTGGAGATAATAGGTGGTGGTATTAATGAACTACCCAGTGGGCTACAATTCTGTACATCTCTTCAATATTTGAACATTGAGGGCTGTCAGAATCTGAAATCAATTCCAGATTTAGGAGAACTATTTCATTCTCTTATTAATTTAAAACTTAGCAGCAACTGTCATAATGTGAAACTGAAGCTTAGGCGAGAAGGCCGCTCAAAGACTTTGGTACTCGGTGGGTGTATCGAAGAGTTCGATGCTTTCCCGATTCTGCGTTATCCTTTCATTCGATACTCGCATGCATTTCTCAAAAAGCTAAGATTGCATGGGAGTCCTACACTTAACTCTCTCCCGAACGAAATTCAACTGTTCACTGCCCTTGAAGAGCTGCGGATACAGAACTTTAACGGAATGGAAGCTTTGCCTGATTGGTTCAGCTATCTTTCTTCTCTTCAAAAGCTGTCTCTTTACTACTGCAAAAAGCTGATGTATCTTCCCATTCACGATTGCCGCAATTTGAAACATCTGCGCATTGATGATTGCTGCAATTTAAAGGAAAGATGTGCAGAAGGGAGCGGCGCTGAGTGGTTCCAGATTGCCCATATTCCAAACATCAAAATCAATGAAAAATGCATCAAAGGGAAGGATTCTGTAGACTTTGACGACCATGACGACTTTGATGATGAAGAATATGACGACCCTGGCCGCTTTTACAACTATGACGACTCTGAGGATGAAGAATCTGACGACTTTGACGACTCTGAAGATGATAGAGATGATTAGTAAGTGTACTTATACCTGGACTACAAGTATATTCCATTTCCTACTCTTAAATGTCACATCTTAATATTTTAGGTTAATTATAAAAAAATATATATATATATATATATATATATATTTTAGATTAATGTTTCTTGAATTAATTAATAGAAATTTATCTCACCAACCACTCTGATTACTGGAATGTTGCAAAAAATCTTCAACTTTGCACTTCAAAAATGCATGTCGTCCTGGCAATTATCAGAGCCTGCTTTTTGTCCATTTAAGATAACATACATGTTCATACTTTTTCTCAGCATTTCTTGTAACCTTCACTTCTTGGTGTCAAATTGATTATGTCCATTGATGAAAACATACTCATTTTTTTCAATTTCATGAGCTGGAATTCTAATATAATACATGGACCCGTTCTTGTTTCTAGGGCTTTGTAAAAGATGGAAAATAGATTTTGTTAATTTGGGCTTGGTCATAATTCCTATGTTTATTTGAGTGAATTTATTGTGGGAAAGTGGAGTTGGGTTGCCTAAGAATGAGATTAGACATTGGGTGGGAGAAGGTCTTGCAGATTTAAGTTTTCATGTTTGGGTTGGAAGGTCAGTTTTACTGGTCCATGAAGTTATGTGATCCCCAGTTCTACTAGTGGAAGCAAAGCTTAAATTTCTTATAAAGTTTTAGACAGCACTGAAGGTGTTGATGGTTCTAATATATTTATATATCAGTTTTAGCTTTTGAAGGTTTCTAACACAATTAAATTTTTTTGGCTAACTCATGAAGCTTGCAAGAAGATTCCATCTGGGGAAATGATCAAGTTGATGATAACTGATGCTGAGGTACTTGAGGTCTGCTTTCTCTTACCATTTCAGATGCATGTATATAACTGACTTCTTAATTGGTGCTTTGCAAGATCCAATTCAGTTTATAAATATTTGTACAGTGACTGGGTTCTATACCCATTGTGCATATATATATATATATAAAGTACAATGAGTTTACAATAGTGAACTCACTGCAAAAAAATAGATACAAACAAATCAATGGGAAAAGCTAACAAAATTAAGAAAACTAGACAAAGCAGTACAATGCGTAAAACTCCAAATACAAGACCACTCAAACAAAGTCCTATTTAGCAAAGACTTCAACAGGTCCACAGTTCTTTCAATGTCCTCAAATGTTCGAGCATTGTGTTCCTTTCAGGTTAACCACATAAGACACGCCGGAACCATATTTCAAACATTTGAAGATTGAATCCCCAACCAATTACACCATGTAGAAAGGAGAGAGACTACTGTCTTTGGCATCACCCACTGAATCCCAAACAAGGAGAAGACTTCACTTGACAAGGTATGGACAAACTTGCAATGGAGCAATAAATGATCCATGGTTTTCTCATCACACTGACATAGGCAACACCAATTAACTTTAGGCAAGTTCTTCTTAACAAGGTTATCTATTGTAAGAATTCTACCCATTGTGCATATCTACGTAAACAAAATTGTTTGTCTATGTAAAGGTGTGTAGGTCAACTCCAAGTGTTCATATGTCACCAAATCAATATATAGAGTTAGATTGAGTAGTCAGATCACTGAGTTATGGTTTGACACTCTTTAACTTGAAAGTCATTCTGTGCGTCTGGTATTGTTCTAGCTTAAACTGAACAAATGTCCTTTGCTCTCTCTCTTTTAATGGCTGACATGTATATATATTAAACTAATTGCTAGGAGCATGGGATGTTAAAAAACTAACAAAACTAACATGTGGACACTAGGGTCAGCATATCTATAGTGTAAATAGAGTACTAATTAAATTTGATAAGTATATCATTCATGCCAATTACCCCCTCTTCACTCTCACTTTTCCTACAACATTTTATAACTTGTTACTAAGCATCTATTCATCTTGATATTTTGATATATATGTAGTTTTCACGTCTTGATGTCATTGAATCAGTATTGTAAGCCACATGTAGCACTTAACAATTCTTCCAATGTAAAAGCCACCAAAAAATTTCTCATTTATCAGAGGATATTTTTCCCAATGTCAAGGATACTTCACATAGCACCCATTTCGGAGCCTAATTTTCCTTTTGTTACCGAAGCTGTTCCGCCAGCTTTGACACGTATATGTCCTTAGTTGGAGACATTAAATTTGATGATGTTGGAGCCTAATATTCTTTTTGTAACCTGAGCTGTTCGGCCAGTTTGACACCTAGTTCTCCTTAGTTGGAGGCATTAAATTTTGATGATGTTGGCATTTGCAGAGGAGCTGTGGTAACTTTTCATTGTCTTAAGAACTGAAATTCTAGAACAAGAACTGCTACTACTTATCTGCAATGATGGAGGAGCTCCCCTTCTATGGAAAGCTAGATGGAAGTACCCTAGAATGGTTGTTGAAGCCGGATGTTTTGTTTCTTACTGGTCACTTTGCAAGGGATATGGAATCAACAAGAGTGGTCATTGGTAGAAGATTGTTCATAGTCCAAGAATCACAATGGAGGGAATTTAAAATTGATTCCAATGAAATTGTTTCATAGAAATTTGTGAGTTCTCTCATTCTCGTCTTTATTTCTTTTAAATTTCTCTCTTCCAAGAAAACCTATTATGAATCCTTTTCTTTTGGTTCTAACATTTAAGTTCACATACTCTTTACTAAATTTGTTGTTCATATACTATTTACATATTTTGGTTATTCTTCAGTTAGCAGTCATGTACTTCAACACAGAATGGTCCAAAATTTTCCCTGTTCCAAATATCCAGATTAACTTTTGATTCCTATTCTATGCTAAAAATAATCTAAAATTGGTATTTTTCTCAAATGTCCTTTTCTCCAACATTTCAATTTGGAATAAAGTCGTTTTTTTTTTTTTTTTTTCCCACTTACCATATTTCTTATTCACTTATTTGATAGCAAGAACCCTTCAATTTTAGTTTCAAATTTGTATTGCCATTTAGAGCAACATGTTTTACTGCATAGCATATGTAGACTTTCAAATTTTTGACTTGTCAGTTTTCTAATAATTAGGGCTTGTTATTTGTACAATGTTTAAAAAGATAATATCGCCTTCACAGTTAGGTGTATCTGAATCTTAAGAGAAAAATGTTGAATTTATGACTATGATTTCTGTAAGCCATAGTTAGCAGCACTTGACAATTCTTTTGATGTAATTGCCATTAGTCATTTCTTTTTTATCAGCGAATATTTTTCCAATGTCAAGGATGCTTCACGATTATTTGGGGCTGGGGTAACTTTTTATCTCTTCAAGAATAGAAGTTCAGGAGCAGGAGTGCTACTACTTACCAGTAAAGCAGGTGGCACACTCACTTTTCATGGAAAGCTAAATGAAGAACTGAAGCTTGAATTGGTTCCAAATTTCCAATCCAATTGTTTCATTGAAATTTATGAGTTGGCACATTCTCTCACTACAAACAGCTTGATTTTTTTCAACATATTTTTATCCGCAATTACTGAAAATTGTTGATAGAAGCTTTAATCTTCTACAGTTATGCACAACCGTGGAGGCGTGGAGTAAATTTGAAGAAATTAGCATACATATTTCAACAGTTATGCACAACTGTTTGAGGTAAGTGTTAAAAATAAAGGGGCTCCCTTTCCTAGTGTTTTCTTTCCCTCTAAAATTTCACTTTCATCACCACAAAAAGAGTCTAAAAAATACTTAAATTGGGAAAAATTTTATCAACAGGTTGATGAATGTAGAAAAAATAATTAAATATTTTATCAACAGTTTTGTAAACATAGAAAATCAGTAACACCAGGAAGCTACAAGCCAAAGGTTTCTCACTTTCTATCTCTCTCTCTAAAATTCTCTCTCTAATTCTCACTCACACACATACAAATGCAAAGGTTTTTCTTTTTTTCTTTTTTCACAGTGGCATTTATTTCTCTCTCTCTCTCTCTCTCTCTCTCTCTCGCTCTCTAACGCTTTCCTCTCTCTCTTTCTGTCAGAAAAACCTAATTCCATTTTTCCCGTTTGGTAGATCGATTTCCTTCGATTTCGGCTGTTCGGATGGAAAATTTCTCTAATTTTGAGGCTTCAGTAAGTGATTATATCTATTTGTGTTTTGTAGTTCTATTTCTTTTTTTCAATGTTTGAGAATCTTCGTATTTGATTGAGAACCTAAAGCACTTGGAGAATTTTGAATTTTTGGAATTTTGTTTGAATTTTTTCTTGAATAGAGCATTGAATTTGAAATGCTATGCCAAACTTGATTGTGAGAAGAATAGATTGGTGAAAATTAGGACTTAAGTTGGATGTTATGGTGATGAGGTAATCAAACTTGTTGAAACTAAGATCAAACTTGGTAAAATCACCATTTTAATAGTTTTTCTTTATTTATATTTAATACTGAGATTGAGGTGCATGATTCTGAATTTAACAATTTTTATTTATTTATTTTGAATGATTGTTTTAATTTTAGCCTATCATGATGCTCTTACTCAACTCATTCTAATGATTTTTGGAAATGTACTTTGTTACAAGTCAACTTGTTCTTTAAGTTTCAAATCTTTGTTGTTGGATTTCTCATTGGTCACATAATATAAGATTTAAGATATTGGCATCATGTTCAAGAAAAAAGACAAGATGTTTCTTTAAATCCAATATTTAAGAAGAGATGCAATTTGAACTGTATAAAAATAAAAAAGATGAGGTGCAATTTGTCCAGTATGTCATCCTTAGAAACTACTAGTTGTATATATCTGTCAAAATTCAAATGCTTGAATAAGTATAAATTATAAAATGGCTTGAATGAGTATAAAATTGCTGGTATGTAGATCTGGAACTCTGGTGAATGTACAAAATTCAAGTTGAAGGCTTTAGAAGTTGATCTTGAAGCTTAAGGATGATGGGTGCTTGAGTTCATCCTTAGTAAATTGAGGTTCTTATAAGACCCTTTTTCTGTATATCACTATCTGCAATTTGCTTATTTAGTAGTGAAGGCTCTAATTGTTGCATGGTAATGTTATAGTCATATCAGAAAAGAAAGGTTTTTTTTTTTTTTTTTTTTTGGATTAGCGAAGAAAGAAATGGTTTTAATTTTAGCTTGATCACCATTACATGGATGGGTCAAGGCCTTAGTGTTGGAATTGTTCATTTGGCTAATCAATGCCTCTGTAATGTTGATATAAAATCATGGTTGCTCTCTAAAAAAAAAAAAAATGTCTCATAATTTAGAAGTGGATTCTAGTAAAATTGAGATTTACTGGGACTTAAATAATGCCAAATTTGATTATGGGCCAAAGTTAGTGGAGGGATTTTATTAACTCGGTCTTACTCAACAATTTAGAGATTCCCAATCCCAAGGTCTTGCTTTCTCACTTATTTTGTATACTCAATTTAAACTCAATTCATTAAAATTTTGTAGAAGCCACGAAGTTTGCTAATGATTGGAAATCAAGATTGAAAAAGAGGAGAGACGATCCTTCAGAGGTCCTAGCATTTTTGCAATTTTTATTTTTTTTGAAAGGTCTTAACTTTCCTGAGATTCTCCTGTGGGATTTTTTTTTTATTGTTTTCCTTTTCCAATCTGCCCTTACAGGAGAGTCACTCCCAGTAACCATAAATCTTGGTGATGGAGTATACTCTGTTTCAACATGTAAACAAGGTGCAATTGAAGGAGTTGTTATTGCAACTGGAGTACATACCTTATTTGGAAAGGCAGTTCATCTTGTGGAAACTACTACAATCATTGGACATTTTCAGCAGATAATTTCAGTATATTATTTTGGATGAAATCTTCACTTAGAATCTCAAAGGCTGGAAAAATGTTTAGAGCTGTAATATTTCTAAACAGTTTCATCTTTTCTACTTGGAGGTAATGGGGCAATGATAGGTAACAATGTGAAAGAGTTTTGCACTTGTTCTGTGAGAATCTGTCAATGTTTGGGTATTTAATGAGTTACCATTTGCTTTGATCATTCAGGTTGTAACTGGAATATGAAACTTCTGTATTTGCTCGATTGCCAATGGGCTGGTAATAGAAATCATTGTCATATATGGGATTCATCACGGGTAATCATGTTGGGATAGATAAGCTTCTTGTTTTACTCATCGGTGGCATCCCCATTTCTATTCCAACAATTCTTTCTGTTACAAGCTAACTGTGGACAAGTCACAAGAATATGATAGAGGTGGTATTTCCAATCCTTTTATTATTATTATTATTTCCTTGACTGACATGACCTTAAATTATGTAAGTAGGTTGCTTATGGGAAATTGCTTAGGTCATCAATGTTGATAACTTTCATGTTGCACTCTTAAGGCTATGCTCCATATCCGCAGTTCCCTTGTTTAAAGATTTCATAGAAATGTACAATATCCTATGAGAAAGATGTTTATGAGCTAAACAATTCCGAGTGGGCCCTTAATGTATAAACAATATCTCATCTAAAATCCTTATCAATTGTTGGCTATGTTACTAGATAAAACATTTTGTAGTTTGTGTCATAATGGTTATTAAAGCGATTTCCTGTCAATTTTTTGTGTCAAAACTTGTATCTCCATGTACTGCAACATATTCTATTGCATAGCATATGTAAACCTTCAAATTTTTGTTTCAAACAGTTCCCTCAAATTTTTTGGATTTATTTTACCTAGGAATTCTGGTCTACTTGTTACTATTGCATTGTCTTCCCTATAATGTTTTGACTTGTCAGTTTTCTAATAATAATGGCTTTTATCGAATATTAAGAAATAGCATTTTGTATATGCTTTGGTCATAGTCTGATTTCATTTTAAAAATGAAAAGCTAGAACCATATGCTTTCTCTGTCTCTCTATAAATCCACCATCTAGCTATCACATCTGCTGCATATGTTTATCTGAGGACTCAATATGCTTGCTAATTGCAGCCAGGAAACAGCTATAAAGTTCATATATATGCTTATGTGCACAAATGCATGTATTCCAGAACCATGCAAGAATCCCATAAGCCAATTTTTGAGCATCATTCATCTCTCTTACATGTCTCTCTGTTGTAGGAGATAAAAGGAGCAACAAAACCAACATATATTTGAAGGCATAAATACACTATGAAAATGGCTCTACTTGACTGCATGCAAAGAAGTGGTGACAACACTAAAAGTCCTACCAGCCCCTCTTTGAAGCTTCTCCAAGGTAATTCCACCCATGCCATCATGGTTTAAGCATCCTACATAAAGTTGTCTTGGTCCTGGTGGTAGAGAGGTTTCTGGTACATACTCAGACCATTACTTTTAAACCATATATAGCATTTTATGCTTGGTATATTTGTTAAAGTCTTCATTCAATCTTGAATGAAAATTCCATGACTTGAACACACTTTTTATAAGGTTCAAAGTGGTTGCCTACCTCCTCATCTCCTACATTTGCAGAGGATTTTGACCCAGAAGGAACAAGTTTATCATTACAATAAATCAGTTCCCACCAAATTGAAGAAGGCCAAGAATTTGACATGCTCTCAGCTTGAAGAAACATGATCAGGATTTTAGCACCACACCTTCTTGGGTTGTCAGGTTGGATGATGATGAAGATGAAGAAGATGCTGAATTCTTTGGAGCCCCAGGTTATATTTTTTACACCCTTATTTTGCTCAACACATTTGTTCCCCTTTGTCTTTCTTTATTCATTTACTGCTTTTGTGAGGTAAAATGGAAACACTCCAACATGGTTCCTAATTCTTAATGCCCCTTATCATTTGATTTTCAGCATTTGAATCAAAGCTGGCTCCTGAGGGGTACAAGGAAACCACTAGACATAATCCAAGAGCAATGCATAAGAATTTTGGGAAGCATGTTTTGGAAGCAATGCATAAAAATTGGTATTTTCTCTCAAATGTCCTTTTTTCATGACTTTTCACTTTGGAATAAACTAGTTTTTATTTTTATTTTTTCACTTACCATATTTCTTGTTCACTTATTTTATTTTGATATCACTTTTATTTTGTTTTAAACTTGCATTTCTATGTTGTGCAATTGTGCAATATATTTTGCTGTAAAGTGTATGTTGACCTTCAAATTTTTGTTTCATTCAATGCCTTCAGTTTGTTTTTGTTTTCTTATTAGTTTTATGTATAAAATTATCTTCTACTTGTTATCATTTCATTGACTTATCTATAATGTTTTGAGTCTTACAACTGCAAACCTGACAGCTATCACTTACTAGTCAATGCAAGTGGGTCAGTTTCACTCTTCACACCTATAACTCTATAAGTAAAAGAACCTTACGTAATTGCTTATGGAATTATTGCTTCAAAGAATCGTCCACGCCCGACAAATTAATAAAAAAAAAACTCGGCCTTTACTGGCGTGATCCTAAGGCTCTGCTTTATAGCAATTATATACTATGTTTGGCATGAGTGGTGAGATAAATTACAGGTTTTTTAAACGCCTCAAGAGAGATAACGTGCCCCTTTCATTCTTATTATAATTGCAAGTTGATGAAGATAACGAACACTAGAGGAATGTATAAAATTTAATATTAAGAGAGAAATCTTCAAGGATAAGGAGGAAGCAGGAGTGGTGCTGATAATCAGAGATGCACCCTGGGACTACTTATAGGTGTGATGATGAGTAAGAAAGAGAAGCTTATTGATGACCCTTCAATAAACTTAGTTACCATATTATAAAATAAATTAAAATCAATGCAATGGTCGATGTATATACTAGTGGCCTAGTAACTTTCTAAGAACTTGCAAGGAAAGCGAGCATTGGAGTCGAAAGTTGAAACATATTGCTATTTAAATCCCCTCGAACAAATTGCTGACAGTGATGCTCGTCTTTATGTGTATATTTTATTGAGTACAAGGAATCCAACCGAGCATTATTGAGTTGTGTTTTCTGATATACAAATAAACCCATCTTCTTTCGGCTGAGTGGTATGGTCTTTACTTGCTCCAATAAATTGGAGAATTGGAGCCTTTCGGTGAGTCGTGGATTCCCTAGTCCTACTTTACAAATATACAAATAATAAATGCATCTTCTTTCTGCAAGTGGTGCTTTTTCCAATGACTGTTAATTAGCAAAGTTTCACGAAACGCGCTATACATTGCTAGACCATATATTACTTCTATTCTCTTCTCTTCCTCTTATTCTTCTCAGACTATTTACCTTCTCTATTTCTCTTACTTTTCCAGACGTCCATTGAAGGCATCATCTACCTATTTGCAACCTACTACAGTAAGTGCACTCTAACTTGATTTTCATGCTGTCCATTTTTTTAAAAAAAATTGGCTGAATAAATAGTTCTATTAATCATTAATCATTTCAAATCCATCTATAAATATGAAAAAAAAAATTCTAATTTATTCAAGTCATTTAAACCATAAGTTTGAACTCTAAATCTTTATATTTTTGGGTAAATTCATCTGTGGTATACCCTTGAAAATATGGAATTATTATATGGTTCATATCATGACACTTACCTTCTTTATTATTATTATTATTATTTTTTAATGAGGTATACGGATCTTGTTAGAGTTTTATCCAAGTCAAGCTTTTTCTTATAATTGAAATTAGAAATCTCATTTGAATCTAAACTTGCTCTTCAGTGGCCAAGCCATGATTCGGTTATATAGGGAGGACAGAATTTAAAAGCGATTCACACATTCATAAACATATTTACATATACGCCACAGACAATAAATATCTTATATTGTACTTTGTTTTCTAACATTTTTTGGTATTTATTATAACAATATGTTTTTCATACTCTTTATACACAACTTTTTTCCATGTCACCTAGTATTAATCATTATTCATATATATCGGAATATGAATTGGTTCATCTTGCCTTTGTGTGTTTGTTTCTTTAATTCTTTCCTATCCTACTTTTTTTTTTCTTTTTTCTTTTTCTAATTAGAAATGAGAAATCTCCTAAGCCCAAGAGCTAACCCAATCTGAGTGAGCCTAGGCCCTATGCCCATTATTTGACTGTGGACTGGTGAGATTTTCGGGCCAAAACTTCAAGTTAGGAAAAATTGGGAGAGTCTTGATCATATTGTAATATAAGAAATTGAGTAAAATAGACTGTAAGAGTATGTTTGGTAAGAGTATTTAAGTATGGTTTTTTGTTTTACAATCCATAAAATAGAGGGTCCTATACTTGAATCTATTGTTTGACTAATATTTTCTAAATACAGTTTACAGAAAATTGTATTATATTTTCCTTGTTCAGAACAGAATTTTGAAAATAGCTGAGTTGGTGTTTTCAAGATACAATAATTGTTTTTAATGACATAATTATAAATAAATTGAAAATAGTAGACTTCACAGTTTTGTTCAAACTTTTCTATCTTTTAAATTAAAGAGCTTATCTTTATCACACAAAAAAATAAATAAATAAATAAATAAAATAAAAAAAAATCTCACACTTCATATTTGAAATTTATCAATTTTTTGAAAATTGATTTCATACTGTTTGGAAAACAAAAACAAAAATTCTGCTACCAAACAAGTCCTAAACTTTTAAAGTCTAGAATTGTTTCCATAATGGCCCTTTATGTTCTAATATTTTTATTTTAGCCTTTTCTAGTTGATTCAGTTTTCTATTTGGCTTTTTAAATTTCAAAATATTCATATTCATTAAGGACTAAACATAAAATTTTAATAAAAAAAAATGAATGGTACTCAAAATGAAAATTTTGATATATAAAAGGCTAAAATGAAAATAATCACAAACTTTTAGGGATAAGAATCCAAGATATTCAGGTGAAGATAAGATTTGAGAAATCCTATAAAATGAGGCATATATATATATATATCAGCTGATCGAAAAAAAAAATGCTTTTCTTCTTACATTTTTTTTTTTATTGCTTATTTTCTTAATTTTGTCTTTTTCTTTCCGTCATGGGCCTCATGGCACATGAAGTACTGTACACGAAGGAAATTAGTTTAACCATGGATAATACCTTGGTGAATGTAAATTTAGTTTTATCTTTTTAGAGGGCGGTAGATCTGCTAATTTGAAATTTCAAGAAAAGGGTCTTCAAAAAAAAATTTATCAAAAGGCAAGGTCAAAATTTTGACTAAAACAGATATTTTACTCTTTTTTTTATTTAAGGGGATTCGAGGTTAGGTGGATTAGAAGAGTTAAAAACTTAAAATAGAGTGCAACTCTAATTTTTTATCTTTCAGACCTGCATCATATTCATATTTATATCATATCTGGCACTACATACTAACCGAGAAATTAAATAGTTACCTTTGAATAAGCAATGCTTGTCTTTGGAGTGTTGTCTTTATCTTGTGATACCAACGTGAATGTAAATCAAGATTTAAGAAGGAGGTTTTATTTGCTAATTTATAAATTTCTCGCAGTCATGCTAGCAAATAAGACTAAAACGAATATTTAGAGTGGAGAAATTTTAGATTTGGTGGATTAGGTATGAAATGAGAATTGGAGTTTGTCCATCTGATGAGTCATGACCCATGAAACAATTTTGCGCTTCCAGGAACAACAGAACTGAAAATACAAAACTTTTGTAGAGAGAGAGAGATAACGTGCCCTTTCATTCTCATCACCGGTGAGTTTCAATGACATCCTGTAACTACTAACTGGTTGCTTCTTTGTTCTTCCTATTTTTTTACTTTTTGGTTTAGATATGAATATATTGTTCCTCTTTTCATTGTTGGGTTCAGATCTTCCTTTCACATCCATTGCTGGTAATCTACCGATTGAGGTCTAGTTCTTTTTCTTTCTCTTATTCTTCCCAACGTTCACTGCATCTACCTATCTGCAAAGCTATTTTAGTAAGTTCTCTTTGCCTCTTTGACATGTCTCTATGCTATTTACTTCTTTTCTTTTCTTTTTTTGGTTGAGGAAAAAATAGTTTATTAACACAACCAAAGGAGATGGCATGGAATATTATTGCATTTATCAGGTTCAAAGTTCAAACCACAGCCAAAACAGAAAATTAAAAAGTGAAATTAACAACACAAATTTTACAAGTTTTAAAGCAAGTTCAATACAAATGAACACTCATTTGAAGGAATTTTTTCTCAGTCGCACAACCCTATCTTTAGATTGGTAATGAGAGTCAAGAGAGGAGTGAGGTACATATTTATGGGTGGCTTTGGAAAAATTCTTCCATTTGAAAGATTCGAATTCCTCCGAGAGTTTCACAAGTTCATTACTTGTTTGCCAACAATTATAAGTTCCAAAAGAGGTGGGGTGGGACAAAAATCGTTACCATTTTTTTTCAATAATTATCAATTTCAAACGATGTTAATTTTTCTTTTGTTTATTTTAAATCTAGTAAATAGATTATACTATATGGAAATCAAATCTAATAATTCAAATTATAGAAAAATATCTACCAAATTAATTATAGTTGGAACTCTCCTAAAATTTTCAACATAGGAAGGAATATAACCTATAGAATCCAAAAATGATAGGCGTGTAACATGCTAGCCTCAATGACCATGACATTCACTAAGTTCTGATATCCAGTTGTCCAGGTTCAAGCCTGGAACCCTATATGTTTAGGTTGTATTTGCAATGTAAACACTCAAAAAGTAACAAAATGTACATTTGCAAAAAGTGTACAATATTTACCCTATTTTGTAAATCTGTATAACATTTACAACTTTTTGTGTGTTTACAATATAAATTTATATTAAACTATACTACCATATAATGTAAAAAAAGAAAATTTCAATGATTAGCAATTAGAGAGAGAGAGAGAGAGAGAGAATGAAGGAAATTAAAAGATATGGATCGGCCATTAGAAACTTCCATTTTCACATGAATAATTCTACGGAAAACACTAATTAAGTTAAATACATATATGCAATGTAATTTACCGCTGTTATTTAATTAATTTAAAGAGTCAAACCAGTCAAGCCATCAAATTTTAATGCAACTTTTATATATATATATATAAATGTATATAAATTACTGTGTGAACTGGGTTTACAAATTAACAATGGTCGAGAATCTGATTTGGTCACTGCCTCAGTCTTGATGCTGTATGGTACTACAGAAAATAACAAGATTGCACTTTTCTTTTTCTTGAATAAATAAACTCCTTCTGGTGTACCAACTATTGAAATCCAATAATAATGCTGAAAGAATCCAAAACTACTGAAAAAAGATAATAATGCTGTACCGGCCAAGATGAAAGGAGGCCGTCTTTAGGTGGTTTTGATATACCATGGGAGAGGTTTTAGGTGAAAATTGTGTTTTAGCCATTTATGGTATTTGCATTATTATGACAAACATGAAAAATATATTGCATTTCCTTTATTTTGCATCTTTTAAATTATTTAATAGGATCCTTTTATGTATTTGTTACGTGCAAATATACACAATCAAAAACATATGTATGCGGAAGTATAGATGCAGACTGACACATGTACTGGTAGCTATCAACCTAGGCCTTTTTTGGTTGTGTTTGTCAATGTATAGCCATTTTGATGTATTTTTTTTATATGTTCACTCTTTTCAACTCATCTAAAATTTTCACCCGCTCTTGAAATTCAATTTTTTTTTTTTTTTTTTTTAAATGAGGCACATAACATTCCCTCCTTTTTTTTTTCTTTTTTTTTACCTCCTTCAAACTTGTCATGATGCTAATTTTTGGATCCTCGTCTAGCTACCACCTTCCTTCTTCTTGAATAACTGGTACCATAAGAACCTTCCTACTCCAAAATGATAACTGACAAAGTGAATTTCTTCTTTATCCAATTTTGAGCATTTGTGTCCAACGAAATGAACCACTTGGGTGTTGACTAGTTTGGCCTTTGAGGCATCCTGATTTGTTTAGATTATACAAATCTTCAACTTTTGATCACAATCTTGACCACCCGCAAGTTGATTAATATCAATTTCACAATTTGGCTAGTTAGACATCACAATTCATTTTGATTGTGGAAATCTTCAATATGAGATCACAATTTACATTAACCATGAGTTGATCAAGGAAAGTATTCAATAGAATTGAGAATAACATTAAAATCTCTAACACAAACCCAAGGACCATACACAAAGGACTTAATATGGTTTAACAATGCCAAAGAATTTGGCTTCTGAGACGCTTCAAGTCAACCATAAAAACTTGTTAAGAACCATTCAGATCTATCCTCTTCAACAACCTTCACCAAAATATATTTATCCGAACCATTAATGACCCTAACATCAACACCCTCCTTCCAAAGAAGAGCCAATCCACAACCCAAACCTAGCTTTTTCACAATGAATCAGTGAGGTAGATTTGTATCCTTACAAAGTTTTTTAAAATCCTCCCTAAACATTAGAGTCTCCATAAGAAAACACACCATAAGATCTTGTTCCCTCACTATCTTGTGAAGGCCACAAAATGTCCCGGTAAGGGTGGTCCACCGCCCCCACCGATCCATTATTCAAAGAAGTTTCATTCACAAATTGCTTGCTATGCTTTGGTGAGATAGTCTACAAAGTTTCCAGTCCTAATTGGGATATAGACCGTTTCCCCTTTCTTTTTTAATTAGCTGAATAAATAGTTCAATTAATCATTAATCATTTCAATCCATATATTAAATAGAAAAAAAAATCAATTCTACTTTATTCAAGTTATTTATACAAGAAGTTTGAACTCCAAAATTCAAATCTTTATTTTTAGGGTAAATTGTAAATATCACCTTATGTGGTAAACCCTTAAAATATGAAACAATTTTGTGGTTTATTTATTATTATTTTTTTTGTTAACTTGGTTTATTTACTTAACAGACTTATCTCTTTTGCAACTTGTTTCATGACATGTAGTCATATAGTGATATACAAACCTTTTTGGAGCTTTATCCAAGTCATGTTTTTTCTTATAATTAAAATTAGAAAACCTCGAATTTAAACTTGCTTTTGATTCTTGAATATATCAACCTTGTTTAATCTAAATTGTGCTGTCGCTTCTTTTTTTTTTCTTTTTTTTCCTTGATTGAATAAATATTTTAATTAATCATTAATAATTTCAAATCAATGGCGGCTCCAGGAATTTTGTTTAGGGCGGTCATTAAAAAACTTAAATGAAAAAAAAAATTAATAAAAAGAGAACTTGAATATATCAAGTTATTGACAAAAAAAATAAAAAATAAAAAAATGAAGTTTTACAATTTCCATTTACAAGTTTTCAAATTTTGAATTGTTATATGATAGTTCATTATGAGTATTTATTGTCATTGTGGGTAACTATGATCATTTTATTTTGTTAAGTATGTCTAACATTTTTATTTTTATGTAGTTGTTATTATCTATTTGTCTTTATTTTTATAAAAAATATTTTAAACTAAATGAATAAACTCAACTCACTGATTTTGTATTAATTATTGATGAACATAACCACACCCATTCATACATAAATAATACACTATGTGTTTACTTAACCAATCAAATATTTGAACAATCATTAACTTTACAATTTTTTTAAAAAAAATTTCTGACTTTATAACAAAAAATTATTATAACATGATAACAATATACACACATGCAAGAAACTGTCTCTATTTCCTAATTATTAAATTATATAAAGTTATATTATATTTAGAGTCATGTTAACGTATACCTTTAGGCTAATTGTTATATTTCCAATGAAAGTGGTGTCAAAACATTTCCCTTATATTTGTACTGTATACACATACTTCCACACACATCATTATTTACACAAATAACATTATAACAAAAAGTAATGCACACATTCAATATTAGATACACTCATACACATATAATATAAAGAATAATGCTAGATATACAAATTTTTTTATAAATTTTTTTACAAACTACTGATGTGTTGAGTAATTATTAGTAAATGAAAAAGTAATATTAATGGTGGGTCTAGATGAAAACTAATAAGAGGTTGGCCACATCAATATTTTGTAAAAAAATTGTAAAATAGTTTGTGGTTATAGCATTATTCTAATATAAATTTATGAAAAAGAGTGACATTTACAATCCACAAACACTTATTCTTATTCTTAGAGTTGGAAATATTTGTAATAAGGGTGTATAAAATTTAAGTTAGGATGTGCAAAAGTATTATTTTTAAGAATAAATTAAATTATTAAACTAAAAAAAATATTATATATAAAAATTTAAAAAAAAAAATTGAGCAAAATAAAAAATCCATATATTAAACATAAAAAATAAAATCAAGTCTACTTTATTCAAGTAATTTAAACCGGAAGTTGAACTCCGAAACTTTATTCAAGTAATTTAAACCGGAAGTTGAACTCCGAAACTTTATTCAAGGATCATATATTGAACAAATCCAAACCATAAGGTAGAAGATTTTAAATTTAAGAAATCATTTGAACTTTAACTTAATATATATATATATATATTAAAAAAAAACTGGAGCAAAATAAAAAATACTAAAGTTTAGTTACAAAATTGATTATAGCCTAAAGATATAACCTTACTCAATATCTTTTTATTGAAGTTGAATTTTGACAAATTTACTATCAGATTTTATTTTTTTTCTTATATCTCCATGCTTGCAAAATTTCTAAAAAATTAAATATTAATAGTTATGTCATCAATAAATTGTTTAAATTGCAAGTTTTTGTAATTTAAAATTATGTATAAAATATAAGTTTTATAGATCACATAGTAAATAATATACGATTGGCACAAAAATGGACACGTGTATTAAAAATGTAAAAAATATGCAATTCAATGGTTAGACATACAGTCTAATAAAAAATTATTTGCGATATTGTTTAACATTTGCCTTGATGTAAAATATTTTCTGTTAAATATTTAAAAATGATATCAAAATTAAATTGTGAGTCAATAAGAAATAAAAAATAGAAGCACAAAACTAAGGACTTTTTGTTTTCTCATGTTTTGGAATACAAATTCTAAAAAGAATAATGCTATAAATATAAACTATTTTATAATATTTTTACAAACTATTGATACAATTTTAACATTTCTCAAATAGCTATTAAGTAAAAATGTGCTATCAGATAAAATCAGTCTTGATCTCTAATTAGAACTGGTAAAATTTTACCGTGTAAAAAATTATTCTTTCTAAAAGTATCCTGTATTCTATGACTGCTGGTCCTGCTTGTACAAGCCTGGACCCATCTTCAACTATTTATGGACACGTTGAATCCACAACCCATCTTCTTTCGGCAAGTGATGGGTCCTACTTCTTCTAATAATTGGGCCTATTCTTTCTTTCGGCCAGTGGCGGTGGGTTCAAAAAAATAATTAAAAAATAAAAGACTTGACCGTTGGAAACTTCCCTTGTCACCCGAAGATTTGACCGTTGGAAAGAAGAAAGAGATGAATTTTTTTTTTTTTTTAAATATAGCCGTTAGAGAAAGGATTCTGAAAATATGACCGTTTAAAACAAATAGTGATTAAAATATAAGAGTATAAAGGCAATGTAAATTGCTAGACCGCTCCTCTTCTCTTCTCTTTCTTTTATTCTTCACAGGCTATTACCTTCTCTCTCTCTTCACAGTCTTTTCGCTCTCGCTCTCTCTCTCTCTTGCTCATTCTGACGTACATTGACTACATATCTAATCTACCTGTTTGCTTGCAAGCTAATACTGAAGTAAGTGCACTCTAACATGTTTCTCATGCTGTATTGTTATTGTTTTTTTTTTTTTTTTTTTTTCGTTTCGTTTTGCTTTGATTTTTTGGCTGAATAAATAGTCTAATTAACACAACGAAAGGGAAGAACCTCCTCCATCTTCTGTTTCCTCAATTAGCACACACTGTGCTAATAAGGGAGGGAGGAGATGACTAGATTCCTACCTTATTCAAACCAAAAAGTTATACAAGCTCAATAGTGACTATAACATGAAGGAAGGAAACAATGGTGTTGAGAACTGATGCTGATATAGATCTGAGTTGTTTATCGTATCACTAAGTGAATATTATATTGATAAATTGGTTTTAACATTTTATATGATGTAAACTCTCTTTCTTTAAAAAAAAAATATATTTTTAAACAAATAGAATAAATATATTTTAATAATATTAATTTAAAAATTATGGGTTTTTTCTTAATCCAAATATGTGTTAACAAGAAATAAAATTTTAAAAATAAATCAAAGTAATTACAAGTTGGGAAACAAAGAATAAAATCAAGGACTTAATTTTTGTTATGTTTGCAATAAAAAAAATTAAAAACTTGGAATAAAAAGAAAATTAACAAAATGAGATTTCTTTAATGTTTTTATTTTTTCTTAAACTGGAGCAAAATAAAAAATTAAAAAATCAGTTCTGACGTTGAGTACCACTTGCTCTGAGTTTGAGATTGATTTATTTAGGCTTTAAACATTTGCGATGTTGTTTAACATATAATAGTGACAGTGTCAGTGTACTAACGACCAAATTGAACTAACTCTTAAACAAGAAGATCGAAATTTGGCTAAATTTAAACTATAAAGATCAAATTGATAACAAATATAAATTTGGAGGAAAAAATTGTGAATTAATAAGAAATATAAATTACAACTTAATGAGAGAGGAAGCACAAAACTAAGGACTTTTCAGAAAATAGTTTCTAGAAACCTGTATTGTTATTTATTTTTTCTTTTCTTATTCGCTTTTCTATTTTATTTCTTGGCTGAATTAATATTTTGATTAACACAACGAAAGGCAACAGAACCCCTTCCATCTAATTCTATCTCCTCAACTAACAAAGACTGAGGAGGGCTATACTAGTTGTTAACATGATCGAACATGAGACAGACTTAAAAAATATAAGGATAAATTTAGTTTGATATCAAGAGGATAGACCATTTCGGAGAAGCTGCTGAATAGAAGGAACTCGCTCTTCTAGGATTAATATATTAGGTCCAATTCTGTAGCCTGTGATACAGAATTGTTGAGAACTGATACTTGATACAGATTTTGTATTAAAAACAGAGAGGAAAAACAGAGAGAAAGCTAGAGAGAAAAGCTCGAATTGCTGAATCAATTCCTTGATGGATTGAAAAAAATGAAAATGAATTAGTTACAGAATAGATACTAACATGCTATATATACACGTAAATGGGAAATAACAGATTTTCCCTCCAAAATAACAAACTAACTAATCATTTAACAACTAATTACAATGTGACATCTGTCCTTCCATTTCTTCTTCTTACTAGTTCTTTCCTTCATCTGGTGTACACCTGTAGCTTCTACTTGCTTCTTCCTTTCTCTTTGACACGTGTAATCCCCTTGAGCCTCTCTTTCTTTCTGCTGTGCCTGCTGTACTCTGTTTTCACCGTGTTGCCAAGTTTGACTTTCTTCAATTTTAATACTCCCCCTCAAGTCCTGAGTTGGAGAATCATGGACTTGAAGCTGAGTGTCACTTGGCAATTTGTTTACCAATTGCTGTGTCATGAAAATATCACGCAGACCCAATTTCTGTATTAATCTCATGAAAGAATTGAAGCCTAAAGCTTTGGTGAATACATCAGCTACCTGAGCATTGGAATTCACATGGAAAGTCTTTATCATACCTTCCAAAATTTTGTCTCGTACCAGGTGACAATCCACTTCAATATGTTTGGTCCTCTCATGGAAAACCGGATTAGCAGCTATATACAAAGCTGCTTGATTATCACAGAAGAGCATTGCTGGTTTAGAATGCTCAATTCTTAGATCCTTAAGCGGCTGAAGTACCCAAGTTCTTTCACATGCTACGCTGGCCATGGCTCTGTACTCAGCCTCTGCTGATGATCTTGAAACTACACCTTGTTTCTTCAATCTCCATGCTATCAAACATTCCCCCAAATATACTACATAGCCTGTTAGGGACCTCCTTGTATCAGGGCATCCAGCCCAATCAGCATCACAAAATGCTTTGATGTGCAAATCGGATGTGCTTGAAAAAAAGAGACCCTTCCCTGGTGATCCTTTTATATACTGAAGAATCCTGTGAGCAGCAAGCAAGTGAGGCTCTCTAGGCTGTGAAACAAACTGGCTCAGCCTATGCACAGCATAGGTAATGTCAGGCCGGGTCAAGGTTAAGTATAATAGTCTTCCAATCAACCTTCTATACATTGCAGGATCTTCCAATAGTTTTCCTTCATGTTTTGACAGCCTTAGATTCTGTTCCATAGGAAATCTGACTGGCTTTGATCCAAGAAAACCAGTGTCCTTCAAAATCTCAAGTGCATACTTTCTCTGTGTCAAACTGATACCTGCATCAGTTCTTGCAACTTCAAGTCCTAAAAAGTACCTCAAAGAGCCAAGGTCTTTTAGTCCAAATTTATCATCTAACAACTTCTTCAAAGTATTCACACAATCCGGGTTGTTTCCAGTGAGCAATAGGTCATCAACATATACCAAAAGCACTGTAAAGGAACTTCCTTGAGTGTGAGTAAACATTGAATAATCAGACTTGGATTGAACAAATCCCATTTGGAGAATAGTCTTGGAAAACTTGTCAAACCACTGTCTTGATGCCTGTTTAAGTCCATAAAGACTTTTGTTTAAATTACAAACCAGATTAGCCCCCTTGCTGTGAAAGCCTGGTGGGAGACACATGTACACATCTTCAACCAAGTCCCCATGCAAGAAAGCATTGTTGATATCCATCTGATGAAGTGACCAGCCTTTCACAGCAGCCAAAGTGAGGACAATTTTGACAGAGACAGACTTAGTCACTGGTGAAAAAGTCTCTAAATAATCCAAACCAAATTTTTGTGTGAAACCCTTTGCAACCAGCCGAGCCTTATATCTCTCAATAGTGCCATCAGGAAGATATTTGACCCTATATACCCATTTACAACCTATAGGCCTCTTACCATGAGGCAAAGGAACCAAACTCCATGTATTAGTAACTTCTAAGGCCTCTATCTCTTTGTCCATGGCAGCCCTCCATTCAGGATATTGTACTGCTTGATGGAAATATGCAGGGTCTGAGGGAGTTGAATTGACTGGCATGACAAAAGACTTGAAAGTGGGGCCAAGATGAAAGTAATCCAAATAAGATGAAATGTCATATGGCAGGCCAGAATTAGGCTTAGAGCTGACAGATTTGCAAGCATACTGAGATAGGTAAGGAGGAGGCTTATGAGGTCTATTTGATCTCCTAAGTGTAGAATTGGAAGTTTCAGGTAGAGTAAATGGTGAAGGAATGGCAGCAAGGTTAAGACCTGCAGAATCATGTGAATCACTAGGTGGTGCACTGGTTGCAGTAGTAGGAGCAGCACTTGATGCTGCATTAGGTGCTGCATCAGCAAGATGAAGATTTGCAGGGGCAATTGAAACACTAGGTGGTGCATTGGATGCTACATAAGGTGCAGTACCTGTGGCTGCATTAGGTGCTGCATCAAGTGCAGCACTAGGTGCAGCACTAGAGGCAGGAGGTGCAGCAGTAGAAAGGGCAGGAATTGTGTTGGATGATGTAGCAGGTAAGGTGTTGAGAATGGAAATATGGGAATCCATGGAAGAAATAGGATTAATAGGATCAACATAGGGAGGTAAATCAAGAGTACAATGAGGAAAAACAAAATCATCTAGATAGGAAGTGGTAGGGTGTGAGGAATCTGTATAAGGAAAGATATGTTCATAGAAAAAAATATTTCTGGAAATGTGAATGGTATTGGAGGTGAGATCAAGAACCTTATAGCCTTTAATGCCTTGGGGATAGCCTAAAAACACACACTTCCTAGCTCTAGGTGCAAACTTGTCCCGATTGTGAGGTAAAGTTGAAATAAAACATAAACAACCAAAGCATTTAAGATGAGAATAAGGTGGTGGTGATTGAAAAAGCAGCTCATAAGGACTCTTGTTACCTAGAGACTTGGAAGGGAGTCTATTGATAAGATAAACAGCAGTGAGAATGCAGTCCCCCCAAAAACATAAAGGAAGTTTTGATTGAAACCTTAAGGCTCTTGCAACATTGAGAATGTGTTGATGTTTTCTCTCAACAACAGCATTCTGTTGAGGAGTATCAACACATGTCAATTGATGCAAGATGCCATTAGAATGAAAGAACTCTTTAAGGTAGAATTCAGTTCCATTATCACTCCTTATAGTTTTAATTTTGCACTTAAACTGAGTTAGTACCATAGAAGCAAACTGTGGCAGATACACTTGAGTTTCAGATTTAGTTTTCAGTAAGTATACCCAAGTGCATCTAGTAAAATCATCCACAATGGTCAAGAAAAATCTAAAACCATCAACTGTGCTAGTGGCAAAAGGACCCCAAAGATCACAGTGAATTAAATCAAAAGGATTAGATGAAACATGGGTGCTGACTGGAAAGGGAAGTTTCTTTTGTTTTGAATAATGACAGATATCACAACAAGAAGTAGTTTTATTAATATGAACATCATTTACATATTGCTTCAACAATTGAAGTTTAGAGGCAGAAGGGTGTCCTAATCGGCTATGCCATAAATCTGATGAAGAAACATATGTAACAGCAGCAGCAAGGGCAGATGTAGAGGGTTTACAGCCTGACTCTTGCAGTAGGTATAGGCCATTGTGTGCTTTACCCAGACCAATCATGCTCCATTGAGCAAGGTCCTGAATAAAACAACAATCACCAAGAAAAATGAGGCAGCAGTTAAGGGATTTTGTGAGTTTGCTAACAGAAATCAAGTTAAATGTGAAAGAAGGAACACACAAAACATCAGTTAAGACTAAACTTGGAGAAATGTGCACTGTGCCTATATGTGTGACTAAGGCTTGTTCCCCATTAGGCAAATAGACAAAGGTGTGGACTAATGAGGTAATTGTAGTCAACTGAGCAACAGATTGAACCATGTGATCTGTTGCTCCTGTGTCAATGATCCAAGTATTGGATTTGTAAGCTTGTCTATCAACCACTTGAGCAGCAAAAATAGAATGAGAAAAATTGGGTGGTGTCCAAGAGGAATTACCTGAAAAATATGATGAAGTGGAAGCAGAAGATGATGTGGAAGGTGTAGAGTGTGGAATGGAAGGATAAGAGGTCATAACAGAAGCAGCTTGATAACCTGTCATAGCATCAATGCCTGATCCAGCAGCCATATGGCATTTCAGAAAATTTAGAAACTGCTCACATTGAGCCTGTGATAGAGGTAACTGTGGGCTGGCTTGAACAAGAGAACCAGCATTAGGATGAGCAACATGAGTCTGTGAAGCCAGTGGAGAGGTCAAATTTGGTTGAACACTAGAATTTGGCATAACACCTGGCATAACTTCACCAGGAAAGAAAACAAAATTCATACCACCATGAGGGAAGCCGGTATTTGGATCAAAACCAACTTGATTAGCCATAGGCTTGTTGCCTCCTTTTGGCTTGTAACCAGGAGGGTAACCATGAAGCTTATAGCATTTGTCAGCTATATGTCCAGTGAAGCCACAGTAGGTGCACACAGGCTTATCTTTCTTACCATTAGGTCCTTTTCCTCCATTCCTTTGTCCTTGATGACCTGGAAAAACTCTTCCATTGTTTACATACATAGCAGCAGCATTACTGGACTGAATCATGTTAAAATTGTGGCCAATGTTTCTCCTCTTCTCTTCTTGCAAGATCAGAGAGCACACTTTGCTAAGAGATGGTAAAGGCTCAATCAGCAAAATCTGGCTAATAACATGTCCATAACCATCATTCAGTCCCATCAAAAATCTAAAAACTTGCTCCTTATGATGAGCATCAATCTGAGAAGACTTAGAACCACAGATACAAGCACATGTACAGATTGTAAACGGCTGGTAATTTGCATATTCATCCCACAAGGTCTTGAATTTTGTAAAGTAAGAACTCACCGAGAGTGATCCTTGTTGGAGATGTGCAATTTCCTTCCCAAGCTCAAATAGCCTTGGAGTGTTACCTTGAGATAGCCTGTCCTTGAGATCAATCCATAGATCTCTAGCATTATTAATGTACATAACAATAGCCTTTAAATCCAGACTGAGTGAATTAGTTAACCAAGAAAGCACTGTGGTATTGCATCTACTCCAAGAATTATACAATGGAGAAGATGAATCAGGCATAGCAATTGAACCATCCACGAAACCAAACTTGTTTCTAGAACTTAGAGCCAAGAACACAGATCGCGCCCAACTCATGTAGTTATCTGGACCAGAGAGAGGCTGCGAAGTAAGCATGAGACCTGGATTTTCATTCGCAGGAAGAAAGAAAGGATTGTTTGCATATTCATCTGCAATTGCTGCATTTGAAGTAGGCATTGAATGCTCAGTTTGAGATTGAGTGTTGGTTGTGGAATCGGAAGCCATGAATGAGAAAAGATTCACACAAAAGAAACACTAATTTCTGTTTGTGAACAGAGAAAAAAAAACTCAGAAAACTTGCTCTGATACCATATTAAAAACAGAGAGGAAAAACAGAGAGAAAGCTAGAGAGAAAAGCTCGAATTGCTGAATCAATTCCTTGATGGATTGAAAAAAATGAAAATGAATTAGTTACAGAATAGATACTAACATGCTATATATACACGTAAATGGGAAATAACAGATTTTCCCTCCAAAATAATAAACTAACTAATCATTTAACAACTAATTACAATGTGACATCTGTCCTTCCATTTTGTTCTTCTTCTTACTAGTTCTTTCCTTCATCTGTACACCTGTAGCTTCTACTTGCTTCTTCCTTTCTCTTTGACACGTGTACTCCCCTTGAGCCTCTCTTTCTTTCTGCTGTGCCTGTTGTGCTCTGTTTTCACCGTGTTGCCAAGTTTGACTTTCTTCAATTTTATATTTTGCAAATAGGATTACTATATTATATCACTAATTTTTATCTGAATTCATTTATATCTGATTTTGATATTGTGTTATTTATTTATTGCAAGGAAAAAGAAATATGGGTAGACAGAGAGATCAATTTTGGGATTATGCTGAGAAATTAAATGACCGTTTCAAATGTAATTATTGTCAACAAGATTTTCCTGGAGGTGCATCAAGGATTAAAGCACACTTGGCTGGAATTCCAGGTCATGACATTAAGGCATGTAATGCCGTGCCTCAAGATGTTCAAGAAAAAGCTCAAGCAATAACTCAAAAGAAAAGAGAAGCTCAAGCAACTCAAGAGACCAACAAAAAACTTAAAAGTGCATCAACCTCGGCTACAAAATTAAAAACTAAGGTGAGAAAAATTGTCTCTCAAGTGATTATCTAGCTTTTTAATTATTAACCCTTTGCAAACCTTTTCATACTATTTTCTCTTTCCAGGATAAGGAAGGATATATAGCAGAAATTGTCCTCAATGATGTTGTGGAAAGACTAATAGCCAATGCGTTTTCACTAATTGCCACTGAGAATATCGGTTTTGAGTCAAGTTTCAAGGTGGAGTTGAAAATTTTTCTTGAAACATTATTCAAGATTAAATTCTTGTTAGATGATGCTCAAAAGAGGCAATCAAGTGATGAGTCCATGAGGATCTGGTTAATGAAGCTTCGAGATGTAGCTTATGATGCTGATAATGTGCTAGACGAGTTTAGCTATGAAAGTTTTTGGCAAGAGGTACAGACTCAAAATCTAATGGTGGATCAGGTGCGTAGCTTTTCATTTTGCAATCCTGATAAAGTTAAGCCCATCAGGATTAGAATGGATAAAATTGTGCATGATGTAGCTGGTGTTGGTCTTAGAATGGAGTTGGTGAATTCAATCCCCAATATTAGCTTGGACATGAATATAGACCCCCTCCTCGATGATTCAGAATTTGTAGGAAGAGACTACGATGTCATGAAAATAGTAAACGTACTTATTAGTTCAAGCAATCAAGTTATCTCTGTTCTCCCTATAGTGGGTGTGGCAGGTATTGGAAAGACAACTTTAGCAAAAGTTGTGTATAACAATGAACTGATAAAGGAACATTTTGATGTACTAGCATGGGTAAATGTTGGTAAAAATTTTGATGTTCAAGGGATTTTAAGAGGGATTCTTAAATCCCTTAGAGAAGACTTGGATGATTTAGGATATGATGAAGAACTTGAAATATGTGCAAAAATTTTGAGGGCGAAAAAATATCTTCTCATACTTGATGATGTGCAAAATGAAGATCCTAAGAAATGGGATGCTTTAAAGGCTTACTTATTAGAGGTTAATTCCAATACAGGAAATAATATTGTTCGGGGTAGTTGCATTCCCACCTAACTAAAGTTGAATAATTTTATCATTTATATTTTGTAAACAAGCATATACCTCTATTGTTTCTCTCTTAGTTAAACATTAACAAAATCTTATAATTCCCAAAATATTCCATTGTGCAATGTTTAATATACTCCTACTAAATTTTAATGTCCCAAAAATTTCTTTGTGTATTTTGAATTTTGTGTGGTAGATTGATAGTCATGCTTGGAAAGTTAAAATGATGATATATGATGTTCTATTTGTTACCTAGAGAACACTAATTTATTAGGTTTGAATCTTCTAGACTTATAATTTTATCTAATAGAAATTTGATGACATGTGTCTTTTGTTATTTTGTTCTTTTTTTAATTTATTTTCCTGCTTAAAAGGGTATGCATTAAAAATAAGTAAGCTAAACATTGTAGTTAAACTCATAAAATAAGATAATAAAGAATGAAATCTGAATAACAAAATCTTCATTGTAGATGATTGCAAGTATTTAATTTAATGAAGATCTTCAAAAAAATTATAGCATATATTTTCATTCATTGCGAAAATTTAATATTGTAAAAAGATGATGACATTCATTATCATTATTTGTGGCATTTTTTGGTGAGTAGATATTACTTTTAGTAAATAAGTTTTAAGAAATTGTTATAGTACATAGATATTCAAATAGCTATTTTAAATTTAAGTACATGACTTCATACTTCTTCAACAAAAAAATATATATATATTAATTTTCTCACTAAAGGGCCAGCACGTGCAACCCACACTAGTAATATATATATAAAGTGATAACTCTAAAAGGTACATTAGGATTGATTGGTACCTATATATATCATTTTTTTTCTTCTTAACTAAACTTAAATGACCCTAGTATGAAATTGACCCTTTTACTTCTAGGATTAATATATTAGGTCCAATTCCGTAGCCTGTGATACAACCGAAAGAGCCGCCTTCGTTTATCTATTGTACATGCTCAGTAGTCGTTGCAACATGAAGGGATAGATAATAACAATTGTTGAGAACTGATACTGATACTGATACAGACAGTTTGCAAATATGATTATTATATTTTATTATTAATTTTATCTGAACTAAATTATATCTGATTTTGATATTGTATTATTTATTTATCTATTGCAAGGAAAAAGAAATATGGGCAGAGAGAGAGACCAATTTTGGGCATATGCCGTGAAAGTAAATGGTCGTTTCAAATGTAATTTTTGTGAACAAGATTTTCCTGGAGGTGCATCAAGAATTAAAGCACACTTGGCCGGAGTTCCAGGTCATGACATTAAGGCATGTAATGCTGTGCCTCAAGAAGTTCAAGTAAAAGCTCAAGCAATAACTCAAAAAAAGAGAGAAGCTCAAGCAACTCAAGGGACCAACAAAAAAATTAAAAGTGCATCAACCTCGGCTTCAAAATTAAAAACTAAGGTGAGAAAAATTGTCTCTCAAGTGATTATCTAGTCCCAATTCTATACATAGTTATTTATTTCTAATAAAACCAATGCTTTTTAATTAACCCTTTGCAAACCTTTTCATACTATTTTCTCTTTCCAGGATAAGGAAGGATACATGGCGGAAATTGTCCTCAATGATGTTGTGGAAAGACTAATAGCCAATGCGTTTTCACTAATTGCCACTGAGAATATCGGTTTTGAGTTGAGTTTCAAGGTGGAGTTGAAAAATCTTCTTGAAACATTATTCAAGATTAAATTCTTGTTAGATGATGCTCAAAAGAGGCAATCAAGTGATGAGTCTCTGAGGATCTGGTTAATGAAGCTTCGAGAGGTAGCTTATGATGCTGATAATGTGCTAGATGAGTTTAGCTATGAAAGTTTTTGGCAAGAGGTACAGATTCAAAATCTAATGGTGGATCAGGTGTGTAGCTTTTCATTTTGCAATCCTGATAAAGTTAAGACCATCAAACTGTTATTGGATAAAATTGTGCATGATGTAGCTGGCTTTGGTCTTAGAATGGGGTTGGTGAATTCAATCCCCAAAATTAGCTTGGACATGAATATAGACCCCCTCCTCGATGATTCAGAAGTTGTAGGAAGAGAATATGATGTCACAAAAATGGTAAACGTACTTATTAGTTCAAGCAATCAACAAGTTATCTCTGTTCTCCCTATAGTGGGTATGGCAGGTCTTGGAAAGACAACTTTAGCAAAACTTGTGTATAACAATGAACTAATAAAGAAACATTTTGATGTACTAGCATGGGTAAATGTTGGCAAACATTTCGATGTTGAAGGGATTTTAAGAGAGATTCTTATATCTCTTGAAGAAGACTTGAGATATTCAAAATATGATAAAAAAATACTACAAATATGTGCAGAAAAGTTGAGGGCAATAAAATATCTTCTCATACTTGATGACGTGCAGGAGGAAGATCTTGAGAAATGGGATACTTTAAAGGGTTACTTGTTAAAATTTAATTCAAGTAGAGGAAATAATATTGTTGTTACAACCCGTAGTGACAATGTGGCTAAAATTATGGAGACACAACCCAAATATCAATTGGAAAAATTATCAAAAGATGATTGTTGGTCCATATTCAAGAAAAGAATATTCACAAATGGAAGAATTCCATTAACTTTAGATTTGGAGGTTATTGGCAGGGAAATTGCTAAAAGATGTGGAGGGGTTCCATGGGCTGCAAGAGTTTTAGGGGGAACAATGAGCTTTAAATGTGATGAAAACAAATGGCTAGAGATTCAAAATAATAAAATTTGGGATTTGTTGGATGAAGATAATAGTGACATCTTTCCTGTGCTTAAGTTATGCTTTGATCATCTTCCAACACCATCTTTAAAACGATGTTTCGCATATTGTGCAATATTCCCTAAAGATTATGACATGAAAAAGGATGAAGTAATTCAGTATTGGATGGCTGAAGGGTTCCTTGAATTAGCTAAAGAAGTTAATATGGTGATGGAAGATATTGGTAACATGTATTTCAATATTTTGTTGGCCACTTCCTTTTTCCAAAATGCTAGAATGGATGACGACGGTAATATTATTAGTTGCAAAATGCATGATTTGGTGCATGATTTTGCACTCTCAATATCAAAATCTGAATCTCTAATCTTGGAGGGAGATCCCATGGATAATGTTAGTAGCATACAACCTTTATTTGTCCGATTTGATAGCAAAACAACACCAGTAACTTACTTTAGTGGAGATGGTTTCATAAAAGTGCGAACGTTAATTTCAGAAAATTTCAACTTTGACATTATGTTATCAAATTTTAGATGCTTACGTGTTTTAAAATTATCCTGGGATGGTTCAATGGAGTTGCCAGATTCAATTGAGCAATTAATACATTTGAGGCTTCTTGACATCTACCAACAACCTAGGCTTCTTCGCATCTACCCAACTGAGGAACTACCAAAATCCATCACCAAACTATACAATTTGCAAACTTTAAGAATTAAAGGCCATGTAAGAGTGCTTCCGGAACACCTAAGCAATTTGATTAACTTAAGACATATTCATATTAATTGGGATTTTTATCAAAAAACACCTAAAAATATGAGTATGTTGACTTGCCTTCAAACATTGCCATTTTTTGGTGTGGGTTCAGAGGATGGTTATCGGATTACAGAATTGGGAGCTTTAAAGAATCTCAAAGGAGAAATAAACATAGACAATTTAGAGATGGTGGAAGATAAGGAAGAAGCCAAAAGTTCAAAATTAAAAGAAAAGGAAATATTCAAGTTGGGATTAAACTGGCTTTCTCCTTTTAATGGTAGACAATGGCCCACGAATGATAAAGATGAAAAGGTGTTGGAAGGCCTCCAGCCTCACCCAAATTTGAAAAGCTTGAGAATCACATGGTATCTTGGAAAGAAATTCCCATCATGGGTTGTTGGTTTGTCTTCGCTATATCACAATTTGATTGAGATCAATTTGAAAGAGTGTAGGGAATGTGAAGAAGTTCCCACTCTGGGGCAATTACCCTGTCTTAGGGTTCTTGAAATATTGGCAATGAGGAAGGTAAGATGTATAGGAAGTGAGTTTTACTTTTACAGTGATGGGAGTTACAGAAATACTACTACATTATTTCCGGCATTGAGAATACTCAAATTGGAGGAGATGGATAGCTTAGAAGAGTGGAAGGATGCAAAGGAGTTGACAACCGCAGATGAGGTGTTGTTTGTGTTTCCTTGCCTTGAGGAGTTGACCTTAATTGCATGTGAGAAACTGAGAGATTTGCCAGGTGTCCCGTCACTTATTCAACACTTGGAGATAATAGGTGGTGGTATTAATGAACTACCCAGTGGGCTACAATTCTGTACATCTCTTCAATATTTGAACATTGAGGGCTGTCAGAATCTGAAATCAATTCCAGATTTAGGAGAACTATTTCATTCTCTTATTAATTTAAAACTTAGCAGCAACTGTCATAATGTGAAACTGAAGCTTAGGCGAGAAGGCCGCTCAAAGACTTTGGTACTCGGTGGGTGTATCGAAGAGTTCGATGCTTTCCCGATTCTGCGTTATCCTTTCATTCGATACTCGCATGCATTTCTCAAAAAGCTAAGATTGCATGGGAGTCCTACACTTAACTCTCTCCCGAACGAAATTCAACTGTTCACTGCCCTTGAAGAGCTGCGGATACAGAACTTTAACGGAATGGAAGCTTTGCCTGATTGGTTCAGCTATCTTTCTTCTCTTCAAAAGCTGTCTCTTTACTACTGCAAAAAGCTGATGTATCTTCCCATTCACGATTGCCGCAATTTGAAACATCTGCGCATTGATGATTGCTGCAATTTAAAGGAAAGATGTGCAGAAGGGAGCGGCGCTGAGTGGTTCCAGATTGCCCATATTCCAAACATCAAAATCAATGAAAAATGCATCAAAGGGAAGGATTCTGTAGACTTTGACGACCATGACGACTTTGATGATGAAGAATATGACGACCCTGGCCGCTTTTACAACTATGACGACTCTGAGGATGAAGAATCTGACGACTTTGACGACTCTGAAGATGATAGAGATGATTAGTAAGTGTACTTATACCTGGACTACAAGTATATTCCATTTCCTACTCTTAAATGTCACATCTTAATATTTTAGGTTAATTATAAAAAAAAAAAATATATATATATATATATATATATATATTTTAGATTAATGTTTCTTGAATTAATTAATAGAAATTTATCTCACCAACCACTCTGATTACTGGAATGTTGCAAAAAATCTTCAACTTTGCACTTCAAAAATGCATGTCGTCCTGGCAATTATCAGAGCCTGCTTTTTGTCCATTTAAGATAACATACATGTTCATACTTTTTCTCAGCATTTCTTGTAACCTTCACTTCTTGGTGTCAAATTGATTATGTCCATTGATGAAAACATACTCATTTTTTTCAATTTCATGAGCTGGAATTCTAATATAATACATGGACCCGTTCTTGTTTCTAGGGCTTTGTAAAAGATGGAAAATAGATTTTGTTAATTTGGGCTTGGTCATAATTCCTATGTTTATTTGAGTGAATTTATTGTGGGAAAGTGGAGTTGGGTTGCCTAAGAATGAGATTAGACATTGGGTGGGAGAAGGTCTTGCAGATTTAAGTTTTCATGTTTGGGTTGGAAGGTCAGTTTTACTGGTCCATGAAGTTATGTGATCCCCAGTTCTACTAGTGGAAGCAAAGCTTAAATTTCTTATAAAGTTTTAGACAGCACTGAAGGTGTTGATGGTTCTAATATATTTATATATCAGTTTTAGCTTTTGAAGGTTTCTAACACAATTAAATTTTTTTGGCTAACTCATGAAGCTTGCAAGAAGATTCCATCTGGGGAAATGATCAAGTTGATGATAACTGATGCTGAGGTACTTGAGGTCTGCTTTCTCTTACCATTTCAGATGCATGTATATAACTGACTTCTTAATTGGTGCTTTGCAAGATCCAATTCAGTTTATAAATATTTGTACAGTGACTGGGTTCTATACCCATTGTGCATATATATATATATATAAAGTACAATGAGTTTACAATAGTGAACTCACTGCAAAAAAATAGATACAAACAAATCAATGGGAAAAGCTAACAAAATTAAGAAAACTAGACAAAGCAGTACAATGCGTAAAACTCCAAATACAAGACCACTCAAACAAAGTCCTATTTAGCAAAGACTTCAACAGGTCCACAGTTCTTTCAATGTCCTCAAATGTTCGAGCATTGTGTTCCTTTCAGGTTAACCACATAAGACACGCCGGAACCATATTTCAAACATTTGAAGATTGAATCCCCAACCAATTACACCATGTAGAAAGGAGAGAGACTACTGTCTTTGGCATCACCCACTGAATCCCAAACAAGGAGAAGACTTCACTTGACAAGGTATGGACAAACTTGCAATGGAGCAATAAATGATCCATGGTTTTCTCATCACACTGACATAGGCAACACCAATTAACTTTAGGCAAGTTCTTCTTAACAAGGTTATCTATTGTAAGAATTCTACCCATTGTGCATATCTACGTAAACAAAATTGTTTGTCTATGTAAAGGTGTGTAGGTCAACTCCAAGTGTTCATATGTCACCAAATCAATATATAGAGTTAGATTGAGTAGTCAGATCACTGAGTTATGGTTTGACACTCTTTAACTTGAAAGTCATTCTGTGCGTCTGGTATTGTTCTAGCTTAAACTGAACAAATGTCCTTTGCTCTCTCTCTTTTAATGGCTGACATGTATATATATTAAACTAATTGCTAGGAGCATGGGATGTTAAAAAACTAACAAAACTAACATGTGGACACTAGGGTCAGCATATCTATAGTGTAAATAGAGTACTAATTAAATTTGATAAGTATATCATTCATGCCAATTACCCCCTCTTCACTCTCACTTTTCCTACAACATTTTATAACTTGTTACTAAGCATCTATTCATCTTGATATTTTGATATATATGTAGTTTTCACGTCTTGATGTCATTGAATCAGTATTGTAAGCCACATGTAGCACTTAACAATTCTTCCAATGTAAAAGCCACCAAAAAATTTCTCATTTATCAGAGGATATTTTTCCCAATGTCAAGGATACTTCACATAGCACCCATTTCGGAGCCTAATTTTCCTTTTGTTACCGAAGCTGTTCCGCCAGCTTTGACACGTATATGTCCTTAGTTGGAGACATTAAATTTGATGATGTTGGAGCCTAATATTCTTTTTGTAACCTGAGCTGTTCGGCCAGTTTGACACCTAGTTCTCCTTAGTTGGAGGCATTAAATTTTGATGATGTTGGCATTTGCAGAGGAGCTGTGGTAACTTTTCATTGTCTTAAGAACTGAAATTCTAGAACAAGAACTGCTACTACTTATCTGCAATGATGGAGGAGCTCCCCTTCTATGGAAAGCTAGATGGAAGTACCCTAGAATGGTTGTTGAAGCCGGATGTTTTGTTTCTTACTGGTCACTTTGCAAGGGATATGGAATCAACAAGAGTGGTCATTGGTAGAAGATTGTTCATAGTCCAAGAATCACAATGGAGGGAATTTAAAATTGATTCCAATGAAATTGTTTCATAGAAATTTGTGAGTTCTCTCATTCTCGTCTTTATTTCTTTTAAATTTCTCTCTTCCAAGAAAACCTATTATGAATCCTTTTCTTTTGGTTCTAACATTTAAGTTCACATACTCTTTACTAAATTTGTTGTTCATATACTATTTACATATTTTGGTTATTCTTCAGTTAGCAGTCATGTACTTCAACACAGAATGGTCCAAAATTTTCCCTGTTCCAAATATCCAGATTAACTTTTGATTCCTATTCTATGCTAAAAATAATCTAAAATTGGTATTTTTCTCAAATGTCCTTTTCTCCAACATTTCAATTTGGAATAAAGTCGTTTTTTTTTTTTTTTTTTCCCACTTACCATATTTCTTATTCACTTATTTGATAGCAAGAACCCTTCAATTTTAGTTTCAAATTTGTATTGCCATTTAGAGCAACATGTTTTACTGCATAGCATATGTAGACTTTCAAATTTTTGACTTGTCAGTTTTCTAATAATTAGGGCTTGTTATTTGTACAATGTTTAAAAAGATAATATCGCCTTCACAGTTAGGTGTATCTGAATCTTAAGAGAAAAATGTTGAATTTATGACTATGATTTCTGTAAGCCATAGTTAGCAGCACTTGACAATTCTTTTGATGTAATTGCCATTAGTCATTTCTTTTTTATCAGCGAATATTTTTCCAATGTCAAGGATGCTTCACGATTATTTGGGGCTGGGGTAACTTTTTATCTCTTCAAGAATAGAAGTTCAGGAGCAGGAGTGCTACTACTTACCAGTAAAGCAGGTGGCACACTCACTTTTCATGGAAAGCTAAATGAAGAACTGAAGCTTGAATTGGTTCCAAATTTCCAATCCAATTGTTTCATTGAAATTTATGAGTTGGCACATTCTCTCACTACAAACAGCTTGATTTTTTTCAACATATTTTTATCCGCAATTACTGAAAATTGTTGATAGAAGCTTTAATCTTCTACAGTTATGCACAACCGTGGAGGCGTGGAGTAAATTTGAAGAAATTAGCATACATATTTCAACAGTTATGCACAACTGTTTGAGGTAAGTGTTAAAAATAAAGGGGCTCCCTTTCCTAGTGTTTTCTTTCCCTCTAAAATTTCACTTTCATCACCACAAAAAGAGTCTAAAAAATACTTAAATTGGGAAAAATTTTATCAACAGGTTGATGAATGTAGAAAAAATAATTAAATATTTTATCAACAGTTTTGTAAACATAGAAAATCAGTAACACCAGGAAGCTACAAGCCAAAGGTTTCTCACTTTCTATCTCTCTCTCTAAAATTCTCTCTCTAATTCTCACTCACACACATACAAATGCAAAGGTTTTTCTTTTTTTCTTTTTTCACAGTGGCATTTATTTCTCTCTCTCTCTCTCTCTCTCTCTCTCTCGCTCTCTAACGCTTTCCTCTCTCTCTTTCTGTCAGAAAAACCTAATTCCATTTTTCCCGTTTGGTAGATCGATTTCCTTCGATTTCGGCTGTTCGGATGGAAAATTTCTCTAATTTTGAGGCTTCAGTAAGTGATTATATCTATTTGTGTTTTGTAGTTCTATTTCTTTTTTTCAATGTTTGAGAATCTTCGTATTTGATTGAGAACCTAAAGCACTTGGAGAATTTTGAATTTTTGGAATTTTGTTTGAATTTTTTCTTGAATAGAGCATTGAATTTGAAATGCTATGCCAAACTTGATTGTGAGAAGAATAGATTGGTGAAAATTAGGACTTAAGTTGGATGTTATGGTGATGAGGTAATCAAACTTGTTGAAACTAAGATCAAACTTGGTAAAATCACCATTTTAATAGTTTTTCTTTATTTATATTTAATACTGAGATTGAGGTGCATGATTCTGAATTTAACAATTTTTATTTATTTATTTTGAATGATTGTTTTAATTTTAGCCTATCATGATGCTCTTACTCAACTCATTCTAATGATTTTTGGAAATGTACTTTGTTACAAGTCAACTTGTTCTTTAAGTTTCAAATCTTTGTTGTTGGATTTCTCATTGGTCACATAATATAAGATTTAAGATATTGGCATCATGTTCAAGAAAAAAGACAAGATGTTTCTTTAAATCCAATATTTAAGAAGAGATGCAATTTGAACTGTATAAAAATAAAAAAGATGAGGTGCAATTTGTCCAGTATGTCATCCTTAGAAACTACTAGTTGTATATATCTGTCAAAATTCAAATGCTTGAATAAGTATAAATTATAAAATGGCTTGAATGAGTATAAAATTGCTGGTATGTAGATCTGGAACTCTGGAGAATGTACAAAATTCAAGTTGAAGGCTTTAGAAGTTGATCTTGAAGCTTAAGGATGATGGGTGCTTGAGTTCATCCTTAGTAAATTGAGGTTCTTATAAGACCCTTTTTCTGTATATCACTATCTGCAATTTGCTTATTTAGTAGTGAAGGCTCTAATTGTTGCATGGTAATGTTATAGTCATATCAGAAAAGAAAGGTTTTTTTTTTTTTTTTTTTTGGATTAGCGAAGAAAGAAATGGTTTTAATTTTAGCTTGATCACCATTACATGGATGGGTCAAGGCCTTAGTGTTGGAATTGTTCATTTGGCTAATCAATGCCTCTGTAATGTTGATATAAAATCATGGTTGCTCTCTAAAAAAAAAAAAAATGTCTCATAATTTAGAAGTGGATTCTAGTAAAATTGAGATTTACTGGGACTTAAATAATGCCAAATTTGATTATGGGCCAAAGTTAGTGGAGGGATTTTATTAACTCGGTCTTACTCAACAATTTAGAGATTCCCAATCCCAAGGTCTTGCTTTCTCACTTATTTTGTATACTCAATTTAAACTCAATTCATTAAAATTTTGTAGAAGCCACGAAGTTTGCTAATGATTGGAAATCAAGATTGAAAAAGAGGAGAGACGATCCTTCAGAGGTCCTAGCATTTTTGCAATTTTTATTTTTTTTGAAAGGTCTTAACTTTCCTGAGATTCTCCTGTGGGATTTTTTTTTTATTGTTTTCCTTTTCCAATCTGCCCTTACAGGAGAGTCACTCCCAGTAACCATAAATCTTGGTGATGGAGTATACTCTGTTTCAACATGTAAACAAGGTGCAATTGAAGGAGTTGTTATTGCAACTGGAGTACATACCTTATTTGGAAAGGCAGTTCATCTTGTGGAAACTACTACAATCATTGGACATTTTCAGCAGATAATTTCAGTATATTATTTTGGATGAAATCTTCACTTAGAATCTCAAAGGCTGGAAAAATGTTTAGAGCTGTAATATTTCTAAACAGTTTCATCTTTTCTACTTGGAGGTAATGGGGCAATGATAGGTAACAATGTGAAAGAGTTTTGCACTTGTTCTGTGAGAATCTGTCAATGTTTGGGTATTTAATGAGTTACCATTTGCTTTGATCATTCAGGTTGTAACTGGAATATGAAACTTCTGTATTTGCTCGATTGCCAATGGGCTGGTAATAGAAATCATTGTCATATATGGGATTCATCACGGGTAATCATGTTGGGATAGATAAGCTTCTTGTTTTACTCATCGGTGGCATCCCCATTTCTATTCCAACAATTCTTTCTGTTACAAGCTAACTGTGGACAAGTCACAAGAATATGATAGAGGTGGTATTTCCAATCCTTTTATTATTATTATTATTTCCTTGACTGACATGACCTTAAATTATGTAAGTAGGTTGCTTATGGGAAATTGCTTAGGTCATCAATGTTGATAACTTTCATGTTGCACTCTTAAGGCTATGCTCCATATCCGCAGTTCCCTTGTTTAAAGATTTCATAGAAATGTACAATATCCTATGAGAAAGATGTTTATGAGCTAAACAATTCCGAGTGGGCCCTTAATGTATAAACAATATCTCATCTAAAATCCTTATCAATTGTTGGCTATGTTACTAGATAAAACATTTTGTAGTTTGTGTCATAATGGTTATTAAAGCGATTTCCTGTCAATTTTTTGTGTCAAAACTTGTATCTCCATGTACTGCAACATATTCTATTGCATAGCATATGTAAACCTTCAAATTTTTGTTTCAAACAGTTCCCTCAAATTTTTTGGATTTATTTTACCTAGGAATTCTGGTCTACTTGTTACTATTGCATTGTCTTCCCTATAATGTTTTGACTTGTCAGTTTTCTAATAATAATGGCTTTTATCGAATATTAAGAAATAGCATTTTGTATATGCTTTGGTCATAGTCTGATTTCATTTTAAAAATGAAAAGCTAGAACCATATGCTTTCTCTGTCTCTCTATAAATCCACCATCTAGCTATCACATCTGCTGCATATGTTTATCTGAGGACTCAATATGCTTGCTAATTGCAGCCAGGAAACAGCTATAAAGTTCATATATATGCTTATGTGCACAAATGCATGTATTCCAGAACCATGCAAGAATCCCATAAGCCAATTTTTGAGCATCATTCATCTCTCTTACATGTCTCTCTGTTGTAGGAGATAAAAGGAGCAACAAAACCAACATATATTTGAAGGCATAAATACACTATGAAAATGGCTCTACTTGACTGCATGCAAAGAAGTGGTGACAACACTAAAAGTCCTACCAGCCCCTCTTTGAAGCTTCTCCAAGGTAATTCCACCCATGCCATCATGGTTTAAGCATCCTACATAAAGTTGTCTTGGTCCTGGTGGTAGAGAGGTTTCTGGTACATACTCAGACCATTACTTTTAAACCATATATAGCATTTTATGCTTGGTATATTTGTTAAAGTCTTCATTCAATCTTGAATGAAAATTCCATGACTTGAACACACTTTTTATAAGGTTCAAAGTGGTTGCCTACCTCCTCATCTCCTACATTTGCAGAGGATTTTGACCCAGAAGGAACAAGTTTATCATTACAATAAATCAGTTCCCACCAAATTGAAGAAGGCCAAGAATTTGACATGCTCTCAGCTTGAAGAAACATGATCAGGATTTTAGCACCACACCTTCTTGGGTTGTCAGGTTGGATGATGATGAAGATGAAGAAGATGCTGAATTCTTTGGAGCCCCAGGTTATATTTTTTACACCCTTATTTTGCGCAACACATTTGTTCCCCTTTGTCTTTCTTTATTCATTTACTGCTTTTGTGAGGTAAAATGGAAACACTCCAACATGGTTCCTAATTCTTAATGCCCCTTATCATTTGATTTTCAGCATTTGAATCAAAGCTGGCTCCTGAGGGGTACAAGGAAACCACTAGACATAATCCAAGAGCAATGCATAAGAATTTTGGGAAGCATGTTTTGGAAAGCACTGTCAATCTTACTATTAAAAAGAAAAATAGATGCCTACAAATATTAAAAGGACATTAACTGAAAATTTGGCATCAGCTTTTGCCGCAATATCAGAAATTCAGAGTGCTTTCCACAAACCTATTGTCTCTGTTGCTACTGACAGAGGAAAGCAAGATAATAAGGGTGAGCAAATATGGGTAAGGTTGTTTCAGTGAAGGAGTATCTAATGCATAAGCTTGAGCCCAGGCAAGATGTGCTTTCTCCAGTGATATCCAAGGCAATGAATCCAAAGAGAACTCCTGGTGATATGGATGTGGTATGAGAGACACTGCGACTTTGCTCCAACATGAGGAATTGTCCAAATACACAGCTATGGGTTCGGTTAGAAATACAACATCGCCCATGCCAATTTCCACCCATGTGCATTCAGCTAAAGACTCACCATCACACACTCGGATCTCAGCCAATGCTCATAAAAAAAAAAAAAATTGTGTCAATTTTGATCCTGAATGTATATGGAGACGTGTTAATGAGCTTCAATTAGTGTTTGACTTCATGTATCGATACTAAAAACCATCACCATCTGACATGCATGATCTGATACTAATTATTCTATTGAAGTTCCTTTGTACAGTCTATGGCAACCATGGGTCAAATTTTTGTCGATATTTAGTTATCTGAACAAGGCCCTGACCATGTTATGGATTCCGTGTGCTATGGTGTAATTTCTCTTTTTGGTATTATAATTCATATCTCATGGATATTTCTTGTCTGCTTTTGCAGCCTGTAAGTTGAAAAAAGTCCAAACTGATGCATCGAATGTGAATATCTCCCCTAATAATATAGGTCAAAGACTTGATTTAATGCATTGATAGTACTAAAATACTAAGTCAGTTAACTGCCATTGTGGATTTGTTATTTTGTAAGTGTTACTGTTATCAATATCATTATAGCCAATCTTAGTTGGTTTAGCTTGTAACTCGGGCGATGGCCTAAGAGTGGTAAGATGATGATGGTTGTATTATGTAAACAGGTTTATGAGGCAAGGCAAGTGATCAAACCCTACCAATAGCTGGGCCTAGCACTAGGCCTGTAATGAATTATTTGGATCTCAAACCAATCTTACTGGGTACCATTCATTTCATGATGAAATGATTATGTAGAATTGGCTATGTTTGCCTTCAGCATATTTGTTGCTTACGTCATCTTTATTTAATTTTATTTATTCCTTTTTCCTATGTCCTTTTTTTTTATCTTTAATTATTATTTTTTTTAATTTTCTGGCTAAACATGCTCGCCTGGTTCTAGTTTCTCAAAAAAGTATTGAATTTCATTCTTGTAGTGAAATTTTAAAAACTGATTTCTCTTTTGAGTAGTACTTATGATTGTAGCATTAGAATATGAATGAAACTGCCTTTGGTATTTGTTGAATTTTAAATAAAATATCTAAGAATAAGATTATATGAGAATGAATGAACTAAATTAGATATTAGTTATTTTGTGTCATACCATCAAATTTGATACAACACATTTGTTTTTACCCTAATGTGAAAAAAAAAAAAAAAAAAAAAAAAAAAAAAGACAAGAAAATTGAAATATAAACACATATTTCATGAATACAAATGTATAAACACATATTAGTTATTTTTATTTCCTATCATAATCCAGGTTTAAGAGATGACAGATGTATAAATACATATTTCATGAATACATGCCTTCTTTCCTTTCTTTTTATTTTTTTGTTTTTTGGGCAAAGGGGGTGGGAAGATTCTTTACCTTTATGTTATATTGTTGTAAGATCCACTACACATTTCCTTCATTTTTCAAACAATTTAAATGGTGTAAAAGAGATTATTTTGAAAAAAAAAAAAAAAATTCTTGCCAAGTGCATTAAACTCCTACTTTTGCGTGCTTTTGGTGAGGTCATGGTAAACAACTTTATCTCCAATTTATTGTTAAGCACACTAAGAGTTGGTTTGTTTATGGGTGAAATTATAGAGGGAGAGGAAAAAGGGGAGAAGAGGGTGTTAGGTTTTTTTTTTTGGGGGGGGTGGGGGGGGGGGGGGGGGGTGAATATGGTTGGAGGAGTTTTAGAGAAAATAAGAGAGAAAATGGGAAAGGAGGGAGTTTGGTTGGGGAGGGGAGAAAATGGGAGTGGAGGAGTTTTCTCCCCAGCCCACCATTTAAGAGGAAAAAGTTTTCTCCCCAATTTGAAGAAAAAACTAGAGAGAAAAGTGGGGAAGGAGTGGGTTTGATGTGAAATTACCCATCTACCCTTCCCTTTATGTATTAATATTGCTTCTTCTTTTTTTCATTTTTCTTTTTTTTGGAAATGTTACCACTAATACTGCCTCTTTCTTCTTCTTCTTCTTCTTCTTCTTCTTTTTTGCCTTTTTCCGGGCATAGTCACACATTGATTGGCTCTTTTTTCTTTTTTCTTTTTTTTTTTTCATATGAAACTCAACATTTTTTTTATTATTAGCTGTTTTTTTGGCTAGATGTTTTATTAGTTGTGTTATTTTGTAGTAATTAAAAAAATTATTTTTTATGTACTAGGAGCATAAAAGTAAATTTATATAAACTACATTTTCTTTTCTCTCACTTTTCTACTCAACCAAGCAAAAGTGTTTTCAATCTCTATATTTTTCCACTCCCTCAACCAAACAAATAGAGAATGATAAAAGAGGAGTGGAAAATAGAAAAGAAAATGAGTGAGAAGGGTGTTTGGTTGGGAGGGGAAGGAGAGAGAGAAAAATGATGGGTAGCTGAACTAATAGCCCGGATAAAGAATACTACTTTTCTAAAACAAGTATGAACAAGTTTGCCAAGCCACTTTGACTACTAGCACCAAAACACTCCCAACGTGACACACTCTCAAACTAAAAATTATAGGCCTTTCTTCAACCAGCAGTTTTCTCTAATAACAATGGGGTAACAAGCAGTAAAGGTACTGGATGATCAGTAACACAAAAATTGACGGTTGAAGAATACTCAATCACTCTGAGAAGTTCACCTGCCACACACACACACACACACACACACACACACATATATATATACATATATATTAGATAATTCGATAGTTGAGATTGAGAGGATTTGAAACTTAGATGTCTTTGTTAACAACGGAAGTGTTAGCCGATATATAAGGCTTTTGACCTATCACATAAACTTAATACACCATGGCCTCATCCCTCTCATACACAGGACTGCGACCCACAATTGCATCAATATTTCTGCATATAAAGATTAAGAAAAGAAAAGCAAATATGTTTGAAAAGAAATGAAGCACTCTAGTATTATCTTATGGTAAGTCGATTCATTAATATCAACAACATCACAAGTGAAAGACAACAATTTCATCTCCTGCTCAAACATCTCAACAATAGAGTGGGCATACAAGCTAAAAAGCGCCAGACCTCATATCCATCAGAATAATACATTCATAAACACACATTTATAAAACTACTAAACTTCACCTTGCAAGAGATGTACATCACTGCTATATGTAAAAACCACAAGTTCAAGTGCCTATTTATCTATTATTCTAATAGACCACTGCTGATAAACAGACCACAGCTACTAATATGACCACTCCTGCCAATGTCGCCTCTATTCCTGCACACAAGAAGTAAAAAACTTATGAGCGTCGCAGCTTTGCAGGCACAAGAAAATGCAACATATAAGTATTTTCAAAATATATCTAAGTCACAGGTTGGTCTGTTATGAACATTAAGTAACAATAATCTAAGGGAAAATATTTTGTTTTCTTTTTCACTATGCTTTCCTTACCTCTCCCTAGGTGCAACCAAATAAGTGTAAACTCTAATCTAATGGGGTGCATGCACCAAATGTTAATCTTGAAGGTTATGAAAATTAGGCAGGGATGTTATGAATCAAATTCATATGGGTGAATTTGAGACAGATGTGCCAGGTGAATGGCATTCTGAGGTAGAGTTGCTATTGTCATCATAACTACATCCCTGATGCACATCTTTTTGAAGCTATTAAACTATTACATGACAATATAGATTTATGGGTTTGTCATGTATTTGTCACTAGGAAATTGTCAATGCACACAATTGTATACATATGCATCCAAATATTCCTTCATTTGTTCCATTAAAATGATGGTAACAAGGTACTGCTTATTTTTCTTCTGACATGCACAAAAGACACAATGTTTATAGGACAGCATTGTGAATACCTTCGCATCTAATGCTTAATTTTCTTCTGGTGTCTCACCACCTCACCACAAAATTAATGGCAGTCCCACAAGGCCACAGCTTAATTCTTGTGCAAGCATAAGAACATTAAAATGACTTATCAATCTAGTTGGCATAAGAACATTAAAATGGCTTATCAATCTAGTTGGCATGCTACTGTAGGATGGTATTAACTTAGGTCATTGCACACTTGTAACCATGTACACCAAGTAAATCAACCATTTTCTTAACTACTACATGGAAAGAAGAGGCCTATATTGTCAGAAGAAGGCATCGAAAGAGAAGAGGGAACTGTTTAGATGATGCATGTAAAAACATGTATACCCTTTCATACTAATAAAAATGAAAATAAAAATAAAAATTGCATAAGACATCAGAAGATGTATCTATATGCCTCTTAGTGGAGAGCTACAGGCCTAACTTACCTCGTCGTCGTCATCATCATCACCACCATCTTCTTTGTTCTTCTTGATACGGGTAGTACCACCCTCCTTGGTGATGGGCAGCTTCATTGCTCCAAAGGGTGTATCCACATTAATATTTCCTTTCATGCTATAACCAGTGCCTTTTCCTCTAATCATGTCCCAAAGTGCAGAGCCAAAGTCCTTAGGCCTGAAGGTGATGGGAATATCAATATAAGTGATTCCATTTTTCACAAGATTTGCAGATTTTTGGAGGTCTACAGATCCAATGCTTTCATCACACAGCCAAACCTCATAGTCTAGGTCATTAAGCCCCAAGTCAAAATCATTCTTATTTTCCAGTTTCAAGTGAAGTACTGCAACAGTTTCTTCAAAGGAGAATCTGTCAAACTTTATTTTCTCAATATCAATATCAGGCTTGTAAGGTATAGGGATCTCTCCAGTTTTCTCAAGTGGTAGAGTTATTCTTCCAAAAACAGGCACATCCACAAGGAGATCAACCTTGATCCTATATGGAATGATGCTTCCGGGCTTAATATCAGCATATGTGTTTTTTATGTCATCATAAATCAGAGTAACTGGTATTTTGACAGTCTCCTCACCATGTGCTTTGAGCGTTCCAGCATCTGGGATCAACCCTGAAATAAGTTTCCTTCCATCACTCTCAATCAAGTAGTTTATGTCAATCAGAGGGATAGGAACCGGATTTGGGTTCTTTATGAGAATTTCAATGACAAACTCCGCTTTTTCAAGATTGATAGAATTGACATGAAGCCCTGTCACATCTGCAGTTGGCTTCCCAAATCCAATAGCTCCTTCAATCTTCTCGCCAATGTCATGAATGAAATCCTTCACCTTTTCAAGAAAACCACCTTTCCCTTCCTCTTTATCATCCTCCTTGTGCTCCTTGTCCTTAACATCCCTTTCAGCAACTTCGGGTTTGTCATCCCTTTCAGCAACTATGGGTTTGTCATCCTCCTCGTGCTCCTTGTCCTTAACATCCCTTTCAGCAACTTCGGGTTTGTCATCCCTTTCAACAACTTCAGGCTTATCATAGGACGCCATGCCTTCATAGAGATACAATTCCAAGGTTAAAAGAATTAGTTATTAAGATTAACCAGGATACAAGAAGTAACAAGTAAAGTAGAGAAAACGGGCAAGAACTAACAAATGAAATAAAGGCCACTGCACTTGTACTAGCAACCATAGAATTAAATTCTGTAATCCACTTGCTAATCACATGCAATGCATATCGAAAGTTTTTAGATGATTAGTGTATGTATAAGAACACAGATGATTTTATCTATGGTTAATGCATGATATATGGGCTCAACGTTCATTGTCACTCAGAGGATGGACCATCTGATCTGATACAATGATAAATTAGCAATAGTCCCAAAAGTTAAAGTGGTTAGAAAATCGAGACAATTTAACCATAATTCTAACAGAATCATTACTCAGTTTATAATTTTTTTTTTTTAAACCATATTGACTGCTAAAAATATAATCAATCTGGACCACCCAAGTTGTTATACAAATAATTGTCAAACCCATTTAATACCAGATCTTGACTTATTATTATAAAAGAAAATGCAGATCAAAACAATGAAACAGATAACAAAGGTTTGATCTAATTTGTCAAATAGTTAACATGTTGGTAGCAATCAATTCAACTTTCAGAGCAACACTCAAAATAAAAAGGTATTTATTAAGCAGAACGAAGTATTATAATAGCTATCATATAAATGTTGGAAATTTAATCATACATTCATATTAGATAGAATAAGTAGATCTAAAAGTTGGATCTAGATTAGATCTGCATCAAATTCCATATGATCAGAGATTGAAATGAAGCAACAAATTGAAAAAAGTTACAGATCACATAATTTATTTTAGAAAAAGCGAAAAATAATCGACAATAAACGAAAATGAAAGAGTGATCAAAGTAGCAGTAATGTAAAAGGAAAAAAAAAAAAAAGATGTATGATAAAACGAAACCGATCACAGCAAAATATAGAATTGATTATAAATAAAGTAAAATAGAGAGAGAGGAAAATATATACCTGGGAATTGAAATCCAAAGGAATATTTGGAAATGGAAGAAATTAAAAGGCAAAAACAAAAGGGTTTTTTTTGAGGTTTCGAAGAAAAGCAGAGGAATCAGAAAACAGAGAGACAAGTTACATATGCATGTAAGTGTCTGTCTGAGAGTCACTGACACCCCATTTATGGGACTGACTGGCTAAGCCTTAAGCCTTAAGCCTATTCAAATTTAGGACACGTGGCAATCCAACTTAGCTTTGCCGGCCAGTCTGGTCTGGTACTCCTTTTATGGGCCCCACCTTTTATTTTAAAACATTATGATTATGATTACGCGGCCTGTCCGTGTTTTTTTTTTTTTTTTTTTTTTTTTTTGTGTGGCCTGTCCGTGTTTACAACTGTGATCGATGCTAACTCAATAATATATTTTGTTTTTCTATCAATATATATATTTTGTGTTATGTTTAAATGTAAACGCATTATTTTGTAAAGCTTATATAATACTATTCACTCTATAATACTACTAGAATCAAAATTCTATAAGCTTAAATTTTTATTTTTGTAATTAGTTTTTTTTTTTTTTTTTCTGAGAAGGATTTTTGTTATTAGTTTGGGTAAATAGATAATGTTGGATAAAATGTTAGATTAGTTTTTAAATAAATCTTATTTACTTGTAGTAGAAAGATTAAGTTTCTTTCAAATTTAAATGTTAGGTTTTAACTTCTAAAATCGTTTATTTATATTGCTTGTTGTTAAATAAATATTATAGTAGGTTGATACAAAAATTGACATGCATATAAATTGACTTATGTACTATTGTCTCCAATCCACTGCCTAAAAATCTCTGGTATTTTGGATTGAACTAAATTCAAGTTTTGGTTCAACTTACTTAAACGAGCATGCACTTATTGTCCTCATTCTTGTCTAGGCTCTTAACACATTGATTCCTCAATGGATAGAGGAGTTACTATGATCATGCTCAAATAAGAAGGTAGTAAAATCTATTTTTTTTTCCAACCCAAAAAAAGAAAAAGAAAAAAGATTTAGAACATTAGCCTCGTTACACAAACATGATAGGTAGACTTCTTCATGTCATAGATTGGCACGTTGGTTGTTGCTGTCATATGAAAATGAAGAACAATATATCAAACGACATGTTTGTAGACGTTTTTAATTAAAAGATGGGAAAGTCTCCTAAAATCATCTTTGACCCAGGGGATGTATACTGTGTGGACGAGATGGAGCGCATGCATTTGCCCCACTGGCCTATGGAGATGGAGTGGCCCCAAAACTCAAACTCTTGCCTCTTGCTGAGGACCACAAGGTCAAGGTCCTTCAAAAAAAAGCTAGATGAAGTAGAACCCCACACCTGGTCACCCAGCACCAATGGTGGTGTAAACCTTAGTACCATGTCTTTGTCTTTATGTAAACACAGAAACAAGATGCCTGAGGTGGCATTGGTAGCTCTATTGGCAAGAATGTATTCCAGCATTATGCATTCTGAAGAAGCCAATATTAATAATAACAGTAATAGAAGCAACAATTATAATATCTTGGAAAAAAATGAGAAAAATTTTTGCTGACAGGAAGAGAATGACCATTGTTAATTGGATTCGCATCTCACAAAAGAAATTATGTATTCTGTACAGGTGGACTATTGCCACAAATATGAGTTGTAGGAAACTCCTGCTACCCTCAATGCATCAATATTCTCCTCAATCATAAAGCATCAAAAAGAGTTCTAAACTCGTAAGTAAGGGAATTGAAGAGCAACAAAATATATATAACAATTCAAAGTATTGTCCAAATGATTGTTTCAATAAATAAGGGTAGGGAAGATGGTGAAGAAGTAATTCTAACTAGTAGTCATCAGGGAGAGAATTTACACTGCAATACAGATGTGGAAAATACCAGAATGGATGATTACCAAGGGAAGCACCTGGCATATGTTTTCTTTGCATAATCGAGAAAGAATTGGTATATATACCATCCAAATAATGTAAGGTGTAGTTGCGATTTGCACAGCCAACGTCGTATATGCAATAAGAAGGTTGTTGGCTACCTTTCCATCTGGTTATGTTGAAATCACTTTTTCATTATCCAAAAACAATGCTTGATCTCTAAAGCTCCGCCTCTTCACCCATTTCATCATTGAAACATTTAGCTCATAAGAGTAATTGCATCCCAAATTTTTCCGTCTATTTTACACTAAAAATTTACTTTTTTTATTTTACACTGCCACATTTCTGAAACACACATTAGTTCATTTATTTTACAATTTATTCTATTTATATAATAATATTTTTTAAATTTTTTATTATTATTCTTTTGTTTCTATCTCTTTATTTTTTCTTTGTATTTATCTCTTTATGTTTATCTTTATCTTTGTCCTTACCTGTCTCAGACCAATCTTTTGTCCTTTCTCCGCTTCTTCTTCTTCTTCCTTTCACAACCACTTCTTCTTCTTCTTCTTCCTTTCACAACCACTTCTTCTTCTTCTTCCTTTCACGTGTCAAATCACCTCCCCTCTACAAGTAGCTTCTTCTTCTTCTTCTTCTTCTTCTTCTTCTTCTTTCTCTCACAGTTAGATCAACTCTCCACCACAAGCACCACAAGAATCAAAACCCCTAAGCACCGATCTCTGTCGACCCACAATCACCAATCTCCGTTGCCAGCACCGATCCACAAGCATTCAGACCCATTTCCATCGACCCACAAACTCTTATCTCCACCACCAGCACCGATCCACTGATCCATAAGCAGCCAACACCAACACCAATCTCTCTCTCTCTCTCTTTGTTGGTTTGTTCGTGTGGGTGTGTTTGTGTATCTCTTGTTGATTTGTCTATGTGGATATGTTTGTGTGTATTTAAGGAAAAAAAAAATATGAGGAGAAGAGAAGTCTGAGACTGAGTTCGTTTTGCACACGGAGAAGAGAGAGAAAAAAAGTACAAAATTATGAAATTAATAAAATAATATAATAGTATGGACAACTACAATAACAGTGTATATATACACTGTTACTATAGCAAATGTGTAAATATACACAATTTTAGAACGACTGATGTGGGAAGTTTTGTGGCTTGAATGTGTAAAATTCATCTCTTTTTCTATTATGCAAGAGTATACAAGAGCTGGTGTGAATGCTCTAAGGAATTATTATTCCCCGTAATAAATAACTATTACATTACATTATTACAGTGCCTATTACCTTAGTTTTAAAAATCAAAATGGTTAAAGAACCGAAAATAGGTTTGATTTCCAATTGAATCGACAATTTCTTTCGTTCAACTGTCAGTTTTACCGAACTGGTTCCAAGTTCGGTTTTTGGTTGAACCAATTTGTCCAGTCCAATTTTTAATATAGTGTCTATTACAATTTACCAAATATGCCATTAATTCATTCTTCTACGAAAATTCAAATTAGGCGAGGAGAATAAAACTAATTACACATTCATTTCTGATGTATAACTAATTCACATATTAAAAATGGAGGGACTAGAGTCAAGATCGATGGTTAGGAACCAAATCCGAATGGAAATTAATTTGAAGTCATGAGGTTTGGTGTCTAAGAAATATAACAAGATAGTCAAGTTGACCACCAAAATGATCCATGCAAAACCATAAATAGGAGAGCCACATGGAGTGTTAGACATAGCCTAAAATATGATTTGCATTAATGGCTTTCCCAACACTTCTCTGAACAATTGATGAGGTCCAAATATTATATCTTGTATCGAGCATTGTGTGGGGCCCACTTGCTGTGAGGAAATGGCATATACGCCAGATACACAATATAACATCTTGATAGGGTTGACTAAATTTGATTCAACACAGTTCAAATAGTGAGAATAATACTTTCCAAGTGAGATAATCCCCGACTTACCTCTTACCTTAACTCTTTTGGAAGATTCAATAATTTGATTGAACATGGGACAAACAGTGAGAATAATACTTTCTAAGTGAGATAATCCTTAACTTACCTCTTAGCTTAGCTCTTTTGGAAGATTCAATAATCTAGAATTCCACTCCTAATTGCACTTTTTCAGTTCGAAGTGCTTATAAGTCAGCCATGGAGATGCGGTATCAACCTAATATGGGTAGCAGCTCTAATGATAATGATCTTAAGAAATTTTACAAAAGGCTTTAGGGTCTACCAAAGCCTTCTTTGGTTAGCACGGATCTCCTATCAACGCAGCTAACGGTTGCACAAATTTCATATCATCGTGACTGAATTCCTAGAGCAATTCTAGATTGATGTAGATAATTGGTGCAAAGTTCTTCAATGCAACATACTTCAATGGATGAACCAGAAGTACAGGTTTTTAATCGATAAAGACATTATATCAAATTTTGTCAATCAACATTGAAGGTGTTTTTATTTATTTATTTATTTAAAGTCTAATTTTTTTTTCTTTTTTTTTTGATTTCCTACTTAAAAGTAAAAGAGGAAACAAATTATTATAGAAGGAAAATTGAACGTTAAAAGTCTCCTAGAATCCATCTCTGAGCAGTGGACGTATACCATTTGTAAGAGATGGGTCGCAATGGAAGGCCCATATGTCCCCACTGGGCCATGGAGATGGAGCGGACCCAAAACCCAAACTCTTGGGTCTTACTGAAGACCTATCAAGGTTCTGTCAAATAACCATACTGCTTTTGCTTCTTGCCCATAGTGCAGACTATTATGAACACTTTGCTGTTGATGTGTAACTCATGCCATCCACAAGCATGGAAATTATCTACAAACATGTTATTTTACTAATACATTTTAATTTATACGAGGAACTTTGATTCTGCTCCACTCAAAGATTTCTGCTCCACTCAAAGATACATATCTGCCTTTTCCTTTCTTTCTTTTGGGTCATGAATACAAATCTACCAAAATTTCAATAATTCTCAATTCACAATCTTCAACTCTCTCTGATCATGCAATGTTGCTGTTGCTACCTCCTAGGTGGTCTTTGAGGATTTCTCTTAGGTAGTCTAGTTGCTCGGAGCTGCCTTGAAGTTCATCCCACTAGAAAAAATAGACCAAGAAAGCCATTTTATCAGTTGATTTAAATTGGGAAGAAACAAATAGATAACAAAAACAAAAACAAAAATAGATGGACCATAATACTTCATCAGGACTTCAATTACCTTGTCCAGAACATGTAAGAAATGGTATGCCATTGACAATAATCCACAATTCAATATAAAGACGTTACAAAGTCGTGTTTTGTTCTCATGAGATAGTCATCACTCAGAATCAACATGTTTATGAGGCAATTTAAAAATTGTACGGGCTAAATTTGTGCCCTGCTCAACAAATATTTGAAGATGTGTAACACATAGTAGTTGCTCATGTCCAAGTCAAGCAGCCCTTTCTCTTATGCGGGACCAAAGATATCTCAATCAAGGCATACAGCCTCTAATGAGGGAAATTTTTGTGCCCAAATCACTTTAGTAGATACCGTATCGTTTGATCAATTTGGGAAAAAAAAAATTACATAAATGGCAGTGATGACAAAACCAAGCTAATTTTTTGTGTACTAAGATTGAAGAATTCTTTCCATTGAGTAGATTCTCTGTTCTAGAATAGTTGGCCACAAAGATGCATGGCAGGTCACCCAATAACAAGCAACTACCATATAGAGATCTAAATAAGTCCCTAATAATATGCCCATTTTCACTTGGTTGTGCAATATGTACATAGGTGTCTTTACCAATACTGACTATGAACAAAATGTCCAAAGTGATACTGGGAAATGCTTTCATATTTTAAGATGAGAAATTTTTTTTTTTTTTTTATAAGTATTAAGGATTCATATTTTTTTAAGATGAGAAATATAGGTATGAGTGGAAATCAAAATATCAGATTTTGAAAAAATGGAAATTGTCTTGTTCCAACACAACTTTAGGGTCTGGAAGAATATTCGCTCGATCCTATATTTCTAATGCAGTCCGGTGGTTGACTGCAAGACACTGTATGTATGTATTTTAGGGGGTTGGACTTTGCTATAGAAGTAAGACCTTCAACAAGGGACATTGGTTCCAGATATACAACTTATTTACTCTGGGGAAACTGTGCTCATCCACAAAAATATACTACTCGAATGTTTTCCCCTATTTATACGACACTGTTTTATCATAGAGCCTATTCAGAAAGAAAAATAAATAAACAAGAAGTCTACGGTGTTCGGTTTGTTTGGAGTTTATTGGGTAATGCCAAAGTTGTTGATTTACTAGCTTGTTGGCAAGGGAGGGTAGGTCGTCATTGGAATGGAGTTATTTGGATGGTGCTCCCCATTGTTTGATGTGGTGTCTTTGGAGGGAGAGAAATGACCGAAGCTTTGAGGATTTTGAGAGAACCTTGCTGGATCTTAAATTATTTTTCTTTTAAACTATATTGGATTGAATGACAGTTGTAGGAAGTTATAGACTATGATTGGTTTGTGATTTGATAGATCATTGTAATTTGTGTGCTTGATTGTATTGTCCACAGTTCTATACATCCTGTATACTTGGAGTTGGTGACTTTTTTTTTTTTTTGGTCTCAAAAAAATTCATTATTATCCAAAAAACAAAGTCTAGATAAGATGACTCAATTGATAAAAGGGATATTATACTGAACTCAACTAAGCCTTACCTTCAACTAAGGATCTATATTCATCCATTGGTGAATAAGTATTATACTAACCATCAATCTACTCAACCCTCCCTTCTCTAGGCTTGAAATTGATTGTGTAAAAGATTAGTTAACAAAGCATGACATAAGTGGAGTTTATAAAAGGGACAACAAATATAGGCATAAACCTTTTCTATGTAAAATGGACTTAGCTATGGGTGTTTGGTGATCACATATACGCCCAACTGTCATGTTTGTTTGTTACCGTATAACATCCACCATTTTGAATTGTTTGACAGCCATATCTATCTACTCATGTCATGTTGTGTTGATGTGGTACTCAAAGGTGAAAAGAAAAGGGTCTAGCATAACACAAATAATATCACACTACATGCATAAATGATGATTAAATTATATTTATCATTAATTTGAAGATAATCTTCTTCTTTGTATATCCATATAAACAGACACGCATGTGCATCTGTACATATATAAAGTGAGTGCCTAATTAGACGTGGAGTAAGATTTGTTAGAAATACACTCCATAACTTTTGTGGGACTCATATTTTGCCAGAGCCAATGTTGATTACTTCTTCCCACTGCTTTCATGCACACCAAAGATCATCTTGATTGGAGATGAGAGGCTGTTCCATCTGTATAGTGCTCAAGGTTTATAATATATAAGTAAAGACACATGCTTTCACTGCATGTACATGTGACATGCATATGTTGATATGGTAAACATTTATATAACTGCAAACAGATTATTAAGCAAGGGCAGAAATATAACTGAGCCAAAAAAATCTCTTAAAGATGTTAACTTTTATCAACATTCTTTTTCTTTTTCTTTTTGGCCAAGGCCTTCTTATAATTTTCAAAATGGTTTTATCATGCCATGTAAACCAAATTGAGTGATATCTGATAAAGCAAAAAATTATCAAATTTCAGGAGAATGTAAAACATGAAAACTCACCTCTTGATTTGACAATGAATAGACCTTCCAACCAGCAGCAGTAATGTAGCGGCGTTTCAGCATGGTATGCCCTAAAGGTGCCCCTGCAGAAATATGATTAATGGCAATCTAAATTATTAGTTGTTCAAATAACTCACTCAAATACCAGCAGACAGGACATGCTATACTGTTATAAAAGTAGGCAATACTCACCAGTATTCCTTGAGAAATGAGTTGGCCCATCAATCTCCAAAGCAACCTTCTTATCAACCAAAACTGCATCTAAAGTATACCCATCCACAACATATTCTAAGATCCAATCGAGGCCAGTGCTAACGAGAAGACGAGCTACCTCCTTCTGAAATGATGAAGTTGTTTTCTTATTAAACCTCTTAGTTTTTCTTGCATGAGAAATTTTGTCCTCGAGAGCACTCCTTAGAGATAACTGAAGATGTGAGTACTCTAGCTTCAAGCATTGGTTCACAAGATGAACTTGAGAAGCAAACATGATATCCTCCCTATATTGCTCCGAAATCCTTTGCTCCTCGAAGTGGCTCAGGGTTCTCCATAAATGAGAAAAGAAATTCCGTTCCATTTGTCCAAAAACAGCATAAGACCAAGCTATATTCCCAAGTTGATCCCTATTGAAACTGAGGACAGGAGATCTTAAAGCTTGATCAGAATCAAGATCTTTATTGCTGTCCAAACTGCTATCTTCACAGAATTCAAATTGGCTAGCATTCTTGAAGACATCATCTAAAGATTCAAGCAAAGGGTCAACAGGCTCATATAAAGAAGCAAAAGCCCACAAGACCTGAGCAAGTTCCTGCTCCTGGAAAGTGTGAATTATATCTGATGCCCTTTTTGACAATTCTGAAAAGAGTTCAGAAGCAGAGTGCTGCATTGAAGCAAAAGCACCCGCAACATTAGCAACATTCTGAGAATTGAATTCTGAAACTTTGGTTAAGGCCACCTCCGCAACTCTATCCATTTCTGATAGATAAAGAAGCTCACCCCCAATCTTGGACAATGCCCATGATATATTCGAGATACCTTGAGCTGAACATTCTGGTAAGGCCGTCATTGCAATACCCACAAGCATAGACATCTCTCTTTGACGGGCAAAAGCCAGCCTACGCGTTTCCGTCATTGAAACCTTCTCCATGTTCTTAGCAATACGATGAAGAGCAGTAGCAATGTTAAAAGGAGAGAGAGGTGAGGGGCTTAAGCCTTTCCCAACAGCCATGATTGTGTCAGCAGTAACCTCCAACACTTCCTCTGCAGTCTGTGCTTCTATAATAGCTTTGTTCAAGTTAATTTCTTTCCTACGATCAGAGGGCCCCGAAAATTGGGACAACCTCTGAACAAGTTCTTCCATTGCCTTCTCCTTCTTCTCTTCAAACATCCCGCCCGCCATCATACTGACCTTCCTTTTTAGATCATCAATATCATCCAAATTTTCCATATCTTGCAATTCAAAGTCATCCTCCGAATCAGAATCCAAATCTTCTTCAACTTCCTTGAGTTTCCTGTCAATTTTCTCATTGTTTACCAATTTCTTCTTCTTCTTTTTCTTTTTCTTCTTGACGGCAACCAAATCCTCCATTTTATGACTCAACCCCCTTGCTTCAATTGATCTGAGGGCAACCTTTCTTGCTCTCACACACCAATCCATTCCATCAGTATCTTCCAACAACCTAGACTTAATTTGTTTTTTCTTTTTCTTAGGAGGTTTCACATCCAAAGGGTCAAGCTCCCCGAGGAACTCCAATTCCCAGTCCATACTACGTTCTTTTTCTTTTTCTTCATCACCACCATCAACACTCACTGAGCTAATAGCATGACTATCTCTACCTAAATTTATACAGTTTCTTCTCACAAAACCCAGCTCGGGTTTTCGAGTAAAAAACCCAGTTCTCAATTTTAGCATTGGAAGCTTATGAACTATCTCAGGATAAAAAATGAAGGGTTTAAAGAAAGTTTGGTTAGGGAATGTGTTTAACAACCCTTCCATTGTTTCTCTTCCTAATTCCTATATCTTTCTTCTTCTTTTTCTTAAGCGAAATGATAAACACTAAAGAAACTAGCTATCAAACAGTGAGAAAGCAATTCAAATTACTTGCCTATGAATAGAAATCACAAGTTGTTGAGAAAGTTAAACATACCCATTATTCAGAGAGTTGAGAAAACGGAAGCAGTAAAGCAAAAGCCCCACAAAGCTCTTCCCTTTAATTCGATGTTGTTTTATAGAAAATAGTTGGAGCGTAGAACAGAGCAGAAGAAATGATATCACAGTCACAGATATTTGAAGCTCTCTCAAGTCTCAACACAACGGATAAGAGAAGAAAGAGAGAGATTGGTTATGCTGTAGTTTGCAAAGTAAACGGTGTCGTTTTTGTCTATTTGGATTTATTTTAGAAATATGTGTTAGGGTCATGTGTTTTGGTATTGTCAACCATGTCAAATTATATATATCTTTTATTGAGTTTTGATGTGTCTTAAAATTGTAATTGAAGACCAAATTTAAGACACCAAGTTTGCTGAAGAAAAGTTCAAGAAAAACAAATTTTCAACACATTTTCAGCATATACCTATATAGAAGTCTCAATAGCAACTCGACAGAAGCTGAACTTACTGTCTCCTCGATAACAGCTTGATAGATCGAGATTTTGTTCTCGATAGAAGTCTCGATAATAGCATCTCGATAGATTGAGTTTCGCGGATCAACAAAAATCAAAAATGCGAAAATCCCCATAACTTATTTGTTTGAAACCCGAATTAAGATCCATTTGAACCGGTAAATGACATCATAAGCCATTTATTAGAGGGTTTTTTTAGAGAGAGAAATACTTTGTTTATGCTGTTAGGATTTTGTAACTAAGTTTTCTCTATTTCACCAAACCAAAGAGTTCTTACTGCGTTTTTTATACGCCTTTGAGTTTTGTAACCAAGCAAATTCTCTGGCACCAACATTAAAAATCTTATTGGCGTTTCTCTTTGAAGTTGATGCAAATCAACTTCAACAATCAAAGGGTTGCTGTGGAGTTAGTCACATACTTGGGATCCGTGCAAAGAGCTAATCACAAATTGGAGGTTTATGCATAAGAGGAAAGAAGACTACTACAAGATCAAGTCCAATTAGGTATTGGAGTAGAGGTTCAACTATAGGTTAGTATCCAAATAGGCTAGGGTAGTTGGTAAGATTCTTTATACTTGTAACCGCTTGATTGTTGATTAGTGGATTCTTCGGAATGGTGACCTTCAAATCACTCGATGGAGTTTTTACCTTGCGAGGTTTTCCCCATTTGTCAACAAATCACATTGTCTAATTTATTTTCCACTGCACTTAATATTTTTGATGATTTGTTGATGCCTTCACATTTTGCATGTAAATTGAATTTAATTAATCAACTTGGGTAATTGAATAATTAACTAGGATCAAGCTATCTTAGCCCAACAATATTTTTTTTTCTTTTTTTTCCTCAGTTTGTTTCTCTATTTTTAAATGAAGGCACCAACATTGACAAAATGTGATTAATGGGTCCAAAGGACTTTTATTTTACAACAGCAACAACAACCAAAAAAAAATTTATTTTAACAAATTTATGTAATAGAGAAACAATGAAGGAATACACACAATAAAATCTGTGAATGACAATGAATTTCTTTTCTCTTTTTATTGTTTACAATATATGGGGAGGAGGATTTGAATCAGATTCTCCTCATGTGAAATTTACAGAAACAATGAAGGAATGTGAAATTTACAAATTACATAAAATAAAATATGTGAATGACTATGACTTTCTTTTCTTTTTTCAATAAATGGGGAGGGGTGATTCAGACCTAGGTTCTCTTTCATGGGACAACTGAGCAATGCCATTAAGCTCTTCCTTTGTTGTTGGCAATGCCTCTGGTAAACAATGCAATATACAATTGCTCCTAAGCTACCAGATCATTGTTCTCTCTCTTTTTTATTTCTTTTTTTTTTTTTTTTTTTTGAGTGAAGAATCAAATTGGAAAAAATAAGTTTGACTCATAACTCTCATACAATGCTGCCATCTGGGATCACTGCACTACAAAGAACGACCACAATTCCACCACTGATGATGAAGCCATTAGCTTCATTGTTGCCTTCTTGGACATTGTCTTTGTTAATAATCTGCATCAAACCAATAGAAGGACAAGAAATGCCTCTAATTTAGAACACATGATGGACAATGAATTGTGAAAAAGAGGAACCACATATTAATTCAATTGCAGGTTGGAGGGACTAAGGCACAATTAGTATGGTGGTTTCTAGATAGAGCCATGAACACAAAAGATGTTTAACAGATAACTCTTTCACTCTTCTGCTCTTAAAAAACTTAATTGTTCAATGCGTGCATGCTGGGGATAACAATGCAAGTGCAAATATTAAAGAAAAATCTGAAAATGGATGACAAATAATATATTAATGAAGTTGTTTATCGTGTTCATTCTAAGAATATGAATAAATTTCTTGACAGTTTAATTAGCTTTAGAATGAAAGTTAGTAATGCTCATGAGCTTAATTCAATCTGCTCTTTAGAACTATTGACTATCTCTTGTATTTTACATACCAAAACATTTTTGCCAATTCTTGCATTCTTATCTACAATGGCTTTCCGTATTTGAGTATCTTCCCCAATTCCTATAGGAATGTCAATGCCCTTCTTGTTCATGCCACACTGAATATCTTCCATCTGTTGAGAACATACACTTGCACAATAAATTAGATTATTATTTATTAATGAGGATTTGGAAAGAAATTACTTGAAGTCTGTATGGGAAAAAGAGCTAAAACATTTCATTTTTGAGTTCTTTTAAACTCTCCAAAATATCTACAAAGTGATCTATGTATAAATGATTTAGATCTCTCTTACTTGATAGACATCAGAACCCATGATCACTGAATCCTCAATTACTGCCCCTTCTCGAATTGTTGCCCTCATACCAACTACCGTACCTTTGATCTTGCACCTCTACTCTTAGAAAGGTCAAAAATATATTAGAAACAGCAGAGTAAAACAACCTTTACAACTAAGAAAACATTTGCATGATGTGAATGTTTCCTTGTTTTATGCATATGTAATTGTTTCGTACTTATCAAAATTTACTATCGAAACTTAAAGAGGCAAATAAAGCAGTTCCTTACATTGAGAATGCAACCACCTCCGATGACACTATCTGTTATGACAGCATCAGTTATAAGAGTTGAAGGCAGACACCTTGGCAAAGTGTACATAGGAGACTCTTTATCAAAGAAACTGCTATGAAAGGATGAATTTTGTGTTAGTAGGTGAGGTGTCCAATTTAGGCAAAACATTCACTAAAGTGATGAACTGCCATTATACTTTCAGCCTTTCCCGGTATTAAAGTTACTGACTTAAATCCTATGTTTGCTTTCTTTGTGCTCTCCATATTTGCTTGGTAGAATGCTTCAATGCTCCTCATGTCCTCCCAATATTCATTAAAGATAAAACCTTGTACCTAAACCTCACAAAGGAGGAGAATCTTATCACTGATTGCAACTATAAAGAGAAACAATTGGTACAACATATTTGAATGGGAAAAGAAAAAAAATGAGAGAGAGCACTTTCATATTTGGAAAGAAAAGCAACAAAGAGGAAGGGCATGCACAGTAAGTCTGACCTTCATTCCTATGGATATTGCACCTGCTATTACTTCACTTGCAAAGTCATTTGCCTTGGGAAAATGTTCTCTTAGGAGCTTTACTACTATATCTTTGTTAATGAGATATATTCCCATACTTGAATAACAATAAGTAATATCATTGCATTTTCTTGAGGTTTCCTCCTGAATTTCAGATTTGAATCTCCTCATAAGACTCCCAGAATAATTATAAAACCAAAATTTAAACATAGGAGAGCTTGAGTAGAGAGCGAGAGAACTTACAGAAACAAAACTGATTGGCTTACTCTCTGACTTCAATCTAAACTCTAGAACTTGATTTTCAGAATTCATGGTCAGAAAGCCAAAACCTGGGTCTTGATCTCTCGAAGCCCCCAGTGCTGCAATAGTTATGTCAGCCTTGCTGTTTCGATGAGCCTCGATGATTTTTTGGTAGTCCATTTTGTAGAGGTGGTGACCAGGAAGGATCAGAAACTCAGACACTGGATACTCTTCCATTACCCACAAGCATCTTCTAACAGCATCTGCAGCTCCCTAATATTGAGCACATAGAATCATGAATAGCCAAAAAAAACATAAATTTATGCATACATGTATTATGAAGTTAAAACTTTGTAATATAGAAACGTATGCATTTAAACCTGAAACCAGCCTTCATATTCAGGGCTCTGATAAGCAGCAATTACTTCGACAAGGCCTTCTCTCCCAAGACCTAATCCAGAATAAGCCCTGGAAAGGTGGGAATTGAGAGAAGTTGAGTTGCATTGTGTAAGAGCATATATCTTGTTTATGTTACTATTAATGCAGTTGCTAACAACCACATCAACAAGTCTGTAATTTGCTGCTATAGGAATAGCCCCTTCCGATCTTCTTTTAGTCAACGGGTAAAGCCTCGACTCCGATCCATCTCCAAACACAATTGCTGCTACACCCTGACAACAATTAAATCACAAATATAAATCACAAATACTTGGTGCCACTCTTCCAGAACCGTGCCAAGGAATACAGGTTAAACAGATTACAACTAATGCCTAGAAAAACAAATAAAATAACAATTGTCATGATGAATTTATATGATTATGCATGAAAAAAAAAAAAAGAAGAACATTAGGAAAATCATTTGAAGATTTTTAGTGACACCTCATTAGCTGGATGGAACAGTGAAAAGGGGTATTGAGATTCGTGTGAATTGGTTATGAACAATCTTGGAGGAAGAGTAGAATGAAACTTCGATGAACGTTTTTGACATGTACTTGTTAATCCAGTAATGGCACCATTTGTTTGAGGATTTACAGGGGTGGGAAGAGAAAGCTGCAATATCACCATCACAACTCACAAGATGGAGCAATAGAAAGCTATGATATCTATGATATTATATGCAACTTTTGTTGTAACAAAAGTTAGGTGCTTCGTCTCTCCTCTCTACTTCAATTGAGATTTAATAGAGAGAATAAGAAGGGAATATTTTGCTTTCTTCTTCCTCATGGCTATTGCAGAGAAATCTTCCAATGCATGTCTAGTGTCTAGGATCTAATTTCCGACCGAATACTGTGGTACTTAATTAACATTTCTTTTTAAAGATAAGCATGCATAAATAAATCCATAAACATGAAGCTTTGGCCCCTTGGCCAGCATAAATCTTGTTGAAGATCTTTGTTTTGAGTTGTGTTATGTTTAACTTTGATTCTAAGCTTCTTATTGCTTTTTTTTTTTCTTTATACTTTTACAATTCCTTCACTTTGTTCGTGAATATGTATAGAGAATCATGGTTAGTAGATGTCCTAGAACTAGAAGACAAAATACCAGGTTCCATATAAAAGGCCACTTTGAATGGACCACTTTACCCTCACACACATGTCTAATACTACAAACTAGGGTATTAGAAACCAGGTGAAAGAGATTGCTTTAATCACATCAGACAATGTCAATAATATTAACATTATTACTCATGAAACACGTGATTGCGTCATACTAAAATGGCTTTTGGTCATTTTGGGGTGGGTTGAGTAGTAGAAGCCTAGAATTAGAAGGGGCATTTTGGTCAAAATAAATAGTGAAGTAGTCACTAGTCAGATCAGGGTATGTTACCAAATTTGGATAGAGTAGTATCGAAGGAAGGTAGGCATCAGCTTTTGGGTCTCAAAGCTTGTTTGCCTCCACTCCAGTCCTCTCTCATTTTATTCAATTATAAATAAATAAAATTGGTTTCAATAAACAGTATTCACACATGTGTATATATATATATATATATATATAAATAAAATTAGGATAAAACTTATTTTTATACCTATATTTCCACGCGATTCTCACTTTGATTCCAAATTTTTTTTTTTCACCGATTTTATTCCTTATCCTAAAAAATCCATCTTATTTTAGTCCCTAACATTACATTAAGGACAAAAATTGAACAGCTAACAAACGAAAAAAATTAAAAATATTAATATAATATACACTGTATTAACGTGGCTTTCCAAGTTAGTCTCTAAATTAAAAAAATTAATTTATTAATTTAAACCAAATTAAAAAATTAAAAACAGAAATAAAAACCAATCCCAACAAGAACAGCAAATTTAAAACTCAAAAAATTAAATTCAAACTCATATTCCGAAAATCTGGATTTGATTTTTGTGTTTGATGCTTTGTGTAAATTTTAACTAAATAAAAAAAATGGAAAAAACTGAAATAAAAATAAAAACCGAGAAAAGTAAGAAAATTCAAAACCCAGAAGGAGAAGGAGATCAAGAACAAACCCAGAAGGAGAAGGGGCAAGCGCCAAGCCTCGGATCTAGTGAAACAGGTGTCGTCGAGAGACTGGCTTTTGCACCATCGGCACTGCGGGTTCTGCGAGCACTGAGACTCCGACACTAAGTGGGTGCAGTTGGGTGGGATCTGACGGTTCTTGTTCCGAGCTAATGGCCTTCGACCGCTTGATGAAGATGTGGCGTTGAGAGTTTGGAGGAGAAGGAAGAGAACTAGGATTGAGACCAAGATCCGGAGACCAAAAGAAATCTTCGGTAGCTGACAATTCTCACAAGTTACAAAGGCTCCACCCGGAAACTGAAAGGCCGAAAGTGAAACCTTCTCTTACTTTTTTTTTTTTTTTTTTTTTGGTTACCGCACTTGGTTTTTCATTTTCATGTGTAGTAAAAGTAGTAAGTAGTAAGAGGAATCATTCTCACTTTCATTCTCTTTTTTTTATCAGCTTCTCCTTCTGGGTTTTGAATTATTTGGGTTTTTGAATTTTTTTACTTTTCTGAGTTTTTATTTTTATTTCAGTTTTTTCCTCTTTTTGCATTTAGTTAAAATTTACACAAAAATCAAATCCAGATTTTCGAAATATGGATTTGAATTTAATTTTTTGGATTTTAAATTTGCTGTTTTGTTGATCTTGTTCTTACTGGGTTTTAAATATGCTGTTCTTGCTGGGTTTGGTATATATTTTTGTTTTTAATTTTTTTATTTAGTTAAAATTAATAAATTAATTTTTTTAATTTAGAAGCTGACATGAAAAGTCACGTGGACACGGTATACATTATTTTAATATTTTTAATTTTTTTCGTTTGTCAGTTGTGTAATTTCTGTCTCTAATATAATGTCAATGACTAAAATGATACGCGTTTTCTAGAATAGAGACTAAAATTGGTGGAAAAAAAAAAGTTAAAAACTAAAGTAAAAATCGTGTGAAAATATAGAGACAAAAATGAATTTTATCCCGTATAATTTTACAAAATTATCTTTACAGTTACAGTTACAGGTATGCGGTGTGGGATCCACATCTTATGCTTCGTAGAACAGGTACACAAACAAAATACTTTTGTGGAGGAGAGACAGAAAAGAAAGCCGCAACTGCAAGATTTCCTTTGTCCTGTAAGTAACTTTTGATTTTGATGTTGGTTATTTGGGAAGTAAGTTAAGTAGTATTTTAAGGTAGGCATTAATGTCCCCCAGCTTTTGAGCTTTATTGTGTCCAGTGTCTACGTACTTGAATAGTATATAACCATATACTGTATATCTTATGATCTATTTTATCATGCCATAGCCTCATATTCTAAACATCAAATTAGATCCAAGGTAATGCATTATGCATTATTATTGATCTATATTATCTATTTTTAGGATACGTAAGTTACATGATCACAAAGAAAATACTAGTTACAAGCATTACCATTTTACCAAGCCCTATGAACTACAAGAAAAAGTCCTAAGGAACTAAATTCCAATAATCTCAAATGATCTGTATGTAAAACTGATCTAATCATCTCGATTCTTGGTTTACACTATTAAACAATCGAATTGCGGTTCTCACCAATATTGTTACAACTTTTGGTATTCTTTTATAACCAAACCAATTCAAGTTTGACCCACCAAAGTCACATGAAACATTGTCCAAGCTTATGAGCAAAAACTCATAAAATGGCTTTGGAAAAAAAAAAAGGCAAAAGGCAAATGCCATGGTTTAACTATGACATCAAGCAAAATAATCGATGAAAACCACAGATACATCTGCAATATTTGTAGTTAAATTGGATTAAAGAGCATTAGCCACCACACCATCCAGGTGGGACGGTAATATGCAATTGCTTTTTACCGAGAATTGTTGCTTAATGGTTTGCACTTAGCACTTGAAAACAAAAAATCACTAGCATATGTTATTCAAAATGTCCAATCGTATAGAACAATAAGGGAGCATAGTACAAAGATACTTCTCAATTCTCATTCTTCACATCAATATTCAAGAACCTTGCTCCTATTGTGTCTACGTAGCTTCAGCATTAAACTTTTTCAAGGGGAAGCAAAGCAATCAACAAATAACCCATTATTCTTTGGAATGATATGACGACCATTTGGAATTTCCTGAGAATTCTCAAGATAAAGATATTCTGATAGTTGTCAGATGAAACTGCAAGCCACAGAAAAAGAGAAAATTTGGCACAACATGGATGATGTCCAATGGCAGCTAAAATATCTCTTACTTCAGATGGTGCTCAAACAAAGATGCCATCTCAATCTGTAGGAGGAACAAGATTAATTAATCAACATGAAAACTTTGATAATTTTCATGTTAGCTAATATCACACAATTTCATTTATAGACCTAGAGTAATAAAGAAACAAAGCGAGGGAAAAGCAAGAGAGAAAGATGAGTGATAAAAAAAAATATAATACCACAAATCAAATTATTAGCAATTAATTTGACATAACACAACAATACAACTTCCTTTCATTTTCCTGTAAGATAGCTTTAACATCAACTTACAGCGGTCAAAGCAGTCTCAGAGCCCTTATTGCCAGATTTACCACCAGCACGATTTAATGCCTACAATAATTGTAAAAGGCAACATTTAAATATCCCATCTCATCTAGTGAACACAAAAAAAGAGGGAGGGGGGGGGGGGGGGGGGCGCAGCGAGACCACGATAGAAAGTTTTAACAAATTACCTGGTCCATGTTATCACAAGTCAGTACACCAAATATGCATGGAACTCCTATAAAGTCAAATAGGTAATGCTTTAGTCTATTGTTAGGAGGCAAATATAATCAGGTAGTTAAAACAATAGGGGAGGGGGGGATTTGAACCCTGATTCTCCTAATAAATAGGCTACACCACTAAACTACAAGACTCTTGGTCAAGGCAAGTATAAGCTCATTAAATAGATAGCAGGAATAGAATGACAGTAGGGACAAGTTCATTGATTTAATAGCAAATCTGCATATTTTCTCAACAAATTGTTAATATGCATTCCCATAAATTGATGTGTAGGTTGCTCAACAACATACTAGATAGAAAAAAGACAGAAAATTGATGTATAGTTACACCTTGCCTTCAGCAATAATAAGTGAATAATCAACTACAATCACACTCAATTGACTAACTTACTTTAGAGTTTAGACTACAGATATTTTTATCTAAATAACATAGCAAAAGTATGTGCACATACATATGTTTGAAATTTTAAAAAGTCATACAAAGTTGGGAACTTCTGACACATTCCAAAATTATTTAACTCTTAATAGAAAAATATAAAGAGTAAACTTTATAAAGGTGAAATAAACTTCCACAATTGAATAACTTTAAAAGAGAATAGTCTAATGAAGTGAAAATTTGTTTCTCAGCCAACCCAATCGATTAGGACTTTGCAGTCTTTAGTGAAGGAAAATCTGGTTTTGTATCCCATACAAAACTCACAGCGGAAGCGACATTCATGGATCTATTTCATTCATGATTGATAACTTGCACTATGTGATTTTGAGAATTTGAGAACAAGATAGCGTACCTTGGTGCGGTGAAATTCAAAACAAAAGATTAGAAGTTCTTAGGAACACTTTTAATCTTCACTCCAATTCCACTTTTCGCCCAAGAAGTGTGGTCTCTCAATCAGTTTCTAAGGGAGAATAATCGAGTGGTTTCACTTGCACATACACACCACTTCACAATTATGATTCTCTTTTAAAATAAATTTATGTATGTTTCTCCCTTTTATAACTAACTGATTATCTAATTGGGCCGGCCTATTGGGCCTTTCCAATTGGGTTTTAATGTGTGGCTTGAAGTGGGACCAAAAGGGACCAACAAGACACTAGCTCCAATGGGCCTTGGGCTTTTCTGTCAACTCTTGACAAGTCCAAAGTTACCATTAATTATATTTAATACCACTATATAAATATAATTACACTCTAGGTCTTATTTATAAATTATATCCCAAGACTTTATTATACACGCAACCCCTTCAAAAAAAAATATTCATAGTAATACAAAGTCATGAATGTAGACTGCCACTTTGAAAATTACTACATCTTAATCCTTGAGTACCCGGTTTAATCCTTAAAGTTATTCATCATATATTTATGAAATCCAATTTCATAAATATATACTTTAGTAATTTCTTACTAAAGTGGTTAGGCCTAACTCTCTGAATAACCAAAATCATTAAACTTATCTCAAGGGAATATTTTATATCTCCGTTAAGAGACTATGAATTCCATCTTGAGAATATATGTTCCATCAACACTAAATGTGGTTGCCCAACATACTGAGGTTTTGATCGTGCCTTTAGATCTCACTCCTGATATATCAAAGCAACCTACACCTCATGATCAGGTTCATTATTCTCTCAGGATTAAGAGTTCATGCAAATAGGAGTCGTGAGATTTTTTATTCATTTGACAGTCGTTAGGAGAATAATAAATCTCACAGCGGTCCAGTTCAATATGTCTTAACTCTTAAAACATATCAACATATCAACTAGAAGTCTCCACTTCCATGATCAAGACAAATCATCTTAGTTGATATGTTATAATCTTCGCAGATAAAATGCCCAATTTCATCACCGACTACGAACCAAAATTATGAGTTTACAAAGAACTTGTGATCTATATCTTCTGTGACTAAATCACATACTATGCATCTCATGGACTATATGATAATGTCCAAATATTCATGTTACCATTATTTTAGATAATAATAATAAAGAAACTTTATTAATCACAACATTAAGTCATACATAATGTCATACATAATAACATACATAGCATCATACAATAGGATTTAAGGGCACTAATCCTAACATTTAGATGATAAGTAAATTTGATTAGGGGCACACCAGGGAGATTTTCTATCTTTTCTCTACAATAACATTTAGAACAATCGCATATTTGAGGCTAAAGATGGATCAAAAAACAAGCTAGAAGCTATGCTAATTTGCACCTTGTTTGATTAGTCCTTTGTGTGGGGTTTCACAGGTAGTAACACTCATAGATTCATTTCATTTTTGTTCATAAGTTTTGTAATTCTTTTAGGTTATGGAGTGCTCATCATGGTAAGCTTGCATAACCTATTTCATAAATAAATCTTATACTAATAAAAATAAATATATAACATTTAGAACAAATTCTTTCTTTCCTATGTTAACTAAACAAAGACAAATTTTCAAGCCCAGTATTGTATATTCAAGTAGGCAAAAGAGACAAAAGGCTCTATATGTAAAGTCTATTTCCAACATGAAAAATAATATGCACCCTGTGGGTCTCAAACAGCCCTCCATCCTATTCATATGGTTGGGGGAAGTAACATTTGAGCAAGAGCTCATTAGAACAAGCACACTATTTCCAAAATATTGCAATAATTTATAAGCAAGATGAATGCAATAATTGAATCATAGTTATTTTATTTTCATGTATGGCTATTAAATGAAATCAATTCATCAACTAATGGAAAGACCAACCTGAATTTAAACCTGCTGAAAGTACTCCAGATGCTGCTGAGTTAACAACAACATCATAGTGGGAAGTGTCACCTCTAATCTAATCACAACAGAAATGGTTCATAAATTTAGGCACCAGTTACGAGCATGTCCTCAACAAAGCAAGTTAAAGAATACTTTCATGAAGAAATATTATATCACATCAAAATATATTAACTGGTATAATGAAAAGAAATCATACCACAGCTCCAATACATAAAATTGCATGATATTTTTGGGACTTCCCTAGCCTTTCTGCAGCAACACCAATTTCGAAACTACCAGGAACCCATACAACCTGATGGATACAGTGAAGAAAATAATCATGCCTTGTCAAAGTTTGCTCATGCAAAGTCAAAACTGTAGACCAAGCTAACAATCACAGGGCATAAAATCCCTGTAAGCTTTGAAGCATTTATATACAAAGCCAACAAAAAATTATCATAAGTAATCAATTAGGTGAGAAATGTCCCCAAATAATAATATCATCAAATGAGTCTAAATTGTGCAAAGCTAAGATATGGTACAAGAGATTTTCACTTTTTTTTTTTTCTTTAGAAGTTATTTAACTTTAGTGTTTTAGGAAGAGCAAAGATGATCCATGTGTTTAGGATTGAAACCAACAAAAAGGAAATGCTTTTGCATCTGTTGCTAAGCTCACAAGTAGAGATTCAGCTTACAAAGTAAAATGAATTAAAGTATTATGATCAGCAATGCTTCAGAACCTTGAATTTGAAATAGACTATGACTGAAAGGTTTGCATACAAGCACAAGTACTTACCCATATGCATGAAATTGTGTGGGTCACTAATATAACAAAACGGTTTAAAACAAAATATTCCTTGACAAAGATTAACAGTTATAACTAGAATGTGACTATTTTGTTGATCTTTGTTTTTCATCTATGAAAAAGGAGGGGGAAAGGGGTGGTTGGGGGGGTGGGGGGGATTTTGCCAACAACAATAACTATTATATCATGGAAATTAACCCCTTGATGACTTTAATTTTTTCTCAGATAAACCAGTGATAAAAATTAAAGAAATAAAACTTGTCCAAAAATAATACTTCAAGAAAGTAACAATTACAAACATGACCCCAGGCTGCACATACAGAGTAGCACCATACAAGTTACAATCAAAACTGCTGACTTCAGAACATAAACTAGAATGACTGGCTAAACCACAACACGAACTCATCAACTAAATAACCAATAATCAAAACTGTAATTAGAGTACATTTAAAAAAAAATGGTAAGTAATACATGTACCCAAAGGGTCTTAATTGTTGGATAGACAACCTCACCTTCCACCTAACACTTACAAGGGGAGAAGGTGTCAATTGAGCTACAGCTCATTGGCTACTAAAAAGAGTAAATATTGACACCCCATTTACAACATAACAGCTTAGTCAGAATCGAATTACAAATGTGACCGTATTAATATAAAAAGATCCCACATTTGGCCACAGAAATACAAGACTTTACATAGAAAGGTAATTTTCCACAGATAATGCAGTAACTAACGAGTAATAACAACATCATTGGATCGACACAAAGAGATTATCAATTAAAAAAGTTGGTTACACAGGTAGAAGAGAAGAAATTAAATGAGAAATGACATACATCAATGTTGTCTTCCAGAACGGAGTAATGATTGAAAGTAGACAAAGCTCCCTCCAACAGCCGTTTAGTGATAATCTCATTAAACCGCGCCACAACCTTCAAATAATACAAATACTCTTTATTATATATATTATGTTTCATTCAAACAAACAAAAATTTGTAACATTAATTTGACATGAGTGAGTGGAGAGTGGAGAGTGACCACAGCAAAGCGAAGAGCTTGAGTATTGGTGACAGAACCCATCAGATTCCTCACGGCAGCAGTTTGTGCAAACGACGACGACCGATCCTTCTTCCTCTCATTCTCAACAAAGGCATTAAAACCATTCCTTCCTAACCAAAAAGATAAAATATAGAATTTTGAAATAGTGGGTATCGGGGAATGAATGAATGAAATGAAATGAAGGTAGCCTCACCTGCATGCGAAGAAGAAAAGGAGAGAGGCTTTGAGTTTGAGTTTGAGTTGCGATTGAGGTGCAGTGGGATGGTAGTACTCGAACTCGTAGTATTATTTTGAAGATGATGCGTTGGTGCGAGACGCGATTGGTAGAGAGGAAGAAAGCAATGGGTGGAAGCAAACGACGCTGCCATTTTCATCAAACACTTTGTTCTGAGCTAGAATACAAAAATCAGTAGTCAACTCAGAAGAACAGCAGAGCAGATCTATAACTCCATAATATAAATAAATAAACAAATGGAATGCTGATATGGTTATTTTGCTTTTTGGGTTTGCATACACTGTCATGTCTAGTACAACGTTGTTGTTTTGGGACAATTTTGGTTGGGAATAGTATATACTACTCATTTGGTAGAAATTAGTGGAATTATAAATATGCACATTCATATATATGTCGATATGATATAATTCATATATTTTGATTTGAAATTTGTGGAACAGATTTGGTATTAAGTTTAGTACATTATGCCATTTAAGATGTGTATGGCATGTTCCGATTAAGACAAATTAAAAGAAAATTTCAAGGTTTTTTGGGTTAAACTTAATGGTCACTTTAATAATAAAAAAATGTTAACCAAAAAAATTCCATCACATATTAAAATGGGGGATAAAATACTATTCAAATGTTTTAATGTGTTTTGCACCTAATTAGGAATGCTTCATTCTAATTTAAATGCTTCATTGAATGTAAAATCATTTTAATGGATGGGATGTCAACAAAATATAAATTATCACCACGCACTTTTGGCACAATTGTTACTTCACAAGTAGAAGTGCTTGTGAAGGGTGGAGGACAATAGCTGGAGTTCAAGTTTCCAGAAAGGAGTTTCACACACATATATACTTAGATTATGCATTTCTATTTTGTATTATAAAAAAAAACAAAATATAAATTAAATTTGATAAGAACTTTAAGGAAGGTGTTAGCTTTGCATGGGATGTGGGGATCTACGACGGTAGTTTTGAATAAGATTATAGCTGAAGCTATCCAAGGGGCCGGTGACCCACTAGTGACTATTGCACCCATTATTAAGGGGATCCAACAAAAAATGTAGGAGTTTAGAACGGTACAAGTATGCCATGTAAAAACAGTAGGGAAACAAAACAACACATATCTTGGCTCGACATGTCAAGGGTATTGATAACTATGTAACTTAAATAAAGGAAAATCTTAGTATGCGTGAGGCTACTTGAGTTCAGGATGTCATGTATTTATGTTCTTCTTAATGAAAGTTACCAAACCAAAAAAAAAAAAAAACCTTATCACATAGGATGACATTTTAAATAAACATTATATTTCAAGTTTTAAGTAAAAGACCGATGTGGCTATTTCTTATTAAATGATGTAAAACATACACACCATTGTTACCAAATTCAAACTCTTATTAATATTGCATCTATTGTTGATTTTGACACATTTGGAAATCTCTAAACAACATAGATCTCTAAAAAACTTATTACTCAAAAAAAGTATCTCAACTTAGGTACAAAACACCATAATAAGGTGAACAAATAGATGGAATATATTATATAATTTTGGTAGGTGTTTTTTTTTTCCCAATTACTTTTTTAATGAGCCTTTAAGGTCTTACATATATTTCTTAATTTAGACACAAAATAACATAAATAAGGTATATAAAATTAGTGGAATTGATGGTGTGCATTTAATGACACATCCTCAATTATTTTCACTGTCATTTATTATTGATGCGTAATATTTGTCATGTCCAAAGCATCTTAAATCTGATCACATGTCGTAGAAGAAGCTAACATAATACTAAAACTAGGTTAGGCTTAATTAGTGTGGATTTTAGTTAGTTCAATTAATAAAATTTTTTATGGTTGTATAAGAGATATGAGGTTCAATCCCCGTCTACACCAAAAACTTATTAATGTCTTGGTCTAATGATAAAGAGCTATTATCAAGAGCGGATGCTATAAGTTAAAACTCTCTAAAAAGAAAGGGTTAGGCTTAACTATAAATAATATTAGATTTAATTAGATTAGATTGTTGATTATAAATTATATGTTTAAGTTTATATACACATACTTATATAGACTTGGGACAAAAAATGAATTAATTTCATCTCCACATAGCATCCTAATACCATTGAGGCATTGAGAAACCTACTTAAATCACGATCTATTAGTAAGAAGAATGCATAAATAGTTGATGACCACTCTGCCAACCAAATTAGTTATTAAATGAGCACTCATCACACTTTAAAAGCAACCATTACTTTGGTTCATTTGGTCCAGTCGGTCCACTTCAGTCCGTCTTGGTCCATTCAAAGTTCTTTCCTTAATTGTTTTTACTTCTTTTTTTTTTTTTTTTTGTCTTTTCAATGTTGTCATAAGTTCTAAACCATTGTAACAGAAACTTGCTTCCTTTCCTGCTGGCTGTGAAATATGGTTCCTTCGCATAATGTTGCATTCTTCGTATCTGGTCTAAGAATGTTAAAATGCTTATAACCTAATAGACCTCTTCAGTGGTGCCATGTCCAAGCTGATTTGAGCTGAGTGTATAAACATCAAACATGTTAAAAATTAAAGAATTCCATTCTTAAATGTAAATAATCTCCACTTGCCTCAAGTTTTGGAAGATCTTGAGGATTCAAATTACACGCTGTAATTAAGGACATGAAGGACAAATGGACAATGGAGGGATTGGAATGCTGAAACAGCCATACAGGTGTGGCAACAATAGCAATAATTGGCTGGTTAGGAATGTCACAGTTATTGAATAGTTGGGGTTTTACTCCTTGTAGGATCCACGGGCACTGCCACAGTTTGAAGTGCCCAAATTTGGTTGATGAGTATAAGTCAAAAAGTCTGATAACATTGATAATAATGAAGAAATCTAGAAGATGGACGTTTGACATGGTCTTACATGAAAATTATGCCACACGGTGGGGAAATGCATAATGGAAAATTATGCCATGGCGGGGGAGGTAAATTGTTAACCAAAAGAAGTCAAAAAGTCTGATAACATTGATACATTAAGAAATCTAAGTGGCTATGTGAAAAACGATCATTAGACATCAAGTGGAATGAAAGTCCAATGTTCCGCTATGAGTATTTAATTTTATGTTCCACCAGTTATGAGTGTTCAATTTTCTTTGTTATCATAAATTTGATTACTTTATTATGAAAAAAAATTACGTGTAGCAAATTGCAATTCTTAATAGATAAAATGTAACAGGGGATTTTTATTCTGTCCAATGAACCTAGCACATCTCATCACTTGTGTGTGGTGAGCACTAGAGGCAACTAATTATTAACACAACTTTATACTTATATAGGCAATAGATACGCCAAAATGAAAGTGTCAGCATTAGAGGCATTCCCATTATTGATAGGTTCATTATTTAAAAAAAAACTATTGGGCAAAAATTCAACTAATACATCTGCAAATAATTTTCTTTGTTAGTAATTTACACATGCACTTGGTTGGTCTTATAACCCACCGTTTCACCCTCCATTTTACACTTTTTAAAAATAAAAATAAAAAGATAGTGATTACACATGTACCCATGATCTTAAATCCACAATCACACCCCCTTCACTTTTCTTTTATAAAAGTAGTGCTACACTCACCAAACAAACAATCGTGGCAATGTAAAGCACATTATAGGCATAATCAAATTATTATTAAAAAAAAAAAATCCAAAATAGGCCACCCATATTTATCTCTAAAAAGAAATGCAGCACTCCTCAATTGATTTCAATTGCTTTTACTCCCTTTAATCATAATTAGGCTTAAGTATAAATAATATTAGATTAAATTAGATTAGACAGTAGATTATAAATTATATGTTTATATACACATACTTATATATAGACTTGGGACAAAAAAATGGATTAATTTCATCTCCACACAGCATCCTAATACCATTGAGGCATTGAGAAACCTACTTAAATCACAATCTATTACTAAGAAGAATGCATAAATAGTTGATTACCACTCTGCCAACCAAAATTAGAGCACTCATCACACTTTAATTGGATTGGCCCCCTTTCCAAAGCCGCCCAAACCAAAAATATTAAAAGCCCAATCCAACATATAAGTGTAACCCACGTTTCAATATAACCTAATTCAGGAAAAAAAGAAAAGATACAACTTTAAAACAAGATATAGAGAAAGTCGAGAGAGAGAGAGAAAGACCAAGAGAGTAGAGAAGAGAGTGACTCCGTCAACCACGTCGCCGCCGCCGCCATCGGTCACCCATACGAGACTCACACCAGCTGATCAACCCATTGCGGCAGTGACTAACCCATCCCGCATCTCATCTGCTTCAAGTATTTTTTTTTCTCTCCTTCAACTTCAAAGCCTAACATTGATTTTCATATGATTTTTCTCTCTCCACCCCATAATAATTCTGAATCTGCGATTGTGGGTTTTATTTTTGAGGCTGATTGTGAATTAAATTTGAATATGTGAATCTGTGTTATGTAATTGTGTTTGGAGTCTCTGTGTTATTTGTTTTTGCAGCTGCTGAGTGTTTGAGATTGTGAGTGTGTTAGATAAATTCATAGTAGTGGGTTAATAGTGTGTTATATATAATCAATTTTGTTATTTTGGTATATGCATATTCCTATTTCATTCACTAGGAATCTAGGTCTCTATGATTCTGCAACCACAAAGTTTGCACTGCATTTTGATTTTGTTTTTGCGTTTTCTTTTGGGTATTTAATGGGTGTTATTGCAAGTGTGATGATGAATGTGTGTATTTTGGTGATTTGGGGTTCGGCTAGGAATGAAAATACCATTACAAATATAGCTCTCCTTGAAAAAATTAAATAAGCTGACTCTGTGAAGATTGAATTTAAAAAAAAAGCAGGCAATTGTAAAAATGGCTGCGAAGGTTCCGATTAAGGGTAAACGGAACATCCTCATCACCAGTGCCTTGCCTTATGTCAACAACGTCCCCCATCTTGGAAACATCATCGGTTGTATGTGTCTCTTAATAATTATAATATTCCTTTCCATTATTATTGGCAAGCATGTAGGGAACAAAACAAAACAAACCCAATTTTCCTTTTATCTGTATTTGGTGTGTTGGCAGGTGTGCTGAGTGCTGATGTGTTTGCTCGCTATTGCCGACTCCGGGGCTACAATGCCTTATACATATGTGGAACTGATGAGTACGGGACAGCCACGGAGACTAAAGCTCTGGAAGAGAACTCCACCCCTAAGCAGATTTGCGACAAGTAACTTTACTTAATCTTCCATTCTTTTTCTAGTTTAACTTCTCATTCAATATTGTTTATATGACTTACTAGTACTATTCTTTTAATAAACTAAATCCAAATGTACCCATTTTAAGCATTCAATTCTCTTGTGACATATTAAAGGCTTGTTTGGTTGTGTTGTTTAAACAACAGTTTTTGTTGTTTAAACAACACAACACATATTTTCATAACACTTTTTCACCCACATGTATTTCCACAACACTTTTTTTTTGATAAGTAACATAAAAATTTTATTAATAGCCCAGTACATAGGAAATGTACAAAAAGGCAAAAGCATCAAAACCAAATTACAATGATCTAGCAACACAGGAAGGGAAATATAAGAAAAAGAAGGTAAAACAAGACACCATTCGAGAAGAGTAAAAAAGAAGAAACACTTAAACAATGTTACGAAAACAACATTTAAACAATGACGGATTACCTTTCTGTGCGTGATTGTGAGATAGAGAAAATGAAAAGACACCATGGTCTGTTTGGTTCATGTTTTTAAAACCAGTATTTTGTTTTTAAATAAATGATAATTAAAAAAAGAAAAGAAAAAAAAGAACAGTTAAAAACACGTTACTGAACTTCTACTTGTTGTCTAGAAACTGTTTTAAAAACTACTTTCTGAAAACACACAACCAAACAGCCCAAACATGTACTTTTCTTGGTTGCTTAGTGAACTTTGCAATGAATATGGTGATCAAATTATTATGGGATCATTTGTAGCTCCATTTATGCTTTAGGCTCAGGCGATGTGAAATTCTTGTTCTCAGTTTTAGTCCCTGAAGATCAGAAGAAAAATAAACATATAAAGGAGAGATCGGTAGAAAAAGAGGTTCAACATGTTTTCTGGAACTTTCTCAAACACAGCGACTGCATATGTTAGCATGATTGTGATTTCATGGCCCCACACTCATCTTCATAACCTTGTCCAAGACTCCAATTGAGTTTTAAGAGAAAAAATTACCATGATTATTATAAGTTGATTCTGTTTGACTTGATCATGCTATACTGGGCTTAGTAGCTTGAGTAATATTTGGGCTTACTTTTCTGGAGTTTTTCTACTTTCTTTATTTAATGTATGATGTTGAATTTCAATTTGTTTGCTGATTAATTTCAATATACTTAGTTACTTATTATTGGATAAAGTGGTATGTTTCTCTTAGCTATTCCTTGTCTTTAATGTTTTTCATTTTTTTTCTTCTTCTATCAATGCTTTTATGGATGTTTTAAAATAATATACTCCTCAAGCTATTCATCACTCCATCTTATGTGTTCTGCATTTACAGATACCATGCTATTCATAAGGAAGTCTATGACTGGTTCAATATAAGTTTTGATAAATTTGGGCGTACCTCCACCCCAGAACAGACGGAAATTTGCCAAGCGATTTTTAAGAAAATTTTGGAGAACAACTGGCTTTCTGAGAATTCAATGCAGCAAGTATGAGTTATTTTCTTGTTAATATTTGGTGTGATTCCGTGCATGATAACATTCATGATCACTCTATTCTTTTATGCAAGAAAAAGAAAAAGAAGACTTCTCTATTCTTGTTTAGTTGTCCAATTATTGGATATTTTTTCTGGTGTCTCCTTTTTGTTCTACAGCTTTTTTATTGTGGTCAATTATAGGCTTTAATGGTGATAAATGTATTTAACCTCTTGTTACTAACACTTTATTCATACCATATTCAGCTTTACTGCAATACGTGCAAAAGGTTCTTAGCTGACCGGCTTGTGGAGGGTACTTGCCCAAAAGAAGGGTGCAATTACCAGTCTGCCCGAGGAGATCAATGTGAAAATTGTGGCAGTCTTTTGAATCCGACAGAATTAAAAGATCCTAGGTGCAAGGTAAAAAACTTACTTCTAATATTGAGGTCTCTATTTTGTATTATCAAATTCTAAATGAGGAACCTGATTGTATGAAATATTATCCATGTTGCGCATTCAGCTTTTAAAATATGTACTTTGTCCAAAAAAGACATTTTATCTCATACATTTGATTGTTTCTCTTTCAAATGAATAAATTTTTCATCCTCTGATCCTTCTGGTTATTACCGTTTTGAAGCTATAAACCAAATTTAAATCATTGTGAAGCAAGGACCTTTTTCTGCAAGCAAATTATATTGCAATAAAACTAGTGCTTAGTAATCATTTTCCTGACTAACTTATGAATTTCTAGTCAGAAAACTTACTTTAGGGTTTAATTGAGTCCTGATTTGGTTTCTTGGGCCTAGCTCTTTTTGGGGCCTGTTTCAGAGCCCTCAGCATCATATTTTTCTTCCATGATTTTCTGAGAAGAAGAAAAACTAAAAATAAAAAATAAAGAAAGCTACTGTCAGTAGATGTATGATATTATGCCATTTTGTTTTATTTATACATTTTATATAGTTGATCCATGAGCTTTGTGTGCTAACAGGTCTGTCAGACGACACCACACATTCGTGATACAAACCACTTGTTTCTTGAACTCCCTTTGCTGAAGGACAAATTGGAAGAATACATCAACAAAATGTCGGTGGCTGGATCTTGGAGCCAGAATGCTATTCAAACAACAAATGCCTGGCTTAAAGAAGGGTTGAAATCACGATGTATTACCAGGGATCTGAAGTGGGGGGTTCCAGTTCCACTTGAGAGATTTAGTGATAAGGTTATTAGTTGTTGATAGACGAACATGCTGAATTCATGCTGGCCTCTTAAAATTTTATCTCAAATTTTGGCAAATTGACCTTTTTTTTTTTTCACTTGTGGTGGATAGGTTTTCTATGTCTGGTTTGATGCGCCTATCGGATATGTTTCTATTACTGCTTGCCACACACCTGAGTGGGAGAAGTGGTGGAAGAATCCTGAAGATGTAGAGTTGTATCAGTTTATGGGCAAGGACAATGTGCCCTTCCACACTGTAAGCGATTTTTTGTTAAAATTTTCTGATAACTCTAAGAAGAGGGCAAGATACTAACTCAAAGTACTAAGATTAGTTAGAATGTTAGATTTTTTTTTTTTTTTTTTTTTCCAGATATATGCTTATCAATGTTTTTCCCCCCAGCTGAGAAACTGAAGTTTAATTATTTTTTAAAGAAATCTTCTTACGGCCATGCATCTATGTTATTCTTTTCCATGTTTTCAGTTTTTGCCGGCTACTTCTAATTTTTCTTTTTGTCTTTTTGGTTAGATATTTCCATAAATGTACGTAGTCTTTGCATCTTGTAAATAACATACAATTTGTTATTGCATCTTAATGTTTTTAAAAGTTTACAGTAACCATTGTATCTTTTAGATAACAATAACATACAAGAGTTATTGCATATAATTTTAGAACCTTGCAGCAGTCACTAAGTTGGTATGTTTTCTTGTAAATCTTGTCTCACCCTTATGAGGATTTATATCTTGTATCATTGTGCTAGTAACTTGTTGACTTGTAATTTTAGTGTAACTACACGACCAATTTTCTTTGTTAAAATCCTCTACACTTTCCAAATATTGATTGCTATCGACTTAAGTTAGATGACATGACACTTGAATCTAAATTGCTATTAAATCAAATCTAAAGAGATGAGACTTTGTGAAGTTATTGTACTAATGGTTAAAATAAAAACTGTTGTTTTGTCATTGGCAATGTTAATGCAAGTTCAATAGCATGGAGCAGCGGAGTTTTATTAGTTCACCTAATCTGTATCATAGATACTGCATGCAAGACTTGTGAAATTTTTGACTTCAGAATTTAGGTTATTTATTAATTATTTCTTATGAACTGTACATAAGGTGGCAACTTGTGGCTCCCCTCATGAAGTGGGGGTCACTAGTTCGAATCTCCCCTTTGGGGTATAAAAAAAACCTTAAGTTGTAGTGGTAGATGTTTTGAGCTTAGTAAACGTTTGGTTGTCCTTTTTTTCCATCATTGTCATGGAGACTTATGGTTTGGCTTGGACTTCATGGTTGTGGGGACTGCATTTTTTCTTCCCCCGCACCCTTTTTCACTGTTACTATATTCTTGTTTTAGGTGATGTTTCCATCTACACTTCTTGGAACTGGTGAAAATTGGACTTTAATGAAGACTATCAGTGTCACTGAATACTTGAATTATGAAGCAGGTTAGCCAACTATTTTGTAGCAGTTTAGCTGATGCGCAATGGTGGTCCATTTATCGGTCATTTAGATGGATGATTGATCAATTACCTTCTGTTTTACATAACAATGGTGTTTCTCATTCAAACATCTTGAACTAGATGAATTTTCATTTGGATGGTTTCTGTAGGAAAGTTTTCTAAGAGTAAAGGTATTGGAGTCTTTGGCAATGATGCAAAAGATACAAATATTCCAGTAGAAGTATGGAGATATTACTTACTAACTAATAGGCCTGAGGTAAGCAGCATATATTTATTACTTTTTCTTTTTAATAAGAATTAATGCTGGGTTCTACTAATTGCTTTCTGGATTGATTAATGGGTTTGTGTAAACTAGGTGTCAGACACATTATTTACATGGGCCGACTTGCAAGCAAAATTAAACAACGAGTTGCTAAATAACTTGGGAAACTTTATAAATCGAGTTTTGAGTTTCATTGTTAAACCTCCAGGTTGGTTGGCTGTGTACCTTAAGTTCCTTAAAGTTTTGTTGTTCAGCTAGTTTTTTATTTGATTCTCCTGATTGTGGGTACATACTTATAATATTTCTGGATTGTTGTTATAGTACAGAACACAAATTATAGAAGTGGCACATTTTAATTAGTGCCTCACTGAATTAGAACCATTCTCAATGCCTATTGCACATATGTGTACTAATGGCCTTCTGGCTTAGTGGCATGTCCACCTTTTTGGCGGTATAATGTTTGGGGTTCAATCTCTAGTAACTTTACCTATTAAAAAAATCCTATTTTTGCAAGGCATTTATATTTTAGAGAGTTCAAAATGGTGCCAATAGTCCATCTTACATTATGCCAAGACCTTTAATATTTATGAAATTCCAAATGGTTTTGCCATTTTTATTATAATGGGCTTGTCTGGTATGAAGAGAAATTGCAAGTGCATAACCGAGTTTCTTTTTACAGGTCAAGGATATGGTTCCATTATTCCTCAGCCTTCAGATGCTGATCCAGATCCATTGCAACATGAACCAACTAGGAAATTGGTTGGTAGCATTGTTGACTATGTGGAGCAATATGTAGAAGCCATGGAAAAGGTGATTGAATACTGGCTATTATACTGTCATGCAACCAGAAGCTGCCCCATGCCCACTTTCTCTAATTGCTTTTGCATTATAATGACATTCTTATTTGCATTTTGTATAGGTTAAACTAAAGCAAGGGCTTAAAATTGCAATGAGCATTTCTGGTGAAGGGAATGGATATCTGCAAGTAAGTCTAGAACATTTTTGTCTGTACTGATTTGGATGTTTGTTTAATATGTTCTTTTATGAGGATGTTGGTTAGAAATCGCCCTTTGGCTGCCCATGAAACAAAATTTCTCTCTCCTAAGGTGTACTTTGCTCATGATTGCTATGTAGGAAAGCCGATTCTGGAAGCTTTACAATGACGATCGACCTTCTTGCTCTCTTGTCATAAGAACTTCGGCTGGGCTAGTATATCTTCTTGCATGTTTGTTAGAACCTTTTATGCCATCTTTTTCACTTGAGGTAATTTAACCTACCAGTAGATCTCTCTGAGGCACTTTTAGGGTAATGCTAGTATTCTTTATCGCGAGTTAGCTAATATGGTTGTGCATGCTGACAATATTTGTATTGTTGGTTGTGTTGAAGGTGCTTAAGCAGCTTAATTTGCCTCCTGAGACTCCAATTTTGCTTGAAAAAGGAGATATTGATAGGGTAAGCCGACCTTGGGAGATCCTACCTGCTGGTCACAAAATTGGGACACCAGAGCCATTGTTTAAGGAATTGGTATAACTCTCCTACTTCTATGTTTTGTTTTGTGAATTGTGATGGAGATTTTGTGGGATTTGTCTCTTAGTTACTAATTTAGCAAAAACAAATGTTCAGAAAGATGAAGAAGTAGAATTCTTTAGAGAGAAGTTTGCAGGAAGCCAAGCTGATAGGATTGTGAGGGCAGAAGCTGAAGCAGAGAAGATAGCTGAGAAACTGAAGAAAACAAAAGTTTCAGGTTGCATTTTATTGATATTATATTTATTTACTCACTTCTAGTGTTTGCCAACTCAATTGCTACACATTGCATGGTTGGGTGTCATTGATGTGCTATATTTCCAACCAATAAGTTCATAAAAGCACTAATTAATTTATCTTTTATTCTTCTATGATTAGGTTCTTCACAGGTCTTCTCTGTTCAAATGCTAACTATTTTGTTTTGATGATAAGTGTGGCTTCCACATTTTGCTTGACAAGTTGATATTACAGGAGTACCATGATTAGTGTGTCTTTTCATACCTCTCGTTATACTTCTTGATTAATCATAGGCACTACTAATTTGTTAGTAGTAGTTGCTTAATATGGTGAGGCATTGTATGGAACAGATAGCAGTGGAAAAAAGCAACGGCCTGTAAAACCTGCAACTGAATCCAAAGCTAAGGCCAATGCTGAGACAGAAATTTCAATTACAAGACTTGACATCCGTGTTGGCCTTATTACGAGTGTTAAGAAGCATCCTGATGCTGATTCCCTCTACGTGGAAGAGATTGATGTGGGAGAAGGACAGACCCGAACTGTTGTTAGTGGACTTGTGAAGTATATACCTCTTGAAGAAATGCAGGTTTTTGTTCACTTCCCTTACAGATCAGAATTTTGGAATGTATTTATTTTATTTTTTCTTGATAATTCATCTGCAAGTCTAGTAGTTCACACATATGATTCTTTGGCAGAATCGAAAGGTATGTGTTCTTTGCAACCTGAAGCCAGCAACCATGCGGGGTATAAAATCACAAGCAATGGTTCTTGCTGCTTCGGACAGTGACCACACCAAGGTTAGCAAACCCATGAAACCTTTCCATTAGGGTCTGCATCTTATCTGATTTTACGTGTAAACCATTTTTGGAAGTGATGATACCATTCATCACCCCTTGAAGAGATATGGTTTGGTGTTACTGATTTAGAAAAAAAAAAAAAAAAAGCAATACAGATTGCTAACACGAAGATAGCAACCACATATATTGTTCATCTAATAGCTTTAAAAAATGGCTTTATATAATTTTGGTTGAGATTGTTGTGATGGTGGGTAATGACACATTTTAGCATTTTTGTCGCAAAAATGGCTGCATCATTTGTTGCGTGGTGTTAAGATGTTTCAGAAAATGGTTTTATGATACCCATTAAAGCCCATGGTTGATTTTGAATAAGTTTCACTTTGAAAAAAATTTCTGGCTTTGTCATTGCTTGTTTAAGTCTGGATCATCAAACATGAACGCTAATGAGATTTTTAATAAAAAAAATTCAGGTTGAGTTGGTTGATCCACCTAAATCTGCTACTGTTGGAGAAAGAGTTACATTTCCTGGATTCAGTGGTGAGCCTGATGATGTCCTGAACCCAAAGAAGAAAGTCTGGGAAACATTGCAAGTGGATCTGAACACTAACACGGAACTAGTGGCCTTATACAAAGATATTCCATTCACCACATCTGCTGGTGTTTGCACAGTTTCATCTATTGCCAGTGGGTCAATCAGATAGTTAGGTCTCTTGATCTTTTTTTTTTTTTGGAGAAGAAGTTCAATTATTGAAAACAAAAAAACGTCCCCCTAGATTTTGATACGTAATTTTATGTTCTTCATGATGGTATAAAAAAACTAATTGTAGGAGTACCTTATCTTCATGTTGTTACTAGTTATTTTGAAAAATAGTAGTGATCATAAGTTAGTGTTTTTTTTTTTCTTTTCTTGAAATAAAAATTTAATTAAAAAAATTAAAAAAATACACCAAAAAAAAAAAAAGGGTAGGGCAAATACTTGGAAGACGGATACGAGAATACCTTGGACACCTTACACTCTTAAGCCCATCGGCCTTCCTGGATCTTTTTTATGATAAAAATTTTATCAGAACTGGCAGTTGAATCCTTAAAGCGGTAAATCGTACAAATTTTTTGGTTAGTATGAAAGAATATTGGATTTGCAAAAAAGGAAAAAAAAACAATTAAATCATAGAAAATCGGCAATTTTTTAGAAAATTATCAAACTGAACAATTTCATTCGAGTCATCTAGCTTTTTAATGTTTAAGTTTTTATTATTATAAAATAGCTATATTTTCCTTCAATTTTTGACATTTATTTACGGAGTTTTTAAGTCTTTGGCTTTTAAACTTGAAATAAGAAACAAAGAACTCAATTGCCCTAACTTTTGGTCATTTTTATATATAAACACACATTAAATTCTATAATTAAATAAATTTTTTGAAAATAATATTCTATTAGTTTTAATCTTTGTTGTATACATTGTGAGAGGGACGAACCTTTCCCCAAGAAGGAATTGTCCGCTTTGGGAATGAGCCGGGGAGCCGATGTCACCCTCACAAATTTGTTCAATCCCATATCGGGGAGAGATGCCTTCCATTCTTGTCTTATCAGCACTTGGCCTAAGGAATGATGTACCATAGTGTGTGTTTCTATAATTAAATAAATTTTTTGAAAATAATATTCTATTAGTTTTAATCTTTGTTATATATATTGTGGGAGGGACGAACCTCTCCTCAAGAAGGAATTGTCTGCTTTGGGAATGAGCCGAGGAGCCGATGCCATCTTCACGAATTTGATCAATTCCATATTAGGGAGAGACGTCTCTCACCCTTGCCTTATAAGCACTTGGCCTAAGGAAATGTGTACCATAGTGTGTGTGACGAATTTGTTCAATCCCACATCGGAGAGAGACGCTTTCCACCCTTGTCTTATAAGCACTTGGCCTAAGGAAGGGTGTACCATGACACACACTATGGTACACATTTCCTTAGGCCAAGTGCTTATAAGGCAAGGGTGTGAGGCGTCTCTCCTCAATGTGGGATTGAACAAATTTATAAGGGTCGCATTGACTCCTTAATCCATTCCTAAAGCGGATAATTCCTTATTAATCCAATAGTTGAACCAATGATATAACGATTAAACCAATGAACCATCATACTACACTCTTTATGATTTAATTTGCCCTAAAGATATAAAAGAGTCAAAATTTGAGTGCATTTAGCTTAGTTGCCTTATAGGGTTAATTAGTTGTGACTTCATTAGTTTTGGTACTTTATAACTATATAAATTAAGGGTATTAATTCGGGTTAGCGTGTCAGGTTCATGTTGTGTCGAGATAGGGGTATTCGACTAAATGGCTCAACCTAACCCAATCCATTTAATAATCACGTCATGATCCTTCAATCTTAACCTGACCTGTTAATAAGGCGGGTTGACCTAACCTAACCAATTTGACACGCTTAATAAACGAGTTGTGTTGAGTTGATATAAATGTAATACAACCCATTTCAACTTGCATAATATTAAATATAACATACATCCATAAATAATTTAGGGTTTATAGGGTTTAGAGATTTAGAGTTTGTTAAGTTTCAATTTCCAATTATATACCTTGTAAGTTTTTGTAATTACTCATTTTTCTTTTTAAATTTAAATTATATGTTGGATATAAAAAGTATTTGACAAATCTAAAATACAATAAATATTTATTTCTTATATGAGTTAAACGAATTGTGTTAAGTGGCTCATTTCGAGTTGACACAAATAAATTGGCGTGTTAAATGTATCTATTGCGGGTTATGCATATTGACCCACGTATGACATATTTCTTATCGTATCGCTTTTAAGTCGATCCATTTATGACCTAAACCATTATGGCCCAACCCTAATCCAAAAAAACTCATGTCGAATTTGTGTTGTGTTCGCGAGTTGAGTCAAATATTGACACCCCTAATATAAATGGATGATTCCCTCTCCTTACAATTTTTCAAATGTCAATCCTCAAAACTAAAGTGTAAAGAAGGAGAGATATCCCTTGATTTTGAAATGGACAATAATAATTACATTAGTAAGTAAATATTACCTCCCAAATGCACGTAAAGCGTAAACTCCAACAAAATGTTAGGAGTATAAAAGTTAATATTGGATGGTTAAAGTATTATAACTAAGTATTTAGAATTTTAATTAACAATCGGTCGTGGATTTTAACTACCTTAAAGTATGTATTGACAATGCGTATTGATAAATTCTATTACATTCTTGAAACTCATGTGACAGAGCTTACGTGGAGTAAAATATTGGTAATAAATTTTAATCAAAGATAAATTATTTCAATAACTAATTAAGAGTTGTAAAATAAGATTAATTGACACAATCACAGGTTCATAACTTTTAAAACTTAACTTTTATTATGCAGTATGAAATTTTCCTTGACTCAACTTTGACCAAGAGCCCAAATTCATCAATAGCCTATCATGCCCCACTTATAAGTTATAACTTAAACAATAAAATTGTAAGAGTCCGTACTGCTGTTCTTAGGTTTTTGTTGTTGAAGGTAGGTTAATACGTTAATTTATGATAGCTATTTTTTTTTTTCTTGGCCTTCGAAAAAATTACTTTGTGTTTAAACAATATTAAAAAAAAAAAAAAAAACAATGAACTCAACAATTAATTTTCATCCATATCGATTGAAATTTGTCAATGAAACCATGTTCCACCATTTTCGGGTGAAAAGTAAAAGTGCATATCATTATAGCCATAAAGTTTTTAAAATAGAGTAGATTAATAGTGTAGGGTCACAGATTGTAGCCCACACCTCGATGAAACAGGGAATGGGCCCAACAAGCCCAATACAATGAATTTATAAGAGAGTGGGTTGAAGAATTGGGCTAATAGAAATTTTCGTAACAGTTATGGAGGGTTGGGCACTTGGCCGAGGAGGCTAAAACACATGAACAGGTTAAGATCTTATGTCCGAGGAGCGAGGTTTGGGTAGTTTTGACGGGTTCTGATCAAGTCCGAGGGGGATGATCTTGAGCAAGATACTTTCTTTTGGGTTATTTCTTTCCAGACGCTACAGTAGTTCTTTCTCGATCTTTTTTCTCTTTTTCTTTTTTTTTTTTCTTTTTTTTTATGAAGGGCTCACTCCCTTATATAGTCCTTCATTCTTCGATCCCATCGTCCACTTGTCTGTCATCTAGCATGGCACTTCAGTTTCCACTTCCTTTCCTACAGCTTTTTGATTTTCTGGAGATAAAGATCACGTTCAACACTGTTCAGGGGTCTTCTCCACATAAATGCGGCCAGGAAAGTAGCTGCAATGCATTTAATGCGGTGGTAGCAGCTTTTTCTTAAGATATTTTTGCATCCTTATCCCTTCCATACACATTGGTAATCTATCCTCACCTTTGGAACTTCATGGAAAGTGTGCTAAAGGAAAGCCGAGGCGCCTCTCACCAATGGACGTCAGGTCCGAGGAGGGTATTCCTCTCGGACCAGCCGACTTGGGTACTTATGAGTTCTACTGTAAGTTATAACGGTCCCCTACGATTTCTTCTCCTCGGACGTATTTTTGATGAAACGCTGTTCCTGGGCCCCGATCATGGGCCTTGGTTTTACCCCCCCCCCACAATAGCCCCTAAAAATCCTAATTTTTCTTTCTGATCCGAGGAGGAAAATTAGGATTTTGATGTATAAATGTAATTACGATGTAGTCCTTTGTCGTATTTAAATTTAGGCGCGTGTAGGGGCTGTTTTTGCCATTTCGCGAGGGCTTCTGACGCTTGGGAACTCGCACAATCATCATTAAACGCTTGGAAATCCGTTTCAACCAGGCATCCTACGGTGAAATACGAATCCAACGATTCAGATCACAACTTCAATATTTGGGCGGGATTGTGGTTTTTCCCTTTCCCATTCCCCACTATAAAAACTTCCAGGCGTCACTTTTAGTTCCTTATCAGAGCTTACAACTTCAGTGTTCATATCCAGGCGCCCACCAATCTGTCACAAGAAAGAGAACTCAACGACCTTCCAGCGACCAGAGAAGCAATCCGTGTTCAATCCTTCGTAAGTTTCGCACTCCGATTTCCACTGTATCCTCGGCTAACCTTCTCGGCTAATCGTCCCACTTTGTAGAGGCTAGCGATGGGTAGATTCGAGCGCTTAGTGAACACTCCGGCCAAGGTGGAGTTGTTCAAGGAGAAATACCAGATTCCTCCGGAGGTGATGGTACGCCATTGCACCGCAGAGGGAGTGGAGTTTGATCGGAAAATGGGAGAGGTGGTCATCCCTATGATTGCCTTCATAGAAGGGGGAATGACCATCCCCATGGGTAGGATCACACGGGACTACCTTCGTGCCCATAGGTTGTGCCCTCATCAGTGTGCCCCCAATTTCTTTAGAATACTAGGGTCAATCGACGCTTTGGACCGGCATCTGGGGTTGGGACTGACGTGGTACGACGTCGCCCACCTATACGAAGGCCATACTGAGGCCCGGGCAGGCTTTTACCTTAAGTCCCGTAACAACGTGGTCAAACTGGTGTCCTGCCTACCCAAGTCGAATAAGGGGATGAAGGACGACTACCTAATCCTGTCAGGGTCTTGGAGCGACGGCTTAGCCTGCCCAACCAAGGCCGGGACACCAGGTGGAGCACTTTAGACCTAGGATTTCTAACTTTAGCATTAAGGATTGTTCCGTTACCTTTGTGTTTATTTGCTTAGTTATTTTGTGTCAGCGTGGCTTAGTATATATTCTTTTTTATAGCCGAGGCTTAATAACGTGATTTACTTCTTTTCCAGATAAATTCCTTACCAATCCGAAGCTGAGCTTAATCAACGTTCCTGCACTGAATTATCTGCTTAGGTCAGAAATTTTCGTGAACGACGACGGACAACTACGAGCGGTCCACCTCATCTTGGATTTTGAACCCATCTCTCGGTCCTTTCTAGACGTCGGCAACTCCATCCGAGCGAGAGACTACCGTTTGGCGCGCATTGACGTGTCTCGGCCAAACTTCCTTGCCGACTACGACCTTCCCCCGGTTGACCATCCCATTCCACAAGGGATTCCCCTTGCTGCCAAACCACTGCGTGAAGTAACAATTGGGGAGGCCATCCTCCGAGAAGAGACAGCCTCATCTTCCTCCCTTGAACTAGAAATTGACAAGTTCAGGTTCGAAGAGGAAACGGTACATATATCAGACGCCGAGGAAGGGGCGGACGAGCAGTCAAGCGTGCACCCTCCGGATCGTGCGATAACTTATATTGCCGATTCAACTGACGAGGAGGAAGACATGGCCCCTCGGACTGATCCGTCTCTGAAAGAGTTGATGAGGGGCAGGAATAAAGTGCCATCCTCTCAGGACAAGGGCAAGTCCATACAAGCTGCACATCCTCCCCCTCCTCCGCCCCAAGTGCCTGCTGACCTTGGGCTCAAACCAAATCCGGACTTGAGGAGGAAGAGGCCGGTGGAGCCTACTGAGGAGGGGGAGCTAGGCCCATCAAGGGGCAATAAACAGGCCAGGCCTGCACCAGAGCGAAGGAGCAGGAGGTCCCACTCCGTGGAGAGCCACGAGGAGAGACCTGCGGCCCAAGTTCGTCAGCCGCCACAAACCTGGTCACCCGAGTTGGAGGTCGATGGCGGCCCCATCAGGGTGGATGCCTACCTCCGGCATTTTCGAGGTGGCCACGCAGGTCGTCTGGCCGACGCTCTGCTACAACCACTCCTCCTTCCCTTGGACCTGGCGGCGTACAGGAGTTTTGACTACCCTGATCTGCTCCTTTCGATGAAAAGGGACCTGGCCATGGTAAGTTACTTCATAAAAAAAAAATTTTATTTATGCATTATTTCTTAAGTCTAAGACGCTTCTTCCTTTTGCATAATAGGTCGCGCAACAAGTGTACGTGGCCGAAGAATGGGCAAAGCGCTTTCGCGATGAGACGAGGGCTGCTCACCAGGCCCGAGACACTGCGGAGGACCACTTGAGCGTGCTGAGAACCCAGCAGAAGCAGTTGGCCGAGCAAGTGAAGAAGGCCAACCAAGATAAGGCTAGCGCTGAGGCTGGAAGGAATAATATAGAGAAGCAGGCGGAGACTTTTCGGAGCGAGCTGCACCTCTGCCAGATCAATTTAGAAACGGAGAAGCAGATGGTGATGGGTCTGCGCGAAGAGCTCCATCAGGCCAAGGAAGCTGCACAACTACAGAAAGAAGCAGCCGAGGCCGAGAAGCAGGCTTCTTATGCTCTGGGGGTGGAAGAAACTCAGAGCAGGTTAACTGAGGAGTTTGCTTCCGTCGCTAGGGACTACTGCGACGTCACCTGGGGGAAAGCCCTTGACGCCGCTGGGGTTCCTGCTGACTCTGCCCTGAGGAGGCCTGAGAGCGTGTACTATGATCCTGATATCCAACCGCTCTCAGGTACTGATCCTTCTCCCTCAGAGCAGCCAGCCCCAGTGTCTGAAGCTCCGGTGACAAACCAAGATCTTCCAGCTCCTGTGGAAGTCCCAACAGCCCCCCTTCAAGACGCCGGTCAAGGGGAAAGCGCTGAGGCCTCCCAGGGCAATGCTCTAGAGGCTGCCCCTTCGCAGGCTAAACAAGTAGCCGACCACCAAGACCCCAAGCCCAAGGCCTAGGATATTTATGTTAACGTTTTCATTTTGTTTTCTATGCTTATCATTTTAAAGATTTGTACCGTGTTTCAATCATTAATGAAAGTGTACTCTTTTTGTTTTACGTATCGTAGCAAATAGTAATAAATCTCTGCTATCATTTCATTCGTGTTTTTTTTTTAAACTTACGTTAAACGAACGACTAACATGACTAAGAGGCCCTGGAAGTTGGCATACTAGCCAAACACACAACTAAACGGGAAATCTGAGTCATGCGTTTGTATCAATAATTGAATGTTAGAAAAGAGAGATGGGACCATTGTTAACTAACCCGAGTTATCTAATCCGAGGACTAGCGAATGATTAGATTTAAGTTTAAACAATTCACAGAGTAGGGAGGGTGTTAACTAACCCAAATCATCCGGTCCGAGGACTCATGCATGATTGGATTTAAGTTTAAACACTTCAAAGAGCAGTGAGGGTGTTAACTAACCCAAATCATCCGGTCCGAGGACTCGTGCATGATTGGATTTAAGTTTAAACACTTCACAGAGTAGGGAGGGTGTTAACTAACCCAAATCATCCGGTCCGAGGACTCATGCATGATTGGATTTAAGTTTAAACACTTCAAAGAGCAGTGAGGGTGTTAACTAACCCAAATCATCCGGTCCGAGGACTCGTGCATGATTGGAATTAAGTTTAAACACTTCACAGAGTAGGGAGGGTGTTAACTAACCCAAATCATCCGGTCCGAGGACTCATGCATGATTGGATTTAAGTTTAAACACTTCAAAGAGCAGTGAGGGGTATGGAGAGAGGTATACATACTTAGCGTAAAGAACGAATATTGATCAAACACAAGTTTATTAATAGTAATACCTTTTCAAATTATTGACATTCCAAGGGCGAGGTACTACAAGTCCATCCAAGTCTTCTAAGTAATATGCTCCAATACCTGCGTTGGAGGTGATGCGGTATGGTCCTTCCCAATTTGGCCCTAGCTTTCCCCAGACAGGGTTCTTTGCCGAGCCCACGACTTTGCGCAACACCAGGTCACCTGGGATCAAAGGTCTTGCCTTGACATGGGCATCATAACCTTGCTTCAGCTTTTGTTGGTAATGAGCCAATTGGACCATTGCGTTTTCCCTTTTTTCATCGATCAAGTCCAGATCTCTCGCCAAGTTTTCATCGTTGTCCTTCGGATTGAACGAGCTTGTTCTCATCGTTGGGAACCCGGACTCCAAAGGGATGACTGCTTCAACTCCATAAGTCATTGAGAAGGGGGTCTCTCCAGTGGACCTCCGAGGTGTGGTCCTATATGTCCATAGTACATGTGGGAGTTCCTCCACCCATCTGCCTTTCGCGTCATCCAGTCTTTTCTTTAATCCGCTGAGTATGACTTTATTTACAGCTTCAGCCTGTCCATTCCCTTGAGGGTAAGCCGGAGTAGAATATCTGTTAGTGATACCCAACTCTCCACAGTAGTTTCTGAACATCTTACTGTCAAACTGGAGTCCATTATCCGTGATAAGTACATGTGGGACACCGAATCGAGTAACAATGTTCCTCCAGACAAACCTTTTCGCATCCGCATCTCGGATATTAGCCAAAGGCTCTGCTTCAACCCACTTGGTAAAATAGTCAGTACCAACTATCAGATACTTTTTGTTTCCCACAGCCTTAGGAAATGGTCCGACGATATCTAAGCCCCACTGGGCGAATAGCCATGGGCTAGATATCGGATTGAGGATTCCTCCTGGCTGATGTATACTCGGTGAATACCGTTGACACTGATCGCACTTTTTGACGTATTCCAAAGCTTCCCTCTGCATATTCGGCCACCAGTAACCCTGGGTAATGGCCCTATGCGCCAAGGACCTGCCTCCAGTATGACTTTCGCAGATTCCCTCGTGCATCTCCTCCAAGAGTAATTCCGTTTAGTCGGGATGGACACAGAGCAGATAAGGTCCAGAGAAGGAATGCCTATATAGCTTGTCATCCTGTGACAGCCAATAGCTTGGAGCCTTCTTTCTTATTTTGTCAGCCTCCATTTTCTCTTCGGGTAGAATATCACTCTTTAAGAACTGCATGACGGGGTCCATCCAGCTCGGCCCCATTCTTACTTGAGCGATCTGTTTTACGTTTGCTATTATCGAGGGTCGATGCAGGTCCTCAACAAGGATTAAGCGGGGCAAATTCTGTGCCGAGGAAGTTGCAAGAGTGGCTAAGGAGTCCGCATGAGTGTTGCCGCTTCTTAGGACATGTAACAAGCTAAAGGATTCAAACTCCGTTTGCAAAGCTTTTACTCGGCTAAGATAGTCTCGCATTCTCTCATCCTTGGCTTCAAACTCACCCTTAACTTGACCCACAATTAGCCTTGAATCCGAGAAGAGGTTAATGGACTTCCCTCCCATCTTTAAGACCATGGTCATTCCTTCTAGTAGCGCTTCATATTCTGCTTCGTTATTCGTGGCAGCAAAATTTAGTCTTAACGACTTTTCAACGGTGATCATCTCTGGAGATGTCAACACTAGCCCAATTCCCGCTCCTTTTTGGTTTGATGCTCCGTCTACATGCACTTCCCACGTCGGAGGGGGACATCTGGTAATACCATAGGCTAATTTTTCACCTCTTTCCTCCAATGCTAATTGACTCTTTGTTTCGGGTTCGGTGAATTCTGCTACCAGGTCGGCTAGTACTTGGCTTTTAACCGAGGTGCGAGGCATGTACTTAATGTCGAAGGCTCCCAGGATTGTACCCCACTTGGCTATCCTTCCCGTGTAATCTGCACTTTTAAGTACGGCCTTTAATGGGAGTTGAGTAAGAACAATTACCGTGTGGGCTTGGAAATAATGGGGCAGCTTGCGTGTGCCAAGCACCACTGCTAATATGGCCTTTTCCAGTGGAAGGTAGCGTACTTCTGCTTCATGCAGTGATTTACTCACGTAGTACACTGGCCGTTGCACGCCGTTATCAATTCTTATCAACACTAAACTTACTGCATAGGAGGCCACTGCAATGTAAGCAAAAAGGACCTCGTCCGGCTCAGGGCTTGACATGACCGGCGGCCGAGCAAGATAGTCCTTAAGTTGTTGAAAAGCCGCGTCACATTCCGTCGACCATTCAAAGCTCTTCCACTTATTAATCAACAGGAAAAAAGGTCGGCACCTGTCCGCCGATCGAGATATAAACCTATTCAGCGCAGCGGTCATTCCGGTTAGTTTTTGCACTTCCTTTGGGTTCCGAGGTGCTCGCATACTGATGATGGCCTTAATTTGGTCGGGGTTGACTTTAATTCCCCTGTGAGTAACCATATAACCCAAGAATTTGCCTGAACCGACACCAAACGAACATTTGGCGGCATTCAAACGTAGTTTATGACTTCTGAGAATTTCGAAGACAGCCCGAAGATCTTCAAGGTGTTCGGATGTTCTTTTGCTTTTCACCACCATGTCATCTATGTAAATCTCCATATTTTTCCCCAATAACGACTCAAACATCCTTGTCATCATTCTTTGGTAAGTGGAACCCGCGTTCTTCAAACCAAAAGGCATCACCTTGTAGTGGTAGTTTCCTACTGGCGTGACAAAGGCAGTTTTTTCTTGATCGTCCAATGCCAAAGGTATCTGATGATAACCCTGAAAAGCGTCCAAGAAGCTCATCCGAGGATGGCCGACTGTGGCATCTACCAGCTGATCAATTTTGGGCATGGGGAATGGATCTTTAGGGCAGGCTTTATTTAGGTCTGTGTAATCGACACACACTCGCCACTTCCCGGTTTTTTTCTTGACCACCACCGTATTTGCCAGCCACTCAGGATAGAAAACCTCTTTGATGGCCCCTGCCTTCTTTAGCTTCGATACTTCCTGTCGGACCGCTTCTGCATGCTCCTTAGACGGCCGACGAGGGAGCTGCTTCCTGGGGGTCACCGCTGGATTAACATTCAGATGGTGGCAAATGAAGTCTGGGTCTACCCCCGGAGCCTCATAAGCATTCCACGCAAAGACGTCTATGTTTCGCTTGAGGAACTCTACCAACTCCTCCCTCTCTGACTGGGGTAGTTGAGATCCGACTTGAAAGAATTTCTCAGGGTCATCTCCTATTATGATCTTTACAAGATCCTCACATTTCGCATCCTCGGATAATTCATCTTTGGACAGCATTGGGGGCTTTAATTGCTATAGCCCCACTTCTTGAGCCCCAAACTCTGCTTCAGGTTCATGTCGGATGGCTGCTATCATACACTGCCGCGCCATGGTTTGATCACCCAATATCTCTTCTATCTTGCCTCCAGAGGGGTACTTGATCTTCTGATGCAGGGTGGAAGAGACTGCTCCTAAAGCATGAAGCCAAGGCCTTGCAACAATCGCCGTATAAGGGGAGTAGGCGTCCACTACTATAAAATCGACTTCCACTATCTCCGCCCCGGCTTGCACTGGCAGCCTGATCTGTCCCTTCGGAATTATAGTCTTTCCCTCAAAACTCACCAAAGGAGAATCATAGGGCGTCAGGTCCTCGGCTCTCAAATTCAGCCCCTTAAAGAGGTCGGGGTACATGATTTCGGCTGCGCTACCTTGGTCCACCATTACTCTCCTTACGTCATAGCCCCCGATTCGGAGGGTAATTACCAGAGCGTCGTCATGAGGTTGAACAGTCTCGATCTTATCGTCGTCCGAGAATCCCATGACCAAGGGTCGGCTTAATTTAGCTCTCTTTGACTCGTGAGAGCCATCCTCAGGATATGGACGGGCCACCGACATTATTCTGGAGGGGCATGACCCTGTTCTGCCAGGTGCTGCAAAGATGACGTTAATAGTTCCAAGGGGAGGTCCTGGAGGATTCCCCCTTTCTGATCGAGTATCCGTAAGGGGACCCAGACTATTGGAATGGTGCAATAGCTGTTTTAATCTACCCTCTCGGACAAGCTGGTCAAGGTGATCCCATAAACTTCTACAGTCGTCGGTGGTATGCCCATGGTCTCTATGATATTGGCAATAGAGACTTCGGTTTCTCTTTTCAGGGTTTCCCATCATCTTATTGGGCCACTTGAAGAAGGGCTCGTTTTTTATCTTCTCTAGGACTTGATGCACGGGCTCTCGGAATACAGCTCCAACTATTTGGCTGTTACTGGACGCTTGCTGCTCGGCATAATCCCTTCTTGGCCGGTTATTATTGTATCTGTCCGGCCTAAACTCCCTCATTTCTTGGGGGACAAGCTTGGTTTTTCCTTTTCCTTGTTGCTGCTGCTGCTGATCATTTTCTATCCTCTTATACTTATCCACTCTATCCATTAATTGTTGCAAGTTGGTGACCGGTTTCCCTGTCAGGGATTTCCTCAGGCCGTGCTCAGAGGGAAGGCCAACATTGAAGGTTCTGACAGCAACCTCCTCAAAGTCTCCATCAATCTCGTTGAACACTTCCCAATATCTCTCGGCATATGACCTCACAGTCTCCCCTTCCCTCATTGTCATTGACAGCAACGAATCAAGGGGTTGAGGAGCTCTGCTGCATGCGATAAACCGGGAACAGAACGATTGAGTGAGCTTCTTAAAGGATCCGACTGAATTGGTCTTTAGCCTGTCAAACCATCTCATCGGCATCGGTCCTAGGCTTGAAGGAAATACTCTACACAGCAAAGCCTCGTCCTGAGAATAAACCGCCATCTTTTGTCTGAACTGGCTCACGTGTTCTACAGGATCGGTACGTCCGTTGTACATAGAGAACGTAGGCTGATGAAAGCGTCTGGGAAGCCTTGCCCTTTCTATTCCCCGTGTAAAGGGAGACTTAGAAATTTGGGTCAGGGCTTTCTTCATTTGTTTAGCTCCCGCTCCCTTCCTAGACGGACTTTTTCTCTTTCTTTTGTGAGAGTGTTCCTCTTCGTAGGAGTAGGATTCGCTGGGAGGGGTTTCTGATGAGTTCCTGTAATCGTTCTCCTCTTCATCGGTGGAGGAAGTATCAGAATTCGAAGGGATATGACTTCGTTGTGCTCGACGAAGCTTCTTTTTCAAATCATCTATTTCCTGTTGCAGGTCTTGTTCATCAGCATGCTCTTGCACCAGATGGCTCTTTCGTCGATAACCACTTCTCCCCACATGGGTCGTCCGTGAACTGCCTTCACGTTGATTATCTACGTGGTTTTCTCGTTCGAAATTGGGAAGTTCGTCCGGTTGCCTGACGTTTACTGATTCTGCATGAGGCGGACTGGCCTGTTGCGGTCCTGAACCAGCCATAACTGTTGCAAACTTCTACTGGCGCTAATTCTTCCCACAGACGGCGCCAATTGTAGGGTCACAGATTGTAGCCCACACCTCGATGAAACAGGGAATGGGCCCAACAAGCCCAATACAATGAATTTATAAGAGAGTGGGTTGAAGAATTGGGCTAATAGAAATTTTCGCAACAGTTATGGAGGGTTGGGCACTTGGCCGAGGAGGCTAAAACACATGAACAGGTTAAGATCTTATGTCCGAGGAGCGAGGTTTGGGTAGTTTTGACGGGTTCTGATCAAGTCCGAGGGGGATGATCTTGAGCAAGATACTTTCTTTTGGGTTATTTCTTTCCAGACACTACAGTAGTTCTTTCTCGATCTTTTTTCTCTTTTTTTTTTTTTTTTTTTTCTTTTTTTTTATGAAGGGCTCACTCCCTTATATAGTCCTTCATTCTTCGATCCCATCGTCCACTTGTCTGTCATCTAGCATGGCACTTCAGTTTCCACTTCCTTTCCTACAGCTTTTTGATTTTCTGGAGATAAAGATCACGTTCAACACTGTTCAGGGGTCTTCTCCACATAAATGCGGCCAGGAAAGTAGCTGCAATGCATTTAATGCGGTGGTAGCATCTTTTTCTCAAGATATTTCTGCATCCTTATCCCTTCCATACACATTGGTAATCTATCCTCACCTTTGGAACTTCATGGAAAGTGTGCTAAAGGAAAGCCGAGGCGCCTCTCACCAATGGACGTCAGGTCCGAGGAGGGTATTCCTCTCGGACCAGCCGACTTGGGTACTTATGAGTTCTACTGTAAGTTATAACGGTCCCCTACGATTTCTTCTCCTCGGACGTATTTTTGATGAAACGCTGTTCCTGGGCCCCGATCATGGGCCTTGGTTTTACCCCCCACAAATAGTATTAGAGTTAAATTAGATATTAATTTTTATTTGATTTTAAATTTTTGCTGAGTAATATAAAAGAGCATTCACAACTAGGTTGCTAAAAAATATAGCTTTTAGTAACTTAAAACACTACTTTATCTATTTTTACACCTTATTTTAATATTCAACAAATTAAAATAATATAAATAATACAATAAAATAAAATATCCAACACAATAAACATCAACCTCAACCTCAACCATCAACACATTAAATTTTTTTATTTTTTTTTATTTTATAATTTTAGAGATGATACTTTACTGTAACTTAGTTGCCTTTTTTTTTTTTTGGGTGTGGTTTTGGTGCTAAAACGACAATATAGCAATTTTCACATTTTTGACGTGAATGTTCTAAGAATATAACTTTTATCTTTATCCTACGATACTAGGACTCAATGAGACATAAAAACCTTAGCCAGTTGGGTCTTAACCCTATTTTTAAAGAAAGCTTGCCAAACCTTGGCCTATCTAAAAAAAAAAAAGTTGCTTTATACTTCATAAGGGGCGTGACTCTTTAATTTTTTGTTTTGGTTCTTTGAGTCTAACACAGAGACACACACACAGTAAGACTCTTTTCTCTGATTCTCTCTCTTTCAACCAAATTTCAGCCCTTCCTTCGTTTGGGGTTAGAGGGTAAGTCACTCTCTTCTTCTTTTTGCTTCAATATTATTTTGGTTCTGTTCTTTTACAACTTTAACAGCATAGCACAAACAAAGCTTACATTTTTTTTTTTTTTTCTTTGCTTTGTCTTTTTGGGTATTTAATGGGTGTTATTGCAAGTGTGAGGAATGTGTGTATTTTGGGTTTCAGCTATGATGCCCAAATTGGTATTATATGGTATGGAAGGAGCTCATTCATTGGGCCTGCCTGTTATCTGTTCTTCATTTTGAGGAGTTTGCTTGGGCATTTTCCTTTTGATTTGATAAAACTGGAATGACTGAATTAATGTACTTGATATTATGTTAGTTCTTGCTTTTAGTTTTATTATTATTATTATTTGTACAAGATGAACACCATCTGTTTGACAAAAGTCCTCATCGGCTTAAGTGTGACATGAAATGCAATGCAAGGGTTATTGAATCTATGGGTGTATGGTACTATGGTTGGAAGACACCCTTGATGTAATCACAAAGCGCACAGCATGGTGGATGTATCCCATTTAGATTCATTTAATAAAAATTTATCAATGACCTTTGTACACTGTAATCTAGTGGAATATAAATTGTTTGATAAAAATACTGAGTGAGATTTGGAAAGAGGAATTTTTAAATGTGGCTTAGGATATTAAATTAGTTTGAAAGTATTGTGAATCTAATACTATATATAAATTTTAATTAACTATCGTTCATGGATTCCTATTACCTTAAGTTTGTATTGACAATGAATATGATTGAATGTTTCGTGAACCATTGTTATGAAATACTAATAACTATCACTTGTCTTTGGACAAATGAGAGAAATATTATTGGAGAGTTGCAAGAGTTGGACTTACTTTATCAAGCAGTCTTTTCAGGAGTTCATTTGATATACTACCTTTTTAAAGGATCCATTTTAGTAAAATTTTTTACATAAGAAATTGTGCCTACTGAGCCTCACACACCTCCCTATATCTTGCAGAGAATGGTGTCCTTGCTTAAAGTGAACCATCAGCAACACTTTGCGGTTTTCTCCAGTGGTATTAGACCCAACAACAGGACCTTTCATCGCAAGTCATCTTTCATCTCAATGTCTTCTAGGTCACCCACAACAATTCAACATCTTCACAATACAGTGTCATCATCTTCGAATCACAACCTCGACATTCCCATCATGGTACTCTTTAGATTTACAATGCTATCCATATTTAATATTCAAATTGTGCTTGCAGTTATAAGTTTTAATTTGCAACCACTACTCCTGGGCATGAGCATAAACTGCTTAGCCCTAGATTGCGCAGCAATTGGTTCTAGTGGGTGGGGTTAGTTGCCAGGTACAGGGCTCTTCTTTAGAAAGGTTCCTTACATTATTAAAAAAAATGCAACCACCCTAATACTTGACTTATCTTACTGTGCTAAGCATAGTCTAAATATATATATTTATTTATTTATTTTTGGTTTTTTTTTGTTTTAGGCCACATTAGCATAGTAATTAGTTTCCCAACTTCTATCTGATTTACTGAGATGACCTAGATGATTGCAAAATTTGAGATGCTAAGTAGTCATATTGCCATCAAATACTTAAAAGGTTAGTGAAGAGGCTTGTCAGTAAGCTACAAGGCTCAGTGGCATAGCCTATTCTCCTTTATTAGAAGAACAAGGGTTCAAATCCCCCTCTCCCCTGTTTCACTATTAATTATTAGAAGACAAAAAAGATTATTGAAGAGGCTTAAAATTGGTTTATTTTCAAAACCTACTGTGATGGGGGTAGTTGTACATTTTTGGATTTTATGAGTTTTAAAAGCCTAGTATTAGTCCTAATGGTTGAGATTCGTGTTACAACATTTATTTCAGGTAAATGGTTGTTCAGGGAAAATGGGGAAAGCTGTTATCAAAGCAGCAGATTCTGCAGGACTTAATATTGTTCCTCTATCATTTGGCTCTGCAGTGGAGAATGGAAAAACTGTGCAGGTGTGTGGGAAGGATATTCTCATACATGGTCCTGATGATAGAGAAAATGTTCTTGCATCTGTCTTTGATGAACATCCAAATTTAGTTGTTGTGGACTACACCGTGCCATCTGCAGTAAATGGTAATTATTATGGAACATACAATTTGAAGGCCGAGAAAAAGGAACCATAAGTTGGAATCTAGTGTTTTTGTGTGCATGTGTGGCAAAGGGAGGCTTGATTTACTATCTTTGTCACCATTTTTCTTTGTCTCCAATATGAATTCTATATTATCACGCATGGGAAATTTAAACAATTTCTGCTATATAATAAAATTTTGAGGCGAAGGAGCTGTCCTAAACATGTCTCCTTTACCTTATACCATCTGTTGCTTTATGTTGTTGTATTGAATGTAAATTGTATTTATGTTCTATCCTTATTCTAAGGAAATTTGACTCAAAATAAGAGTGCTTAATCCATACCTATGGTGCAAAGTGTGCATTACTTGACTGATATATTTTCAAAGAAATCTTAATTATTTTATTAATTTTTTTGAAGCACTATTATCTGATTTTGTTTGCGGGTGTAGTGGATGATGCCGTTCAAGGTGATATATTTCTTTTCTTATCGGAAAGGGATGTATGGTAGGCAAAGCAATAATTTCCTGTGGTTTGTGATTCCTCATTGTGTTATGCAGGTTATGTGGAGGGACTGGAATAGCAACACATTGTGCAGAGATATTTGATTGAAATTAAGTCTATTTTTTGTGCATTCCTTGTTTGAATGGTGCAAGATGAGTGACAGGGTTTCTTGTAGTTCTTTAGCTGAGTTCATGGATCATTTGATTCTTCATTTGTAATTTTTAGGAATCTTGTATTTTTAATTAATTAATTAAGTATTTAATATCATAGACAACTTTACTGTATTGATACTTACACTCTAATGCCTCTATGTATCTTTTGAGTTTGTTTAGTTTCTTTAAATTTTGTGTTGTGGACGTGTAGATAATGCAGAGCTATATTGTAAAGTTGGAGTACCCTTTGTGATGGGAACTACTGGTGGAGACAGGGACCGGTTATATAAGACAATAGAAGACTCTAAAGTTTATGCAGTAATTTCCCCACAAATGGGTAAACAGGTGACCAAAGTTCACTACACTTAATTGGGTCTAGTTTAACACTTTGGGAATTTTTTGTTCTTGTTCTTATAGATTGTTGGTTTGGTCAGGTTGTTGCATTTCTTGCAGCCATGGAAATTATGGCAGAGCAATTTCCTGGGGCCTTCTCAGGTTACTCCCTACAGGTTTCGTTCTCTCTCAATCTTGGGATTTTTCTTGGGGGTGAAGATGGAGGCTCAAGTAGTTTTGATTCCTTGATTTTGATTTCTTATTTGTTAATGGTTATTTCAAGCTATCATTCAAAAGAATATTCAACTCAACTATAAGCCATATTAGTAAGTACAAAATTATAGTCCTTATAAAAAATAAGTACAAAACAATAATGGTGCTGCAGTTGCCCCTTATTTGATGAATTCAAAATAGCCTTTACCAAACCACTAGACATGAGATTTATTTGTTGGTTTGAGTTTGGGAGTCGGCCTCTCCAAAATTTAGGGTAAGGCTGCTTACCAATCGCCTCTCATAGACTCTGCAAACACAGGAGTCTTATGTGCAACTAGGAGGGACTAAAGGTAGCTATTTTAACCTATTTTTTAGTTTGATGTTTTAATCTTGGCATGCACACAAATTGTATGCAAATCAAGTTGACCTTCTTGTTGCTTGGTTTGCCATAGGGTTTTGGCCTCTTAGTCTTCAAAGTTCTTTAATCATTTATATTGTGTTTTCTTTTATGCAAGAAGAATAGTATTTGTTGATAATAAAACAAAATTGTCTTAGAAAAAAGACTGGAGATGTGAAGTGGAGACTTTGAACTTCATTAGTAGCTTTTTTAATCTAATTAGGTGACACTTGATGGTTGGACATTGGGTTCTGCACTGAAAAGAAAGAAAAAAAAAAGAATAAATAGTGGCTGCATTCAAATAACTATACAACAGAATGCACAGAGGGAGTGAAATAAGGATCTAGATGACTCATCATGCGTCACAGCAAGAGTACCTCATGCTGAAGTTTTCCAGACAATTGTGGTCCTAGATATAGCAGGGAGCCAAAAAGACTTTGCATGACACTTGATAGTAAGCAATTTTGATAGGAGTAGACTAGGTTCTTAGGCCAGGTTTGGGCCTGAGCCTATTAAATAAAGTTAAAATCTTGTAAACATGTATGTCCATCTGGTTATAGCTCCACACCCTTTTGCAGGGTTAGTTGTACAAATCACTAGTGTCTTTTTACTCTATATAGGCCAGTAAGCAATGTGGATAGGATTAGCCTAGGTTCCTAGGCCTGGTTTGGCCTGTGCCTGCTGAATAAAGTTAAAATCTGCCTCAATCTTTTCGTAAACATGTTATAAACTTATAATGTGTCAGAAGTTGATGAATGCTTAACTGGTGGTTGTTTCGCTCCCTTTTGCAGGGTTAGTTGTACAAATTACTACTGTCATTTTAGTCTATTAGGCCATATTTTATTTTCACCTAAAGTCATGGTGCCTTTCTTCACATCATTTTTTTCTGAGTCCTTTTCAGCACTCATTGAATGGTTCTTTTAACTTGAGCGTCAATTCTTACTCCTGGGCAGTAATTGTATATTCATTTTATTTTTGGTGAGTTCTTTTCTTTGTTGCACTTGATAAAAACATGAGATAATCAGATTTTTCAAATGTTGAAGCAAATGGAAAAATAGGCTGAAAAGGTATCAGATTGTATATTTTGCAATTAAATATGCTTGCAAACATAATTTGGACACTTTATTATAATTGTAATGAATGAGTAGTCTTCAATGCTTTTGGTTATCTAAATTTGGCTTTAAGCCTAGCAATTAGAAAAATGCTCAGCTTATGACTGCAATATAGGTCCATAAAATAAGATAATTTTGATTCTTTTTTTAATTAAAAAAAAGAGTGGAAACTTGTTCACTTCAATAACAAGAATCCAAGTTCAGGATTCTATCAGGATCATAACAATTCGTTCCTCAAAAGCTTCCAAAAGTGAATAAATATTCATGACATGTTCAATATGATGGAAGCTAAATGTAGAATAGGAGGATTAATAGTTATTTTTCAATTTCTACAACTTTACTTCGTTCTTGGCCGGATTTTTTATTTTTTATTTTTTTAATTGATAAGTTACACAGACAATCAATGGGTTTTGAACCCATGAGGTCATGACCTCACCCTCTATCTTGCTCTTAAAATGGGAGGAGGTGCCATTTGAGCTAGAGCTCATTAGCATTGCTGGCCTGATATTCATTTGTAATAAATCTTATCTCAGTATCTTAATCACTGCACTCTTTACATGTATCAAGAAGTCTCACAATTTAGCTCTCTTTACCCATTGTATATCCTTTTAAAACAATTTAAACTTATGGAAGAGTTTGAGTTACTTCGATATATTCTCAGTTGTGTTTGATGCATTAATTTCAAATTTTAGGTGATGGAATCCCATCAAACAAGCAAAGTGGACACATCTGGAACTGCTAAAGCTGTTATTTCTTGCTTCCAGAAATTGGGGGTGTCTTTTAATTTGGACCAAGTAAGTTAAAAGAATATGTAGAGTATTCTTTTTATATAGTATCTGATTAATTTTCCTTTTCCAAAATAATTCTTATGAATTAGTGGATGAATATGCTAGTGCTAGGTCATAAGTTTCTTATTCAGCATCAATTTTACAGGTGGTTCTTTTTTTTTATAAGTAATTGTATAGGTGGTTCTAGAACATGCATATGCATAAGTACATTTTAAATTGGCCTATTTTGTTTTGGTTTTTGGAAGCGTTTGCTCATGCATGTTAATTTTTTATTGACCTGAAATAAACAAATTTTTAAGTCTGGAGGAATGTACCAGAATTCAGTTAGACTGCCTTGAATCCAGGTGGCCCAATTCCACTTTTATATCTCCCAAGGTTCATTCCACAGTATTGGTTTTAAGGCTTTATGGGAAGTATGTGGGCAGTTTCCGTGTTGCTTTAGCCTAGTCTCACCATTTTATCATCTCAATACTTTTTTATGATGACAGCTAACAAGTATCAAGTGGTCATGTAGCTATATTTTAAATAGGAGGTAGAGTAAAGCTAGGGATCAAATTCAGGATCTCCTGCATTGATACCATGTTAAATTACCGATTGTCCCAAAAAGTTAAGCTATTAGAAAATGATGAATTTAATCATTTAACTAAAATTCTAACAATCTCAACCCTCCCCCCCCCCCCCCTTTCTTTATTTTTGTTCTTTTTGTTCTGTACTCTCTTTTGTGTATGTATTGGAAACTAGAAACCGCACTGGCATTTTGGATAGAAATTCTATTTAGCTAGTTTTGGCACTATTTGTTTGACACATGATGCATGTTGAAGGGGAGAGAGAATGGTCTTTGCTGTTATGTTGATCAGAAGACATGTATAAAATCTTACAGCACCCCTGTCCAATTTTTTAGGGACCAATTTTTACCAACCCACTACATGGCAATTCAAATGACTATTCACACATGTTTTCTTAGTTAGATGACCTATTTAATAATCATATGATTCATTTAAATGACTTAAAGGGTCATGTTATTTAGTATACATGGATAATCATCTATGTGGCCTTGTAATGGGCTGGAGGAGATTCCTTGAAACCAGTTTAGAGGAAAATTGTTCTTTTCAATAGAAGAGCCTGGGTGGCAAATATCTAAATTATTTTTTGTTAGCTTGTTGGCTTAAGCTTCTCTATTCATAAAATTTAGAACATTCTGATTTTAAAGCTTAATTTTCCAATTTGGTACAAAATCTGTCAAATTGGAGTGTTATTTCTGATTGAACTTATTTTGCGTACGTTTGGGAAGCACGTTTTGCGCGTTTCCCAGTACATGGGACTCACAAATACGGATTTCTGCAAATTTTTTTTTAAATTGGATCCCACGGTACTATTCACACATTTAAAAATTATTATGTTATAGTAATTTCAGTTTTCAGCAATAAGCGATATCCAAACAGACCCTTTGCGGAAAAACAGTGTTTATTCAAAATGTTTTCTGAGTTTAATCCTCCTCTCAGTTCTGTTTAAAACATTTTGTCAGATACAAATGATACGGGATCCCCAGCGACAACTTGAGATGGTGGGAGTTCCAGAGGAGCATTTGTCTGGTCATGCATTTCATATGTATCATCTGACATCACCTGATCAAACGTAACAATAAACATCCTCAGTTTTATCTCTATTGTTTTCTGGCTTGTACTCTTTTACTGTTTCAGCTAATATGCTTTGAGTGATTTGGTTTAATTCTTTTTCCTGCAGAGTTTCCTTTGAGTTTCAACATAACGTTTGTGGTAGATCAATATATGCAGAGGGCACTGTTGATGCTGTAATATTCCTTGCCAAGAAGGTGCTAATGCTTCCATTCCTCTCTTTATTTCTATTACAATTTTTTAAAGAAAATATTTATGTAATGTTATAATGTTTTATATTGATGCAGACCCTGTTGTAATCTAACTCTAATAGAAGTTATAACTGCTGTACCTTTACCTCTTTTGCTTTTTTTTAGGCAATATCTCATTGATCAAAGATAATATGAATATCCTTTTTAGAAAATAATTACTTTTCTCAAGATTATATAAAAATATGTTTAGTGGTAAGAAGAATATTAATGAATCTCTGATTATGATTGTTGTGTTTCTCCAGAGTCCGTTCAACCATGCCCTCATTTTCACTGTTTGATTGTGCAAATATTGTGCAATTGCAGGTTCAATCAAAGGCAGACAAGCTGATATACAATATGATTGATGTCCTACGGGAGGGTAACATGCGATGAAGTTGGATCATTCAGATTTGTATTAGTATTTAACTTAGCTAAAGATTATTGGGATCTTGGTTAAGTAGCATGGGGGTGGCAATTTTTGGATTCATAGATTTGGGCCTAACCATTTTCTTGTTTTATTTTAGAACCATGCGATTAATTGTGGCAATAATTGTTTGGATTGGTGGGATATACTAAAATGTCCAGATATGAACCTCTATTGAACACAATGATTGCATGCAAAGAGTCAAATACCTAATTAAGGTTTTATTTGGCAGGGAGGATTGAGAAGTGAAATAAGAGAACATGTAAAAAGAGATTAATGTTATCTATTATAGGTGTTTGATAGGAGGTATAAAAAAGTGGGGTAAGAAAAAAGAAGAATCGCGTATTAAAGTACCATTATATTTTGTATTGAATTGTTTTCAATAAATTAAATCATAAAATTGTCAAATCACTTATGTAAGATTTTTTTCTATGGACAAAGTTTAGCTACAAAATCATTTGTAGTCTAAGGCTACAAACTGCTCTAATAAACTAACGTGTAAAAAATGACATGTGCATTGCACATGATCACTTAAGTAAACTTAATCCAACTAACCCTAGTTAACTACACCACCTATTAAAAAAAATAAAAAATAAAAACTAAAAAACTAAAACAGATACGTCTTCTCTCTCTCTCTCTCTCTCTTTCTCTCCCTCTCTCTTCGGCTTCTCCCTAAACTCAGAAACCAAATCCCTCTCTATTTCATTGACTTCTCACCACCGGTCACCCCCTAATCTCCATCTACTGTTACCACGTGAGTCTCTCTCTCTCTCTCTCTCTCTCTCTCTCTCTTTCTTTTATTCTGTTCTGCATTTATTTTTCAATGCCCACTAATTGTTTTTCAATGCCCACCAACTGTTTGAAACAATGTCTAAATCAACATGTTTTTATTTTTCACCGTTGTTATTGATTGAAAACCTTTTCTAAGGTGATTATGACTTTGTTAGTATCATGTGGGTTAACCTTTTCAAATTTTGGATAAGGTTTTGATTGGTTTAATGGATATTGCATTATTGTTGTAGAATGGGTCGTATGGTTGCTTCAAGGGTGCATAAACTATATTAATATCTGACTTTGGGAAGAAACTAAAATCATATACATAGAACTTTTAATTGATAAATGTTGCTAGCATTGAAAACTGAAACCTCAATGATGATTTGTTATTTTGTATACATAACAAGGAAGTATTAATTGCAATTTAACATCTTATTACTTGTGAGGATTAAATGATTCAAGAGTCAATAGGAAAACGCTACTCTCATTTAAGTCACAATGCTCGTGAAATTTCTACACTTGCAGCAGAGAATGAGATAATGTATGAACATACCAAAGAATGTTTTGAAAAATTAATGAAGGAATTGCAAGAGATTAGAAAAAAATATCATTCAAATAATATGGAAAGTTGCATAGAGGTCCATGGTGATGTTACTACAGATGTTTTACAAGATGATAGCATATGTAGGATTAAAACAAAACCTATTGTTGGGCGTCCAAAGAGAAGGTTGAAATCTGCATTAGAGAAGAAAAATGGTAAATCTCGACGCAAAACAACACATGCTAAAAAACATTCCAATGGCTTACAAAAAAAAGATTGTGAGGCAAGACAAGTTGAATCGCTTGGAAGCCTAAATAAAGTAAGATATGTTACATTCCACTATAATATGTCAATCTTGTAGGCACATAAATTTGTTTACAGTTTGTGACAATTATTCTTTGCTATTATTTACAGGTTTCAATAGCTACTTCTGATGTTATCCAAGAAGAGCAGCATATTGGCAAAAGCACTAAATAGACTGGAGTTAGGGTGCAAGAATTTTAGGTGGAGATTGAAGACTGCAAATTTATTTGTTAGAGATTGAAGACTATTTATTTTTGTTAAGCCATTGGCAGATTGAAGACTATTTTTTATTGTTAGACCATTGGCAAACTGTTAACTTTTTAATATTTTTTTATCGTTAGACCATTGGTAGATTGAAGCTAGTTTTTCAAAACCATTGGCAAACTGTTAACTACTTATTATTTTTTATTGTTAGACCAATGGCAGATTGAAGCTGTTTTTTTATTGTCAAATCATTGGTAGATTGATGACTATTTCTTATTGTTGTACCATTTGAAATGCATCAAGTTATTGTTTGAAATAAAGTTTATAGAGAAAAAAGTTATGTATATTTACAATTTAGGCTGAATTTATTTTGGCTATTGTGAGAGATAAAGTATGTGGTGCAAAATGGTACCACTTTTTATGCTTTCCTAGTTTACATTTGATAGGAAACTAAGAAAACTCTGTTTTTGTTTATTGATTTCCCTACAAATTACAATGTTGTCTTTATGTACAAATGACTTGGTGCAGATTATTGGAAGCTTGATTTTTATTTAATTAATTATATTTATTTTATCATATAGCTGTGTGGATCCTCTAAAATCTGTCAATTTATTGTTTGTAGATTAATCAGAATTGGTCTAGTTGTGTACCCTAAAGGCTATGTGCTGTGAACCGGTGAGTTTGAAAGGAATTAGTTGTATTAGAGGCGACAACCCTCCAAGAAATTAATAGACGAGAAGAGAATAGTTTAAATGGAAAATATTTGCTGCCTTTTATTGCTGAAGTTGTAGCTTAAATACAACCATGACTAATTCTTGAAACATAGCACTATGGAGGGTGCATTATCATAAGTGTTGTCTTCAATCTAGAAGTATTACAACCATTCTATTATCTTCAATATAGAAATATTACAATCAATGCCGCTACCAAAGCATGATCATCAGATCCAGGAAATATGGTTAGTTGAAATTTATTCCTTTTAGCATAAACTGCTGCAACTTGGACCTGCATCAAAACATAAGAGTGAGACCTTATGTTGAAAACCACAATGAATAAAATTGTAATTATAAAATTAAGAGAAAAAAAATATAACCAATCTACAACATTTACATTGTAGCAGCTAGTGGCTCTTAACAAATCTATGAGACATAATTTTAAGGAATTAAAAAAAAAAAAAAAAAATCATGCATGAGAAATTAGATGAATCTATTGAGAGATGAACAAAACCTGAAAATCATGTCATTCTGTAACCTATACATATAACCAATTCCCTAGCAAGAGTAATGTAGTTCAACTGTTCAAGTCAAGAGATCAACAAGATAAATTCAGGCCACAAAAGAAAAGCATGGTTCAAAAGCTCATAACATAAAGCAAAAGTCATGTATCTTATCTTAGAGTAGCTAACTAAGCAGTTTGTTGAGCTCTCAGCAAAAAAAAAAAAAACACTGAGTGTTGAGCAATGCTATTAAGTTTGTACCAAGTACATATTTCTCTGTCCAATCATTAAATGTATGTTGTTGTTAAAAATCTTCAATAATTTATAGTCTATACACAAATCACACACGCTGAACAGGTATTAAACCTCTGGTAAATAACAAAATATGGTTCTGCAAAGTTACTGATCAGGTTATAACAATATATCTTTGTTGCATTTTTCAGTAAATTTTGCAGAACACAAAGCAAATCTGAATCATTGAGGCTTCAGTTTTCAATGCTAGTAACATTTATCAATTATTTGTACCTGAAACACAATATCATTGCCTCTGTAGATAGTGCAGGACTTCTAGAAAGGAAAACCTTTCACCTTTAACTTAGAGGCTGAGTCTTCCCTATCCTCACCAATAGCCCATTTACCTTTCACATTTTTCAGTGTATATTCAGTGTATATGATTTTAGTTTCTTCCTAAGGTCAGATATTAATATAGTTTCTACACCATTGAACCAACCATACGACCCATTCTACAACAATAATACAATATCCATTAAACCAATCAAAACCTTATCCAAAATTTGAAAAGGTTAACCCACATGATACTAACAAAGTCATAATCACCTTAGAAAAGGTTTTCAATCAATAACAACGGTGAAAAATAAAAACATGTTGATTTAGACATTGTTTCAAACAGTTGGTGGGCATTGAAAAACAATTAGTGGGCATTGAAAAATAAATGCAGAACAGAATAAAAGAAAGAGAGAGAGAGAGAGAGAGAGAGAGAGACTCACGTGGTAACTGTAGATGGAGATTAGGGGGTGACCGGTGGTGAGAAGTTGATGAAATAGAGAGGGATTTGGTTTCTGAGTTTAGAGAGAAGCCGAAGAGAGAGCGAGAGAGAGAGAGAGAGAGAGAGAAGACGTATCTGTTTTAGCTTTTTAGTTTTTATTTTTTATTTTTTTAATAGGTGGTGCAGTTAACTAGGGATAATTGGGTTAAGTTTACTTAAGTAATCATGTGCAATGCACATGTCATTTTTTACACATGTCAATTTATTAGAGCAATTTGTAGCCTTAAGCTACAAATGGTTTTGTAGCTAAATTTTGTCCTTATTCATATTAGAATGATGAGTAACTCCAAGATTAGAATAAAGGTTTAGCACCTTTACCAACTCACCAATAAGTACCATAGGATCTTGTGCTTGAGGCACAGATACTTTTGGCTTTGTTAGTTTTTAAACCCCTTAAAAATACAATTGGATTAACCTAGGAATTTAGCCAAGTTGTTACTTAGTCAAATTAATTAAAATTAGGTTAACACAATCAAATAATCATATCAAGTAAAGTAACGAAAATATAAATAACACAAAGATATGATCACCTAGGAAACCAAACCGGTAAAAACCTGGGGAGAATTTAACCTAGCTATTCTCAAGGTAAACTTGAATCCACTATCTTGAAAGAATCGAAGTTTATACAATAAGACTTATAAGCCCCCACGCTTGACTTCTTATTGCTACCCACCAGTAGAACTTACTGATACGACCACGTGCAAGCTCCGAATCCACGGACTCCTTCTTTCTTGGATTCTCCACCAAATACAAGCACACCGCTTGCGTTTTCTTTAAGCTTCAATGGCAGCAACTTGATTGATCATCAAGGTGTAGAAAATTCTTCTCCTTGAAAACCCTAAGTTTATGTGAAGGAAAGCTCCTCAAAGATCTTACAAGAGATTCACACAAACCGCAATATGAGCAACACAAAAACGTGGCTAGGGTTTCCCTTATATACCTAGGGTAAATTAGAAACCCAAAACCAAATAAAACACTTAGGGCTAAGTTGGAAATTCCAATTAAAAAAAACGTCAGACACGATTTTCGATTGATCGAGCCTAAGCTTCGATCGATCGAAATGTACTGAAATAGTTTTTTAATTTGTACAGTAGTTTAATCTAACTTTACAACAAAGAACCAACTTTGAGCAATTCTAAAACAACTTAAATACATTGTTTTGATCATGGTTTGCCAACAATACAAATTAGGATTCTAAATACATAAAACCTAAGTCTTTAGAACCTAATAGGCTTATTTGCTCGCTTTGCAACTTGCAACTTGAAATAATTTGGACGAATATGTCCAATCTTTCCACAAAAATGACAAACCCATAAAGGTCTATCATGCAACTTATCCTTAGGAAGAGGAGGATTCTTAGGCTTGGACTCTTTAAGATCAACCCTAATCTTCCTAGGAGGTGGTGTAACTTCTATTGGTTTGACAATCTCACTCTTGGGGGGCTCAAAAGAAGAAACAGGTTTGTGGAATGAGTTTTAGATACGGAGATGCTATCTTCAAAACCTAGACTAGTTTTGTCTAAGGGAGACTTTTGAATACTTAACATGTGTTTAAGTTTAGAACTAGCAAACCTATTTGTTTGTTCTTTAGCAATAGATAATTCTAGTTCCAAGTTCTTAACTTTATCAAGCAACAACATGTTTTTAGTCTTCGCCTTATTAATCAATTCATTAGCATCAAACAATTTCAATAGCAATTTTTTCTTATCAAGTTCAAGAGAAGCAATTTTCTTCAAACCTATGTCAACATTTATAGCATCCTTTGTAGCAACCTTGCAAAGCTTATTATAGTCTTCTTGCGAATCAGCAATCTCAGAGAGTTCCCCATCAAAAGGGTTCTCATCAACCATAACACTTTCATCAACCACACCAGTAGCTGTGAAAGCAATGAAGTTTTCATCCTCATCACTACCAGACTCATGATCAGAAACTTCATCATCATTAAGGGTTACATGCATAGCTTTACCCTTTGATCTCAAGAATGTGAGACATTCTGATTTCACATGACCATACCTTTGACAACCAAAACATTGTTGTTCTATGGAATTATTAAAGGTTTGACCTACTTTTTCTTTAGATTTATCAGAATTATTTACTTTAATGGGTTCATTCCTCTTAAAATTCCTAGGTTCAACATTATTTTTACCTCTTGCCCTTTTGTTGTTGTTCCTAAGAAAGTTTCTAAAGTTTTTGGCAAGATATGCAATCTCTATATAAGAGAGTTCATCATAAAATCCATTACCATCAACATCATCAACTGACTTAAGAGCCATTGATTTGAATTTGTTTGTCTTAGGTAGGTCTAGCTCATAGGACTGGAGATATCCTACAAGCTCATCAACATGGATGGAGTCCATATCTTTGCTTTTAGTAATGACAGTCACTTTAAGTCTAAAGTCCTCAGTCAATGATCTAAGTATCTTCCTGACAATCTTAGGTTGATCATAAATTTCACCCAAATTATAAGTAGAATTAACAATACCATTAAGCTTAGTATAGAATTCATCAAAACTTTTATCATCAAACATCCTAATGCTTTAAAATCTAGTTGTTAACTACTACAACTTATTGATCTTAATTGCCTTTGTGCATTCATGCACTGTTTGAAGAATATTTGATGCAATATGAGCAACCTCAACATTTGAGATCCTCTTTAATTCCTCTATAGAAATAGCATTAAAAATAGCATTCATGGCTTTGCTATTAAAAGAAGCTGCTTCTTTCTGAGAAGTTTGCCACTTGCTTACAGGAGTAGTCGGTTTCTCCCATCTATATTCAATAGAATTTCAAACTCTCTCATCAATAGATTTCAGGAATGTTTTCATCCTTACTTTCCAGTAGGCATAGTTGTTCCCATCAAAGTGAGGTGGAATCACAAGAGAGTGACCGTTTTCCATGACAACAGGGGTCAAGGATCAACTCTTAGATCAAAGGATCTAAAACACAAGAGATACCACTTGTACGTTTTTAGACCCCTTAAAACACAAGTTTTTTAACCTAGTTATTTAACCAAGTGATTACTTAGATAAATTATTCAGATCTAGGTTAACACAATCAAATCATATCATGTAAAGCAGTGCGAAAATATAAAGAGCACATGATATGGTAACCTAGGAAAACCAAATTGGTAAAAAATCAGGGGATGATTTAACCTAGCTATCATCAAGGTAAAATAGATCCACTATGAAAGAATTGAAGTTTTTACAATAAGACTTAGACCACTAACATCCTATTGCTACCTTGAGTAGAAAACTTACTACCACGACCATGTGACAGCTTTGAGTCCACGGACTATTTCTTTCCTTGATCCATAGCAACCACAAGTTCTCCTACTTGTATTTATCTTTAAACTCTTGAAATAGCAACTGAAGAGATTACCAAGTTCTTGACATCAATCTTAATCTTGATAACCCTAAGTGTGTATGAAAGTAAACACCTCTAAATCTCATAGAAAATTCACACACACAGCATATCAACAACATATAAAACGTGGCTAGGGTTTTTCCTTTTATACTTGAAGCAAAACATAAAACTCTACACGTCATATGGGCTTAGGCTGAGTTGGGAAATTTTGCAGAAAAATAATCTACAGGAGGTTCGATCGGTTGAGCCTAATTTTCGATCGATTGAGCCTTGAAGATTTAGCTAATAAATCCTGCAATTCACTCAATTCCAACTTTACAAATAAACACACTTTGAGCAGCCTAAATCTAGACTCTAAGTTTTGATCATGGTTTGCCAACACATTACACATTGAAGTTCTAATACATTTAGTTTCTAAAGTCTTAGAACCTAGCAAAAGAGAACAAAAGGAAAAAACTTAAAACACAAAACTAAATTGCATCAATTCATAATAGAGTTCTTAAAAATACAAAAAATTTAATAACCGAAAGTAGAGATGCAAGAAAAATAAAAAAAATCCACCAAAAAATTGAGAAAAATAAATAACATTTTTTTGTGAAGGAAAATTATGCATAGAAATATAGGATAGAAAATATAATGAAAAATTTATAATAGGAGAATGAGAAGAAGAAAAAGAAAAAAAATAAATGAAGATAAAGGAAAGATGAAGAGTGATATTAAGGTAGAGGGTAATGGGGAGATGGAATGTGAAAGGAATGAGAAATGTTGGAGAAAGTGTTAATGTTAAAAAAAAAAAAAAGAGTACAATTTTATAAGGAAATTTTTATTTATTTGTATTTAATTAAAAAATTATATGTATAATTTTTAAAAATTATAAAAATGAGAGAAAATATTAATAATTTAATGATATGGAGGATATGACTGAATTTAAATGGTCAATTGTAGCAGTGCTATTGATGTTAACTTGATATATATATATATATATATATATATATATATATATTTTGCCACATGAAAAATGATAAACCCTATCCATATAACTAAATTAAAGTTACTTTACGATGTTAAGTTAACAAAACGAATTTGTGGTTACCGGAAAGCTAAGCATTTATATATATATATATATATATATATATATATATATATATATATATATATATAAAGAATAAACTTGAAAGCTGAACATGAATTGTCTTATTTTATTGCTTGTCATTTGGGTGAGATTGAAGTTTCGTATAAATTAATGGAGCCTAACTAGATCTATCAACCATTATGGCTCTAAAGAATAACAATAACAAAAACTTAGCATAAATCAGTACTTACCCTCTACAAGTCAAGAGGCTACACATACAATCTAATGTACATCATTACTCAACAATGTTTCAACTCACCACACAGCAAAGTAATCATGCAACTGAACTTTGAAATATTCATTTGGTGTTACGATCGTTGGTATGTAGCTTTCAAGGAAAAATATGTAATAGTGGTAAATTAAACAACAATACTATTCAACTACTCAGATTTATCACGATATGAGGAGAACATGAATGCATTATGGACCCCTTTGTTCTTTATGACCCATACAAAATTTAAACTATTGGAATTAAGAAGAAGTATATTTCTAAATATATAAATAGAATAGTTATTGTTAGAAGTCGATCACTGCACACGAGGAGAGAAAAAAAATGAAAAGATAACGTAGAAGTATAAAAGGAACTTCATAGAACAAATGTCATGTTGTACAAAAATAACATTGTAGGGAAATTTAGATTGCGGTTGATAGAATTAACAAGTTTTAAACCCAAGTTGTTAATTAGATTTATTATGAATAAAACTTGTTAAAATAAACAAACATCAATATCATGTCAAAATCATGCACAACGGAAAAGTAAATAAGACAAGATATGATGACCCAGAAAAACCAATGAAACAAACTAGCTTCACAGTAAAAAACCTGGGAGGAAAACCTTTCCGAAAAGCAATTCACTATAGAAAAGAGAAGTTTCGGATCTAGCACAAAACCTTTGTCCCTAGACTCTACAATCGCTGTAGATGAACTCACAGTAGAAACCTTCTACCACTTCAGAACCTCTGAACTCTTCAATATATGAATACCACCCTTTGATGCACGATTCCCAATACGTGACTAACCAATTACATGAATCCCAGTACGCGACTTAATCACCAACTAGAAGAAGATTGTTGGCTGCAAAGTTCTTCACTTCATCAACAATGAAGATCAAGAAGCACTTGGTTACAAAACCCTAAGGCCCAAAGACCTAGTAGCTTCTTTTAGAGAGAATAAGGCATTGGTCACCTTTTGCATATATTCTCCTTATATTCTTTTGTGTGATGACCTCTAAAATAAGCCTTATATAGGTCTAGGGTTGTGAGAAAAGAAACCTTACACAAATACATAAGCTTGGGCCAAAAATCAGATCTGGAAATCTGAATTCCCATAACCTCAATAGATACCTCGATTGATTGAGAATATGTCGAGCTTCATTCATTAAATCTCGATGGATAGCTATCAATTGAGAAGCTGTCGAGCTATCTGTTCGCAGGTGTCAAGCTATCTGTCCAACTTTAATAAACAACTTTTCTTCACTTGTTTCTTGGTCCAATCTTCGTGGCTTTAATACTAGACTTGAACAACATGTTTCTTGAAGTATTAAATACATCCTAGATCTACCCAATTACAAGTAAAGTGCGTTTTATCAAAAGATTAGCCAACTACATAAATATTGACATATGTTCCTAACATGAATCACATATGTCCTAACAAATATATATAGAACAACTAAATAGGTGAATCCAAAGCAACCCAAACTAAGAATTTAAAGAAAAACACATGTTATAAAATTAACAATTAAAGAGAGAAAAAAAAAAAACTTAAATCACAAAGCTAAATCGCATGAGCTCAATATAAAGTTCTAAAGAACACAACAATTTATCAACCTAAAGCAGAGATGCAAGAAAAATAAAAAAATTCACCAAAAAATTGAGAGAGAGAGAGAGAGAGAGAGAGCCTTTTTTTGTGAGGGAAAAGCATGTAAAGAATGGAAGAGAGTGACAAATTTATAGTAAGATGGTGTGAATAAGAAAGGACAAGAAAAAGGAAGATGAAGGGAAAGATGAAGAGTGACATTAAGATAGAGGGTAGTGGAGAGATGAAAAGGTAAGGTGAAGGGTAGAGGGGAGATGAAAAGTGATGTTAAGGTAGAGGGTAGTGGGGAGGTGAAAAGGTAAATGATAGAGAAATGTTGGAGAAAATGTAAATATTTAAAAAATGAGAAAATGTAAAAAAAAAAAAAAAAAAAAAAAATTATATGAAAATTGGAAAGAAAAATGATTATGATGTGGACACTGATGTAGCTCAACTGAAGTGTAGTAACAATAAATACTACACTTCAACTTTTAGATATATATAGATTGATTGATTGATTGTTCCTATAGCTGGAAACAGAAGACATTGTCTCAAAAGCCAACACACGACAACAATATAATTTATGAAGGGAAAAAATAGTATGCTCAGAACAAGCTTTGAGAAGATCCAAATAGAGGCTTTAATCTCTTGCAAAGGACTAACTACAATTGAAAAAATGTTTTAGCTGCAATTAACAACACTAAAGTTTCAGGTCATAGAAGGACATGGTTGGTCATTAGTTGTCAAATGTTTCAAAAGCGTTACACTAAGTAGAACCTATGTGATCTTTTTGGTTAACATCATCAACAACCAAAGACATCCAACTCATTGACAAGAATTTACAACTTAACCGTTTGTTTTATATATATATATATATTAAGAAACCAGTAGATTTGTGCATTTATCCAGTTTCAGGAGAAAGTTCCTCACTAAACTGTTGTGTTAAAAGAAACTAGAAACAATGATATTGGTGCCTTTTTCTAAACCAAAAACGAAAGTCATCAAAATGTATAAACACCATGGTAGCTTAAACTACTTATATCAGTATTCACCATAAGTAGCTAAACATAGAGTACTTTAATTTATCACTCCATCTTATAAGGCGCAAAACCAAATTGTATTAAAAATAGTGAATAATATACCATTTGTGTTAGTTTATACAGAAAGATCCATCACCTTATGCTTAAGATATTGGGAACTAACCTCTAACCATTTGCCTGATTTAGAGAAACCACCAGAACGTCACCTATTTAGAAAGACAATAATGTAATAATTAAAGGAAAAAAAAAAAAAACCCAAAATAGATGGAAAACCTCAATCAAAGCTAGTATTTTTAAATTTTCTAATAGAGAGGCATGCAAATGATTTTTAGTTAAATACTTTTTGATGACAACCAACAAGTAAAAAGACTAACTATAGGTGTCTACCTTATAATCCAGGAAGTTGTTGCAGTCACAGGCATGGAAGCTTCAAGGTAGGAAACCATAACAAACAACATTAAAATAATTTATGTCATCAATTACTTCTCCAGTTTGAAAATAGCATCAAAATAATTCATGACGTTAACAAACTATGATGGAGGTTAAAATTCGAGGTTCACTTAAAGACACTGTCGAAGGCCATAGTCATATATTCAACATTTTCTCTCATATGGGTGAACATAATACTGACCTTTAAAATTTGTAAAATAAAAGGCCTACTTATTAGCAAGCTGGCCTATGGCCTAGGCCACTTAGGCCATTGCCTAGGGCCCTCTACTAGAGAAAGGCCCCCAAATTTTGGGGCAAAAAAAAAAAAAAAAAAAAAAATTGAGGATATAGGAAAAAAAAAATAGTTTTACATTATTATTTTATTTATTTATTTTACTTTTAAGAAGTCCTAAAGAATTGAGTAATACTAGAGACAATACAACTTTAAATACATGAGTCTTACAAATATATGTGTCACTAATCACAAGAAATAATTCAAATAGTAAAATACTAGAAATACTATAAAATTTACTTCAAAATCTTTACAAATTAATGTGACAAGTAATATGATTTGTGGACGTCAATAACTTATTAAATGCATTTTTTAATAAATTTTTGTGATTGGTTATACATCTTTGTAAACTTCATATTGTAAATTTTGTAATATTCCTAACATCATTCATTTAAATACTTGTTTATTATCTTCTTGAAGTGTCACTAATTACATTTATTGTTATATCATTTGTAAGTTTTTTTGTAGTAAAATTTGTTATAGATTTAGCATTTTTCCAAAAGAAAAAAAAAATGCATATTACAAAAAAAAAAAAAAAAGATTTTTGTTATAAAAAAAATTATGATATTAAACACTAGTTAAATATTATTTAAGTGATAACAAAAAAACTCTATTTAAATATATCGCCTTAGGCCTCTAAATTTGTTGGGCCACCTTGCTTATTAGAGTATGGACAAGTCAAAACATTATAGATAAGTCAATGAAAAGATAACAAGTAGAAGATAATTTTATACATAAAACTAATAAATAAAAAAAACAAAAACAAACTGAAGGCATTGAATGAAACAAAAATTTGAAGTCAACATACACTTTACAGCAAAATATATTACACACTTGCACAACATCAAAATACAAGTTTAAAACAAAATAAAAGTGTTATCACAATAAAATAAGTGAACAAGAAGGTGAATCTTGGACCACTCTTTGTTGAAATACATGACCACTATTTTGGAAATGAAGGATAACCAAAATCTAAAAAGCATATGAGAAACAAATTTAGTAAATAGCAAATGAAATTGAAAGTGAAAAAGAAAGGATTCATAATAGGTTTGTGCAAGAAAGAAATCAAATGAAAAGAAGATGAGATTGAAAGAACTCACAAAGTTCAATGAAACAATTGCATTGGAACCAAGTGCTACCTGTGGCTTAAAACATTGATGCAATGATATCAACTCATGAAACTAGATATATTAGAATATCAAGATGGAATATATGCTAAGTAAAAAGTAAGAAAATTTCATAGGAAAAAAGAGAGGGAAGAGTGGATAATTGGTGTGAGTGATATATATTTATTGGATTGAATTAGTACTTCATATATTAGAAGAGAAGAGAGGATTTGAGAAAACTTAGCAATCTTATAAATTTCCATTATCTTGGGACTAGATTAAAACTCCCTAAATTAATTAAATCTTTCCTTTGGCTGAACATGGTAGACATATTGTCCCTGGTGATTTAAATTGTTATTTAAATCACAAAACTCCCTATTTATTTTTGGTCCCTTATTTTGTCTATGCTCCACTGCCTGCTATCCCACCTTCCTACTGTGTTTCTCTTCTCATTAGGAATAAGATGATTTGATGGACCAAGTCCAACCCATATCCACTGAAAGAAGAGGTTTGAACCAAGCAAAGCAACCCATTGTCCCCTAATGGGAGTCGACAATGTCGACCAAGGGCGTCAAGCAAATGAAGGAATTGAGGAGAAACCCAAACCCATGAGAAGTATCCGAGGAACCACGATAGGTAGCTCCTAAATTAGACAACTGTTACCTCTGTATTAATTAGGTGTTCCCACCTGACACAAGCTGCATTTAAATGGGGGGAAGAGACGCTTGATGAGATATGTATCTTCTAACTCTCATCATAACAGCCCATTACTAGGATTATAAACAAGCCAAGTTGAGTATTAAAAGTTCAAGTGTATTTATTTAATTTATCTTGAGCTCATCACCAAACAAGATTACATGTTCAATCTTGGTTCGTTTACTTATCAAGGAAGCTCAAGATAGTTCATGAACTACTTGATTAACTTATTATTTCCGTATATATATTAAAATCATGACTAAAACATTATACCTCTTCACAAATCTATAAATTTTTTCTACAAATGAATTATTTATATTATGAGTAAACAAATAATAATTTTATATCATATGAATCAATAATTTTAAATTGAAAGCTCGCATTTTACCCTCCAAACCCACCTTGTGATGGTTTTGCCCATCTCTCTCATCACCTTTGGTTTGGTTTTGTTTTTTTTTTTCCCCCTCCATTAAGGATTTATATGATGCGGGTTTTGGTCATGGGAGTTCTGTGAGGGAAGGTGGTGGATTTTTTTAAGCCCAGTGCTTGCATTGTCAGTCCCAGTCTGGGGAAACGAAGCTCAATATCTTTTCTTTTTTACTAGAAACAATCTTCAAGTACGTTTTTTTTTTTTTTTAGCAAACACCTACTTTTGGATTTTTTTTTTTTTTTTTTTCTCATTGAATTCATGGGTTTACTTGTTCGTATGGCAAACGCCCAAATTATAATGTAGGGCCCATTTTTTCATCTAATGTCTATGAATTCATGGACTTCACACTGACATTTTTTTTGGGAACCAACTCTCTTTCATTCAACCATATAAATTATTAAGATAATGATAATGTAATTATTAAGAAAATTTTGGGAAATGATGATATCTAATACAATAGTTGAAGGCCATCCTTTAACTTGGGAGACTAAAAATATTTTTTTTCATAGATTAAGTTTTCAATGAAAAAAAAAATTATGAATAAAAGCTTATTGGAGACCAATCCAATAATTTGCCCCCATTCAACGAATCAACAAGGAGTAGAAAACTAAGATATGTGTTTCCTCGTGCTACAAAAATCATACCACCAATGGCTCCAAAGAGGTGTGCTCCATTAATAAAATCATAGTTATGAACATCACATAAGGGGGGTAAATTGTAGAAGTTAAAATATATGTTCCCTCCCCCAAACAAACAAAAAAAAGGTACTTCATATCCAAAAGGAATATTGCAGGGAAAAAAAGGAAAGAAAAGAAAAAAGATCATGCATGGCAAGTTCAAATTGCAAAGCAATTGTGGACCGTTGATAATAACAAAGATTCTAGACATGAAGTGCAGTGAAAGGAATTGTGCTAAGAGAAGGGTTGCATAATATTTTTGTTGCTCAGATTTCCTCCCAAAGTGCTATGACATACAATCACAGGAATATACATCTTGTCAAAGAGGAGCTTTTGTTGCTTAATGAACAAACCATGGTTGGTCTCTTTAACACAGATGCGTTGATCAACCTTGTCTTCATTGATCATCTTGTCAAAGAGGAGCTTTTGTTGCTTATTTTGACCTTTTCAATTCAAATTTCTTCTTAATAGCCTCCCAAAAAGCAGGTATTGCAATATCATCAGGAACTTCCTTAAAAGACAGGAGATAATTTACATCCACAATGACATGATCACAAGTGCCTTCCTAAATCTGAAATTTCCACACAACAAAGAAGATTACTTTTATGGTAAGTAACAAACAATTTTGCCTTAAGAATGGAATACTGGTTAAATTATCATACTTATATATCATTATTAAGTGAAATCTCAAGTGAATGGTTAACCTATCAGACATACATTTAAAATAATACATAACTCACTTTTGTTTGTTCCAACTAGATTTGGTTGATGCAGGTTTTTTTTTTTTCTTTTTTCTTTAAATAGTAATTTGGTTGGTGCAAAAAATACAAAGGAAAGAGACCCATCGGCCACCAAAGAGCTAAGTCTAGGAAGCCAAACTCACCTATTTGAAGGCCAAGGTATTCACAACAATCACACGTAAAAGCTTCTCCATAGATTGTACGCCACCTTCTTATCCACTACTTTTTCTTTTTCCTTGTTTTTTCTTTTAAATATATATATATATATATATATATATATATATATATATATATATATATATATATATATATATATATATTGATTAGCTTTTGACCAGCTTTTCAAGATTTCATGGATTGTTCAAACATAAGTTAAGGCAATTTCAGTTTCACTCAAAGTATATAAATATAGACAATTTTTAAATTACACAAGATAACTCCTATTAAATTAACCAATATACAAGGAAACTCAAAGGCATGGAAAATAACACCTGAGATGACTTGCTTTCAACTAGGTGGTTTTTGAGGAAGATAAGAAAATCTAGGGATTCCAGTTTTAGATTGTATTGTGCAGGATTGGTCATCATTACTAATTATGGAAACATTTAGTTTTTAAGTTGTGTGTTAATCTACATGGTTCAGCTATAAAGAAAATCAATTATAACATATTCATGGAAAATACAATCATCATAAGGAGAAATGAGTGCAAACTACTGTAGAATATGTATTCATGAAAACTCGACTTGGCTACTTACAACAACATCAAAGCCAAAGATGGTAAGATCAAGCACTCCCCTAAGCCAATTTGCTGCGTCTGTAACCAGATCAAGATCAACACAACTATTAGTGGCCTTGGAACAATTACCATCACCATAATTCTGGTCTTCTTTGGCTGTGGAAAGAGATTTTAAGCTGCAGAGAGAAACGATCAAATCATGGGTTATCAAATATATGCTCTTGAACATATATCATCAAAGCAAAGACCAAAAGAAAAGGGTTTTTTTATAGGTAGGCAAAACTCATACACCCACATAGCTCAATTGGCACTTACATCTCCCATAATAATTGGTTGGAGGGTGAAAGTCATGGGTTTAAGACCCACAGGGTGCATTTGAAACTTACCAATAAATAATTAATCTTAAATTAAAAAAAAAAAAAAACCCTCACACACCCACGTGAGTAAAACCACCACCCCACCCTCACCCATTATCTACAGGAAATGCCAATTGGTCCAAAAAACCATTATCAAAAAGGAAGAAGCAAAACAGAAGCAATTAACACATACCTGTCAAAGACTAGAGGTTTGAGTCCATTACTTTCAGATAATTTCATCAAGATATCAGCATTTGGTGTAGACTTCTTAACTGCATAGAAAACCCTTTCCCCCAAGACATAAAATTTATACAAAGTATATGAATGATCCACATATTCCTGCAGTTCCAGTAACTTCAAAGTCTCATTCCAAAGGAGTAATCCATTATACCCTAGAATCAACATAATAGACCAAGGACAATTTCTAAATAAGGAACAGTCAAAATGAATGATTTAAAATGACTGGGCAGGCTGAAGAGATAAGCTATAAAGTTGCTTGGATGCTTGCATAGAAATCATCACAACCAATTAACAACTTTGAACCAGCAATACAGGAACTTGAATGGTGATTCACTTTTAAAATGACTTTAGTCACATTAAGTGCCCAGCAAGAAGTATAAAGGCAGATCACTTGTCAGTAATGCATGCCAATTAGAATTCAAGCAAAACAACAAAAGCGTCATTTTAAGGCAAGAGCTCACACTAAAACTGGGGTGCAGGTAATGAATAAAAAAGGAAAGGAGCTATCAACAACCTGAAACAGATGACATATTCAAACTAAAAATTGAAGAAAAGGGTAACAAGCTTGTTATGCATATGTTGAAGTTGTTTGTATATTGCAACTGTATATTTTCATTGTCAAGTTGAAACCCTCTTTAATTTTGTTAAGTGGTTGCTTGAAAAGGGTAGACAACAAAAATGAGTTGATACTTTTGATTCTTAAAATTTTTTTAAGAATTCAGTTTCAAGAGAATGAACATTCAACTGGCGTGAGGTTAGAACAACAAAAGCTATAAGATTTACTTCATTGATTTGAATAAGTGTAACTCTTCTCTGTTCAAAAAAATTGTTTTCATATTGCCACCATATATTTTCATGGTAAAGATGAAACCCAAAAAAGAATAAAAATTGAATGGTGACATTATATCTGCATTAAACATCAATGGCCATCTTATAAAAAAAAAAAAAAAAAAAAAAAAACATCAATGCCCATATTTGTGCCCTAGCCAAATATATCTTTTAAGAAATGTCAATTTGTTCAAAAATTCAGAAAATTACTAGATAATATGCAGCAAATACATGAATTTTTGTAATACTTTACTGCTTTACTTCTTTCAACTAACTACACCCACCATAACCAGCTGCCGGGTAATAGTACTATACTGCTTTACTAAAGCATACATGATGCTTTGTAATACCATACAGAATGGTATGGACTCATCTCTAGCCAGTCCATACTGCTTTAATTTGGCTGTACCCCATCTGTAATTAATATGTCTATCAATTTCAGTCATTTGTACCTTCTAGAATATGAAAGTCCAAGGTAATTGGCCTAGATCAACAGTGGCTTCTTCTTCTTCCTCTTCATATAAGTGATAAAGGGAGAGAATTTGAAATTTTAATTAATAATACATAAATCCAGAATGAAACTAGATAAAGTCAGTACCATCTTGTGAGCATTAGCTACACCACATGCAACTTGAGGCTTCCCTATACTTGGAAGAGATAATTTAGCTTCAGACAGCCTTCGCAACAAATCAGGTTCTTTGAAACTATCAACCTGCACATAAAAGATCCAGACTTACTAAATTTGGGAAGAAATTTGATCAATTTTAAAATGGGTCACTATTCCAACTTAAACCTTAAGTCGAATGTTGTTAAACATGATCAGAATTACTTCAAACATTCAACTCACCCAAGGATTAAATAATTGAGATTTATCTTTGCATATAGCAACAAACACAGATAAATCCCAATTCACCTTTCACTTAAAAGAATACCGTGGTTGAATTGAAAGGGGAAAAAAAACTTGATACGGCAATACCATAACCAAAAAACCATCAAGACATAACACCTTCAGAAAATGGGGGCCCCTGATTGTAGAGCGGCCTTCAGTTTTGAGAACCTCTAAGCGAAGTAGAATTTCTTGAATTTCCAGCCGATCTAGCACAGGGTAGATGTTGTTAAATGAATCAATCACACAGCAATCCGGGCGATCCTCCAAATATCTATGCAAGAACAAATTTTTATTAAAGAAAACTTAAAGAATGATCATTATTTTTGTTGTGACTTCCGGCGAGAATAAATGAAAACAAAGAGACATGTAAAAACAAACTACTGATTATGTTATCAGCTAAAATCAGAACAAAAATTTCCTCAAATTTATTTTTATCAAATATCAAAGATTTCTTCAATTATCAGAATTTCTAATAAAATTCCCCTTCCATTTGATACCAAAATAAGCACGTGAACTCTCCAAAGATCCCATCTTCTTCTCAGAACCCTCTTCTTACAGGCTCATGAGACAATTAATATGATTGCTTTTTGGCTAAACTTCAAGTAATTAAGCTATGACATTGGAGAAGTTGTCAACTCCATTTCAGAGATTCTAGAATAAGAAGACTAATGCAATGCTAAACCTTTTTTAGCCTTTTCTTTTTAGTGTTTGTTTTGTTTTCCGCTTAGAAAGATTTAAAACTAAGTTCCTCCAACCCCACCCAATCTCTTACCACATGAGCTCATGTCTAATTGGCTACAGATACACTACAGCATAAAAATAAATAAATAACTCAAAATTAACCGATGGATCTACAAATCATTACAAGATTATCACTTGTCAATACCTGCTTACATACGTATACTGTAAATTACATGCATATCTATGTGTAGGAATTTTTAGTTTTTAACACTAAAATTAACTATATCGATTCAATTTGTAGGATGAGAATTTTTATTATAACAAATTACAGGGAAAAATGTTTTGAATATTTATAGTTCAAAAAATAAGTGCGGTATCCACGCATTTTGAATGAATTTCGATGAGTTTGATTAATTATCATTGTATTTTTATTGGGTTCATTAACAAGGCGAGCATTTGACTTTGGCCAAGACCAAAGCTTGACAAGATTCATATTGGCATAATCACAAAACAATTCCACCAAAAAAATAAATGATAAGAGCTTCATGTGAGGCTATATATAATAACCAGCATTGGCATGTTCATTTTTTCCTTGGTTGCCAAGTTCAGACCATATTGTGAAACATATGGTTTTATGGATCCAAAAAGTCACCTTTGTAAGTCCTGCATGCCGCTGGTGTAAACTATTCTGTTAGAGAAGTTTGTATGACTCTTCAATTCAATGGATATAATTTCATCCGTTGCTTTATGGAGAACTATGTCAACCTCTTGTAATTGAGGTGATAAAGGAAGCTCAAAGGGTGAGGGGCATGAATATCAACCCATTATGAGTAGGAAACAAAGGAAATGCACCCCTCTGCAAAAACCAGGACAACTTTCATATTGCATGAATCCAAATAGTACAACTAGAAAACTAAAATTTATCATGAGCATAACTGCATACACGACCAGCCAAATACACGACCAGCCAAAGTGCCAGTAACATTAATCAAAATCAAATCAAACAAGATCCCTTGGGCCAAAAGCCATGTGATCAGATGATAATATACATTCTAATCCATCATATTTCTTATAATTATTAACACCTTGATCAGGGACATTTGCAATTTTGTGTTAACTTCATGTATGTATATGGTATCATATGAGGGGGAAACAAACTCACAAAGTTTTACTTCTTGTCTTTTTTCCCCACTAAAAATGAATACATTTATTCATATAATGCTCACCTTAGCAAAATCTTCTTCACGAGAAGGTTTCATAACATATCCAACAGTCACAACACTATTACCAGTTGCCTGCTTGCAATGCAAAACATATAAAAAAAAAAGAGTCATGAATATTTGCAACAAAAGAAGGTACCCAAAGGTGTACTAATTAAAAAAAAAGGTAGTCATACGTGAATGATAAGGTACATTCATAAGCTGCATAGTAATGCGACTTGTAGCACAATCAAATTCTGAAGTTATTTTTTTTATAAGTAAAACAATTATATTCAAGAGAGGAGAATGTTCAAATACAGTGTGTGCAATGAAACACTCCTATAAAAAATTAGGATCTAAGATTCAAAAGACCTATAAGGTCTAGAAAAAAATTGTTACAAGGGTTTTAAAAAAATTGTTCAAGGGTTTTAAAAAAATTGTTCAATGACATGGTGCTCGACACTAGCAAAAGCTTTTGATTCCTTTTTTTCCAAAGTGGCCACCAAACACATAGCAAAATTTCTTTTGTATCTCTTTTTTTTTGATAAGTAGAATTGCTTTTTTATATAAGGTCCGTTATAGTGATGCATCTTCCTTGCTAGCATTTCAAAATTTGTTGCAAATTTTTTGGCAAACCACAAATTACTCCAAATAATGCAAACACAAAAGATCAAATATCTCATGCCAAGAATAATGGAGTAAAAGATGTTCAATTAACTCCCCACTATTCTTGCACATACAACACCAATTAACAAGCATAATACTTCATATCCAAAATCTAAATTTTACCCAAGGTAAGCAACTTTACCTTAGCACCCATATGCTTCTCCATGGGAATTGCACTTAGATCTCTCTCAAAGTATCATAATTTGAATGAATTTTAAAAGTTCCATATTAAATTGTTCCTATTCTTGACTAGACAAAAAATAGAATACAACAAATTAAATGTCCACAGACTCTAGTTCCCAGTCCTAGAACAACTAATTAGAAAACTAAGGATTCCAACGCTGAATACTTCTGTCATCTTCATTGACCAATAAGAAGCCATTGAAGCTTCTTATCCACTGCCAATCTCAACAAACAAATCTGGAAAGAGGTCTTTTTAAAAGGAGAATCTCCACACCATAGGTCATACCAAAATGAACATAAGAACCATCCCCCCAAGAAAATTCAGATGATTAAAAAAGAGTTCTACCCTGCTCTAATACTCTCCCACAAGCTCACTACTGACCAACTCCATGGTCCAATAAGGCTTTATTAAAAGTACTCAATTTATGAATTCCCAAACCTCCCTCCTTTATTGAAGAACTTTTTTTACCCAATCTACTAAAACTTAGACTTATCACCCATCTCTCCCTACAAGAAGTATCTTTTAACAATAATATAAAGCTAAGGTAGCCCCAAGACATTTATAATAACAAAAACCTACACCCTTCAAGAACAATGATATAAAAACCTATACTTAAAAAATTTAGACTTATCTGTATCTCCAAGTTATTTTTAAACATTAAAACTAAAAATTAATAATAAAAAAAAGATCTTCCACAATTGGAACAGTGATATAGGGACAAAAGTTACTTTTGAAACCTTTCTATTTATGTAGCATATGGTTGAAGGCAACTCTACTAGCTTGTTGATAAAAATCATGCTTGAGTTCTCACATGCACTACCACCTTCAGTAACTGTAAGCAAATGACCAAATAGACTAAGCAACGAGTTTAACTTTAATTGGTTATGCAGTCGAGAGAGACTATCAAATTCTGGCCAAGTAAAATGCACATATAAATAGAAAGATGAATATGAAAGACAGAAAATGACTAGGCTCAAAATATAATTATGCCTAAAAATAGCACCCTATGCAGTATGAACACAGAAGAGGGAAGTGCGCACCATCTGCTGATTCTTGCCCAAGAGATCCTGCAACAGAACATCAAGCCAATTAGATGTTTGCAGTTTTGTTTCTGGTAGACACAAGAAAAACAGATTACAATGTCCAAAGAAGTCAAAAAATTTATAGGTCACTGTCATCCCATCAAGATAACTGATTTCCAGAATAGGACACTCCTGTACCATTGTCATTTCTGGCTATCAAGGCCACTGCAGTCTCTAACCCAATTTATGCATCCATCATAAAACCAAAAACTTCTCCTAAATCGCATATTTTTTCTAAATAAGATCCTAAAGATCTCACACCAAGGTAATCAGAATTAACTAGATGGTTGAAAAGATTCTTTTATGTTAGACAAAGCTCTAGACACATTCCAAAGAGAGCTCAGCTCAATATTCAGTTTGAGACACCTAAAGTAGTATAAAAAGATAATACTTTCTAGAAAATCCAGTCTTATACTCTTACATATGCCAAGCCAAACAAAACTCTGTGGCTTTCATCATTGGGGAAAAATAGGTTTTGTGGTACTCACTGAGAACAACGATCAGCCAACTGCAATTGCTTAGTTTAGGAAAGAATTCCTTCTTCTTGTCAGAAACTACGTACAAAATACTGCCTAAAGTGTCCCCCCAAGCTAGCATAATCACATTTTTAGCATCATCTACAGAAGATGCATTCAAGATAAAACAATCAAACGAGTAAAGCATTGCCAGACTTTTAAAAAGACTCACCTATAACAAGAAAATACAAATACCTTAAAAGCTTTTTGACCAGGATTAAAGAAATTTCTGTCCAAATTTCAGTAGTGTCTTGAACCAGTAAAAGGACATTACAAGTAATTAGCAGCTTGATACTTAACGCTAACAAAATGGAATAAAATTTGTAACCAAATAAATAATGATACTAATGAAATCGGGAACAGAGTTCAACATGTGATTCCAAAGAAAAATTTTTAAAATTTTGAACAATGATAAGATTAGAAACTCACTTTTGAGAGTGTTATGGATCTCAAATAAATGAGAATGACAATAAATTTACATCATATTGATATTTTTATATCTATAAAAAAAAAAGAAAAAAAAGAAATCAATGTTATATGAGTAGCACAAGAAAAACTACCTTATCATCTAAGAGCCCCAAGTCATAAGAAATCCCCATAAAAAATAAATAAGGCGAAGCATGTTGGTCAATAGGATTTAATACTTTTAGAAATGCATGGCATATAAGACATCCATTTCTTAGAGAGTAAATTTTCTATGTTATCCTCACAAACTCAAGGATTCAAAACAAAATCTTATGAGAAAAAGAATACAGTTTAAGTTGCATTAATGGCAGGAAAAACACATGAAAAGATTTAGACTTTCCCCTTTATTAAACTACTTCTTTTCTTTTAAGAATAAAAAAATGTTTATACTAAATATTTATTAATACAAAATCAAAGAAAAAAAAACTCATCAATAGAATTTGAACAAATTTATCCAAAGAGTATATTATTCAACAAAATGAGAAAGATTGACAGCCAGCAGAAAATTTAGACACTTTATTATGAATGGATCAACTACGAAGGATCCATGGCCAACCCCAAATTTTGGAACTAAGTCTGGGTGTGGGTGGTGATGGTGGTTGTTGTTATTGTAAGCATGCAAGAAATAAAACACTGATAATTAATTCATTAGGATAATCAGAACCATTTCATTGACAAAATAAAAGATACCCAGAACACAATTTATAGTTATAAATACATAAAGATTGAGTAATTGACCTTAAAAAAGTTTGTACACCTCAAATCAAAGAAAACCCAGAACGGTTGTAATAATATATTGGGCAAAGAACAATGAAGTTGAAGAAAAGAGAGAGAGAGAGAGAGAGAGAGAGAGAGAGAGAGAGAGAGAGAGAGATACCGAAGGGATTTTGGAATGGAGGAGCTTGCAGAGGACACACATTTCAAGTTGACATTGCATGCCTTTACATAGACTAAAAGTTTTGCTTATATAGATATGCACACTAGCTACAAAACGTAGTGACTCTGTAACACACACAGGCGCGCGCGCACACACATACTCCAGTTTGAATTAAATTTTATATACAAATCCCAAATGGTAAAAGAGAAAACATATTTAAGTACCTTGGCATTAGTTCTAATCAAGTTGGTTATTTTTCCCAGACACAAACATTTCTGAGCTTCATGAGTTTGCCTTAAAATTCTAATTTTGGCAGGTCCCTTCAAAAGGTAAAAAGAACGTAAATAGAATATATTAGAATAATAAAACACCTTCAGTGCTGTCTGAAACTTTATAAGAAAGTGAGTTAAACTTTGCTTACATTAGTAGAACAGGGAATCACATAACTTCATGGACTAGTAAAACTGACCTCCCAATCCAAACATGAAAACAAAAATCGATAAGACATTCACCCACTTAATTTCTCATTCTTATACAACTCAACTCTATTTTCCAACAATAAATTCGCCAAGAACTGATTCATGAACTATCACAGTATCAGTTCAAGAAACCAGGTGTAGCTATTTGACAACAATAAGTGAAGGTTTCAAGAAACACAGAGGCCAAGAATTAGCATGTGGACTTCAGGCTCTAATAGTGATGAATCCAATATTTAAAATTTCCAAATTTACAGAAATTTTCAATTTTTAAAAATAATAAGGTAATAATTTGATGAAAGAATTGCTAACAATCAGAAAAAAAAATTTAATTACTATACTTTTAACAACTTTTTAAGTGTTTGTGATAATTTGCAGAGACAAAAATTTATGCAGAACCAAGCCAAATGACAGCAATCACAAAAATTTTAATTATATTATGCTTTTAGTGACTTTTTGCAAATGATTGCAGAAAATTTCAAAGATTAAAAAAGAAGAGTAGAGTTTTTCAAGTGTAGCCACGGTGTTTTGTGAGATTGATTTCTACTATTAATTTCAAAAGCTATTAACCAGATTGCAGCATTTATATATTTCTTCAATGGCATCCAATTAAGTTTTCATACTAGGAATACTACCACCCATTACAAATATAAGAGAATAGAAGAGGATATAGGGTAGTATGAATAGACTTACTCAGCATTGAACTGAATTAGGTTTTGGAAATGACCAATTATGAAGTAAATTAGGTACACATAATGCAAATGGTAAGAGAGAAAACCTGAAGTGCCTGGGCATCAGTTGTCATCAACTTAATTATTTTTCCAGATGCAAACTTCTTGCCATCTTTCTGAGTTAGTCTTCAAAATCTAAGCAATGTGGCGGTTTCCTTCTAAAGGTAAAAACCATATATAGATATATTAGAACCATCAACACCTTCAGTGCTGCCTGAAATTTTAAATTTAATTTAACTTGCACTAGTAGGACTGGGGATCACATAATTTCATGGTCCCTTGTAGAACTGACCCCCCAACCCAAACACGAAATGAAAATTCGGCAAGACCTTCACCCACCCAATTTCTCATTCTTATGCAACTAAGCTCCATTTTCCACAATAAATCCACCCTCATAAACAGAGCAATTATGACCCAGTGCAAATCAATAAAATCTACTGTCAAGTTTTAGATAGCTGTAAGTAAAAGAATTGATCCATGAACTCTTACAGTATCAAAATGTTGATCGAAATAATAAGTATGTGGACATAAAGAAGTCTCTATGAATTCAATATTCCAAACTTACCAATGTCTAGAAAAATTCAATTTTGAAAATTTTGCAAAAAAAAAAAAGGCTAGCAAACAAAAATTTAATAACAGCAAGACAATAATTGGTAACAATCAGAAAAGAGTTAATTACACTATGCTTTTAGCAAAAATTTAATTATTTTGGTAATTTGCAGAAACAAAAATTTGAATAGCAGCGAGCCAATTGGTAGCCATCACAAAATTTCTAATTAAACTCTTGTTTTAAAAGCTTTTCTCAAACGATTGCAAATAGTTTCATAATTTGAAAAAAGAAAAAAGAAAAAAAAGAATTGGATTTATTAAGTCTAACTAGAAGGGTTAGTGAGATTAACTTGTACTATTTATTTGAAGAACCATTAACCCAAATTGTAGTATTTATATATTTTCTTAATCGTGTCCAATTAAGTATTTATACCAAGAATACTAGAGAATAAAAGAAGGGGAAATAGTAGGGTAGTATAAGTAGACTTACAGATCATTTATTTTAACGAGTGGAATGTGGCTAATCTTGATCCGCTCATTGTCTTCATATCTGGGGCAATCATAAATGATCAGCGTTTTCAATTGGGTGAGGCTTCGCATGACTTCCTCGGTAGGTAGATGCACCAAGTTATAACAACTCACAATATACAATTGTTGAAGATAGGAAAGATTGCCCAACCACTCTGGCAAAGATTGATCAATAATTTCATGAAATCTCTCAATCCATAGAATTTTAAGGGCAGTGAAGTATTGAATTTGGTTCAAGATCGGAAGAGATTGGTGAGTTCCCCACCATATTAGCTTTAGCTTTTGGAGGGAGGGGTAATAGTCTTGAATGGAGGAAGTAGAAGGTATTATGGATGAGACACCTGGCAATGACCTCATTTCATAACATTCCCGTACTACCAACTTCTGAAGGGAAACGCAGGTGTGCAGTGAGTTTGGCAAATCTCTCAGTTTCTCACATTTAATTAAGGTCAACTCCTCAAGGCAAGGAAACACAAACAACACCTCATCTGCGGTTGTCAACTCCTTTGCATCCTTCCACTCTTCTAGGGTTACCATCCCCTCCAATTTGAGTATTCTCAATGCCGGAAATAATGTAGTAGTATTTCTGTAACTCCCATCACGGTAAAACTCACTTCCTATACTTCTTACCTTCCCCATTCCTATTATTTCAAGAACCCTAAGACAGGGTAATTGCCCCAGAGTGGGAACTTCTTCACATTTCCTACAATGTCTCAAATTGATCTCAATCAAATTGTGATATAGCGAAGACAAACCGACAATCCATGATGGGAATTTCTTTCCTCCATAATCATTGATTGTTAAGCTTTTCAAATTTGGGTGAGGCTGGAGGCCTTCCAACACCTTTTCATCTTTATCATACCTGTCCAATTCTCTACGAAAATGACTCCAAAATAATCTCAACTTGAATATTTCCTTTTCTTTTAATTTTGCACTTTTGGCTTCTTCCTCATTTTCCACATACTCTAGCCTGTAAATGGCTATTTCTCCTCTAAGATTCTTCAAACATCCCAATTCTTTAATTCGATAACCTTCATTTGGACCCACACTAAAAATATTCAATGTTTGAAGGCAAGTCAACCGCCCCATATTTTTAGGCGTGTTTATAATATGATCCCGGATATGATTAATATGAATATGTCTTAAGTTAATCAAATTGCTTAGGTCTTCCGGGAGCACATCGCCTTCAATTGTTAAAGTTTGCAAGTTGTATAGTTTGGTGATGGAGTTTGGTAATTCTTCAATGTAGGAGGAGTCTGAGATGTGAAGAAGCCTCAAATGTATTAATTGCTCAATTGAATCTGGCAACTCTATTATACTATTCCCGAATAATTTTAAAATGCGTAAGCATCTAAAATTTGATAACATGATGTCAAAGTTGAAATTTTCTGAAATTAATGTGCGCAATTTTGTAAAATCAACTCCACTATATGAAATTTCTAGTGTTGTTTCGCCATTTAGTGGGGCAAATAAATGTTGTATGCTACTACCATCATCCACGGAATCTTCCTCCAAGATTAGAGTTTCAAATTTTGAAATTAAGAGTGCAAAGTCATGCACCAAATCATGCATTTTGCAGCTAATAATATTACCATAGGCATCCTTTCTAGCATCTTGGAAAAAGGAAGTGGCCAACAAAATATTGAAATACATGTTACCAATATCTTCCATCTCCATTTTAGCTTCTTTAGCTAGTAGAAACCCTTCAGCCATCCAAAACTGAATTACTTCATCCTTTTTCATGTCATAATCTTTAGGGAATATTGCACAATATGCAAAACATCGTTTTAAAGATGGTGTTGGAAGATGATCAAAACATAACTTAAGCACAAGAAAGATGTCACTATTATCTCCATCCAACAAATCCCAAATTTTATTTTTTTGAATCTCTAGCCATTTGTTTTTATCAAATTGAAAGCTCATTGTTCCCCCTAAAACTCTTGCAGCCAATGGAACCCCTCCACATCTTTTAGCAATTTCCCTGCCAATAACCTCCAAATCTTTTAATGGAATTCTTCCATCTATGAATGTTCTTTTTTTCATTATAGACCAACAATCATCTTTTGATAACTTCTCTAAGTGATGTGGGGGATGTATCTTCATGATTTGCTCCACATTATCACTACGGGTTGTAATAACAATATTATTTCCTGTATTGGAAGAAAACTCAAATAAGTAACCCTTTAAAGTTTCCCATTTCTTAGGATCTTCATTCTGCACATCATCAAGTATGAGAAGATATTTTTTTCCCCACAAAATTTGTGCACATATTTCGCGTACTTCATCATAATTTAAATCACTCAAGTCTTCTTCTCCATAAGATTTAAATCCAAGAGATTTAAGAATTTCTCTTAAAATCCCTTCAACATCAAAATTTTTACCGACATTTACCCATGCTAGTACATCAAAATGTTCCTTTATCAAATCATCGTTATACACATGTTTTGCTAAAGTTGTCTTTCCAATACCTGCCACACCCACTATAGGCAGAACAGAGATAACATGTTGATTGCTTGAACTAATAAGTAAGTTTACTATTTTTTTGATATCTTGTTTTCTTCCTACAACTTCTGAATCATTGAGGAGGAGGGAGTCTATATTCATGTCCAAGCTAACTTTGGGGATTGAATTCGCCAACTCCATTCTAAGACTAGAGTCAGCTACATCATTCAAAATTTTATCCAACAATTGTTTGATGGTCTTAACTTTATCAAGATTGCATAATGATAAGTTACATACCTTATCCATCATTTGATTTTGAATCTGTAGCTTTTGCAAAAAACTCTCATAGCAAAATTTGTCTAGCACATTATCGGCATCATAAGCTACATCTCTAAGGTTCATTAACCATATCCACATAGACTCATCACTTGATTGCCTCTTTTGAGCATCACCTAACACAAATTTAATCTTGAATAATGTTTCAAGAAGATTAATCAACTCCGCCTTGAAACTCAACTCAAAATCGATATGCTCAGTGGCAAGTGAAGACACATTGGCTATTAGTCTGTCCACAACATCATTGAGGATAATTTCAGCCCTATATTCTTCCTCACCCTACAAAGAGAAAATTGTATTAAAATATTTGCAAATGGTTAAAACGTAGAGCAATGTTTATTTCACATCTGTTGTAGCACACACAACCGTTAGAAATAAATAACCATGTATAGATTTGGGACTAGAAAATCACCTGTGTGACAATTTTAATCATCTTAGTTTTTGATTTTGAAGTTGAGGTTGGTACACTTTTAAGTTTTTTGTTGGCCCCTTGAGTTACTTGAGCTTCTCTTTTTTTTTGAGTTGCTTGAGCTTTTTCTTGAACATCTTGAGGCACGGCATTACATGCCTTAATGTCATGACCTGGAACTCCAGCCAAGTGTGCTTTAATCCTTGATGCACCCCCAGGAAAATCTTGTTGACAATAATTACATTTGAAACGGCCATTTTCATTCTTAGCATGATCCCAAAATTGATCTCTCTGTCTACCCATATTTCTTTTTCCTTGCAATAAATAAATAACACAATATCAAAATCAGATATAAATTAATTCAGATAAAAATTAGTGATATAATATAGTAATCCTATTTGCAAACTCTGTATCAAGTATCAGTTCTCAACAATTCTGTATCACAGGCTACAGAATTGGACCTAATATATTAATCCTAGAAGAGGGAGTTCCTTCTATTCAGCAGCTTCTCCGAAATGGTCTATCCTCTTGATATCAAACTAAATTTATCCTTATACTTTTTAAGTCTGTCTCATGTTCGATCATGTTAACAACTAGTATAGCCCTCCTCAGTCTTTGTTAGTTGAGGAGATAGAATTAGATGGAAGGGGTTATGTTGCCTTTCGTTGTGTTAATCAAAATATTAATTCAGCCAAGAAATAAAATAGAAAAGCGAATAAGAAAAGAAAAAATAAATAACAATACAGATTTCTAGAAACTATTTTCTGAAAAGTCCTTAGTTTTGTGCTTCCTCTCTCATTAAGTCGTAATTTATATTTCTTATTAATTCACAATTTTTTCCTCCAAATTTATATTTGTTATCAATTTGATCTTTATAGTTTAAATTTAGCCAAATTTCGATCTTCTTGTTTAAGAGTTAGTTCAATTTGGTCGTTAGTACTTAGTACTGACACTGTCACTATTATATGTTAAACAACATTGCAAATGTTTAAAGCCTAAATAAATCAATCTCAAACTCAGAGCAAGTGGTACTCAACGTCAGAACTGATTTTTTATTTTTTATTTTGCTCCAGTTTAAGAAAAAATAAAAGCATTAAAGAAATCTCATTTTGTTAGTTTTCTTTTTGTTCCAAGTTTTTAATTTTTTTTTATTGCAAACATAACAAAATTAAGTCCTTGATTTTATTCTTTGTTTCCCAACTTGTAATTACTTTTATTTATTTTTAAATTTTTATTTCTTGTTAACACATATTTGGATTAAGAAAAAACCCATAATTTTTAAATTAATATAATTAAAATATATTTATAAAAGATAAAAATAATTTTATTATATTTGTTTAAAAATATTTATAAGAAAAAAGAAAGAGAGTTCACATCATATAAAATGTTAAAACCAATTTATCAATATAATATTCACTTAGTGATACGATATACAACTCAGATCTATATCAGTTTCAATTCTCAACAATTGTTAGTATTCCTTCCTTCAATGTTATAGTGACTATTGAGCTTGTATAGCTTTTTGGTTTGAATAAGGTAGGAATCTAGTCATCACCTCCCTCCCTTATTAGCACAATGTGTGCTTTTTGAGGAGACAGAAGATGGAGGAGGTTCTTCCCTTTCGTTGTGTTAATTAAACTATTTATTCAGCCAAGAAAACAAAACAAAACGAAAACGAAAAAAAACAACAATACAGCATGAGAGACATGTTAGAGTGCACTTACTTCAGTATTAGCTCGCAAGCAAATAGGTAGATTAGATATGCAGTCAATGGACGCCAGGAAGAGCAAGAGAGAGAGAGAGCGAAAAGACTGGAGAGAGAGAAGAGAAGAGAAGAGGAGTGGTCTAGCAATTTAGGCTGGGTTTGGATCCAGCTTTTGCGTTTGCGTTTACGTTTCTTCACCTTTTTTTTTTTTTTTTTTTCCTGCTGCTGCGCACTCAATTAGGGGATAACGGCTACTGTTCATATAAACAGTAGCCGACAATCGTTGACTTTTCAATTTTTTTATCAGTTTTGTGGTCACGTGAACAGTGCACGGGACCCACAAATCTCACTTTTGAGTAATTTTTTCATTAAAATTGGGTCCCACATTACTATTTACATATTTAAAAATTATTTTGCTACAGTGTTTTCAGTTTTCAGTTTCAACAAAATAAGTTCTATCCAAATAGACCCTTAAATTACCTTTTTACTCTTCTACTCTTACATATTTTAGGGTCCATATATTTTAACGTTCGTTTGATAGAGGAGTTTGAGGAATATTATTTAGATTTTTTTGAAATATGTGTTGGTAAAACATTGTGTAAAAAAATATGTAATGTTATTTAAAAACTAAAAACAATAATTTAAACTTGTTTACCAAACAGATCCGGGTCATTATTTGTTTTAAACGGTCATATTTTCATAATCCTCTCTCTAACCGGCTATATTTAAAAAAAAATTCATTTAATGTATTTCTTTCCAACGGTCAAATCTTCGTGTGAAAAGGGAAGTTTCGAGTGCCGATCCAAGAATTTTAAAATTTCAACCAACCACTACTGGCCGAAAGGAAGGAAAGGCACAATTATCAGACCAAGTAGGACCCAGCAGTCATAGAATACAGGTTTTTTAAAAACTTTATTCAGAAAACATGAGAAAAACAACAGGTCCTTAGATCTGTGCTTCTATTTTTTATTTCTTATTGACTCACAATTTAAATTTGTTATCATTTTTAAATATTTGCCAGAAAATATTTTATGTCGAGGTGTAAATGTTAAACAACATCACAAAATAATTTTTTATTTTGTTCCAGTTTAAAAAAAAAAAAATTGGAGTTCAACTTAAATTTAAAAAATTTGGAGTTCAAATGATTTTTTAAATTAAAAAATTTCTACCTTATGGTTTGGATTTGTTCAATATATGATCCTTTTTTTTTGAGAATTTCAATATATGATCCTTGAATAAAGATTTGGAGTTCAACTTCCAATTTAAATTACTTGAATAAAGTAGACTTGATTTTTTTTTTTATTGTTTAATATATGGATTTGAAATTATTAATGATTAATTAAAATATTTATTTAGCCAAGGAAAAAAAAAGCGACAGCATGGTTTAGATTGAACAAGGTTGATATATTCAAGAACCAAGAGTAAGTTTAGATTCGAGGTTTTCTAATTTTAGTTATAAGAAAAAACATGACTTGGATAAAGCTCTAAAAAGGTCTGTATGTATATCACTATATGACTACATCTACATGTCATGAAACCAGTCGCAAAAGAGATAAGTCTGTAAGTAAATAAACCAAGTCAAACCAAAAAATAAAAAAAGTTAATCAGAAAAAAAATACAAAAAAAAAACCACAAAATTGTTCCATATTTTTCTTCAAAAAAAAAAAAAAGTTCCATATTTTAAAGGTATACCACATATGGTGATATTTGCAATTTACCCAAAAAAATAAAGATTTGGTATTTGGAGTTCAAACTTCTTGTTTAAATAACTTAAATATAGTGGACTTGATTTTTTTCCTATTTAATATATGGAATGAAATGATTAATGATTAATTAAACTAGGGAAAATTACAGTAAATTGAGCGTAAACTCCATGGGATTCAATTTTGGATAATAAAACTAACTCAAAAAATAAAAAAATTAAAACAATTTATCAAATATTATATTCACTGGATGATATGATTGTGCATAGTTATTATAATAGCCTAGTCTCCGCATCAGTTCTCAAGAACCTCAACAATTGTTACTATTCTTCATTCCTTCGTGTTGTAATGACTAGATTTGAGAATGTATAATCAAATAAAAAATAAAAGGTTGCTCTTTTGGTTGTTTCACAGGCTAGCTAGAGAATTGGATCTAACGGATTAATCCTAGATGATCATGCTTTAGACGTTATAGCTCCATATTCTGTCTATCTTCTAGATATTGTTAGACATCAAATTCATTAACTTTTTCATCTTATTTTAATTGTTGTGTTAATAAACTATCAATTTATCCAAGAAATATAAAATCAATAGAATGAAGTTAAAGACTTTGTAGCTGAATTGACACCTCCTCATGTATAACTTAGGGGTCTAGGGGAAAAGTATTCGAGATATGGGATCAGCAGCATGTTGTAATTATTTTTCAAAAAAAATGTTATTAGATAAAAAAGTAATATAAAAAAATATTATTAGATAAAAAAATAATATCAATAATGCGTTTAAATTAAAACAAATAACAGTTTGTCAATTAAAATTTATTATAAAAATATTATAGACGTAATATTTTTCTATTGTAAATTTGTATAACCATTATGATACTTTGTAGTTAAAAGTAAACAAAATGGTTTTTTTAACCCTTAATGCTCATACAACATTTGATTTAGGTGCCTCAATTTATTGTCTGACAGTGATAGGTAGGAAAGAAATTGAAGATGCAATACAATTCTGATGGCTGGACTAGCATTGATTCATTAAAATGAATCAAACAACCGTGAAATTTACGTGTATACCATTCTTAATGTGTGGCTGCATTGAAGTGAAGATGTGTTTCCTTGTGGTCCACTCCTTTTAATTGGCCCTTCTTTCATGAAATCCACACATTTGTGAAGTACGTACGATTCTTAATTGAATCTTGAAAGCCTGAAATCGTAGTGGAAAGAAGTTTCAAAGACTATTAATAAAAAGCTGTCTAAAGTGGTTGTATTGGTACATGCATTTGGAAATGCATGAAGTTCTGTTAGGGCATCCATAGTAGATGTTGTAAAAATTATGTCATTTTATCACATTAAATGTCTACTTTATTATTTTATCATATCATTTTACAACATCCCATTTATTAGATGTTTTATAATTCAATTCTATACATTAAAATAATATTTACTACATATTAAAATAATATTTACTATTCATCAACACAATCAACAGCAACTATCACATCTTCCACAACTCAAAGCAAACCCAAGCAAATCCAGCCAAATTCCACTGCAAACAACCATAACCCCAACCCAAACAACCCAGCCAAATCCCAACTAAATCCTTCATGACCCAAACAAATCCTAGCCAAACCCCAACCCAAATAAATCCAGCCAAACCCCAGCCAAATCCTCCGCCACCCATCAACTGCCTCAACCAATCACCGACTTGAAACCCCAACCCAACCAACCCATCAACAAACAAACTTAAGTAACCACCAGACCAAAACCCACAACGCTGCCGCAACCAATCTCGACCCACAATGCCGCTGACCCAAAACCTTGACCCACAACCCATAGCCCACCAACATCAAATCGGAAGCCCCACCACCACCACCACCACCTCAACCACAAACCCCGACAGACCCACCGCCTCCACACCCACTTCCAAACCCAAAACCTTCATAACCCAGACTCCAAACCCACTATCTTCATCACCGTCATCGTCATCGCCGACCCACACAACAGACCCACACCGACATCGTCGACCCATAGCCTAGCCCATCCGAACCCACCCACCTCCATCGGAACTGAACCCATCAAACCACAGCCAAAAAAAAAAAAAAAAAAACCATTGTTAGAGAGAGATCGACGTCAGCGTGGAAGTGATCGTCAGCGTGGGCGTTGGCGTGGGTGTGGAAGAGCAGTGAGGATTAGGGTGAGAGAGAGAGGAGAGGATTGGGGTGAGAGAGGTGAGATTGACAGAGAGATGAGAGAGAAAGAGGAATAAACAAAGAATATATCATATGCCACACGCGTTCCGTACCATGGCAAATTAGTGACTGTACTGTAACATGTTGCAAAAAATATAAGATATGGCACATCTGATAAATGGGTTAAATGGTGTTTGGTGTGGGATATGTGTCAAATATTTAGCATTTGGCACATATCCCACATCTGCTGTGTGTGCTCTTAGGCATATTTTTTATTTAGTTTTTTACCTTAACAAAGATTATGTTTACGTTGTATCAAAAAAAAGATTATGTTTACGTCAAAATATTATTTTGTTCATGGGTTAAATATATATATATATATATATATTAATAATTTATAGGTGTGTACTAATTATATAATATATATATATATATATAAATAGTTTATTTGGTTTATGTTTTATAAATAAGAAAGCAAAAATTTCAAGTGGGAGACTATGTTGTTCTATTACGTGGCATATTTACATTATATAATAAACATCAATAATATAGAATGGATTAAAATGCTTTTATCATTATTTAAACTAGTTTGCAACCTCATATATATGCGTGGCTATACTTAAAAGATAGACATTAAGATGCATAGTATAATTCTTACATATATAATTTAAATATTATTGATACCCATTCTTATATATATTTTTAACTCTTTAAAAAGTCTTGTTTGAATATTATTAGGTAGAAAATGTAAATTTTCCATTGTTTTTATTTTTATTTTTATTTTTATTTTTTTATGTTCATTAATTCTAGACTCTTAGGTTTACGGACGCAATAACTTATTTGGATGAATATTTATGATATTGTTCCACATTTTACTTAAAAATTAAGAAATAAAACTCTCTCTAAAAATAAATAATTTAAGAACCTATTGTGCATAGGCATGTGAAATGAAAGAAACCCATCATGCATATCTAAAGTGGTTCAGAACTTCTCTTTGCAAAGTGGCATTATGGGCAACATTTGCCACTTTTGAATTCAAAGAAAGAGTAGGTTTTTTGGTGGAGTAATGAAGACAAATGAATAGATTGTTAGAATCATTAAGACCTAGTTCTAAAATCTAATTGAAGTGATGGGTGATTGTAAAGTGATTATTTGGTAGGTTTCAATTTGCATAGTCTAAATGGTTGCCCGTTAAGGTTCAGTTATTGATACAGCAGTTGGGAGTCAAAAATGATTTAATAATAATTAAATTGTATCAATCTAATGTTATCTAGTTAGATAGCATTTAATTAGCCAAGAGCATTGCAACTCAAATGGTTGGCATCTCTTGGTGTGTCCATAATATCCAAGGTTCAAATCCTCCCTCCCCATTATAATTATTGAAAAAAAAAATTAGATAGCATTTACATTTTCAATCTACTTTGTATAGAGTTAGGTTGTTTGAATTGATGAAGTGATAATTGCTATTTGCCCTATTTTGGGAATAGCATCTCAGGTTGTAACATTTGATTTGAGCTAATTTTGAATTATCGAAGAAGAATAAGTGTGAATCAAATATTTGAATCACTTTTACATGAACCAATATCAAAATAATGAAAGTGAACTCAATTTGTTCGTCTTATTATTTCAAAAACCACAAACAATAATGCATTGGGCTCATTTGCTAGGTTTTGCATTGCTCTTGCTAAAGACATTATTTGTTACTTCTTTTTTTTAGTCCCTTTTCGCTTTTGAATGTATGCTGCTGTAGTTTACTAGTGATCTTTGAGCTTTTCTAATGCCATCATTAGAACCAACATGTCATGCCACCAATGATCAAATTTTCTCTTACATAAAACAGGAACAATATATTCATATCTAAATCAAAAAATAAAAATAACCATACCAAATTACATAAAATAGGCATGAAGAACGAAGAAACAACTAGTCATAGGATGTCATTGAAACTCACCAGAGATGAGAATGAAAGGGCACGTTCTCTCTCTCTCTAGAAGAGTTTTGTTATCTCTCTCTCTCTAGTCTCTACTCTATTGTCCTCTTAAAACTAAATTTACGTTCACCAAATTATTAGAGCATTCACATCATTGGTGTTAAAAACTTAGCTTTTAGCATCTATAAAAAACTACTTTATCTATTTTAACTCACCATTTCACAATTCACCCTACATCAATGCTCTTATTTTTCACGACATAGCTGAACACTATTAATTTATTTTCTTCTAAAAAAAACTATTCATTTATTTATTATTCTCTCTCTCTCTTCTCCCTCTTTCCCTAAGCCGTGCCCCTCTCTTTCTATCAAATTCTTCTTCTCCTAACCAAGCACGGCAACCATGGCTGGAGCTCTCCAAACTCTCTGCTCTTCTATGGCTGAACCCAACCAAGCCTCCACAGCTCCACCACCATTTCACGCCACCAAACCCATATGAACACACACCACACCAAGAACCCTACTACAACCAACGCATACCTATATGAACACACACCACACCAAGCAAGTGACATGGGTTTTGCTTCTCAAAGCCAACTGTGTTGTTGGTTGTGTTGCTTGGCTAGCCACTATGCTTTCAGCATTGCTTAGAGCTATCAAGAAGAGGATGATCCATAGGCAAGGAGTAACATTGGCAAGTGAGAAGGCTTGGGAGAGAGGGGAGAGAAATACACTTAGTAATTATATCGTCATTACTAGCAATAAAGCAATAGTATATTCTAATCTATATTCTCTTTTAATACGAAAATAAATGTGAGAAGCTAGTTTCTTGATGGGATGAAGCTTGTGATCTATGGGGAGTTAGATATTGTTGATCTAAACCGAAACCACCTTGAATACAAATTAAGAGTAGCTAACAGCGAGGAAGAAAAAAAAATAGAAAAGGGAGAGAGAGGGCTTGGCGGTGAGGAAGAAAGAAAATAGAAAAGGGAGAGAGAAGAAAGAAAGAAAAGTGAAAGAAAGAGAGTAAAAAATTATTATTTATATAGCATTTGTGATATGGTAGTACTGTCATAGATGGCAGTTCACTATAACACATTTGCAAAAAAAAAAATTAGAAAGAGCAGCATCAATGCAGCCTTGGAATAAGTTGTTAAAAATAGCAACATCGCACCACCATCACTGCCACTGTGAATACTCTTATCACGGTTAAAGTTAAAGTTAAAGCAACGATTTCCTATGGCCCATGGACCATAACTGAAAAGGACTTCAAAGTTTTTATTTTGACAAAAATACTTTGAGTTTGGTTTAGCCTTTTGTAATTGAGTTTTTTGATAAAAAGTGGTGTTTTTTTTAAAGTAGGGTTTGAAATTATGTTTTTATTTCTTTTTATGTAGAGCGATTGGCAATAACTATTAAAAGTGTTTTTTAAAAAAGTGAAATGTTTGGCTAGCATTTGTAAAATTGTGGTTTGAAGGAAACTCCACTACCTTTAGAGAGTTAACAAGACAGTTTATATGATCATCTCAGGGGGATGGAAAAAATTTATTATCTTGTGGGTATGGTTACAGAGTAGTATGATGTTGTTGCAACTTGCAAGTAGTCTTTAAGGCAAAAGTTTCAAGTGTATTGAAAGTAAAAAAGCTATCTCTGGAAGCCACATAGGTCTAATTCTCTGGTTTCTATAGAGCAAACTGATCATTATGAAAATTTGTGTGCTTTCTACAGAAGTTGCATAAGAAGTCCAGACCATTTATTTTTTAAATGCAATTTGTCAATAAGATTATCGAGGGAAGTTTTGAAGAGATACCTAATAGACTCTCCTGACTCGACTACGTTGGTTCTCAGTTCGCAATGTTCACCGAGATGCTAATTCAGTGGCTCATGGTTTGGCCCGTTATGCTAAACATATATTTTCTGATGTATTTTGGTTAGAGGACTCTCCTCCTACTATTGAGGCTTTGTATTCTGATTTGGCTAATTTGCCTTTATAAATGATAATTTGATCTGTTTTGGGAGAAAAAGGGGGGGGGGGGGGGGGGGTGGCTGGGTTAGAAAGTTGAAAAAGTGAGCAACTTCAAATTTCAACATTTTGATGTAAAAAAAAAAAAAAAAAAAAAAGTGAGAATACAGTTCAATGTAGGACAATATAAAATCAAGAAACTTAAAAAAGAAAGAGATTAACGAATTAGATTACAAGTAACTGATCATTATGATAATTTAGGGTAGGTAATTTTAAACCTGAAAAGGAAAGCTAAAAAACAACAAGAACATTCAACTCGGTTAACTTGGCCACGAAATAAAAAACTAGAAAATGAATTTTAAGATGAAAAGAAAAAAAAATTGCAATAACCATAGAAGTTAAGAGGATACCATATGCATTAAATGGACCGAAGAGGGCCAAAATGGATTGAAGTGGTTTGAATCTATCGAAGTGGACACAAATAGATTGAATTGGACCAAATGGACAGAATAGGTTTCGAATGGGAAAAAGGTGGACCAAATTGGACCGAATAAGAATGAATACATAGATTAGGACCAAAGTGGACATAATGGACTGAATGGGAACAAATAAGACTGAATATGACCAAATTGGATTGAAGTGGACTAAATAGGACCAATGTCAACTGAATGAGACCGAAGTAGACAGAATGGACCGAATAGGACCAAAGTGAACCAAATAAGAACGAATGGACAGATTAGAACCAAAGTGGACATAATGGACTGAATAGGAGCAAATAGGAACAAAGTGGGTCGAATAGGACCAATGTTGATTGAATAGGACGGAAGTGGATAGAATGGACCGAATAGGACCAAAGTAGACCAAATGACCTGAATAGGACTGAAGTGGACATAATGGACCGATAGGACCAATGTTGACTGAATAGGATTCAGTGGAAAAAATAGAATCAATGTGGACCAAATTATACCAAATAGAACCAAAGTGGATCGAATAGGACAAAATGGATTGTATAGGATTGAAGTGGACCGAACAGAACCAACATGGACTGAATAGGACTTTTAACTATTAATAATATTTATTGCATTTTGAGTGCTCATATTTCTAATTTCTAATGTCTATTTTGTTTTTATTTTTAACTCAAAACTAAAGAGTTTAGCCCAAATATAATAAAATTTCATGCTTTTCAACCCAAAAATTAAGGGAAAAAAATAATTTTTGAGCTAAACTTGAAAAGGTAACCTACAAAAGATTGAAGGCCCAATTAGTCCAAAGGTAACCGAAGTTAACTAAGTAGACGAAATTGGACCAAATGGGACCGAAGTAGACCTAATAGAACCGAATAAAAATTGTTTAATTTTTAGGGAGAACACTTTATTTCCAACAAATTATACATTATATTATAATTATAAAATAATTATTTATTCTCATGCATCGTGTGAGTCTACGACTAGTTTAAAATAAAACTTGAATTTGAAGGGCCGGTGAAAATTGTAGATGAGTTGAAATGGGGGAACATATAAAAAAAAAAACATCAAAATGGCTACACATTGACACAACCAAAATAAAGGACCTATAGGTTGATAGCTACCCATACATGTGTCTGTCTGCATCTATACTTCCGCACATGTATGTTTATGATTGTGTATATTTGCACGTAACAAATACATAGAAATGATCCTATTAAATAATTTAAAAGACGCAAAATAAAGGTAATGCAAATAACAAAAATGGCTAAAACACAAAATTTTCACCAAAAACCTCATCCATGGTATATCAGAACCACCTAAAGACAGCCTCCTTTAATCTTGGTACAACATTATTATCTTTCTGCTGTTTTGGATCATTTCAGCTTTCCCAGAAAATATTTATTGGATTTCAATAGTTGTTACTAGTTACACCAGGAGTTTATTTATTGAAGAAAAGAAAATTACAATCTTGTTATTTTCTATAGTACCATACAGCACCAAGACTGAGGCAGTGACCAAATCAGATTCCCCTATACGAAGTACATTAACAGAAAAACATCAAGTGCTCGACCCTTGTTATGTGGGAGCAATTTGACTAGAGCGGGAGCATCGCAGTGACTGCAACCTTCACCAAACCTGGTTCATTGCATAGAAAAGTACAAATGAGTCAGTCGGAGCACAATAGCTTTGTCTCCCTTTTTCTTTTTTTCTTTTTAATGACTCTTAACCATTTTTTTCTATACAAAAATTTCAGGAATACTGGGAAACACTCTTTAACTCTACACTGTTTTATAAAAAACCAACTCATTTCAGCCTATGTGGTCTGCAAAGGAAGTAAGGAACCAAAAATCAAGCAGTTGCATCTGCTGATTTTAGGTTTCCAAAAGTCCTATCTCTTCTGTTTGTTATGTAATATTGTTAGTCCCTTAATGATGCCACATGTCTGGACTCTAACCACACCCTGTGTAAGTCATACGTGAAGGATCAATAGCTGCAAGCATGGTTGCTGGATAATGAAGATAAACTCCATCATCAAGACAAAAACTAGCATCAGTAAATTATACAATTACCTATCAACTCTTTTAATAATAAACCAACCTTTTATGTTGTATGCTGTATGCATCGTGGTGATATGAGAAATAAACGTCTAAGATTTTGCTCAAGTACTGAGCAAATTTTCCATCTGACCTTGACAACTTCTCTCTATCAGCATCTATAATGTATCAAAATTGATGAATCAAGTTGAAAGCAAATCCAAATAACCAAAAAAAAAAAAAGATCAAAGTGCAAGAGGAAAACAAATATAATCAAATTACAATTTTGAAGTTTTCATTTCATATTCTGATTTGAAACTCTACGTATTTCCCAAGGCTTGCACTCAAAAAGGAAAGCAAATACAACGTCACTGTCATTGCAGTGACTCTAGAGAGGCACTATGAAGAAATTGCAAGATTCAAACACAAAGTCTGATGCATTTGCAACTCTAGAAGCAAACAAATTTTGTCAAATTACTCCACGAAAATTTCCTACAATTAATATTTTTATACCTATTCTGTAATATCTCATGCAAGGACACAAATACTGCCTAGGGAAAATTTTCTCAAAGGAGAAAAAATTATAGAGGCCCCATTTGTACTAAATTCCACAAAAAAATTTTGATGAACAAAAAAATTTCATTAATCAAGATAATGTACAATGGTTACATGAGCAGCAAATACAGAAACATGCCTTGCATTCACCCAACAAAAATGACCCTACAGCCCAACCATAGAACTAAAAGTTGCAAAATAGCAACTAGCAAGCACAAGACCAGGTCCATCAAAGCATTTTGTAACTTGCTTGACCACTCTATAGAAAGTACTGAATTCTTCTTTCAATGGCTTAAGTGGCATGCAAAAAATGAGTGGTTGCAGACAAAATGATGCCCTTGGTGAGGTACTTTTACAAAAAACAAGCTACCACCAGCCTAACCATTTTCACAAACACCCTCACAGCTTTTCAAGGGTTATCGTTGCTTCTCGTCACAAGTTGCTCAACTTAGTCCCCAGGGTAGTACATTTTAATCAGAGAAAGGAAGCTTTCAATACAATTGTTGTGCTATAGTTCCACCACTATCTTTTAATTTTCTATGGAAATCATTAACAATTTAACACAAACTCAAAAAAGAGCTACAGCTTTAGCAAGAAATGACTTCTTTGGGAGTGATAAGCAGATTAATTTCTTCAATCACATCTGCACCAAATTCTCCCTTTCGGAAGAATACATGATGCGAGCATTCTCTCCAATAGGTTGGTCGCCTATCTTAGAGAAATACCATGCAAGGGTGATGTTGAAGCTGTAGCAAAAATCTGAAGGAGATAGAGAGTGATGTTAAAGGATTTTAGTGGGAAGGAGATGATGGAAGGACTCAAGGAGAGCAGCGAATGTGTTGTTGGTGGGTAATTAACTGTCATTGAACAAAATAGAGTCTTTGTGAAATATGAATGATTCTTAGATTCAGTCTTGCCAGATGAATTGCATCCGTTTTAAAACTGGAGATGATGGGAGAAATAATAACTGAAGAGGAGCCGGACCTGATGAATTGCATCCGTTTTTTTTACACAATTGCAGACTTCAATAAATATCAAATGACAGAAGATTTTATAGGATCTGAACAAGATATGGTCAAGCCTATCCATGTAACATGTGCAGGACCTGATTCACAAGTTCTGAAAATCAATTACTGCAGTGCATATGACAAAATTATATTTGCCCCTGCTCTAAACCAAAGGGGAAAATATATAATCTCTTCAACCAGAATTCAAAGGGAAAACCATACACTTCTGTAAAAGATAGAGAGGTTTATAGAAGTACGAAATATGAAATAACTTAAATATTATATGTACATTGCATAGAACATTTTGCATGACCCAAGAAATTTTAAAGGAAAAAAAAAAAAAAAAAACTTGTCCTCTTTTTCAAAGGTAGAACAATGTACAACTCTATGAGTGCAGAGCAGTGGCATGAAGGGATAGAAAATATTCAGGATTAAGACTGCCACCCTTCTCCTCTACTCATCTATGATGAAAAGGAACTGTGGAATTGACAAACACATATCATACACAAACTATAGACTTCCTAGCTAGTCCTACCTTTTTTTTTCTTCTTCATTTCAAAGAAGTATTGAGTAACATCCTGGATAGCCAACTTTGATGCAAGTTATTGAGTTGACAACCTAAGCCCTGTCTTCCAACTGACACAACCTCTATCTAAAGGACCACCTCCACTTCAAGAGCTTCAATGGATTGATCTTCTATCAAGCCTGAATTTCGGACCTACATTACAAGAATAAGGAATGATAACGTTAAGGTAATCTGTGTTTGCCTCAAATTGAGGGAATTAGATTAAACTAGGATCGATAATTGATCACCTAAATAAAATTGTCTAATACATCTATTCACTGTTACCTCAAAACAGCATAGACGAATTCTCTATGCAGTCCTTGAAATGTTTCTCTGGTTTGTTTTCCTCTTTGGTGTGTACCAGACCATGATGGAGAATTCTGGCCCGACTTTGGAATTTTTTTGAGTTGGGTTAAGGATGGAAGGAACCTAATAATCTGGGATAGGGACAATTGGGCTCAACCAAATCCAAATGAGAGGGCAGCTGCGGACTTAAAAAAGTTTTGTTGAAGCAAGAAGCATGCATTATGATAACACAAAGAATCCTTGTTCAGTTGCCTAGATCATGGCAGCCAAAAGTTTTAATGATCCTATTATAAGTTTATCTTTCAAATGAAAACAAAATGGTAACTCAAAATTCAAATGGAGGCATGGAGGGGTGACATAAGTGAAGGCAGTAAGACATTTAAAAAAAAAAATCTCTTGCATTTGGTTGAAAAATATTTCTTAAACCACATATGGAACATAACAGCCAATTAATTCAAAACAGAATTATTTCCTTTTTCCCTCTTTGTGCAAATTTAGTGGATATTTCAAATATATTAGCAAAGCACAATAACAAATATAAATAAAAAATTCAGCAATAATCCATAATCAAGACACCAAATTTTTATGTGGAAAACCCTCTAGTGAGAAGGGAAAAACTATGGGACCTAGTCCAGTAAAATCTTCCACTATAGAATATGGGTTTACAACAATCTCTCTAGGACAAATGCTATTAGCTATCGAGACAACAAAAACACGCCATTCTTGGAATACAACAAATATTAATAACACTAAGATACCAACAGTAAAAAGAAGAAAAGATCCCACCAACTAAACTTTAGCATCCGAGCAAGCGGAAAGGAATTTCAACACCAGTCACCAGTCAACAAGAAGCTCTCTTCATTAGGAGATTTCATCAAAATTGGGGCTGAAATGACCTTCCGATTTTGGCTTGAAAGTATCTGGTTTTGTAGAATTTTTTTTCTAAAATCTTCCTCTCACATACACAGCAACTTCAGTATTACAAAATTTTTAATGAAGGTAGCGCCACTGTAACAAGCATATCACAGCTGAATATTAATAAAGAATATGAAAACATAAGTGGATGTGATAATTCAAATGAAATCCTAAAATCTTACTTAATTTCTGAGAAATATTTGATATGCAAAAAGGAATCCAACCATCACAGAGGAACCACAATAAGATAGAGCTAAAATTTGAAGATACACAAAAGCTATGCAGCAAAATATGTTAAATAAATTTGAATTAATGGTTTGACATAAAACTCTTTGGATATCACTAACCCAAGAATAAGCAAAGTAGAGAACAAATCATGAATAGTTAGTCAACTTCAAGCAAAACAGCAAACAAAAGTTTTGAGAGAACATACCAATTTTAATTGATTTTGACCTTAGAACAAGATGTATCAAAGGTTTATCTTAATCAAAGGAACATGGAAATCTTAGACCCTTTTGTACCAATGAAAGATCACTGGTATTTGCTCATGCAATGAGCTAGTTACACCTTAAGCAGATACTGTAGCTTCTTGCAAATGTATAGCTCATGTATAAATGATAGGTTCTCCATTTACTGTAGAAGATGTTCTCACTGTTTGAGTCCGTGATTTTCAAATATGTTAATGTAGTGTGTTCAAGTAGATGAAGAGGAGACAAAAGATTAGGCCATCCACATATATAATACCCTATTTTTCACCATTGACATGTAATTGACTAGAGAGAAGGCCGGTTCTTTTACTTTTCCTTTTATATTACAAAAGAATTTCTCCCAAGTGAGAGATTTTAATTATGTTGTTGGTAAGAAACTCAAGTGTGATGAAGAGGTTGAAGATGCATCTGAGTATAAACAGTTTAGCCAATCAGAGGTGAATGCCCCTGGATTTCCCAACAATTGAATCTGGTAGGCGAGGTTAGTTGCCCGTATGTTTTATTGGCTAGAGACAAATCCTAAGTGCTCTTCTTTAGAAAGGTATCCTAAGTTTTAAAAGAGGAAAACATGTGGAAATTTGAGAGAAATTGCAACTTTAATAAACTTTTGTTGACTTGCAATTATAATAAATTGTTCCTACAACTGGAAACAATAGATATTGTCTCCAAAGCCAACACATGAGATGACAACAATATAATTATAAGGGAAGAAAAAATATGCTCAAAACAAGCTTGAGAAGATCCAAATAGAGGCCTTAATCTCCATGGCTCTTTCATCTCATGCAAAGAACGAGCTACTATTGACAAAAAGTTTAATTTGCAGTTAGCAGTACTAAAGCTTCAGGTCAAGAAGGACATAGTTGGTCATTAATTGTCTAATGTTTCAAAAAGTGTTACACCAAGTAGAACCTATGCGATCTTTTTGGTTATTATCATCAACAACCAAAGACATCCAACTCATTTACAAGAATTTACAACTTAACCATTTGTTATATATATATATATATATATTAAGAAACCAGTAGATTCATGCATTTATCCATCACCTTATGCTTAAGATATTGGGAACTATCCTCTAACCATTTGCCTGATTTAGAGAAACCACCAGAACGTCACCTATTGAGAAAGACAATAATGTAAAGGTTAAAGGAAAAAAAAAAAAAAACCCAAAATAGATGGAAAACCTCAATCAAAGCTAGTATTTTTAAATTTTCTAATAGAGAGGTGTGCAAATGATTTTTAGTTAAATACTTTTTGATGACAACCAACAAGACTAACTATAGGTGTCTACCTTATAATCCAATAAGTTGTTGCAGTCACCGACATTGAAGCTTCAAGGTAGGAAACCATAACGAACAACATTAAAATAATTTATGTCATCAATTACTTCTCAAGTTTGAAAATAGCATCAAAATAATTCATGACGTTAACAAACTATGATGGAGTTTAAAATTCGAGGTTCACTTAAACACACTGTCAAAGGCCATAGTCATATATTCAACATTTTCTCTCATATGGGTGAACATATTACTAGCCTTTAAAATTTGTAAAATAAAAAGCCTACTTATTAGCAGGGCTAGCCTAAGGCCTAGGCCACTTAAGCCATCGCCTAGGGCCTTCTACTAGAGAAAGGCCCCCAAATTTTGGGGCAATAATTAAAATCTTTTTTTGGAGATATAAGAAAATAAATTAGTTTTACATTTTTCTTTCTACTTTTAAGAAGTCCTAAAGAATTAAGTAATACTAGAGACAATACAACTTTAAATACATGAGTCTTACAAATATATGTGCCACTAATCATAAGAAATAATTCAAATAATAAAATGCAGGAAATATTATAAATTTTACTTCAAAATCTTTACAAATTAATGTGACAAGTAATATGATTTGTGGACGTCAATAACTTATTAAATGCGTTTTTTAATTATTTTTTGTGATTGGTTATACATCTTTGTAAACCTCATATTGTAAAATTTATAATATCTCTAACATCATTCATTTAATACTTGTTTATTATCTTCTTGAAGTGTTACTACATTCATTGCTATATCGTTTGTAAGTTTTTTTTGTAGTAAAATTCGTTATGGTTTTAGCATTTTTCCAAAAGCAAAAAAAAAAAAAAAAAAAGCATATTACAAAATAAAAAAGAATAGATTTTTGTTATAAAAAAATTATGATATTAAACACTAGTTAAATATTATTTAATTGATAGCATAAAAGCTCCATTTAAATATATCGCCTTAGGCCTCTAAATTTGTTGTGCCACCCTGCTTATTAGAGAATGGACGAGTCAAAACATTATAGATAAGTCAATGAAATGATAACAAGTAGAAGATAATTTTATACATAAAACTAATAAGAAAACAAAAACAAACTGAAGGCATTGAATGAAACAAATATTTGAAGGTCAACATACACTTTACAGCAAAATATATTGCACACTTGCACAACATAGAAATGCAAGTTTAAAACAAAATAAAAGTGATATCAAAATAAAATAAGTGAACAAGAAATATGGTAAGTGAAAAAATAAAAATAAAAACTAGTTTATTCCAAAGTGAAAAGTCATGAAAAAAGGACATTTGAGAGAAAATACCAATTCTAGATTATTTTGAGCTAGCTTAGAATAGGTACCAAAATTTTTTCTGGATATGGGAACAGGGTGAATCTTGGACCACTATTTGCTGAAGTACATGACCACTATTTTGGAAATGAAGGATAACCAAAACCTTAAAAGCATACGAACAACAAACTTAGTAAATAGCAAACGAAATTGAAAGTAAAAAAGAAAAGATTCTTAATAGGTTTGTTCAACAAAGAAATCAAATGAGAAGAAGATGAGACTGAAAGAACTCACAAAGTTCAATGAAACAATTGCATTGGAACCAAGTGCTACCTGTGGCTTAAAACATTGATGCAATGATATCAACACATGAACTAGATATATTAGAATATCAAGATGGAATATATGATAAGTAAAAAGTCAGAAAATTTCATAGGAAAAATGAGGGGGAAGAGTGGATAATTGGCGTGAATGATAAATATTTATTGGATTGAATTAGTACTTCATATATTAGAAGAGAAGAGAGGATTTGAGAAAACTTAGCAATCTTATAAATTTCCATTATCTTGGGACTAGATTAAAACTCCCTAAATTAATTAAATCTTTCCTTTGGCTGAACATGGTAGACATGTCATCCCTAGTGATTTAAATTGTTATTTAAATCACAAAACTCCCTATTTATTTTTAGTCCCTTATTTTGTCTATGCTCCACTGCCTGCTATCCCACCTTCCTATTGTGTTTCTCTTCTCATTAGGAATAAGATGATTTGATGGACCAGGCCCAGCCCATATCCTCTAAAAGAAGAGGTTTGAACCAAGCAAAGCATCCCATTGTCCCCTAATGGGAGTCGATGAAAGATAACCCATCGAACAATGTCAACCAAGGGCATCAAGCAAATGAAGGAATTGAGGAGAAACCCAAACCCATGAGAAGTATCTGAGGAACCACGAAAGGTAGCTCCTAAATTAGACAACTATTACCTCTATATTAATTAGGTGTTCCCACCTGACACAAGCTGCATTTAAATGGAGGGAAGAGACACCTAATGGGACATGAATCTTCTAACTCTCATCATAACACCCCATTACTAGGATTATAAATAAGCTAAGTTGAGTATTAAAAGTTCAAGCGCATTTATTTAATTTTATCTTGAGCTCATCACCAAACAAGATTACATGTTCAATCTTGGTTCGTTTACTTATCAAGCAAGCTCAAGATTGTTCATGAACTACCTGATTAACTTATTATTTCCTTACATATAGTAAAATCATGACTAAAACGTAATACCTCTTCACAAATCTATAAACTTTCTCTACAAATGAATTATTTATATTATGAATAAACAAATAATAATTTTATATCATATGAACCAATAATTTTAAATTGAAAGCTCGCATTTTACCCTCCAAACCTACCTTGTGATGGTTTTGCCCATCTCTCTCATCACTTTTGGTTTGACATTCACCCCCCCCCCCTCTCCTCTTCCATTAAGGATTTATATGATGCGGGTTTTGGTCATGGGAGTTTTGTGAGGGAAGGTGGTGGATTTTTTAAGCCCAATGCCTGCATTGCTAGTCCCAGTCTGTGGAAACAGAGCTCAATATCTTTTTCTTTTTTACTAGAAACAATCTTCAAGGACATTTTTTTTTCTTTGAATTCATGGGCTTACACTTACGTTTATAATGTCTGGCCCACTTGTTTGTCTTAATGTCTATGAATTCATGGACTTCACACGACATTTTTTTTTGGAACCAGCTCACTCTCTCGTTCATCCATATTTATTATTAAGATAACTAGTCGCCAACCCGTGCGATGCACGGGATTCTTTAAAAAGAAAAAAACAATATTGTAATTATCATTTGATGCACTAAATCAAAATGTCTCAAGACTCACTAATCAAATAATACAACTAAATGGAGAAGACCCAAGCATAACATAAAATCTTCACTAATTCAAATATTAAACATTCCCAATAAAAAATTATAAAGACAAATAAGAGATAAAGAAATCTTGTATATCATCTCCATAAAAATACATACAAGCCAAAAAGATTAATACCACTACCATAGGTCCATTGGCAATGAAGTTATTTTCATAGTTACATATATACTGTGAATAAATAAATAAACAAATTGCAATAATGATTGCAATCTTATTTTCATAATAAATAAATAGAATATAGTTACCAATGTCAAATTCTTTAGCTATGACTCAAAAAGAGTAGAGAAAGAACATAATACAACAAATCTACATTATATAGAAGAGTAGTTACCAATGTCAAATTCTTTAGCTATGACTCAAAAAGAGTAGAGAAAGAACATAATACAACAAATCTACATTATATAGAAGAGTACAACATAGAGTTTTATAAATCATCTTTGCTTGCTCACATTCCGAACCACATCTCTTGTGCTAAGATACCATAGATATTGCTTTTTCAAAATCACAAATAGACTTTGCCATTAAAGCCTTCTCCATGTCAAACCCTTTTGCTTTGCCTTAAAATAGTTCCTAGAAAACAGCTGCTTTACCCAAGTTAGGGGCTTTGAGAACATAAGAGTTATAGTATTTGAGAAAGTGCGATAACACACCACATTCTCCCTGAAATCTACATTTTAGTAGAAAGATCTTATTCCTAGCCAAATCATTTTTCCTTTAATACCAAGCAAAACAAAAACAAAAAACTAAACGTATATTATGTCCAAATAAAAGCAATCCTTAAGATTATTAAAACCTGATGTCAGTAAGAGCACCTCAATGTTCCACACATTCAGCAACTATGCAACAATATTGGTTCCTAAGGAAAAAAAAAAAAATATGCACAACCCAAATATATAATCCAACAATATGCACAAAATGCTATTCTTTTCTAATAAATTAGATCATTCACATAAGGCATAAAAGAAATTAGAATTAGAAATCTAAATAAAGAAATACAAATAAGAAAACTAAAGACAACCTAAAAAAGATGTAATCTTTATCTTTCTTTAAAAGAAGGGAGGGTGGGGGACAAAAAAAATGTGCAGACAAGTGAAGGGATTGCTTCCCACAAGGGCCACAACATTTTGCATAACAATCTACAGGAAAATCAAAAGATTCCATCAGCAAATTTCTCAAAACATGAAACTGCATAAGCAATAAATTCTTTGAAATTTTTAATCAAGAGACTTGTACTTCAGTTTATGAGGTTATGAGGTTAAAAGAAGTACAATTCATGCATTAAAAGATTGATCATGAGGTTAAAAGATTTCGTGAACAAAAAATGCATGTATTTAAAACTATGATTGCCAACACTAACAGAGAACAAACATCTGAGAGTATAGCTCTCCCAAGCATTCTATCAAACACCTATTAGGAATCTCAAACAACTATAGTAACCAACCCCAACCTTCAAAACAAAAATAAAATTCCCACAAAAACACAAATATTTTAGTCATATAGCAATATGCAGCAATACCCAGAAAAAGAAAATATAATTTTTGGGGTTATACCATCCTCCTTTCCTCTCATCCTAATAATTCCAATTCTCCAACACTACGAACCATGAACAGCTAAATAAAAACAAATCTCAAGAAAAACCCAAATCATAATGTCCAAATTTTTAAAACAAAAAACAATTACCAGCAGACCATGAACAGCTAAATAAAAACAAATCTCAAGAAAAACCCAAAACCTTAATCATAATGTCCAAATTTTTAAAACAAAAAACAATTACCAGCAGACCATGAACGCCTAAATAAAAACAAATCTCAAGTAAAACCCAAAACCTAAATAATAAAGTCCAAATTTCTAAAACAAAAAACAATTACCAACAGACCATGAACGGCTATATAAAAACAAATCTCAAGAAAAACCCAAAACCTAAATCATAATGTCCAAATTTCTAAAACAAAAAACAATTACCAGCAACAGTCTGATGGTACGGCTAAATAAAAACAAATCTTAAGAAAAACCCAAAACCTAAATCATAATGTCCAAATTTCTAAAACAAAAAACAATTACCAGCAGCAGTCTGATGGTACGGCTAAATAAAAACAAATCTCAAGAAAAAACCAAAACCTAAATCATAATGTCCAAATTTCTAAAACAAAAAACAATTACCAGCAGACCATGAACGGCTAAATAAAAACAAATCTCAAGAAAAACCCAAAACCTAAATCATAATGTCCAAATTTCTAAAACAAAAAACAATTACCAGTAGACCATGAACGGCTAAATAAAAACAAATCTCAAGAAAAACCCAAAACCTAAATCATAATGTCCAAATTTATAAAACAAAAAACAATTACCAGCAGCAGTCTGACGGTGGCAAAATGCATGCCTGATAGTGGGTGGTGGCTCTCTTGATCTCTCTTTACCCAATGACTTTCACTCTAAGAATCTGAGTTTTGCGTTTTGATTTTGGAGAAAGGAAAGTGAGTTTTAGGTTTAGGGGAAGGAGATAGCGTCTGAGGAGATAGTGTCTGAGTTTTAGTTTTAGGTTTTAAAGAGGTATTGGGTTTTTGTAACGTGTATTTGGTGGGGGAAAAAAAATTTAGGTTTAGGGGAAGGAGATAGCGTCTGAGGAGATAGTGTCTGAGTTTTAGTTTTTGGTTTTAAAGAGGTATTGTGTTTTTGTAACGTGTATTTGGTGGGGGAAAAAAAATCAAAACTTATAAATCATATTTAAAAAGTATTAAAAAAAAAATGATGACGTGGAAAATTGTGGAAGCTTCAAAAGTTTCGGTTTTATATATATATATATAGATGATGATGTAATTATTAAGAAAATTGGGAAATGATGATATCTAATACACTAGTTGAAGGTCATCCTTTAACTTAGGAGACTAAAATAATTTTTTTTCATAGATTAAGTTTTTCAATGAAAAAAAAATGAATAAAAGCTTGTTGTAGAGAAGTTGTCACAGTCTAAACCACATCTAATTGGAGATCCCATGAGAGCCTTAAGTTTCTCAAACGTTATTTATTGCAAAAGTGAGGGTAAAGTAAAGCATAACTTTGTCAAATTTTGAAAAGTAAGGAAGGTTTATATACAACTAGTTGCAGACCCGCGCGTTGCGCGTGATAAATTTGTTTTTGATAGTGTTATTATTTTATATTATTAATTATTAATATTTTTCTATGCATTACTACTCAAGCTGCATTATATATGTATGATCAATATATTGCAGGATTCATGGTGATTGGAGGTTTTGGTGATGGAATTGATTGTATATTATTAGAGATTAGTATTTGGAATAGAATGTGGAAATTTTATTCGTTGGACATACTTGAAGAAACAATCCAACTTTTGAACTTGCAATTTAATGGATAATTCATAATCAACTGGTAGAAAATATGAACAACCTACACAACCAAAAGATAATATAAAATATATTTTAGCATAGCCTTTTTCATTTTATTTATAATTGAGAGTTAGACATTCCCGAATAAGCAATCCAACTTTAAAACATGCAAATTAATAGGTAACCTGTGAGCAATGGGTGGGTAAAATAGTAATTAAAATGGTGACAGGTGTCCACATCATTGAACACCAAGAACTTTTTTTCTTAATGAATGAACACAAACACTTGCGTGCAAATACACACAATCAAAAGGATCTTATATTTTATGTTTTGGGGTGCATTGATTTTGTTGTCATCTATTTATAGTGTCTTCTTGGTTGTTAAGTAAGTTCATACAAGAAACATGAAGAGCATTTTTCTAAGACTATTTGAAGATTCCTACCTTATGTAGTTCCATTATAAATGAAACTATCACAAGATAAGACCCAACCCAAATACTTAAACCAACCTCATTTTTTAGACCAACATTGTTTTTTTTTTTTTTTTAATCTCTCTCTGATTTGGGTTTTAATCTCCCTCTATTTTTACTCTTTCACTTTGTGTTAAAAGCTTCCACTGCCTATTTTAGCACTGCCCCGAATTCTCACTTACATGCTCTATATGCCATCCTCTTTGTTTTGTTTGTTTTGTTTTGTTTAGTTTTTTTTTTTTTTTCTCCTTCTACTGTTTGAAATTTATGAACCCAAGAAAGACAACTAGAGGACCCCTATCTTTTGCACAATTTTATCCCCCTTAACTTTTATACTCTCCTAAGCTGCCCATTTCATTGATCAATGACACATATTCAATCTCATAGAGATTTAAGCTCTGATTTGTGTCTTTGAAACAATTCTAGAAGTAGCGGTATCTCTTTATTAAATGTTTTGTCTTAATTATAGAAAGCCATTTGATTACACCCACCTAAAAATCATTTCAAATAAGTGGTGGATAATATGAACAGCTTACACCACCAAAAATAATATGAGAACTATTTTAGTAGAACATTTCATTTTATATACAACCGACAGTTAGTGATACCTAAAGAAATATTCCAGCTTTTGAACTTGCAATTTAATAGATAATCCATGATAAATTGGTAGAAAAACTAAACATCCTACATAACCCAAAGATAACATAAAAATTATTTTAGCATACCGAAAGATAATATAAAAATATGTTAGCATAACCTTTTCATTTTATTTATAATTGAGAGTGGGACATGCTTGAAGAAACAACTCCAACTTTATTTACAATGGAATTTCCTAGCAAAGCAACTCATTCAACAATGTTCTATTTCTTTTGGATAATTCCTTTGGTTACATAAACTATTCGGTTGACAATAGAATTTCCTAGCAAAGCAATTCATTAAACAATACACTACAGAAAAGGAGAAGTAATATGTTTTGAGTATGTGCAACTGTATCAAGCCCAGATCGCTCATATATATGTTTTTTTATCCAAAATACTGCTACTTTTGCCTCTATAGTGGTAATAGCTTTGAATCTATCTATGACACTTGTGAATCACCAATAAATAAATAAGAAAAAAAAAAAGTAATGCAAGAATGAATAAAAATGATAAAAGAATTTAAATCATTTAACATATTTTTAGTGGACTTCCAAATACATGTGACCAAATCTAATAGTGGAGAAGTTCTTGAGTAAATGCAGCTTATCTTATCAAAGTTTTCCATAGATGCCTTTATGATATGAGTACATAAAGAGTAATCATTCAATTATCATTGGCTTGGGCATGAACATTTTTACAAATGCCTCTGATTGAACAGCAAGCAATAGTACTCTAAAAACTATCAAAATCAAAATTTACATATTCCCTATTGAGATACTGCCAATTAAAAATTGCCTGCAATTTAGGTCTTCCCTCCAACTTCATTAAAAAATTGCCATTAAAAATATATCATTCTGACATGAAAAAGATCTATAAAATTAATTAAAAATATTTTTTCATTAGTTAATTACATACTTTCAACTTCAAATATTAAATGGGAAAGATGCATTGAAAATATGTGAAAGATGTATTGCTCAAAAAAGAACTAAAGACGTAATTTATAAAATGTTTGAACTAAAGAACTAATTTGCTCTGCTTTTTTTTTTTTTTTTAACTAATTTGAACTAAAGAACTAATTTTTTGAAGTATATAATTAACTAATTAACTAAAGGAGCAAAACATTTTACAATACATATTTCAAGTTAATTAAATATTTAATGGGAAGTTGAAACTTGCAAGTAAGAACCACCTAGATTAATAGGATGCATAAAATGTTTACTATAATGTTTTGCTCTTCTTGAAAGACGTATTTTAATAGGATGCATCAACTTCCTGGACGTATTTTAAGTTAATTACATATTTAATGGGAAGTTGAAACTTGCAACGACATATTTTATATACCCACTCAGATTTTTTACTATAATAACGGTTAGTAAATCAGACCTACCCATATTTCTAGGATGACTAAAAGATGGCATGTCATTATAATCCCATCTTGATACATCTTAGGTGGGGAGAGAGATTTAAGCCTTATAAATCTTGATTAAAAAAGAATAATCTTAGCACAAAATGAAAACACTTGCACCATGACTTAAAATTGAAACCATGAATGTCAAACCATGTCTAAACCAAAGACCATGATAAACACAATTATGCAGAAAAATTACTGCAGAAAATTGAAACACCAAGAAAACAATTTGCTTTGATTCTAAAACCCAATCAACATGTTATACAATCATGATATTGAAGTAGGCTATGATACCAATTGTTGGAAAAGAGTGGAAGCAAACACCACAACACTATACTAAGAAATCAAAGTCACACCAAGTCGTTGGAATCACATAGAATTAAAAACCCAGCAATTTTCAAAAAACTCAAAATGAACTGACCCAAAAGAGGTAGAGCTCCAATTAAAAAACCCAACAATCAAAAATTCAACTCCCTAACAAAGAGGCGGTAAACAATCAGCCACACCATAGCAGCCTTATAAATCTCGATTAAAAAACACTATGTTAGCACAAAATAAAAATGCTTGCACAATGACTTAAAATCAAAACCATGAATATCAAACCATGTCTAAACCAAAGACCATGATAAACACAATTATGCAGAAAAATTACTGCAGAAAATTGAAACACCAAGAAAACAATTTGCTTTGATTCTAAAACCCAATCAACATATTATACAATCATGATATTGAAGTAGGTGTTGATACCAATTGTTGGAAAACAACAGAAGCAAACACCACAACATTACGCTAAGAAATCAGAGTCATACAAGTCATTGGAATCACATCGAATTAAAAAAACCCAGCAAAAAAAAAACACAAAATGAACAGACCCAAAGAGGTAAAACTCCAATTAAAAAACCCAGCAATCAAAAATTCAACACCCTATGAAAGTGGTAGTAAACAATCATCCACACCACAGCACGAAAAAGGCAATAAAAAGAGGGAAAAAAAATCAAGCAAAAGAATGGACCACAAAAGAAACTGGGATTTAGAGATACCTCAACCAAATCATCTCGTCTCTGTCAGTATTTATATAGTAGTGTGAGGAGAGGAAGACAAGAAGGAAGGAAGACAGAGAGGCCACCGTTAGAAGGGAGAGAGGCTGGCATGAATTAAATGTGAAACCATAGAACAAAGTGGGGAAGGGGAAAGAACTAAAACGTGGGGAGAGGAAATTGAAACCGTGCAGGAAAACAAAAGGTTAAAACCGTGAAAACTGAGGGTTTCAAAAGGTATCAGTTGAAAAGGCTTTGGGTTTGGGCTTTATGGTGTAATTAAATGTATAAGAAGTGGGCTTTATCATAGAGATATGGCTGTAAAATATTTTATATTTATCAGTAAACTAAAATTGATAAAAAAGTATTTTAAAATTGTAGGAAAAATTTAGAAAATATTATAGAAATGAAATGGCTGTTGATGTGGCTCAATGTGAGCGTAGCAACATTAAATTCTACGCTTCAGCTTTTAGTAATATATAGATTGGAAACAAGAGTGGTTAACAATACATAACAGGGTTGGTAAAATACAGACACCATTATATAAACCATTCTACTGCAGGAGCTCACTCATGCAGGGGCCCGACAGGCAGACAAGCACTTCAAACATGGATGATCGCAGGTGTTACCTAGCTTGGTTTTTTAGCTTGCCTTTTCATTTTGTAGTTTGTACCCCAAAAACAAAAACGGAAAAAAAGTAACAATGATTGATGACCTAACCAATCCAATAATTTGCCCCATTCAATGAATCAGCAAGGAGTACAAAACTAATGTGTTACCTCGTGCTACAAAAATCATACCACCAATGGCAATCCAAAGAGGTGTGCTCGGGCACATGTTGGCATAGCAGTAGGCAAGGGTATTGAGAAGTAAGTCTATCAGATTGGTGTAATCCATTGTAAATAAGTATATAATAATATGCAATGCATTTCCAAAACTTTGATATCTATCTATTGTCAGCTCTTTCCAAATTTACATAAGTGATAAGACATATAGGAACAAAAGTTAAAAATCATGATCAACTACATAAAAAATGAACATCACATAAGGGGGGTAAAGTGAAGAAAGCTAAACAAACAAACAAAAACAAAGTAGTCATATCCAAAAGGAACATTACAGGGAAAAAAAGAAAGAAAGAAAGATCATGCATGGCAAGTTCAATTTGCGAAGCAAGTGTGGACCGTTGATAATAACACAAGATTCTAGACATAAGGTGCAGTGAAGGACTTGTGCTGAGAGAAATATAACATGATATTTTTGTAGCTAAGATTTCCTCCCAGGGTGCCATGACATATAATCACAGGACTATACATCTTATATCTCGCTTCCAAAATGAACAGATCATGGTTGGTCTCTTTAACACAAATGCGATGATCAACCCCATCTTCACTGATCATCTTGTCAAAGAGGAGCTTTTGTTGCTTATTTTGACCTTTTGAATTCAAATTTCTTCTTAATTGCCTCCCAAAAGGCAGGTATTGCAATATCATCAGGAACTTCCTTAAAAGACGGAAGACAATTTACATCCACAATAACATGATCACAAGTGCCTTCCTAAATCTGAAATTTCCACTCAACAAAGAAGATTACTTTCATGGTAAGCAATGGACAAGTTTGCCTTAAGTAGCAAGATATATATATATATATATATATATATATATATATATATATATCAATCACATGCTTGAAACAAATCTTAAGAATGGAATACAGGTTAACATATCAATACTTATATATCATTATTAAGTGAAATCTCAAGTGAATGGTTAACCTATTAAACATACATCTAAAATAATACATAATTCACTTTTGTTTGTTCCAACTAGATCTAGTTAATGCAGGTTGGTTTTTTTTTTTTTTTTTAAATAGTAATTTAGTTGGTGCAAAAAATACGAAGGAAAGAGACCCATCGGCCATCAGAGAGCACAATCTAGGAGCCACACTCAACCTATTTGTAAGGCCAAGGGATTCACAACAATCACATATAAAGCTTCTCCATAGATTGTAAGCCACCTTCTTATCCACTACTTTTTCCTTTTCTTTGTTTTTTTAAAAAATATATATATATATATATATATATATATATATATATATATATATATATATATATATATATATATATTGGTTAGCTTTTGACCAGCTTTTCAAGATTTCATGGATTGTTTAAACATAAGTTAAGGCAATTTTAGTTTCACTCAAAGTATATAAATTGATTATAGAAAAATTTTAAATTACACAAGATAACTCCTGCTAAATTAACCAATATACAAGAATGGATACAAGAAAACTCAAAGGCAAGACAGTCAAGATGAAAAATAGTGTCCGAGATGACCTTCTTTCAACCAGGAGGTTTTTGAGGAAGATAAGAAAATCTAAAGATTCCAGTTTTGGATTGTATTATGCAGGATTGGTCATCATTACTAATTATGGAAACATTTAGTTTTTATGTCTGTTAATCTACATGGTTCAGCAATAAAGAAAATCAATTATAACATATTCATGGAAAATACAATCATCATAAGGAGAAATGAGTGCAAACTACTGTAGAATATGTATTCAAGAAAACTCGACTTGGCTACTTACAAGTTACAACAACATCAAAGCCAAAGATGGTAAGATCAAGCACTCCCCCAAGCCAATTTGCTGCATCTATAACCAGATCAAGATCAACACAACTATTAGTGGCCTTGGAACAATTACCATCGCCATAATTCTGGTCCTCTTTGGCAGTGGGAAGAGATTTTAAGCTGCAGAGAGAAATGATCAAATTATGGGTTATCAAATATATGCTTTTGAATATATATCATCAAAGCAAAGACCAAAAGAAAAGGGGTTTTTTATAGGTAGGCAAAACTCATACACCCACATAGCTCAATTGGCACTTACATCTCCCATAATAATTGGTTGGAGAGTGAGGTAGTGGATTCAAGACCCACATGGTGTGTTTAAAACTTACCAATAAATAATTAATCTTAAGGAAAAAAAAAAACCCTCAACACACCCGCGTGAGTAAAACCACCACCCCACCCTCACCCATTATGTACAAGAAATGCTAATTGGTCCAAAAAACCATTATCAAAAAGGAAGAAGCAAACAAAAGCAATAAACACATACCTGTCAATGACTAGAGGTTTGAGTCCATTACTTTCAGATAATTTCATCAAGATATCAGAATTTGGTGTAGACTTCTTAACTGCATAGAAAACTTTTTCACCCAAGACATAAAATTCATACAAAGTAGATGAATGATCCACATATTCCTGCAGTTCCAATAACTTCAAAATCTCATTCCAAAGGAGTAATCTATTATACCTGAGAATCAACATAACCCTGCCATATAAGATATTAAGTATTAACCCACACATGCATGCACTTGACAGACACTTCCATAACTATATCACATATAGTTCGAGTTAATCCAGCTTCCAACTTTCCATATCGAAATTTTTTAAAGAGAGAAATTCGAGAGTACTAATTCCACATTAAGGATAACAGAAGTACTCCGAAGTCTTCATAATGAAAGTTGTTTCTCGCTCACCTGCACAACAGCTGGAAGAGGAACACTCTAGTCCTTAAAATCTTCATTTCTGAATATGATTGCCTATTTATATAAAACATAAGCTATTTAATTCAAATAATGAAAAAGAAAAAGAAAAAAAGGAATTCAGATCATTATAGCTTAACATAATAGACCAAGGACAATTTCTAAATAAGGAACAGTCAAAATGAATGATTTAAAATGACTGGGCAAGCTGAAGAGATGAGCTATAAAGTCACTTGGATGCTTGCATAGAAATCATCACAACCAATTAACAACTTTGAACCAACAATACAGGAACTTGAATGGCGATTCACTTTTAAAATAACTTTAGTCACATTAAGTGCCCAGCAAGAAGAATAAAGGCAGATCACTTGTCAGTAATGCATGCCAATTAGAATTCAAGCAAAACAACAAACGCGTCATTTTAAGGCAAGAGCTGGCACTAAAAATGGGGTGCAGGTAATGAATAAAAAAGGAAAGGAGCTATCAACAACCTGAAACAGATGACATATTCAAACTAAAAATTGAAGAAAAGGGTAACAAGCTAGTCATGCATATGTTGAAGTTGTTTGTATATTGCAACTGTATATTTTCATGGTCAAGTTGAAATCCTCTTTAATTTTGTTAAGTGGTTGCTTGCAATTTGTTTAATAATTCAGTTTCAAGAGAATGAACATTCAACTGGTGTGAGGTTAGAACAACAAAAGCTATAAGATTTTCTTCATTGATTTGAATAAGTGTAACTCTTCTCTGTTCAAAAAAATTGTTTTCATATTGCCACCATATATTTTCATGGTAAAGATGAAACCCAAAAAGAATAAAAATTAAATGGTGACATTATATCTGCATTAAACATCAATGCCCATATTTGTGCCCTAGCCAAATATATTTCTTAAGAAATGTCAATTTGTTCAAAAATTTAGAAAATTACTAGATAATGTGCAGCAAATACATGAAGTTTTGTAATACTTTACTGCTTTACTTCTTACTTTTGATAATGCAAGGAACCTTTCTAAAGAAGAGCCCTTTAGAATCGTCTCTAGCTAGTAAAACCTACGGGCAACTAACTGCACCCACCATAAGCAGCTGCCAGGTAATAGTACTATACTGCTTTACTGAAGCATACATGATGCTTTGTAATACCATACAGAATGGTATGGACTCGTCTCTAGCCAGTCCATACTAATTTGGCTGTACCTCATCTGTCCTTAATATGTCTATCAATTTCAGTCATTTGTACCTTCTAGAATATGAAAATCCAAGGTAATTGGCCTAGATAAACGGTGGCTTCTTCTTCTTCCTCTTCATATAAGTGATAAAGGGAGAGAATTTGAAATTTTAATTAATAATACATAAATCCAGAATGAAACTAGATAAAGTCAGTACCATCTTGTGAGCATTAGCTACACCACATGCAACTTGAGGCTTCACTATACTTGGAAGAGATAATTTAGCTTCAGACTGCCCTCGCAACAAATCAGGTTCTTTGAAACTTGACCTACACATAAAAGATGCAGACTTACTAAATTTGGGGAGAAATTTGATCAATTTTAAAATGGGTCACTATTCCAACTTAAACCTTAAGTCAAATGTTGTTAAACATGATAAGAATTACTTCAAACATTCAAATCACCCAAGGATTAAATAATTGAGATTTATCTTTGCATATAGCAATAAACACAGATAAATCCCAATTAATCTTTCACTTAAAAGAATACCATGGTTGAATTGAAAGGGAGAAAAAAAAACTCGATACGGCAATACCATAACCAAAAAACCATAAAGACATAACACCTTCAAAAAATGGGGGCCCCTGATTGTAGAGCGGCCTTCAGTTTTGAAATCCTCCAAGCGAAGTAGAATTTCTTGAATTTCCAGCCGATCTAGCACAGGGTAGATGTTGTTAAATGAATCAATCACTCAGCAATCCAGGTGATCCTCCAAATATCTGTGCAAGAACAAGTTTTTTATTAAAGAAAACTTAAAGAATGCTCATCATTTTTATTGTGACTTCCGGATAGAATAAATGAAAACAAAGAGACATGTAAAAACAAACTACCAATTATGTTATCAGCTAAAATCAGAACAAAAATTTCCTCAAATTTATTTTTATCAAATATCAAAGATTTCCTCAATTATCAGAATTTCTAATAAAATGCCCCTTCCATTTGATACCAAAATAAACACGTGAACTCTCCAAAGATCCCATCTTCTTCTCAAAACCCTCTTCTTACAGGCTCATGAGACAATTAATATGATTGCTTTTTGGCTAAACTTCAAGTAATTAAGCTATGACATTGGACAAGTTGTCAACTCCATTTCAGGGATTCTAGAATAAGAAGACTAATGCAATGCTAAAACTTTTTTAGCCTTTTCTTTTTAGTGTTTGTTTTGTTTTCTGCTTAGAAAGATTTAAAACTAAATTCCTCCAACCCCACCCAATCTCTTACCACATGAGCTCATGTCTAATTGGCTACAGATACACTGCAGCATAAAAATGAATAAAAAACTCAAAATTAACCCATGGATCTACAAATCATTACAAGATTATCACTTGTCAATACCTGCTTACATACATATACTGTAAATTTACATGCATATCTATGTGTAGGAATTTTTAGTTTTTAACACTAAAATTAACTATATTGATTCAATTTGTAGGATGAGTATTTTTATTATAACAAATTACAAGGAAAAATGTTTTGAATATTTATAGTTCAAAAAATAAGTGAGGTTTCCACGCATTTTGAATGCATTTCAATGAGTTTGATGAATATATGGACTTAAAAATTATCACTGTATTTTTATTGGGTTCATTAACAAGGCGAGCATTTGACTTTGTTCAAGAACAAAGCTTGACAAGATTCATGTTGGCATAATCACAAAAAAATTCCACCAAAAAAATAAATGATAAGAGCTTCATGTGAGGCTATATATAATAATTAGCATTGGCATGTTCATTTTTTCCCTTGTTATCAAGTTCAGACCAGATCGTGAAACATATGGTTTTATGGACCTGAAAAGTCACCTTTGTAAGTCTTGCATGCTGCTGGTGTAAACTATTCTGTTAGAGAAGTTTGTATGACTCATTTGGTCTTTCTATGCAATGAACCAGGTTTGGTGAAGTCACTGAATGGACTGATAAACCCACAGTGAAGGTTGTAGTCACTTCTGATGCTCCTGCTCTAGTCAAATTGCTCCCACATAACAAGGGTCGAGCACTTGATGTTTTTCTATTAATGTACTTCGTATTGGGGAATCTGATTTGGCCACTGCCTCAGTCATGATGCTATATGGTACTATAGAAAATAACAAGATTGTAATTTTCTTTTACTTGAATAAATAAACTCCTGGTGTAACTAGTAACAACTATTGAAATCCAATAAATATTTTCTGGGAAAGCTGAAATGATCCAAAACTGCAAAAAGATAAGAAGGTTCTACCAAGATGAAAGGAGGATTTCTTTAGGTGGTTTTGATATACCATGGATGAGGTTTTAGGTGACAATTTTGTGTTTTAGCCATTTATGTTATTTGCATTATTATGATAAACAGGAAAAAGGATATTGCATTACCTTTATTTTTGCGTCTTTTAAATTATTTAATAGGATATTTCTATGTATTTGTTAGGTGCAAATATACACAAGAAAAAACATATGTATGCAGAAGCATAGATGCAGACAAACACATGTATGGGTAGCTATCAACCTATAGGTCTTTTTTTATTGGTTGTCAATGTGTAGCCATTTTGATTTTTTTATTTTTATTTTATTTTTATTTTTTTTTATATATGTTCACTCTTTTGAGTCTTTTCAACTCATCTACAATTTTCACCCACCCTTCAAATTCAATTTTTATTTTAAATGAGGCACATAACATTCCCTCCCTTTTCTTTTACCACCTTCCAACTTGTCTTGATGCTAATTGGTAAAATAAGAACGTTCCTACTCCAAATTGATAACTAGTAAAGTGAATTTTTTCTTTATCAAATTTTGAGCGTGTGTTCAACCAAACGAACCACTTGGGTGTTGACCAGTTTGGCCTTTGAGGCATCCTAATTTGTTTAGATTATACAAATCTTTAACTTTTGATCACAATCTTGACCACTAGCAAGTTTATTAATATCAATTTCACAATTTGGCTAGTAAGACATCTCGATTCACTTTAATTGTGGGAATCTTCAACACGAGATCACAATTCATGTTACCCATGAGTTGATCAAGGCAAGTATTCAATATGGGGCATAACATCCCTTGCATCTCTTTAAGTATGTGTTGTTGCCAAAATCTAACACAACCTTTTGAAGTCCAAAGAAAAACACATCATATCTATACCATATAATAAAAGTTGGGTTTAGAGACTGTGGTTGCGCCAAGTGGCTGCACCATATTGTAGAATTTTTTTAGATTTTTATATTTTTAAAAAAATATATAATTTTTCTTCTCCTATAATTTTTAAGTTGATAAATATCTTAATTTAATTAAATTCAAATTCTTCATCTAATCCTTATAATCCTTATTTAATTACTATACTACACATAAAAGTAAACATTTATATATATAAAAAAGGTAGCAATGTGTATTATATATATATATAAATAAAATAAAAAACAGCAACGTGTATTATAAATATATATATATATAATTTTTCTTCTCCTATAATTTCTAAGTTAATAAATATCTTAATTTAATTACAATTCAAATTCTTCATTTGATCCATCTAATCCTTATTTAAATACTATACTACACTTAGAAGAAAACTTTTATATATAAAAAAAAAGGTAGTAACATGTATTATAATAATAATAATAATAATAAAAACAGCATTGTGTATTATAAAAAATAAATAAATAAAAGCAGCAACATAGTGTAATCTAATCATTCTCAAATTCTTCATCTAATCCATCTAAGTCGTGGTTGCACCAAGTGACTGCACTATATTACAAAAAAAATTTTAGATTTTTAGATTTTTTAAAAAATTTATAATTTTTCTTCTCGTATAATTTCTAAGTTGATAAATATCTTAATTTAATTACAATTCAAATTCTTCATCTGATCCATCTAATCCTTCTTTAATTACTATACTACACGTAAAAGAAAACATTTATATATAAAAAGAGGTAGCACATGCATTATATAAAAAAAGGCAATATAAAAATAAAATAAAAATTAGCAATGTGTATTATAACAATTTAAAAAATTAAAAAAAATTAAAAAAAAAAAACTAAAATGTAGTGTAATCTAATCCTTCTCAAGTTCTCCATCTAATTTTTATTTATATTTCATAAAAAAACAAAAAATAGCAAGTTATTTGTTCATACTGATTTACCAAAACTGTTTTTGGATAAAGTAAAAAATAAAAATAAAAAAATTGTAAAAAACGCTTCCTTTTTGTCAAAAGAAGTGTTTTTTTTTCTCTCTCTCTCCTCAAAACAAAGGGATTATAATAAGAATTAGCTAAACAAGTATAAGACTACACCACCTCTTTTTCTAGAATAAATGTTGAATTCAGTTTTTTTTCATGCATATACACAAATATGTCTTTATGTTACATACATATAGACATGGTACGTGTGATCATAAAGTGGACTAACAAATTGTGCCACCATATGAGGATACTGTCGGTTATTTTAGTTTCATATTTACAGACTTTGGCTTATAGATATATAAAAATTCGACACAAGCAAATAAAAAGATATAATTAATATTGAGTAGTTATACATTCAATTTTTTTATTTTAATGTTTTATCATGGATCGGGTTTGGGTCGGATATACCCAAACCCAGTCGGAAACTTTAACCAATGAATACCCGAATTCTATTACCCATTAAGCATCCATACCTGATTATTACCCAAATATTTATCCATGGATGCTAGACCCGATAAGAATACGATTTTTTTTTTTTTTTTTTTTTAAATTTAACATTTTTTTCCATCAAACCTTTTTAAACTAAAAGTCAATATTTCTTACTGGGATGTATGAGAAGTAGATTTTTTTCACCATGGAATGTGCATGCTTGCTTGACCATGAAATCAATGCTTAAATCCATGTCAAATGCAAGCATTCACTGTAAATCTCTTAAAAGCTAAAATAAAATATAAAAAAATAATAAATAAAAAAAAAAAACAATTTTTAGCAACTCATTCCACAAAAGCATACTACAACAATGGTGTTATTCTTAAAGTTTTTTGGCAAATGAGCTACAGTAGACTGCTATAGAATTTTGGCAATCTACTGTAGCTCAAAACTTATAAAAAATAATATTTTTATATTTGTTACTTCTTCTTCTTTTTTTCAATTAAAATAACTTTTCTCTCTCTCCCTCACTATATTGATCTCTCTCTTTTCTTCTTTCTTTCACCGGTTCTCTCTCTTTCTTCTCACTGGTTCTTTCTCTTTCTTCCTCTCCCCAACACTATCTTTCTTCCTGAGTAGTGTGATTGGTTAAATAGTAAAATCTCACATTGGATATTAATAAGAAGAATAAGTGGTTCATATATTGTTGTTAAGTTCATACTCATAGGGTTTAAGCCTTTTGAGTTAAGTGATGTCTCTACATGTTATTTAACTAAATGGATGATTTGGAAAGGCAGAAATTAGTTGGTATTCGAGAATAAGAACCTAAAACCAAGCATTGCTTTGGACATCAACCACCGAGCTTTAGAATATTTTCACTGTGTTGGCAAGCCTTTGGTGGCCAAACATAAAATCCTGAAGTAGGTGCGATGGGAAAAACCTTGTAATGGCTGGATGAAATTAAACACTGATGGCTCATCCATGGGGAACCTGAGATTGGCTGGTGGCGGAGGACTTTTATGAGATGCGAATGGCAGCTAGATTGGGGGTTTTGCTAGAAAAATTGGCATAGCAAATAGCTTCATCGCCAAGCTATGGGCTCTTCGAGATGGCCTCCATTTATGTTGACAATTGAATGTCCAAGCTGTTGTTATTGAATTAGATGTTAGAGCTATTGTTGATGCCTTCAATCACCAATCTATATCTAATACTATTGTGTCTACAATTATGGATGATTGCAAACACTTGGTTACCCAGATTCCCCAAATAGGCATTAGACATGTCTACAAGGAAGCTAACAAGAGTGCAGATTAGGGATGTCCATGGGTCGGGCGGGTCAGGTTTGTGCCTAACCCGTAAGAGATCGGGTGGGCAGATTCTTAACTCGCAACTGACCCGTTAAGAGGGTCGGGTTTCGCGGGTCGGTTTGCTGGCGGGTGGCATCGGTTTCAGGTAAGGCCGAAACTCGACTAAAAACACAGAAAAACGGCCAAAATCGGCGAGATCTTGCCCGATCCAACTAAGATCCAGTGAGGATTTCATCAAATCCGATGATTTTTCCCCCAGATCGTGCCGAGAATCACCGAATTTGGTGTATCTACGCCGGATCTGCTTGTTTTGGTCGCCGAAATCTGCCAAATCAAGCTGAAAACTCGTTGGAATCACTGGAGAATTTGTCAGAATTTGATATCTTCGGGTGAGTCGGGTATCACAGGTTTTGAACGAGGGGACTCGAAACCGATCCGCCAGCGTCGAGTTTTAGAGCTCAGGACCTACAGCCGACCACTGGAACAGTCGAATCAGGTGAACGCCAGTCGGGTGCGGGCAAGTTGGGTGAGTGATCGGGTGGGTTGGACAACCCTAGTGCAGATTGGTGTGCCAACTTAGGTCTTAAATTAGATTTTGACTTTGAGTTGTTTACTGGTCCGCCTGTGGACCTTATTTCAATTTTAAAGGCTAATTGTTGTGGAATGTATTGCAACAAGCAATGTGTTGAACCTGTATTTGCTATTTAGTTTTAATGAATTTTCGTTTTCTACCCAAAAAAAAAAAAAAAACTATTTAAGGAGTTTTCTCAAGATGTTTCTCTCCACAACAAGTGGTATTAAAACTGATGGTTTAAGGGTAAGTGTTCGTTAGTGAGTCCCACTAATTGAAGTGTCACAAGTGATTTGTTGGAATATAGTTAATATAACACAGTTTGTTGCCATGTGTTAAATTTGCTATGAGGCTAGCTATTATGTTCAGACTCTTGATGGATGGCAGCTAGGCCTACTTCAATGCCACCAAACTTTGTCAATCAAGGTCAAGAAGTTTATAACCCTTAATGATGAAGACTCTTTTCATTATAACTGTTTCTCAAAAGCAAAAGAAATTTTGTTAGTGTTATATTAACTTTGTAGAAAAGTTGATACATATGGACAAGCATCCCTTATTGGAATAACCCAAAGAATTTTGAACCCTGAGAATTTACTTGCCATGGCAGGCAAATTTGACTTTCACCAGAGTAACAAGGAGAAGCACTGTGCACAGTATTACACAAAACTCTTAAAACCTCTTGAAACAACGCTTCTAGATACAGCTATAATGAATAGAACAAAACTTCTCAAATATGATTCCGACCTCTTCTTTTATCCTCACTACCCCGACTAGTTATTCTTAAATGCATTTACTCTTGACTTTGCTTTTTTGGTTTTCTTCTTTAACGTGTCACATGGGATGAACTTAATTAGTGCTATATGCAAGTAATTTACTCCTCCAATAAGAAAATACTTAGAAGAGAAGTAAGTGCAATTTTGTGGTAACCAGTATAAAGTTTTGTTTACACTTTATTTAGCTTTTTTAGAACTTTTTTACTTGTTTTAGAGGAAACTTTTTATTTTTTTGGGGATATGTACGTTAGTGGATTTTTTTTTTTATGTTGCTTTTGACAAACTTTTAAAGTTCTATTCATAATGCTTTTTTTCTTACTATTCAGAATTAATATGCCATCGTGATGAGTCACACACACATAAACGCTTCAGTGGAATCTATAAACTTTATGACTAATAACACACACACTAATTAATTTAATATAAGTAATGTGTAAAGTAGCTGAAGAAAGGGTGCAAGCAAAGCTAATTATGCAATTTTGGTTCCTACATTTTAAGTCTATTCTCATTTTGGTCTCTAAATTGAATTTGCGCCTACTTCAATCTCTAAAAATGAAAAATCAAGTCTATTTTGGTCCCTGTCGTCAACTAGTAACAGAAAATACAAACATGGCAAATGAAGCACATTGTTGGCATGTTAGACACTAAGAGCAACCACATCAATCCGTGCAAATTTTCTATCTATTTTGCCAGGAAAAAAACTTATTTGTTCTATTTTACACACCCATTTTTACTAAATACCTACATCAGTTTGTGTATTCTACCATCTATTTTATTTAAATAATCACTTTTCTCATCTTTTTTATTATTATTTCCCACTAGTCCCACCACCTTACCAAACTATCCAAAATATCTCTGATACTATCTATCTCTTTATTTTCCACCTTCTTTTTCTTTTCTTTTTCTCCCCCCCCCCCCCCTTACATCTTCGGCATCTTCATCTTCTTCTTCTCATTATCATTCTTCTTCTATTTGAGTTTAATTATTGCCAATGATTTTGGGTTTGCAATTTTGGTGGTGATTTTTGGCAGATTTTTCCAATACAAGGATGGTGATTTTAGGGCTCTCCATTGATTGCTATTGTTGCTTCTTCTTCTTCAACACCTTGTTCTTCTACTATTTTGCATTTTCTTCTTCTTCTTTTGCAATTTAGGTTTGATTATTTATATGGGTTGATATATGTGTATATATATATATATATATATATATATATATATATATATATATATTGAGGAGAGGGCTTGATAAATTTGGGATCTAGATTGATTTACATTTGAAGAATTTGATGATTTGTTGTTGGATTTAAGAGAAGATAAGATGAAAAAGAGGGTAAAGGAAGAGAGAGATCAGATGAGAGATAAGAGAGAATAAATAATAAAAAGGTAAAATAGAAAGCTACTGTAGCAATTTTGGATATTTAAATAACTTTAGCTTGACTGATACGAAAGATTTTAGAAGCAAAATGTATAAAATTTGTTACTTTTGTATTTTGCAAAGTTTTAGAGACAGTTTGGTAATGTTGTTCTAGTAATGTTGTTTGTATTTTTTGGAAATACTTATGAATGAAAAAATATATAAAAATACGTGTAATATTATTTAAAAACTAAAAAAATATATTTAAACACATATACCAAATAACCACTTACATTCATTGATGTAAATGCTCTAACGAAACTAATTATAAAGCTGATGTGGCCATTAAAAAATATTTAAAAATGTCGCATCAGCATATAAATTAATTACAAATAAAAGCAAAATAAAATTAATTTTAATTGAAAAAAATAAACAAAAAATAAAATAAAATACAATTTAATTAAAAATAGTCATTAAATTATTTTCTTTTCATTATTTTTGAAAGAAAAAGTAACATGTTCTTCGTGTTCTTGGGAAAGAACATTTATGGTTGCTCAAAAAATTAAAATAAAAGCATAATAAAATTAATTTTATTTGCAAAAAAATAAACAAAAAATAAAATAACATACAATCTAATTAAAAATGGTAATTAAATTATTTTCTTTTCATTATTTTCGAAAGAAAAAGTAACATGTTCTTTGCGTTCTTGGAGAAAAACATTTATAGTTGCTCAAAAAATTAAAATAATCAATACTTTCTTTTATTTTTATTTTTTTGTATTTTCTTAGCAACTAGACATACAAAAATACATACAAAATTTCTATACTCCACCGAAACATCCAACAAATCAAACCCACTAATCTAGAAAAATCATCAACTCCACGTTAAAAAAACAAACCAACAAACAGCCATTCAACAGCAAATTCTCCAGCAAAACACTAATTCCCATGATTTTTTTCACAAAGCCCATAACTGAATAACCAATCTCGAACAATCTCATAAACCTATAAATTTTCTTGGGAAACAAACACAAAATAACCCAAAAAATTTAGCTCAAATACAAATTCATAAATCCCAAACCCCCATTTTCTCAAACCCAACAAAATCATCAAAGACCCATAACAGGTCACACCCAAAAAACTCTCCATTCCTTTTCTTGTGCTTCTTCCCTAAGACCCATGGCCAAAATCTCCATAGTTTTCTTGTTCTTCTTCCCTAAGACTCATGACAGAAAACTCATCTTCCACCACAGACCCATGGCCGGAAAACCATTCTCCTCCACAGACCCCTGGCCGAAAATTGATGATGTGAACTCTCTCTATCTCATGGTCGATTCCCTTGGCCGAGACCCATGGCCACATCTATCAGTTGCTGATATTTGAACATAAACACAAGATCACAAATTCAAAATCTGAAAAGAAACAAGCTCCGAGAGAGAGAAAGAAAGAGTCATGGATCTGAAAAGAAAGAAGAAAAAAAAGATACAAACACAAAGAGAGCAGGTCATGGATCTGGAAAGAATGAAGAAAAAGAAGTAAACAAACAAAACGCACAAACCAAGATACAGAGAGAAAGAAAAGAGAATCAATGATCTGAAAAGAAAGAAGAAAAAGAAAGATACTACAAACACACACGAACCAAGAGAGATTAAGATAAGATTGTATTAAAAATTTAAAAAGTTTTTTTTTAAAATTTTATTCATTTTTTTTTTTTTTAAATTTGCCGATGGTGGAATTTTTTAAATATTAAAAAAAATTATTTTTATTTTATTAGTCACATCGATATTTAATATGTTAATAATGTATTTTATTTGTCACGTATGTATTTTCTGATATTGGTTTAATGGTAAAGACTAAAATAGACATGATTTTTCATTGGCATAAATACACTGTTAGTCTTTATATTTTGACTTTTTTTTTTTTTTTTTTCATTTTAGTTCTTACATTTTAATTTTACCACTTTTAATCCCTAAATCAATTAACGCGTTCTATTTTGGTCTTTTCTGTTAGCCCACTACCGAAAGTTGCTTAGATGGTAGACGAAATTATTAAAATAATAATAATAAAATTTATTTTACTATTAAAAATGTCACGTCAGCTTATAAATTAAAAAAAAATAAAAAACAGATCGTTTAAAAAAAAAATTAAATTAAAAAACATATTCTCACTCTCCGCTCTGTCCCTCTCTCGCTCTCTCTCCCCCACCCCCACACCTACACTCATGACGACGACTGCCAATTCCAGCTACCGCAAGCTTCCAATTCCACCTCACCCGACCCGAAAGACCAATGTGGGTTGGGTTGGGTCTATGTGTACGACCTCCCCGCAACGTTTAACGCAAAGATTCTTGTGAATTGCAATCGGTTAAACTCGTAGACCTCACGCTGCGACGCTCTGGAAAATGGTGGGTTAGGTCCGGTGGCAACCAGGCTAGCCAGGATCGTGCCGGAGAACCTAGCTCTGATGTGGTACTGGACGGACTAGTTCGTTTTGGAAATCATTTTCCACAACCGGCTCTTGAAGCACAAATACCAGGTTATGGAGCCGGAATCAGCTACGACGTTTTACATTCTGTTCTACGTTGGACTCGCGATGGGGAAGTATCTGTGGTTGAATTTGAGTAAGGAGGAGCGCGATTGGGTTGGAGGTTGAGTGAAGAGAGAAAGATCGTAGATCTGGGTTTGCTTACCTAAACGAAAATCTCTAAAGATCTCTTTCTCAAACCAAAATCTCCCTCTCTCTTTTATCTTTCTAAAGCTCTAAAGCTCTAAAGTCTCTCTCTCAAATTGTGGATTTGGAAAAATCTCTAAAGCTCTCTCTCGGATCAATGGTTGTAAAGTGGTGGTTGGTCCGGTGGTCGGTGGAGGTGGATTGTTGGATGGGTTTGAAGTTGGTGTGGGTTGCAATGGCTTGATGGACTGATCGATGACAGTGGAGGGGCTAAGGTCAGCGGTGGTTTACCTCCAATCTCTCACAGATCAATGGGTCTCTATTAGATCGGTGGGTTTAAAATTTCTAGATTTGTTTACAGGTTTCTCGAATTTGGGTTTGAAATTTATGAGTTTGTTTCTGGGTTTGATGTTTGTATGGAGGGTTTGATTTTTCATGTGATGTTCTGGGTTTGCTAGAGATTGAGGGTTGGGTTTGGGATTGTGTTCTTTGTGTTTTGAATTTTTGAAGGTCTTTGTATTTTGTAAATCTGTGCCATTTGATTTTATGTGTTCCATGTTGGCATGTTCCTTATTTTTTTAATCTCCTTAGCAACCAAACATATTATTTGAGGAAGAACATGAACATGTTCTTCATGATGACTGGGAAGAACATAATGTAAAGAATTTTTTTAAAATTTAATTAATTTAATTTCTTTTTTAAACGATCTGTTTTTAATTATTTTTATTTAGTTAAAATTAATAAATAATTTTTTAATTTATAAGCTGACGTGGCATTTGTAATAGTAAAATAAAAAAAATTATTATTATTTTAATAGTTTCATTTGCCACCTAAGCAATTTCCAATAGTGGGCTAACAGAAATGACCAAAATGGAACGCGTTAATTGATTTAGGGATTAAAAGTGGTAAAATTAAAATGTAGGGACTAAAATGAAAAAAAAAAAAAGCCAAAATATAAGGACAAAAAGTGCATTTACGCCTTTCTCATTTTCAAGTATTGAAGTAAGCACAAAATCAATTAAAACACCAAAATGAGAATCGACCCAAAATATAAGAACCAAAGTTTTTTTTTTTTTTTTGGGAAAAGTAAGTGGAATTTTTTTTTTATGTTACTTTCTATTCATATTGCTTTTTCTTTGTCTATTCATAATCAATATGCCATCGTTATGTGTCACACGTAAAGGCTTCAGAGGAATCTGTAAATTTTATAACTAAAAATACACCCACTAATTAATTTATGCTTTAGTGTAAGCAATGTGTAAAGTAGCTGAAGAAAGGGTACAAGCAAAGCTAATTATGCACTTCAAATCCATGAAAGAGTTTTGTGCTGCCAGGAACAACAGAACTGAAAATATAGAAGTCTTCTAGAGAAAGAGAGAGAGAGAGAGATAACGTGCCCCTTTCATTCTCATCACTGGTGAGTTTCAATGACATCCTGTAACTAGTTGCTTCTTTCTTCTTCCTATTTTATTATTTATGATCTAGATATGAATATATTGTTCCTCTTTTCATTGTTGGGTTCAGATCTTCCTTTCACATCCATTGCTGGTAATCTACCCATTGAGGTCTGGTTCTTTTTCTTTCTCTTATTCTTCCCAACGTTCACTACATCTACCTATCTGCAAGCTATTTAAGTAAGTTCTTTTTGCCTCTTTGACATGTCTCTATGCTATTTACTTCTTTTCTTCTTCTTTTTTTTTGGTTTAGGAAAAAATAGTTTATTAAAACAACCAAAGGAGATGGCATGGAATATTATTGCATTTATTAGGTTCAAAGTTCAAACCACAGCCAAAACAGGAAATTAAAAAGTAAAATTAACAACACAAATTTTACAAGTTTTAAAACAAGTACAATACAAATGAACACTCATTTGAAGGAATTTTTTCTCAGTTGCACAACCCAATCTTTAGATTGGTAGTGAGAGTCAAGAGAGGAGTGAAGTATAAATGGGTGGGTTTGGAAAAATTCTTCCATTTGAAAGATTCAAACTCCACCGAGAGTATCATAAGTTCATTACTTGTTTGCCAACAATTATCAAGTTCCAGAAGAGGTGGGGCGGGACAAAAATCATTACTATTTTTTTTCAATAATTATCAATTTCAAATGACGTTATTTTTTCTTTTGTTTATTTTAAATCTAGTAACTAGATTATACTATATGGAAATCAAATCTAATAATTCAAATTATAGACAAATATCTACCAACTTAATTATAGTTGGAACTCTTCTAAAATTTTCAACATAGGAACAAATATAACCTATAGAATCCAAAAATGATAGGCATGTAACATGCTAAGCCTCAATGACTATGTCATTCACTAAGTTCTGATGTCCAGTTGTCCACATTCAGGCTTGGAACCCTATATGTTTATGCTGTATTTGCAATGTAAACACTCAAACAGTAGCAAATGTACATTTGCAAAAAGTGTACAATATTTACCATATTTTGTAAATGTATATAACATTTATTGCTTTTTGTGTATTTACAATATAAATTTACATTATACTATACTACCGTACAATGTAAAAAAAGAAAATTTTAGTGAAGTTTCACACTCGTTAGCCATTATAGAGAGAGAGGGAATGAAGGAAATTAAAAGACATGGATCAACCATTGGAAACTTCCATTTTCACATGAATAATTCTACGGAAAACACTGGTTAAGTCAAATACATATATGTAATGTAATATACCGCTGTTATTTAATTAATTTAAAGAGTCCAATCAAGCCATCAAATTTGAATTCAACTTATATATATATATATATATATATATATATATAACTGTGTGAACTGGGTTTACAAATTAACAATGGTCGATATCTGATTTGGTCACTGCCTCAGTCTTGATGTTGTATGGTACTACACAAAATAACAAGATTGTACTTTTCTTTTTCTTGAATAAATAAACTCCTTCTGTTGTACCAACTATTGAAATCCAATAAATATTTTCTGGGAAAACTGAAATGATCCAAAACTGCAAAAAGATAATAATGTTGTACCAAGATGAAAGCGGGCTATCTTTAGGTGGTTTTGATATACCATGGATGAGGTTTTAGGTGAAAATTTTGTGTTTTAGCCATTTATGTAATTTGCATTATTATGATAAACATGAAAAATATATTGCATTGCCTATATTTTGCATCTTTTAAATTATTTAATAGGATCATTTCTATGTATTTGTTACGTGCAAATATACACAATCAAAAACATATGTATGCAGAAGCATAGATGTAGACACATGTACGGGTAGCTATCAACCTAGGCTTTTTTTTGGTTGTGTTTGTCAATGTGTAGCCATTTTGATGTACATATTTTTTTTATATGTTCACTCTTTTCAACTCATCTACAATTTTCACCCGCCCTTGAAATTCAATTTTTTTTTTTTTAAATGAGGCACATAACATTCCCTCCTTTTTTTTCTTTTCTTTTTTTAACACCTTCAAACTTGTCATGATGCTAATTTTTGGATCCTCATCTAGCTAGCACCTTCCTTCTTCTTGAATAACTAGTACCAAAAGAACCTTCCTACTCCAAAATGATAACTGGTAAAGTAAATTTCTTCTTTATCTAATTTTGAGAATTTGTGTCCAACGAAAGGAACCACTTGGGTGTTGACTAGTTTGGCCTTTGAGGCATCTTGATTTGTTTAGATTATACAAATCTTCAACTTTTGATCACAATCTTGACCACTTGCAAGTTGATTAATATCAATTTCACAATTTAGTTAGTAAGACATCTCGATTCATTTTGATTGTGGAAATCTTCAACATGAGATCACAATTTATGTTAATCGTGAGTTGATCAAGTCAAGTATTCAATAGAACTAAGAATAGCATTAAAATCTCTAATACAAACCCAAGGTCCATGCACAAAGGACTTAATATGGTTTAACAACGCCCAATAATTCAGCTTTTGAGATGTTTTAGATCAACCATAAAAACCTATTAAGAACCATTCAGACCCATCCTCTTCAACAACCTTTGCCAAAATATGGTTATCCGAACCATTAATGACCCTAACATCAACACCTTTCTTCCAAAGAAGAGCCAATCCACCACCCAAACCCGGCTTTTTCACAATGAACCGGTGAGGTAAATTTGTATCCTTACAAAGCTTTTTAAAATCCTCCTTAAACATTCGAGTATCCATAAGAAAACACATTATAGGATCTTGTTTCCTCACTATCTTGTGAAGGCTACAAACTATCTAAGGGTTCCCAAGCCCTTAGCAATTCCATCTTAAAAGCCTTATTGGTCTAGACAAGGGTAGTCCACCACCCCCGTTGATCCATTATTCAGAGAAGTGCCATCCACAAATTGTGGACACGTTGAATCCACAACTCATCTTCTTTCGGCAAGTGATAGGTCCTACTTCTAATATATTGTGCCTTTTCTTTCTTAAAAGACTTGGATCGGCACTTGAAAGTTCTCGTTTTGCACAAAGATTTGACCGTTGAAAAGAAATACATTAAGAAAGAGATGAATTTTTTTTTTAAATATAGCCGTTAGAGAAAGGATTTTTGAAATTATGACCATTTAAAACAAATAATGATTAAAATATTAGAGTAAAAAGGCAATGTAAATTGTTAGACCACTCCTCTTCTCTTCTCTTTCTTTTATTCTTCATAGGCTATTACTCTCTCTCTCTCTCTCTCTCTCTCTTCACAGTCTTTTGGCTCTCTCTCTTGCTCTTCCTGACGTCCATTGACTGCATATCTAATCTACCTATTTGCTTGCAAGCTAATACTGAAGTAAGTGCACTCTAACATGTCTCTCATGATGTATTGTTGTTTTTTTTCGCTTTCATTTTCGTTTTGTTTTGCTTTGTTTTCTTAGCTGAATAAATGGTTAAATTAGCACAACGAAAGGGAAGAACCTCCTCCATCTTCTATCTCCTCAATTAGCACACATTGCTAATAAGGGAGGGAGCTAGGAGATGAGTAGATTCCTACCTGATTCAAACCAAAAAGTCATACAAGCTCAATAGTCACTATAACATGAAGGAAGGAATACTAACAATTGTTGAGAACTGATACCGATACAGATCTGCATTGTCAAATACGATTACTATATCATCATATCATCAAGTGAATATTATATTGATAAATTGGTTTTAACATTTTATATGATGTGAACTCTCTCTCTCTATAATATTTTTAAACAAATAGAATAAAATTATTTTTATCTTTTATAAATATATAATAATATTATTAATTTATAAATTATGGGTTATTTCTTAATCCAAATATGTGTTAACAAGAAATAAAATTTTAAAAATAAATAAAAGTAATTACAAGTTGAGAAACAAAGAATAAAATCAAGGACTTAATTTTGTTATGTTTGCAATAAAAAAATTAAAAACTTGGAATAAAAAGAAAATTAACAAAATGAGATTTCTTTAATGTTTTTATTTTTTCTTAAACTGGAGCAAAATAAAAAATAAAAAATCAGTTCTGACGTTGAGTACCACTTGGCACTTGCTCTGAGTTTGAGATTGATTTATTTAGGGTTTAAACATTTGCAATGTTGTTTAACATATAATAGTGACAGTGTCAGTAATAAGTACTAACGACTAAATTGAACTAACTCTTAAACAAGAAGATCGAAATTTGGTTAAATTTAAACTATAAAGATCAAATCGATAACAAATCTAAATTTGGAGGAAACAATTGTGAATTAATAAGAAATAAAAAATTACAATTTAACGAGAGAGGAAGCATAATACTAAGGACTTCTCAGAAAATAGTTTCTAGAAACCTGTATTGTTATTTATTTTTTATTTTCCTTTTCGCTTTTCTATTTTATTTATTGTCTGAATTAATATTTTGATTATCACAACGAAAGGCAATATAACCCCTTCCATCTAATTCTATCTCCTCAACTAACAAAGACTGAGGAGGGCTACACTATTTGTTAACATGATCGAACATGAGTCAAACTTCAAAAACATAAGGATAAATTTAGTTTGATATCAAGAAGATAGACCAATTTCGGAGAAGTTGCTGAATAGAGGGAACTCGCTCTTCTAGGATTAATATATTAGGTCCAATTCTGTAGCCTGTGATACAACTGAAACAGCCACCTTTGTTTACCGATTGTAACAATTGTGGAGAACTGATACTTATACAGAGTTTGCAAATAGGATTACCATATTATATCACTAATTTTCATCTGAATTAATTTATATCTGATTTTGATATTGTGTTATTTATTTATTACAAGGAAAAAGAAATATGGGTAGACAGAGAGATTAATTTTGGGATCAGGGGCGTAGCCAGGAATGAACACTTGGGGGGGCCGGGTTGTAACAGAAATTTACTAAATATAATTTTGAAGTCTATTGGATACAAAATTATCAACTTTCATATATCATCATATACTTGAACATGTTGGGAATTCAACCGAAATTTCAAACCTGAGAGAAACAAAAAAATAGAGAAAAAAAACGCCAAAAGAAAAACAATCACACGCACAAGACAGTATTTACATGGTTCGGCAATTTGCCTCCGTCCACAGAGTTGCAGGGATTTCACTATTATAAAAGAAAATTACAATGTGCAGTTACAGTGTTTTTCTTTCTCAAAAAGAACAAGATGACAAAACCCTAATCACAAAAAAAAACGGCTTTTATATCCTCCGCATAGGATTCACAATGAGTTACAAAAACGGATCAAAAATTTTTTGTCGGCCCAAGCCTCCGCTCCATGGACTAAGCCTTAGTAAATCTCCCATTCTTCGGGTCAGGTCGGGTCATCAATCGGATCAAATCATGCCTAACGACGATTTTTCATAGAATAAAATTCATCCATTATCATCTCTATAGTGAAATTCCCTGCAATTTCCTTCTCTATATAAACTATCATATTATCTGCCAAAAACTCATCCTCCATTCTATTGCGAAGTCTTGTTTTTAACAACTTCATAGCTGAGAAAGCTCGTTCTGTAGTTGCTGTAGAAACTGGAAGGGTCAACACAAGACGAATAAGTCTATCAATCAAAAAATAGATATTAGACTTTCCTGAAATTTGTAATTCCCTACATAGCTCGGAAATTGTACTCATATTCTGAAAATCTAGATGTTTTATCATATCAAGCTCATAATGTTGCAATTGAGACTCCAAAAGTTCTTGTTCATGTTCAGTGAAATCTTGAGGATAATATTTCTTAACCAAATTGCATATATGAACAATTTTGAATAATCTAAAAGCATCCTTGGGATTTAAAGCCGAACTAAGAATGACAAGTTCTGTTATTAGCTCAGAAAATCTACTTTTCAATTCTTGCAATTGAAAGTCTATTGCAACTGTAAATATGCCAATTCTAAAATGATGTTCCATTGTTAAATCATCATCTTGATGACGATATCTACCTCGATCTTTAGTGTAACGAGCATTCATATCAGGAATATCAATTTCATGTTGCTCACAAAATGATACAACACTAGCAAGTAAAGGCTCCCATCCATCATCTCTCAACTCTTGAATAAGTGATTTTGTAGTTGAAACTAAATGTATGGCATTTAAAAGGTCTTGAGAATGTTGTTGCAAAGCTTGACAAAGAACATTAGTAATTCTCATTATCTCTTTCATCAGATGCAAGATTAAAATAAATTCAAATGATGTTAATACCTGATAAGCTCCCTCGGCATCACCCCATTGTTTATAGTTAGCCCATTCCTCAGAGATAGTGTTGATAACTTTGCAAGTAGCATCAAACATTCTAATCAAACTACAAATAGATTGAAAATGAGATCCCCACCTAGTATCTACAGCTCGTTGCAAAGTACCAATCTGGTTTGCACCTCTTCCAGTCTCAATTTCATTAGAAGCAATCATATTCTCAACTTGTTCTGCTTGAGCATGTTGCAATTCATCATCACGCTTACTAGAACCAACAACAATATTGATAATATTAACCAAATGATCAAAGAATTGATGAACATCTTTTACTTTTCTAGATGCTGTAACTAGAGCTAATTGCAACCTATGAGCCATATAATGTACATAATAAGCATATGGGCAATCTTTAAGAAAAAGAGCTTGTAATCCATTCCATTCACCACGCATGTTACTAGCCCCATAATATCCTTGACCTCGAATATTTTCAATGTGGAAGTTGTAATGAGAAAGGACAGCACATATCTCATTCTTTAAAGTCAATGCAGTAGTGTCTCTAACATGCACAATATGAAAGAAACGCTCTTTAATAAAACCTTCTTTATCAACAAATCTCAAAATGATGGCCATTTACTCTCTCTTTGACTCATCCCGGGCTTTATCAACAAGAATGCAAAATTTTGCATCCCCAATTTCTTCACGAATAGCATTTCGCACATTACTAGCAAGAATATGCAAAATCTCCTTTTGAATTGTGGGTGATGTATATTTGGCATTTCCTGAAGCGTTTTCCGAAACAACACTAGCTGATCAATTCAATAAAATTACCCATATTTTTTGAATCAAGACTTTTATCATGACCTCTAAAAGCACAAGCTTGGAATGCTAGCCATCGAGCACACTCTACTGAGGTTTTGAGCCGCAACCGATTATTCTCTAATTCTTTTGACGTTTGTTTCTCAATTAGCTTGTCAATATGTCGTGAATAATTCTTTAAATCCTCGCAACATTTCACAGCAATTTTATGTGGGGAGTTTGGTTCTTTCCCAACATGACGAATTAAAGGACAATTCATTCCATCTTTCACATTTTTCCGATTATTAAAACCTGTTGAAATGAATACATCTGATCCGGGACGACCTATTGGTTTCTTACTAAGAAGGTAGCAAGGTAGGCAATATATTGCATCCGTTGAAGGTGAGTATTCCAACCAATCCTTATGTGACTTAAACCATGAAGGTTGAAATCGACGACGATGAGTATCATCATTGTATGGATAATTTATATTTTTAGGTTGATATGAACCTTCTATGAGATAAGCTCGTCGGATTTCATCTTGTTTGTTGATAGGAAATTCACATATTTGTTTACGTGATCCTAGATCACGATCTATCTCTTCAAATTGAAGTTTTGGACATTTGGAGGGATGTTCATCAGGCATTGAAGTATTAACATCTGTTTCTACAGCCACAGGTGTCCTAATTTCTAAATTGCTAATATCTTTTCTCTTAAAGAATGCATCAATTGTTTTTCGTTTGCTCATAATTCTTTTAGCTTTAAGGATATGACTCAAAAATTAACCTGAAAAAAATTTTAAAAAATAAAATTTTAATTAGAAATTTTTACTTAATTATATGAATGTTATTCATACTTAAGAAAAAAACAAAATTTCCACTATAATTTAAACAGTCAACCCATTTTTAATACAACTTTAATTAATAATAACCCCTCAAACAAAAACAAAAAAAATTTATTTAATTTGTCTTTTATAATGTATTGGTTAATTTAATTATATAGCTTTAATTATTGTTGTTTAGCGTAACAATAAACTATATTACTTTAATTTATTTGTCATTAATTATACAATTAACTAATTATAGTGTAATAATGATACTGTAACTAATTAACTATCTATTGTATCCATTAGCTAATGGACCGCAACTAAAATAATATTAATCAATAAAAGTTGGATGGTGAAGTCCTTTAAAAAAAAAACAAAAAAAAAAAACTAATATTATTTATATTATATGATTTTCAAAAAAATTTTAAATTGTTTTTTTCCAAGTTTCAATTCCAAAATTGAAATTTCCAAAATTGAAACTTGGGTAATACGTGAACACAAAACACACAAACACACCCACCAACAAGCCCAACCCAACACACAAACACACCCACTGACCCACCAAAAATAAAAACACTTATAACACACAAACACACAACACACAACCCACAAACACACAACACACAACACAAACATTGTTGTGGTTGTACAACAGGACCCAAATATATATATATATATATATATATATATATATATATTGTTATGAGTGCAGGCGTGTCACACACTCACTGGATAGCCAAATTATTAAAAAAAAAAAAAAAAAAGTCAACCAATCCACCCAATCAAATTCTCACACACTCACTGACTCACACTTCAACATTAAAAAAAGAAAAAAAAAAAAAAAGATGCTGAGGGAGGCCGGACTTATAAGCATATTCCATTCTTTATAACTATATCTATAAAAGCATATTCATAATTCATTCATACTATTCAGTGAGATAAAAAACTAAAGAGACTCAATTTTCTCAAAAAAAAAAAAAGACTAAAGAGACTAAAGAGTAAAGAGAGAGAGGGTTAGAGAGAAAAACCTTGAGGGAGGCGAAGGCCGGACTGTTGGAGGCGGAGGAAGCAACAGCCAACGAGGCTGACGACTGACGAGCACCGCTCACGGCTCACCGGCGCAGAGGCATAGGCACAGACGGCAGACGGTAAAGCGATCTACGGCGTCTATGATGTCGATGCGATGAGGCCCTTCGTTGCGACGACAACAACGAGGAGCTCGCTGTGGCGACGACGACGGCGACGGACTCCATGGGTTACTGGGTTTGGTTTTGGTTTGTGTATTGGGGATTTTTTTTTTTTTTTTTTTGATAAACTCCTTTGTGCTCTGTCCTCTGTGTTAGTGTGTTTGGTTTGCTAATTTGCTGAGTTCTGATTTTGGTTTGCTTTTGTATTGGGTAATGGGGATTGATCTCTGCCAGACCAGTGACGTGATGGGATTTTTGCAGGCGTCGACGTGATGGGTTCGATTTCTATTCTCTGTTTTTTTTTTTTTTTTTTTTTTTTTTTTTTTTATTGAGAACCCGTGGGCTTGCCGTGAGCGAGCTACCTGTAATGGGCTCGCCGTGGGCTACTGGGCTTGGACCGCTTGGTTTTGTTATTTTTTATTTTTTTCAGATTTTAGTTCAAATTTTTTTTGGGGTTTTTTTTTTTTTTTTGGCTTGAAAGTAGAACAGATTACAGATAAATTTTTTTTTTTTAATTGGATGGTGTTACTAATTTTTGATTGAGGGCTGAGAGAATTTGTGAGAAATGGGTGGGGGGGCTGGTTGTGAAATGTTGGGGAGGCCTAATTATTTTTTCTTCATAGGCTAATGGGAAAAAAAAAAAAACTTGCAGGGGCCACGGCCCCCCCAAGCCACTATGTGGCTTCGCCCCTGGTCCTATCTCTTCTGTTTGTTGTATAATATTGTTAGTCCCTTAGTGATGCCACATGTCTGGACTCTAACCACACCCTCTGTGTAAGTCATACGTGAAGGATCAATAGTTGCAAGCATGGCTATACAAAACTAGCATCAGTAAATTATACAATTACTTATCAACTCTTTTAATAATAAACCAACCTTTTATGTTGTATACATCGTGGTGATATGAGAAATAAACGTCTACGATTTTGCTCTAGTACTGAGCAAATTTTCCATCTGACCTTGACAACTTCTCTCTATCAACATCTATAATGTATCAAAATTGATGAATCAAATTGAAAGCAAATCCAAATTAAAAAAAAAAAAAACAAAACAAAACAAAACAAAAGATCAAAGTGCAAGAGGAAAACAAGTATAATCAAATTACAATTTTGAAGTTTTCATTTCATATTCAGATTGGAAACTCTACGTATTTCCCAAGGCTTGCACTCAAAAAGGAAAGCAAATACAACATCACTGTCATAGCAGTGACTCTAGAGAGGCACTATGAAGAATTGCAAGATTCAAACACAAAGTCTGATGCATTTGCAACTCTAGAAGCAAACAAATTTTGTCAAATTACTCCACGAAAATTTCCTGCAATTAATATTTTTATACCTATTCTGTAATATCTCATGCAAGGACACAAATACTGCCTAGGGAAAATTTTCTCAAAGAAGAAAAAAATATAGACCCCATTTGTAGTAAATTCCTACAAAAAAATTTTGATGAACAAAAAATTTTCATTAATCAAGATAATGTACAATGGTCACATGAGCAGCAAATATAGAAACATGCCTTGCAATCACCCAACAAAAATGACCCTACAGCCCAACCATAGAACTAAAAGTTGCAAAATAGCAAGCACAAGGCCAAGTCCATCAAAGCATTTTGTAACTTGCTTGACCACTCTATAGAAAGTACTGAATTCTTCTTTCAATGGCTTAAGTGGCATGCAAAAAATGAGTGGTTGCAGACAAAATGATGCCCATGGTGAGGTACTTTTACAAAAAAAACTAGCTACCACCAGCCTAATCATTTTCACAAACACCCTCACAGCTTTTCAAGGGTTATCGTTGCTTCTCTTCACAAGTTGCTCAACTTTGTCCCCAAGGGTAGTACATTTCAATCAGAGAAAGGACTTTCAATACAATTGCTGCGCTACAGCTCCACCACTATCTTTTCATTTTCTATGGAAATCATTAACAATTTAACACAAACTCGAAAAAGAGCTCCAGCTTTAGCAAGAAATGACTTCTTTGGGAGTGATAAGCAGATTGATTTCTGCAATCACATCTGCACCAAATTTCTCCCTTTCGGAAGAAAACACAATTTGAGCGTTCTCTCCAGTAGGTTGGTCACCTATCTTAGAGAAATACCATGCAAGGGTGATGTTGAAGCTGTAGCAAAAATCTGAAAGAGATAGAGAGCGATGTTAAAGGATTTTAGTGGGAAGGAGATGATGGAAGGACTCAAGGAGAGCAGCGAATGTGTTGTTGGTGGGTAATTAACTGCCATTGAACAAAAAAGAGTCTTTGTGAAATATGAATGATCCTTAGATTCGGTCTTGCCAGATGAATTGCATCCGTTTTAAAACTGGAGATAATGGGAGAAATAATAACTGAAGAGGAGCCGGACCTGATGAATTGCATCTGTTTTTTTTACACAATTGCAGACTTCAACAAATATCAAATGACAGCAGATTTTATAGGACCTGAACAAGATATGGTCAAGCCTATCGATGTAACATGTGCAGGACCTAATTCACAAGTTCTGAAAACCAATTATTGCAGTGCATATGACAAAATTATATTTGCCACTGCTTTAAACCAACAGGGGAAAATATATAATCTCTTCAACCAGAATTCAAAGGGAAAACCATACACTTCTGTACAAGATAGAGAGGTTTATAGAAGTAAGAAATATGAAATAACTTAAATATTATATGTACATTGCATAGAACATTTTGCATGACCCGAGAAATTTTCAAGGAAAAAAAAAAAACTTGTCCTCTTTTTCAAAGGTAGAACAATGTACAACTCTGTAAGTGCAGATCCCACCAACTAAACTTAAGCATCCGTGTAAGCGGAGAGGAAGTTCAACACCAGTCACTAGTCAACAAGAAGCTCTCTTCATTAGGAAATTTCATCAAAATTGGAGCTGAAATGACCTTCCGATTTTGGCTTTAAAGTATCTGGTTTTGTAGAATTTTTTTTTCTAAAATCTTCCTCTCATACACAGCAACTTCAGTATTACACAATTTTTAATGAAGGTAGCGCCACTGTAACAAGCATATCACAGCTGAATATTAATAAAGAATATGAAAACATAAGTGGATGTGATAATTCAAATGAAATCCTAAAATCTTAATTTCTGAGAAATATTTGATATGCAAAAAGGAATCCAACCATCACAGAAGAACCACAATAAGATAGAACTAAAATTTGAAGATACACAAAAGCTATGCAGCAAAATATGTTAAATAAATATGAATTAATGGTTTGACATAAAACTCTTTGGATATCACTAACCCAAGAATAAGCAGAGTAGAGAACAAATCATGAATAGTTAGTCAACTTCAAGCAAAACAGCAAACAAAAGGTTTGAGAGCACATACCAGTTTTAATTGATTTTGACCTTAGAACAAGATGTATCAAAGGTTTATCTTAATCAAAGGAACATGGAAATCTTAGACCCTTTTTTACCAATGAAAGATCACTGGTATTTGCTCATGCAATGAGCTAGTTACACCATAAGCAGATATTGTGGCTTCTTGCAAATGTATAGCTAATGTATAAATGATAGGTTCTCCAGATACTGTAGACGATGTTCTCACTATTTGGTTCCATGATTTTCAAATATGTTAGTGTAGTGTGTTCAAGTAGATGAAGAGGAGACAAAAGATTAGGCCATCCACATATATAATACCCTATTTTTCACTATTGACATGTAATTGACTAGAGAGAAGGCTGGTTCTTTTACTTTTCCTTTTATATTACAAAAGAATTTCTTCCAAGTGAGAGATTTTAATTGTGTGTTGTTGGTAAGAAACTCAAGTGTGATGAAGAGGTTGAAGATGAATCTGAGTATAAATAGTTTAGCCAATTAGAGGTGAATGCCCCTGGATTTCCCAACAATTGAATTTGGTAGGTGAGGTTAGTTGCCCGTATGTTTTATTGGCTAGAGGCAAATCCTAAGTGCTCTTCTTTAGAAAGGTATCCTTAGTTTTAAAAGAGGAAAAAATGAGGAAATTTGAGAGAAATTGCAACTTTAATAAACTTTTGTTGGCTTGCGATTATAAAAAATTGTTCCTACAACTGGAAACAATAGATATTGTCTCCAAAGCCAACACATGACAACAATATAATTATAAGGGAAGAAAAAGTATGCTCAAAACAAGCTTGAGAAGATCCAAATAGAGGCCTTAATCTCCAAGGCTCTTTCATCTCATTTTATCTCATGCAAAGAACTACCTACTATTGACAAAAAGTTTAATCTACAGTTAGCAGCACTAAAGCTTCAGGTCATAGAAGGACATAGTTGGTCATTAATTTTTATGTAGAAATGTTTATTTTCTTGAGTACTACAACCAATTTTGTAATTAAATTTTATCATTTTTTATTTACTTGTTGGGTGAAACATGTTAAATATGTTGAATTTAAAGTCCATCCAAATATGATAGTTAATGTTATATTCTACCTTTTACTTTTATTTTGAAATAAACATCTAGATATCAACATCAATCAACAACACCTCACATACATTAAAGTTTCTAACTTTTTTTTTTGAATCAGTTTGTAACTTGTTTGATGCAACTAAGGTAGTGGAATACTATATGGATACTTGCAATGGCAATGGGAAGAAGTTTTATTTGTTATTTCTCAGTAATCTTCAGTCTCTTTAAAAAAAAAAATTGTTATATATGAATTAAAATTAAGAGATGTTATAAATGTTTTGAGTAATAAGAACATCCTACATCCTTGTTTTAACCAACACCCTTTGGTTTACACAATTGGTTGAGGAAAAAAACTTTGAGGACAAGAATTCATGAAAAGGATGCATAATTTTTTGTTATAAATTATGTGACAAACTTGTCAACATCGTATTTTACTCCATAATATATTTTTTTTTTTAAAGTAAAGAGTTATTTAATGATGCCTAGGCATTCAAAAATTATTGTTGTATCCTAAACTGTAATTGAAACATTGGAAATCAAATTGATAATTCTTGTTTACCTCAATTAAACATATGCTAAAAGAGTTTCATAAATTTATAATAAAAAAATGTTTTGTTAAGTCTGATATGACCAAGGTTGAACAAATTTTCGATCATCCAGTTAAAGACTAGAGTAAATGAGTTGCCATCTTAAAAAGCATGGAAATTTATCTTAATTTAACTTCTTATGCTACAATATCAACTTTGAAGTGGGGGAGATTTCAAACTTAGAGTTGAAATTTCTTATCAAGTAATCTTTGGGGTTCTTAAATTTCTCCACCATGATCCAAATGAACTAAAATTGGTTGTATTTGAATGTTCATTTGGAGTTTTTCGACTGTTTGAAATTCGCCAAAGTGGAGGATAGTAACTAGTAAGGCCAACACAAATTAGAGGATGAGAGGGTAAAACATGGAGTAAACGAACGGCAAATGTTGTGTGTCAAGATCATATCTTATCCACTCTCTGTTTGTGTGAAAATATCCCAATTGAAACCCAAAAAATTTAAAAATTTTTTTTTTAACATTGGGATCAAGGGAATTAAAAAAATAATAATTTCCTGAACCAAATCTTTTTTTTTTTCTTTTTTTTAACTTTATAGTTATAGGGCCACATAGAACCACATATATCAAGAAATAAATTCATAAATTGCTGGTAAAAGCTGTGTCGCGACTCGCTAGACTTATCAATATCATTTAGGAGAGTGACATATGGTTGTATTTCATTAACAATAATCAAATTATTAGAACGAGTCTTTACATTTTATTGTCACAATCAATATATGAACGATTTCAATGTCCCCAAGTGCTCCACTTTTCACTAGATGACCGCCGTTATCATAGTAAGCATTGGGCTAGAGACCTCTTCCCTGTAAAGCTAATAAAGCCAATCTACTTCTCTCGTTCATTCAACTCTACTTCTGTCGTTCTTTGATTGTTCATAGCTAGGATTTTGTTTCTCTCATTTTTCTGAACTAATATAGCAGTACTATTGGATTATAAACCTCGCTGGATATCTTTTTTTTTCTTTTTTTTTTTTTGAAGGTGGTAGTCCTTTCCATTATGTTATCAAAAAGCTTATCAAGTTTTCCATTTTGCAACTTTCTTGTAAAAATATGTGCCTCAGAATAATTATTCAGTTAGATGTGTCTTGGTTCATTAAAAAACCTTACAGTTATTCAATTAAAAAAATCATGTGTGTGTGAAGCATTGTTCATTTGAAGATACATATTATTACCATTATTATTATGGTTGCTTGCTTATCATTTAGTGTGGCATGACATAAATATGGTTGCCTATGGTTACCCAACGTTAGTTTCTGTTTTTTCGTTAGCTGGTAGTGTTAAGTTCTATATTGAAATTTTTGTGAGATCGATGCTCCATTGTAGTCTGTTGATTGTCTAGTGTAGTTGTAGATTTGTTGGTTTAGGCTGGGTTTTCAGGGGCTAGCCCCTCTCTATAATCACATTTTTACAAGTGAAGTGAGGTGTTGTTGAAGAGATGTTTGATGCACCAACCACATTAAAGTAGGGACCTTTAAATAAACTAGGATTGGGCAGGGAGTTATTTCCCTTGCTTCATGTTGAAAAATGTTTTCCCTGCACTTTTTCATTAGAAGAATAGCAGATTAAATGAAAAATAATAAATAATAAATAATAAAAATCAATTGAAGTTTTGTTGCATCTTAATATAATTGGTGGGCCATCATTGTTCTATTTGATGGACCTTTGGGTTTGAGTCATCCAATTGGTTGTCTTCTATATAGGTCAGTTAATAGAATCTACAACTCTCAAAGATACTGTATTAGGTAAACTAATTTTACAGATAGTCTCTTTATGGTTAAAGTTCAGCATTGGTCTTATAGTTGATGAAGTTTATGATGTTCAGCATTGGTGCTCAAATGATTCTAAGGTTTGTCTAGATGAGCATTACTAATGCCTTTGTTGAATTGGCAGGTAGGTGATGTTAATGGCAGCAAGACATTTAAAAAAAAATATTTCCTCTTGCATTTGGTTGAAAAATATTTCTTATACCACATATGGAACATAAAAGCCAATTAATTCAACATAGAATTATTTCCTTTTTCCCTCTTTGTGCAAATTTAATGGACATTTCAAATATATTAGCAAAGCACAAATAACAAATATAAATAAAAAAAATTCAGCATTAATCCATAATCAAGACACCAAATTTTTACGTGAAAAATCCTTCAATGAGAAGGGAAAAACCACGGGACCTAATCAAGTAAAATCTTACACTATAGAATATGGGTTTACAACAATCTCCTCTAGAACAAATGCAGTCAGCTACTGAGACGACAAAAACATGCCGTTCTTGGATTACAACAAATATTTATCACACTAAGATACCAACAGTAAAAAGAAGAAAAGATCCCACCATGTGGGCTTTAGCTCTGAGCAAATGGAGAGAAATTTCAAGTAACAACACCAATCACCAGTAAACACAAAGCTCTCTTCATTAAGGAATTCCATCAAAATTGGAGTTGAATTTGATTTTGGCTTGAAAGTATCTGGGTTTTGTAGAAAATTTCTCTAAAATTTTCTTGTCTCATACACAGTAACTTTAGCACTGCAAAAATTTCAATGAAGATAGAACAACTGTAACAAGCAGATCAGAATTTAATATTAATAAAGAATATAAAAACATAAGTGGATGTGATAATTCAAATGAAATCCTAAAAACTTTCTTAATTTCTGAGAAATATTTGATGAACAAAATGAAATCCAACCATCACGGAAGAACCATAGTAAAATAGAGCTAAAATTTTTAGATACACAAAAGCTATGCAGCAAAATATATTAAATAAATTTGAATTAATGGTTTGACATAAAACGCTTTGGATATCATTAACCCAGGAATAAGCTGAGTAGAGAACAAATCATGAATAGTTAGTCAACTTCAAAGTGAAATGACTAACAAGAGGTTTGAGAGAACATACCAGTTTTAACTGATTTTGACCTTAGAAAAGGATGTATCAAAGGTTTATCTTAATTAAAGGAACATGGAAATCATAGATCCTTTTGTGCTAGACTACATTACCTCTGATTGGGACAATGAAAGATCATTGGTATTTGTTAACCCAATGAGCCAGTTACACCATAAGTAGATATTGTGGCTTCTTGCAAATGTATAGCTCACGTATAAATGATAGGTTCTCCAGTTACTGTAGAAGATATTCTCACTATTTGGTTATGTGATTTTCAAAAATGTTAGTATAGTGTGTTCAAGTAGATGAAGAGGAGAAAAAGATTAGGCCATCCACATATATAATAGTCTATTTTTCACTATTGACATGTAATTGACTAGAGAGAAGACAAATTCTTTTACTTTTCCTTTTACATTACAAAAGAATTTCTCCCAAGTGCGAAATTTTAGTTGTGTTGTTGTTGGTAAGAAACTCAAGTGTGATGAAGAGGTTGAAGATGCATCTGAGTATAAACTATTTAGCCCATTAGGGGTGAATGCCCTTGGATTTCCCAACAACTGAATCTTATAGGTGAGGTCAGTTGCCCTTATGTTTTATTGGCTAGAGGCAAGTTCTAAGTGCTCTTCTTTAGAAAGTTATCCTAAGTTAAAAAGGAAAAATAAAAAAATAAAAGAGGAGAACAGGGGAAAATTTGAGAGAAATTGCAACTTCATTTACCTTTTGTTGGCTTGCAATTATAATAAACTCATGGATGTCCCACGCGATGCGCATGTTCATTATTAGTTATTTTATAATACTCATATGTGTTATAATGTTTGGAAAATTCATTTTGATTATGTATTATACGTCTCTAAAATAATGAATGAAAAAAAATTGTAACACAATATATCCGTAAGCAACCATAATTAATTAGTTTCTAAAAATGCCACTATATGCCCTTTTTTGTTTGATCAGGTGAACATGTATATTTAATTCTTACATTTGACCATTTCCAATATAAAATTTTTTATTATTTCCTTTTTTTTTAGAAGTATTTTATTATTTTTTTTTTTTAAGAAAACATGTGAACTTTTGAAGGCTAAACTTCTAAGATATAAGGTTTATAATTTCTAATTCGCAAAACTAAATATACATGCCAAGAGATTAAAAATAAAACAATAATTGAACAGGGAAATATAAACTTATACTATTTCATATCTTACGTTTAATTTTATTTACATCTGAGTACCTTAAACACTTACAAAGATTTAAACAATTTCCAAAAATATAAATAAAGACAAAAAAAAAAAAAAAAAAAAAAAAAACTTACCTTTTGGAACCCCATATGTTGTTAAAGCATTGTATCAAGCTTTGATAGTGTTGTTACGAAGTTTAGATCATATGCACCTGAAACCAAAGCCAACTTCATACTCTTATTGACACTAATTTCTCACTCTTTGTCTCTCTATCTCTTTGGTACTATTTTTCTTTTGGCCTTTTGATATTTTGTGAAATTGGAATAAAAGAACATGAAAACTAACATTGAATGGAGAAAACCTTTTATTTTTTAAATTAATGAAATTAAAAGTGGAAGAGTTCAAGAAGTTGGAAGAGGGAGTAGAACCAAATCCTTTAATTTTTTGCATTTATGGCTTAAACTAATCATTGATAAGAAGGTGGGAGGTGAAAAACTAAAGGAAAAAGTACTCATACAAAGCACCACATGGCAGAACCTCATGCACTTTCGCATGAGGTCTTTGCTTTTACATATATATTGAGACACTAATTTCTCACTCTTTGTCTCTTCATCTCTCTAGTCCTGTTTTTCTTTTGGCCTTTTGATATTTTGTGAAATTGGAATAAAAGAACATGAAGACTAACGTTGAATGGAGAAAATCTTTTATTTTTTAAATTAATGAAATTAAAAGTGGAAGAGTTCAAGAAGTTGGAAAAGGGAGTAGAACCAAATCTTTTAATTTTCTACATTTATGGCTTAAACTAATCATTGATAAGAAGGTGGGAGGTGAAAGACTAAAGGAAAAAGTGCTCATACAAAGCATAATATGGCAGAACCTCATGCACTTTCGAATGAAGTCTCTGCTTTTATATATATACTAGTCGTAGACTCGCTCATTGTGCATAATAATTTTTTTAGAATTATCTCATAAATATATATATATATATATATATATATATATATATATATATATATATATATATATATATATATATATATTATTGTTTTACTATTGTCTATGTAATTTATGTAAATTATTTTTATTATTTTCTTATCATATAAAATTCTTATATGATAAAATTATCCAAATCATGCTATGTAATAGAATAATATTATATTCTTTATAGTGCAACATGATAACATTTAACAATCAAAGATGTACATTTTTAGACTCCTTAAAACACAAGTTGTTTAACCTAGTTATTTCGCCAAGTGATTACTTAGATAAATTATTCAAATCTAGGTTAACACAATCAAATCATATCATATGAAGCAATGCAGAAATATAAAGAACACACAATATGATAACCCAAGAAAACCAAACCAGTAAAAAATCTGGGGAGGATTTAACCTAGCTATCCTTAAGGTAAAACAGATCCACTATGAAAGAATTGAAGTTTTTACAATAAGACTTAGACCACTAACATCCTATTGCTACCTCGAGTAGAAAACTTACTACCACAACCACGTGACAGCTCCGAGTCCACGTACTACTTCTTTCCTTGATCCACAGCAACCACAAGTTCTCCTAATTGTGTTTATCTTTAAGCTCTTGAAACAGCAACTGAAGAGATCACCAAGTTCTTGACATCAATCTTGATCTCGATAACCCTAATTGTATATGAAGGTAAACACCTCTAGTTCTCATAGAAGATTCACACACACATCATATCAACAACATATAAAACATGGTAAAGGTTTTTCCTTTTATACTTGAAGCAAAACATAAAACCCTACATGTCATGTGGGCTTAGGCTGAGTTGGAAAATTCTGCAAAAAAATAATCTACACGAGGTTCGATCGATCGAGCCTTGCAGATTTAGCTAATAAATCCTACAATTCACTCAATTCCAACTTTACAAATAAACACGCTTTAAGCAGCCTAAATCTAGACTCTAAGTTTTGATCATAGTTTGCCAACACATTACACATTGAAGTTCTAATACATTTAGTTCCTAAAGTCTTAGAACCTAACAAACTCTCCCTTTGGCAATCCGTGACAAAACACATCACAACACTAAAATGCTCAAAGTTACAAACAGCGCATTAAACATTAAACATGCCCAAAAACAATTCAACCTAATTACTATCTATCAGTTGCCAATGTAGACAGTAGCACGACCGAAAAAACCTGTATATTCCTAAAAAACTCAATAAACACATAAACACATGTGTGGAAAATACGAGTAAAACAAAAGTAAATTCTTGATTTCACAAAACAGAAAATAAAAAACATATATCATGAATAACCTTATAATATAAATCAATAACCAATGTATCATAAGTGAAACAAAAAACAATAAAAGAAACATAGAACATAGTGTCCCCCCCTAACAAATACAACCCATAAAAAATAAATACATCACAAGCCAAAAACATATACACAAAAAGCTCCTAGATACAATCTAAAGCAGCTCCAAAACTCCAAAACTCCCCCTATCTCCATCAATATGTACTCTCCCTTTTTGTGACGAATTGCCAAAGGGCTATCAAGGCTTATCATCAAAAGGAGGTGGTGGAGTAGACCGTCGAGCACTCGCCAAATCAGCATGCAAAGCCCGAAGCTCTATGAGCACATCCACCAAAATCTGTCCATGCACCGCCTAAATGGTCATGGCAGTGTCCAGCATACTCCGTAGAGAAGCATCACTCGAAGAAGAAGGTGGAGGATCAACAGCGGTAGTAGGATCGACATACTCCTCAGCAGTGGGGTCACCTAAAGAAGAAGGCTTAGATGCATCACCTGTGGAAGACTCTACTCTAGGGTGTTTAGAGCTAGTTTTCATCTGAACCACTCTTTGCCTAAGGAAGGTGGCACCTATAGGAGCAATACTATGGATAGGCTCAGATGCAGGAAAATCCTCTAAACGTAAATGTAATAGAATCCTATGGATAAAAACAGGGAAGAAAAGACCTTGTGATTTAGAACTACTCCTATGAACCTCAACCAAAGATCAAATGAAGAGAGTAGGAAAACTCATAGGAGCATCAGTCACAAGGGCATACAAAAATGCATATCTCTTAAGAGGAATGGTGTGCAAGTGAGAGATAGGACAAATAGAATGACAATCAATGCAGAAAAACAGATAATTGAGCTCAATAAGCTCATAAGTAGTGATACAAGGATCAGAACCCCATCTAATGGAAGTACCAGTGATATGAGACATGATCTCATCAAGGGGAGGGTCTTCAATGTATGGATAAATTGGCTGTTGTACCTTAGGTACACCAAGAACAGTGGCCACTACAGAAGGAGTAATGACATACTTTTCACCCCTTATCCAACTTTTCACATACTAAGTGTTGTGATCATTGGAGTGGATAGAGAGGTTCGAGTAGAACTCTCTAATCAAAACAGCCAGAGGGGGATGCGAAATGTCCAAAAGCAGTAACCAACCTCGACTCTTAAAATTCCTACATATCTCAGGATCTAACTCATCTAGGATCACTTTACGTTTAGCCCACACCGATCTAAAGATATAGAGTTTCTCATAATTCTCTTAATGTTTCTCAGTTCTAAACCTATCACTTTCAAAGACAGAGGTAAAGGAAGAGGAGGTTTTCTTGTTGGCTCTAGTTTTCCTAGCCATGATGCTAAGAGATTAAAGCAAAAGGAAAACAGAAACAAAAAGAAAACACAAGGGCAGACTGCATTAGAGAGGGTTAGAGTACAAAAATCTCAATAAATAACAATCTATACGATGCATATAATGAATGCACATATGATGCATACTCTAATGCATTGAAAATTGTTCAATTTTACTTTATAAACCAACAATTGACTTGAACACAGAGTTTTAGACCAAAAACCCCAAATTTTGAAAAACCCAATTTCAAAAATCCCAACAAATTGATTAATTTATCATTACACTAGTTAGATAACATCATATAATGACATAATCAACCAATAACACACGTCAATTTCATCAATTTTAGCCCAATTGAACAAAATCTCCAATTTCGAAAACTTTCAAGCCTTAGAATTTCAAACTTCTCCCAAATCACAAAATTTATCAAATTAATGCATAGGAATCATGTTAATAACATCCAAGGACAAAAACCCATTAAACAAAATTGATTAAAAAAAATTGATTTGAACAAAAATCCCTACGTTTGAAATTTTCAAAAAAAAAAAGAAGCATGAAAATGCATGAAAATTGTGAATAAATTGAAAAAGAAAGGGTAAAAGTGACTTACAAGCACTAGAAGACAAAAACCTTGAGAAATTTGAGGAAGAAAATGACAAATTTGGCTTAGATTGGATCGGTCAAAATAGAACAGTCAAAAGAATGTTTGAAAAGTTTTTGAAAGTGTGAAGAACATGTGAGAAAAGACTTTTTAAAACACTTTCAGATCATTTTTCGATCGGTCGAAAATAAGCCTTGATCAATTGAAAGATAGATTCGATCGATCCAACATCAATTGAGTACCAATCGAGTTAGGCAGATTGTAACCAAAATTTTTATCGCATTTTCTATCGGTCGAGCAACAGCTTCGATCGATTGAAAATCTAGAAAAGTGAATTTTTTGAAAAAAAGAGCAAGTTAATGCAAAAACGACTCAAAACACCATATTTCATTAATGAAATGCATGAGTATGAGTTTAAAAGTTTTCCAAAAACACATGAATTCAAACCAGATCTTCCAAAAACACATTTTTGAATCAATTTATCCTCAAAAACTCAAATATTAAACACATTTTGCATTAAAATCAAGAAATTTTTAATCTTGGATGGCCACAACAAGATCACACACAATATCATGTACTTAGTTTAGCAAAGAATAACTTGTGTAGTGTGTGCAACTAGCAATAGCTTGAGATATATGTGAGGTGATAAGTAAATAGTAATCAATCACAATTTCGACAAAATTCATCACATAAGTTTGAAAGAAACTATCACCTAAAGAGTTACATCATATAACTCTCACATCTCCTTGAAAACAAGCTTGCAATCATATAAGTTTCTTATTTTGCCTCATAATGTACACACCAAATTTATTTCAATGTGAAAATACTAGATTAGCCAGATAATGTACACAACAATTTGATTTCATTTTGAATTTATTATAGCCCAATAATGTACACACCAATTTTAGCATTAATCTAAGGCTATACCTTATGTTCTTTTTGTGCATGTGCTACACTTTCTCGAGCACAAAATCTTATGATATGCACTAAGGTGTTCATGATTGACTAGTAAACAGTGGTAAGATGGTTATTTATGTCTTTCTCATTAAGTTCAAGTTCAAACAATCAAAAGCATGTGACTTCAAGATCAAGATCAAGCGATGAAAAACTATAAACACTCCCACACAACATGCACTACATAGCTAATACCATAAAAGTGCAGTAAAAATAAGTTCATCCAAGCTAAACAAGATACATAAACATGTTATGTAAAGATAATATGGCCAACCGTGATTACAAGTCCAAGAAAGATAATGCATAACACCTTTTTCCTTTCTTTTCCTTTTTTTTTTTAAAGAAAAACAAAAACAACCTATCATGAAATGCATGCATGGTATGCAATGCAAATCCTTTAAAAACAAAAAAAAAAAAAAAAAAAAAAAAAAAAAACAGCAAAGAAGAATGGTCACAAAGAGTATAGAGATGAAGCACAAGGACTATGTCAGAAAGACTCAATTAGATTGAGCCTTTTGTATCCAAAACTTTTTAGATGCAACTCTTGCATTAGAGTTATTATTCATAGGACAAAGTTTAGCTACAAAATCATTTGTAGCCTAAGGCTACAAACTGCTCTAATAAACTGACATGTGTAAAAAATGACATGTGCATTGCACATGATTACTTAAGTAAACTTAACCCAACTAACCCTAGTTAACTACACCACCTATTAAAAAAAATAAAAAATAAAAAATAAAAACTAAAAAACTAAAACAGATACGTCTTCTCTCTCTCTCTCTCTCTAAACTCAGAAACCAAATCCCTCTCTATTTCATCAACTTCTCACCACCGGTCACCCCCTAATCTCCATCTACCGTTACCACGTGAGTCTCTCTTTCTCTCTTTCTCTCTCTCTCTCTCTCTCTCTCTTTTATTCTGTTCTGCATTTATTTTCAATGCCCACTAACTGTTTTTCAATGCCCACCAATTGTTTGAAACAATGTCTAAATCAACATGTTTTTATTTTTCACCGTTGTTATTGATTGAAAACCTTTTCTAAGGTGATTATGACTTTGTTAGTATCATGTGGGTTAACCTTTTCAAATTTTGGATAAGGTTTTGATTGGTTTAATGGATATTGCATTATTGTTGTAGAATGGGTTGTATGGTTGCTTCAAGGGTGCATAAACTATATTAATATCTGACTTTGGGAAGAAACTAAAATCATATACATAGAACTTTTAATTGATAAATGTTGCTAGCATTGAAAACTGAAGCCTCAATGATGATTTGTTATTTTGTATACATAATGAGGAAGTATTAATTGCAATTTAACATCTTATTACTTGTGAGGATTAAATGATTCAAGAGTCAATAGGAAAACGCTACTCTCATTTAAGTCACAATGCTCGTGAAATTTCTACACTTGCAGCAGAGAATGAGATAATGTATGAACATACCAAAGAATGTTTTGAAAAATTAATGAAGGAATTGCAAGAGATTAGAAAAAAATATCATTCAAATAATATGGAAAGTTGCATAGAGGTCCATGGTGATGTTACTACAGATGTTTTACAAGATGATAGCATATGTAGGATTAAAACAAAACCTATTGTTGGGCGTCCAAAGAGAAGGTTGAAATCTGCATTAGAGAAGAAAAATGGTAAATCTCGACGCAAAACAACACATGCTAAAAAACATTCCAATGGCTTACAAAAAAAAGATTATGAGGCAAGACAAGTTGAATCGCTTGGAAGCCTAAATAAAGTAAGATATGTTACATTCCACTATAATATGTCAATCTTGTAGGCACATAAATTTGTTTACAGTTTGTGACAATTATTCTTTGCTATTATTTACAAGTTTCAATAGCTACTTTTGATGTTATCCAAGAAGAGTAGCATATTGGCAAAAGCACTAAATAGACTGGAGTTAGGGTGCAAGAATTTTAGGTGGAGATTGAAGACTGCAAATTTATTTGTTAGAGATTGAAGACTATTTATTTTTGTTAGACCATTGGCAGATTGAAGACTATTTTTTATTGTTAGACCATTGGCAAACTGTTAACTTTTTAATATTTTTTTATCGTTAGACCATTGGTAGATTGAAGCTAGTTTTTCAAAACCATTGGCAAACTGTTAACTATTTATTATTTTTTATTGCTAGACCAATGGCAGATTGAAGCTGTTTTTTTATTGTCAAATCATTGGTAGATTGATGACTATTTCTTATTGTTGTACCATTTGAAATGCATCAAGTTATTGTTTGAAATAAAGTTTATAGAGAAAAAAGTTACGTATATTTACAATTTAGGCTGAATTTATTTTGGCTATTGTGAGAGATAAAGTATGTGGTGCAAAATGGTACCACTTTTTATGCTTTCCTAGTTTACATTTGATAGGAAACCAAGAAAACTCTGTTTTTGTTTATTGATTTCCCTACAAATTACAATGCTGTCTTTATGTACAAATGACTTGGTGCAGATTATTGGAAGCTTGATTTTTATTTAATTAATTATATTTATTTTATCATATAGCTGTGTGGATCCTCTAGAATCTGTCAATTTATTGTTTGTAGATTAATCAGAATTGGTCTAATTCTGTACCCTAGAGGCTATGTGCTATGAACCGGTGAGTTTGAAAGTAATTAGTTGTATTCAAGGCGACAACCCTCCAAGAAATTAATAGACGAGAAGAGAATAGTTTAAATGGAAAATATTTGCTGCCTTTTATTGCTGAAGTTGTAGCTTAAATACAACCATGACTAATTCTTGAAACATAGCACTATGGAGGGTGCATTATCATAAGTGTTATCTTCAATCTAGAAGAATTACAACCATTATATTATCTTCAATATAGAAATATTACAATCAATGCCGCAACCAAAGCATGATCATCAGATCCAGGAAATATGGTTAGTTGAAATTTATTCCTTTTAGCATAAACTGCCGCAACTTGGACTTGCATCAAAACATAAGAGTGAGACCTTATGTTGAAAACCACAATGAATAAAATTGTAATTATAAAATTAAGAGAAAAAAAATATAACCAATCTACAACATTTACATTGCAGCAGCTAGTGGCTCTTAACAAATCTATGAGACATAATTTTAAGGAATGAAAAAAAAAAAAAAAATCATGCATGAGAAATTAGATGAATCTATTGAGAGATGAACAAGACCTGAAAATCATGTCATTATGTAACCTATACATATAACTAATTCCCTAGCAAGAGTAATGTAGTTCAACTGTTCAAGTCAAGAGATCAACAAGATAAATTCAGGCCAAAAAAGAAAAGCATGGTTCAAAAGCTCATAACTTAAAGCAAAAGTCATGTATCTTATCTTAGAGTAGCTAACTAAGTAGTTTGTTAAGCTTTCAACAAAAAAAAAAAAAAAAAACACAGAGTGTTGAGCAATGCTATTAAGTTTGTACCAAGTACATATTTCTCTGTCCAGTCATCAAATGTATGTTGTTGTTAAAAATCTTCAATAATTTATAGTCTATACACAAATCACACACGCTGAACAGGTACTAAACCTCTGGTAAATAACAAAATATGGTTCTGCAAAGTTACTGATTAGGTTATAACAATATATCTTTGTTGCATTTTCAGTAAATTCTGCAGAACACAAAGCAAATCTGAATCATTGAGGCTTCAGTTTTCAATGCTAGCAACATTTATCAATTATTTGTACCTGAGACACAATATCATTGCCTCTGTAGATAATGCAGGACTTCTAGAAAGGAAAACCTTTCACCTTTAACTTAGAGGCTGAGTCTTCCCCATCCTCACCAATAGCCCATTTACCTTTCACATTTTTCAGTGTATATTCAGTGTATATGATTTTAGTTTCTTCCCAAGATCAAATATTAATATAGTTTCTGCACCATTGAACCAACCATACGACCCATTCTACAACAATAATACAATATCCATTAAACCAATCAAAACCCTATCCAAAATTTGAAAAGGTTAATCCACATGATACTAACAAAGTCATAATCACCTTAGAAAAGGTTTTCAATCAATAACAACGGTGAAAAATAAAAACATGTTGATTTAGACATTGTTTCAAACAGTTGGTGGGCATTGAAAAACAGTTAGTGGGCATTGAAAAATAAATGCAGAACAGAATAAAAGAAAGAGAGAGAGAGAGAGACTCACGTGGTAATGGTAGATGGAGATTAGGGGGTGACCGATGGTGAGAAGTTGATGAAATAGAGAGGGATTTGGTTTCTGAGTTTAGAGAGAGAGAGAGAGAGAGAAGACGTATCTGTTTTAGTTTTTTAGTTTTTATTTTTTATTTTTTTAATAGGTGGTGCAGTTAACTAGGGATAGTTGGGTTAAGTTTACTTAAGTAATCATGTGCAATGCACATGTCATTTTTTACACATGTCAATTTATTAGAGCTGTTTGTAGCTTTAAGCTACAAATGGTTTTGTAGCTAAACTTTGTCCTTTTTCTATTATCTTTCTCTTATTTAAGGAAGAATAAAAATGGTGGGCTTAGGAAGAAAATAATATATATTATATTTTTGAAAAAAGGAAAATTAGATGCATATCAATCCTCATCTCATCTTTCTCTATTATCACTTTTCACCTAACCAAAAGCAATCTAGTTGTTAGCCAAAGCATGGTCCGGCACCCGCACAATTCACATCACTCTGTCCATTATCTTTTTTTTTTTGGGTAAAGAAGATGATTCATTAACAACTAAACAGAAACAACAATATCATTGCAGATCCTATTAAAGGATTTGCCATTACAATCCTCATCCAAAACACACCTAACATCCTCAGGAGGACTATCAAAGCTAACAAAGCTTAAGGCCTGCAGAGTCCCTAATCTAGCTAACATATCAACACAGCGGTTTGCTTGACGGTAGCAGTGCTTAACTTGAACTTGTTGGAACAGCCCCATTAGCTGTCGGCAGTCGTCTTATATTGGAGAAATTATGTTATTCTCATATCTTGAGTTCTGAAAAATATCAACAATTGCTTTGTCATCTAGCTCAACAATGATGGAAGGAATATTGAGGTTATAGCACAAAGAAAGACCATCCCTAAGGCCCCATAGCTCTGCCACAAAGCTAGTATTTGTCCCAATTCTCCTTGCAAAACCAGCCAGCCAGTTGCCGTGATCATCCCTCAGCAACCCCCCACATCCTGCCATACCCGGGTTTCCATCAGCTAACCCATCTGTATTAAGTTTTAGCCAACCAAATGGTGGTTTCTCCCAGCACACCCTCTTGACAACATGACGAGTCAACCCCCTTGGAGAAGCAACACAGTACACATATTCCATAGCTTGTTTTAAAATCTTAGACGCCAAACTTGGATTCTGGTTTTTCCTATTGAAGACAAAACCATTTCTGCTCTTCCAAATGCTCCAGATGGCAATGGGGAAAACAATTTTCCAAGAAGGTTTCCCAGCAATATGGTTGGTATTTATCCTACCATTCATATCTAGCCAGTCACGCAAATTAGACATCCAAAAGCCATGATTACTCAGTTGCACACCAAGCTGTCTCCACATCGATTGAACCCAAGAACAGTCCCTGAGAGCATGCAAAATAGATTCAGCTTCCCCACTACAAATGGGGCAAGACACATCTTCCACCACATCTCTCCTTGCAAGGCACTCCTTCACTCCAATGCTATTGTGAGCGCATTGCCACATGAAAGTTTTAATGCGAGGTAAGGTTGGAGCTTTCCAAATCCATCTCGCTGTAAAAGGAGGGGTTGAATCAGCCCCCATTGCAACTTTGTAGGCACTCTTCAGCTCAAAACAGCCCTTCGGATTCTCAGCCCAAGCAAGCTTATCACGGTCTCTACTAGTAAGGGAAAAAGGGGTAGCTTGAAGCTTTTCCTTGATGTCTGTGGGGAAATAAAAAGGCATACGACTCCAATCTAGCCCCGATTCCACCATAATATCCTTCATTTCCCAGTTGGCTGCTTCCCGGGTTAAGGGGCCCTGAATGAGCTGCCTGATAGGGCCTTCCTTCAACCACTTACCATACCAGAAACTTAGAGTACTACACCTCCCAACCATCCAGACACTCCCTTTAGTAAACACCTCTCTTCCTTTTTTAATTGCAACCTAAACCCGAGAGCAAGGTAACTTATCTGCATTAGTCGTATTCACCTTTCTATTGTTACAGTATTTTGATCGAAGAACTTGACACCAAGGGGCTTCATTCTCAGTATGGAATCTCCAATTGAGTTTTGCTAGCATTGCAATATTTCTCCCCCTAGCTGTTTGAAGACCAAGACCCCTGTCTTCCTTTGTCTTGGTAACTTTCTGCCACCCGACCCAATGCATCTTCCTTGCTGAATCTGAAGTGCCCCAAAGAAAATTACAATTAACTCTATCTATACCATCCAGAATTTTCCCTGGTAATAAGGCACACTGCATGACATATGATGGAATAGCCACTGAGAAGGCCTGAATGAGTACATTCCGACCAGCCAATGATAGTAAATTGGCCTTCCAACCCATAAGTTTCTGCTTAACTCTATCCAATATGAAGTTGTAATCTTCGGAAGAGGCACCCGACACCCTCATAGGAATTCCCAAGTACTTACCAATGTTTGGGGTAGAAGCAAACCCCAGAACATCGCTCAAGGACTCTCTAGTGTCCCTATCCACATTAGGAGAGAAGAAAACTCTTGACTTTGCTTCACTTACTAATTGACCCGACAAGCTGCAGAACATATCCAAGACATCTCTTATAGCTAAGCAATTAGTAAGATCCGCTTTAGCAAAAAACACAAGATCATCTGCAAAGAGCAAATGAGAGAAAGCCAGGCCACTTTGAGAGACTTTTACTGGCTGCCACAGATTGTTACTGCATTTCTCCTCAATGAGTTGGCCAAGGAAGTCCATGCAAAGAATAAAAAGGAATGGGGATAACGGATCCCCTTGCCTTATCCCTCTTGAGGGGTAAAAAGGATCAAATGCTTCACCATTAACCAAGATAGAGGTAGATACCGTCGAAACACAACTCATAATGACCTCAATGAGATCCATGGGAGGATTTGCTCTGAAAAGCATATCTCTAATGAAGCTCCATTCGAGCTTATCATAAGCCTTCTCCAGATCAATTTTCAAAACCATATAACCCACGTTTCCTCTCTTTTTGCTGATGGAATGTATGACTTCTTGGGCTATAATTGCATTGTCAATACCCCTTCTTCCCGGAACAAAGGCAGTTTGGAGGGGGGAGATGAGTTTGTCTAAAAAAGGTCTTAGTCTAGCCATTATGATCTTGGTGATAATCTTATAGACTGTATTGCATAGACTTATAGGTCTATAATTTCCTAGAGTCTCTGGACCTTGGATCTTTGGAATAAGAGCAATGTGAGTCCTATTCAAATAATCAGGAACTCTTCGATCTACAAAAACCTTCTTAACTTCATCAATTACTGAGCGTCCCACTGTCAACCAAAATCTATGAAAGAACCCTGCATGCAAACCATCTGGACTTGGAGCTTTAAAAGCTTTTAAAGACCATAAGGCAGCTTTAATTTCATCTTCCGTTGCAACCCCACTGATACTGGACTTCTCCTCATCCATGAGCTTGACCTGCCATTGGGAAGATGCCGGAGCTACCCTAGGGGCACTAAGGAAGGAGGATGTGAATATACCCTTAAAACCAACCCTAATATGCTCCTTGACTCCATTGTCCTCATATATCCATTCCCCCACTGCATTTTTAATTGCCAAAATCTGGTTTCTTTTCCTTCGCACCAGGGTTGAGACATGGTAGAAAGCGGTGTTCCAATCTCCTTGAATCATCCAGTTAACCCGAGATTTGAGAGCCCAAAGTTCCTCTTCCTGACTTAGAATCGTATCAAGTTCTTTCACCAAATCTTTCTCAAGGTTTAGGAGGAAATTGGAAGGCTTAGAAGCTACAGCCTATTGAATACCGTTCAATCTTGCCATAATACTCTTCTTTTTAACAAAGATATTACCAAACTGGTTCCTATTCCACTTGGTAGCATTCTTTGAAAAGAGATCAATTGCCTCCCCAAGGTTATGAGGCTGTCGCCAAGCCTGGGTTACAATGCCTGGGAAAGTGGGATCAGTCAACCAATAGGTTTAGAACTTGAAAGGTCTAGCTCTCCCAGTGTTTGTTCTTGGGAGCATATCAAGCATGACAGGGCAGTGATCCGAGTGACACCTAGTGAGGTGCATAACTCTAGCTTCCAGGTAGAGTAAGCACCAGCTAGGATTAATGAAAAATCTGTCTAATCTTTCTTGAATTAGAGCCTGGCCTTCCCTTTTATTTGTCCAAGTGAATCGCGGACCAGAAAACCCAATATCAATCATGTTGCAATTGTTTAGACACTCCTTGAGTAGCAAAGATCTACTAACCCCAACAGTTCTACCCTTGAACTTATTCTCAGCTGAAAGAGTTTCATTGAAATCACCCACAATAACCCACGGCATCTCATGAAGCTCTGCGACTTTATTTAAATTATTCCATAAAATGTGCCTTTCGGCACTTCTAGGACTAGCATAAATTGCAGAAATTAACCAGCTAGAATTAGAATTCAGTACCTTAACTACCGCGTGGATCTCCTGCTCGGTGTTGGACAGCGGGTTAATCTCCACCCTGTCTGAATTCCAGAGCATCCAGAGTCCGCTCGCATAACCGATAGTGTCCGTGTGGATAACACCATCAAAAGGGAGTCAGTCAGTAATTTCTCTGGCCCTCTCACCACCAACTTTTGTTTCCATCAGGACAACAATAATCGGGTTGTGTATCCAAACCAATTCTCTAACATGACTTTGGAAGGTTGGCTTCAAAGCTCCCCTACAATTCCATATGATGACATTCATGGGAAAAAACATGTAGTAAGATAAGACGCTCATCAAGAGGAGGCATCAATATGATCTGCTCCCTCAACATCCATTCGAACCAATTCCGTATCTCCATGGTTTGTCCTTCCCCTGTATACACTGTCGGGTTGTGATAATTCACACCCATCTCCAATACTTGTGATAACATTTGAATACTGGACATTATTTTCAGCTGAACCACAAAAACCCATTACGGTTGAACCATCATTATCGGTTGGATCACATATACCCACCATGGATTCGTCGCTTCCGACGAAGCTGGATTCGAGCTAGGGTAAAGCTAAAGGGTGGGCTGAGGCCGAGTTAATGGCTAGCAAGCCTAGCTTAGAGCTTCAGTCAAAGGCAAGAAGGCCCTGGCACGAGCTAGGGCTCATAAGGAAGTTTTACAAGGAGCAGTTAGGAGTGGTCACGCTTCCTCCACACCAGAACAGTCCGTAAATCAGCTTCAACAGAAAAGATCGTTTCAAATTAAGAGTGACGGGATGCCAGAGCAAAGAAGAAAGGGTGAACCTCAATCAAGAACTCTGACGGAGCTTCAATCCTAAACCATGCCGTCGCCGGAGATGGGGTTTATGTTTAGAGGGAATTGTGGTGGAGATTCCTGGAATCGCTCTATCAGAGATCCGATGGAAGATAATTTGTCCATGGACCGAGATAAGCATGAGGGAGGGCAAGCTAGCCATTAACTCGGCCTCAGCCCACCCTTTAGCTTTACCCACTTCTATCTCATATGGGCTTTGTTCCGTAAAGGCTTAGGCCTAAAGAGTATCAATACTACCTACACTGAAGGCAACATTTGCCATATGGGCTTCATTAATAGGCTTTTGAGGCGTGATTTTCCTTTTAGCCTCCCTAGCAGGCCCCTGATTGAACTTAAACTTTCCCAAATCCGGAATCCCAATCACCTCCACCTCTAACACCCTCGGCGATGATTCTGCACGAATTAAATATGGACAATTTTCTTTTCGGTGACCAATTCTACCGCAAGAGAAACACAACCTCTATAAACCTTCATAACAAACGGGTTGCTTAAATTTCCCGATTAATACTGCATTGACCAACGGTTTATCCACGTCAACTTGGACACAAAACCTCGCAAATCTACCTCTCATTTCCATAGCAGTGTGAGAGTCTACACTCAACACAGTATCGATTGATTTACCAATATGCAATAGGGCCTCAGGATTATAATATTCAATAGGTAACGCATTCAGCCGTATCCACATAACGATTGAATTGACATTAGCCGTTGCCGGATGGAAATTTGGCTCCCATGGTCTAATGGAGAGGAAATGGACCCTTTTTGAGGATGGTTTCAAAGTCATCTTTCAGAGAGAAACGGGTGAGAAAAAACCGATGCTCCAGGTCTACACAATCCAACCTCCCAGCAGGTTTCCATAAAGAAAGAAGCTTACTGTGGAGGAAATTAAGCCCCACTGCCCTTCCGTACACCTTCACTATAAGAGCTTTTGACCATGGCGTTCTGATACGCTGCTTAAGATCCTTGGAAAACTTGACAGCAACTAGCCCTGCACGTAGGTTGTCTACTTCTTCATCTGATTCTGCATCATCTTCCATGAGCTCACCAAAGCTAAAAGCTTGAGTGAAAGCACCAAGAATTTCACCTACAAGTTTATCTCTGAATGTGGTCGTTCCATTCCATGCCCCCTGCCCATGGTTTGGTGATGAAGGCCCGGAGCCTAAATCTTCCCTGAACCCCGCGTGTTTAACATCTTTAACTTTTTTGTTACTATGAGCTAGCTCTTCTTGTTCTTCTCGCGAAAGAGAGAGTAGAGAAGAGCTTTTTTCCATAGAGTATCTCCTTCACTCTGCCCATTATCATGACATTAGTGAATGTATAATAAAAATAGACCTAAATGAAAGTCTTTCGTTGTAGTATTATTTCTTTGAATTAGAACTTACAAATCCATTCATTTACTATCATTAGAAGAAGGAAAGATGCAATTGATTTTCTTAAAACTTCCTTCGGGTGAATAGATGTTTGATAGAGAAAATATTGGCAACAACATTGTTTCTGACTTCACAAACAGGGATGATAAAAAAAATGGAGAGAAAACAAAGGAGATGCAACATGGGATTCTTGATGGCATTAAATCAAAGAGAAAATTTGCAACTTTTTTGTGCCACAACTTTTATACAGAAGTAATAGGTCTACACGATAGTCTTACTATATTAGAATTGTAACAAAAATTATGGCACAAAAATTGTAATCCTAACCAAATTTATTTGTGATCTTAAAAAATTGATTGATATGATAGAATTTTAGCTTGTGGCATGATGATGTGCGTCTTTTTGTCCACTCCTGTCACATAGACAAACTACTGTTTGTTTGTTTTATACTTAAAAATAAAAAGAGCAACCAAACAAGTTTTGCTATTTAAGCAACGCTAAGGGGTCGTTTGATATATGTGTCTAAAAACTATAAATTGTTGTTTGAAAACATTTGTAGAAATACGTGTAGATGAAAAAGTACGTTGAAATACATGAAATGTTGTTTAAAAACTGAAAATGATAGTTTAAAATCACAAACCAAACACCCCCTCTTTCCTCTGGAATTCTTTCTCTTTCTCTGACTCCAACATTCACAAATTATAGCAATTTTCTCATAAGACACAGAGAGAGAGAATGGAGAGCAGAGAAGACTTGAACTCGATACTGCCGTATTTGCCACTAGTGATGCGGTCTTCGACTCTGTTCTGGCCGTCTCAGGTGGTCGAAGCACTGAAGGCCATGGCAAGAGGACCCCTTCACAGCCGTGTCGACTCCGGTGAGCTCCTATTCCTCGCCATTTCCGATCTCAGAGACTCTCTCTCACTCTCCAACCACCACTTCGCTCCTTCTTTCCCACAAGGCTACGCCCTCTTCTTCGACGAGGTAAATTCTATTCTTTTTTTCACTTTCACATGCAAATATTCTAGCACCTGAAAAGCTGAATGTTATTTTATGTATCAAATTGTAACTGGGTTTTGTGTGTTTCACGATATTCGAACCCTTTTTGAACTTCATGTTAATGTTTTTTCATCAGAATTTTAGTGGGTTTATGTAGTTGATGGATGATATTCAAACACTTTTCAAATTAGTGCCATGCTATGTTTTTTTCATCAATCTGTAAATGGGTTTTGTGTTGTTTGATGATATTCAAACACTTTTCAACTTCAAGGAATCAAGTTGATTTTTTTTCATCGAATTGGAAGTGGGTTTTCTGTTGTTGATGATATTCAAACACCTTTCATGGCAGAAGTTAATTTTTTCAAATCAAAATCATGAGTTGGTTTTTGTGTGTAAGTGCAGTTGATGTCCCGGGAGGAATCAAAAAAATGGTTTGAAGAGGTTGTCCCCGCGTTGGCTGATTTGCTCCTACGCTTTCCCTCTTTGTTACAAACTCACTATCAAACTGCAGATATTGCTCATATCAATGGGGTCAAAACTGGTCTTCGTTTATTGCGTTCGCAAGAACCGGGCATTGTGTTTCTCAGCCAGGTATCCATGTTATTTTAGCTTACCAGATGATAGAATAGAAGAACCCAAAGCTCATACAACCCATGTATTTACTAGATGGGTGCTGATTCTTTTAATCTTGAAATTAATAAGTTGTTGCAATTATACTTATAAAAAAAAAAAAAAGTTGTTGTAATTACTGTATTTCTGAATTGTTTGTTGTCATTACATGGTAATATGAATGAAACAGAAAGAAGGAAGTGGTAAGAGTCAGTAACATTTGCAGTTTAAAGATGGAGAAAATGGAATGTGATATATGAATGTCTGCTGCTGCGTAACGATTCTTGTGTTTTTTATTTTTTATCTCTTATATGATAGAGACCAACGAATTCGTGTGTGTATATAAATATTTCAAGCCCATATTTTAGTATTGACACAGGAGAACTAAACTGGATGTCCCATCGATTATATATGTATGATAACTTCAAGTGACCAATTATATGGCTTTCACATACCTAGCAGTTATTGGAGTGGGTGATCTACTATAGGAATCAGAATCAGTACTTTCATTTCATGAAAGTATGCAATTCTTTATTTATTGACTTATTTTTTAAAAATTACAAATTTGACTCAAATGGCTGACTTAGATATTCTTGAAGGACTTCAGGGGCAGCACTCATGCTAAATACCCCAAAAGAATTTTGAATTTCCAAATGGGCATGAATTTCTCTTTCAAGTCAGTGGGGGCACTTAGCTGATTTATTGTACTTTGTTAATTAAATATTATATAAATTCAACCATTTTTTTGTTACTATTTTCTCTTTATGATAGAATTATGAAATTAATACATTTCTTGATTTCCAGGAATTGATTGGTGCTCTTCTTGGATGCTCTTTGTTTTGTCTGTTCCCAGTCACTAATAGAGGTGTTGAACATCTTCCAACAATCAACTTCGATCAATTGTTTGCGTATGTGAGCTTGACCTTTCTTTTGTGAAATCTTTTATCAGTCTTGTTCAAGAAATTATAGGATATGAATCATCCTTGTGACAATATGTTTCAGTTTTCTACTTGTATACATCTGATCCCTTTCATAGATATAATATTATGGATGAGGAAGAGCATTTTTATGTATCATAGTTGATAATGCCATTCTTATTGGTCTAGATAAGTAGAAAATTTTATTCAATAGGTTAGAAATTCTGATTGGTCTAGATAATATAAAATTTAACAGCAGCATTGTTAAGTTTGGCTAACAAGTGGCTGTCTATGGATACCATTTTTACTGATATGTATAAAAGTTTTGAGGTGACATTGAAGAGTATAACACTAACCACGTGCTATTTAAATCCCAAATACTTGTTCTATTGCTCCAAGAAGAACACCATATGCTGTAGAAGGTTGCTGCATTTGAGGGTTTGAATTTCTTTTGCATCTGAATGTCTGGTAGGAATTAACATACATGTGGATGGTATAACCTATATCACCCAAATATTCTTGATTTTCTTTAGCACGTGTTGAACGTTGATAGAAAGGATCGGTGTAGAAAATGACAAAGCTATACACTTTTTAGTCCATGTAATTTTATGGGTTTATTATTTTATTCTATTTACAATTGATTTATATTCTTCAAGTTGTTTTATCATTTATTAGAACTTTATATTTTTTTTATCTGAAGGCTTACTTATATCTTGTCATGCTGAATTCAATATGTTTGAAATTCATGGATCTCCAGGAGTCTATATGACAATTACAACGAAAAACAAGAAAATAAGATACGGTGCATCATACACTATTTTGGAAGGATATTTTCACATATGCCTATTGGCTTCGTCTCATTTGAACGGAAAGTACTTCCTTTGGAACATCTTCCTCAATGCATTTCCTATCCCAAGGCTGAATTTTGGAGCAATTCTGTCATTCCTTTATGCTGTTTTGAGGTAATGATAAACAGATGTAATAAACAATCTTACTTAGAAGATCTATTTATAATGCTTAATCTAATTTTGTTGATTTAAGATAAGCACAGATTACCCTGTGTTGTGTTTCCATATCCTTGTAGGTCCAAAATTCAGGCTTGATAGAAGATCAATCCAGTGAAGCTCTTGAAGTGGATTTTGCAAATAAGTTTATTGGAGGTGGTGCTCTACATAGGGGTTGTGTACAGGTATGCCTTACAATATTATTAAAAGAATATGCCTTTTTTGGTTGTTGGGGGGGGGGGGGGGGGGGGGGGGTGTCTTATTGTTTGTACTTTATCAGGCATTTTAATTTCATATGCTTAGATTTATCATTCCTGATATGTGTTCCTACAGCATATGTATGTCATGCAGGCCATGAATTTATTGCAAAATGTAGATTATTTTTGTTTTTATCATCTTATGTAGGAAGAGATCCGTTTCATGATCAATCCTGAATTAATTGCTGGTATGCTTTTCTTGCCTTCCATGGCAGATAATGAGGCCATAGAAATTATTGGTGCTGAAAGGTTTTCAAGTTATACTGGGTGAGTATTACTTAGGGAATGTAAATCATAAGTTTGATTTAATAGGAACAATGGTATTTTATCTATTTCCTTTTGCTTTGTCTAATCTTTATATTTCTTATGGAGAATAATTTATGTCAATGTGATGTATATGATTATTGATGAATAAAAATTGGCTTATAGGAAATTGTGTATCCTGATTTGTTTTAAAACTTGTATGAAGTCTATGTTCCTTGCACATGGTATTCCATATGGTCTAGAAAAACCAGTAGTCATGGTGAATATCTGGGTTATGCCCCTTTTAGTCTTATCTTATTTAATGAATTTACTTATTATGAATGGGCGTGCTTATCTAGTTCTTGACAAAATTAATATAATCTTCTTTATAAGTATAACTGTATAAGATTGTAATGAAAATTATGAATGGGCATGCTTAACTACAAGGATAGTGTAAATGAGATGATGAAATAATCATAACAATGGGTTAGAGGCCTTTTTATTGATTTTATTTTTATCTTTAGGGTGACTTATTTGCCTCTCTCTCTCTCTCTCTTTGAATTGCTTGTTTAAAATTGAGATAGTGTTCAGTGGAAAAGTACCTCCCCCCAAAAAGAAAGAATGAAAAAACATTAATGAGGTGCTCAATTTCAGGAAAATTTTAAATTAAATTAAGAAAACCCATGAATATTTTCCTTAGTTCTTCAGAATGCTATTTACTCCATAGACCAGGCTTCTATTGTGAAAAAGTGCTTCTTGAGCCAAATATGTTAAAAGTGACTTAGTAAATGAAACCCTTTCATTTACTTATCAAAAAAAGTAAATGAAACCCTTTATAATGCCTCCTCCAGACATGTCATGAATTATTTGTGCAAATATTTTCCCATGATGTCAGTGCCATATTAAAATTCCATGTTTGTGTGGTTCCTTATATTGATGCTATGGATGTCCAAGTTTTGACTTATAAAAAGAGATCTAAAGTTTATGTTTATTGTAATTAACTTGTGCTGCAATGGAAAACTAATTCAAATATCATCCATACGTGGTGTAGATATGCTTCCTCATTCCATTTTACTGGTGATTATGTGGATAAAAAAGATGTAGACTGTTTTGGAAGACGTAAAACCAGGATCATTGCTATAGATGCATTATGCAGTCCAAGGATGAGACAGTACAAACAAGAGTGCCTCCTAAGGTATGATAATTCTTGCTTCTAGCACCACTGGAACAAACAATATTCATGGGAATGCAAAATAGGTTTATTTGGAGAACGATGATGTGAAATCTTAATCATGTCTACCATCATGTCTGTTTGAGCCAAGTGGACCACCACACTACTCAGCTGAGTCAGCTCAGCTTGTTTACTCCTTTTAGGGGCACGCTTTTAGGGTTATTATTATTATTATTTTTTTGGGGAGGGGGGGGGGGGGGGGGGAATTTTCATACCTGTCATACCCATGAAATTTGTTTTACAATCTTGTTTTGCTGCTAGGATTTTGGGCTTGTAAAATGACAATACTTAAATTTGGAGTTCAATGTGGCGAGTACTAGGAAAGAAAGAGACCTATTAAACAAAGCATTAGCCAAGAAAGAGAAAGTTTAATTAAATTTAGGAGAGAAGGAAGAGAGATGTTTTCTGAGAGTTATGTATAAAATTTGATAAGTACTGGATAGTTTTGCGACACACATATGAGTCTAGCTTCACTGGGCTTATAAGATGACAAATAATTGAAACAAGATGATGATTACTAAAGCTTATAAAAAAAAAAAGATGATGATTACTAAGTGCCAGCCTGCTAGGCAAGAAAAAAGACTTGAGTAATGCCAGTTGACGATAGAATGAAAAATTATTTGGATGAGATGGATGGACTGTTGGCCTTGAGAATTACTAGATGCACATATGAACTATGAAGAAACATGGTTCTGCTTGGCAACGCTGCAATCAGTGAACATTTGTTTTAACAGATTCTGTGGACATAAATGAAGTTGAATAGCTTCAGAGGGATACGTGTAGCCGATGTTTTTTTTTTTTTGGTTGCCTCGATTCAATTTTAATTCAGAACAGGGCCCCAATTAAGTAGAACCAGAAGCCAAAGAGTTTTCACTCTTTACTTTCAGTTTCATTCTCTATCAGGGAAACCCCACAGTCTCGATAATTGAAAGGCACTACTTTCACGGTGCTTATCCATTGTAAGGGTCAATCATTAACATTTTACAGACCACAAACACATTTTTCTATACCCAACCCAACCCGTTAGATTAATGCGTTGTTGGTATATGGATCATTACTCTTGACATTAGTGGGATGGTTTCCCTTTATAATAGATTAATGTTTATAAGCAGTCTCATAGCATAGGAGTTCTCTTACATTTTTCCTCTTTGTATATATTTTCTTTATCAGAAAATGTTATTATTCCAATTTATTTGTTTTGGAAGGGAGATAAACAAGGCATTCTGTGGCTTTTTTGCTCCATCTAAATATCAGCAGTACAAGAGACTGTTTCCAGAGAATGGATATTCTAGAGCTCAGCTTGATCAAAACATAGAAGACCCCATTGGCAGGTCCAGGAGTAATCTTTTGGTGCGAGTTTCTCTGACTTCTTTTCTAGTGGTTGGATTTTGTTATTAAGTCACTTCTGCAAGTTTCTGTGGTATTCTCATTGCTAACTTTTGTTGTTGATCTGAAAGCATTTAAAGTTATTATTAGCTTAGTGTGGTTTGAACTCATTCGTGCATGTTAGAATTGGTTGTTGCATCTGCTATCAATTTGCTTGCTTGATTATTGGTTTTCTGCTTTTTGACAGTCACATGATAATGCCTCAACTTCTGATGAAACAACTGAAGAAAAATCTGTAAATCAAGTGATCAGAAATTATGAGGAGAAGGGTTGTGAGAGTCTGGGCCATGAAGATAACAATATTGGGATTGTGACTGGGAATTGGGGCTGTGGTGCTTTTGGAGGAGATCCGGAGCTTAAGACCATAATTCAGTGGCTTGCTGCTTCTCAGGTAATTTTAACTTGAGTTATAAAAAAATAAAAAAAAAAGGAACAAATAGGTGATCCTTTTGTTTTTCTTTTTCAAGGATAGTTATATATATAGCATCTGATGGAATAGAAATAAACCCAGGTTACATTCTTTTGGACAAAATACACCTTAATGTATTTCCTCTTAGTAACAAATGTGCTTTCTCTCTTGTTTCTTATAAAACATGTTAAGTATTTGCTTCATATATGTTCATTCTTGTAATCGTCACCCCCTGTATTTTCATTAACAGTTTGGAACCCTGACAAACAGCTTCACCCAATCTTAAAGTTTATAATTCCCATTAATTTGTGGCTATGGGCTGTTCCATTTATGCTGATTCACATCATAAGCATCATCGTATCATTTTTGAGGGCACCACAAAAATCAGGATGAAATTATTTAAACTCTTTTGCATATTTTTAAGCAGATTAATTGTACACCTCTTTCAAATAAATTTTTTACATGATCAGGGGAAAAAAGGGAGTTGGTGAAATTGCTATATTTTGAAAATTAGAGGGGATTTGAGACAAGGTCTGATGTGTGAGGAAGTGATGGTTTTAGAAATGTCCTATCAAAGGCTAATTGCCTTTATACCAAATGGCTTCTCCTCTCCCCTTCCACCCCACCCCCCTCTTTTTTTTTTTTTTTCATAATACTCTTCTGCAAAAAATGAAAAGATACATTCATTCAGAAACCCATCTAGTAGATCAAACAGAAGAGCTTAGGGTCTGTTCTAAATATCAAAGAACTCATTTTAGGTCCCAGGGCAGATTTTGGATTGGATATTATAATGTGATTAGTTGAAAATCAAGGAATGAAATCTGCATGCAAGGGATCTGATAGAGAGGGAAGTCAAACTTAGATCTCTGTTTTAGTGCCATAGGCAAAGCATGGAACTTAGATAGTTGTATAGATTTGTTTGTCTCTCTCTCTCTCTCTCTCTCTCTCCTTTTGAGCTATAATTTGCTTCTCTCAAATAATCACATATATTGAATGGGCAAAATATGGATTTTAATAGCTCACTCTAGCAGAGGTCCTCATTTCTTGCACACAAGCCTCTTTCACAGCTGTTATTAGACCAAAAACCGTATTTTAATGTGAGATATCTTCAGCTTTCCCATGCACAATAGTGCTCAAGGAGAGACATCTGTGTGGGAACTGAAATTGATAACGATTAGTTTTAGTGATAATAAATATTGGAGATTCTTTTTCTCACAGATACTGATCTTTCTTATAATCTTGGTTCATATCTTTCAGGCTCTAAGACCTTTCATTTCATACCATACATTTGGTTTGGATGAATTGCAGAACCTAGATCAGGTATTTACTGTCCTTTATATGTTAAAAGTTCTCCATCAATGATTTTTGGGATATGTGTTAGGGCATCTGTGTCATCAATACTATTACACTTTTACAGCTTTACACTACTATCAGTAAAAGTTTAATTATATTGCTTTACTTATAAAAAAATCAATACTATTAATATTTTACTGTTAGAGTGTAAAGGAACTAAATCAATTAAAATCAATATGCTTTCCATTTCCATATTATTGTGCATTCTCAGAAAATGTTCTGATCACAAGTTTAGCAGTAAATAGTCATGTCACAGATGACGTGTCTTGCATAATTCAAGCGTCCTTCAGACTTCTTAGCCACTTGATGTTCAACCTTTTCACTCTATATTTTAAGTTATTAAACAGTTCTGAAAATGTGCATTATATCTTATGAATTTCTCACTGTTGTCACTGCCAACAATTATATCTATACTTACAAATTATGATCTTTTGGATAAGATGATCAGTATCTTTTATGCTCAGTTCCGGAAATAGCCAAAAATAGTGGTGGTCTTGCTATTAATTTTTATGTGCTGCATTTGGTGTTTTATGTCTAGCTTTTATCAAAGAATATATTACCTTTTGGCTTGACAAAAGTCTTCTATCATCTAAGAGCTACCAATTTAGCCTTCAACTTTACCGTGCATTATTCCAGGTTCTGAGAGTTACTAACGAGTCTGTTTCATTTGGCATTGGGGGCAGGTGACTCGGTGGATTTTGTCCCAAAAATGGACTGTTGGAGACCTGTGGAATATGTTGGTGGAATACTCGTACCAGAAATATAAGGGACAAACAGACGTTGGATTCTTTACTTGGCTACTTCCATCTCTATTTGGCCATGATACTGAGATGTTGGACTTGCCGAATACGCCTTAACTCTTCTGGACCATTGAATTGCTTATGCATCCTTCACTTTTCCATTTAGCATGTTCTTTGACCTATTTCTGTAAAAAATAAATATTCTCTAAAAAAAGAAAATGCAAATGCAATCTTGTAGTTTTTGCTTGGTCTCCTGAGTTATTATTGAAGTCCCTTCCTATATTTCTATCTCTCTGTGTATCTGTTTATTTTTATGTATTTATTGGGGGGCTTAAAAAACCAGCAAGTCTAGAGACAAATTTTCCTCACAAATTTTCACAATGGTTGAAGTGGCAAGTGTTAATGGTAAAAATTAACATGGTGTTCATGGTAAGTCCATATAAGAAATTTAATGAGGCTCGAGATTCAAGTTTGTGGAGATGTAATGTTCTACCTGAGCAGTATGGACATGCCTTTGTTCCCCTATGTAATAAATAGTAACAGTACATGCACGAAGAGGACTAGGACTACGGCTAGCTGATCCAATATTACAGGTCCACCCAATGCATCTTTTGGCTACATCTAGATGTATGACTATATAGATAATTCAGCAGTGAAAGAAATTCTAATTTACCTTTTGTATTGTATTTTAGGAGTAATTCTTAGTTACTCTCGAAGTACGGAGAATAGTGCTATCTCTTCTTACTAGAAAATTCAGCAGTGAAAGAAATTCTGATCTATCTTTTGTAATGTATTTTAGGAGTAATTCTTAGGTACTCTCGAAACATGGAGAATGATGCTACCTCTTTTTATAATTATGATAGGGTTTACTCATTAAATTCATAGTTAGTCCATCATGAATGTAAGAAGAAAAAACACAATTTTTTCGAGCTCTAAAAGTACTTAAGAATTTTTCGCGTATTTTAGGAGGTATATCATGAATTGGCTATATGTACATTTTTCCTCGTTATTTAATGAAAATGCTCCAAGAGTATAATAATGATGTCATCCCTTTATTATTATTATTATTATGTTGCTAATCCCTAGTTTGAAACCTTTTTTCCTAAACCTTTTAACATTTTTTGCATAGGGAGGTGTCAATTTAGTTTACAAGGCCCTTAGCTTCATTTTATATGAATAGTATGTATTACTAATTAAATTTATGATGTGATATTCTATTCATATGAGATGATTTTTTTGAAATATTATAAAATAATTTTCCATCTGGGTGGCATATGGCTCTCAAAATTAATCTCTAAGCATTAGTGCCAAGTTAATGTAACAAAGAGAATAAATTAAAGAGACTTTTTGAGAAAAAGAGTTGCAAATAAAAAATCAATTGAAATAAAGGGTATTGTTCTTAGGTGGCTCATATAAAATGGCACAAACCTTTTTTCTTGTTTATAAGCTCATTCCCATTATAATATTTATTTAAATGTTTCACTTATCAAAAAAAAAAAAAAATTTAAAAAATATTAATAACATGATAAAATTTGAATAACTTAGTAAATTATGGGAAGCCAAGTGATTCAATAAATGAACAATGGTGAGATAGGTGGGTTAGATAGATCAAATGATAAAGTTTTTCTTCAAATTAGTTTAGAGAAAAATTCTTTCAATTTCTCTATATATAAATGTTTTAAATTTCAAATTTTTATAGTTTTAAATTATACATAAAAATACATTTATGAATTGAATATTAATTAAAATTCAACTTAAATTAAATTTGATATGCATGCAGTCTAATTATTAAAATTTTAAAATATATAGTCACGTTAATTTTTTTTTAGCAGGGATACGAAGGTTCTCTGTACTAACACTTTGCCCGGTTACATAAATGGCCTATCCTTATCCACATGGTCTAAAATGACTCTAAATGATATAACTATCATATCATATGAGCTGCGATCTGCCTCACCTCAGCGTGTCACGCAAAAACCTTAAACCTCCGTTCTCAGTTCTCTGCTTCTGAGGGGGGTGTAGCTATAGCTAAGGGCTTTTACCTGAAAAAAACTAACCGTAACTAACTTGAGCTTCATTTCCAGGAAAACAAAAAAAGGATACCCAGGTAAGTTACTCAAAACAATAACAGTGTACGCTTGTTTTAAGATTTATTTATATGCTGCTCAACTGTTTGCTTTAATGTCGAAATGAATGGAATCCCCCCACCCTTTTATTTTTTTCAAAACTTTCGATACTCCTTTGAATTGCAAACAACTTTTGAACTCTTATTTCTACATTGGGTCATTCTCATATTTTTGTTTCTGCTAGTTACTCACTCTAAACTATTATGCTAATTAGGAACCAGTTGTGTGTAGAAATGGCACTACAACATGCCATAAGGCTGCCATTGTCATATCCATTCTCACCTCTCAAAGAGAACATGTTCAGACTTCCCAATTCACTGGCTGGTTTTAGTCCTGAAACTGAAGAAAAACGATCCAACAGTTACTTGTCTTCCTCAAGAGTGGAGCTTTTTAGTCCCTCATCGAACTTTCTGAAGTCTCCTTTGCCGGTGTGTTTTCAAGTCATGTTTAAAATCTAAACTTTATTGTACGTTTGAAATTTTGTTAACATATTGTTACATGGAATCAATTGTTGTCCAAACACAGAGTGGCAGAATCAGAACAAGTAGATTACGAGCATCTAAAAGTGTAGGAAAACTCAAGTCTAATGATGGAAAGAGCGAGCGAGGGGAAGCATCTAGTGACAGTGATGAAGAGGATGAACCTCCTTCAGGGAAGGGGGATGATCCTCATCTTATGGATGCTGAAGAGAGACATGAATGGAGGAGGAAGATTAGAGAAGTGATTGATAGGACACCAGATGTTGAGGAGGAGGTTGACCCTGTAGAAAAGAGGAAGAAGATGCAGAAGCTTATGGCTGATTACCCACTTATCGTGGACGAGGATGATCCTGAGTGGCCTGAAGATTCTGATGGGTGGGGATTCAGCTTGGGTCAGTTCTTTGACAAGATTACTATCAAGAACAACAAGAAAGATGATGATGATAATTATGATAGTGACAATGAAATAGTCTGGAAAGATGATAATTATATACGTCCGATCAAAGACATACGATCTGTAGAATGGGAAGAGACTGTGTTCAAGGACATCAGTCCTCTAATCATTCTTGTGCATCATCGCTATAAAAGGTCAGTAATTTTATTTTTCTGTTATGTTTCTTTTCCTATATTTCCTTACCAACTTTAAATTATTGTGTATTTCAACTTCCTGTTTGAGTGTACACATGATTGATCTGTGTAAAAGTTTCAGTGTTTTATTTATCAAGTGTAATGTATCTTTCTTAACTTGGTTTTTGAAGGGTATATTTTATCCACAGGAATAGTCATATTATTCACACCATTGACACTTGAGATTTCACAGCCAAAATGACGTCTTTAGAATCTTGTCAAATTTTTGAAAAAAAAAGAAAGGATGTAGATGAAATTGATGCCTTATAGTTTCTTACGCTGTAAAATCATTTGGCATGAAATAATACTATCTGATACCCCTACTAGAGCCATGTTTGAAGGTTCCTCATGGATTTTTACTTCCAGTGTTATAACTACTGCACTGCTTTGACTGTTCTGTTGCAGGGATAAAATAAAAAAATAATAATAATAAAAAAACGTCAGCAAGTACCTAGCAAGGGGATAAATTCCCCAAAAATATCTTCCCAATATTTCACCCTCCATGTATTTTTCACAGAAACTTCCCTTCATTCCCCCGTCATTTGAAATCTTTGGGTCTAGTTTTTAACTTTTTATCGATTTGTCAACACTTTCTAGTATTGGATGTACCTTTAAAGAATTGAATTTGTTTTTCCTTGTGAGTGTTCATTCTTTGACATTTTCTATGTGGAGCATAAGGTTAGTGGTGGAGTATTAAATGCTCTTTAATTTTTGTGATGTATATCAACATTTGCTGTTACGCTGGTATACCAAATGCTGAACTTGTATCAGATCAATCGATCGTCGAGTGTTTGAATAGATCAATCTTTTCAAATTGGTCTTTTATATTTCTTCGTTGCTTTGTATTTTTTTTTCAATGGCAGATTGATAGCTTAAGTTTCTATGATCGATTTCAGTGATCATTATAATTGGATTTAAAAGAAGAACTGAGTGAGTTAGTTATCAAAAAAGAAAAGAGGAAAGAAGAAGAGTTAAGTGAGCTGTCATTGTTGTTGAGATAAATATCAAAGATTTTGGAGGACTATTGCAACATTTTGATTAATTACTGTGGGTGATGTGTCTGAAGGTGTCATACTCTTTTAAAATAATATCTGAAGCTGTATTTTAATACCAGCATTTGTGTTACTTTTGCAAGCTATAATACTACTTTTATTTTTCACAGACCAAAGGAAAATGAAAAAATACGGGACGAATTGGAAAAAGCTGTCCAGATCATATGGAATTGCGGACTACCGTCACCAAGAGTGAGTAAAGCCAATAAATTGCTTCTGTCAACATCCATCCCTATAATCAACATAATTGTTTCTAATATTTGTAATTGTTATATCAATAGTGTGTTGCGCTTGATGCTGTTGTTGAGGACGGCTTGGTCTCTGCATTACAAGTGCCTGTTTTCCCTGAGATTATCTTCACAAAGGCAGGGAAGATTTTATACCGTGAGAGAGGTGATTTCTAAAATTGAATGATAACCTTCAATTTCTTGCATCCCTGATATATGATTCTAATTCTTTATATGCTTGTTCTTCAGAAATTCGAACTGCAGATGAGTTTTCAAAAATAATGGCATTCTTTTATTTTGGGGCAGCCAAGCCACCCTGTTTAAATGGCCTTGGAGATAGCCAAGAAGCACTCCCATCTGCTCCCATCAATGGTCAAGTGCGCTGATAGCCTGATATAATAGTTGAACTATGTGTGGAAATGATCACTAATGTGCATTTTTCTAGGCTTGCTGAAGAAATATTTTTGATGGGGTTGTTCCACTTACACATTTCTTGATGGGGTTGTATGAAGAATTGAAAATGAGATGTATAGTTTACATTTACTGGTATGCAGGTAGTTGATACAATGAATAACATGTTATTTGTTTATAAAAACTTATAAAGAAGAAATATTGTATCATACTTTTATTGAATTGCTAGTTTGCTACATCTTGTGCTTGGTAAGAACCAAGGTATTGTCTGATTTCCCATTTCAGTGTATCGACCAGAATGAGTATGTAGAAATAATTTTATGTTTTCCGATAGAAGCTGGATGGTTGATTGTAGTTAAAATGTGTGAAAATTGAAGCTATTCATGAAATTTCAAGGGTCTGATACTTTATTTTCAGGCATGAATGCTAAGGTACCTCGCAATGATAAAAATTATATCAATTTTCTTCGATCATTATAACATTTTATGATATGTATTATGATTGAAATTGGTACTGACTTTCAATAGCCAAGAAATTACTCGTTGTGAAGTCCACAACAACAAAAGGCTTTGTGATAATGGAAGCGGAATGCAAAGAGCTGATAGGGGTTTGAGCCATCCATCTTGCACTCAGCTACACCCACAGTTCGTTCACTTGTCTTGCCTCCAAACACAGGCATTGCCCTGTACTATGTGAGAGCCAGAATCGGAATTCACGGTGGTTGAACTTGGTTGGTGGGTTGATGGATTTCCAGTCGGCCTTGGCCAAGCTCTTCAATGAGTTCAATGATCGAAGGGTCACTTTTCCTTGCCTGTCCACCGTGAGATAGCTTTGACCCCCAGAGCATTTATCCATAATATTGTCTTGTCCATGTAATGAGATACGGTCAATTTTGGACCATAAATCACATTCATTGTCATGACAAGTCTGTTTATAAGATATTTGTAGTAAAAGTGATGACTTTAACATTTGTCAATCTCTAATGTTGTGCAACTCTGGAAAATCTCAACCTTACGATACAGGCTCATGATGATTAGTCTTTTTTAATTAGTCTAAAATGTAGATTTTCACTATTTTTCTCAAAATGTTCAGGAGAATGAATGAGAACTATTATAACAGAGTCAGCTTCTAAGCCAATAAGCCAATGACAATATATACATTTTTTATCGGTAAATAGTAGGGTAGGGGGAGTTGGGGTTTAAACCGCAAACATCAAGCACCACAGATAGTGCCAATGATTAGTTGATCTAATTGTATTGTCCCTCTTGCTAGTGTAAGGAGGAGTTTTTTAAGGCATTGCTGTTTAGATGTTGAAATCCAATAGTTCCATTTCCCCATTTGTTCATCGATCGAAAATCAAGACAAATCGGGCTTTAGTGTAAAATAATCAACAAAGAAGATGTAGCCCTTGGGACCTTGGACACTAAGGTACTGTCAGAATGACATGTCATTTCATTCTATCTTCAGTTTATCTACTTTCTAATTTGTCTTTTAAGACAATTTTAATCATTTTCATTTTCATGCACTCCTATAAGTATAACCTATATTAAAACAATACAAAAGATTTTAAGTACCTATGATAGCCGGAAGCTGAACCAGAAGTAGATTGCCAACCATAATAAGCATTGTATGTTGTTGACTCGCCACCTTTAATATTTGGAACTGAGTAAACACCTCTATCATTCAAATCCACATAATCAGATTGCAAAGCACCAGCAATAAGAGTGTCATCAAATGCTGTCATGTGTGAGTAAGCTTCACTTGGAGGGCATTTACTTGTATCACATTTTGAGCACTGGCTGCATAGCCTAGCACTTTTCAAATCTCCAGCACCATTAACAAAGGCATGAGGCATCACCTGCAGCACAACTAGGCACAAGAAGAGGTAGTCTTTAGCCATGTTTGAACCTTTTCTTGCCTAGTATTTTTCTCTAAGTATGATTCTTAGTTGAGATTAACATGTTTATATGTTGTCACTTTTTCTTGGTTTTATCCACGTTACTTGTTTCTTTCCAGATGAATGAAATTATTTGTTAATCTTGTATGGTTGGCATCTTTGTTTTGATTGGATATTTTAGTTTGTACCATTAGATGATAACAGCCATGAAGCCTCAACTATTTTTGGTCTTATTAGAAAAGGCATAAATATTCTCATGTTTTTCATTCTTCTATCTTATTTTGTTTAGTGATTCTGTAGCTTTGATTAAAATCTCATGACTTTGACCCTAAGAATTTGCCGAATAGTACCAAAACTTAGCATAATAAACCTTAACAAGTGCAAACAAGATATTAGGCAACTGTGTGTCAATTGTTTTCCTTCATTTGGCAGCATTACATTTTGTGCTAGTCAAACGTACCTAGGTTCAAAATTTGTAACGAAGCTAGTGTGAACATGTGGTATCTAAAGTTTAAGAATATGACATACGTACGGGTAAAGCTGTAAAAGTAGTTAAGAACAATATGCTCATCAAAACATTTTTGACAAATGCTGAAGTTGTTCACTGTCATTGGTGGACAAAACTTTTTACATGAACCAACAGTTACTTTTTTTTTTTTTTTTACCATTCACAGTTTATCATTGGAAAGAAAATAAGCATTTGTAAAAAGATATTGTGAAAAAAAAATGATATAGCATTATTGAAAGAAAGTATATGTTTAGATAAGATTGGAAAACAAAATATTATTATTCTCATCCATGTTACTTGCTTCTATTAATTGGGGGAAAAAAACATGCCGTGCCATTAGAAAGAAAGGAATTGCAAATTCTTAAAATCAATATAACTAAGAAGACAAACCTAATGTTTAAGTGAATCGATAAATATTTAATTATTTTCACTAAATTAAGTGTACAACTATTATTTTATATTCTTGATTATGTGTTATTAAATTTGCGTCTGTAGAATGCCATATTCCAAACAAATTATTTCTAATATATATAGATCTTAGAAAAATAACCAAAATTTATATAAATTATTAATGCACCATGAATAATAACTAGTACAAGAAAATAAAAATATATTTACCCTATTACATGTCATCAAAATGTAATAGGAAATAGAAATCGTTAATATTAATATAATTAAAAATATGCATACATTACTTTAGTAAATTCATAAATGTTTAATTATTATGACCAAATTAAGAGAAATAATTATATTATTGATTGCATGTGTTATTAAACTTATTTCAATTGTTGTTAAAACAACTACATATGAACTATTGCGCACTTATGGGGTGTGGGAGATAAGAGCTGGGGTTCAAGTTTTCAAAAGGGAGTTTCACATATATATATACTTTTTTTTTTTAGAAACACACATATATATACTTAAATTAGGCTAAAGTAGAATTTATATATTGTATATATTAAAAAAAAAAAAAAAAAACTACAAATGAGAAAGAATGCCATATTTCAAACCAATTATTATTATTATTATTATTATATTTTGGATATTAAGCATTCAAAATAAATGATTTTCATATTAATTTAAATTTAAATAAAAGCATATACATAATACATTCCTTTTCAAACAACTATCCTAGCAAGTTGTTGAAAAGGTCGGGAAAACAATTGCGTAGCATCGTTATTATATTAGTTGTGGTTGGATAATAGATACAGTAGAAACTTGGGCTGACTTTGTTTAGAGACATTGGGCTTTGGCTTTGCTGAAACTGGAATTAAACAGTACTGAACCCGTACAACGTATCTTTCAGTCAACACTCTCTTCCTCTTGCTGTGGGCTGGGTTTCAACTTTCAAGTTCAAAGGCAACCATCATTCAACATTCCCATGTCTATAGTCTCAATACCAACCTTATTTTTGCTACCAACCAATAAGAACTAAAAAGGGAGGGTTTATTCTAAAAGTATATACGTTCTAAAGGGAATGATACCCAAGAATATACTCTTTTCTCTACGGTCTACATGTTCTTTTCAACACAAAAAGCTGCAGATAGCCATATCTGAAACAAAATGAACATGTTTTTGCTGAAGCTCTCAAGTTGAAGTGGTAACGTACTTGTGTTGTGCAGACATGGATATGTTTCTTGATGGTCTTCTAATCAGATGCATATATATATGAGCAATATTATTATGACATTATGGTTAGATGACCATCAACGAACACGTTCATGATATATTGCATGCAGTAATTATTAATTCCTCTCTTTTCCTTTCATTGTTTGCCCCTCAAAACACTTTTACTTGGTGAGTATTAATTGTTCCTCAGACTTACATGGCTTTATTATGATTGATGATGATCCTTCTATATCTTTATTTCTATATTTTGAAATTGATAACCACCCCCTTGAGGCCAAGCACACTCATAACCAATATCGTTGTAATTAAGAGGTACAGTATATTTAATTAATATATACATTTTTATAAAGAGAATCCAAGTTTGAATCTCTTTTCTCTAATTGTTATAACTATTATGTACATCATGTATTGATAATTTGATATCCTGAATTCCAAAAAAATAAAATCGTGTCAAAATAGCTTATATGTACGTACAGACAGTCTAAGCTCGCATGTGTTTGGGAATCGTTGATAAACTGGTTTTTTGATTATCTTATCTACTGTCTGCAGGTCCTACATAAGTCGTCCTACAAAAGAAGCAGTTTATATTAACGTTATTCTTATTGAAACTTATTTCTCAGAACTTATTGTTTGCTTATTATTGCTCATGAAAACTTAGTAAAAACCCAGCTTAGTCATAACGTTTACACATTCTACTTAATGTGTTTCAATCGATTTTTTAGGAGTCCCACTCCCGTAATAATCAAATTAGTTTACGTTTTACCTATTCTAATTCTCCAACTTTTTTTAATAGTATTTTCAATTAAAAAAAAAATGAATCAGCTTATTTTATTTCCATAATTATAAATTAAGTGTTTATAAGACTCTGTAATAAGCAATCCATAAGTCAGGTTATAAACTTATAATGAACTCCAAATTGGTACATCATCATAAAGACAACTAGACCTTCTAATTAACTAATTAATTATGCTAAAGTTGTTACATAAGACTTTGATAGCAAAATTCTATTTTGTTTCATGCCTTTTCAATTCAGATTACATTAAAGTGACATATTTAATGAGTACTGGCCTAGACACATGTTTTGCTTTATCAACCCATATTAACTAGTTTAAAAGTTAATGGGCAATCTCTTTTTGAATACTTGTACTCGACGCATAGATGAGTTGGTGGACTATGGCATGACAAACAAAAATCGTAATTCCAAATGTTAATGCATGTTTCACTTTATATTATTTATCAATTAAAATATGTGCTTGGATTTTTATTTTTTTAATAGAATTGTACAGCTTAGAAATTATTGCTAATCTTATATATAACTATATATATATGAATAATTACAAATTACCCACTTGTGATTTAGTTTGAATTTAATTTACCCATCCGTGGTTTCATTTTTGACACTTTATCCATCCGAGATTACTTCCATTTAATTTTTGTTACCTACCTCTGTTAAAAAAGAGGGGTAAATAAGTCTTTTTACACCCATTTTATGTTTCTCTCCTCCCAAAACAAGAAAAAAAAAAAAAAAAACAAACAAACAAAAGAAAAACAAGATTAAAATATGGTATTAGTTTCTCACAATTCACAAATATAAAGAACATACACAAACATAAAGAACATACACCCAAAAAAACTAATACAAATCAAATCAAGCAATACCTTCAAAATACCATCAAAGTACAAATCACAGACCTATCAAAAACACAACCCCAAAACCCAAGTCAAAATACACTGCCCACCTTAGCCACTTGCCACCAACATTGATGAGAATCAAATTGTATACACCATGGACGAATCGAAAGTTCGAATCTATGAGCAATTGTTACTTAATCAAATGGATCTGGAAGCTTCTATAAAGAATCGAAGATCTCCTCGTGTTAATGGACTTGGACAATTCTCTTAGACTCAAGAACCAACTCAACGTCTACTCATTGAACAAAATGGTATCAATTTGTTTCTCCATTAAAGACCTAGCTTCAATTTCACTAAGGTTGTCCTTTGATTTTAGGTTGTTACTGTTTGGCTCATTGTAATTGCAGCAGTTTTTCATCAAAATACAACCCCAAAACCCAAGTCAAAATACAAACATCAACACACATCCAAACCCACAGATCCATTAGTAACCATGCCTCAAATCCCATTTTTCAAACCCCAACAACCAAAAAAAGCCCAACCCCTAAATCAAATAAACAAAGAAGAAGAAAAATATAGCAGAAAATAGCGGGTCAGAGAGAGAGAAAGAGTTTTGTGAAACAGAGAGAGCAGTGAGAAAGTTATCTGAGTACTGACGCTGATGGTGTACCCTTGCCGCACTAGATCTCTGCCTTTGTCTCCCAACTCCGTTCATCTCTCCGATCCCAACTTCGATTTGAACTTCTGGGATGACCCTTTTGACTATAATAGACCCTTTGTTTGAATTATTTGTAATTATCCCTTAGTTTTTCATGTTTTTTTTACTAAAACTTTAAAGTATCTAAGCACAGTAATTTGAACTCCGATCGTAGTTTGAATTATCTGTAATTATCCCTTTGTTTTTTGTGTTTTTTTACTGAAACTTTAAAGTATCTAAGCACTGTAATTTGTCAAACACAATAATATCTGTAATAAATCGTGATTGGGAGTAAGCACAGTAATTTGTAACAAGTTAAAATGCTGAAAATTTGTACGCATGAATGGGAGTGTGTTTTGGGAGACAAAGGAGTGTTTGATTTGTTTTGAGTTTTGTTTTTTATAAAAAATGTGTTAGAGTGACGTCTGAAAAGGAGGTGGGTTACGAAGTAGTAACAGAGAGAAGCACAGGTGGGTAAAGTGTCAAAAATGAAACCACAGGTGGGTAAATTAAATTCGAACTAAACTATAGGTGGGTAATCTGTAATTATCCCATACACACACACACACACATATTTAAAAGTCTTTAAAATTAAAATTTATCAAAGCCTAATCCATTCAATCCAATATATAGATTTTTGTTTTTATTTATGTGAGGTTAGATTCATAGAAAAATAAATAAATAAGTTCATGAAGTTAATTTAGCACAAAAAGTAAATGTAGTTGGAATTTGGAAAGGAAAAAAAAAATAAAAATGGGAAAAAGAGTTTTAAATTAAGTTCCTTGAATACGTGTGTTAAATTAAATTAGTGTGTAACCCCATGCATATGCATGTGTACAAATTAAAACCAATCACAATTATATTGTTCAAATTATAATTTTTTTTAGAAGATGTTGAAATTATACATAGTATTAACTTACACATTTTTTAAACCATAAATTTTTATAATATGTAATGGTTTCTAATTATATATATATATATATATATATATGAACAAAACTTATGTACAGTACCTTACTATTCCTTAGGTTTCCCTCTTAAGATTTTGCCATATAGCTACTTGTGGTGGGCCTTTCTAAGATTGTCGGCTGGGTTGCCTCTTGCCACACTACGGTCCAAAGGTTCTGGGTAGGAGAGTTAAGACCGGTCTAATTGGAACTCACCTCAGATCGGCTTGTGTGCAAACTAAAGCCCCTTTGTTGAAACTTTGGTCACATACCCATGGCAGATGAAATTGTTACAAAAGAGTTATAACAAAAAAATATAATATGACAACAATAAAATATATATACTTGTGATTAGACAGAATAAGTAAAGGATTCTCAATCAAAATAAGGAAAAGAACGGTACAACACCAAGAAACACATTATAAATAAAATGGCAAAGGCAAAAGAGAAATAATACTAGTACTTAATCAATAAAAGCAAAGAAGGAATGGTTAGTATGCCGTGCTCAGTTGCATTATGGAACTAAAACCAAGGAGGGAACCACTCTCTCAATGTGAATAACCTCTCAGGAAGATCTTGCCGTAGAAATTACCCACTTTGATAGGATAGGCTTAAATGGCTTATGCCTAGAAAATCCTTAATCCTTAGAGGATAGGGTTTTAGAGGGAGAGAAGGGATTAGTCTATTGGTGCGTGCCTGCCATTTTATTCTCTCTCTTTTTTTTCTTCCTAACTTTCTCTTTTTTTTTTGGTTGCTCTACTTTTCCCCTCCTTTCTTTCTAGTTCTTAGTCATGCGTTATAGTGGTGATTATTGTTGTTGTAATGTTGTGAATCTCTCATTATGATGGGTGCTGTGTTGATAATTCTCTTGTGCACGGTGGATGCTCCTTATATACTGCCTGCGACGACTGGTTTTTTACCATTTTACCCTTTAACCACTTTTTTTTGGGTGTGGGTGTCCTTCCAGACCACCCACTAGTTTGTTAGCTGTCCAGCCACCACCACTTACCTGTGCTGGCCGCGCCACTCCCCATTACTAGACAAAGAAATCTATTTTGTTTGCTTGTTCACCGTGGCATTTCTATCCGCAACAGTGTGGATATTCTCTTTTATTAATCTCTCATGGCATGCACCTAGTGGTTTCAACTTATCCTTCTCTCTTTTGGGTGGTATGTCATCCCAACAGGACATTTCCTCCAAAAGAGTTTGAGCGGGAACTCCAGAATAGGCTCCCCTTTCTCCCTACCGCCATACCATACCCTCTCTTACCTCTGACCCATGTCTCACCACTCTTGTATTGGCTGGGTACAGGTTGGTAGTGCCTAAGCCTTGTGCGTGCTCTACTTCCCTGTATGTCCAAAGCTTGTTTACTGCTTATACGTTTGCCATGGCCTAGAGGCCTGTTTATGCGTTTTACTGCCCACTTTTGACCTCTTATGGCGTGAATGGGTTTCTGAGCTTTCATTCTTTGTGGCTTGCTTCCTTCAAGGGCCGGACCTTACTTGATTGTGGGCTTTTCTCTCTTTAGCTCACTTCTTTGTTCCTTTGGTAAACTTGCTAGCATTCCTGCCATGCCACTCTATTATTCCTGCTGAGATGTTATTTGACCCGTGCTTGCTAGGTCTCTTTTGGACCTACTGTATGCTTTTCTTTCACTTGATTACAGTGACCAACATTGTCATTGGGTCTACATTCATGCTACTTGGGCTTCCTTGACCCATTCCATTGCTTACAGGCTTCCTCGATCCATTTCTTCCTCCTTGAGCATCCTTGGCCCATTTTCTTTCATTAGGCATCCTCGGCCCATTCCAATTCTGCATTCCCATGGGTTTTTGCTAACTCTTTTGGGTTTCCCCAGCCCAATTACCATATCCTTTACCTTTGGGATTCATGAGCTTTCCATCAACCCCTTACTCACTTACTTCATCACTTTGGGCTTGCCTCAGCCCATTCTTGCTTTCATACTGCCCATGGGTTTATTACTTCTTTCTTTAGGCTCCTTTAGGCCTACTTGCTTCCTTTAAGACCCATTCCTCATTTTATGGGCCTATGATCCATTATTCCTGCCATTCGAGTTTAATGGTTTTTCTCTTAATATACTAACTCTTTTCTGCCCATATTGTTGGGCTTCTTCCTATCATTAGGCTTTTCCAAAACGAGCACCAACACTACTTAACTTAAAAAATACACTTCCATCCATGAGAAAAAAATCACATGGTAGAATCTTAAGAGAGGAAGCTAAGGTATAGCACCTAAATAATGTACCTAAGTCTTGCTCTCTCTCTCTCTCTCTCTCTCTCTCTATATATATATATATATATATATATATATATATATTTAGACTCTTAGATTTTGCACCCAATAATTCACTTGCAACAAAAATTAAAAAATTAGATGGATTCATGGCGCAAAATTGGACTCCAATTTAAAATCTAATTGAATTTGAATTTTTCGATTTTTATACGTGATCATTTGAGGACATATGTAAGTATATTTATGGTGTGATCCCCACTTGGCACCTAAATTTAGAAAAAATTTGGGACATATGACGCATAATTAGACTCCAATTGTAAATTTTAATTAGACTTTCTCTAAGTTTTGCCTATTAGTATATACATATATATATATATATATATATATATATATATATATATATATATATATATATATATATATTAACTTAATTTTCAGCAACCAACTGTACTGTACTCTTTCTCAATCTAAATAAGCCATAAATGATGGTGATTTAATCACAACAACATATCAATAAATGATGAATAGTTGAGCATTGATTCTTCTAGCCAACCGTAGAGAAAGACGTTACAAAGACCATTAATTAGCCAATGTTGAACAAGTCAGTTGCCCAGTCTCCCTTGGTCAAATGTGATTATGGATTTTGAAACGCATACCCTTGGGAAACAAGACTCAATTCTTTTGGTAATCGATAGGTTCTTCAAAATAGCCCATGTCATCTCTTGGTCCTAAACCTCCAATGTTTCCAAGGTGGCCAAGATTTTAATTTCAATAGATCACCAAATTATATGGCTTTCCCAAAAATTATGTTTGATAGGGAAGTTAGGTTCATGAGCCATTTTTGGAAAACTGCAAGTTAAAAAAGTGTATATATATATATATATATATATATAGAGAGAGAGAGAGAGAGAGATATCTAAGTTTAACTTAAGGTTGAGAGAAAATTAAGTGTGGGGTTTAGGTTTATTTATCCTAACCAGATCCCTATCAAGGAAACCTTGATTTGCCAGGTCCAATTGGTTCAACCAAAATAATTTTAATCAAACTCACATCTTTAAATTAAAGGGTCAATTGTAGGTTTCAGTTACCTTAATTGGTAAAATTTCTAATGGGTTGAATAAGAGATCTGGAATTTAATCCTTGTCTACACCAAAAATTAATTGATGTCTTGGTTTAATAACAAAGAGCTATCATTATGAGCAAACGCCATAAGTTAAAATTATTTCTAAAAATTAAAGGGCCAATTTGAAGAAATGCAATCCAACCCATTGTGAATAAATAAATAACCCAACACTTAACTTTATTATTTTTTATTTTTAAAGAAGAAACCCAACACTTAACTTAGTAGTAAAAAATCCTTCTAAAAAAAAAAAAAACTTAGTAGTAAAAAATCAAAAATCAAAACCCAAAAAAAAAAAAAAAAAACACCTTAGGCTGGGACTGTGTTGTGAGAATTGAGCTCAAAGGCCAGCCCATCCCTAATTACAATTATAAACCCTAGCTATTAGTATTAGCTGCCTATATATAAGGTGCTACTAAGGAAACACAAATTCCCAAATCCACACCACTAGCAAAATAAATTAAATTAATTTTGGACTTTAATGTTGTAGAGGATTTTATAAGATTAATCCTTAAATCTAATTAAAAAGATTCTCTTGAGAAATAGTTTTGGGACACTGCATTTTGAACAAAGTTTATTGTCAAAGATGGAGATTCTTGGGGAATTCTAGGCTTTTGCCCTTATTTTATTTTAAAATCTAACAATATGTCCCTGTTTTAAAACTATTTAGGTCTGTATCTTTGTTTTGAAACTTGATTTTCTTAAAATCAAGTTCCAATGTAAAACTCGATTGGTTTAAAATCGAGTTTGATCACCTATACTTGATTTTCTACAAATTGAGTTTTACATTGAAACTTGATTTTGAGAAAATCGAGTTTTAAAACAAAGACACGGACCTAAATAGTTTCAACACAGGGATATATTGCTAAATTTTTTTAAAAATAAGAGCAAAAGTCCATTTTCTCCGAGATTCTTGAATCTAAACACCTCCACTATTGCAGTAATTTTTTATTTATTTTTTTATGTCGAAAGGTTTTTATCCATGGCCATAGCTAATAAGTTTCTAATGTATTAGCATATTCGTTCCCCATTATTTATATACATAATATTTTTACTAGCTTATCTGGTGCAGTTTATGCATGGTAAAAAGGAACACTGGAATGGTCTTAGCTCCTGAATATTTACGGAAAAGAAAAAGAAACTGTGAACCTTAGATTTCCTATTCTTGCAAGTTGTTCTCATCACACCACAATTTTATAATAAGCTATACGCAGTAAGTTCTTTGAGCTGAGGGAAAATCAACAAATCTATCAAGAGAAGCTAAATGAGAAATTTTTCAATTATAAGAATTTTGTAGCTCAATTGATTAACATTTTTTGGTATTTTTAACAGAGACATTTAGGGTTCAAATCTCTCTTCTCCTGTTATAACTATCGAAATATCATCCAAAAACTGATTGGTGTCTTGGTCTGATGATAAAGAGCTATCATCAGAAGTGGACGTCATAGATTGAAACTCTCTTTTAAAAAAAAAAGGCCGTGCAAACAAAGTAACATCGCCGAGCCTGTTATTGTAATTATCGTTCATAATCATGCTTGAGTTGAACTAGGTAAGTAAAGGTTCGACGATTATTTGTAATACATCATGGAATGACTATGACGTGGTAGCTTTTTACTGTGGAACTTTGAAAAAATCAATGTTTAATTAACCACTTGATGTAATATATTTAAATTAGTAATGAGTGTATCTTGTTTTCTAGTGTTTAGCTGGTTATTGCAGAGAATTATTCTTAGAAAGGAGAGTATGAGGAAAGTTCCCAACATCAATCAATACGAGAATCAAACATACAAGAGGTTGACACTTTCACAGTGCTGCAAACATCATTGATCATCTCTACAATCTATTCATAAGATTTATAGCAAGCTATATCATTTTGAGTTCCTTGAATCTCAACTTGTTTTTCATGATATTCACATAAATTTTGTGAAGAATATCATTAAGGTCTTTTTTTACTATCAATTTTTTCTATATTCATGGGTCCTGTTAATGGGTGCTGCACAGCATCCGTTAACATGATATAAAATTACAACAAAATACTCATGTTTTATGGGTAGTAGGAAAAAGCTGACTATGTGTTAGGTCTGTGTTAGCTTTGTTGGAAAAATCAAGTTATTTTTGTAATCAGACCAAAATACGTTTTAATTTTTTCTAATGCCTTCATCTAAAACTGATTAGCTTTATGCCTTTATCTCTAGAGTCACTAACTTTTTATTTTTTTGGTCCTTCTAGAGGAGTAGATGTTCCTGTTTCTTTTTTTTTCTTTTCTTTTTTTAAGGGGGAATACTAGGCTCCCATTATTTTTAAAACAAAAATATAATGAAAACCGTTTTTTCATAACAAATTTTGTAATATATTTAAAGTGGTCAATTAGATATTCTAAATTCAATTATTCATGAAATTGAAAAGAAAAAAAAAGGAATATATATATATATAAATTATACTATATAATAAAAGTTAGACTTAGAAGTTGTGGTTGTGCCAAGTGGCTTAACTAAATTGTAGAAATTTTGTTTAATTTTTTTTTAAATAAATAAATATTTTTTTGTCCTTATCTTCTTCTTCTATAATTTCTAAGTTGATAAAATTTTAATTTGATTACAATTCAAATTCTTCATCTAATCCTTTTATTATTAATTTATCTATAATTTCTAAGTTACTAAAAATATTTATATTACAATCCAAATTCTTTACTATTTATTTTTACTTAAATTATATTACTACACAAGTATACAGTTCATTAGAAAAAGAAAAAAAAGCAACAACCCAAATTTATCTATTCATACTGATTTACCAAACTATTTTTTGGATCAAGTAAAAAAAAAAAAAAATTTGTAACCAACCTATTTTTTGGATAAAGAAAAAAAAATGTAAATAACGTACGTACATCATAGTTTCCTTATTTCTATTTGTTTGAACTTTTTTTACTCCACTTTTTTATGAGATAGCAACAAAACACATTGATTAGAAATCTTAATTCCAATAGGATTTAAATTCTATATTAAGTAGAACTCCACCTATATATATCTGGAGTGAAGTTTACTCTCACATGTGAATGCCTAAATCCTATGGCAATTGACAATGCAGATAAGCATTCTTTCTTCATTATTATTTTTTTCATTTTGTTTAAGCTATTTTTTTTAACTTCAAAAAAATTAATAAAAACTTCTCACTTGCATACTTATTCATGAATTTGGCTCATTTGTTCTCTTCTACAATAATTGGTTCTGGATTTCGTTACATACTCAAACTTTCATCTCTCAAAGTGATAGAGGAAACAAACAAGTACATTCTTTGTTCTTTTTCTATATTTATATCTTAATTTATGATTTGTATTAGTTTTTTAATTTTAGATTATGAATAATTTTTTAGTTGTGAGATGAGCGCACAAAAAAAAAAAAAAAAAAATGAAGTGAACGAACACTGAATAGAAGAAACAAAAAAATAAAATAAAAAAAATAAAAAGATGAAAAAGACAAAAGGTGAGACGAAAAAAAGAAGAAGAAAAGGAAAATAAAAAATTATGAACAACGTGAACCAAAAAATAAGAAAATATTATTAAGTTGGTTGAAATATAGTCAAATGCCAATGGTTATCTAAGATGTCTGTGGGTTACTTTTTTGTTGTTCCAGGGAAACTATTTGCGTACTCCCTAGGATACTTTTTGTAGTCCCAGGGATACTGATGGTACACTACTCCTTCAGCTTCACAGCTTATAAGGCAGCAAGTTGGGGGAGTTGTCTACGATGTGGGACTGCAAAAAATATCCCGGGAAGTACACAAATAGTTTCCCTGGGACAACAAAAAAGTAGCCTACAATAAAAGGAGCTCCTTTTATTGTGGGGGCCGTTTTTGTTTGGAGTGGGAAACTCTTGTACTCCCATCTCATTTTTTATGTGCGTCTCATAACCAAAAAGACTCCTTCCCCCCTCTGCCTTATAAGCGTGAGCTGAAGAGAAAGGAGTACCATCAAAAAGAGGGGCAAAAATGTACTCCCTCTATCCTAATTTGTTTGTACTCTATTCCATTTTAGGATGTCTCAAAATATTGTCCTGTTTTTAAATATAAAAGTTATTAATTTACTAATATTTCTATTATACACTTACTTTATTTTCAAAATTATTTGAAAAGAAAACTAATAAATATTTAAAAAATCAATCTAATTGGAGCACCTTTTTAGTTGCCTCATTAAGAATAACTCTTTTTAAAAAAAAGCTGATAAATTTATTTAAGGGTAGTTTTGTAAACTTATACATTTTGATAAGGCAGACAAAACAATAAATAATGTTTCATAAAAAAGTTTGACTTTTCAAATAAGACAAACAAATTGGGACGGAGGAAGTAATTGATTGGGTTGAGAGAGGATTTAAACCCCAAATGTCATGGATATATTAGGAAATGTTGTCAAAATTGGAATCCTAAATAGGATTATGGGAGGTTGGTGGAATTGTGGCTAGTTAGATCATACATTTTTTAGGGGGGGAAAAAAAAACACTAGTAATAACTTTGCTTGTTAAATAATCATATAAATTATGAATTTATTTATTATAAAAAAAAAAGAAAAAAAATTGCATAAAAAAGATTTAATTCTTATTCCATCAATTGATGCATCTATCCTAACGAAACAAATCAGTAAATTTAAATGCTTATTTTATAGTGACACACAATAGCTAAGCTCAAAAGAATACAATTATCTCATTTCTAAAAACATAAACATATAATAAATAAATACTTAGGAAGATAATCATTTTTTGGTCCCATATAACTAAGACTATATGGAATAAGTTTGTAATTTAAAGTGAAATTTGTTTTTGATATTTTTAGTTTACATAGAGGTATTTTCAACACTTCAACATTGTTTAAGGCCCACTGGATTATTTCTATCCATTAGGTTGATGGGTTTTTGTTTTTTTTAAACCAACCTAAAGAAAATTTGGGTTTTTAGTAGGATCTTTCATGAATGTAGGATCAGTTGGATTTTATCGATTCTACTTACAATCTTGAAAATGCACGATCTTAGTCGTCTTACTAAAGTAGCCGTACTTTAGGAAGAAAAATTAAAAGACCCCAAATTTTAAGGGTATATTTTACACTTTAGTCTTTCTTAAAAATAGTAAAACTATTGACTACCTATTTTTACCCCTTCACAAATCAATGAATTTTACTGCGAATGGAATCATTAATTATAATAAACTATAAAACTTTTATCATGTTCACAAGCTTATTCACAGATATATTATTATGTTTGAGTTTAGCTCATTTAATAGTCAAGCTTCAATTTGGCTTAATTTTGGTTTATTTGTTAAACAAATGAACATAAATAAGAGAAAATGCAAGATTCTTTTTCCTAGTTACAATTTAAATACAAAGTAAAAGAAATATATAGGAAGGATGTAATCTAAGTCTTAAGTTGTGTCAAGTTTGAATTGATAATTTTTTCAATTCGTCTGACTCAAAGCAACCCACCATATTTTTAAGTTTATTTTGTTACCCTTATAATTTAAGTTTGATTTATTTTTGAGAATTGGTTTTGATGAATCTAGAAATTTGGAATATATTTAGGCATATTATGTGAATTTTAATAATATATATTGAAAAGAGAGTGCTTACAAGAGATTGAACATATATAAGTATAACTAGTCGACCCAATCCAACTAGAGCCATGTATGTTTTAAGAGATTAAATATATAAGTTTATTTTGATTTTTTTTTTTTACTATGCCACTAATTTTATCTATGTATTCTTATTTTTTTTAGATAAATTTTTTCTTTAAATGTCCCATCTCATGAATATTTGAATTTAGGAGTCTTATTTCTTTTTTAAAAAGTTATTTTTTTTTAGGCTAAATAATAATAATAATAATTAATAAATACATAACAAATGGTTGACTTACCTTCATGTTGCGCCTGACACAGCCAGGTAGGAGAGGGGGAAAGAATCAAAAGATAAGGATGAATGAAGAAAGCAAAAGATGGGGGAGAGATAGAAACAAGATGATAAAAATGGTTGAAAGGGTATTTAAGTAAAAGCGTGCAATATTTATTGTCTTTTATGCTACCTGACACGCATCATTAATGTGTTGTTGTTTTTCTTGATTTTCCAATTAAAGTAGGGCTAATTTAGTAAAATCATGCAGAGCACCCATTAACAAAAGCTAAAATGTATCAAAATGAACGTTTAACTTTAGTTCCAGTAGTGGGTTCCAGTTAGCTCAATTGGTAAAGTTTTTTATGGTTGTATTAGAGATCTGGTCAATCCCCACCTATATCAAAAACTGATTGGTGTCTTGATCTGATTATAAAGAACTATCATCAGAAGCAGATGCCATAGATTGAAACTCTTAAAAAAAAAAAAAAAAACTTTAGCTCCAGTAATACACTCACCTTATCGATAACAACAAAAATGTTGGTAAAACAAGTTAATTATAAATAATTGAGAGTGCGTCCAAACTTTGTACAATAATCAAATTCTAGTTTTGCAATCTCAGGACTGATCATTGGGTGTGCGAATCTCACAAGCAAGCATACACGTCAACAGCTTCACATGGCTTAATTATTTGCAGGCACCAAACAACTGTAGCTTATAAATTTGAGATTACAAAAGCTACAGTATGGCCTATTGAGTTCTATATACATCACATATATCTTTATCAGGCTCGGTAGAGTACTTGATCGGACTCAATTTTGCAAAATGAACCTCAGTTGGGCACGATAAAGTTGTGTATTATGCATAGAAGTATTTACATCTAAATTATATAAAGTAATAAGTACACAACATTTTTCACAATTATTGACATAATTTGATCATTGTTGTGATTGAAGTAACATCAATTTCACTTTCAGCTTACTATTGATGCCACTTTTATTACGTATTAATCACAACAAATCATATTAACAATTGTGGAGAAATGATATGTACCTATAAGTAACGAAAATATAAATGCAAAAAAATAACCAAAAAAACAAGCAACAAAATCACCAAAATATTACAACACTTGGAATTAGTTGATACCAAGAAAGGTTGCAATTCTAGGCACCAGTTACACATGAGAACATTCTGTGGCTCCTAAACCTCACAAGTTTCTGGGGGGCAGGAGGTGCAACTTCCATTCTTCTCATGTTATCTCCAGATGATGAGAATTCAACAGCATAATCTCCAACAGACTTGTGTCTCCTGTGACCATTTCTCTCTGTGTGAAAACCACCTACCTTTTCAGTTGAAGGCAACATGTATACATGACTCTGACTATGGGTGTAGAAATCAGCTATGTTGTAACTTTGAGAAGCTCCTGAGGAGAGAGACCTGTATTGGCTGCGAACTCTGTTTTTCTTGAATGCCTTGAACACCATGGGGATGAGACCCTCCATCTAAGACTTGTGTGGATATCCTTGCTATCTTTATGTTGAAGGAAGGAATAAGGAATGAGACAATATAATGTGGAAGAGGTTAATTAAAGATGCAGGACTTTTGGGCTTTTTGCATATTGGGGTGGTTGGTGTGTGATATATACTTCTCCCAACTTTTTCTTCTAAGAAACAAGGAAGCATCGAAGTCTTACACGTCATTTTGATATTTGACTTTGATAGGGAGAAAAATCATTTGCCCAAAAAAAATCTTTTTGTATTTTCAGAATGATAATATGAATATGACATTTTTTTAGGAAAAGTAATCCCCAAATTATTATTTAATGATATTTTAATAGTTATAATGGGAGCGGGCATTCGTACCGAAATGTATTTCGAACGTGCTGGCTAGATAAGGTAAAAAGACTCTTTTCGAAAATATTATTTCTTATTTTCATATATATATATATATATATATTTAATTTATGAAGCTGACAAGTTGTGATAGTGTATCAGTCAATTTTTTATGGGTTTGTTACTAATATTATTTTTATTGTGTACCAAAAATTTAATATTTTGGTAAAAAAAAAGTTGTTAAAATAATTTGTGTAGATAGACTTATTATTTATTTTTAACAGAGAATAATGCTAAATTAGAAAATTCATATAAAAAAAATTACCAAATTATTTGCGGATCATATTCTATTACAACCAACTAAGTACAAACAACTCAATGACATTGAAGTTATATATAAAAAAGAAAAATCAAAGAAAAAAACCATTACTCTAAAATTTGGCATTTGACTGGTTTTTCATGTATCAAGAAATTCAACAGCAGGCTTTGTTTAAAGAAAACCATATCAATAAATATTATCATTTTCATCAGCATCATCCTCTCTATGATATAATTGTGGTAAATTGAAGTCCCACACGCCAAATAAAGTCAAAAAAATTATACTAAATTGAATTTTGCATTAATAGTTGATGTATAACAAGCATATCTTCTTTCTCTCTCTCTCTCTCTCTCTTTTTATTTAAAAAAAGCATATCTTCTTTTATATTTCTCTTGCTCAAGTATGACCACCGAATTACCAAGTCAAAGAAGTATGGCCACCCAGATTGCCATAATTGGAGTTATGGGAAAGTAGAAGCATGTTATAGAACTCGGTCAGAGCCAAGCGGGAAATTTCAGCCACCCATAATTGTTGACCCTGGTCTTGAACAAGCCATGGTAATTAAAACATTCAACTTTTGTTTCTTATAACATTAGGAGTATCTAACTGCTATTGAAAATTTTAACTTTTATATGATCTGTTTTGTCATTATAACGGTCTCGTACATGCATGTGTTACATTAATTAATACAAGTTGATTTTGATTCTGAAGACTGAACCAGATGATTGTAGTTGTTCACTAGTTTGTTTGTATTTTATGTACTAAATCTGTCCTCGTGACTAAGATCTCTACCAAACATAGTCGACTATATGTTCTTTAATGTGCTAATTCTTTCATTACTACAGTTTTTTGAAGGGGTGGCTGAAATTTCCTTCTAATAAAAGTCGTGCACTCCTAGTTTTAATAATAGCACTAAGATATATATTTATCTTTTTCTGAGGAACATATTTCTCTATTGGATTACGCAAACTATATAATATATATGCATATTATTTAGTGTTGGAATATTTCAACATGCTTAGGCTAGCTTGACCCATATGATCGTTACTGTTAAATACAATTATATAGCTAACATGTTGAGTGTGTTTCAGGATAGTGTTGATCTATATTCTTGGTGACAAGGCAAATGGAAACAGATAAGAATCTAGAGATAAGCTTAAGAACATTTAGTTAAGACTTAACAGACATGTTATAAGTGCAAATATTTTACATGTCTAGTTGCGATTTTTATCTTATCAGGATCAAAAAAATGTGACAAATGACAATTGATTTATCATCAAAACAGGATTTAGATTTTGTTTCTTCAAGTTTAAGAAACAAAGGGATTAAAATCATTTCCATGGTGTTCAGACTTCAGACATGCATCCCTAAGGAATATCAAGAAAGTACAAAGATTTAAAACAGCAAAATTGTTACAAGATAATCTTTACCAGAAAAAGAGAAACAATGTATTACTTAAAGAAAGTTAAAAGTTGCCAATGGAAAATCGTCTTGTATAACCTCAAAGGTTGGTTTAGTGGTTTTCTGGTCATGTAATCCATTAGAACAAGAAGTCAACAAGAAGAACAAGGCTTAGAGAATGGTCATTTGTAAAAGTAGTTTCCGCATGCAGCATATAATTGCATTTCAATATTAAGTCATTACATCATATGTACAAAATCAAGTATATAATTGCATTTCAATATCAAGTCATGACATCATCTGTGGAAAATCAAGTATAACTAATGTCTTTGTGTCTTCTCCTATTTAAAGATAACAGATTGATACTTTAAATGAATCAATTACTGTTTCATGTTCTGTTATGACAAGAGACTAGTGACAAAATTATAGTTCTTTTGCACTGCAACCCCCATCTATGCTGATTTTCAAGTTTTTCATCCTCAATCAGGGGGTTAGCAGAATTTAAGCACAAAGAAAATAATGTCCATCAGTCCATTTTATCAACCTGTTTGTTATAAAACAGACTAGTCTTTCATTTATCATATTTCACTAATCTTTGGTCTCTTTTACTATAAAAAATGAATTTTTAGTGTCCCAACTTCAATCTACCTTCTCAAAAAAAAAAAAAAAAAAAAAAAAAAAAAATCTACTTCTTGTAGCAGTAATCCTGTTTATTACTAGAATTCCTTCTTAAATTATTTTTGTTAAGTGTCAATTTGCTTGAAGGTGGCATCTCTTGGCTGGTTCATGTCAGATCTACACTAGATCTAAGTTCTCCCTTCGGCATCACAGCAATAAAAGACTAAAAATCAAGAAGGGAAAAAAAATATAATTTCAGTCTCAAGTCATTAAATTATAAATGCAAAAACAAAGAGTAACTAATGTCTGTGGCTCTTTTATCTTCTATATTACCAATACTGTGACTGATTCAATTATTATTTAACAACAGAGAACCAGATCAAATTTATAGTTCTTTTTACCTTTTCAAATCCTGGAAGAATTGCTGATTTTCAATTTTGTCATCTTCAACCAAATAGCAATAAAAAATAAATTTAAAAGAATCAAGAGAAAAAAAAACTACCAGCTTTTATTCTGTTTACAAATTTAATACTCCCTTAAGAAAGCAATTAAGAGAAAAAATGTTAACAGCAAGGTGTAATTAGAAGAGGGGAAAAAAGACTACAACCTTTATCTTATTGATGTCACAAAAGTTTTTGCTCGAATAAAGGAGAGTAAAGAAACAGTGGCCTACTACAAGCAAATTTCAGTGTAACAGATTTATGCTGTCTTTGAAAAATGTAGGGACATTAGTAAGAGAATGTAAGATTACTAACAAAACAAAAAGATCAAAATATCAAAATTCTGATTCCTAGTAAGCAAATATAGTCAGAAACTAAGGCTGGGATCCATTTTAAGTAAAAAAAAATGGTCAGAAACTTACTAACTAGTAAATATTAATTGTAACAACTCAATGTTTAGGTATTCTGTTCTCAGACCTGTTCAAACAAACTTGGTCTTTTCAACAAAGTAACACTCTCTATAAAGTCATCCTTGACAGCTCCCCTTTTATGTCCTATGCAATTGCCCATATGGACCACTAAGATCCCTACAGCTACAGGTCATTTGGTCTCAACTTATATCTAGAAAGTAGAAACCCCGACTAATTATTCTACATTTCTACTAGTATACCATGGCTCAGTCAGCCCATTTCCCTGCTTGTTAAGGTCCAGCTTCGACATTTTAGGAGTTAATTCTACTCAATTTCTTGCTTGGTGAGTCGTTTTCAAATTTTAGGCTCATTTCCTTGCTTGCTGGGTCTATTTTACAAATTTGAGGAGTTAGTTCTAGATCCGTTGATATGAGTATGACTCTATCTGACTCCAAACTATACCCAAATCCAGTATTAGCTATAAGCAATACTCAGACTTCTACATTAGACCATAAGGCTTAAATTTCATTAAACAAAAACCAAGTACAAGAAAAACCAATGAAGTATACAGGATGTATAACCTAAAGTTTCTAGTACAAACTACAAACTACAAATTACAAATACTATGAGAACAAAAAGCTTTGGAGGTCTAGGCGCATTTAATAACATCCAATAATACAACAACCCTATTAATTGAAATTTAAGACTCTACATGGACAACTCTTGGTCTTCAAAATATCCTTCTATTTCTCTCTCTCTCTCTCTCTCTCTCTCTCTCCATAAAAGGAACATAAAACAAGATGGTACAAAATTCCAAAACACTAGTCCTTCCCAGGAACTTCGTTTTACCACTAGCAGCACTTTCAAACTCTCACCAACATCTTAAATATACTACAAGAGGGGTACACACACCTACCTAACCCTGGAAGAAGAAAGCCCAACATAAAAGGCATATTACCATCTAGCCTCAAAGATATGCCACTGACATTACTAGTGGACTTCTATATAAATAAAACCATAACCCATTTCCCCATAGTTCTCAAGCATTACCAATAAGCTTTGCAAAAATTTCCAGTGATCTGGCAAAGTATTCAGCTCATCTGAGCACAGAGAAAACATTACATACTTCTCTATTATATTGCTCGATACATTCCCGAATAATTTTACTAATTTCATCTACTCGAATGGTTACCATGATTATTTCTTAATTCTTTTTTGGAAAAAAAATAATGCCTACAGTAGGACTAATCAATTATTTCTATTAGCGTCCCAAACATGCCAATATTAGCAATGATGGTCCGTAAATGTAACTCATTGTTCAAAGAACTAGTCAGAGTTCCTAGAGCTCCTTTTAAGGCTTGTTGGAAATGAAACACTGCAGAAACTCGTTTGCTCTCTCAACAACCTTTTCCCAATTCTCAATCTTAATCAAATCTTTCCACTTTCTCTTTCAGTCCCACAACAAGGTCCTTATTGAAAAGCATTGGAAACTCAACCACTTGCTTCCATTTTGTCTCAATTGCTTTGAACTTCTTTCTTTATGCTTCAATTATGTTTACCATTTATATTTTTATTATAGCTTTTAAGGCCAATACCAAGCCAAAGTATTGTTAGCAACTTACAATTACACGTGTGGAAATTCTAACATATTGAATAGGACATCACTTGCCATAGTTCAACTAGCACCTTCTAGTATTTTCAATAGAGACATCCAAAGTTTAAATCTCCTTTCCTCCCCCCCAACCCCATTGTAACTATTTATCCAAAAAAAAAAAAAAAAAAACAGAGAGAACATCACAAGGATTATGAAGAACATTTAACGATGGAACTAGATTGATTATTATTAAATATTTTAAATTAAAAACAAAAACTGTCACTCCCCACCCCATTGTACCTATTTATCAAAAAAAAAAAAAACTATATTTTACATAAGCTCCAAAAGGGCCTTGAATCCATGACTTAACCATACACCATGTTCTTATAAAAGAATTTGTCATTCAAACTAGAATTATTGGGTTCCTCCGTCATATATTATTGTCAAAGAGAAAACATTGTGATTCCATATCTTTCATCTGGCTCCCTTATCTAGGATCAATCATGAATCCTAGTACCCCACAAGATCTATCATCTAAATTGCATGACATAAATGATGGTTTTGGATTCCAAATGCAAATTCCAACTAACTACTACTATTGTCACCTCATATTTCTCTCTCCCCTTCCTGGCATCTTATTAAATATAATGAATTGAGAACTTATAGAAGTTGAGCTCCCTTCTTTTTAAGGATTTGTTATCTGAAAAATATAAGGCTATTGGTTAAAAAAAAAAAAAAAAAAAGATCTGGCAACTAAAACAAACTCGAAATTCAAATTGCTCTACAAAATTTCATGAAATTTCAAAGCTCATTCTTTGTGGTGATTAACATGGTTACAAGGGTTTTTAGGATCCATAGGGGTCACAACGACTGTAATGACAAAGCTCTAGGCCCTTAGAGAGGTACTCTTGGTTAAACAACTTCATTTGAGCTCTTTAGAAGTAGAACTTGATGCAGCGGTGGTGGTTAACATAGTTACAAAATCTGACACTCCTAACAGAAACTTACAGGCACACATTATGAATTACAGGGAATTGATTTCCAAAGTTCCCTACATTTGGGTCAAACATGTGTTTAGAGATGCTAATTGTTGTGCTGACACATTAGCTAGGCACAGATGCTATCAATAAGAAGATTGTATTTTGTTTTCTGAACCACCTAGTGATATATTGCTAATGTTCCTTTTGGACTTGGAGGGTCAATGCACCGCAAGATCCATCTCCATTATTTCTGTTTAAGTGTGTTTAATGAATTACTTTTTGTACCCAAAAAAATCATTAGCAGTTATTAAGAGTGGCACCATCTTGATTACTAAATTGCTTCTTGATGACATGAATTATTAGTTCACAGAAGAACCATGACAGAATTTCTCAATATACCAACAAAAAAAGAAGTTCTCAAGTCTCAACTGAGATTATATTCACTACAGATCTGGCAAATCATAATACATCCTACATAATTTAATGAAGAGCAAAGCTTTAATTGAAGAAAATTCAAGTAAAATACAATTGAAATGACTCAAAGAATAGAATAAAAGAGTGGGAGTCATCCTAAAGTAGTAATTCCCAGTTACCACAAAGAAAAACCATCTTTCAACTCAGGTTAGTCAGACTTACCCATAAAGGAGAAGGTAATGAATTATACTTCAAACAGGTGGTTCTTGTAGCATAGACTCCAATCTGAATCCATTGAAGCAACAAGGCCACCTCCATCGGTGCTGATGGATTCTGCACAGGAACATTGTAATTGAGATGGAAACTGTTCTTTACTGTTCTCATCAGTTCCTAGTTCATTATCTACAAATTCAGTACACATTGGGTTGCCAGTAAATATCTGATTACTTGCTATATCTTTATTGGCCTCAGGACTGCAATGGGATTTTAATTGGTCACCATTGCAGCCACTGGCATCTTCCTCTTCATCTGATAAGCATCTGCAACAATCAAATTCATCCATCTCATAAATTCGGCTAGCTAATCCTTCCCTCCAAGATATTCTCATCTGGGATTGTGACACACTATCAAAAGTAGAATTTGAAAGCCATGAAGCCCGATCATCTAAAATTTTCTGAAATTGGGTAAGATCGATGGAGTTGGAAGAATTAGTTAGACAATCAAACTGGAAACTTGAATCAACAGTATCCTCTGTTAATAAATGTCTCTTGGGAGACAAGCTTGTCATTTGAAGTATGTCAGCCACCGAATTCAGTTCAGCTTCAAACTGCTGTTTCTTGTAACTGTCTTCATTTAACCATGATAGGCCAACAGGTCTACCTGAGCTTAAGCCTGATTGTGGGGTTTGCATGACATTTCCACTAAAAGAGCCCTTGGAGAATGGAGAATTCTCACCTTCAATATCATTATGGTTTTTTTCACCTTCTTTTAAGGTAACAGCCTCACGACTTGGTGTCACACAATGAGAAGACATAATGGCCTCATGGTCACACAGAGGCTCCATAAATCCTTCAAATTCTGGAAGTCCCTTTGGAGAAATTAAAGGAGTACTCCTTCTCCAACTACTAGTAGTAGTACTTGTTGTATTACAATTGTTACTAATATCTGAAGAAAACCCATCACCAGATAAGGGTGAAGGAGATTGAAGTATGGCAGACCCTGCCGGCCTCTCAGCTCCGCATGACATATTTTCAGAATTCTCCTTCTGATCCTCATCCTCCTCATTACATGGAGATAAAAGCCAAAGCACTGAAGCCTCAGCAGGTTCAGGGATCACGAGTGAGTCATCACCAATCCCTACAACATTTTCTTCATCATCATCATCATCATCAAAACTATCAAAAGGCTTAACTTTACCAAAGTCATCATTTTCTCCAATAGCTAGAATCCCTCTAGGCCTACACTTCCTCTTGTCAGTGACCCCAGAAACCATGGGCCCAGCAGCATAACAAGAAGGCGTTATCGTTGTAGACACCACAGATGATCCACATTGTATCTCAGGCGACACCGAGGGCAGAACAGGAGGTGTCTTACTATTGCTCCTGTTTGAGTTCTCCTCCACAACCTTACCAACTTCACAATCCAAACCTGACCCACTTGCTGTTTTACTCAAAGGAGTACAAGTTGCATCAGCAGCACCCCATGGTTTGAGCTCAGTGGCCTCACCTACATGACTAACCACCCTCACAAGTCCTTCTACTTCAGACCCAGATGCCAACTTATTCACAGAATCATCACTATTGTTTAGAACAGAAGAAAGTTTCAATCTTTGCCCGGTTTTGGAACTGGGTTTCTTCCCAGATTGCCATTGGTACAAGCAAGGTGGGTTTTTCTTAATTTTCTGTGCTTTCTGCGATATGGGTCTGTCTGGGTTTTCTTCAATATTTGATTTTGACAGTTTGCTCTCCCTTGAGGGCCTAGATTTAGATAGCTTTGAAACCGTCACGTTAGGGGCTGATTTGGGTGTTTTGGACACAGTTTTGTATCTATCAAAAGGGGTTTTCGAATTTGAAGTAGAATTAGAAGTAGAAGAAGAAGAATGGTGAGAGAGAAAGAACCTGAGGCAGCCTCTGGGAGCTTCAATGGACACAGAAGAAGCCTCACTGCTATGGCTACTGCTGGAGATGGTGGAAATGACATTGAAATCTTGTAATGGGTTTCGAGTAGGACTCTGCTTCTTCTTCTTTTTCTTGGTTTTTTCAGTGCTTCCATCGACCTTTGGCGGTGCTGGAGAAGGTTTCTTTGGGATCTTAGAAGAGAAAGTTCGGTTCATCCTGAGCAAATGAGAGTGATTAGATCTACTACTACTACTGTAGTGCAGTGTACTGTGTGTGCTGCTTTTGCCTAATAGCCAATGAATATTTGAAATTGAATGGAGGGGAGAAAAGACTAAAGAGGCTACTTTTTGCTTTGCCTAACTTACCCTTTTATTTAATCCAAATTTGTTGCAGTGTCCTTCGTCTTGAGCTGATAAATGAGGGTAGAAGAGTCATTTAGTACGAGCTCAGCCCATTGCCCAAAACCCACCAAAAAATGTCACTTTGTTTGTCTGACTCTGAAGAAAAGAATTAACCAGAATAAATAATTCAACCCAACCACTTTAAAATATTGAACTTTTACTCTCAACATTCAATTCACAACGGCTACAAAACTCAACCCAAACCCCTTCTCTCTGTCTCAAACGTCTCTAATAAACTCTAAAGGATACACAATCAAAACACAAACACAACATAATCTTAAAACCAATCAAATTCTAACCCATCTGGGTAGCATGTCCTTAGAGAAAGGGAGGAGCTAGCGCTGTCTGTGTCATTTTTTCTCTCATGCAAATGAAATGTGTGGCCTGGTGTTTTTTGAGTGAAAATGAGTGGTGGCGTCAAGTGTGGGTTAATCGTACACAGTGGGGTGGGTTTGTCTTTTGAGTGAATTTTTTTTTTTTTTTTTATTTGTACGTATTTATATAATGAGTTTTATTTTTTTTTAAAGGAGAGGTATATAAATAAAGGTTGATTTTAATGATGAAATGATAGATCCATAAAAATGAGATTGCACTATTGAAGACTACTGAATTAAGGAAGGGGGGAGGTGTTTATAAACAAAGGATTAAAATGGCCTATTTCTAATGGGGAAGCTGTGAGTGTATGGGGTGACTTTTGGTTGGCCTCAAGCCCTCTTAGGAAACAAATTCAAGGCCCTATAACGGAGGGGAAAGTGAACATCTCTATTAAAGACTTCCTATCTAATGATGTTGGGATTTCCTTTGTTTTGCCAGAGTATGTCATGCAAGAAATTAAAGGGAACCCTCTTGCTTCAAACCCTTTGCAGGAAGATATACTCATATGGGCTTTTTCTAAGGATGGGAATTTCCCTCTTAAATGGGCCTATCTGATTGCTAAAGGTTTGAATACTTTGAACCTGGATGCTTCTAACTTGTGGGCCTGAAATGCCAAAACTACGCCAAAAATATAATTCTTCCTTTGGCAATGCTCTCACTTTAGCATCCGAACTAAAGAAGTTTTAGGTTCAAGAGGTTTTAATCTTGATACTACCTGTGATTTATGTAATATGTTTGCTGAGTCAATTACCCATGCTCTACGAGACTATAGTGTCGCGGAGGATGTTTAGAGGAACTTGGGAGTCAGTGATGCAAGGCAGGATTTCTTTGGGACCCCGCTGTTGAATTGGTTAAAAAGGAACTGTGAATCTCATGAGTTTCTCTTGAAGCCTCGTATACCTTGGAAGATTTTTTTTCCCCCAAGCTATATGGATGATTTGGCGCCATTGAAATCGGTTTATCTTCCAATTTGGGAGAACCGACCCAAACATACACTCTCATTGTATCAAGAAGGGAGCTGGATTCTTTGTTATTTTACCTGATAACTCCAGCAAACCAGGTAGAATCCAAGTCCAAGTTAGCTGGAAAAAGCCCATCCCGGGTTGGGTGAAGCTCAATACAGACGGATCTATTATTGGAATCCTAAGAAGGCTGGTGGAGGTGGGGTGCTGTGCTGTAGTAATGGGGACTGGATCGCTAGTTTTGCGAGGAATCTTGGGAGTATTTCCAGCAATATGGCTGAGCTATGGGCCCTTTGGATGGCCTCTCTCTGGCTCGACAATTGAACTTAGACAATATCAATACAAAATTAGATGCAAAAGTGATTGTTTTTTTTTTGCTTTCCAATCTTTCCACTATAAATCTCATGTTAGAACCTCTTTTGATTGTTTGTAGGAACCTGATCAGACCATTCCCTAATTGCACAGTAACACATATATAAAGTGGAGCAAATAGATTTGCAGACAAGTTAGCTAAAATGGGAGCTATTCAATTAACTGGCTTCTTATTTTGTATGACCCACCGTCTGTGGTGGATAGTTTACTAGCTTTTAATAAAGCTGAACTCTTTTATAACAAATTGTTTGTTGCTAATATTATTAGCATGTTTAACAAAAAAAAAAGAAGAAGATTACTTATTAGTATTTATGATCTAAGATGTTTTCTAATAAAAAATAATAATAATAATAATCATTTAAACTAAAATTTGATAGGTTTTTTAGTAGAAAAAATAGAAAGGGATAATGTTAAGTTAATGAATAATAACCATAAACTAAAATTAAAAACTAGGAAATTTTTGATGAATTTCAAAGGGAAAAATAATTGAATTATTTTATTATTTCAAATTACATAGATTCAATAAATTACAAGACTAACATAGGTTTAATAAATTTCAAATTAAAATGTTACCAAAAATGTTAACTTTGGGAGATTAAAAAAATATAGCGATTGAAAATTTGAAAAATATAGTTGTTGGGAATGAATAAATAAAGAATATAGAAAGATTTAAAAAGAATAAAGGAAGATTAAAAAAAGAATACAGAAATAATGAAGAAATTATATTTAAATGAGATAAAAAAAATGATAGAGAGTCGGTTGGAAAATATATTTGAAAAGATACAAAGTCAAAGATGAAAGTTACTATATACTCTTCAAACAATAAAAAAATATAAAAAGACTGTTGTAAATACTCAAAAATTGGGTGAAAAAAAGAGGAAAAAAAAAAAAAAAAAAAGAGGATGGGGTTAGCAAAGATCCAAAAGACCCAATTGATGAGTCTAATCTAATGGGTTGTGAGCAGTTTTGACCTGATGAACGGTCAAAAATAGTGTTTTTGGTCAAAAATATTACTTGAAAATTTAAATAAACTATCTCGTAAACCATATACAAAGACACGCATTGTATTTTTATGAAAAATAAATATTTCATAATTCATACTCCACCTCTCATATTTCGTCACTCAAAAAAAAAAAAAAAAAAAAAAACTCTCATATTCCATTTTCCCTTCAATTTTGTCTCTCTTGCTAAACACAGCTTCATCATCCATCAAACCTTTCGCCCTTCAAAGTCACTTAGTCACCTTCGACTTCATGACGCCAACTTAAACCCTTTGGACCAGAGATCGAACACAGTAATTTTCTAGTTCTCATTTGTCCCTTTTGAGGCTTCATCCACATGATTCCATCTCTTTCATTATCCTTGGTTTTGTAATGTACTATTTCAGTGTGTTGGTTTTTGTGACTCTACTTTGACTTTTGAGATGTTTAGAATTTTTTTTTTTTTTTTGTTGGTTCATAGATCTTTTAATTTTTTTGGTTCATTTTTGGGACACTTGTGTTGAAAGCATCATCTGTCTGAAATTCGACTAATTATCAAAAATTTAGAGCTCGTTTGGTAATGTTATTCTAGTAACGTTGTTTGTATTTTTAAAAACTAAAAAAGTATCTAGAAATACATGTAATGTTGTTTGAAAACTGAGGGTCTGTTTGGATAGGACTTATTTTGCTGAAACTGAAAACTTATTGCTGAAATCACTGTAGCAAAATAATTTTTAAATGTGTAAATAGTATCGTGGGACCCATTTTTAATGAAAAAGTTGCTAAAAAGTGGAATTTGTGGGTCCATGAACAGTACATAATGCACTGTTTACGGCAAAAAAGTCAACATTTGCGGTTACTGTTCATTGAACAGTAACCGCGTTTTGCCAAAACGCGTGAAAAAAAAAAAAAAAAAAAAAAAAAACGCAAAACGCAGTGTAAGAAACGCAGACGTGCTATCCAAACAGAGGCTGAAAATATATATTTAAACACATGTACCAAACGGGTCTTAAGATTTTTAGAGTTTGACCATTTCAAGGTTGATAACAAAAGTTTTGTCAATTGACATGATCGACTTGAGAGATGGTTCACTTCAAACCCAATGACTATGGCTAAGCTCATCTAAGAAAGCGCTTGCCACTTTTATCCCTATTTTAAGTCCCTCAGACATTTGTTTCTCATCTAATGTAGAAGCTATTATGGCCATGCATTGGTAGGGTAGCACGGTTGATCACCCCATCCCCATTTTATTCAATACAAAAAAAAAAAAAAAAATCAACCGAAAGTGCAACCTCATCCATAATATTACTAGTAGGCTATGTACTAAGTACTCGTTTGGATTGCGCGTTTTGCGTGTCTGCGTTCAAAGTTTTTTTTTTTTTTTTTTAAGCGCATGAACAGTAAAATCACATGATTTTACTGTATAGGAGACAAAAATCACTATTCACGTACTGTATCAATATTGTTCATGCACTGTAGCAGCACTGTTCACACATTTAAAATATTAAAAATGGGTCCCACAGTACTATTTACACATTTAAAATTTATTTTACTACAGTTTTTTCAGTTTTCAGTTTTAGCAAAAATAAATTTAATCCAAACGGACCCTAATTGTCAAGATTTTAAACACACAAGAGTTATGATGTTTTATTGATATAATCATGGTAAAATCAATGTACATTTGATCCAAGTTTTATTTTAGTCCCTTTTTTCTTAAAGTTCATTTTTAGTCCCCAAAAGTTTTAGATCACAACAATTTTGTCCTTCCATTATTTTTGTTCATTTTTAGACCTAAAAGTAGTGATTGGTCAATTAGAAAAGTACTATTATTAACAAAGGCACTAAATTGTGACTTTCACGTCACTCACACGAAACCACCTATAACACCAATGAAAGACATACCACTTAAGAACTGTGGAAAAAATTGTAAAATATTTTATATCACCTATTGTAAAAAAAAAATTGGGTGTATCCAAAGTCCCAAACCAAATGAAAAATACATCATAGCTCTAGTCAATTCAATAAGGCAATCTCTTGTGGTCAAATAAAATACTTAGGCTTAGAATCTCGTCTATGCACCCATACTAAAAACTATTTGAAGGTTTTTTTTTTGGTTGAGAATCAAACTATTTGAAGTTTTATAAGTTGAATCCTAATTATCCTATCATATATTATCTGAAATAAATAAAATAGAATAATAAAAAATAATCAAAATAAGAGTCATAAATATATTTTGTTTATTTTTTCTCTTATCTTTTCCTTTCACAGCAACAGGTCAACAGCACAACCAAAAGTCTTCAATGCTCAAACATAAAAATAAACATGGGGCTTGAAGCAGTAAAGTGAGGTGAGAGTTGAGACCTGAGAGTGAGACCACCCTGAGTCTGAAGCTCCAGCAACTATCTTCCTTGATGTAAATGACTTCTTTATCCCTTTACATAAATCGACACACCCACAACCTGTTGTGAATTGAGAAATAAAAGATCGTGTAGTTAGTTCGAGATGACTAATCTCCTGAACTTGAGAAAGGAAATAAACATTTTTTGATTAAGTTCCTGCTTACTTCATTCATAATTCCTACTTATATAAATACTAGTAAGGAAATAAGTTTCATCACAACCAAATCCTAAAACATAAAATCCAACTCCTACTTAAACGTAAATACAAATTAAAATTAACTCCTAATCCTCATCCTAATCTATTGCATAATTTTATTAGAATTCTATTTAAATTCAAAGTTCTCCGACTACTTAGAATTATTTGCCATTTGGCCTTGGGACGCAACACACCCCACTAACTTTTTTGGTTTTTCCATGTACTCCATAATATTTTAATAAATCATCATCAATCCTTGTCAATACTCAATACCTTTATTAATAACAACCTATCAATCAATTTGTGTACTAGTTCTATTTCATTCTCAGACGCCATGGCAGCTCAGCCAAAGAAGATCATCATTGATACTGACCCTGGTATTGGTAAGTCACCTTATCTCTTTTCATTCAATCCCATTTTCTTCAAAGTTTGTTTCTTTGGACCTTATTGTATCTGGGTATCCGAGATTTCTACATTTCATTGTGTTTATCTGCATATTTTAGATTAAAAAAAAAAAATAGTCAATGATTCCATGTATATTTAACAATTTCATATCAAAGAAGTCATGCTCTGCTCTGTTTGGTTGCTGAGAAAATGGAGCAGCCGAGTATGAATTGGAATTCTAATCAAATCACAGACCTTTTCACCATATGGGAACCCAGGAAACCACATAGGATTTCAGGGGTTCGTTTACTTCTATCAATTCACTCTGTATTCCACTGGAGAGTAGTTCTGATTTCTTGTAATCTTATTTCTCACAGACAGAGTAAATCATTGTCTGCAAATTCTAATAAAAACCTTGGGAATTTTATAACTAAAAGCACACACAACACGGGACACTGTAATTCTGGACAAATTGGGACACTACTTGTAATTCAATCAATGATTACTGCATATTTGAAACCGTAGATCAGTCAATGATTCCATGTAATTCAGCAATTTTATATCAAAGAAGTCATGCCTGCTGCTCTGTTTGGTTGTTGAGTGCAGCAGCAGAGTATGAATTGGAATTTATATAAAATCAGTGACTTTTCATCATTTGGGAACCACATAGATTCATTCAGTTCTGCAACTGGTTTAATGCGTTCAGTTCCAAGTAATGGTTTTTTTTTTGTTTTTTTTTTTTATTTTAACAATTCACTCTGTACTAATGAAGGGCGGTTCTGATTTCTTGTAATCTTATTTCTGAGAGTGAAATTGTCTGCAAATTTTAATGAATCTTGGGTCTTTTATTTTAAAAAACATGGACACAGAGATGGATATATATATATTGATTAATATATTTGTGTGTGTATTTATATATATATTGTAGGTATATTTAATTTTTTTTAAGGCATATTCTATGTTTTCAAAATAAATAACAACTATCAAAATCTTCAGAAACTTATCTAAAATCAAAGGAATTTTTTTTATTAAAAAATTATATATTCTACTCCCCACACATTGAGGACATGCATGAGAGTGTCTCCGTCGTGTCCACATGCCGTGCTTCCCATATGGGAACTCAGAAAACAAAATAGCTCTACCAGAATTTGCAACTGTCTTAATGGCTTTCATTCATATATATGTTATTTTATTTATCATCTTTCTGACATTATGTGAGTTGATGATGCATACAGATGATGCCATGGCTATTTTTGTGGCATTACGGTCACCGGAGGTGGAGGTGATTGGACTTACAACTATATATGGGAATGTTTATACCACCCTGGCCACAACAAATGCGTTGCATTTGGTAAAGCTAATGAGGTTTATTTAATTTATGGCATTTTGAATCTATGAGTTATTCTTTGCATTATTCGTTAGTTGAATTGGGGTTTGTTTTTAGTGTACTATTAGAATTACCTTCTCCCCTCACCCCCCACCCCTTTCTTTCCTTTGAGGCTGATCGTTATAACTCTTCCAATATGTTTGTGATGTAGCTTGAAGTTGCAGGAAGGACTGATATCCCAGTGGCTGAAGGATCTCATGTCTCAATCACTGTATGTACAGACAAAAAACCATGATCCTATGTTATAGTGGCTCTTTAGATTTGTATCTTTGAGCATTTATTTTTGTCTTTTTGTGATTTTTTTTTGTTTATGTTAACTTTCAAAAAGAGGAAGGATGTGGGAAATATACATTGATAGGACTTTTTATTAAATTATTTTAATAAAAGATAATACTGACCTATCAAAAAAAAAAAAAAGATAATAGTTTTGGTAGTTAGAAGACAAACTTGTTCTTGCATCAGGAACATATATGGGGAAATCAATTCGGGAATTCAGGCGTGATCCTCTTATATTTTTGCAAAAAAAAAAGGGTTTGAACCTATCGTACTTTCGCTTATGTGCCTCATGATGATTGAAAGGCTGAACTCATACTGCTCTATGATATGTGTTTAGAGTCTAGATAGTATCATAAATGAGTAAAACTAATGAAAGGACAACCTGAGATTTCCCTTTGTTAATTTTGTAAATAGAGCAAAAAACAGGTTTTGTTCTTTATTTCTTTTTTCTTTGAACGGTTTGTTAAAGCTTCATTTGCTGCAATAAATATGATTTTTCTTTGGAAACATCATTTAAAGCTGGTTATCTCACAGAAGAAGCTGACTTTGAGTTTTCACGATAACAGTTAAACGTGTTCCAGGAGAAATTGTATTGTAGATTATGTAGTTTCACTCACATAATTTCAACTCTGAATTTGAAGCACCATCACATTTTTATTTACATATCATTCATTTAAAAGTAGACATCGATGTATGATTTGAATTTTCTTGTTCTTCTTTATTCATTTTACAGAATAACAAAAAACTGCGCATTGCTGATTTCGTCCATGGTAAAGATGGACTTGGCAACCAAAATTTCCCTCCACCAAAAGGAAAGCCAATTGAACAGTCAGCCGCTAAATTTCTCATTGAGCAAGCAAAACTTTATCCAGGAAAAGTCACGGTTGTGGCACTAGGCCCACTTACAAATATTGCACTGGTTAGAGTTCCTGATCATTTGGCGTGGTCTCTAATATTGAATATTATCCCTTATATTTTAAATTATATATCCGTTGGTGTAGGCTATCCAACAAGATCCTGCATTTTCAAAGAACATTGGGCAGATTGTTCTTCTTGGTGGTGCTTTTTTGGTAAATGGGAATGTGAATCCTGCATCAGAAGCCAATGTAAGTTGCTCGAAATTTATGTATTCAGACTGTGATTTCCAACTCATAAACTCAAAATGTACATTGCTCAGTGATCTGTTCTTCATGCAAGCCTACCAAACCCACAAATGAGGTGCCTCTTGTATAGCTCAATTTTTTTGCTGCCCTACTTAGTAAGAGCCGGAGATAGAGAGTGTGGGTGCCTTTGTCCTCAAAATTTTAGAAATCCTTTTCTGATAACTTGATCTCTTCTTGAACTTATTGTTAAATTACCAATTGTCCTAAAAGTTTAAGGTATTGGGCTATGAATCACATACTTCTAATACTTATCGACTATAAAGAAGCCTGGGAAACAAAGTTTATGGAGCAATCTATATAATTTTTCCTTGAGCAGATCTTTGATGTCTTTCACTGGTCCATTTTCACTTTACCCAACATGCTCCCTGCCCTGTGGTGGTTTCCAACTCTCTCCCCCCTCTCCCTCTCTAACCCTTAAATTGGATGACCAGATTTTTGGCGATCCAGATGCTGCAGATATTGTATTCACAAGTGGAGCAGATGTAGTGGCTGTGGGCATAAATGTTACTCATCAAGTTGTCTTCACAGGTACTTTTTGGCAAATTGGTTTATGCACTGTTAATCATATTTTATTGTAAGAATTAAGAAATCTTTCATCTTTTTTCTTGTAAGATGTTACCCTTTATATTTAAAAAAAATGTTCATGACCTTTCTATCCAGATAATATGTTTGTTCTGCACACCTTATAACAATGTTGTAGCTTTGTACGTAGAGTTGCCAATCAGAATATGAAATGAAAAATTAAAATTGTAATTTGATGATATTTGTTTTCCTCTTTCGCTTTGATCTTTTGTTTTTGTCATTTGGATTTGCTTTGAATTTGATTCATCAATTTTGATACATTATAGATGCTGATAGAGAGAAGTTGTCAAGGTCAGATGGAAAATTTGCTCAGTACTTGTGCAAAATCTTAGACGTGTATTTTTCATATCACCACGATGCATACAACATAAAAGGTTGGTTTATTTTTTAAAGAGTTGATGAAACTGAGTGAGTTGATAGGTAATTGTTTAATTTACTGATGCCAGTTTTTGTCTTGATGTAGGAGTTTATCTTCACGACCCAGCAACCATTCTTGCAGCTGTTGATCCTTCACTTATGACTTACACAGAGGGTGTGGTTAGAGTACAGACAAGTGGCATCACTAAGGGACTAACAATATTATACAACAAACAGAAGAGGTAGGACTTTTGGACACCTAAAATCAGCAGATGCAGCTGCTTGATTTTTGGTTCCGTACTTCCTTTGCAGACCACATAGTCTGAATTGAGTTAGTTTTTTTATTTGTGTTGCATTAGGATTCCATTCCTGTATCAGATAATGGGGTTCTGACCATAATAATGAATTTTATGATTAAAACAGTGTAGAGTTAAATAGTGTTTCTCAGTATCCTGAAATTTTTGTATAGAAAAACTGACTTTAAAAAAATGGTTAGTCATTAAAAAGAAAAAAAGAAAAGGAGAGAAAGCAATTGTGCTCCGACTGACTCATTTGTACTTTCTTTGCAATGAACCAGGTTTGGTGAAGTCACTGAATGGACTGATAAACCCACAGTGAAGGTTGCAGTCACTGCTGATGCTCCTGCTCTAGTCAAATTGGTCATGGAACGCCTTATGGACTCCTGAAGTTGTGGTTAGAATTAGCGGTTCTCAAAGATGTTCATAGCTGTTGTGATGCAACTACTTGCCTATGATTTCAATTCAGATATATTCCACATAACAATGGTCGAGCGCTTGATGTTTTTCTGTTATTGTACTTCGTATAGGGGAATCTGATTTGGTCACTGCCTCAGTCTTGATGCTATATGGTACTATAGAAAATAACAAGATTGTAATTTTCTTTTTCTTGAATAAATAAACTCCTTCTGGTGTAACTAGTAACAACTATTGAAATACAATAAATATTTTCTGGGAAAGCTGAAATGATCCAAAAATGCAAAAAGATAATAATGTTGTACCAAGATGAAAGGAGGCTGAACTCACACTGGATCAACAGTTTTCAATATCAACACTAATGGCCCAATGTGATAAAATTTCTCTCCGTACTCCCACTAATACCCTCTCTCCCTCTCCTTTCCCTTGACCCTACAACCCTGCCCACTACCACCTGCTCTCCCCCCTCCACCCCCTCATTCCGCCCACCTCATCCTCCAACCACCTGTTCCTACATCATTTTCACCCATCTCATCCTCCAACCACCTCTCTCTACATCATCTACTCCACACTTAAAGCTGCCAACCCCATCCCTGATCAGTCATGGAGGTCTCCAACCTCATATCACGCACAGAAAAAGTAACCTGTGAGGAAACCAGAATAGAGCTCCCTCCAAGCCAAGCTTCCATAACAACATCCAACCTCATCTTCCTCGCCAAACTTATCACCAACAAAGACATAGGACCCACCTATGTCAAGGACGTAGTCCTTAAAGCATGGTCTCCGGTCTATCCCTTAGGCGTGAAACGTATAGACAAGAACGTGTTCATGTTTTCATTCCACCATGAAGTAGACGCGCACAGAGCCTATCACAGATGACCATGGTCTTGCAAGGGTGGACACCTCATCATTAAAAAATGGAGCCCTGATATCACCTGGCAAGAGGTCGACTTTTCATCATCAACCTTCTGGGTTCAAGTCCATGGCCTCCCCGCCTTGTGGAGTACAGAGGATAACCTGAAAAGAATAGGCTCACAGCTGGGGAAAGTCATAGAAGTGGATCTAGTCGGCGAACCAGGCGGTGCTTGGAAAAAATTCCTAAGGATTCACATTGATATCCCAATAGAAAAGCCCCTGCTCCCAGGCTTCTTCCTCCCATGCCCAAACAACTATGACTCATGGATCGGACTGAAGTATGAGAAACTTGCAGATATTTGCTATAAGTGCGGAGTTATCGGACATGAGGAAAAGTCATGCACAAGTACCCTCTTCCAAATCAGAAACCCATACGGTGCCACATTCAAAGCAGCCGGACCATGGCTCCAACCCGATCATGATAACCCAACTCCTAGAGTTTTTGAGCACCCAACGAACGCCTCCAACGTGACCTCAACCTCACCTAAAATTTCGCCGGAGTGTAATAACAGCGCCGTACAAGATAGTGGTCCTGGGGTAGCACCGTTAGCAACGTACAACACACGTCCTGAACACAGTACCAAACCACTACCTGCACAGCGTACGTGGCACCCCCACAACATTCCCACCTCCACTACCTCAAAAAGTACGGATAGTACTGTCCCAACGTCACACACCCAAGTTAAGCTGGAAGCTCTACCAGAGACACTTGTAAACCACACCAAGTCCATCTCTCAAGTGAGCCCATCAGCCAAAGCTTCAGCCTATGGCCTTCGAAATCTGATCCGTCTAACTCCTGTCCAAGTGGGCCTAAGGCCTATAGAAGAGCAGACACCTACATCATCGCCCCACGTACCAACCAGCCTAATCAACAATCCTATCCCAATCCTTCCACAGTCTCCAATAGATACTTCAGAATCCCTAAACACCCAATCTCCTATCTACCCCACGCCACTGTCTTCTATTGCCACTGAAAATCGCCAAGATCTCCAAACCCAGCACCTCACTCCGCCACACACAATACCATTTTCACCAAATCCTCTAAAAAGGAAGGTCATAGAAAAAGAGCTAAACATCTTCGCCAAACGTCTGAGAAAGGCAAATAGTGGACAAGAACCGTTATACTTCGATCCAAAGACCGTTGCTCTCATCCCACAGTCAAGACTAGAATATTTCATTCTCAAGGAGAGTCAAAAAGCAGAGGATGAAGCCTAGAACCGTAAGTCTTTCTATCATTTTTTTTCTGAAGCATGTTCACACACCATTGCTAACCCCAATTCATCTACTTCTATGGCTGAGGAGGCAGGCCTTATCAAGCCCCCACCATCCCCATGAAATTATTCAGTTGGAACTGTCGGGGCATCTACAACGCCTCGACAGTTCGAGCCTTAAAGGCTCAAATAAAAGGGTCTAGGCCCGATTTAATTTTCTTGTCCGAAACTAAAACTACTGTAAATAGAATGGAAACTGTTAGAAACTCCATCAAGTTTAATCATATGTTTGTTGTGAGAGTGTCTTTTTCTTTGGCACACAGGCCCAAGGATCCTGGGCCAAATAATTGTAGTTTGGTGGATTGAGCTTGGTTCACCGCAGCTAAAGGAGTTGTTTAAGAATCAAGTTGTGCACAAGACATGCTTCCTACAATACGCATAAACTAAGACAGCAAAAAGGAAATGCAAAGTAATCAAGAAATATGCAAAAAAAAAAAAAACAATTGTTAGGGATCCTCAAATTAATAAGAAATACAAGGTTCAAATAAGCTCAAAAATTACAGACTTTAATGGCTATCCAAGCCTCTAAGACTTGCAAAGTTTGAATCATTTTAAATCCAAGTATGTGCTACAGTGACTGTTTCGGGGATACCGGGAGATATTTCCCTACTTTCTTTGAGTTTTTTGACAGAGTTTTTCTTCATGATTCTGTTGTTGTGTTTTTCTATTGCTTTCTCCCCTTTTTATAGTGTTATTCTAGAGTCCCGAGGAACTATTAATTCCCCTGTTTTGCTCCCTGAGTACCAGAGCCCATTTTGTGCCCATCGCCCAGAAGGTTGAGCCTTTCCCTGTTTCTCATTTTTTCTTCCTTTTAATGCTGTTTCTTCGAAAGCCTATGACTGACTTTTCTATTTTGGAGTGCACTTGTTTTTGATGTCACATTCCTTATGGTTCAATTTTTGGTTGTCCTTCCTCTTTGTCATTTTTCCTGAGTGGGCAGAATCCAACTCTACTGGTTCGAAAGTTTTTTGCTGCTACTTCTTTTTTTATAGCTCCTTGTTCTGGTTCCCCAAGGTACTGTTCCTTTGCATTGTGAGAGGTTACGCTAGGCTTTCTCATTTTTCTTGCTAGATCTCTAGTACCTGAAAAGGACATATTTGCCCTTTGTTTCTTGTGTTTTTTTGGGTGTTTTCCTTTAAACTGTCTTAATCTTGTCTTAGCTATGCTATATGCCTCGGGGATCCCGATTTAGCTCTTTTACGCTGGTTCTTCTTCCATCTTCTGATCTAGACCTTTTTTCTTTTTTCTTCCTTCATAGGCTTTAGGGCTCGTCTTTTTATGGTTTTTGGGCTTCAAGTCTTTTGGGCTTACCACCTCTTTTTTTAATTTCATTTTCTATGGCCCCTTGTGTTATTCCTTTGGGCCTGGGTGCTGTGATTTTTTAGACCTCAACATTTATCCCCTCGAGCTCGTAGGTTGCTTAAAGCCCACGCGTGAGTAATTCAGGGTTTTTTAGTTTCCGTAGGATTTCCTTTTAATTATCCCTGGGTTCCCTTCTTCCTTCTTCAGGATCCTAGCCTTCCTACTGCTTTTGTATATCTTGGTCTTTCCTATGTGTCGTGTTTCTTTATTTTGTAATTTCCCCCCCTTTGCACGAGACATGGCAGTTGAGTTTTGGAGTAAAACTTCCTCCACCCACTTTTTACGTTCCCCGTAACTTCCATTAATAACTGCTAATTAATTTCTCCTTCAAAACTAAATATTTTGGGCAACTAGCGCGTCTTTCTATACATTGTCTTCTCCAACTGCTTTTCATGCTTTTATTGCGAGCGCTTCACATTATCTCTTTGCTTCCCTGAATCTTCCACCCTTAGTTCTCTTCTCTCTCTTTCAATCAGTCTGTTACTCCGTTTCTTTTTCCATTCTTCCAATTATCCCTACTTCTCATCATACTCATTGCTTTGATGGCTTCTTCTTCTTCTTGAAAAAGAAGCGAGTGTACTCCCAACCCTTCTGAGGGCGAAAGTTCCTCTGGTTCTGCTCAGGGCGAGTCTTATGAGGTCACTGAGCGCCTAGCCTTTCCCCTATGGGACCCCTGGTATACCCCTAGTCTATTTTTCCCTCAAGTGTCTCATGGTGAGGCCCTTCTGTCTCCTTACACTTGGGTATTCTCTAGTCAGGCGGGTTTCACTGGTTCCGCTCAGGTTCCAAACCCTAGAGAAATTTTTGATCTTCAGATCAGGCAGGGACTTCGAGAGGCGATGCCTATCTTCTTTGATTTTGTCCCTGGGAAAATCCAAGGTTGGCCCATCTGAGTGGATAGGGAACTCTCTGATGAGGAGTTCGTGGGTCACTTGAAGCGTGCTAGGATCCTGAAAGCAGTGGCGATTTCTAGGAATCTTGAGGGTTTCAGAGACGCTAAGGGTCTCAGGCATCTGGTACGCCGTTGGTGCCCTTCTCTTCACACTTTTTTCTTTTCTGTTAGTGAGTTGACAATCACCCTGGAGGATGTGGTCAACAACTTCCTTCTTCTGGTGTTTGGGAATGAGAATCATTTTGATATTAGTCTTTTTGAAGAGGATCTCAAGGTAGAAAACAAGTTATTTAGCCATTTTGGTGGTCGTACTGCTTCTCCTGGTGGTAAGCCGGCCAGGATGGGGAGATGGGTTATGACCCTTTCGCGTGAGAAAGATAAGGAAGTCAATTGAGCTGGTTTCCTGGCGTTCTGGCTTAGCAAGTTCCTATTTAGTGAGTTCCCTGGGTACGGGGTCAAGTCTACTTTCTTTCTGTTGGCAATTAAGTTGGCCTAAGGCGCCCAGTATCCTTTAGCCCCCTTGTTTTTAGGCAATGTCTATTCCCAACTGGACCAGCTTCACGGGGATGAAACCGAAGGCGACTCTTGTTATGTAATCACTTCATCTTTTCACTGTGCTATCCTTCAGCTAATTTAGCTAAGTGTAGAAATTTGAAGTTTGTGAAAGACAAATTCCAGGGATCCCCCGATATAATTAAAGGTCTTTGTGGTAATTCAATTGATACTTTTCCTATCATCTTTCACTGGATTAGTCTGAAAGGTGGTAGTCTCAACTTGGTTGAGTTATTTGATTAGGCAGGACATTTACATTGGCAGTCTCCCCGGGAGTTCGGTCCTGGCTTTGCTTGTGATTCTGTATTGTCTTCTTTTCTTACTTCTACAGGGAACACTTTTGATTTGCGCCGTGGTGATGAGGGTAGTTTAGCCTACCTAGCTTGCATTAGTCCCTCTTAGCTTCTTGTGCCCTCTTCAAGTGGCCCCAAGTATACTCATTACTCGGCACACCGGGTACTCCGGCAATTCGGATCAGGATATTCCCCCGGCATTTAAAGACATAGTACCATCTCTTCCTTCTTTGGATCCTTTTTTGAGACTCCAGGTCTTCTCCTACTAGTCACGAAGGAGTCCTCAATTTGTAGTGCCCAATTCCCAGAGAGGAGTTTTTGCCTCCAAAGGTTATGCTGGCTATTGGAGAAGAGTACAAAAATCTTTTGTTGACTATGTTGGTTCTGGCACGATTAGGGAAACTCCCAATCCTAGTATTTCTTCTGCTTCAATATCCAACAAACGCCTATCCCTGCCTACTGCTGGAATTGTTTCTACTGTTGTGAGTAGCAAGACAGGGTTTATGGAATGGCATGCTTCCAGGGGAGGCTGGGTGACTTATGCACAAGATTTTCCAGAAACTTGGTCGAGTTGTGACCTTATCATTGGCACTTCTTCCGGGGTACCCATTAAGAGGGGTGCAATAGAGGCCATAGGTGCTGCCACTCCCGCAAGTAAAGGCAAGGAAAAAAGGATCAAGCAGGAAAAATTGAAAGATGCTGAAGTTGAAGAAAGTGCAGATGGCACAGAGGCTGGCCCCGAGGCAAAAAAGAGAAAGACTGGGAAATCCCAGAAGCTATTGGTGGCTCTTGAGGAAAAGGAAGTTGGGCAACCTTTGACTACAAGGACCCGGAAGAAGACTAAGGTAGAGTCTTCTTTTTTCCAGGCTCCTGTGACTTCTTCAGTCCATGGTCCCTTGGGATCCTCTGATTTTGTATCTCAGTCCTCCTTAGGACCCTCTAGGTGTACTCGTAGTAAACAAAAGACCATAAAAGAATCTGTAAAGAGAGAGAGAAGGGCATGACCTCTTTCCTTCTTCTCTCTTTTATGTTTGTCATTATTGTTGCAGCCCCTTCTCCCTTTTAGCTGATGAGTGGTTGTTTTCTTTGCAGTCCAAATGCAAATCGGATTCCAAGAAAGGTAGAAGTCAGTCATCTGGTGATGATGTGGTATGGCCTTTCCTTATTCATACCTTTTTCTGCTTGCTTTTATTCCCTTATCTGGTACTGTGTGTTTGTGGCACCTTGTTACCTACACTTATTATTTGCTTGTCTACTTTTTTTTTTTTTTTTTAAGGTGGAAGTGTCTCCTCCAATGACTGGTAGGACTCTTGAGGAGGAAACGGTTGCAGCCCTTTCTATTGTGTTTCCTGGTGTGGAAGAGGACCCCCTAGTGGTGACATAGTTGAGAAGGCTAGGCAGCTAATGTAGGGTGTCCAAGCTATCCAGGATCCTCAGTCTTCCCAACTTCCTGCTTCCCAAAGTCCTTAGCTCGAGCAGATTCCTAGTCCCATCAAAACTGTGTTCCCTCAAAAGGTGTTAAGTACAAAAACTTTGGGAGGCACGTCTTTGTCCAAACAAACGAGTGAGCCTTGTTTTTCTTTATCATAGCGTTTAACTCTATTTCTCTTTTGTCCCTTTTTTCTCTCCTTCCCCTTTTGAATTCTTTCTTTCCTTTCTCTTTTTAGCTCAAGCCAGTGTGGGGTCTGTTCCTAGCGTTGCCTCTTCTTTGGAATCATAGGATTCTGAAGGTGGGTGTAGATCGTCTTTACTGTGTTTCCTTTTCTTCCTTTCTTTTTATGCCCTTCCCCTATCTTCTTCTTCTATGGCGAAGCCCCCTGCGTCTCTACCTTCTTTCAGCCGTTATGCTAAGGTTTCCTCACCCTTTCTTCAACTTGCTATGTGTCCTTTCTCAGAGTCTTTTAAGAAACCAAAGGAGCAAGAGGAGGAGGTTTTGCCCCAGAAGGCCGATACTGGTTTCCCGTTTTCCCTTCTTTTTCTTTTTATCACCTCTCCTTTTTTTTTTTTTTTGAACTAAGTCTGTTTCCCTTTTTTTTTTTGTGAGTGTTGACACAGGTGTTAGGGATTCTACGCTTGTGGTTTCTGAGGGGGTTGTGGGATCCGTTCAGATTGCTGATCTTCAAATAACCCAAAAGGCTGAAGGTTCTCCAGCTCCTACAGGTGGGAATACAATGATGGGGGACGCTCCAGGAGTGGCTGCTTCAGATCCTGTTTCAAGGCTTTCCATCTTCCTAGCCCGTTTTGATCTCCTGGAGTTCAACAGCCTCCCTACTAGCTACTTCCATTTCTTTGGATTTTCCTACGGCAGCTTCTTGCATTTCTTCGTGCCTGTAGAGGGTTTGCCGTTGCTAGAAGGGTTGCTCAAAAGTCATGGAGACTTTACCAGTGGTTTTAGGGGAGGTGCTTTTCTAGGCAACATCCTGATGGAGCTGCTGTGTGCTGTACTGATTTCTTTGAGAGATTATTCTATAGACTCCTTATCTGAAGAGAAGCTTTTGGAGTGGAGGGGGGGTGGTACAGGACCTTTTGGAGTTCGAGTTCAACTTGTCCTTCTTGCTGGAACATTTACGTCTACTGGCCCACGTGCCATTCCAGAGGCAGGCTTCCAAGAGTATAGATGCTGAGATTGTTGCTGCTGAGGAAGCTCTGGCTCGTGCTTACAAGGTCTTGCAAGATTTGAAGGTCAAAAGGTAGAGGGTTCTTTCTTCTTCAGTTGTCCCTGCTATTTCCCCAGATGGTTCTTTGTTGGCCGACCTTATTTCCTAGCTTTCCCTTTCTCCCCATTTTTCTAGCTGGTTTAGATATGTATAAACAATTTGGGGTTGTATAATTTCTATTTTTTCTTTTGCTTGAACACTACTCCCTTTTTTTTGCATAGATCTGTATTTATGTTTCGAAACTACTTCTAAGTGTTTGTGTTTCAAGACTGCTTCTAATTTTTTCTTAATAGCATATGGATTTGTTTGTTTCCCTTTGGTACATTGCTTTTCTTTCCTTTTTGTTTTGTTTTTTATTTTTTATTGATTTTTTATTTTTTATACACTGAGTCTTGGACCATGGTTCCTACAAGTTTTACTGTAGGTCCTGGACCAGGTACCCCGATGGTTGTTTTGTTGCGCAAGTACTGAACTGGGTACATTGGGTGTCCCCCCCCCCCCCCCCCCCCTTTTTCTTTAAGTCCCAGTTCATGAACTTGATAGGTCCCCTTTTGTCAAGTGCTGGGCTAGGTATCCTAAGTACTTACTTTTGCCCGTGATCCTAAACCATGCATTTGAAACTATCTGTGAGGTCGGTCCTGGGTCATGTGTCAAAAGGTATTTATTTATTTTGTCTTAGCCCAGATATCGTCCCTCAATTCCGTCTAAATTTGGACTTTGCGATATTTAAGAGTTAAAGGCTGATGGAAAAAAAAGAAAGGTTTCATTGAATTAAAATACGATTACTATTTAAGGAACATAGGAAAAGTCATCAAAGATAGTAAGGATCACAGAGTGTCCTTCTATCATGGGTTCCTAAACAAAATTACTTAGATAAGAATTCATAACAAAAGCAAAGAAATGATAGAAACACATATCGAGTTGGAGAGTTGGCAAAAGGATCCTGGCATGCTGAGACCCCTTCTTTCTCATGCATAGTATTGTTTCAACCACTTCCCATTTATGAGTTCTATCAGGACTGTCCTATCTTCCTTTGTAAGGTAGTAATACCCACTCTCATGAGCTTTTCTGATGATGTAGGGTCCTTCCCATTTTGGGGCAAATTTGGAGGGTCCTAGAAGGTTCCTCCTTACGTGTTCTGCAATCCTCAGTACCAACTGCCCTTCAGTGAAAGCTCTTGGGCGTACTGCTTGTGCATATGCTTTAGTCATTCTTTGCTGGTACCTTTGGCTTCTCTTCTTGGCTAGTTCTCTTTCTTCCTCTACCCCTTCCATATCTGCCAATCTCCTTTCATTATTTGTGTCCTCGGTTTCCTCCTGGCTTTCTTCAAGTACTACTCTTGGTGTGGGAACAACTAATTCCACAAGACTAATAGCTTCTGTTCCATAGACTAGGGAAAATGGCGAAAATCTCGTGGCCGTTTTTTACAGAGCTCCTGCTTGCCCAAAGTACATTTACCAAATGGTCACTCCATTTCCCTCCATACTCATGCTTCATCTTTTTAAGGATCTTCAACATCACCCTATTAGTGGCCTCCGCCTGGCCGTTTTCTTGTGGGTAGTATGGGGTAGACCTTCCATGCTTGATGTAATGTGCCTTAGTCAACCCCTTCATGTCTTTGTTTATGAACAGGATCCCATTGTCGCCGATCAATCTCCTGGGGATCCCGAATCGTGTAATGATATGTTCTCGAATGAAGTTTGCTACGGCCGCTCTAGTGGCTTTTTTCAAAGGGATGGCCTCTACCCATTTTGTAAAGTACTATATGGCTGCTAAGATCCATATGTAACCATTGTATGAGGGGTTTATAGGCCCTATGAGATCAAGCCCCCAAGTGTGGAAAAGCCATGGTGTTGTCATATCCTGTAACACATTTGGGTGAGTATGGATTGCATCTTCGAGGACTTGACAGGCATGGCAGGTTTTGACTAGTTCCTCGGAATCCCTTTTCATCGTTGGCCAATAGTACCCCAACAGTAGTAACTGTTTATAGAGTCTTCTTTTTCCTAGGTGACTCCCACAATCATCGGAATGGACTTCCTTGACTACTTCTCTAACTTTCCTTAGCCCCAGGCATTTTAGGGGATCCCTACTGAATCCTCTTTTGAATAGGATCCCTTTCTGCAAGAAGTACCTGTCCGCAAGTTTCTTGAGCTGGTGGGCTAGCGTCCTGTCAGTTGGTAGGATCCCTTGAACCAAGTATTCTATGAAGGAAATTCTCCAGTCTTCTATAATAAATACAGCGTATAGCTTTCTTCTTTGTCTATCACAAGCTGACATTCTTGACATTTTTCCTGTATAGTTGCTGCCTCTTTGTTCATATTTGGCCAGTAGTATCCTATACATTGCATTCTTCTATATAGGCTGATCTTTTCTACGATCCCGCAGGCTTGGGTATGTAATTCTTCTAGCCTCAATTTTCCTTCCTTCTCGTTGATACACCTGGATAGGATTCCTCCAAGCAGCCTTCTGTACAATTCCCCTTCTATCAGAGTGTAATCCCTCAGCTCTTTGATACTCCCTCTGGGTCCTGCTTCTTTCATTTTTTCTTTGATTTCGCTCCTCCAATCCCACTGCTTGGACTCTCTGGGGTACATCTTTTGGAGATCCTTATGATAGAATGTTCCTGCTTTCCTATCCTTACCAGCATGTCCCTTCCTTTGAATGGAACTTGGGATCCTAAGGTGGTGAGCGCATCAGTAAACCTGTTCTCACTCCTTTGAGTGTACTTTATGCTAAAGGTCTGGAATTCTTGTTCCAGCCTTTGCACCCAAGTCCTGTAGGTTGCTAAACTTTGTTCTCTTAGCGCAAAGTCACTTTTCACCTGGGAAACTACAAGATTGGAGTCTCCCAATACTCTCATATGCTTTATTCCTATATTGAGTGCTATAGTTAATCTGGTCAAGTATGCCTCATACTTGGCTGCATTATTGGAATAGGAGAACCCAAGCTTGAAAGACAAGGGTATGGTGTACTCGTTTTCACAGCTTAGTACGACTCCTACCCCATTTGAAGTCGTTGTAGTTGACCCATTGAATCTCATTGTCCATTTCTTTCCTGGGATATCTGTCATCGCCACTTCACCTGGGATCTCTTCACTCAGCTTTATTAGAACAGGAGAACCCAAGCTTGAAAGACAAGGGTATGGTGTCCCCGTTTTCACAGCTTAGTACAACTCCTACCCCATTTGAAGTTGTTGTAGTTGACCCATCGAATCTCATTGTCCATTTCTTTCCCGGGATCTCTTCACTCAGTGAGCGTTCTTCCTTTCCTGGGAACTGAGCTAGCAGATCTGCTATGGCTTGGCTTTTGACAGCCTTAGGGGTTCTGAGGCCTACATCATACTGAGAGAGCAGGATCAGCCATTGTGCTATCCTTCCTGTGAGAAGGGGTTGGTGTAGGAGTGCTTTTATGGGGTGGAACTTAGTCACCAAAAAGATTTGGTGAGTTGAGAAATACCTTTTCAGCCTTTGGGACGCGTAGATAATCACTAGGCAGGCTTTCTCTATCCTGGGGTACCTGGTCTCGACGTCTTTGAGTGTCTTGCTTACATAGTAAATAGGTTGCTCATTCCCATCATCATCTTCCAGTGCTAGCAAGGCTCCTATTGCTTAGGAGTTTGATGCTAAGTACAGCAATAGGGGTTGCCCACACATTGGTGCTTGGAGAGTGGGCAAGTGATTCATGATCTGCTGAATCCTTTAGAACGCCTCCTGTTGCTCCGTTCCCCAGGTGAACTCAATCCCCTTTTTCAATAGTTTGGATAAACCCGTTGTAACTGAAGCTAGCCCAGGCATAAATCTCCTAGTATAGGAGACCTTCCCTAGGAAGCTTTTGAGCTCCCTCACCGTTGTCGGTCTTTTTATTATGGCAATGGCTGTGGCTTTGACTGGATCTACACTTATGCCTCTATGATGTACCAGAAATCCAAGGAACTTCCCAGCAAACACCCCGAAGGCACATTTCATGGGGTTCATGCGTAGTTTGTACTTCCTGCATCTTTCAAAAACTTGCTCAAGTACCTGGAAGTTTTTTGTCCTAGTTTTTTATTTGACCACAATATCATCTACGTAATCTTCCATCTCCTCATGCATCATGTCATGAAAGATAGTTGTCATGGTTCACTGGTATGTGGCCCCTGCATTTTTTAGGCCAAAGGGTATTATAGTGTAATAAAAATTCCCTATTAGGGTTCTAAATGCCGTTTCTCTGCATCTTTGGCAGCCATGCGAATTTGGTTGTACCCACTGTACCCATCCATAAATGAAAACATAGAGCTTCCTGCAACTGAATCTACAAGGAGGTCGATATTGGGCAAAGGGAACTCATCTTTTGGGCATGCCTTGTTCAGATTGCGAAAGTCCACATAGCAACGGATCTGACCATTCTTCTTTTTCACAGGTACTATGTTAGAAAGCCACTTAGGGTGCTGGATGGGTTTGATAAAACCAACTGTCAACAGCTTCTTGACTTCTTGAATTATCTGAGCTTCTACCTCGATGTGAAAGACCCTAGCCGACTGGACTACTGGTCTGACTCCTAGGTCCACGTTGAGAGAATGAACTACCAATCCTGGGTCTAGACCAAGCATTTCATCATAGGTCCATGCAAACACGTCCCTATACTTCTGGAGTAAGGCCACTAATAGCTCCCTTTCTTGTGCCATCAGCTAATTGCTAATAAAGACAGGCTTCTGGGATCCCAGCTCGGCTCCCAAATTTATTTCCCTTAATTCTTCCTCAGGCTGAATCTAGGCTTCCTTAATTGGTTCCTCTAGGATTTCCTTTTGGGCCATCATGCAGTCTGGTGGTCCGGGACCTTTCTGCGTGATGCATTCAAGTCCTGCGCACCTTCACAAGCGATAAATCAACCTTCCCCCGGGTTCTCGCACCACCATGCATTCTCGGGATCCCGAGGAGCTAAGTTCCCTTTTTTGCCTTTTCCTTTCCAAAAGGTTTCTCAGATCACGGGCGCCCCTTTCTCTTTCTTCTTCTTCTTCTTCCAGGATAGGTGCTTCTGGGGTACTTGGCGTGGGGTTCTCATCATCTGGTTCTAACTCGTCGTAAAACATTATTTCTGCGAAGTTCACTTCTCCTTGGCTGAAAGGGTTACGATTGGCAGGGATCTTCACGGGCCTCCCGTTTAATCTCACTTTAATACATTGATGGTACGTAAATGGAATAATGCGGTGTTTATGGAGCCACGGGCGTCCCAACAGTACATGGTAAGACACCTTTGCATTAATTACATGAAACCTTGTCAGGGCCACTATTGGTCCTACTCTTAAGGCCAGCTGCACGTACCTTTTGGTTGATTCAACCGACCCTCAAAATCCTGTTATTTCCATGGGAGCCCCCAGGATCCTCCTGTCGACCAGGCCCACGGCTTCCAGGGTACTCAGAGTTATGAAGTTGAGTGATGCCCTCGTGTCCACTAATGCTCTTCTGATTTGGACATCATTTATGGTGGCCATTAAATAAAGGGGTCTACAGTGGTCTGGATGCTCAACCTCCATGTCCTCATTAATGAAAGTTATTGCGTTAGTTGTCTCCAAGAAAGCTCGACAAGCATGTAATTCTATTGTGAAACATTCCATTCCCGAATCTATTGCTATACGCATGAGAGACTCTGTGGCCACCTTTCTTGCTTCTGGTCCAAATCCCAGTTGGTTGAATAGTGACCTAAACTTGAGATTCTTCTGGAGGGTCCTGACTGTGCTTGGGTGGAAGGATCCTTCAGATTCTTCTGCTTCGGCTGGGTTCCCATGGATTACTACAGCTACCACCCCCTTCCTTTTGTGGGTAGGCAGAGGGTTCTTTTGCACTTTTGGCTCTTTTTGAGTGAGCTCCAGGGTTCCTTCTCTTAGCTTTTTGTGGAAGAGTCTTTGGAGGGTCCAGCAATCCTTGGTGGAATGCTTGACATAATTATGGATCTTGCAAAATAAAGGGTTCTTCCTTTCTTCCTCAGTTGGTGGCCTGGACACAGTGAATGGCCTGACAACTCCATCCCCGATCCATTTGTCCAGGACATGGTTTAACTCTTCTGCGGTACATGGGATCACCGGTGGTTCCTCGAACACGTTCCTATCAGGCCTCTTCCTTTTCTCTCCCACTGATGCTGTCATGGCTTGGGATATTGGCATCCTTTTTGTCATCATAGTTTGTGTCGTCCTTTTGGTTCTCTGTAACAGGTCAGCAAATTGTGCGATGCATAGATTTTCGAGGTTGAGTCTGAGTCTATAGTCGAAAAGCATGTTGGATATGCAGGTTTCTACGAGTTCTTTTTCTTTGTGGTCCCCATAACAATCTAGGGACACATCTTCAAACCTTTTAATGAACTGAACGGGATCCTCTCCAGGCCTCTGCCTTACCATCTGAAGGTTTTGGAAAGTGATCTTGTCCTCACCGAGGTAATACTTAGCACAGAATCTCTCCATCATTTCATCCCAGGTTTTAATGGACCCAGGTCTCAGCGTGGTGTACCAAGTATATGCTCTATCCACTAAGGATTTAGCAAATTCTCTTAGACACAATTCTCTGTCTCCTGCGTAGGGGCCTATAGTGTGAATGAAGCTACTCACGTGCTCCACAACACTTCCATTTCTTCTATCAAAATGATGGAACTTTGGGAGTTTGTACCCTTTGGGATACGGCTTGCCAAGGAGTTCTGGTGGAAATGAGGGATCTTGAGAGAATTGCTTGGGGATTCTTGAAAGTTTTTCCCTTTCTTGCTCTAGGAGGGCACTGACATCTGCCAGTGTTAGGTACTGAGGGTTGGTTCTCCCTCCCATTACTAACCCTTCTTCTGGTTGAGTTCTGTCTTGGTTACCCACAGGAGGAACATTGTCTCTGATTTCCTGTGTCTTGCCTTCTTTGAGAAGGCAAACTTCTTGCTCCAAATCCTTCAACATCTCTGTCATTCGAGTCATGGGGTCTGGCTCCTGCCTTGCGTGCCTTTGTTTTGACATAACCTCCTGTTCCATCAGGGGCACCTCGCCCCTCTGTCTGGAAGCTACTTCATTTTCTCCCACGAGCTCAGAGGCTGCAGGTGGCATATTAGTACCTTTGCTGTTTCTTTGTCTTGGAGGCATGCTCTGCGAAGGGATTGCTTTTTCCCTCTTCTTTACCCAGTCCCCAATGGAGTCGCCAAAATATGAGAGTGCCTTTTTCTTTGGCACACAGGCCCAAGGATCCTGGGCCAAATAATTGTAGTTTAGTGGACTGGGCTTGGTTCATTGCAGCTAAAGGAGCTGTTTAAGAACTAAGTTGTGCACAAGGCATGCTTCTTACAATACACATAAACTAGCAAACGAGAATATTTGTATTGAACAACAATGAAAACTGTATAAAGGAAATGCAAAGTAATCAAGAAATACACAAAAAAAAAAAAAAAAAAACAATCATTAGGGATCCTCAAATTAATAAGAAATACTTCATTAGTTTTTCTTAATTATGGTTACAATGTGCTCACTAAGACGTGATACAAGGTTCAAATAAACTCAAAAATTACAGACTTTGATGGCTATCCAAGCTTTTAAGACTTGCAAAGTTTGAATCATTTTGAATCCAAGTATGTGCTATAGTGGCTGTTTTGGGGATACTGAGAGATATTTCCTTACTTTCTTTGAGTTTTTTGACAGAGTTTTTCTCAATGATTCTGTTGTTGCGTTTTTCTATTGCTTTCTCCCATTTTTATAGTGTTATTCTAGAGTCCCGGGGAACTATTGATTCCCTTGTTTTGCTCCCTGGGTACCGGAGCTCGTTTTGTGCCCATCGCCCAGAAGGTTGAGCCTTTCCCTGTTTCTCATTTTTTCTTCCTTTTGATGCTGTTTCTTCGAAAGCCCATGACTGACTTTTCTATTCCGAAGTACGCTTGTTTTTGATGTCACGTTCCTTATGGTTCAACTTTTGGCCGTCCTTCCTCTTTTTCATTTTTCCTGAGTGGGTGGAATCCAACTCTGCTGGTTCGAAAGTTTTTTGTTGCTATTTCCTTTTTTATAACTCCTTGCTCTGGTTCCCTGAGGTATCGTTCCTTTGCATTGTGAGAGGTTACTCTAGACTTTCTCCTTTTTCTTGCTGGATCTCTGATACCTGAGAATGACGTATCTAGCCGTCCTTCTTCTTTGTCATTTTTCCTGAGTGGGTGGAATCCAACTCTGCTGGTTCGAAAGTTTTTTGTTGTTATTTCCTTTTTTATAGCTCTTTGCTCTGGTTCCCCGAGGTACTGTTTCTTTGCATTGTGAGAGGTTACTCTAGGCTTTCTCCTTTTTCTTGCTGGATCTCTGATACCTGAGAAGGACGTATCTGCCCTTTGTTTCTTGTGTTTTTTTTGACGTTTTCCTTTGAGCTGTCTTAATCTTGTCTTAGCTGTGCTATACGCCTTGGGGATCCTGACTCAGCTCTTTTATGCTGGTTCTTCTTCAATTTTCTGATCTGGACCTCTTTTCTTTTTTCTTCCTTCATAGGCTTTGGGGCTCGTCTTTTTATGGTTTTTGGGCTTCAAGCCTTTTGGGTTTACCACCTCTTTTTTCAATTTCATTTTCTATGGCCTCTTGTGTTATTCCTTTGGGCCTGAGTGCTGTGATTTTTTAGACCTCAACATATATTATAATAATAAAAATAATAATATAAATTTATATGTATGATGTGGTAAATTTTATATTATTTAATGAGTACAAATAAATCTATTTTTTATATATTATGTAACAAGGGTATAATAATCAATTTATATAAATTACATTTTCCATCATTCCCTTTTTTTCTACAACCAAACAAAAGAGTTTTCCATCCTCCCACTTTTCCACCCCTTCAACCAAACACACAAGAGGGAAAACCAAATATTTTCTATCCTCCCACTTTTCCATCCTCTCACAATTTTTCATCCTCCCATTTTTTTACTCCTCCAACCAAACGGACCCTAAATGCGATGAAATGGAAATCTAGGGATCAAAATAGAAATAAGACCAAAACCTGGGGACTAAAAATGTATTTACGTCTTTTTTCTTTTGGCCATTAATTTACATGCTCTCGGCTTTTTAGCCTACGAGTCCATTTGGTTGGGGGTAAAAAAGTAGGAAGAGAAAAAATGGCAATAGGATGGAAAAGTTAGATGATATAAAATATTTTATTTTCTCTTCTTTTTGTTTGGTTGTGAGTGAAAAAAGTGGAAATATGAAAAAAATGAGTTTGAATAAATTTACTCATATACCCTTCTTAAAGAATGATGCTCAATTAAAACAAAAAATGCGAAAACATTATTTTGGTCCTTATATTTTAAGATTACAATCAATTTAGTCTCTATATTTTGATAGCAGTCAATTTGATCACTGCTTTAATTCACTAACAGAAAATGTCTATGTAGTAAACGGTTTGCCCACGTGGCACGCATGTGGCTAATATAATTAAAAAAAAATGTTTAATTACTTTTAAAAAGCCACATCAACAATTTTAAAAAATAACAAAATCCGACATCAGAAATATTTTTTTTTTTTTAAAAATGAAAGGGTGAATTAAAAAATTTTCTCCAGCTTTCCTTGCATTTTCTTAGAAACCAAACGCAACCCACAAACACAAAAACCAAATATAGCAACATCCATGACACACTATCACTCCAAATCAAAATCAATCCCACAGTGAACCCAACAACCACAACACCACTGTCACAAATTAACCCAAAATTTAGTAAGTGGAACTGGACAATCAATGGAACTGGTGATCCCCCAACGCCTTGAATTAACCAAACGAAGCACATAACTACCGTAGCCACTTGCACTACAACTATAACACTTGATCATAAGCTCCAACTCATCTCAAAATCAAAGTTGCCATGCCACTCATTTTCCACTCCTTCAGCATAGCGTATGCTCCACATAAATCTACTCCTCTATGCTCATTTCATTAAAGTCATTCATCCCAGCCCCCATAACTGCTTCAACCTCAATTCTCTCTAAATCAAACCCATAGATCCACAAACTTTCATGTCCCGAGCAAAAATTACCAATTTCTCACAACTAAAGCAAAACCCAATCATTGAATCAACCAAAAAGAGGCAAGTTAGATCGAAAAAGGGAATTTAAATACAAACTGGGTTTCGGTCATAGATGAGAAAAACAAGAGGGAAAAGATTAAAAAGAAATAAAAAGGAAAATAAAGAAGAGAAGCAGAGAGAAAATCTGAGGAGCGGCAGCCACCGCTAGTGGTGACGCCATCGTGGACTGGTGTCTGTTATGGTGTCATGAAAATCGATCATGGCTGAGCTCAAAGACCCAGTAGTGAGATGAGAGAGAGGATCCGAGAGAGATAGAGAGCCACCCCCGTTGTGACTTGCGGCGGTTGTTGACGGCAATCATGAGAGGTACATCCATGGAGTAGAGGTCTGGCTATTTTGGGTATTTGAGATGATTTCTCGTTGTGTTTGGTATTATATTTGGGTTGATTTATGGGGTGTGTTTTGGGGTTTTTTTTAGAAAATAACAACAAAACCCAAACAATATCATTAGTTAGGAAACGTTTGAAACTATTTTGGTTTTTAGCAATTCGAGTAAATAGGACTCGATTTCTACAGCTGCTCAATGACTTTCTAAGAAAAAACGTACGCAGAAAACGAGTCCAAAGGACTCGGTTTTCTCTGCAAAGAAATCGAGTCCTAAGGACTCGGTTTCTAAGCATAGAAAACGAGTCCATTGGACTCGTTTTCTAAGCACAGAAACCGAGTCCTTTGGACTCGGTTTCTATGTATAGAAACCGAGTCCTTAGGACTCGATTTCTTTGCAGAGAAAACCGAGTCCTTTGGACTCGTTTTCTATGCATAGAAACCGAGTCCATTGGACTCGATTTCTTTGTATCAACCACTGCCAAATTCCATCGTTCTGTCTCATCACTCCCATCCCACACAGCTGGTTGCTCCCCACAGCAGCAACATCACGTGGGCATAAACAGTCCCTCCACAGCAGCATCACTCCCCAACCCTCCACGTGGCATAACAGTCCCCCCAACATCACGTGGGTCCCAGCTGATTCCTTTACTTGAGGTATTATCACTGAATACTCAGCTCACAGAACATATTCACTCAGCTTCTCTACTAACATATTCACTCAGCTCTTCCTCTATGAAACAAGTTTAGAACACTCACAGAACACTCATTTCACACAACACTCTCAGGTAATTATGTTTACAATATTATGATTATTTGCTAGGTTTTTTTTTTAAAGAAAAATTTAGAACATGTTAAGAAAAGTTTTGTTTTTCTTAATTTGTTAGTTACAATATTGTGTGATCAATTTATTTGTTACTGTGATTATTTTGCTAGATTTTTTTTTAAAGAAAAATTTAGAACATATTAGGGAAAAGTTTTGTTATTCTTAATTTGTTAGTTACAATATTGTGTGATCAATTTATTTGTTACTGTGATTATTTTGCTAGATTTTTTTTTTAAAGAAAAATTTAGAACATATTAGGGAAAAGTTTTGTTTTTCTTAATTTGTTAGTTACAATATTGTGTGATCAATTTATTTGTTACTGTGATTATTTTGCTAGATTTTTTTTTAAAGAAAAATTTAGAACATATTAGGGAAAAGTTTTGTTTTTCTTAATTTGTTAGTTACAATATTGTGTGATCAATTTATTTGTTACTGTGATTATTTTGCTAGATTTTTTTTTAAAGAAAAATTTAGAACATATTAGGGAAAAGTTTTGTTTTTCTTATTTGTTAGTGTAAATATTGTGATTAATTTATTTGTTAGTGTAAAATATTGTGATGCTAGGTTTTTTTTTAAAGAAATATTGTGATTAATTTATTTGTTTAGTATATTGTGATTATTTGCTAGGTTTTTTTTGTTAAAGAAATATTTAGAACATATTAGGAAAAGTTTTGTTTTTCTTATTTGTTAGTGTGATATTGTGATTAATTTATTTGTTAGTATATTGTGATTATTTGCTATTTTTTAAAAAAAAATTATTATTAGGACACATTTATATAAGATCATGAATCTACTTAAGAAAAAATATCTATAATGACTAGTAATATTATGATTATTATTGGGAATATTTAGTAAATAATTGTGATTAAATTACAACATATTGGGGAACTTTTTTTTTTTGTTAGTGTAAATATTGTGATTAAATTATTTGCTAAGACTTTTTTTAAGAAAATTAATATTGTGATTATTGGGAATATTTAGTACCAAATATTGTGATTATTATGTGAAAATTTGAGTACTCTAGATATGCAACATAATCCTTTTAATTTATATTTTTTCATTTAAGAGAATGTATAAAACTTTTTTGGCTAAAGGTTCGAAGCTTAAAATCTTATAAATCCAATTATTATTATTATATTTTAAGGAAGTTGCAGCTGTAAAATTGTAGCATGAATCTATGTGATAAACACATGGTCATGACCATGACCATTCATGATGGTGCAGCATGAGCACGTATAGTTTGTGAAAAATTTACAAATATTTGGTGTTGTTACCATTTGTAACATTCCAAGTTAGAAAAAAAGAAGCAAACTTTAAAAATAAAAAGAAAAGCAAACGCTGTTCATTTCCATAGCCCTTTAGGCTTTTAGGGGATTAGAAGAAGGCAAAAGCAGTCATTGGAGATTTTTTAGAAAATAACTACAAATATTGTGATTATTACAATATATGGGAATATTTGTTTTGTTTGTTAGTATAAATATTGTGATAATATGCTAAGTTTAAAAAAAATTAATATTGTGATTAATTATTGGGAATATTTAGTACTAAATAATATTATGATCAATTAGTTAGTAATATTTAGTACTTTTAGGTCTTTCTTATGGATATGAAATGGATTATGAGTTTGATACCTAAGATAATAGTCTTTTTACCATAAATTACGCAAAGTTTTGTGATTGATGTTGATTTGAATGTGTTTTGAAAGTCATGCCCCTAGAATGATTTAAAATTTTTAAAGAATATGAAATTGGTAATGACTATTTTTGTAAGATTAGTAAAGGTGAGTATATATGCAAATTTGGTTGAGGTTAGTATTGTTGGCATTTCATACGCAAAGTTTTGTGATTGATGTTGATTGAGCATTATAAATTTGTCACTAACACAATTGCACTTGATGATTTATAGGTTGACAATGATCCATATAAGTATATACTACGGTGGACCCCTTAGCAATGCCAACCCTTATGACGGAGTCTCATTTCAAGGTCCGGGTATCCAGTGCTACTATATGATGATACGCCGTAAGCTAAAGACCCTAAATGAGCTGAAAGTAAAAATTATGGAAGAGTTGAAAGTGAACCCTGCTTTGCATGACATACATATTACTTTCCGTTCTCCATATGAAGTCCTCAATCAATGCATTAATTACAGATATATGGCAATAATAGAGGACAAACATGTGAAATTCATGTTTAGTAAGATGGACAAATGGAAAGAAGCAGCAGATTTTGAGTTGTATGTCACTTTAGAGCCACGTGCAAAAGTCGGCGTAGAGGAAGAAATTGTACAAACAACTGCATCTCTACAGTTTGCAGTCCTAGATGATCGATGCACCACATTAGGAGGCTATACACCCCCTTTTCAAGAGACACCGGTAACAATTGAGAGCGAACCTGGAAATAGATATGAAGATCAATTTTGTACACATTGAGGTGAATCCTCTACAGTTCCAGTAGTTGAAGATGAAGACGAAGACGAAGACTGTTTTGGGGAAGATGGTGAGGATAGAGATGAGTATGAAGAGAGGATTAACGATGGTGACTTTGACAGGGGTCTTGATGACCATGAAATTACTCCCATTCCTCATGTTGATGATATGGCTGAATGTGATGAAGATGATGAGGACGCTAATGTTAGAGCTCAGCATGTTACAAATACGACCCCCGTTTATGAACCTCCTGCCTCATCATTTTATGAAAATACTTGGGAAAATATGGTTGATCCTGAAGTTGGTCAGCAAGCATTTTGTTCTTCTTGGAATGTAGACATGAATTTTGCGAAAGGGTTGATTTTTGCTAATAAAGAGGCGGTGAGACGTGCATTAACAATTTACGCCGCAAAACATAACAGAAACTTTATGACTAATAGGTCAACCACAAGTAGATTGTCTGTGAAATGCAGCGATGAATCATGCATGTGGTACGTTGGGGCAGTTGAGAAGCCTGAACTCAGACTATGGATGGTCACATCTTATAAGGGTCCTCATAGTTGTATGCCCCTTGCCACCCCCCTTGATGGTAGAATGATGGATTGTAATTTTCTAGCAGCAGAATTTGTTCCATTGTTGCAAGAGAAACACACGGCAACAATTTATCACCTCAGACATTTCATTAAAGGGAAGTATTATGGGCATAATCTTTCTTACTATAAGATATGGTCTGCGAAACAACGAGCTATTGCAAAGATATTTGGGGATTGGGAAGAGTCTTACCAAAGGTTGAGAAAGTTATTGTTGGCATACTGGGATCAAGAACCTGACCGCCATAAGGGTATTCAAAGTGCAATTGCAGATAAGGACATCTGCATAATTTCTGACCGCCATAAGGGTATTCAAAGTGCAATTGCAAACTGGCCTACACATGATGATGGACGACAACGAGTAGTTCACAGATATTGCCTTCGACATGTTGCTAGCAACTTCAACACGCATTTTCAGGATGCCACTTTAAAGTCGTTGGCCTTGAAAGCGGGGTATGCTACTCAGGAAGCTAAGTTTGAGTTGTACATGCAACCTATCAAGGAAGCTGAGATCGAGGCCCTTAGGAAGAAACGGAGAACCGAGCAGCAGGAAAGTCAACCCGACTCATCCATCATGCCATACACATATCTAATGAACGAAGATCTAGACAAGTGGACCCAACTACATGATGGTGGATACCGTTATGGGGCTATGACAACCAATGTCTCGGAGTGCTTCAATGGAGTACTCAAAGGTGCTCGTGGCCTACCCATTGCTGCAATGGTTGAATTCATTTGGAGCAAACTTGTTGCTTATTTCCATGATCGACACAAAGAAATTACTCATGATCTCTCAAATGACAAGGTATGGACTAAATATGCCTTAAAAATCTATGGACAAAACCTACAAAAATCAATTTCACACCAAATAAATCCGTTTAATCATCTGAATGGTATATATCAAGTAATTACTGCATACAACATCTATAACTCTGGCGGGGGACACCATAGTTATGAAGTTAACATAATGGCCAGAACATGTGGTTGTGGAAAGTGGCAAATGAGAAAGATCCCTTGTTCACATGCAATTAAAGCTCTTCAGCACTTGGGGCAAGATGCGACTACGTATATTGACCCATGTTATAGTTTGGTGAACGTCATTCACACCTACTCACATGCATTTGTGGTGCCAAAGTCAGATTCATTATGGAGGGATGTGGATGGTCCAAAGTGGGTGCCTGACCCAAAACTGTTGCGAGGCAAAGGTCGACCTGTGGCGTCTAGGATACGAAATGAGATGGATGGGGTCCGGCTAGGATCGGGAAGCCGGAGGCCAGATTCTGACTTGAGGGAGATTCAGCAAAAGCAAAGCTATGGACTGTGTCATCAACATGGGCATAACCGTAGAAGATGTCCGCTTTCTCGTGGGGCTTCGACAAGTAGTAATAATCCAAACTAGGTAAGTGATGCTTTTATATAAAATGCTATGACTGTATCAATTAGCGAAGTTGCATAGATTAATACGTATGTTTTTGGTTTTGGTAGCTAACAACAATATTTAAATTTTTGTCAGGCATGCAAATTCTCGAGTTTGGAATGGCATTGTAGATGTAAATTGGGGTTCTGTTTATTATGTATTTGAACTTACTACTGGGTTGTATTGGCACAATTATTATTTTGTTTGTCACTGAATGAACTTGTAATCGAAGTATTTTATATCCAATGTACCTGTTTGTAGATTGTGATATTATGAGTGCTACTAACTTTGCAGTCATAATATAAGAAAAACAGGTATTATGATTGCTTGTAATGTTGCTTTGGCATGTCAATTTCTCACAATGTTAATCAATCAATTTCATTAATATCAATCAATGAAGATTGATATTATGACTGCTTGTAATCGAAGTACTTTTGTACGTAATGTCTAGCATTGATTTTTTTACCCCTTGATCTAGGCAATATAAGAAATTCTGGAAAGGCAAAGATGCCCACATTGTAAAGAGCAGCATTCATATATTAATACTATTCCTTTTTATATTTTATTAAATGTTTGGCAGAAGAGAAAGTAGTTCTATTTTGGCAACAAAGATGGAGGGGTAAGTGTGTCATGGGTATAAAAAAATTAACTAGTTTTCCAACTCTGATACATAGCGGCCATAATGCTTTTTTTTGCTTTATTAGTTTAAATCAAGAATTGAAAAATGAAAATCCTCCCAAACTCTCTACTTCAACTCTTTTAAATGTTATTAGCAAAAAGAGAAAAAGAAAATACAAGTCATTTAAATGTTACAGTGAGATGAACTATCTTTTGATTGTTCCTTTCAAAGGATACACAAACTTTTCTCATACCATGACACAACTCATTATTCTAAAAAATTATAGATTAAGTGTCTATTCTTTTAACAAGGAAAAAGAAAAGAAAAGAACTAACTATGATCTAATAGTAAGTGTCCTGATCCAATGAAAAGAATCAAAAGATATACTCATTCTATATATTTATTTATTATTTGAAAAGGATACACTCATTAGAGTACACAAGAATTTATATGGGTGACAAGTTAAATACTTGTCTATACAGGTCCAAAGTTTATTACCAACAAACACAAATCAATTAAACAAACCTAAGAACCACAGAGCATCTCTAGCCTTAAAAAGCATGATAATAATTGTTGGTAATGACATGAGTGTTCTGATCGGACTTGATTTGTCATGTAAAAGCACCTTCCCAGACTTTGATCAGTTCTCTCCCTCTGCTTCTGACACCATTGTCTCTACAGAGTGGTCATGTGCTGAGCCTTTTGAGATCTCTTAAGTTTGAAAGACAACAAAGAACCAAAAGCAGCAACCTGTCCTTTGGAGAGGACTTCACTTCTTCCCATTCACCAAATCTTCCCAAAACTCAAAAAGAGAGTCTGAACAAGTCCCCATTGAGACATGAGCAATGAGTTTCAACTGCTATTAGCAGGTATTGAAGCACCACTAGCTTTGATCTGCCCCAGTGTCTTACCTGAGATTAAATAGCATGCCATATTGCCCAAGTCAAATCATAATGTAACTTAAAATATTCTAAGCTTACAATATGAATTATTTTATCGACAAATAAATACGATGGAGAAACTGTACTACCTGTCTTGTACTACAAAAGTTCAAACTAGAAATGCAATGAATGTATAACGAGGCAAAAACTGTTCCAGCAAGAATGAGCGTAAAGGACTTTACAGTGACTTTATGGATGTCATTGCAGTTCATCGGATGTAATTTAGCTACCTGGAAGTTTTGGTTGCAGGAGGCTTACATTGCCCACATACTTCAATGAAGAAAATGTGGATGTTCAATTTCACTCGTACAGCATATTAACTCTTCTTGTAATTATTTTATGAGAAACATCTTACGTTACCACTTACAATGATGCATCACAACCATGAAATGAAAAGTTATACTTATTTATGACAAAGACTTGCTTGATGTAGTGTATATACTGAAGAGAATTCAACTGAACAGCAGCTACATTTTCTTAGTCTTTTATCTTTTCCTTTTCCACCTTTTGATTCATTGATTTTTTTTTTTTTTTTTTTGTGCATTAGCTTTTCTTATCCATCCATCTCATAAAGGACAGAGAAGAGGAAGTGAGGAGTTGAGGACGCTACCTATTTCAGTGAAAGTCCAAAAAGGACAAACAAATTACGTAAGCAGCAATTTAGAAAACAATTGTTGGCAACGTTAAGCATTGAGGATGATTAAATCAAATTTACATGTACTGCCTGAAGCATGACACACCCATCATTACAATATCCTTTTGCAGGATAATGTGTATCAACATTGAACAATTTCAGATAGACTAAAGCTCAATAATCTAAATTACCAATTAACAGGAGGCACAGGTGAAGCATATTACATAAGATTGCTAACAAATACGTAAGTTTGTTCAGGGTTTAGCTTAGGAACTACATGCTTAAGAACTCAGCTAAAGGTTCAATATTAAAAGTAAATTACAAGCAGATCATATATTACTAGATCTACATGCGATGCATTTAATTTTACTTCCTAATCAGTGACAATAAAATAGCACTAGATCTACATGCGATGCATTTAATTTTACTTCCTAATCAGTGACAATAAAATAGCATGCTCAACTGTTATAAGCTTCTGTACTATGCAAGTAAAATTGCCGCATGAAAAATATTTGATTGCCTCATAAATCAACCAGCTGACTTCAAAAGAGATCTGGATTTCCTTACCAGTGAAGCAATCCTTTCTTATGGTGAAGGTGAGATTCAGACTAGCATAAATTTCATCATAAAAATTCTTTAATTACAAATTGTTCTTCAAGCTTAAGGTATCATGATAATCAGTAAATCCTAAATTAAGACATTTTGTGCGAAAGAGAAAATTGAATAAAAAAGAAAGGATTGGAATAAAAAAGAGGTGGGACCAAATCATACTCAAAAGAAAAAATAAAAAAGAATGAAAGAAAGAGATGGGATCTATATGTGGAATAATTATAGAAAGAGGTAAGATCTAAATAATAAATACATACTCCCTCCTCTTACATAATATTAAGTCTCACTAATTAAATTCGGAAAAAATACTCACTCACCACCGAGTGTACAATTTGAGGTAATGACTAAGACACGAGAAATTATTAAGTTCACTAAGAAGATTACTAAAGTAGTCCTTCCAACTAATGAAATAATGTCACTTATGCAAATATGTGAGTTAGATTTCTAATCACCACAAGAATTTAAAAAAAAAAAAAAAAAAAAAAAAACCCACTATGTAATATCACATTTGTATAAATAGTTGCGTTTCATTGGTTAACACTTAACTTTTTTTTTAACCAATAGTACTAGAAGCTCGAGGGTTGACATTTGTGCTTGTCATTCATTATCAACAATTTAGCCAAATGGCATAAAAAAAAAAATTCACCAAATATGATTATCATCACTAAACCAAGAAAATTTTCATTTTCTTACACAGAGTGTTTATCAGCAACAATCAATGAAAACCCAATTGCCGACTTGCACAACTCAAAAAAATGTCTACATTTCCAAAGCAACCAAATAGTCACTATACAAATTTTACGAAAAAAATCCAAGCAATTTTCGTATGGTTTTGCATCAATTACCTCTTTAAAAAGGGGAAAAGAGCATGAGCCTAACGACCTCATTAAGCTTCAAAAAAGGAAAAAAAAATCATCATTCTAATATAGATTTAAAAAAGAAGAAAAAATAAACCTGGGATTACATGTAAAAAGAAGGGATTACCTGAGTGGCAAAGAGAGAGAGAGAGAGCCCCTATGAGAAATGAGTAGAGAGAGAATATCTGAGAGAACAAAATTTGAAATTAGAAACGTTTTGTTATTAACACACAAAATTTGTCCATGAGAGAGAGAGAGAGAGAGCTTACTAACAGAGAGGGGTGGTGACAACATGCCATAGAGAGTGATGGAGAGGAAGGGAGAGAGCTTGGAGCGTGCGTGATAGAGAGCTGCGAGTGAGAGATATAATGAGCTCCATACATTTACTGACTACATTATTTAGCAATGGCATTTGTCACTATAAGTCCCCCCATCAGGAATTTATGGCAAGAAATGCACAAGCCCTTTAGGCAAAATCTTTTACTGACACTTTTTGCTGGTGTCTGACAAATTCATTGTGGAAGTATCCCTTTCCCAGTGAAGGGTGCTTGGCTGCCAGGTACAAACAAAAGAATTAAGAATACATTATTCACTGACAGCCATCTTTAACTGCCAGGAACTTTTCCGCCAGCAAAAGGTTGCCATCAACAGCCAAAATGAGATCATTCATCAAAAACAACTTAAATGAATAGAAAAATGATAAAAGATATTTCAGCATACTTTTTTTTTTGGCCCCCTGATAAACAATTATGCTTTCAGTATCTATTGTTTTATGTTGCACTCTATAATGACATATACATTTATTGTGTGAACAGAATTTTTACTTCCGCTCGATGAAAAGAGATAAAATTTAACAGTTTGATAAAGTTTAAAGTTGAACTAAGAAATTACTTTTAAAGTTTTAGAGCACAATTCTGGCTGTCGCACGATGTATATTTGATCACTGTGGCTATCTTCATTATATACATCTTGATTCCTATGCCAAGTCCATAAAGCATATTTGATCACTGTGGCTATCTTCATTACATGTCCTCTCTAGTTATAATACTCATTCCTTAGGCATTAGCTTGCTTCGTTGCCATATTGAATGAGATACTAAGGCAATAACAGATTCAGGGCATAAAGCCAATAAGCTCTAGCTCAACTAGTACCTCCTCCACTTGCAAGTGCTAGGTGGAGGGTGCGGTCACGGATTCAAGACTCACCTTCGTGTGTGTGTGTGTGTAATTTACGAAAAAGAAAGACAATTCAGGGCATCAAACTCAAGCATCAATTAAGTCATATGTTGTGAAGGAAAATTACATAACAGATTTATTATTAGTAACAAAAACTAACATGGAAAATTTTCATAAACCAAATACATGTCTAATATTGATTCTCAAATTGCCAAGGAGCATACCTTAACAAGTACACGAACTTTGTTATCATGGAGCTTAAACCCTTTAAGTGCCAATGAAGTTAGATGAGGACAATTTTCTAGCAGATCAGTGCATGTTGGTGTTTTCAAACTGTCATCCCTGCCTGATGTTTAAAAAGAAACACGTGGTAATCAGAATATTTTCTTTTTTTGATATCATGATAAGAACACATCCTAATGAAGGAGACACTAAACCTGTTTTTGAAGACTCAAAGAACAGTCGCTCTATTAAGTGACAGTTTGCACTCACGGACATCAATGTTAGCCTCAATTCAACATTGCTAGTCAATTCAAAATAAGTGGGAAAAAAAAGTTATTGAAAGTACTAAAGGAAATAGATATGCAGTTTATAAAGACCAAAATGTGCTGCTAACTTACAAAATTGAAGGCCCAAACTAGTTGGGAGTAACATTTGTTCAGAGAAGAGAAGATAGGTTGTATTCTTCATTCAGTAAATGAATAAAAAAAAAAAAAAAATCACTCCATCTACTCAAATTCAGAATGAACATCCACTAAAGCAAGCAGTACAAAAAAATCAACAAACCATAATCTATAATATAACAAAATTCAGATGACATTATCACAAAAATGCACATATTCAGCATCAAAAGCAAATCATGTACAAGCAAAAGGCTAACAGCATACACACGCATATATGCTGATTCCTACCTTGTAACAACTAACAACATGGACATGCAAGTTATTGTCCAGTAGCCATAACCTGATGCTCAAATATTTTCTTATAGTGTGCTTAAACCAACAAGAATGCAGAGAAGAAAAATTCGGCTCATAGATATCTAAAACCAACAAATTTCACATTTCTTAAACCAGCAAGAATCAGTAGAAGCATGAATCAGTTCAAGCCAACTTACAGGCCAACAATTTCCAAATCAAGGAGAGATGGACAACCCGACAATGCCCCACAAAGTGATGTGTTATCCATTCTTTCAATATTGTAAAGGTGTAACCTTCTCAAAAGAGTCCTTAAAATATGAAAAATAAAATTTTAAGAACAAAACAAGTAACTTATAAATACCAAATTTTCAAGTGAAAGGATTCAGCAGTACCCTGGAGCACCATTGTCCCCAACTAAAGGGCTTAAGCATGATCTAGTAAGAATTGATGACTCCTTCCCTTGTCTTGATCTCTTATCATTCCACGAAAACTTAGACACATCAACTGAATTTCTGATGGAATAAACCAACGGCTGACAAGATCCAGGTGATACTACTAGGCCTGGAACTATACCAAGCTTAAGAGACCTGAATGAGTGGAGATGAGAGACACAGAAAAAAGATAGAAATTATGAAAAAGAGACTACCATATATGCATGATTAAAGCATTTACTAGACGAACAGCCAATTGCTCAAAAAACTTGCATAGTCATTTGTTGCACAAAGAACTTTCTGTAACAACTTATGGGCCTCTGCATCTGCAATAAAAACCTTAAAAATTGACAAAGTAGAGCAACAGAGTTTCACAGGATCATCAAACCTTATGTCCCTAATATATGAGCACAACAGAACCTAATTACAGCGACACAGAAGTATCGAATCAGATACGATGTTCTTAAAAGTGCACTTAGGTATGCTTAAAACTCAAAGCTTGGAGTTGGGAGTCCCAAGGCCAAAGCGCTTCGCTTGGTTGAAGCTAAATGCATTCAATGAAGCGCAATTGAGAGAAATTACAGAAAGAGCCACTGCGAGAAATTACTCAATCTATGATCATTTCTATCAAAAATCAACATTGCAATGATTCAATCTACAAATCTGAACCACACATTTTGAAGAATCAAAGAAAATCAGTGTATGGTGATGACCAAACTGGACACAAAATTGAGTGAAATTATAGAGAGAAACACTTTGAGAAATTACTCAATTCATGATAATTTCTATCCAAAATCAACATTGCAAGCATTCATATACGAATCTCAACCACAAATTTTCAACAATTCAAAAAAAAAAAATTAGGACATGAAATTGAGAGAATTACAGAAAGAGCCACTGTGAGAATGGAATTTACCTAGAATCACAATCATACACTAACTACTCAATTAACTATTGTTTCTATTGAAAATCAACATTGCAATCATCCAGCCTAATAATCCAAACCACACATTTTGAAGAAATCAAAACAAAACGCAGTGTAATGGCAAAACATACTCAATCAGGAACTGAACCGCAGAATCTGTAAGGCTGACTTTCTTCAATTGATTCTTTACTAAATATGCTGCTTTTTCTCGGCAATAGTTTCTCCCACAACCACATTCATTCAAATACAATATTACTCGGCGGTCAATAAGTTCATTTTTAGAATTGACTTTGCAAAGCAGTATTTCCTGAAGAGGGAAAAGTAAATAAAAATATGAGTGTACAATTATGAGAGACAACTATGCACTTGCTATAGAAGAAGCAAAGAAAAGATGAATGATATCATATGCACTAGCCAAAAATTTAATACCTTCATTAGCTCCCATGAGGAATTGCTGCTTGGAGTAGCATCAAGAACTGCCTTATAAGCAGGATTCCACATCGCCGTTGCAGCTAAGACACCAACAGGTTCCCCAGCAGGAAATAAATTCTGAGGCTTAGTTTTATCCTTTACTCCATACTCAAATTGGATTATAGAATTGCTACTAACATTTCTGACAATGCCATCATAACAAATAACAACATCTCGAAGGATGGCCATTAAGTTTTTAAATAAAGTACCATTAACCCGGTTAAAAAAAAGGTTGGTTTCTAACTTTCTACATCTCTTTTGGCATTAACCAGTCTGTTTAGAATGGAGCAGAAGGAAACAAATACTTGGTCAGGGAGAGGAAAACATTTTGGCATAAAGTTTGATGAGCTTTTTTACTCACCGAGCAATAACTACTGACCTATTTCTACAGAAGAATATACAACAATCAAACCAATAACATAATGAACATTGGCAAAATGACTAAATAAATAAACCATATGAACATTAGCAACGTTAAATTGAACATTACAATACAAAACTTGGGTATAGCATACCTCAGCTTTTTACATATCTAGCCTAGTAGCATCTGCAAATGCTACACTCTCAGGTAACACAAATGATGCACATAGCATCCATTTTCCTGGTGCAACAAGGCGTACTCTACGCATCTCTACATTGACCTCCACTTCTGACAATGCAATTCTAAGCCGCTGCATTGAAGTTATTAAAGAAAAAGGAAGAGGAAAGATATATGTCAAACAAAAAGTACTATATTTTGTTCAATCAGCACAGCAAAATAACAAAGGCGTGTAGATCAATTGGAAGAAACCATGTATATCAAAGAAGAGTGGAGGTATGGGTTTTCGAGACATTCAAGCTTTTAATTTAGCCTTACTAGCTAAACAAGCCTGGAAATTGATACATAATACTCATTCACTATTCTATAGGGTCTATAAATCAAGGTATTTTCCTAATTGTTCTTTTATGGATGCTGTACTTGGTAATAATCCATCATATGTTTGGAGGAGCTTGCTGGCAGCAAGGGATATCATCACTGAAGGCTCTTATTGAAAGGTGGGGAATGGAAGGAGTATTTTAGTTTCAACCCATAAGTGGCTACCCCATAAACCTGTGTTCTTAGGTGCAGACCAGCCACAATTGCTTGTGAGTGATTTGATTGATAGTTCAACAATGCAATGGGATAGGGAGAAGATATTTGATCTCTTTGCTCATCCAACAAGAATGGAAATTCTAGCTATACCTCTGCCTATGACTACCTCTCGAGACAAGCTGTTATGGAAGGAAAATTCAGCAAATATGTTTACTGTGAGGTCTGCATATCAAGTTGCTTTAAAACTTAAGGAAAGTGTAAAGGCTGAACACTCGAGCAGTAACTGACCGGGCTATTTGGAAAAAAATCTGGACTCTACATGTTCCACTTAAGGTTAGAATGTTTGTGTGGCGTGCTTGCTCAAACATTCTACCTAGAAGAGAAAATTTGCATCGGAGGAAAATAAAGGTTGATCCACAATGTGAAGTTTGCTGCCAGAAAACTGAGTCTACAGGTCATCTTCTTTGGGAATGCCCTTTGGCAAGGAATGTATGGGTACTTCGCAGAGGAAAAATACAAAAATGCTCAAATGATGCACAAGACTTCTTTGCACTATTTCGGATGCAAGCAGATCGGCTAACAAAGATGGAGTTGTACAGATGGGCAACGATCTCATGGGCTATATGGAATGCTAGAAACAAATTCTATTTCGAAAAGATCCAACAACAACCTAAAGCTATTATGGAGGGGGCAATTGGCTATTTGGATGAGTATCAGAAATTAGCTGCAGCAATGAGGAACCCTTAATTTGCTTGTAAACCTGTGTTATGAGTTGTTGTAAGGTTTTAGTATTTGATGTATGGTCTTCAGTATTTTAATATATTTCTTTCCAGCAATGTGCAGTTCTGAAATGTGCTTTTATGGCCATGGTGTGCTGTTTTGGTCTTTAGTGTGTTGTGGTATTTGGTCTTTAGTGTTTTGATGTATTTCTCTCGAGCAATGTGGAGTTCTGAATCTGTACTGTTATGGCCATGGTGGGCTGTTTTGGTCTTTAGCTTTTTGGTATTTAGTGTTTTGATGTATTTTAGTCAAGCAATGTGGAGTTCTAAATCTATACTGTTCTGGCCATGGTGTGCTGTTTTGGTCCTTAGTGTGTTTTGGTAGTTGGGCTTTAGTGTTTTACTGTTAAGGCCTTTAGTGTTTGGTCTTTAGTGATTGGTCTTTAGTGTTTGATGTATTTCTCTACAGCAAATGTGGAGTTCTGAACTGTGCCCATGGTTTTGTACCCGATTATAATTTCCTTATAGTAATAAAATTTCTATCTTCATCTCCAAAACTTATGCAAGTAGTTGTAATTTTTTAGTCTAGTTCACAATATTCATGATCCTAGAAATTTATACATGTGGACATTTAAGTAGCACTTACAATGGTCCTCTTATGATGGATTTATGTGACAATAAGCACACACAAATGTGGGAAGTGGCGTTGGTTCCAACATCAAGCCAATTTATAAAGGAACGGCAGCTCCTTATCAAGCAAATGGTTCCAAACATAAAAGAAAGTACAAGAAGTGGCATTGCATTGCAAGGCATTGATAGGGAGGGAAACTTTTTTTGGAAGATTGTGATACCACAAAAGCCCAATCCAAAGCTATAGGTAGGCAGATAACAATACAAGCTGCAGTCATAAAAAAATAAAAATAAATAAATAAATAAATAAAAAGGCAAGACAGTTGGGTTCTCAAATATCATCCTCCTCACCAACATTAAAGGAACTGAAAAACAGTTAGCAACAAGTCTAGGAGACCCATTGGAGTACTAGAGCACTGTTTGCAGATCATAGACAATTATGCTGTGACTAATATGGCTAAAAGTGCAACAAATTCTCGCATTCATTATTTTTTATCAGAACATTAAAGGTGTAATGGATATGTCTGGTACTAACTAAAACATTTATGCTTTGTACTTTCCAGACCTGGTATAAAAAATAAAAATAAAATAAAAACATTAATAAGATTTACAACCTGATCTTATTGCACTTGCACAACCCATTCTCCCTTTTTTTTTTTCCAGATTGACTACTGTCTCCCTCATCCAAGGGAAATTCAAGCTCATCTGGATGAGTTGCTGAGAATATTATGAAAAAAATAAAGCTTTAAACCCTTAAACTATTGATTCCATGTTACCTATGGGGCATGGATTTGGGGAGGGAACTTTTTTTTTTTTTAATATATAATAAACTAGTAACTTTTCATTAAACTGAAAAAGATCCAATATCGGTTTCAAAAAGAAAATCCAACATCAGCCTTCCAAAACTCCCAGACTGAAAGGGGAAGGGAAGAACTGTTACAGATCAGTACTGAATTATAGACAGCAGCACTTAGCCATATTATTAGCTACATTTTTGAACTCTCTCTTAATCCAAACAAAAGAAAAACTTAAGATCAAAAAGGCATGCGATATAAAACTTTCATCAATGCCATGTACAGTGGCAAATTCATCTAGAGCTTACCATATCTGTGGCATTACTAATAACACAGTAAATGCACCACAAGTTATTAAAATGTCTATGAAAAATTTCTCCATATTGGATATCACATGACACTATCTATAATCAACAATCAGTTCAAAGTGCATTTTAGGAATTGATAAAATAAATTTCAGCCTAGAAGGATATGCTTGTTTCATCACTATGGTAATAAATTCTCAGAATCTAATCTAGACACTCCGTAGAACTCTTAAGTTCCCTCAACTGATTTTGGGGGTGCAATCGTTCATTCCAGAAAAATATGATTAGCAGCTAAACTACTTCATTTTCACCCAATTAACATTAAAAAAAACAATTGTGTATTTACACCAAAAGCTTCAATTCTACAAAAACAGGTTACCATGCTAGTCTTCATCAGAAATCTTTTGCTTCTTCCACTTATAGGCAGCTTCCAAGATTTTAAGATTAGTTGTTTGAGTTTCCTCAGGGAACATATAATCGATGTATTCCTCATACCTGTCAATTTAAACTTGTTAGTAGTGGCAAATAAGGAAAAACCTAAAGAATGAAAGGAACACAATTATATCAAATCTTAATAAGACTTTTATAAGTTAATTAACATACCCAGCCGGACCATCCTCAGACACCATCTGCCTCCTCTTTTTCGGCTTCTTTGGCAGCTTAGCCTGTACTAAACTAACATCACCAAGCTCCCCAAAACTGCTCTCCATGTTCAGCCACTCTTCCAGTAGCATTGCTCTTTCCTCTTTTAACTCAGGTGCAGATGTTCTGTAGTAGTTAATGGCTTTCTCAAAAACCCCTGATTCATAGAAAACAAAAAGAAAGGTTAGAGCTTGTTTTATTTGTGATGGAATTTTAACACAATCAAATTATAAATTAAAAGAAGTAAACAATAAGATTTTGCCAAAAATTCCTTACTTCTAGCATGCTGAATGCATTGCTTCTTTTGTTCATGATGCTGCTCCTGGAGATCCTCTTCTGCCAAGTCTGAACCCTCAGCATCCTCCTCCATGGCAGACACCTCAAACTTTGCATAGCTTATCCAGACCTTCAAGTGCTTAGTTCTGTCCAGAAGCCTCTCATAGAGCTCTCTGGTCCTTTCAAATTCACCCTCTGATATTTCAAAATCAATGTATGCCTGTCACAAAATAAATAAATAAATGTATTATTACCAATTATCTAAAAATCAATTTAGTCAACAAGGTTTAAAACAGTATGACAAAGCTTTCTTACAATCAAGTCAAATTGCTACACTAGTAACCAAAATAGCTAAGCAACTGTTTATCCACAGAAAATAGCTCCAAAACTTCTGCTTTTGCAGCAAGAGACCGAGGATAAAATAAGTGAATGCAGTCACCATCAAATGAGTGAAAATTGTAAGATTTGCTTATAATTTGGCTTACCGAAGACATGACACTAACACCATCAGAAATTTCTGGCACAGACAAACAGTTTGGCAGGACAGGCAAGTATTGCAGGAGATATCCATCTTGAGGGAAATACCCCTTCGCAGACAGCTTTTTTCTAGTCTCTGCAGGAATTCTTTTGAGCATTTCCATTACCTGTTAGTTATTTACACATGTACAAGAGGCAATATCAAGTTGCAGCACAAGTCTAGTTAACAGATTTCACAATCAATAGAAAACCACAACATTTTCTGATATTCATATGATTTACACAACATGCTTTCTCTTCTCATATCTAATACCTCTACTAAACAAAACATTTGTCCCAATCACTAATAATTGAAAACATCATTTAATTGGGGGGATACTTCAAAATATATTCTAAAGTTCAGCCAACTTATAAATCCATTAAGATAAATGAGTGAAAATTTTATTCGAAGCCAATCCTCAAAGCCAAAACATTTCACAAAAGCATTACAGCAATATCTACACTAAATCAAAGGGATAAGAACCATTGTTCTTGTACAAAACTCCTTAATAGCTGCATAAAGTCCCAAAAACAGAAAACCATGGTTGACTCTAGTAAGGTTGTATCCAGTCACATTGTTTGAGAAATAAAAAAGATTCAACTCAGCGGCACATAAAGGGGCACAAACCTAGTACATGGGGGGACTATACAAAGAAAATGCCCAAACAAAGATGTAAAGCAGTCCACTATAACTCTCCAAGAGTCCAAGTTTTCATGTTAGTTGTAATACTTTCTTTGAAGTGAAACCAGAGCAAATTCCCTATCCCTTATGTTATTAATAGGTCTATTCCCTCAGCATGCAAATTGAAATACAATGGCAATAATAACTTGGTAAAGAACAATTATTATCCTGTAATTCTAACACTAAACCTTGTGTTTCACAAAAATGATTGATAATGTACCACACTGAAACTTTGCAACAACATCAAATTGAAAACCCAATAACAAAATTCACATACACATTCAGATGGGGTGCTGATCCTAATGCATTTTGCGCTTATGCTGTCTCGTATAGTGTCTGGTATGTGGGGGAGGAGGTACTGCACCTCCTTCGTGTGGCTCCTCGCGTTGCTGTAAAAATGGAGTTACAACCAAACGATGGATTACATGAATTCGATTACCAACCATAACAAAGAGTATACTATATGCTCCATGCATTAAATGACTTAACATACCGTGGGGCTAGCTTTGTGTCCTGCTTTGTGACCACCTGTCCCACAAGGGGGTGCTTTTGTTGTGCGTTTAGGTCGACCTTGTGGGGGTGATTGTAACCCAACTACTTGCTCATTCTCAACATGCACATCTCGTTGTTTTGGTTGACTCCCAACAACTGAAGATCCTACAACTGCGGGGGAGGATGGTGTACCAGGGGAGATGTGAGTGAGGCCCGTAGTCATGGGATGTGTATGCAGTCCAGGAGTAGGCATGAATGACATGGACTGACTATGGGGTGGAACATGGTCTATATGACCAATGCTATACGAGGGGGATTGAGTGTGCATGACTGGAGGGATTTGACTAAAATCATAGCCGAGATCAAAGGATGGCGGGGTAAATGAAAGATGAGCGGGGTCAAAAAATGTAGGTGGGGTGTGTGAAGGAATCTCAGGGTGAGAAGATGCATCAGCAGTGGGTAGAGGGGTCTCTAGGTTAGGAACTACATGGGCAGTACGTGGAGGGATCTCTGGGAAAGAAGATGCATGTGGAGGCGGAAGGGAATCTGGTGCAGGAGATGTATGTGAGGGTGGAGGGAACTCTACCGCAGGAGATGCATGTGGGGGTGGAGGGGGACCCAGCCTACTGACAACCTGATGGGGTGCAGCACACTGACCATGGCTATGGCTGGCACGAGTTGAGCTCGTGCTTGGTCGTGCAGTATCTTCTGGTGCTTCTGGATTTGCCCCATCAATGTCTTCCAAGGGAAGTTTGGCAGTTATACGTCGAAGGCGTTCCACTGCCTTAAGTACATTGGTAATCTGTGTGTACTCAGGACTACCTACTGCATGCCGCATTAACAACTGCTTGTGACTGTCAACCTGCAAGCGGCACAAAATACAATTAGTATATGCTCCATGCAAAAATGGTGGTACGCAACAAAATTTGAAAAGAAAGGTCGAAGCAATTACCATAATAAGAATTGACGCAGTAGTGTGGTCGATGAACCTCCAAGTCACCTTACCGTACCATTCGAAGTATGGATGAGCAGGCGACATATCACCCTCTAGTCGTACTCCATGACATAGAGATCGTGCTCTTGTATTCCACACTTGGAAATGGCCATAATGTTTGTCAAACCAATTCACTTCAATCTTCCCCCTCAGGTCTATGTCATGAAGGGCGTCGTCAGTATCAACATATATGGGGACTTCTTGTACCATCCCAAACTGACGAACAACACGGTCCGGTGTATGTTTCTCTACTAGCCAAAAACATACAAGCGGCACCTTCGCCGTCCATACATCCCTTCCTGCGACACAGAACGCAGGCAGGTGGGCTAATTCAGCTTCATATGGTTGCCACACCACCTGAAATAGCCAAATAAAAAGGCAACACATTATATAATATTCCATTATTTTTTACTATGACCTATCTTACAGTTATAAATACAATAGTCATAAACAATAGAAGAAACACAATTCGGGTACCTGCTTGGGATGCATAGAATCTAACAGCTGGCGGTACCGGACTAGACAGATTTCTTGGGGGCTATTTTTCGTGCTCACAACCCACACAGTCCTAGAGAGAGTCAATACTTGAAATTGAGAATTTGAAGTAATCAACAACAATAAATAATGGACAATCGTGAATTTAACATTACATACGACTATGTTTATACCAATAAATGATTATCTAAACATATGATTAGTGGTGGAGCTAGAAATTAATAACACTTGTAATATACATCAATCATAACATATAACCTCAGTGGAGAAGGAAGAGACTTACTTAATGGACAGTGGAGAAGGTGCAAATGGTGGCCCGTATGCATCATCTGGTGGGAGGTCCTTCCTTGGGCACAGAAAAGGGAATCTGAACCATGCCCAATACTGAACTAGTAGCAAGGCCCCACCAATTTGACTGGTACCTCTGTCGGTTGCCTTGCATAACTCTCTGTACAACCATGCAAGGCAAGCGCTCCCCCAACTATACTGACGTGGATTGCGAAGGTCACTTAACATCTCCAACCACATCATATGCACCCTATCACCAGACTTGTCAACGAAAATTGTGTCTGCCAGGAGTGCTAGAATATAACACCGTGCATATCGATGCACATCCACCTCTGCTGCATCATCGGGCAACCCTTGATCAATTTTGTCTAGTAGCTTCTTAATTAGGATCCTTTGTCCTTGAAGCACCGTCCCAGTGGGGTTGATTCCAAGCATACTCCGACATTCAGTAGCCCATACTTTGTCAGTTGTTCCAACAATTGCCTCACCATCGATTGGAATGCCCAAAATAACCTCCACATCTTGTAATGTGATCATTGTCTCACCATGTGGCAGGTGGAAGGTGTGGGTTTCTGGCCGCCATCGCTCAACGAAAGCCGTTATCAAATTATGATCAATCTCTCTGCACGGGGTCCTATACAACCCCTCTAATCCAACTCTCTTGACAATGTCGACGACGCGATCATCTACCACTATCAGGCGCCGTTTTCGAAACTCGGCATTACGACCACGGCATGTCAATGGGCCTGGATCCTGCACATGATAGAACCATGGTAATGAGATGCAATATGCCATAAGGGTGCCCAACAGTCTGCCAATCTAACCAACAGTATGCCAATCTAAATTAACCCAACTAATGGACATGACTATGTATTCAAAGCTAGTAATACCATTAACAAACTTAGAATTTTAGAAATAGGAAGAAAAAAAAAATCAACATAATGTAAAAAAGGATAAGAAGAGAGTATTCAGCAAGTGGTGGGTTTTAATTTTACCTTGCCTTCCCAAACAGCACACAATCGATGTTCCTGTAGAAACCTTAACACCGAACCATCAATGGGACCAGGACCGAACTGATCAGGGATCTGAGTAGGAACAGCAGCCATACTGCACAAAGTTTAGGGAGTCAAGAGTATAAGGGGTATGTTGAAACACTATGTCATTGATGTACATATCAATCAAAAAAAAAAAAAAAAAAAAGCAAAGGGTTTGCACCAACCCTTATATCTCTATGTAATTCATGAAAATGGTAAGAAAATGTGCAATTAAATAGTTTAAATTCCTAAGTTATAAGAATTTAATACCATTGCATAATGAGCACTAGTACGACTAGCATAAAACTAAACAAGCTTTTGCAATCTATTAATTTTAGACTTAGTGCATACTTATTAGAAGCCTTTTTCAAATCAGTGTCAGGTGCTGGGTGGTCAGTTTGGTTTTCTCAGTTCTACCTACGCCCCTATCATGAGCTATCAAGTACTTCTAATCACATAACCTATAACAATTTAATTTTACACCTCCTTGAGACAATACATTGATGTTTTAAGTTGGTATATTTATGAGAAACGACTTTCTAGTAAACACATATTTCTTTTCGTGGAAAAAAGAAGGGAAAGGAAGGGAGAGGTTAGTGATATAGTTCAGCAACTCACACTGAGAGATAATTTTGAGAATAACCATAATCTTATCATAAGAAAACAACATTGAAAGCCAAGAGCCATAATATCTTGCCCTTCTAGATGGCGGTTGAGTCTTTATATATATATATATATATATATATATATATATATATATATATATATCTGAATATTACTATATATATTATAAACCATGATTATTTTTTTTAATATAATAGACTATAGTAATTTTATAACACCAAATGTTATATACTAAGCCAAATGTATTTCATTCGGTTCATTATATATATATATATATATATATATATATATATATATATATATCACACACAATTTACAATATTAAAAATGTAACAATTTAGGCTAGCTATAATCGGTGGACTGAAAGATTGATGATGCATTGATTAAACAGGCTTTGACCATAATATTCTTATGAACTCTATGGTATGAACTAGATATGGTGGGACTGTTGACTGTTGGAACTTGAATTGAACAAAAATCGTTTGCCTCACAGAAAAAAGAGACAGCATAAAGATATGATAGACACCGCTTAAGGCAAGAAATAACATCCATCAGCATTGCTACAAGTGTTTAGTAATAACGATACCAAGGAGGGGGGTAGCACAGAAATCAGGAGAAAAAAAGGAGATGTTTAATCCTTCCAATTGAAAACAGGAAATGTCAAAAACAAAAAATTCAGAACATGAACCAAATAGTAACTTGCTGCCAGTCCTATGAAGAAGAAACAAAGTCAAACCACTGGTTAAAACTAATTTAAAGGAAAAAAAAAAAAAAAACCCTCATAAATTCAACAAATTTGAAAGCTTGAAAAAGTAGCAGACTTCAACACTAACTAGAAGAAATGGAAGTTCTTATATTGAAAGAATTTATACACAACTGAAAATGGTAATGTCATCCCTTTTGACTTCATATGGTTAATGGGTTTTCTATGTACAAGTTTTTGAGAATGTCATCCCTTTTGACTTCATGTAATTTGAAGCATTATTAATATATCAAATCTTACAACTTCAAAATTAAAGGGACAAGTCTGGGTAAATCTTAGCAAGCTTCGCCATGAATGGCCTCTGTGTGTGTGTATAGCACCACCGAAAAAACCATAAATTTGAAATTAAAGAGTGTGAAAAGAAGTAAAATTAAGCGAATTGAGAATTGGAGTGTGTTTATGTAAGAAAAACAAAAAAACTCTGCACTAGATATGGCATATTGCATCTTCTGAACTAGATATGGCAGCAATGCTGTCTCATTCTTCTGAACTAGATATGGCAGCAAAACTCTGCACCCCCAAACATCAAGTACAATGCATGCAGATTTAACCCAGAAAAAAGAGAGAGTCCTTACTTTGTGAGCGACGCGGAGACGGACCGACGGAAGCGGCAGCGACGGCGACTGAAGCTGCGACGGCGCCGGGAGCAGTCCGCGACGGTGCCGGCGACGGAGCGACAGGGAGAGACTGAGAGTGTGAGAGAGAGCTCGACTTCTCGTGAGAGAGGAGACTGAGAGTGAGAGGGAGAGACTGAAGTTTACTTAGTTTTTTTTTTTACTGTGTTGCGATGGTTTCAACTTTTGTGTGCCTGAAGCTGCCGGCGACGGTGCCGGCGACGGAGCGACAGGGAGAGACTGAGACTGAGAGAGAGCTCGTGAGAGAGGAGACTGAGAGTGAGAGGGAGAGACTAAAAGTTTGAACTTGGGTTTTTTTTTTTGAACTTTGGTGTTTAAACTTTGGTGTGCACTGCACTCTTCTACGATGGTTGTTGACACGTGGATTAAGTTTTAAAAGAAACCGAGTTCAATGAACTCGGTTTCTATTTTTGCAAACCGAGTTCATTGAACTCGTTTTGCAGTCTTAGAAAACGAGTTCAATGAACTCGGTTTGCAAGAATGGAAACCGAGTTCATTGAACTCGTTTTCCTTTCTTACAAACCGAGTTCCTTGAATCGGTTTGCAAGAAGAGAAACCGAGTTCATTGAACTCGTTTTCTAGTCTTACAAAACGAGTCTAATGAACTCGATTTATGGCCTCTTCAGACCCACTACAGATCAGTGCAAAATAGGAAAATCGAGTAAAAAATACTCGATTTTATAACCCAGAAATCGTTTCCTCTGAACTCGAGTTGTTAAAAACCAAAATAGTTTGAAACGTTTCCTAACTAATTATATTGTTTGAAATTTATTGTTATTTTCTAAAAAAAACCTGTGTTTTGGTATTATACGTTGATTTTCGGGTTGTGTTTGGTTGCGAAGAAAGTCAAAGAAAAGCTGGAGAAATTTTTTGAATTCACCCTTTCATTTTTTTTATCCGATGTGGAGTTTTTAATTTTTTTAATTTGTTGACATGGATTTCTTTAATAGTAATTAACCATTTTTTTAATGAGAAATGATATATGTCTACAACAATTTTACAATATTTTTATAACAAATCCTAAGTGATAGATTGTTACTAGTTGTTATTGTTAAGTTAAAAAAGTAATCTCATTGTTAAATTCAAATTTAAACCAATAATAACTAACCACTCATGATTTGTTGTAAAAATGTTAGAGACGTAGCACTTCTCTTCTATATCTTATCTATTTATATTTATATTATTATTTAAGAGGTTTTCCTGTTTGGATTCCTTATTTTTTTGGTTCAAAAATGTCCTTATACCCTTATACTTAAGTAGAAACAAAACTAAAGGACAATCCAGTAAAAATACAACTCTAACTCCCACTAAAACATTGCCTAAAAAATAGGATCGCTCTCCTGTTAATTTTTTTTAATTCTCCTATTAATTTTCAAATTAATTTATCCACTTATAAATTAGATCCTCAAAATAAAAATTATATATATAAAATAAAAATACAAATTTTTATTTTGCTACAAAATACTAAATAGGACCACTAAAATAAAATTAAAAAAAAGTAATTATGAAAGAAAAACGGAAGTTTTGTTTTTGTAAGTGGGGTGGGAAGTTTTTTTAGGCAATATTTTAATACAAATTAAATATATATTTTTACCAAATTATCCTTTAGTTTTATCCCCTTCTCATCTGATGCAGAAAAGGTGTTCAATATTTCAATATATCCGCACTCCTGGCTTCTTAAATCTTAAGTGATAAACACGAGTAACAATAAAGAGTTTCATCTTTCAAGGATGACACTAGCATTGGACCAACGTTACCAAACAACGCAGAAAATCAGCATTAGTTTCAACAGAAGAGAGAAAAAAAATGACCCAACGAAAGAAAAAAGAGGAGGAGAGAGAGAGAGAGAGAAACTTAGGAATGGCAGTACACGTGGAAGGGGCTTAGTGCACTCCAGTAACATGCAGGCAACTGCCGAACTTTATAGCCACGATGCATTGCACGTTCTCTGCATGAACCAGACCTTCATCCTTTATAAACTCAACCTCTCTCCCACTTCCACATCAAGCAAAGAAACACGAAAAACAAAAGAAGAGTCTCTGACATTGTTGTTTCCATTTCCATTGCATTGAAAATGCCAGGCTTGACCCTCGGAGACACAATTCCCGACCTTGAAGCTGATAGCACCCATGGAAGAATCAAGCTTTATGACTTCATCGGTGATAGCTGGGCCATCATCTTCTCTCACCCGGGTTGGTACTTCATATCAATCAATTAGTGTTTGTAAATCAAAAGGTCCTTAATTTGCATCATTGGTGTATTTATGTGTTTAATTAACATGCATGTTTTGGTTGGCTTGGAACTTTGTTTCGTTTGTGTAATGTGTAGGCGATTTCACGCCGATTTGCACTACGGAACTTGGCAAGATGGCAGCCTATGCTAAGGACACAAGTAAATGGTATGAGAAATTGTGATGATTGATCCCAATGCAATAAACTTGCAGATTAAGAATGAAACCTAATATCCAATGATCAAACTGGTTCTTAATTAAGACTTTCGATTTGAACAATTAGTGTCCAATGATCAAATTGGCTCTAAAATAACTGTAATTTTTACAAATATCATTGTTTGACTTTAAAGCAAGTTTCATTTTGGTTCTTAAACTTTCAATTCGAACAATTTAGCGTCCAATAATCAAATTACAGGAGAGTAGTCCTATTTTTTAGGCAATGTTTTAATGGGAGTTAGAGTTACATTTTTACTGGAATGTCCTTTAGTTTTGTTTCTACTTAAACATAGGGGTGTAGGGGCATTTTTGAACTAAAAAATGAGGAATCCAAATAAAAAAAGCCTCTTAAATAATAGTATAGATAGAGTAGTATCTATACTATTATTTAAGTGGATAAAGCAATTTGAAAAATTACAGGAGAGTAGTCCTATTTTTTAGGCAATGTTTTAGTGGGAGTTAGAGTTGCATTTTTACGGGAATGTCCTTTAGTTTTGTCTCTACTTAAACATAGAGGTGTAATGGCATCTTTGAACTAAAAAATGAGGAATCCAAACAGGGAAAACCCCTTAAATAGTAGTATAGAAAAATAAAAAAACAAATTTTTATTTTGCTACAAAATACTAAATAGGACCACTAAAATAAAATTAAAAAAAAAGCCTCATCGCACGCGTGAAGCGCGTGTGATGAGGCTAATTTTTTATTGTTTAATTAGCCATGTATGTGCCATGTGTGCAAACAGTTTGTCATGTAAATAATTTTCGTTAGTGTATTAATAATAGGAACCAAATTAACTACAAATTAAAAATAGTAAGGATTAAATTGACTGTTACTAAAATATAAAAATCAAATTAACTGTGATACCAAAATGTAGAAATAAAAATCACGTATTTAAAAAAAAAAAAAAAAAAAAAAAACTCACACCCAAGCCTAAAAAAAAAGAAAAAGAAAAAAAAAGAATAGAAAAAAAAAAAGGGAAGAGGCAAGTTACTGCTCATCCGAAGAAGAAAAAAAAGAAAAAAAAAAAGGGAACGCTCATGTCTAGAAAATCAAAAGAAGAAAAAAAAAAAAGTGAAGAGGCAACGTTGCCCTGAAGAAAGAAAAAAAAAAAAAAAAGAAAGAAAGAAAGGCGACGTTACTTACTGCCTACGAGGAAAATAAATAAAGGCACGCGCACATAGATATTTTTGTTAATCAAGAAAAAATTCATTTCTACTCAATTTTCCTTCTATTTTAGGGAGAAAATATTTTGGTGGGTTTAGGTAGAAAATACTTGGGTCCCACCATTTATTTTCCTTCTTTCTCATCCAACCAGATACATTTTAGAAAGGTATTCATTCCTATTTTCTCTCCAAAATTTTCCATCCACCATATTTCATCTCCAAATAAATACACCCTAATTTTTTTAGTTAAAAGGTCATTCATTCAGAAACTAACTAGCCAACATAGGCAGAGTATTGGCACATCCAGTGGCGGAGCCAGAAATCTTGAGTTGGAGGGGCCGAACTATATATTCGGTCAAAATAAACTCAAATAAAAAATAGACACTCCCTTAAAAAATCCACATAATATATGTGTATGTGTGTGTAAATGTAAAATATATAAATTGTTTGCAAAACTTTATCCATGTTTGACAAATCAATATCATAATGTTATAACTGAAGTATTATATGAGCTTTTTTATTTCTTGATAAAATCTTGAGAGTAGGAAATTTCAACCAAATTGCATATATTATCAATGTTGAATGATTTGAACGTATTAATTGGAATTGAAATTGAGCTAAAAATTAGGGGTTCCACACTTCCACTATTTACTCACAAAACTTACTACCTAACTATTTCATTCTATTGCAACTGTATATCAACTCTAAACTCTCTCTTTTTTAGGAAAAATTACTAAATTATTTGATCAATGCTTTCTTTTGGGGGGGCCAACTCCTATGTTTTTTCATATTACCTTTAAATATTTATAAAATATACATAAATTGTAAAAAAAAAAATTTTAAAATTTTGGAGGGGCCAAGGCCCCCCCAGGGTACATGTGGCTCCGCCACTGGGCACATCGCCTTAAGTACAAACCATTCACATCATCCTTTACAAAAGCAACAAATACACCCTAAATATTTGACCTTTTAAAAGACTTGGATCACCTTCTCAAATAAATAAATAAATAAATAAAAGACTTGGATCGGCACTCGAAACTACCCCGACTAAATGCATTTACTCTTGACTTTGCTTTTTTGGTTTCTTCTTTAATGTGTCCATGGGATGAACTTAATTAGTGCTATATGCAAGTAATTTACTCCTCCGTTATGAAAATAGAAGAGAAGAAAGTGTAAATTTGTGGTAACTAGTATAAAGTTTTGTTTACACTTTATTTAGCTTTTTTTAGAACTTTTTTTTTTAGTAAACAATAATACTTATTAAAACACACACAAAAATAATAATATTAATGTTTTAAACTGAGTTTATAATACATTATTTAACGTTTAAAGCATGATCATCTAGGATTAATCCATTAGATCCAATGCATTTACTGTTTAGTTTCTTAAGAATTGATGCGGAGACTAGGCAATTATAATAACTATGTACTATCATATCATCCAGTGAATATAATATTTGATAAATTGTTTTAATTTTTTGAGTTAATTTTATTATCCAAAATTGAATCCCATGGAGTTTACACTCAATTTACTATTGTAAGGACCGGTTTTGGTTTGGACCCTAAACAGGACTGGGTTTTGGCCCAACAAGTCCAAACAATAAATTTGTAGAATGTAGGAGAAAGAACTAGTTTGATTTTAGAAAAAAGGTAACGATCATAGGTGATTTGGAAGAAATATTGAGAGTATAAGAGCAAAAACTGTCCTCGGCGTAGCCTGAGTAACTCGGTTGTAATAATTTAATCAAGAGTCAAGAGCTCTTTTTTCAATAACTTGTTCTTTAGTCTTTTTTCTCTGGTGTTTTTCGATCTCTCCCTTTTTTGCGACCTTCTCATGTTATATACCACAATTTGAGCATCATCTTTACCTTACATGTGTAAATTTGGTTCTGGAAACTTCTTTCTGTCCTATCTCACACCTCCCTGAACTCTCTATTACTAGCTATAAGGCTGCTCGTTCGCTGTTTAGGTATCACCTCCACATTAATTTGGCCAAAGAGTTAGTTGGGAAGTATTTAATGTGGAGGTAATAGCTCTCATAGATATTTGTTATCATTTTCCCTCATCCCTTATCCAATGTCCGACTCCCTATCATGAGGCCACTTTTAAGTAGCATTCAGGAGTATAAGAAGGTTTCAAACCACCTCAGATAAATGTTTCCGAGGTGACTTTTCACCTCGGATAGATTTAGGACTATCATAAATAATTTTCATTCCTTCCTTCAACGCTATTTTCGTTACCACCTTAGTTGACCGTCCTCGAACCTGTTAGCATCCTCGGATTGGGTCATTGAGCCATAGGCCTAGTCCATACAGTCTCAATAGTACTCTTGAGACAACTAGTTCCCATAATAGGCCCTCAAAATCTTGTTTTTCAACTCCTCGGGAGGAAAGGAAGATTTTGATATCCTCGTCCTATCCCCCCTGTGATCTTGTTTCATTTAGCTAAGTCCCAAGAACACATTTTTACCTTCTTAAGGCACGTCCCTAACGCTTCAGCGCTCAAAGCACGCCTTCATTTAATTTTGGCGACTCCCTTATCCCCCACGTTCAACGGCGGGATGGAAATCTAATAGTGGAGGATTTCTCTTGATATACGAGTGGGAAATCTCCCGCTTGCAATTTCTATGCCACTATAAATAGCCTTTCAAATCAATTCTTTTGTTACTTTCAACAGTTACATGATCCTAGAGCTCATACATTGAATTTGGCTCCCTCTCTCTTACTCCCCCGTGCATCTACAAATACAAAAACTTTGTCCGAGTACCTTTTTTTCAAACCTGCAAATACAAAAACTTTGTCCGAGGACCTCTTTTTCAAACTTGTAAGTTTCCTTGAACTCCTTCAATTTTCATTCCAACTTGTGAAATTTTCTTAAAAGACTTCTTAGAAAATGGGTAGATTCAAACACCTAGTTGACTCCGAGGAGAGTATGAAGAATTTTAGGACCAAATACAATATTCCCCCACACGTGGGCGTTAGGTATGCTGCCTAGGGGGGAATGGTTTGATGAGAGGAAGACGGGAGAGGTGGTCATCCCTATGATCGCTTTCATAGAGGGAGGGATGACCATTCCTATGGGTACCCTCACTAGGAACTTCCTTAGATTTTTTAGGATTTCTCCCACACAGTGTGCCCCAAACACGTTTGGGGTGTTAGGGAGTATAGAAGCCTTAAATGAGAGGATGAACCTAAACCTAACCCACCACGACGTGAACTGGATATATAACCTGCACAATATGAAGAGGCAGGAGTATTACCTAAATTCGAGGCACCCTGAAATAAGGTTGATCCAGTGCCTCCCCATATCAAACAAGGGATTAAAGGATGATTTTTTAATTTTTTTTGGACAGTGGCATGATGGTTTACCTTGTCCAGTTAAGGAGGGAACACTAGGTGGGGGGCTAACTGCCAATTTTTATGTTTTGACTTATACAATTTTTCCATTTCCCCCTATTCTTTGCTCTTACCATAATGCACTTCTTTTTGTTTTAATGGTTTTGTAGATATCCACTCCACCAAACCTTTACTTTGCTTAGTTAATAGGGCGAGCCTAGACAGGATCCTACAATTCGAGGTGTACATCAACGAAGCCGACGGCCAACTGAGAGCAACACACCTAATCCTTGGATACACGCCCATCTCCCGCGCGTTCCAAGCTCCCATGTGCGTGATAAAGGCCAAAGATCCTCGGCTCCACCGTATTAGTGTTGCCTACGAGGGGTTCGTGGTTCCTGAAGGCATTCCACTCCCCGAGAATACACCATTCACCCAATCTCTTCCTGTAGCCACTCTTTCTGTAGGAATATCATCACCCTCGCCCATTCTTCAAGAAGAGGAGGAAGGAAAAGAAAAAGAAGGAGAGCAAGGTTTTGTGGACCTAACTGAGTCCGTAGACGAGTTTGAGGTGTTTAATCAACCATCGTCTCCTAAGAGCCTACCAGAAGAAATGGGCATTCAAAGAAAATCCCAGAAAAACCTGATGGAGTTGATAGAGAATCAGCTAGGAAGGGGGTCTGGGAAATCTGCTCAACCCAAGCTTCCACCTCCTCCGTCGAAGTCCCCTCCTCATGCTCCTCAGCCAATCCTACCATCTAGGATTGAGTAGGCTGATCCTAAAAAGAGGAGAGAGCATAAGGGTAAGGACGTGATGGATACTGGAAGATCCCGTCCAACCCACGAAGAGGAGGCCCAACAAGCTGCGAAGCAGCAAAAAGTCAGCAAAGTCCCTAGCTGACGAGTAGAAAGGATGGATATTCAGCCCTCAGAACCCCAAGCTTGGCTTCCAGCACCCATGCTTGGTGGTGAGCCCTTGATGGATGACGCATTAATCAGGGACTTCAATGGGGGCATTGGGTGTCATGTCGCCTCAGCTCTGGAGCAAACTCTGCTACTTCCTAGAGACATGGTTGAGCTACGAGGTTTAAGGAAGAATGAGGTCATCCTTAATACCAAAAGATATTTGGGCATGGTATAGTGCTAACTCTTCGTTATTGCTTTTCTTTTTAAAACTCATAACTGCCATGCATATATATATGTATATTCCTTATTTGTCATGATACTAACCCCCTTTTATTTTATTTTTTGAAGGCTATCCAAAATACTTTTAGGCTTAAGGAGATAACCAACTCCTGTTACCAGTAGCTGGATGAGGAAAGGAAAAGAAGGGTTACGATTGTGCAAACTTTAACTGTTGCTGAAAATAGCAATGCCGAGCTAAAGAAAAAACTGGTCATCAAGGAACAAGCTCGGAAAAGTGCAGACTCGGTCCTGGAGGGCGCTGAGAGACAGGCTGAAAGCCAAAGAAAGCTGGCACGCGAGGCCAATGACCAGCTAGTTGCTTCTAAGGAGCAATTGGCAACTCTGAGGAAACAACTGGAGGAAACTCAAAGGCTCAGAGATCAGGCAGAAAAAGCCAAAGCTGAAGCAGAAAAGGCCAAAGCCGAGGCTGAAAGGGTAAGGGATGAGGTCGAGCAGCATGGCTATGACGTCAGCGTGGCTAAGACTGAGGATGCCCTAAGGGCAGAGGTTCCCGCCGTATGCCGAGCCTACTGCGCTCAGACCTGGGAATAAGCACTCAACCGAGCAGGGATTAATGCTTCCTCTAAGCTGAGAATGCCGGAAAACGTCTTTTTCCCTCCAGCCATACAAGCTCCAAGCTCTGCTTTTGGTTAAAAGGAAGTAGCCCCTCTAGTCACCAAGTCAACCGAGGATGCTCAGTTTCAAAATCCTCCCCCATCCAGTTAGCAGGAGCAGGCTAAAGAACCTGAAGTTCCATATGGCGCCTTTTCAGACAAAGTAGCAGAGGCTCTTCAACCTGGGGCAGCTTCTTAAAACTTTGAAAAGGATCTAGCCTCAACTACCCTGCCCGTGGGAGGGGCTTCTAAGGAAAAGGAGAAGGAAATCCCTCTTGAGGCAACTAACAAAGCCCCTAAGTCCAAACTCCAAATAAAGCTCAAGCCATAATTTTTTTTTTTAAAGGATAATGAGAGTTGATGTAATTTCATTTTTTGTCTTTGAAGGCAAATTTTATTAATATATGTACTTTCCTTTTTGTTTCAATTCATACATGTTATTACCGTTTCACCCTTCATTTGTGTGACCTTTACTTTGACTATTCTTTGCTTGCACATAAACATATGTTATAAAGGAGCAAAATTTATGGAAACAAGGGAAAACTCAGTTTTATATACCTTAACTTATAATCCAAGTAAACTATAGTCACTAATTCCCCTCATTGCCAAAGTACGCTTTCAATTTATCAGCTTTTGATAAGTTTCCAAATTTGAGGCACCATCCCAGCGTTTAAACAACAGGAAGGACATGAATATCTTGAAGTGCTTTTAGTTGATATTCATGAGGTTCAATATGACTTATAAATTGGGTTATAACTCAGTTCAAAGAGTAACATTTTGTTTTTAGGTTTGTGGTCTAAGGATCCTAACATAACTTAGCTTCTATTGAATATTTCAATAGATACTAAAGAATATTAATTTCCACTAAGCTTGTGGTCCAAGGACCTGACATAACTTAGTTTATGTTTAATATTTCAATAGATGTCAAAAGATATTAATTTCCACTAAGTTTGTGGTCCGAGGACCTGACATAACTTAGTTTCTGTTTAAAATTTCAATAGACTTAGAAAATTCATGATACACACTTGGAATAAATTAGAAAGGAATCAAAAAGCAACTGATCTTATTAATAGTAGTACCTTTTTAGGTTATTTACATTTCAAGGATGAAGTACAGTTTTTTCATCTAAATCTTCCAAGTAGTACGCACCTATTCCTGCCACCGATGTGATGCGGTATGGTCCCTCCCAATTAGGCCCCAATTTTCCCCAAGCTGTTTTTAGTATTTCCTAAGACTTTTCTTAACACCAAGTCTCCTAGGGCCAATGGCCTTAGCTTTACATTCATATCATAGCCTTACTTAAGCTTGTGTTGGTAATAGACCAGCTGCACCATTGCATTTTCTCTCCGTTCTTCAACCAGATCCAAACTCTTCTTCAGCAGCTCATCATTGCCATCCAAGGTGAACGTGCTAGTTCTCATCGTTGGAAAACCATTCTCCAGTGGAATTACAGTCTCGGCCCCATACGTCATTAAAAAAGGGGTCTCACCTGTTGACTTTCGAGGTGTTGTGCGATATGTCCAAAGGACGTGTGGTAGTTCTTCTACCTATTTTCCCTTTGCATCATCCAATCTCTTTTTAAGTCCGTTCACTATGACCTTGTTGACAGCTTTGGCCTGCCCATTTCCTTGTGGATAGGCTGGAGTGGAATATCTATTCCTTATACCCAGATCAAAACAATATTTCCTGATGGCTTTACTATCGAATTGAAAGCCATTATCCGAGATAAGAGCATAGGGAACCCCGAATCGAGTAACAATGTTCTTCCAGATGAACCTTTTGACATCTACATCCTTGATGTTAGCTAGAGGCTTAGTTTCGACCCACTTGGTGAAATAGTCTGTACAAACTAGTAGGTATTTTTTATTTCCTACTGCTTTAGGGAAAGGTCCCACAATATCTAAGCCCCATTGAGCAAATGGCCAAGGGCTAGAAAAAGGATTGAGAACTCCTCCACGCTGGTGAATATTCGATGCGAACCTTTAACACTGATCACATTTCTTAACATATTCTTGTGCCTCCTTTTGCATGCCTGGCCACTAGTATCCCTGAGTAATATCCCGATGAGATAGGGATCTTCCTCCTGTATGACTCCTACAAACCCCTTCATGTAACTCCTCCAGGAGCGATTCTAATGCCTCGGGGTATACACAAAGCAAATAAGGACCAGAGAAAGAACACTTATATAACTTCCTATCCTCGAACAGCCAAAATCGAAGAGCTTTTCTTCGTACTTTTTCAATTTTGGACTTCTCTTCAGGTAGTATATCTCTTTCAAGGAACAGTGATATGGAATCCATCCAGCTCGGACCTAGTTTGATCTGGTGGATCCGAGGCATATCCTGATGTAATGAAGTAGGAGTGCATAAGTCTTCAACAAGTATTACTCGAGGCAAATCCTGCGCCGAGGACGTGGCAAAGGTAGCCAAAGATTCTGCATGGGTATTTCCACCTCTAGGAATATGCGATAAGTCAAAGAATTCAAATTTTGTTTGTATACTCCTGACTTGGCTCAAGTACTCCTACATTCTTAGATCTCGTGCTTCCAAATCACCTCTTACTTGGCCCACCACCAGCTTTGAATCTGAAAAAACTTTCACCGTTTTTCCACCCATTTTCTGGACCATCATCATTCCCATCAGCAAAGCTTCATACTTTGCTTCGTTGTTCGTAGCCGAGAAACTCAACCTCAAAGAATTTTCAATAGTAATCTTTTCAGGAGACACTAGAACTAGCCCCACTCCTGATCCTCGCTAGTTGGTTGCCCCATCCACATACACTTCCCAAGGCATGGAACATTGGACAGAGATTACGCCAACTAATTTTTCATCTTTGCCATGCTTTTCCACATTCATTTCTCCAGGACATTCAGCAAATTTAGCCACCAGGTTGGCAAGGACCTGTCCCTTTATAGAAGTACGAGGCATTTATTTTATATCAAAAGCCCCTAGAATCGTGCCCCATTTGGCAGCCCTTCCAGTATAATCTGCATTCCTAAGTATTGACTTGAGTGGAAGTTGGGTGAGAACGACCACGGTGTGTGCTTAGAAGTAATGGGGAAGTTTTTTTGTAGCATGCATCATTGCCAATATAGCCTTCTCCAACGACAAGTAACACACCTCGGCTTCATTAAGTGACTTGCTCACATAGCAGACTGGCCGTTATATGCCATTGTCCACCCGTATCAGCACAAAACTTATGGCATAGAAGGCTACTGCTATGTAGGCAAAAAGAACTTCATCCACCATAGGACTGGACATAATGGGTGGGCGAGATAGATATTGTTTAAGTTGTTAGAACGCCACAACACACTCATCGGACCACTCAAATTCTTTCCATTTATGCAGCAAAAGGAAGAAAGGTTTGCACCTGTCTGCTGACCTAGATATGAACTAATTCAAAATGGCCATCATCCCAATAAGTTTTCGTACCTCTTTGGGATTCCGAGGTGGTTGCAAGTTATTAATGACTTTAATTTGGTCTGGGTTCACCTTAATTCCCCTATGAGTCACCATATACCCCAAAAACTTTCCTGACCCTACTCTAAAAGAACACTTGGATGCATTCAAACACAACTTATGCTCCCTCAGGATTTCGAAAATGCTTGTGAGATCTCCTACATGCTCGGACACCAACTTACTCTTTACAACCATGTCATCAATATAGACTTCAACATTCTTGCCCAATTGTGGTTCAAACATTTTGGTTATCATCCGTTGATAAGTTGACCCTGCATTTTTCAAGCCAAAGGACATCACCTTGTAGTGATAGTTTCCAACAGGAGTAACAAAATCTGTTTTCTCCTGATCATTTAGTGCCAGGGGTATCTGGTAGTATCCTTGAAAGGCATCCAAAAAGCTCATCCGAGGATGACCTACCGTCGAATCTACTAATTAATCTATCCGAGGCATAGGGAAAGGGTCCTTGGGACAAGCCTTATTGAGATCTGTAAAGTCCACACACACGCGCCACTTTCCTGTTTTCTTTTTCACCACTTTCTTGTTTTCTGATGGAGAGTGGAGGAAACAGCTCCCAAGGTGTGAAGCCAAGGTCTGCCCATAATGGCCATGTAAGGAGAAAAAGCATCCACCACAATAAAGTCCACTTCAACCACATTTGTACCAACCTGCATGGGTAATCTAATCTGTCCCTTAGGAACAACCATTTTACCTTCGAAACTCACCAAAGGAGAACTGTAGGTCGTTAAATTCTCAGATTTTAAACCTAGCCCCTTATAGAGGTCAGGATACATAATCTCAACTACATTGCCCTGGTCAATCATAACCCTCTTCACATCGTACCTACAAATTCTAAGTGTAACCACCAAAGCATCATCGCGTGGTTGTATGGTTCCTTGTTTATCTGCATCTGAAAAGCTCAACACCAATGGGACATTCATCTTGACTCTCTCCGACATTGAACTAGAATCTTCATCTGAGTAACAAGATACTGACATTATCCCGGAGGGACAAGACCCGGTCCTTCCTAGGGCAGCGACTATGACGTTTATGGTGCCCAGAGGAGGTCTCGGAGCAGCATTTCCCCGAAACGCCGAGTTCATTTGACTTCCTTGGCCACTAGAGTGATGCAAGAGATGCTTTAACATCCTCTCTCGGATCAATTGTTCCAAATGATCTCATAAATTTCTGCAATCCTCAGTAATGTGTCCATGATCTTGATGATAATGGCAGTAAAGGTTTTGGTTACGATTCACAGGATCTCCTGCCATCTTATTCGGTCATTTGAAGAATGGTTCATTCTTAACCTTCTCCAAGACTTGTTGCATTGGCTCTCGAAACACAGCATTAACCGCCTGAGTGTTAGCAGATCCAGACTGCCTTGCAAAGTCTCTCCGAGATCGATTGTTCTGGATTCGATCCGACCTGAAATCCCTCCTCTCCTGAGGGATCACCTTCACCTTACCTTTTCCCTGTAACTGATCCTCCTCAATCCTCCCATACTTATCAATCCTATCCATCAGTTGACGTACACTAGTAACAGGTTTACCAGTGAGAGATTTTCTCAAATCATGCTCGGCTGGTTGACCAGCCTTAAAAATACTGATGGCCACATCATTATAGCTCCCATCTATCTAGTTAAACATCTCCCAATATCTATCTGAATAAGCTTTCAGAGTCTCCCCATCTCGCATAAACATAGATAGCAAAGATCCTAAGGGCAAAGGAACCTTGCTACATGTGATAAAGCAAGCACTAAAGGACTGGGTAAGTTTTTTAAAGGAATCAATAGAGTTTGCCTTTAGGCCATTAAACCATCTCATCGCCATCGGACCTAAGTTAGATGGAAAGATCTTACACGTCAAGACTTCATCCCTAGAATGAACTGCCATTTTCTGACTGAAACGACTGACATGTTCCACTGAATCCGTTTGGCCGTTATAAAGGGCTAATGTGGGCTGATGAAATCACCGAGGGAGACTCGCACCTTCTATATTTCGCGTGAAAGGGGACTTAGCAACTTGACTCAACGCCTCATTCATGGCATTGTTCCCAAGGCCTTTAGGGGTTGGGCTCTTATTCTTACGCTTATGACGATATTTCTCGTCACAAGAGAAAGTCTCACTGGGCGAAGTTCTGGATCTTCGCCTATATGTAGCATCATCTGTCTCCTCGAAAGACAGCTCGAAGTCACGTAATAAGCACCTTCGCCATGCACAATGCAACTCCTTCTTCAACTCATCAATTTCACGTTGCATGTCTCTTTCATTCTTTGTATGGGAGACATGGCTCTTCCCTCGTGACTGACTCTTGCTGGTATGCGTTGTATGCAAACTTCCCTCATGGTCTCCCCTTTGTTGAAGGCTTACAACTGAATTGTTATGTTGAGAGCCCCCCGATTCTGCCTGGTGCAGATTAGTATCATCCTGATGTGGGCCAATCGTCGGTTGTTGTGAACCTGACTCTTCCATCTCCAACATTAAATCGGAATCTCCTTCAAATCAGATTAAGTTCTCCCTACAGATGGCACCAATTGTAAGGACCGGTTTTGGTTTGGACCTTAAACAGGACTGGGTTTTGGCCCAACAAGCCCAAACAATAAATTTGTAGAGTGTGGGAAAAAAAACTAGTCTAATTTTAGAAAAGAGGTAACGATCATGGGTGGTTTAGAAGAAGTATTGAGAGTATAAAATGCAAAAACTGTCATCGGCGTAGCCTGAGTAACTCGGTCATAATAATTTAATCAAGAGTCAAGAGCTCTTTTTTCAGTAACTTGTTCTTTAGTCTTTTTTCTCTGGTGTTTTTCGATCTCTCCCTCTTTTGCGACCTTCTCATGTTACATACCACAATTTGAGCATCATCTTTACCTTACAAGTGTAAATTTGATTCTGGGAGCTTCTTCCTGTCCCATCTCACATCTCCCTAAACTCTCTACTACTAGCTATAAGGCTGCTCGTTCACTGTTCAAGTATCACTTCCACATTAATGCGGCTAAAGAGTTTGTTAGGAAGCATTTAATATGGAGGTAACAGCTCTCGTAGATATTTGTTATCCTCCTCCTTCATCCCTTATCCAATGTCCGACTTCCTGTCATGAGGCCACTTTTAAGTAGTATTCAGGAGTATAAGAAGGTTTCAAACCACCTCGGATAAATGTTTCTGAGGTGACTTTTCATCTCGGATAGATTTAGGACTATCATAAATAATTTTCATTCCTTCCTTCAATGCTATTTCCGTTACCACCTTAGTTGACCATCCTCGGACCTGTTAGCATCCTCAGATTGGGTCATTGGGCCATAGGCCCAGTCCATGCAACCTCAACAGTACTCTTGAGACAACTGGTCCCCACAACTGTAATTTGTCATAGTTTAATTAATCATTAATCATTTCAATCCATATATTAAATAGGAAAAAAATCAAGTCTACTTTATTCAAGTTATTTAAACAAGAAGTTTGAACTCCAAAATCCAAATCTTTATTTTTTGGGGTAAATTGCAAATATCACCAGTACAATATGAAACTTTTTTTTTTTTGGAGGAAAAATTTTGTGGTTTTTTTTTTTTTTTGGGTTAACTTGGTTTATTTACTTACCGACTTATCTATTTGCGACTTGTTTCATGACATGTAGTCATATATAGTGATATACAGACCTTTTTAGAGCTTTATCCAAGTCAAGTATTTTCTTATAAATGCTTGATTCTAAACTGCTCTGGTACCCCCAAAAAAAAGGGGTACGGTAGAATTACCCGCTATTGATTCTTGAATATATCAACCTTGTTTAATCTAAATTATGTTGTCGCTCTTTTTTTCCTTGGCTGAATAAATATTTTAATAAATCATTAATAATTTCAAATCCATATAATAAACAAAAAAAAAAAAAAAATCAAGTCTACTTTATTCAAGTAATTTAAACTGGAAGTTGAAACTCCAAATCTTTATTCAAGGATCATATATTGAACAAATCCAAATCATAAGGTAGAAATTTTTAAATTTAAGAAATCATTTGAACTCCAAATTTTTTAAATTTAAGTTGAACTCCAATTTTTTTTAAAAAAATCGGAACAAAATAAAAAATTATTTGCGATGTTGTTTAATATTTACGCCTTGATGAAAAATATTTTCTGTTAAATATTTAAAAATGATAACAAATTTAAATTGTGAGTCAATAAGAAAAAAAAAATAGAAGCACAAATTTAAATTGTGTGTTTGGATCAAAATAATTTTTAAATGTGTAAATAATACTATAAGATTCATTTTTAATAAAAATTTTACTAAAAAAAAAGATTACAAGGTCTCACGAACAATGCACGTTATCATGAAGAGCTGAAATGCGCTTCTTTAAAAAAAATAAAAAATAAAAAACCAAAACGCAGACGCGTGAACAAATCATCAGTATCCAGACGCGCTTCTTAAAGGACTGGTTGTTTTCTCATGTTTTCAGAATACAAATTACGGACACGTTGAATCCACAACCCATCTTCTTTCGGCAAGTGATGGGTCCTACTTCTTCTAATAATTGTGCCTTTTCTTTCTGTCGGCCAGTGATGGTGGGTTGAGATTGTAGCACATTAATATACATGCTCTCAGCTTTTTAGCCTAAATATTTGACCTTTTAAAAGACTTGGATCACCTTCTCAAAAAAATAAAAGACCTGGATCGGTACTCGAAACTACCCCGACTAAATGCATTTACTCTTAACTTTGCTGTTTTTGGTTTTTTTCTTTAACGTGTCATGGGATGAACTTAATTACTGCAATATACAAGTAATTTACTCCATTATGAAAATAGAAGAGAAGAAAGTGTAAATTTGTGGTAACCAATCTAAGTTTTGTTTACACTTTATTTAGCTTTTTCTAGAACTTCTTTACTTGTTTTAGAGGAAACTTTTTATTTTTTTGGGATAAGTACGAAAGTGGAAATTTATTTTTTATTTTTATTTTTTATGTTGCTTTTTGATAAACTATAAAGTTCTATTTATAATGCTTTTTTTTTTCTTTCTATTCAAAATTAATATGCCATCGTAATGTGTCACGCATAAATGCTTTAGTATTGGAATCTATAAACTTTATGACTAATAATACACGCACTAATTAATTTAATATAAGCAATGTGTAAAGTAGCTGAAGAAAGGGTACAAGCACAACTAATTATGCACTTCAGAATTTAGATCCATAAAAGAGTTTTGTGCTACCAGGAACAACAGAACTGAAAATACAGAAGTCTTCTAGAGAGAGAGAGAGAGATAACGTGCCCCTTTCATTCTCATTTCCGGTGAGTTTCAATGACATCCTGTAACTGGTTGCTTCTTTATTCTTCCTATTTTATTATTTATGATTTAGATATGAATATAGTGTTCCTCTTTTCATTGTTGGGTTCAGATCTTCCTTTCACATCCATTGCTGGTAATCTACGGTACATTACACCACTAAGGAATGGGAGAATGCATATGCGATTGAATCTAGACCCTACACGTGGAGTGATTGTGACTTGTGAGTAAAGGAAGAGGAAGTGTTGGCTAAAAAATCCTATTCTTGGTCCGTGCTAAAGGCATGATTGCCCTGGGAAGGAAATAAGATATGCACCTGACATAATACTTAAGCACTCACAAAAAGGAGAGATAGTGACTTTCTAAGGTTAGCAGCTATGAGGATACCTCTTATCGGTTGAATGCATGTTGAACCACTTCAGAGACACATGTATCATTCGCAATACTCTTGATGTCCTTCTCAATGTCCAGGGGTTGTTTCCCAAGCAGTGGCAAAGTCACCTACCCACAGGTCCTAGTGCCAGGTTGGCGCAATCTCTATCCTCTAGTCAGCAGATAATATCATAGTTGTGAAAAGGTCCAAAATAAGGAAGTGATGACCTGACACCTGTCCTTGTACTCAGCCATGTTCCTTAGATTATAAGAGGAACATGCAGCCGTATTTTAGGGTAAGAACCCAAGTAGATATTTGGAGAAGAGAGTAGAAAGTTGATACGATAGGAAGGTAGAAAACAAGACCTCTCTTTAAGGAAAAACACCCTTATTATACGAGAGTGACCTCTTTTCCTCACATAATACAAATCTGAGTAGAGCAAGATCATTCCATTCTTGTTCAAGCTATGGTTTTCCATCCCTTTCCTAGGGTTTTCCACGTACATCCTGTGTCTCTTTTTACATTCTTATTATCATTTTCTTCTTCTCTAACGTTTGTCATGTCAAAGCTAGAATCTTTGTCACTTAGAAGCTTTTTCATGTAGATGTATTGTTAGATAACTTATTTTATTCCTCTATATAAGCTCAAATCTAACTTGCACGTACATCTACCGATTGAGGTCTAGTTCTTTTTCTTTCTCTTATTCTTCCCAATGTTCACTGCACCTACCTATCTGCAAGCTATTTAAGTAAGTTCTCTTTGCCTCTTTGACGTGTCTCTATGCTATTTACTTCTTTTATTTTTATTTTTTTGGTTAAGGAAAAAATAGTTTATTAACACAACCAAAGGAGATGGCATGGAATATTATTGCATTTATCAGGTTCCAAGTTCAAACCACAGCCAAAACATAAAATTAAAAAGTGAAATTAACAACACAAATTTTACAAGTTTTAAAACAAGTACAATACAAAATGGACACTCATTTGAAGGAATCTTTTCTCAGTCACACAACCCCATCTTTAGATTGATAGTTGGAGTCAAGAGAGGAGTGAAGTATTTATGGGTGGGTTTGGAAAAATTCTTCCATTTGAAATGTTCGAATTCCTCCGAGAGTATCACAAGTTCATTACTTGTTTCCCAACAATTATCAAGTTCCAGAAGAGGTGGGGTGGGACAAAAATCATTACTATTTTTTTTCCAATAATTATCAATTTCAAATGATGTTATTTTTTCTTTTGTTTATTTTAAATCTAGTAAATAGATTATACTATATGGAAATCAAATCTAATAATTCAAATTATAGACAAATATCTACCAAATTAATTATATTTGGTAGGGTTGTCCATAGGTCAGGCGGGTCGAGTTTTTGTCGAACCCACAACCGACCCATATAAGATTAGGAGGGTGGTTTTCCAACCCGCAAATGACTTGTAACAGTAACAGGTTCATCAGTTCAGGTTACCAGCGAGTGATTGTCTATTTCAGGTGAAACTGATAATCACCGGAGTCCGCTAAAACGTAACGAGATCTCGCCAGATTTGGTGAGATCTTGCTAGATCCAGCCAAGATCTAGTGAGATCTCGTCGGATTTGGCAAGATTTCTGCTAAATCGTGCAAAGAAATCAATGGTTTGGCTAGATCCGGTGTTTATTGTGCCAGAAATCAACGGATTTAAGTGAAAAAGTAGCTGAAAATCTGGAAAAAATGGCTGGGGTTAATGGTCTTCGGGCAAGTCGAGTTTCACGAGTTTTAGAGGAAAAGATCCGAAACCGACCTGTCGGCACTAGGTTTTTGACGTCAAAACCTGAGTCCAACCACCAGAGTTGTCGAATCAAATGGATTCGAGTTAGGTTCAGGCAGGTTTGGCGGTTGATTTGGATAGCCCTAATACTTGGAATTCTTTTCTCAACATAAGAACGAATATAACCTATAGAATCAAAAAATGATAGGCGTGTAACATGCTAGCCTTAACAGTTTTCAGTGTTTAAACACTGAAAACTGTGGTTCTAAAAAAAAAAAAACGTGTTTGGTAAGGGTATTTTTTTAGGAGTGTTTGAGTTACGTTGCTGATTTTAGAGTGTTTAAACACTGAATCTAGAAAACTCCTCTTACCAGTTTTCAGTTTTCAAACAACATTACTCAATGGCACTTTTGTAAATATGTTAAAAACCATGGGGCCCACTTGATTAGACAACACATAAAACTTTCTTCTTTAATTCCAACCTGGTGGCCCACTTGTCAGCTTTTTAAAAAAAAAAAACACATATACCAAATACACAATTATGTTTTTTCATAATGTTATTTGAAACACATCACCAAACACATTTTTTGTTTTATGAATACTATAAACATGTGTTTTTACAACTCTTTTTAAACCACAGTTTTCACATTATTTTAAACAATGATACTAGAAAAATCCAGCCAAATGTGCGTTTAGGTTGTATTTACAATGTAAACACTCAAAAAGTAGCAAATGTACATTTGCAAAATAGTGTACAATATTTACCATATTTTGTAAATGTGTATAACATTTACCACTTTTTGTGTGTCTACAATATAAATTTACATTGTACTATATTACCGTACAATGTAAAAGAAGAAAATTTCAATGAAGTTTCACACTTGTTAGCCATTATAAAGAGAAAATGAAGGAAATTAAAAGACATGGATCGACCATTGGAAACTTCTGTTTTTACATGAATAATTTTATGGAAAACATTGGTTAAGTCAAATACATATATGTAAAATTTACCGCCGTTATTTAATATATATATATATATATATAGATAGATAGATAGATAGAAACATATCATTTATTATTACTATACTCCAATTGAGTCACATCAGCAGTTATGTCATTATCTTTTTTTTATTTTCAATTTTTCCTATATATATTTTTTAAACATTTTTTTCCTTTAAGGTCACTTAAAAAGTCCATTATTTAAAAATTAAAATATCTTTTAACTGTTATTTTTATTGTGAGTGCCTGAGGACCGAGGAAGGATAACACAACTGTAGCCTTCAATCATTCCTCATATAGGAGCATTTATAACCAAAGGAATGAGGTAGCCCGAGTAGAAGATGGGAAGAGACAAAAAGGGGCATTTCAGGGGAGAAACAAGATATTTTTGGGAAGTCCCCTGTAAAGTTTCACCTACCACTTATGCAATAAATGACTGGCAATAGCTTTATCTGTTACATTGATGAGGAAGTGACCTGAACAGTAAATCCACAGCTAAGCGGCTCCTTCTACCACCTTCATCAAAAGTCTAATGGAACAAGTGTCCTAATGAGAGTTTAGAGGATTGCAAGTGGAGGGCTAGGATGCTAGGAGCTTAAGAGTATATAAAGGAAAGGAACTTCTAGAGAAAGGGGATCTAGAAAAATCAAGGGAAAAAGAATATTAGAGCTAGAACAATGATTGAGAGAAAAGAGAGAACAGTGTATACATTTGCACAAGAATATTGTCCTTGGGCAAGCTTGTAAAGAACTATTAATACAACTAGTCTTTGACTTTTGCTTATTCCTTCTTTGTTTGTGTCCTCGAGCGAAACCCAACTTGTTTCATCGCACTCTCTTTACAAATTTCTGTTGGTTTGGGCCTAGTCAAGTAACACCAATTTCACTATTCTAAGTGGGATTGGGTCTCCAGATTTTGTGCTCTTACATTTATTATTAATCTATATCTATATATATCTAAAAGCTAAAGCGTAGCATTTATTGTTGCTATACTCCAGTTGAGCCACATCCGCAGTCACATCAGTATCTTTTTTGTTTCCAATTTTCCTATATATATTTTTGAACATTTTCTCATTTAAGGTCACTTAAAAAGTCCATTATTTAAAAATTAAAATATATTTTAACCATTATTTTTATTAATTTTCCAGAACTCTCCCTGCCCTTTACTTCTTCATCTCCCCACTAATTTAGCTTAATATCTTTCTCTCTACAAAGGGAGTTGATTTCGTATTATATTGGCCAATATAGCTAATATTTACCGTTCGGATACCTCTGTCAGTACAGAAACATGGTTGTTTCGTTCTGGTTTAAATACCGGCCCATACTGGATCGTTTTGGCCAAACCGGATAAAATACTGTATTTCGACTGGTAAATGCATATCGGACCCAAAAAAAAAAGGTGTTCTCACTCTCTCGATCTCTCCACTCACTGGCATCACCCACAGTTTCTTAGCCTCATACCACATGGTCTCTCCTCCATCAAATTCCAGATCTTCTTGACATAACAATATGCAAAACCAACATTTCTCTTTCTCTCTTTCCTCTTTCTCCGTTGCGAACAACTTAAGCTGGATTTCAGCTTCTTTAAACACCCAATAAATTTGACAGCTTGCAAAAGTTATGTTTTAAGTCAAAAGAAACTTTCATATGTCAGTTTTTTATTTTCATTTTTTTATTATTTTCTAGCCCCTCAAAACTATCAAAAGTCCTCTTAAATGTCAATTATTCTACTTTTTTTTTTTTAAGCCCTCAGTTAGTTTGCGTGTGAAAGATAAGCTTGTATTTTAAATTTAAATAGGTTTAAGATTAAAAATTAGTCTAAGCTAAGAATTTATATATATGGGCTTTAAAGACTATTTATATATATATTTATATTATTTAGTGGTAATCCTGAAACGATACATCGGTATTGACCCCAATGCTAAGAGCATTCCTATTGGCAATTGCAAATGGGAAATGTAGGAAAAAAGTACAATCAAGGCACAAAAAAGTGTTGGCAACCAGACTTATAAAATGCCAGAATTGCAAATTTTTTTGCAATTGTGCTACTGTGCCATCCCACAGTAGCACAATTGTAAAAATTATGATATATTTTAATTGATAAAGTGGAAGAGAGATGGGGGAGAAGAGAGAGGGAGAGTTGTATTGGAATATATTATATTATTTTAGTAGGTAATATATATTATCTTAATGAGTAGAATAGGAAAATAAAAATTGTGATGTTGGGTGTGTTTTAAAATGGTATGGTATAATTGATAAAGTAGTTTTTTGAGATTGTAAAATAGAATAGGATACAAGTTTCCATTGCGAATGCTCTAATGTTCTAAAATAATTAACAAAAAATAACTAACTATTTAGGGGCTAACTAACTATTTTAGGGACTAAGCTGACTAGTTTGAAAAGTCTTAGACCTAATTGACATTAGCCAAAACTTGAGTATGTTAGTGGAATTTACCAAACTAGAAAAAAGAAACTGAGACATAGTTAAAAGCAACAAAATTTGTCCTTGAGTTATTGACACATAAAATCACTTTTTGCTTTTACCCTATGCAATGGTGAAAAATATTGTGATATACAGAGTAACCAAAATTTACAACAAGTTGCCTTCAAAAAAAAAAAAATTCACAACAATTTTATAATATTTTCAATTTTTAAATTTTGATATCACGTATGGTCCACCTTAATTTGTAATTAAAGTTTTTTTAATAGCCATGTTACCAAGCATGAGACTGTGAGCTATATTTGGAAAGGTTGTGAAATCATTGTGATTATTTGTTATGTCCTAAATTACGCACATAACATTAATATTTATCTTGTGATTCTTGTCCCACTTTTTCACTATTCTCTCATAGACTCATTCACGGCAACTCATTCTTATTCTTTTTTTTTTGTTCTCACCTCCCTTATTTACACAAAATAATAATTAAAAAAAAAAAACTAAGTGCTGGGTTTTGGCTATAAATTGATGCATATTCTATTTTGCAAGTATATTACCATATTCTTAAAAGTTAAAACTTTTAGATTGATTTAGTTTTCCAATTTATTTTAAGGAACAAATTAGATGTTTAAATTTATATATTTAGATTAATTTTTTACTTTGATTATTAGTAACTATTAAACTGTGTTTGTTTCTTTATTTTGATGATATAAAATAGATACTTGTACATTTTACATTTATATTAGATTTTGTATGATAATTATATTAGTTTACATTTTTTTTTATTGATTGATTAATATTTTTTGAAATTAATTTTTCTTTTAATCTTGTCCCTCCTAAACTCTAAAATGAAATCCTAGCTCACCACGGCTTGTTTGCCAACAATTATCAAGTTCTAGAAGAGGTGGGGTGGGACAAAAATCATTACTATTTTTTTATTAATAATTATCAATTTCAAATGATGTTATTTTTTTTGTTTATTTTAAATCTAGTAAATAGATTATGTATGGAAATAAAATCTAATAATTCAAATTATAGACAAATATCTACTAAATTAATTATAGTGGAAGCTCTTCTGAAATTTTGAACATAGGAACGAATATAACCTTATAGAATCCAAAAATGATAGGTGTGTAACATGCTAGGCTCAACGACTGTGGCATTTGCTAAGTTCTGAGATGCCCAATTGTCCACATTTCACAATTTTCAAACCTGGAGGCTGCAACCCAATTTTAGAAATACAAATAAAAATAAATAAAGGGCTTTGTTTATATTGTATTTGCATAGTAAACACACAGAAAGTAGCAAATATTCTACCCATCTACAAAAAGTGTACAATATCTGCCGCTTTATGTGTTTACAATGTAAATTCACAATGTACTGTAAAGAATTTCCAAAAAAAAAAAAATCATCTTTTTTTCTTGCAAAGTGTTAAATTTGGTGGCTGCTTGTTTTAATAATTGAGAGAGGGAAGGAAATTTCAGCGAAGTTTCGTCGTTGGCATTTAGCCATTATAGAGAGAGAGAATGAAGAAAAAGACATGGATCGCCTATTAGAGCATTCACAGCAGTGGTGCTAAATAGCTATATTGCTATTTTTTAGCACCACTAACCACAAAACTCACGCTGCAGCAGTGGAGGCAAAAGTAAAAAATATAGATGTTCAGCTACAGTGCACATCTATCTATAGATGTGCACTGTAGCACAAAGCTAAAAAAAAAAAATATTTTATTTAACTTCTGTTCCCTTTTTCCATTAAAATATTCTTTCTCTCCCTCTCTCTCTCTGCCTTCTCTTTCTTTTCGTCTCAGACAGTCTCAGCCTCTCTCTTCCTTCTCTACCTCTTTGCCATCTTTTCTCTCTTCTTTTCGCGTGATCGACGATGGCGTGGGTCGGTGGGTTTTTTGAATGGTGTGTCGGCGATTGGGTCGGTGGGTTTCATGGATGGCGTGGGTCGGTGGGTGTCGTGGATGGCGTGATCGGCGATGGCGTGGGTTAGTGGGTCGGCGATGGCGTGATCGGCGATGGCTGGTCTAGAGCATAAGATAAATAGTGGGTCGGCGATGGCTGGTCTCCTCTCTCTCAATCAAGCTCAGATGGTGGGTTTGATAGTGGTTTGGGTTTGGGTTTGTGTAGTTGTTGGTGGGTGGTTGTTCTTTGGCAGTGGAAAAGTAGATTGTGCCGTTTGTGTAGTTGTTGTTGGGTGGATTGTGCCGTTTGGCAGTGGTGTTTAGGTGGCCGAATCGGTGTTGGTATGGTGATTGGGTGGCCGGATTAGTGGTTTTGGTGTTTAGTGGGCATGGAATGGGCTGTGGATTGTTGGTGGTTTGGTGTTTGTTGGTGATCGGTGGGTTTTTTTTTTTTTTTTTTTTTTTCTTTCCCTATTTTGTTGGTGGTTTCTGTCTTGGTGGGGTGTGTGTGATGGTGGGGTGGTGGTGGTTGCTGCCTTGCTGGGGTGTGTGGTGGTGGCGGTTGCTACCTTGCGGGGTATGTGTGGCTATGGCTGTGGCTGATGGTTGAGGTGGATGTGGGTAGTGATATGTATTTTTTTTAGTATGATATATTATTTTATTGTAGTAATTATATTATTTTATTATGATGTTTATATTATTTTATTGTGATAAAAGTTAAAATAAAACCACTGCTGTAGCATGTATGTAGTTAAAATAGATAAAGTAAGGTTTGATGGTGCTAAATAGCTAAAATTATAGATGTACTGCTGTGAATGCTCTTAGAAACTTTCAATTTCACATGAATACTGCTACGAAAGACACTAGTCAAGTCAATCCATATATGTAATATAATATATAAGAAATCCTTGTAAATTGCTTGACCACTCCTCTTCTCGTCTATTCTCTTCATCCTATTCTCTTCACAAGCTATTACCTTTTTTTTCTCTCTCTCTCTCTTGCTCTTCAGAGTCTATTATTACCTTCTCTTTCTCTCCTTCTTACTCTGGCTGACCTCCACTATTGACCGCATCTACCTATTTCCAAGCTTGAAGCTACTACTGTAAGTGCACTCTCACATGTCTTCTATGCTGTTATTATTATTATTAGTATTATTATTTGCTTTTTTCTTTTATATCTTGGCTGAATTAATATTTTAATTAACACAACGAAAGACAATAACCTCTTCCATTTTCTGTCTCCTTAGAGGGTAAAGTGGCCATTTTACACTAACTCTAGGCTCAATCAAATCTTCTCTGTTGGGGCTTGGGACATGAGAGACGTGTATCGTGCAAAACCAATAACTCATGGAGAACGTAGACAATTTGCTAAACCAGAACAAGCACCTGACAATTTAATAACTTAGCATTTAATGCTAGTTGTTTTAGATCCTTCAAATTTAGCTAATTAGTCAAACCATTAACTTGATAGGGAAGCATTTTTCATGGTCTCTAGCCAACGAGCTGCTCAAGAGCTTTAAATCCTTATGGTGATATAAAGTCATTCTAGCTGATGAGTTGGTTAGGGAAAAACCAAGAATTTCATGAGGTTTTAGTGGCAGCTAGGGGTGTCCACCCACTATCCGAAATTGACCAGAATTGACTCACCCGTAACCGGCCCAAAAACTCCGACGGCTAGTAGCTGGCAGTGGGTTACAAATCGCAGAAATCGACTCCGATGAGTTGGTTGGTGGGTTCTCTCCTTTGAAACCCGCTTCAACCAACCCGACCATAAAACTTACCAAAATTTCGATGATCCAAGCTTTTTTTAGCAAGTTTTTGGTCAAAATACTTTAGATCCAACGAGATTTATGCTGGATTTGGGGTGATCTCACCAAATCTAGTGAGATCTCAGCCAGATTTGATGGAAATCTCCCTAGATCTAGCAAGTTCTCACTAGATCCAACAAGATCTCCACCAGATCTAGTGAGATTTTGCCTGAAATGCATTGTTTTGGCCGGATTTCTCCATCATGGACGGCTTTGACCAAACCGACCACTTTCCAATGCAAAATCCAACCACTCCAATTTGACTCCCTCGCCAGTCGACAGTGGGTCTAAATTTCCTCCCGCTGATTCTATCTAGCTGGTCGTGGGTTGGGCACAAACCCAACCCATGACCCACGACCAACACGTGGACACCCCTAGTGGCAGCTCCAAGAATATTATTTTAGGGTAGTTAACAAGTACTAAAATTACAGGCTTGTCATATAGCTGACGAACCTTCAATCCACAAGCTCGTCCATGCAGGTGATGAGCATATAGTCCACAAGGTCGTCATATGAAAAGAAGACCATACAGCATTAATGGCGTAGCCATTAATAGTTTTGTAATCGAAGAGCTTCAAAGGACGGAAAGGCCAATCATGGGCTGGTTAAACCTCCATTAACGCTTAGGTAGACGTTACTCAAACAGCCAAAAGAGCCATTATAAGGCCAACGATGGTTAAACTAATAATGAGTCTCCCGGTGGCTATATCAAGACTATAAATAAGCCACCAAACATAGGAAACAAGGTACACAATTCAAACACATAGAATTTCGTTCTTATTCTCTAAGAGATATTGAGAACCCTACTGACTTAATCATCAGAGAACTGTTGGCTAATGCCACTTTAGTGTCTTTCTCTCTCATCTTTGCGAGGAATGTGACCTCGTCATAAGTTCTGACGAGGCTATCGATTGACGACCATTTTTTACTTCATTAGTAGTTATTAAAAAACTTAAATTATACAAAATTTAATAAAAAGATAACTAACTCTATATATTGACAACAAAAAAAGAAAAACAAAAAAAAGAAACGAAAGACACCTAAATACATAAAGTTTGATGTCCACATTCAAGCTTGGAACTCTATTGTAGAGATATAAATAAAAAAGACAAAGTTTAGCTACAAATCCCTTTTTTTTTTTTTTTTTGAGCTGAATTTTGTCAAATCTACCATTGGATTACATTTTCTTTTTATATCTTTCATACTTGTAAAATTTTTAAAAAATTAAATATCAATAGCTATATCATCAATAAATTGTTTAAATTACAAATTTTTGTAATTTAAAATTATGCATAAAATATAATGTTTTAGATCATATAGTAAACAATATCCGATAGACACAAAATTTGACTTATGTATTAAAAGCGTAAAGAACATGTAATCTAATGGTTAGATTTTTGAAATACGTAGTAATGTTAGTGATATTGAGTAAGGTTGTAATCTTAGATTATATCCAATTTTGTAACTAAATTTTGTCCAAAAAAATTAAAGACCTTTATATTTATATATTTATCGTTAGAAAGAGAGAAGCTTGGCTGGTACTTGGTAGAGAAAAAAATAGCAAAAGAGATAGAAATAAAAGAGAATCAATCAAAGGCAAAGCGGGCGAGGAGGATTTGAAGAAGAAAGAGTAAAATGAGGCAAATCTATATTAGAATATATATTTTTTTGGCCGGCAAACATCAACGCGACAAAAAAAATAGATTTAGAATTATTAGAAATAAAATCAGTGAGAAATACTTTTTGAATAACAAATGCTTTTCTTCTTCTCTTTTTTTTCTTTTTTTTTTTTTCCATAAATTGTACTCGCTTAAATTCTTAATTTTGTCTTTTTCTTTCAGTTATGGGCCTCATTGCAGATAAAAGTGTCCAATGATAACTTTAACCCTTTTTTTTTTTTTTTGAGGAGCCGGTAACTTTAACTTTAACTTTAACTTTGGTTTTGTTACTTATCCAAAAAAAAAAACAACTTTGTTTTTGTTAAAGTTAAAGTTAAAGTATTTTTGTCAAAATGAAAACTTTAAAGTATTTTACTTTCAGTTATGGGCCAAAGGAAAGTTGTTACAGTATTTTTTATATTATAACGTAAATTTAGTTTCAAGAGGGCAGTAGAGAGTGGGAGAGAGAGAAATAACAAAACTCTTCTAGAGAGAGAGAGAGAGAGAACGTGCTGGTAATTTATGTAATTTGTTATTATCATTTTTTTTTCAAAAGATATGAATATATTGTTCCTCTTTTCATTGTTGTGTTCAGATCTTCCGATTGAGGTCTAGTTCTTTTTGTTTCTCTAATTCTTCCCAACGTTCACTGCATCTACCGATCTGCAAGCTATTTAAGTAAGTTCTCCTTGCCTCTTTGACATGTCTCTGTGCTATTTACTTCTTTTCTTTTCTATTTTTTGGTTGAGGAAAAAATAGTTTATTAACACAACCAAAGGAGATAGTATGGAATATTATTGCTTTTATCAGGTTCAAAGTTCAAACCACAGCCCAAACAGAAAAGTAAAAAGTGAAATTAACAACACAAATTTTACAAGTTTTAAAATAAGTATAATACAAATAATGAACACTCATTTGAAGGAATCTTTTCTTAGTCGCACAACCCAGTCTTTAGCTTGGCAGGTGAAAGTCGAGAGGAGTGAAGTATTTATGGGTGGGTTTGGAAAAAATTTTCCATTAGAAAGATTCGTCAAATTCCTCCGAGAGTATCACAAGTTCATTACTTGTTTGCCAACAATTATCAAGTTCCAGAAGAGGTGGGGTGGGACAAAAATCATTACTATTTTTTTTTCCAATAATTATCAATTTCAAATGATGTTATTTTTTTCTTTTATTTATTTTAAATCTAGTAAATAGATTATACTATATGGAAATCAAATTTAATAATTCAAATTATAGACAAATATCTACCAAATTAATTATAGTTGGAACTCTTCTAAAATTTTCAACATAGGAAGGAATATAACCTATAGAATCCAAAAATGATAGGCGTGTAACATGCTAGCCTCAACAACTATGACATTCTCTAAGTTATGATGTCCATTTGTCCACATTCAAGCCTGAAATCCTATGTTTAGGTTGTATTTGCAATGTAAACACTCAAAAAGTAGCAAATGTATATTTGCAAAAAGTGTACAATATTTACCATATTTTGTAAATGTGTATATATAACATTTATCACTTTTTGTGTGTTTACAATATAAATTTATGTTATACTATACTACCATACAATGTAAAAAAATGAAAATTTCAGTGAAGTTTCACACTCGTTAGCCATTATAGAGAGAGAATGAAGGAAATTAAAAGACATGGATCGCCCATTGGAAACTTCCAGTTTCACATGAATAATTCTACGAAAAACAATGGTTAAGTCAAATACATATATGTAATGTAATTTACCGCTGTTATTTAATTATTTAAAGAGTCAAACCAGTCAAGCCATCAAATCTGAATGCAGCTTTTATATATATATAAAATATAAATATATATATATATATATATATATATAAATTACTGTGTGAACTGGGTTTACAAATTAACAATGGTTGAGCATCTGATTTGGTCACTGCCTCAGTCTTGATGCTGTATGGTACTACAGAAAATAACAAGATTGTACTTTTGTTTTTCTTGAATAAATAAACTCCTTCTGGTGTACCAACTATTGAAATCCAATAAATATTTTCTGGGAAAGCTGAAACGATGCAAAACTACTGCAAAAAGCTAATAATGCTGTACCAAGATGAAAGGAGGCTGTCTTTAGGTGGTTTTGATAGACCATGGATGAGGTTTTAGGTGAAAATTTTGTGTTTTAGTCATTTATGTTATTTGCATTATTATGATAAACATGAAAAATATATTGCATTACCTTTATTTTGCGTCTTTTAAATTATTTAATAGGATCATTTCAATGTATATGTTACGTGCAAATATACACAATCAAAAAAATACGATGCGGAAGCATAGATGCAGACAGACACGTGTATGGGCAGCTATCAACCCATAGGTCTTTTTTTTGGTGGTGTGTCAATGTGTAGCCATTTTGATGTATTTTATTTTTATTTTTTATATGTATGTTCACTCTTGAGTCTTTTCAACTCATCTACAATGTTCACCCACCCTTCAAATTCAAATTTTATTTTAAATGAGGCACATAACATTCCCTCCTTTTTTTTTTCGTTAACCCCTTCAAACTTGTCTTGATGCTAACTGGTACCATAAGAACGTTCCTACTCCAAAATGATAACTAGTAAAGTGAATTTCTTCTTTATCTAGTTTTGAGCATTTGTGTTCAACGAAACGAACCACTTGGATGTTGACTAGTTTGGCCTTTGAGGCATCTTGATTTGTTTAGATTATACAAATCTTCAACTTTTGATCACAATCTTGACCACCCGCAAGTTGATTAATATCAATTTCACAATTTGGCTAGTTAGACATCACAATTCATTTTGATTGTGGGAATCTTCAATATGAGATCACAATTTACATTAACCATGAGTTGATCAAGGCAAGTATTCAATAGAATTGAGAATAGCATTAAAATCTCTAATACCCAAGGACCATACACAAAGGACTTAATATAGTTTAACAACACCCAAGAATTCGGCTTCTGAGACGCTTCAGGTCAACCATACAAACTTGTTAAGAACCATTAAGATCCATCCTCTTCAACAACCTTTGCCAAAATATAGTTATCCGAACCATTAATGACCCTAACATCAACACCTTCCTTCCAAAGAAGAGCCAATCCACCACCCAAACCTAGCTTTTTTACAATGAATCAGTGAGGTAGATTTGTATCCTTACAGAGCTTTTTAAAATCCTCTCTAAACATATGAGTATTCATAAGAAAACACACCGTAGGATCTTGTTCTCTCACTATCTTGTGAAGGCCACGAATTGTCCAAGAGTTCCCAAGTCCTTGACAGTTCCAAGTTAAAAGCCTCATTGGTCCTGGTAACGATGGTCCACCACCCCCACCGATCCATTATTCAAAGAAGTGTCATTCACAAATTGCTTGCTATGCTTTGGTGAGATAGTCTACAAAGTTTCTTGTCCTAATTGGGATATAGATCGTTTCCCCTTTCTTTTTTAATTAGCTGAATAAATAGTTTAATTAATCATTAATCATTTCAATCCATATATTAAATAGAAAAAAGAAAAAAAAATCAAGTCTACTTTATTCAAGTTATTTATACAAGAAGTTTGAACTTCAAAATCCAAATCTTTATTTCTTGGGTAAATTGCAAATATCACCCTATGTGGTAAACCCTTAAAATATGGAACCATTTTTTGGTTTATTTACTTAAGAGACTTATCTCTTTTGCAACTTGTTTCATGACATGTAGTCATATGGTGATATACAGACCTTTTTAGAGCTTTATCCAAGTCATGTTTTTTCTTATAATTGAAATTAGAAAACCTCGAATCTAGACTTGCTCTTGATTCTTGAATATATCAACCTTGTTCAATCTAAATTATGCTGTCGTTTTTCTTCTTTTTTTCCTTGACTGAATAAATATTTTAATTAATCATTAATAATTTCAAATCAGTGGCAGCTCTAGGAATTTTGTTTAGGGCGGTCATTAAAAAACTCAAATGAAAAAATAATAATAATAATAAAAAGAGAACTTGAATATATCGAATTATTGACACAATTTTTTTTTTTTTGAAGTTTTACAATTTCCTTTTACAAGTTTTCAAATTTTGAATTGTTATATGATAGTTCATTATGAGTATTTATTGCCACTATGGGTAACTATGACCATTTTATTTTGTTAAGTTTGTCTAACATTTTTATTTTTATGCAGTTGTTATTATCTATTTGTCTAACATTTTTATTTTTATGCAGTTGTTATTATCTATTTGTCTTCATTTTTATAAAAATATTTTAAATTAAATGAATAAACTCAACTCACTGGTTTTGTATTAATTATTGATGAACATAGCCACACTCATTCATATATAAATAATACACTACGTGTCTAAATTATAACAAAAAGTTATTATAACATGAAAACAATACACACACATGTAACAAACTATTTCTATTTCCTAATTACTAAATTATATAAAGTTATATTATATTTAGGGTCATGTTAATGGATACCTTTAGGCCAATTATATTTCCCATGAAAGTGGTGTCAAAACATTTCTCTGTACACACAAACTTCCACACACATCATTATTTACACAAATAACATTATAACAAAAAGTAATGCACACATTCAATATTAGATACACTCATACACATAATATAAAGAATAATGCTAAAGATACAAATTATCTTACAAAATAATTTACAAACTATTGATGTGGTGAGTGATTATTGGTAAATGAAAAAGTGATATAATGGTGGGTTTAGATGAAAACCAATAAGAGGTTGGCCACATCAATATTTTGTAAAAATGTTGTGAAATAGTTTGTGGTTGTAGCACTATTCTAATATAAATTTATGATAAAGAGTGACATTTACAATCTACAAACACTTATTCTTACTCTTAAAGTTGGAAATATTTGTAATAAGGGTGTATAAAATTTAAGTCAGGGTGTGCAAAAGTAATATTTTTAAGAATAAATTAAAGTACTAAACTAAAAAAAATATTTTATATATAAAAATTAAAAAAAAAAATTAGTCAGGGGATTCATTTGAACCCCTGAACAAAGTGTAGCGCCGCCCCTGTTTCAAATCCATATATTAAACATATAAAAAATATAATCAAGTCTACTTTATTCAAGTAATTTAATCTGGAGGTTGAACTCCAAAACTTTATTCAAGGATCATATATTGAACAAATCCAAACCATAAGGTAGAAAATTTTAAATTTAAGAAATCATTTGAACTCCAACTTAAAAAAGTAATTAAAAAAAAAACAACTGGAGCAAAATAAAAAAAAAAAGACTAAAGTTTAGTTACAAAATTGATTATAACCTAAGGATACAATCTTACTCAATATCTTTTTATTGAAGTTGAATTTTGACAAATTTACCATTATATTTCATTTTCTTCTTTTATTCCTATGCTTGCAAAATTTCTAGAAAATTAAAGATTAATAGTCATGTTATCAATAAATTGTTTAAATTGCAAGTTTTTGTAATTTAAAATTATACATAAATATAAGTTTTATAGATCACATAATAAATAATATCCGATTGGCACAAAAGTTAACACGTGTATTAAAAACGTAAAAAACATGTAATTCAATGGATAGACAGTCTAATAAAAAATTATTTCCAATGTTGTTTAACATTTACCTTGATGTAAAATATTTTCGATTAAATATTTAAAAATGATAACAAAATTAAATTGTGAGTCAATAAGAAATAAAAAATAGAAGCACAAAAGTAAGGGCTTTTTGTTTTCCCCTGTTTTGGAGTACAATTTCCAAAAAGAGTAACGTTATAAATATAAGCCATTTTATAATATTTTTACAAACTACTCGTACAGTTTTAGAACTTTTCAAATAGCTATCAAGTAAAAATGTGAATATCAGATGTGGGATTTAAATTAGAACAAGTAAAATTTTGCCGCATCAATCATTTGTAAAAGATTATTCTTTCTTAAAAAAAATCCTGTATTCTATGACTGCTGGTCCTGCTTGTACAAGCCTGGACTCATCTTCAACTATTTACGGACACGTTGAATCCACAACCCATCTTCTCTCGGCAAGTGGTGGGTCCTACTTCTTCTAATAATTGTGCCTTTTCTCACGGTGGGTTCAAAAAAAAAAAAAAAACTTGACAGTTGGAAACTGCACTTTTCACCCGAAGATTTGACCTTTAGAAAGAAGAAAAGAGATGAATTTATTTTTAAAATATAGCCGTTATAGAGAAAGGATTTCTGAAAATATGACCGTTTAAAACAAATAGTGATTAAAATATTATAAGAGTAAAAAGGCAATGTAAATTGCTAGACCGCTCCTCTTTTCTTCTCTTTCTTTTATTCTTCACAGGCTTATTACCTTCTCTCTCTCTCTCTCTCTTCGCAGTCTTTTCGCTCTCTCTCTCTCTCTCTCTTGCTCTTTCTGACGTACATTGACTGCATATCTAATCTACCTATTTGCTTGCAAGCTAATACTGAAGTAAGTGCACTCTAACATGTCTCTCATGCTGTATTGTTGTTGTTGTTTTTTTTTTTTTCGTTTTCGTTTTGTTTTGCTTTGATTTCTTGGCTGAATAAATGGTTAAATTAACACAATTAACACACTGTGCTAATAAGGGAGGGAGGAGATAACTAGATTCCTACCTTATTCAAACCAAAAAGTTATACAAGCTCAATGGTAACTATAACATGAAGGAAGGAAACAATGGTTGAGAACTGATGCTGATATAGATCTGAGTTGTTTATTGTATCACTAAGTGAATATTATATTGATAAATTGGTTTTAACATTTTATATGATGTGTACTCTCTTTCTTTTTTAAACAAATAGAATAAAAATATTTTTATCTTTTATAAAAATATTTTAATTATATTAATTTAAAAATTATGGGTTTTTTCTTAATCCAAATATGTGTTAACAAGAAATAAAATTTTAAAAATAAATAAAAGTAATTACAAGTTGGGAAACAAAGAATAAAATCAAGGACTTAATTTTGTTATGTTTGCAATAAAAAAAAATTAAAAACTTGGAATAAAAAGAAAATTAACAAAATGAGATTTCTTTAATGTTTTTATTTTTTCTTAAACTGGAGCAAAATAAAAAATCAGTTCTGACGTTGAGTACCACTTGCTCTGAGTTTGAGATTGATTTATTTAGGCTTTAAACATTTGCAATGTTGTTTAACATATAATAGTGACAGTGTCAGGACTAAGTACTAACGACCAAATTGAACCAACTCTTAAACAAGAAGATCGAAATTTGGCTAAATTTAAACTATAAAGATCAAATTGATAACAAATATAAATTTGGAGGAAACAATTGTGAATTAATAAGAAATATAAATTACAACTCAATGAGAGAGGAAGCACAAAACTAAGGACTTTTCAGAAAATAGTTTCTAGAAACCTGTATTGTTATTTATTTTTTCTTTTCTTTTTCGCTTTTCTATTTTATTTCATGGCTGAATTAAAAAATATAAGGATAAATTTAGTTTGATATCAAGAGGATAGACCATTTCGGAGAAGCTGCTGAATAGAAGGAACCCGCTCTTCTAGGATTAATATATTAGGTCCAATTCTGTAGCCTGTGATACAGATTTGTTGAGAACTGATACTTGATACAGAGTTTGCAAATAGGATTACTATATTATATCACTAATTTTTATCTGAATTAATTTATATCTGATTTTGATATTGTGTTATTTATTTATTGCAAGGAAAAAGAAATATGGGTAGACAGAGAGATCAATTTTGGGATTATGCTGAGAAATTAAATGACCGTTTCAAATGTAATTATTGTGAACGAGAATTTTCTGGAGGTGCATCAAGGATTAAAGCTCACTTGGCCGGAGTTCCAGGTCATGACATTGTGGCATGTAATGCCGTGCCTCAAGATGTTCAAGAAAAAGCTCAAGCAATAACTCAAAAAAAAAGACAAGCTCAAGCAACTCAAGAGACCAACAAAAAACTTAAAAGTGCATCAACCTCGGCTTCAAAATTAAAAACTAAGGTGAGAAAAATTGTCTCTCAAGTGATTATCTAGCTTTTTAATTATTAACCCTTTGCAAACCTTTTCATACTATTTTCTCTTTCCAGGATAAGGAAGGATATATGGCAGAAATTGTCCTCAATGATGTTGTGGAAAGACTAATAGCCAATGCGTTTTCACTAATTGCCACTGAGAATATTGGTTTTGAGTCGAGTTTCAAGGTGGAGTTGAATATTTTTCTTGAAACATTATTCAAGATTAAATTCTTGTTAGATGATGCTCAAAAGAGGCAATCAAGTGATGAGTCCGTGAGGATCTGGTTAATGAAGCTTCGAGATGTAGCTTATGATGCTGATAATGTGCTAGACGAGTTTAGCTATGAAAGTTTTTGGCAAAAGGTACAGACTCAAAATCTAATAGTGGATCAGGTGCGTAGCTTTTCATTTTGCAATCCTGATAAAGTTAAGACCATCAAACAGTTATTGGATAAAATTGTGCATGATGTAGCTGGCTTTGGTCTTAGAATGGAGTTGGTGCATTCAATCCCAATATTTAGCTCAGACATGAATATAGACCCCCTCCTTGATGACTCAGAAGTTGTAGGAAGAGAATACGATGTCATGAAAATAGTAAACATACTAATTAGTTCAAGCAATCAACAAGTTATCTCTGTTCTCCCTATAGTGGGTATGGCAGGTCTTGGAAAGACAACTTTAGCAAAACTTGTGTATAACCATGAGCTGATAAAAAAACATTTTGATGTACTAGCATGGGTAAATGTTGGTAAAAATTTTGATGTTGAAGGGATTTTAAGAGAGTTTCTTAAATCTCTTAGAGAAGAAGTACGTGAAAGATGTGCAGAAATTTTGGGGGCGAAAAATTATCTTCTCATACTTGATGATGTGCAGAATGAAGATCCTAGGAAATGGGATACTTTAAAGGGTTGCTTATTAGAGTTTAATTCCAATACAGGAAATAATATTGTTATTACAACCCGTAGTGATAATGTGGGGCAAATCATGAAGACACATCCCCCACATCACTTGGAGAAGTTATCAAAAGATGATTGTTGGTCTATAATGAAAAAAAGAACATTCATAGATGGAAGAACTCCATTAACTTTAGATTTGGAGGTTATTGGTAGGGAAATTGCTAAAAGATGTGGAGGGATTCCATGGGTTGCAAGAGTTTTAGGGGGAACAATGTGCTTTCAATTTGATAAAAACAAATGGCTGGAGATTCAAAATAATAAAATTTGGGATTTGTTGGATGAAGATAATAGTGATATATTTCCTGTGCTGAAGTTATGCTTTGATCATCTTCCAACACCATCTTTAAAACGATGTTTTGCATATTGTGCAATATTCCCTAAAGATTATAACATGAAAAAGGATGAAGTAATTCAGTGTTGGATGGCTGAAGGTTTCCTTGAACTAGCTAAAGAAGTTAATGTGGTGATGGAAGATATTGGTAACATGTATTTCAATATTTTGTTGGCTACTTCCTTTTTCCAAAATGCTAGAATGGATGACTACGGTAATGTTATTAGTTGCAAAATGCATGATTTGGTGCATGATTTTGCACTCTCAATATCAAAATCTGAATCTTTAATCTTGGAGGGAGATCCCGTGGATAATGATAGTAGCATACAACCTTTATTTGTCCGATTTGATAGCAAAACAGCACCAGGAACTTCATTTAGTGGAGATGGTTTCATAAAAGTGCGAACGTTAATTTCAGAAAATTTCAACTTTGACATTATGTTATCAAATTTTTCTAGCTTACGTGTTTTAAAATTATCATCAAGCCATGGGTTACCGGATTCAATTGAGCAATTAATACATTTGAGGCTTCTTGACATCTACCCAACTAAGGAACTACCAAAATCCATCACCAAACTATACAATTTGCAAACTTTAAGAATTGAAGGCATCCATCTAACAGAGCTTCCGGAACACCTAAGCAATTTGATTAACTTAAGACATATTCATTTTAATTGGAATTGGCATAAAAAAACACCTAAAAATATGAGTATGTTGACTTGCCTTCAAACATTGCCATTTTTTGGTGTGGGTTCAGAGGATGGTTATCGGATTACAGAATTGGGAGCTTTAAAGAATCTCAAAGGAGAAATAGTAATAAAGAATCTAGAGTACGTGAAAGATGAGGAAGAAGCCGAAAGTGCAAAATTAAAAGAAAAGGAAATATTCAACTTAGGATTACACTGGAGTTTTGATGAAGAAGAGGACAGGTGTGAAAAAGATGAAAAGGTGTTGGAAGGCCTCCAGCCTCACCCAAATTTGAAAAGCTTAACAATCGAATTCTACAGAGGAAAGAAATTCCCATCATGGGTTGGTGGTTTGTCTTCGCTATATCACAATTTGATTGAGATCAATTTGAGATCTTGTAGAAAATGTGAAGAAGTTCCCACTCTGGGGCAATTACCCTGTCTTAGGGTTCTTGAAATGGATGGAATGGGGAAGGTAAGATGTATAGGAAGTGAGTTTTACTTTTACAGTGATGGGAGTTACAGAAATACTACTACAAAATTATTTCCGGCATTGAGAATACTCAAATTGATGTATATGCATAGCTTAGAAGAGTGGAAGGATGCAAAGGAGTTGACAACCGCAGATGAGGTGTTGTTTGTGTTTCCTTGCCTTGAGGAGTTGTTTATTAAAGGGTGTTATCAACTGAGATATTTGCCAGAGTCACTGCACACCTGCATTTCCCTTCAGAAGTTGGTAGTACATAATTGTCCTATGCTGAGGTCATTGTCGGGTGTCCGGTCCATAATAAGGTGTGGTATTGAAGACCCACCCAGTGGGTTACAGTGTATTCACCGCTCCCTCCAAAAGCTCAAATTGTGTGGGCCTCCCTTCCTGTCCCAAATTCAATACTTCATTGCCCTTAAAATTCTGTGGATAGAAAATTTTAATCTTATTGAAGCTTTGCCAGAGTGGTTGGGCAATCTTTCCTCTCTCAAAAAGCTGTATATTGTGGATTGCCATTTTCTGGTGCATTTGCCCAACGAGGAAACCATGCAACGCCTCACCCAATTGAAAACGCTGATCATTTATCGTTGCCCCAATTTGGGAGACAAGGAGCGGATCAAGATTAGCCACGTTCCATGGGTTAAAATCAATGATCAGTAAGTCTACTCATACTACCCTACTATTTCCTCTTCTTTTATTCTCTTATATTCGTAATGGGTGAGAGTATTCCGGTATAAATACTCAATTGGGTTAATGGTTCTTCAAATAAATAGTACAAATTAATCTCACTAACCCTTCTGCTTACACTCAATAAATCCAGTTCTTTTTTTTTTTTTTTTTTTTTTTTTCAATTTATGAAATTATTTGCAATCATTTGAGAAAAGCTTTTAAAACAAGAGTTCAATTAGAAATTTTGTGATGGCTACTATTCAAATTGGCTTGCCGCTATTCAAATTTTTGTTGGTGCAAATTACCAAAATAATTAGAAGCATAGTCTATTTAACAATTTTTTGATTGTTACCTATTATCTTGCTACTATCAAATTTCTGTTTGCTAGCCTATTTTCTTTCTACAAATTTTTCAATACTGAATTTTTCTGGACATTGGGAAATTTGGAATGTTGAATTAATCACTGTTAGAGCTGTCCACATACTCATTATTTCGATCGGCATTTTTATACTATAAGAGTTCATGGATCAATTCTTTTACCTACAGCTATCTAAATTGACAGTAGATTTTATTGATTTGCACTGGGTCATAATTGCTCTGTTTATGATGGTGGATTTATTGTGGAAAATGGAGCTTAGTTGCATAAGAATGAGAAATTGGGTGGGTGAAGGTCTTGCTGATTTTTCATTTCATGTTTGGGTTGGGGGGTCAGTTTTACGAGGGACCATGAAATTATGTGATCCCCTGTCCTACTAGTGCAAGTTAAATTTAAATTAAAATTTCAGGCAGCACTGAAGGTGTTGATGGTTCTAATATATCTATATATGGTTTTTACCTTTTGAAGGTACCCAGATTGCAAAGATTTTGAAGACAAACTCAGAAAGATGGCAAGAAGTTTGCATCTGGAAAAATAATTAACTTGATGACAACTGATACCTGGGCACTCAGGTTTTCTCTCTTACCATTTGCATTATGTGTACATAATTTACTTCTTAATTGGTCATTTACAAAACCTAATTCAGTTCAATGCTAAGTAAGTCTATTCATACTACCCTATATCCTCTTCTATTCTCTTATATTTGTAATGGGTGAGAGTATTCCTAGTATGAATACTTAATTGGATGCCATTGAAGAAACATATAAATGCTGCAATTTGGTTTAATGGCTTTCGAAATTAATAGTAGAAATTAATCTCACCAACCACTGTGGCAACTTTGAAAAATTCTACTCTTCTTCTTCAATCTTTGAAATTATCTGCAATCATGTGCAAAAAGTCACTAAAAATGTAATCAATAGTATAATTTAGGGTGGTAAAATGTAATATTTTCTTTGTTTTTAAGGGATTGAGAATAGGGGCAATTAGACCTTATTACATAATGTCATACTTTTCCATCCAAATAAACGGAAAACTTAACGTCAAGACACACAGTGTAACAATAGTCATAGTTTAGGGTGCAAAATGTGCATTCGAAAAGTTTAGGCTGCAAAGTGTAATCTAGGGTATAGTTTAGAGTAGTAAAGTGTAATTTCTACTTTATTTTTTTTATTAGTTTTATGTATAAAATTCTCTTCTACTTGTTACCATTGCATTGACTTCACTGTAATGTTTTGACTTGTCCATTCTCTAATAAGTAGGCTTTTTATTTATACAAATTTTAAAGGTCAGTATCATGTTCACCCATATGAGAGAAAATGTTGAATATATAAGTATGGCCTCTAACAGTACTTTAAGTGAACCTGGAATTTTGAACTCCCTGATAGTTTGTTAATGTCATGAATTATTTTGATGCTATTTTCAAACTTGAGAAATAATTGATGATATAAATTATTTTAATGTTGTTTGTTATGGTTTTCTAACTTGAAAATTTAATGCCAGTGACTTCAACAGCTTATTGGATTGTAAGGTAGACGCCTATAGTTAGTCTTTTTACTTGTTGGTTGTCATCAAAAAGTATTTAACTAAAAATCATTTGCACACCTCTCTATTAGAAAATTTTAAAAATACTAGCATTGATTAAGGTTTTCCATCTCTTCTGGTTTTTTTTTTTTTTCCATGAACCTTTACATTATTGTCTTTCTCAACAGTTGACATTCTGGTGGTTTCTCTAGATCAGGCAAATGGTCAGAGGATAGTTCCCAGTATCTTAAGCATAAGGTGATGGATCTTTCTGTATAAACTAACACAGATTGTATATTATTCATTATTTTTAATAAAATTTGGATTTGTGACTTATAAGAAGGAATGATAAATTAAACTACTCTATGTTTAGCTACTTATGATGAATGCTGAAATAAGTAGTTTAAGCTACCACAGTGTGAGATCTCTGGGATCTTATTTAGAAAAAAATATGCGATTTAGGAGAAGTTTTTGGTTTTATGATGGATGCATAAATTGGGTTAGAGACTGCAGTGGCCATGATAGCTACAAATGACAATGGTACAGGGGTGTCCTATTCTGGAAATCAGTTATCTTGATGGGATGACAGTGACCTATAAATTTTTTCACTTCTTTGGACCTTGTAATCTTTTTTTCTTGTGTTTACCAGAAAGAAAACTGCAAACATCGAATTGGCTTGATGTTCTATTGCAGGATATCTTGGTCAAGAATCAGTAGAAGGTGTGCACTTCCCTCTTCTGTGTTCATACTGCATAGGGTGCTATTTTTAGGCATAATTATGTTTTGAGCCTAGTCATTTTCTGTCTTTCATATTCATCTTGCTACTTACATGTGCTTTTTACTTGGCCGGAATTTGATAGGCTCTCTTGACTTTCATAACCAATTAAAGTTAAACTAGTAGCTTAGTCTATTTGGTCATGTTTTTACAGTTACTGAAGGTGGCAGTGCATGTGAGAAACTCAAGCATGATTTTTATCAACAAGCTAGAAGAGTTGCCTTCAACCATATGCCACATAAATAGAAAGGTTTCAAAAGTAACTTTTGTCCCTATATCACTGTTCCAATTGTAGAAGATCTTATTTGTGTATTTATTAATTTTTAGTTTTAATGTTTAAAAATAACTTGGAGAAACAGATAAGTCTAGATTTTTTAAGAATAGGTTTTTATATCATTTTTCTTGAAGGGTTTAGGTTTTTGTTATTATAAATGTCTTGGGGCTACCTTAGCTTTATATTATTGTCCAAAGATACCTCTTCTAAGGAGAGATGGGTGATAAGTCTAAGTTTTATTTAGTAGATTGGGTAAAAAAATGTTCTACATTAAAGGAGCGAGGTTTGAGGATCCGTAAATTGAGTACTTTTAATAAAGCCTTATTGGACTATGGAGGTGATTAGTGGTGAGCTTGTGGGAGAGTATTAGAGCAGGGCAGAACTCCTTTTCAATCATCTGAATTTTCTAGCGGGGGATGGTTCTCATGTTCATTTTGGTATGACCTACAATGTGGGGATTTTCCTTTTAAAAAGACCTCTTTCCAGATTTTTTTGTTGAGATTGGCAGTGGAGAAGCATATGTGTACTAAGGTGCCTTGGGTAAAGTTTGCTTACCTGGGTATAATTTAGATTTTGGACAATCTTCAGAAATGAAGTATTATGTTTGTTAATTGGTGTTGCATGTGCAAGAATAGTGGGGAGTCAATTGAACATCTTTTACTCCATTATTCTTGGCACGAGATATTTGATCTTTTGTGTTTGCATTATTTCGAGTAATTTGTGTTTTGCCAAAACTGTGCAACAGATTTTGGAATGCTAGCAAGGTATGCATCATTGTAACGTACCAAAGATACAAAAGCAATTCTACTTATCAAAAAAAAGATACAAAAGAAATTCTGCTATGTGTTTGGTGGGCCACTTTGGAAAAAAAAAGGAATTAAGAACTTTTGAAAGTGTCAGGCACCCTAATCATGTTATTGAATAATTTTTTTTTTAAAACCCCTGTATGATTGGATGACTAACCTAGGTAGCGTCCCTTCATCCTCTTTTCTAGACCATATAGATCTTTTGAGTCTTAGATCCTAATTTTTTTAGGAGTGCTTCATTGCACACCTTGTATTTGAACATTCCCCTCTCTTGAATATAATTTGTTTTACTTATAAGAAAAACAACTTCAGAATTTGATTGCTACAAGTCGCATTATTATGCAGCTTATGAATGTACCTTATCATTCACGTATGACTACCTTTTTTTTTTTAATAAGTACACATGTGGGTACCTTCTTTTGTTGCACACATTCATGACTCTTTTTTATTTATTTATATGTTTTGCATTGCAAGCAGGCAACTGGTAACAATGTCATGACTGTTGGATATGTTATGAAACCTTCTCGTGAAGAAGATTTTGCTAAGGTGAGCCCTATATGAATAAATGTAGGTATTTTTAGTGGGGGAAAGAAGCAAGAATTAAAACTTTGTGAGTTTTATACATACACGAAGTTAACACTAAATTGCAAATGTCCCTGATCAAGGTGTCATGTTAAGGTGATATTGTAAACAAACAGAATTTGGTATGTGGAATTTTATGCTTCAAAGTGCCAATTGAGCTATGTGGGTGTATGAGTTTTGCCTACCTATAAAAAACCCCTTTTCTTTCGGTCTTTGCTTTGATGATATATGTTCAAGAGCATATGTTTGATAACCCATGATTTGATCGTTACTCTCTGCAGCTTAAAATCTCTTCCCACTGCCAAAGAAGACCAGAATTATGGCAATGGTAATTGTTCCAAGGCCACTAATAGTTGTGTTGATCTTGATCTGGTTACAAACGCAAGAAATTGGCTTAGGGGAGTGCTTGATCTTACCATCTTTGGCTTTGATGTTGTTGTAAGTAGCCAAGTCGAGTTTTCTTGAATACATATTCTACAGTAGTTTGCACTCATTTCTCCTTATGATGATTGTATTTTCCATGAACATGTTATAATTGATTTTCTTTATTGCTGAACCATGTAGATTAACACACAACATAAAAACTAAATGATTCCATATTTAGTAATGATGACCAATCCTGCACAATACAATCCAAAACTGGAATCCCTAGATATTTTTATCTTCCTCAACAACCTCCTAGTTGAAAGCAGGTCGTCTCAGATGCTATTTTCCATCTTGACTGACTTGCCTTTGAGTTTTCTTGTATTCATTCTTGTATATTGATTAATTTAGCAGGAGTTATCTTGTGTAATTTAAAAGTTGTCTATATTTATATACTTTGAGTGAAACTGAAATTGCCTTAACTTATGTTTGAACAATCCATGAAATCTTGAAAAGCTGGTCAAAAGCTAATCAATATATATATATATATATATATTTAAAAGAAAAAACAAGGAAAAGGAAAAAGTAGTGGATAAGAAGGTGGCTTACAATCTATGGAGTAGCTTTACATGTGATTGTTGTGAATACCTTGGCCTTTCAAATAGTTAGCTCTCTGATGGCCGATGGGTCTCTTTCCTTCGTATTTTTTGCACCAACCAAATTACTATTTTTTTTTTAAAAAAAAAAACCTGCATCAACCAGATTTAGTTGGAGCAAACAAAACCTAATTCAGTTCAGTGCTGAGTAAGTCTATTCATACAACCCTATATCCTCTTCTATTCTCTTATATTTGTAATGGGTGAGAGTATTCCTGGTATGAATACTTAATTGGATGCCATTGAAGAAATATATAAATGCTGCAATTTGGTTTAATGGCTTTTGAAATTAATAGTAGAAATTAATCTCACCAACCACCGTGGCAACTTTTGAAAAATTCTACTCTTCTTCTTCCATCTTTGAAATTATCTGCAATCATGTGCAAAAAGTCACTAAAAGCATAATTTAATTATAAAGTCACTAAAAGCAATCCTCTCACTCTCACGTTTACTGGGTCACAGCTTCAACAACTCGTACACAAGATTCTACTGTTACCAACCAAAAACTTTTTTTTTTCTTTTTTTGGCTTTTTAAGATGGTTTTGTCAAATGGGTATGCCAATTTTGTTTAAAAGATGTGATTTTTTCTGTTGGGTTTTGGATCTTTCTTGTATTAACTTTGTTATGTCCTATGTTTTTCTATTGTAATGATGACTTGGTTCAGTAATAAGTTTATGTTGGTATCAATGTTATTAATATGTCTCATAATATGGCAAAAATGTGAAAATTGCACACATTCAGATTGTACTATGGATGGAATGTGATTTGTGTGGTTGTTAAGTTCTCATTTTGTTGTATGTTAACTCATATCAGATGGTTGGGAAAAGAGTTGGAAGCAAGGTGTGACCCTATGGGATTTAGGACAACCAACACCAATTCTTTTACATCTGCATCAGACAGGAGCTCTTCCCAAGGATAGTGCTTTAGTCCCTGGTTGTGGTAGTGTATGTACTATGATTCATTCTTACTCACAAGATATTACTTTCTGACATATTAATTCAATTTCTTATATATTTATGCAAGTTTTGAGTCCTCTGCATGTCAATATTTTGTATCTGTTTCCTTTTTCTTGGTTTTCTATGTGTAGGATAGAATGGTAGAGAAGAAGATTAGTCTCTTGAGGATCCATCATCAATGACTAGTTGGATCAATGATCTTGTAGAAAGTCTACACGTGATCTATGTTTGATGAAATTATAATTTGAAGAGAAAAATAATGACACTTGAAAATAATTTTTTGTTTTAAGGTTAATTCAATGGTCATTAATTATAACTTGAATTAATCACATCTGAAAATATTGTAGATGATATTTGACAAGGTATCTATCTCATCCCAATGAGGGGGACCCAAAAAAGAAAAAGGAAAAAAAGATTAAACAATAACGATTAAAGCTCTCTGCGATCAAGTATGAAGTTGAAGCAAAATTCAGTTGTTAAATGAATTCCTGATGCAATTATTCGACTGTATCAAAAATCAATCACTTGGTATCTTTCCTCCTTCCTCCTTTTTCACACATGGAATTTCAGCTACTAAGTGATCAAGTATTACTAAAAAGGGCACAAGGATTAGTGTATATCTTTCCTCCCACTTTACCCTTTCTGCATGTTACGTTATTTTTGTGTTGTTCCTATACCTTTATCTATTCGCTAGCATTTTACTTTTGCTATTATGGCCAACAACAAATTGCTCAAATATGGCAGGGTTATGATGTAGCAGCAATTGATGCCCTGAACACTATGTTGTTGGATTGGATGTATCAGACATTGCCATTAAGAAAGCAGTGGAGGTAAGAGCAGTTGGTCAGAAAATTCTGACATCAATAAGGCTTGTGATATAATTGAATCATTAAAACAATCATGCATGTGGCTCTGATGATATAATTGAATCATTAAAACTGAATCGCCCAAGTTTATTTGGCCATTACTGTCTGATTTATCAACTTGTTGGAATGCCTCCCTGAACTGGTTGTTATTCAGCATTTCTTAGTTGGATTAGGAACTATAGCTGGGTTACCCCGGCTTTTCTCAGTTTTGTTAAGGACAGGGATTAGATGCATCGCACTTATGATCTCTGTTAAATTGGATTAGGAACTATAACAGGGTTGTTCTAATTTCTGAAAACATGCCATTATTCATTTTCAGATTAAAATTGACAATTGGGAAATTTATGTTATAGAAGACTTTAGAGCACTGTAAAGTCCAATTTCTATGGGGATCATTTGCAAACGTCTTGCGTTGGGTTACCTAGACCAACAGAGAGTTGAACCCGATAGATTCAGTTAGTTCATAAGAAGCTGGTATTTTTTTGACCAACAGATTGTTGAATCTGATAGATTCAGTTACTAGTTCATAAGAAGCTGGTATTTTTGTGACAATAACTTGTGATAAGTCATGGAGTCCAAAATTATGTGGATACAGGGATTTCATGAAATGGTAGATTTGCCAGAATGGTTGGGCAACCTTTCCTCTCTTCAAGAGCTGTATATTGTGGGTCGCAAGTACTTGGTGCATTTGCCCACTGATGAAACCATGCAACGCCTCACCAAATTGGAAATGCTGATGATTTATGAATGCCTTGAATTGAACATTGAGCAGTCCAAGATTGACCACATTCCATTTGTCAAAGTCCAGGATGATGGGTAAGTTTACTCAGACAATTTATTATGTTAATCATTCTTGAAATTAATACAATTCATCACTGTTAGAGCCTTCTTTATGTCCACATACTCATTATTTCACTCAGCATTTTGATACTGTAAGAGTTCTTGGATCGGTTCTTTTGCTTAGGGCTGTCTAAAACTTGATAGTAGATTTTGTTGCTTTACACTAGGTCATAATTGCTCTGGTTATGTGGGTGAATTTATTGTGGAAAATGGATTAGTTGCATAAGAATGAGAAATTGGGTGGATGAAAGTCTTTCTGATTTTTCATTTCATATTAAGGTTGGGGGGTCAGTTTTTTGGGGCGACATTGAAATGATGTGATCCCCAGTTCTACTAGTGCAAGCAAATTTAACTTAAAGTTTCAGACAGCACTAACGGTGTTAATGGTTCTAATATATCTATATATTGTTTTTACCTTTTGAAAGTGGCCAGATCCCTCTGATTTCGAAGACTAACTCAGGAAGTTGGCAAGAAGTTTGCGTCTAATTTACTTGATGACAATTGATGCCAAGGCACTTCAGGTTTTCTTTCTCTTACCATTTGCATTACACACATGATTTACTTCATAATTGGTCATTTATAAAACCCAATTCAGTTCAATGCTCAGTATGTCTACTCATACTACCCTATATCCTCTTCTATTCTCTTATATTTGTAATGGGTGAGAGTATTACTGGTATGAATACTTAATTGGATGCCATTGACGAAATATATAAATGTTGCAACTTGGTTTAAACCAACCACCTTGGCAACACTTGAAAAATTCTACTTTTCTTCTTCAATATTTGAACTTATCTGCAATCATTTGCGAAAAGTCACTAAAAGCATAATATAATTAAAAATTTTGTGATTTCTGCCATTTGGCTTGGTTCTACTTAAATTTTTGTCTCTGCAAATTATCACAAACACCTAATAAGCTACTAAAAGTATAGTAATTAAAAATTTTTTTTCTTATTGTTAGCAGTTGTCTTGTTTCTTTTCAAATTTATGATTACTTGCCTATTTTCTTTCATCAAATTATTACCTATTAATTTTTCAAAATTAAAAATTTTAAATATTGGATTCATCACTATTAGAGCCTAAGTCCACATGCTCACTCTTGGTCTCAACTTTTCTTGAAACCTTCACTTATTGGTGTCAAATAGCCCTGCCTTGTATTTCTTGACTTGATACTATAATAGTTCATGGATCAGTTCTTGGCAATAGATTTTGTTGATTTGGGCTGGGTCATAATTGCTCTGTTTATAAGAGTGAAGTTATTGTGGGAAAATAGATTTGAGTTGTATAAGAATGAGAAATTGGGTGAGTGAAGGTTTTGCTGATTTTTGTTTTCATGTTTGGATTGGAAGGTCAGTTTTACTGGTTCATGAAGTTATGTGACTTCCTGTTCTACTGGTGTAAGCAAAGTTTAACTCACTTTTTTTATAAAATTTCAGACAGCACTGAAGGTGTTGATCATTCTAATATTTTTATATGTGTTCTTTTTACCTTTTGAAGGGGGACCTGCCAAAATTAGAATTTTAAGGCTAACTCATGAAGCTCATAAGATGTTTGTATTTGGGAAAATAACCAACTTGATTAGAACTGATGCCAAGGTACTTAAATATGTTTTCTCTTTACCATTTGGGATTTATATATATAATTTAATTCAAACTGGTGTGTGTGTGGTGTGTGTGTGTGTGTGTGTGTGTGTATTAGAGTCACTGTGTTTTGTAGCCAACATGCATATCTACGTAAACAAAACTTTTAGTCTATGTAAAGGTGTGCAATGTCAACTCCATATATGTGTTCATATGTAAGCAAAACAATGTGTAGATTGAGTACAGTCGGATTGATGAATTGTAGTTTGACACCTTTTGATAAGAAAGTCATTGATAGCTTAGCTTGAACAGTGTGGAATGTCCTTTGCTTAGACTCTTTTAGTTGCTGACATGGATATAACGAACTAACTAAAAGTTCAAAGAACTAGAAAGCCAGGATGTTAAAAAAAGGCTAGTATCCTAGGATGTTAAAAAGCTAACAAAGTTACAAAACTCTTACACACGGATCCTCATTATTCAAAGAACTAAAAGACTATTCAATAAGTTAAATATCTTGCCTCGATATGCAGGTACTAGCATATATATTTTGTTCAGCTGGAGGAAATTTTTTTTCATGGATCTTTAACTGAAGAGCTGAATATCTGTCATTTCCTCAAATTAATGGAAAAATGTGCAAAGGGGAGCGATGCCAAGTGGTCTAGGATTTCCCACATTCCAAATATGTATTTTGATGAATGTATAAAACATAAAGCAGTTTGAAGATCATGTACATTGTTAAGATGGATGACAAGTAAGTTTTCTCCGACCTCATCCTCCTTTCTTTGCTTATACTCTCCTTTCCCACAAAATAAGAATATTTTTCATAATTTCTCCAAATTTCTTACTTTGTCTCTTCAGTTTCCCCAGACATTTTTGTTTTTGGCTATCTTGTAGGTCAATAATTTCTTTTCAGTTCCTTTTCTTACTTTCAATTTCATTTGCTACTTTCTAAATTTGTTGTTCATATACTTTACAGATTTGGGTTATCCTTCATTTACAAAGTAGTGGCTATGTACCTCAGCAAAAACTGCTCCAGGATTCACCCTGTTCCAAATATCCAGAAAAACTTTTGGTTCCTATTCTAAGCTAGTTCAAAATAATCTAAAATTGGTATTTTCTCTCAAATGTCCTCTTTTCTAACTTGTCGCTTTGGAATAAACTAGTTTTTCTTTTTTCACTTAACATATTTCTTGTTCACTTATTTTATTGTGATATCACTTTTATTTTGTTTCAAACTTGTATTTTAATGTAGAGCAAGTGTGCAACATATTTTTCTGTATAGTGTATGTAGACCTTCAAATTTTTGCGTCATTCAATCCCTTTAGTTTCTTTTTATTAGTTTTATGTATAAAATTCTCTTCTACTTGTAACCATTGCATTGACTTCACTGTAATGTTTTGACTTGTCCATTCTCTAAAAAGTAGGCTTTTTATTTGTACAATTTTTAAAGGTCAATATCACATTCACCCATATGAGAGAAAATGTTGAATATATGACTATGGCCTCTAACACTGTTTTTAAGTGAACCTGGAATTTTAAACTCCATCATAGTTTTTTAACATCATGAATTATTTTGATGCTATTTTCAAACTTGAGAAGTAATTGATGACATAAATGATTTTAATGTTGTTAATTATGTTTTCCAGGCCAAAGCTTCCATGCAGAAGACTTCAACCTATAGTTAGTCTTTTTACTTGTTGGTTGTCATCAAAATCATTTGCACACATCTCTATTAGAAAATTTAAAAATACTAGCTTTGATTGAGGTTTTCCATCTATTCTAGGGTTTTTTTTTTTTTTTCCCCCTTAACCTTCACATTATTGTCTTTCTCAACAGGTGACATTCTAGTGGTTTCTCTAGGTCATGCAAATGGTCAAAGGATAGTTCCTAATATCTCAAGTATAAGGTGATGGATCTTTCTGTATAAACTAACCAGATTTTATATTATTCACTATTTTTAATACAATTTGGTTTTGCAACTTATAAGGAGTGATAAATTAAAGTACTCTATGTTTAGCTACTTGTGTTGAATACTGATATAAGTAGTTTAAGCTACCACGGTATTGATAAATTCAGATGACTTCCATTAACGGTTTAGAAAAGGCACCAATATCATTGTTTCTGGTTTCTTTTAACACGATAGTTTAGTGAGGAACTTTCCCCTGAAACTGGATAAATGCATGACTCTACTGGTTTCTTAATATATATATATATATATATTGGATTTTAACAAATGGGTAAGTTGTAAATTCTTGTGAATGAGTTGGATGTCTTTGGTTGTTGAGGATGCTAACCAAAAAGACCACATGGGTTCTACTTGGTGTAACGCTTTTTGAAACATTAGACAATTAGTGACCAAGTATGTCCTTGTATGACCTGAAGCTTTAGTGCTGCTAACTGCATATTAAACTTTTTGTCTATTGTAGCTAGTCCTTTGCATGAGATGAAAGAGCCTTGGAGATTAAGGCCTCTATTTGGATCTTCTCAAGCTTGTTTTGAGCATACTTTTTCTTCCCTTATAATTATATTGTTGTCATGTGTTGGCTTTGGAGAAAATATCTATTGTTTCCCGTTGTAGGAACAATTTATTATAATCGCAAGCCAACAAAAGTTTATTAAAGTTGCAATTTCTCTCAAATTTCCTCATGTTTTCCTCTTTTAAAACATAGTATACCATTCTAAACAAGAGCACTTAGGATTTCAATTGTTGGGAAATCCTCACCTACCAATAAAACATACGGGCAACTAACCTCACCTACCAGATTCAATTGTTGGGAAATTCAGGGGCATTCACCTCTGATTGGCTAAACTGTTTATACTCAGATGCATCTTCAACCTCTTCATGACACTTGAGTTTCTTACCAACAACACAATTAAAATCTCTCACTTGGGATATATTCTTTTGCAATATAAAAGGAAAAGTAAAAGAACTGGCCTTCTCTCTAGTTAATTACATGTCAATAGTGAAAAATAGGGTATTATTTATGTGGATGGCCTAATCTTTTGTCTCCTCTTCATCTACTTGAACACGCTATACTAACATATTTGAAAATCACGGAACCAAATAGTGAGAACATCTTCTACAGTAATTGGAGAACCTATCGTTTATACATGGGCTATATATTTGCAAGAAGCCACAATATCTGCTTATGGTGTAACTGGCTCATTGCGTGAGCAAATACCGGTGATCTTTCATTGTCTCAATCAGAGGTCATGTAGTTTAGTACAAAAGGGTCTAAGATTTGCATGTTCCTTTGATTAAGATAAACCTTTGATACATCTTGTTCTAAGGTCAAAATCAATTAAAACTGGTATGTTCTGTCAAACTTTTGTTTGCTGTTTCGCTTGAAGTTGACTAACTTCATGATTTTTTCTCAACTCTGCTTATTCTTGGGTTAGTGATATCCAAAGAGTTTTATGTCAAACCATTAAGTCATATTTATTTAACATTATTTTGCTGCATAGCTTTTGTGGATCTTCAAATTTTAACTCTATCTTATTGTGGCTCTTCTTTGATGGTTAGATTCCTTTTTGCATATCAAGTATTTCTCAGAAATTAAGTAAGATTTTAGGATTTCATTTGAATTATTACATCCACTTATGTTTTCATATTCTTTGTTAATATTCAACTCTGATATGCTTGTTACAGTGGCGATACCTTCATTAAAAATTTTGTAATACTGAAGTTGCTGTGTATGAGAGAGGAAGATTTTAGAAAAAAAATTCAACAAAACCAGATACTTTCAAGCCAAAATCGGAAGGTCATTTCAGCTCCAATTTTGATGAAATTTCCTAATGAAGAGAGCTTCTTGTTGACTGGTGACCGGTGTTGAAATTCCTCTCCGCTTGCTCAGATGCTAAAGTTTAGTTGGTGGGATCTTTTCTTCTTTTTATTGTTGGTATCTTAGTGTTATTAATATTTGTTGTAATCCAAGAACGGTGAGTTTTTTCCTAACGAAGAGAGCTTCTTGTCCTTGAGAGATTGTTGTAAACCCATATTCTATAGTGGAAGATTTTACTGGACTAGGTCCCGTGGTTTTTCCCATATCATTAAAGGGTTTTCCACGTAAAAATTTGATGTCTTGATTATGGATTGTTGCTGAATTTTTTATTTATATTTGTTATTCATTAAATTTGCACAAAGAAGGAAAAATGAAATAATTCTGTGTTGAATTAATTGGCTATCATTATCCATATGCGGTATAGGAAATATTTTTCAACCAAATGCAAGAGGAAATATATTTTTTAAAATGTCTTATTGCCTTCACTTCAATGCCACCCCTCCATGCCTCCATTTGAATTTTGAGTTACCATTTTGTTTGCATTTGAAAGATAAACTTATAAAAGGATCGTTAGAACTTTTGGCTGCCATGATGTAGGCAACTGAACAAGGACTCTTTGTGTTTTCATAATGCATGCCTCTTGGTGAAGGGTTGAAAAGGATCTATAGTTCACTCAAATGTGCGAAGGAAGGCGTTAACTAATTGCAAAGTACAAAGGCAGTAATTGAGAAAATGAGAACCTAGAGTAGTGGGAATCATCGTAGTTTAAGAGTTCATTCCTTCTTTCTTTATCAGTTCAACGCCGCCAAACTGGTGAAGCCCACCAGTTTGCTATAAAACATTTAAAACAGGCCAAAGCCCACCAGCCCATTCTACAACAATAATTCAGACCCACTACCAAGTGGGCATACACACAGATATGTTGTCATATTCAGTACCAAATCCAAGTGAACCGTTCTTTACCTATGTAAAAGAAATCAAATCCGTTTTGGTCCTATACTCCTATCACAGACACAGCGAGCCGTGTTCTGCTGCTAATTGTGACGGGAATTTGGTACTTTCCAAAGTGGACCAAACCGGGTTACCTTTCTATCTAGGCTATTGGACTCGAAGGCCCAACAAAACTTTTTTAAGTCCGCAGCTGCCCTCTCATTTGGATTTGGTTGAGCCCAATTGTCCCTATCCCAGATTATTTTGTTCCCCAAAGCCTTAACCCCGCTCAACAAAAATTCCAAAGTTGGGCCAGAATTCTCCATCATGGTCCATCAAAGACACAGAAAGATTTAAGGACTACATAATCATAAAGAATTCCTGTATGCTGTTTTGAGGTAACAATGAATAGATGTATTAGACAATTTTATTTAGATGATCAATTATCAATGCTAGCTTAATCTAATTCCTTCAATTTAAGCCAAACACAGATTACCTTTAACGTTGTCTTTCCTTATTCTTGTAGCTAGGTCCGAAATTCAGACTTGATAGAAGATCAATCCATTGAAGCTCTTGAAGTGGATCTTGAAAACCAGTGGCGAAACCAGAAATTTAGGTTAGGGGGGCAAGATTAAAAGACAAGATTAGAAATAAAAAATTAATATAAAAAAATAATCAATATTAATAACAAAATAAGTAAATAACTATATGATAATTTAATTGTCATACAAAATTTAACATAAAATGTAAACTTTAATTTATTTTTTCACACCTAGCTTATTTTACTCAATTGCCCTCAACGATTTTTCATATTTTGAAACCACTGCATGATTTCTTCACACTTAATAGTTTTGAATATATCTTTCTCAATATATGTAACTAAGCAATCATTCATCCACTGATCTCCAATTTGATTGCGTAATCGATTTTTAATTATGTTCATTGTTGAAAAAGTTCTTTCAACAGTAATTGTTGTAACTCGTAAGATCAATGCCAAAGTCACTAATGAGTAAACCAATGGATATGAAACATTCTTTTTCATTTTTATCATCTTTTCAACAAGCTGTCCAATTCTTCTAAATGCTGAAAACTCTTCAATGGACTGCATGTCATGGATGTATATCTCAAGTTGGTTATCCAAGAAAGAAACTTGAGACATAAAAAAAATTTTACAAACAGTTTGGTCTAGTCCATCAAGTTTACTAAGTGGGACTCATTAATTTTATATATAGAATTGTACTAGAAGTAGAAGTCATCTACTACTACTACTAGAAAAGTTGAAAAGGTAACATGAATTCACCTAATTGGGTTATTTATTTATTATTTATTATTTTTTGTCTTTAGTGTGGGAGGTTTATTTTTTATTTTTTATTTTTGTCTTTAGTGTGTGTGGTGGGGGGGGGGGGGGGGCATTTGAAATTTCAGGGGGGGCAGGTGCCCCCCCTGGCCCCCCCCTCCCTCCGCCCCTGTTGAAAACAAGTTTATTGGACGTGGTCCTTTAGAGAAAGGCTGTGTCAGTTGGAAGACACTAGTGCTGAGGTTGTCAACTCAATAACTTGCATCAAAGTTGGCTATCCAGGATGTTACTTAATACTTCTTTGAAATGAAGAAGAAAAAAAAGGTAGGACTGGCTAGGAAGTCTAGAGGTTGTGTATGATATGTGTTTGTCAATTCCACAGTTCCTTTTCATCATAGATGAGTAGAGGTCCTGAATATTTCTTATCCCTTCATGCTATCAATTCCATTGCACTGCTCTGCACTTATAAAGTTGTATATTGTTCTACCTTTGAAAAATAGTACAAGGTTTTTTTTTCTTTAAAATTTTTTGGGTCATGCAAAATGTCCTGTGCAATGTACATATAATATTTAAGTTATTTCATATTTCATACTTCTATAAGCCTCTCTAGCTATCTTGTACATTATTGTATGGTTTTCCCTTTGAATTTTGGTTGTAGAGATTATTTTTTCACTGTTGGTTTAAAGCAGTTGCAAATATAATTTTGTCATATGCACTACAGTAATTGATTTACATAACTTGTGAATCAGGTCCTGCACATGGATAGGCATGAGTAAATGTTGTTCGGGTCCTATTTCTGCTGTCATTTGAGATTTGTTGAAGTCTGCAATTGTGTGTTGCTTCTTTATTTGTTAGAATCCATCTATTTATTCACTCCTTTAATTATTTTTATTTCAAGCTCTGGAAGAGATTCATAGGAAATGATAAACCTCTAGCACATTTAGGGGTGGCAAAATTGGACATGATCCACGAACTCAACACAACATAACACGAAATTAGCAGGTTATAGGTTCATACTTAACGGGTTCGTGTCATATATGAGTTGACACGGCTGACCTGCTTAATAAACGAATCGAGTTAGTATTGAACACATAGAACCCGTTTGACCCATTTAATTAAATTACAATTTACCAATATACCCTTCAAACTCTAGGTATATAAACTTATTAGTTGTTGTGATTTATTTTCTCTAACATATTTTGATTGATTATTTATGATATTGGGATATGCTTTAGTTTTGAATGATTATTTGTAATGCAGTTACTCGTTAGTTCTAAATTTTATATTAAAAATATATATATTTTTAAATAATTTGTTTTCATTTTAATAAAATTTGATAACACAGGTCGACACGACTAACCTGTTTAATAAATAGGTCGTGTTAGGGTTGAAGAATCTTGACCCATTTAATAAACATGTCGAGTTAATGTTGACCTATATAGTCAAATACTCATGAGTTGACACGACACGGACCCGACACGCTAACACAAATTACCACCCCTACATTTGCCATCATAAACTAGCCAAACGAGAATTAGTCAATATATTAGAAGAACTGAAAGTTGAGAAAGAGAAGAATTATGGCCATTGGTGGTGAACTAAACAATATGAGAGAAAGAAAGAAGACAAAAGAAAGTAAACACACAATTTAGGTATTATGTCCACGTTATTATTCCTACTAGAGCCCAAATTGATATTTGTTTTGTAATTATAAAAATCCTAATATGGCTAATCAAAATAAAATAGCACAAACACAAAGGAGTCCAGTCTACCATTTGAAAACTACTTAAAACAAACACACAAGTTTCACTTCTACATAATATCAATGTCTCAAAGCATAAGAAAACAATATATTACAAATGCTGTGTTGGATAGCTAATTTGTGACAAAGAATAAAAACATATAAGAAATTTATAATCTTGAAAACTAATTTCATAATCTAATATTTTGAAAAATAATTTAATAATTGTGTTTAATTTTAGATGCATTGTAATTGACACTCTATTTCAATTTGGAAATATACATAAAAATTTGATTATTTACTTATTTTATATATAGTTTTTTATTTATTTATTTATGAATATCATATCATTTTTAAGCAATAAAACTCCATAAAATCATCTTTTATTTTGAAGAGCTGTTTATTTTGGCCATGAACTATTAAAAAATAGTTTTTTATTTTTATTTTTTAAAAAAAGGAACTTTCGGCTTAAGAACTATTATTTTTTAATTTAGAAAAATAGTTTTTTAATTGGCCAACATGACACACAAGTGATATAAAAAATAATATTTTAATATCACTGTTAGCTACGTTAGGAATCAAATTGATATATATAGTATAAATGTTATAGAATTCATAGTTTATCCAAAAATATTCTAATAACCTAAATTTGGATCTCTAAAAATAGGTGTAGGGATAAGGCCCCAAAATCATATATTGGGTCTTGGGATTTGTCCGAGGACATTGATCGGTTCGAGGATGAACAAATAGTTATGAGAGGTTCTAATTTAAAGTCTCACGAGTAAGGAACGGATGGAAGGTGGTCCGAGTAGGAACTCCTCCTCGGATATGATGAATGCAGCTCAAGTATGTATTCCAACAATTAGAGTGACTCTCCAAGAAGCTCCAATGATATGGACGTGCCTCATGAACATACGAGAAGGAAGGAAACCTAAAAATATCTAAGGGAAAGCTGTCACCGCATTAAATGCACTACAGCTACTTTTCTGGCCGCATTTATGTGGAGAAGACTTTTGAATAGTATTGCCTTGGCTACCACAACTCATAAAAAGCCAAAGAGGGTGTCTGATGGGATAGGTCCTCAAGTAAGGGCTCAGATGATCAAAAAGTGTAGGATCAAGATGGTCCAAAGGGAACTATATATAATGTGATAGACCTTTCATAAGGAAGATAAAAAAAAAAATAGAGAGAGAACACTGTAGCAATCTAAATTGTTCTTGTATTCAGTTGTGATCAATTTATATAAGTGTGGCCTCCTCGGATAGTGAAGTCATTCAGCTTTATCTTCTTTGTTTTTGCTTGATCACCTTCCAAATCCATACTAGCTATTGTCAAATTCATTAAGGCCTAGTTTTTTGACTCATTCTCTACAAATTTATTGTATTGGGCTCATTGGGCCAAAATCCCATACATTTTGGGCTTGGGTTGCAAACCGTGTCCCTACAATTGGCACCGTCTGTGGGAAGAACTTGTGTAATAGTGAGTGCAACGTTTAACTATGGTAGGATCAGGTCCCCATCAACAAGAATCCATAGGTTCCCAGCGATAAGATGCTTTCCATAACCTTAAACGCAAATGGGATCGAGAAGGCAGTGTACACACCACACATAGTGGTAAAAGTCATTCTCGAGTTGGGAGTCACATCTCTCAAGAGCAGAACAACAAAGCCATGCAAAAGGAGATTGACAATTTAAAGAAGAAACTGCACCATGCACAACGAAAATGAACTCCTTCCAGTTCTGATGTCTCTTCCAATGAAGAAGAGGACGCTAGTTACAAGCAAAGGTCAAGAACTCCACCAAGCGAGTCTTTCTCCTACGATGAAGAGCACCACTACAAGCGAAGATACAAGAGCCCACCTCGTAAAGGCTTGGGAAACGGCGCTATGAACAAGGTGTTGAATCAAATCTCCAAATTACCTTTCACGCGCAAGATAGAAAGGGCAAAACTTCCTCGGCAATTCCATCAGCCTATGTTCACCATTTACAATGGTCAAACGGACCCTGTAGAACATGTGAGCCAGTTCAACCAGAGAATGGTTGTCCACTCTAAGGACGAGGTTTTGATGTGCAAAGTATTTCCCTCTATTTTAGGACCTGTGGCAATGAGATAGTTCGATGGTCTGAGGACCAATTCTATAGATTCCTTTAAGGAGCTCACCCAGGCCTTTGGCTCTCATTTTATCACGTGTAGTAAGGTACCTCGGCCCTTGGACTCACTACTGTCCTTATCCATGCGAGAGGGGGAGACCCTGAAAACATACTCAAACAGATACTGGGAGATGTACAATGAGATAGATGGTGACTTTGATGACGTCACCATCAATACTTTTAAGGTCAGCCTCCCTACCGAGCACGGGCTAAAGAAGTCTTTGACTGGCAAACTTGTTACCAGTGTGCGCCAACTCATAGACCGAATTGATAAGTATAAGAGGGTTGAGGAAGACCAACAGTAGGGGAAAGGAAAGGTTAAGGTTATCCCTCAGGAGAGAAGGGATTTCAAGTCAAACCGATATAGTAATAACCGACCTCGAAGAGATTTCACTAGACAGTCAGGGTCTGCCAACAACCAGACGGCTAATGTAGTGTTTCAAGAACCGATGCATTAGGTTCTAGAGAAGATTAAGAACAAGTCGTTCTTCAAATGGTCAAACAAGATGGCTGGAAACCCCATGAGGCGCAACCAGAGCGTTTATTGCCAATACCATCAGGACTTGGGACACACTACGAAGGATTGCAAGAACTTGTGGGACCATTTGGACCAGCTGGTCTGAAAAGGAAAGTTGAAGCAGCTGCTGCACCATTCCAGTGGCCAGGCGGAGCAGACAGGTTCAAATCCCCGGAGACTGTTGACACCCCATTTTGCAACCTGCATTTAACCTCACATGGAGGGTAAAAGGGTAATTTTGCCTTGGGAATATGCATCTTGATTCTGGCCATTAGATCCTTAATCTCATTTCACCAAAATGATCTTGATGTCGTAACGATCAAGTCGACTGGTCATAAGCCCTAATCAGACCACCAGATTGAAAGTTATCATCAAATCAAGTTTTAATGGCTGAGAGGCACTATCACAAATTGAGTCCGATTATATGTGATTATGAACAATTGATTTCAATTGGTTATAAGTGTAATCAATTTGAGATCAATGATGTGTCATAATTTGATTGGTTAGGACTACATTTTATGGTGCGGTTGCATACACCTAATTAATTAGATAATTAAACATTAATTATTCAATGAGTAATTTGTGCAATTATCTTTTAATTAGAGTAAATTTAGAACCAATTAAGTCTGAAATGGGAGTGATTGAAGCCATTTAATGTTAATTGAGAGCTAATTTGGGACCTATTAATGTTAATTGTGTTGAAACCATTTTCAAACAAATGACCTCTGCTCACCATTTCATCCATATCTCTCAAAATATTTTGAATTTGTGAATGAGGTTAATTTTCCCAGAAACTAGACATCCGGGGCTTCAATTTGAGCATAAGAATGAGACAATTCCGATCAGAATTGAGTTAGATATGATTTTTTGAAGTTAGCTCTACAAGCTGTCACAGCAGTTGCGGGAAAACCGAATTTAGCTTGCTCCTCACTCCCACCAATCTTTCCATTTAATGCACCAGATTTCCCCCAAGGCTAAAATGAGGACTAGATTCATGATTCTTTGTCAACCCTCATTAAATGGCCTTCCATTCATATTTTCTCCACCACTACTATATAAACCCCCCCTCTCCTTCATTCCAAAAGACACACAAAAAACCCCCCTCTCTTCTCCTCTCTTGAGTTCTAGTGAAGTAGAGTAGTCTTGTCATATCTTGGTCTTCCTGAGACTCAAGGTATTGAGTGAGACTCACTCTTCCTCTCCTAACTCTTCTTTTCCTCCACCCTTAGGACCTCCCTCAAGAGTCTCCTCCTCCACCATATGGATCTTGCATGAAGGTATAATCCCTTTCCCTAATTGTTTTTTGTGTTTCCATGATGAGAATCTAGGATTAAGGCATGATAGTAACTATTTAAATCCTCTTGAATATGTTTGAATGTTCCTAATTGTTCTTATGTGTTTTTCACATGTTCTTGGTTGTTCATCACATGTTCATGCATAAACACTAGTTTTGATCCTAAATCCATATCAAAAATAGGAAAAACATGTTTATTTCATAATTCTTTCAAATTCTTGAATCTAGGATATCACCATTCACACACATTCACTAGAATTTATTTTTCAATCCAAATGCAATGCTAAATAAATTGAATTAGGGTTTATCACATGCACACACATTAAATTCAACATGTAACTTGATTGACATATTAGATGATGTGATATGAATGTTGGCCACCATAGTCTAGAAGACCGGTTTCACCGGGCAAGGTGGGTGCCTAACACCTTCCCACCTTGTAACATAGCCTCCGAACTTAGATCAAGGGTTGATAGACCAATGTTTATCCTTGTAATTTTCAATTTTTGGATTGTAACTAGGAAATAAAGCCATGTACTTTATCTTAGATTGTATCTAGGACCAAAGCCATATAATTTTCCTATGATCAATGTAAATTAAATTTCAAATTAATAAAATGATGAATTTTTTAAATTATGGTTTTCTTGTTTTTCCAATAATTAAATAAGTGGCGACTCCATTGTAAAACTCCTAATCTAAGGGAGAAAATATAACTAGTCGAACCTCCATTTTGAGAGGCAACAACACGACTCCACCCATTCACGTGGGTTTGGCCCAAACAACATCCCATAAAACGGGCCGAGGGCGCGGTCTCTCACAGAGAGATGCTTCTTCAAGACCTCCTCTGGGAACAATCAATGTCATCTTTGCTGCTCTCGGTAGGACTAGTTCTTATCCCTCCAGAATGATGCCTATGGCTCGGGTGTCCACCGAAGACAACAATTTGGAGCCAAAAAGAGCCAGAATAGAAATCCAACCAATTCTGGGCTTCTCGGACGAGGATAAGATCGGAACCATCCAACCCCATGATGATATTTTGGTGGTCACACTCAAGATAGGGGGTATGATGTGAAGAGAGTGTTGGTAAACCAGGGTAGTGCTGTTGAGATTATGGACCCCGACCTGTACAAGGGGCTAAATTTGAAACTCGAGGACCTAATTGCCTATGATTCCCCTCTGGTAAGTTTCGAGGGGAAGACCATTGTTCCAAGAGGTCAGATTAGACTACCCATACAAATCGGTTTAGAAGTGATGGAGGTGGATTTCATTGTGGTGGACGCTTATTCACCCTACACGGCTATTGTGGCCAGACCTTAGCTTTATGCCTTAGGAGCCGTCTCTTCTACCCTGCACTAGAAGGTGAAATATCCGTCGTAAGGCCAGGTTAAAGAGGTTGTAGGAAGTCAGTCCATGGCTAGGTAGTGCATGGTGGCTGCCATCTTACATCGGCCCGAAGTTGAGTCTTTGACCTCTGCTGAAAGGGGTTTATAGCAATCAAAAACTCTGGTGTTGCCCGATAATGGATTAACCGAGGAAGTGAAATGTAAAGATCTAGAAAAGGTTGTTGTTGGCGATAATCTGGAAAGGTTCTTTCAGGTCGATTCCCAGCTACCTCCCCAAGAAAGAGAAGAGCTAGTTGAGTTCCTTAGAAAAAATGTTGATGTGTTTGCGTGGAATGCTTATGAAGCTTCGGGGGTGGACCCAAATTTCATTTACCACCATTTGAATGTCAATTCATCTATTACCCCGAAGAAACAACCTCCTTGGCGTTCATCTAGAGACCATTCTGATGCCATCAAAGATGAGGTGACGAAACTTAAGCAGGCAGGAGCTATCAAGGAAGTTTTCTACCCTGAATGGCTGGCCAATACTGTGGCAATGAAAAAAAGAATGGGAAATGACAAATATGTGTGGATTTCACAGATTTAAACAAGGCTTGCCCAAAAAATCCCTTCCCTATGCCTCGAATAGACCAGTTGGTAGATGCCACTATAGGTTATCCTCGGATGAGATTCTTAAATGTCTTTCAAGGATACCATCAAATACCACTAGCCCTGGATGATCAGGAAAAGACAGTTTTTGTCACTCCTACTGGAAATTACCATTACAAAGTGATGCTCTTTGGTTTGAAAAATGCTAGATCCACTTATCAAAGGATGATGACTAAGATATTTGAACCACAGTTGGGCAAGAGTATTGAGGTCTATATAGATGACATGGTGGTGAAGAGTAAGGTGGTGTCTGAGCATGTGGGAGACCTCGAAAACATTTTTTGAAATTATGAGGAAACACAAGTTACGCCTTAACGCTTCCAAGTGCTCTTTTGGTGTGGGGTCAGGCAAGTTTCTGAGTTATATGGTGACTCATTGGGGAATCGAGGTTAATCCCGACCATATTAAGGCGATAAACAGTCTACAACCACCTCGGACTCCCAAGGAAGTTTAGAAACTAATCGGAATGACTGTTGCCTTGAACCGGTTTATCTTCCGGTCAGTGGATAGATGCAGACCCTTCTTCCTATTGATGAATAAATGGAAGGGATTTGAGTGGACTGAGGAGTATGCTTTGGCCTTCCAACAGCTTAAGGAATATCTCTCTCATCCACGTACCATATCCAGCCTTAAGATGGATGAAATTCTATTTGCTTATATTGTTGTGGTTTTTCATGCTGTGAGTTTGGTGTTAATACGAGTTGACAGTGGCATACAACGACCAGTTTACTACGTGAGCAAGTCACTACATGAGGCCCGAGGTTCGCTACCTACTACTGGAGAAAATCATCTTGGCAATGTTGCATGGTACACGAAAGCTTCTCTATTACTTCAAAGTACATACAGTCGTCGTCCTAACTCGGCTTCCACTTAGAGCCATACTTCGAAGTGCTGATTACACGGGGGAGGATTGCTAAATGGGGCACAGTTCTAGGGGATTTTGACATCAAGTACATGCCTTGTACCTCTGTCAAGAGCTAGGTCCTTGCGGACCTGGTGGCCAAGTTCGTTGAACCCCTATTAGAAGAAGTCGCAACGACACAAAACATGGATGGAAAATCGGTTGGCACAATCTCCCTACAAGAACCTTTATTCTGGAAGGTATACGTTGATGGTGCGGCAAATCAAAGAGGCTCTAGAATGGGGCTAGTTCTGATCTTACCTGAGAAGTTCACCATTGAGAAATTATTAAGATTGAGCTTCTTGACCACAAATAATAAGGCTGAATATGAAGCTTTGCTGAAGGGAATGCCCATGGTTCAAAGAATATGAGGAAAGGCAATAAAGATGTTCTCGGACTCAAGACTAATCATCGGCCAGGTGAAAGGCGAACTAGAAGCAAGAGATGAGAGAATACAAGGATATTTAAGTCAGGTTAAGCATTTGCAATCAGGATTTGAATCCTTTAGCCTATTGCACGTCCTTAGAAGTGGAAACACACACACCTATTCCCTAACCATGCTTGCAACCTCTTCCACGCAGAACTTACCTCGGGTTATCCTTATAGAAGACTTGTGCAAACCCACATAGGTAAAGGGAAAGCTGGTTCATAATCACCAAGTCAGAGAAGGGCCCAGTTGGATGAATCTCATAGTACTATTTCTGAGAGAAGACATCTTGCTGAAGGATAAAGCAGAAGCTGACAAGATACGGAAAAAGGCGCCTCGTTTTTGGTTATCCAAGGACCAAAAATTATACAAGCGCTATTTTTCTAGGTCGTATCTACTCTGCATTCACCTTGAGACATCAGAGCTGCTCCTTGAGGAATTACATGAAGGGATTTGTGGAAGCCATACAGAAGGCAGATCTTTATCTCACAGAGCCATCACTCAGGGCTATTAGTGGCTAAATATGCAAAAAGAAGTGCAATAATATGTGAGGAAATGAGATCAATGCCAAAGATTTTCACCAAATATACATTAGCCAGGAAGAGTCCTTAACCCCCCATCCAGCCCTTGGCCATTTGCTCAATGGGGCTTAGATATCGTTGGCCCATTCCCCAAGGCTGCAGGGAACAAGAGGTACTTGCTGGTCGGCACAGATTACTTTACTAAATGGGTTGAAGCTGAGTTCTTGACAAATATCAGAGACATGGATGCTAAGAAATTTGTCTGGACAAACATTCTTACTCGGTTCAGGGTCCCTCGCACCCTCATCTCAGACAACGGCCTTCAGTTTGATAGCAAATCTTTCAGAAGATATTTCTGTGATTTGGGAATTATGAACAGATATTCTACACCAGCTTATCCCCAAGGGAATGGACAAGTCGAGGTTGTTAACAAGGTCATAGTGAATAGACTCAAGAAGAGTTTGGATGATGCGAAGGGAAAGTGGGTGGAAGAACTACCATATATCCTGTGGACATATTGAACCACACCTCGCAGATCAATAGGAGAGACTCCCTTTTCAATGACTTATGGAGCCGAGGCTGTTATTCCTTTATAAACGGGCTTCCCAACACTAAAGACTAGCTCATTCAATCCGAGCAGTAACAATAAGTTACTAGAAAAGAGCTTAGACTTTATTGAAGAAAGAAGAGAAAGTGCAATAGTCCAATTGGCATACTACCAACATAAACTCAAGCAGGGTTATGATGCTAATGTAAAGCTGAGGCCATTAGTGCCTGGTGACTTGGTATTGAGAAAAGTTCTAGGTACTACAAAGAACCCAGTGTGGGAAAAGTTAGGGCCCAATTGGGAAGGACCATATCGCATCACCTCGGTAGCTGGTATAGGAGCATATTTTCTAGAAGACTTAAATAAGCATGTAATACCGCGCCCTTAGAATGTAAACAACCTAAAATGTATTATTATTAATGAAAGCTTCCTTTGTCAATATGTTCATCTGTTGTACGAAGGCATTATACTTCCCATCGTTTAGTCTTTATAAGTATTAAACAGAGCCTAAGTTATGTTAGGTCTCTTGGACCACATACTTGGGTGAAATTAACACTCAATTGCATTTTTATAAGTGTTAAACAGATCCTAAGTTATGTTAGGTCTCTTGGATAACATACTTGGATGAAATTAACACTTAATGACATCTTTATAAGTGTTTAAACAGAACCTTAGTCATGCCTGGGTTCTCGGACCAGATGTTTTGGGGAAATTAACACACTATGACATCTTTATAAGTGTTTAAACAGAACCTTGTCATGCCTGGGTTCTCGGACCAAATGCTTTAGGGAAATTAACACACTATGACATCTTTATAAGTGTTTAAACAGAACCTTAGTCATGCCTGAGTCCTCGGACTAGATGCTTTGGGGAAATTAACACACTATGACATTTTTATAAGTGTTTAAATAGAACCTTGGTCATGCCTATTTCCTCGGACCAAATGTTTTGGGGAAATTAATACTCTATGATATCTATTTGAGTGTTTAAACAGATCCAAGATTATAACCAACTCCTTAGACTGGTGGCTTTGAGTAAGTTAATGACCTTGATTATTTATACAAGTGTTGGGCAGAATCGAGAATATCTCCTCCTTCCATTTTTCTTTCAAAGTCCGTTACTTATCCTTATTAGATTCAGCCTTCATTGCAGAAGGGTAATTTCACAGTGCAAGTATGGGGTAAATCTCTCTGTTACTGATACATAATTGTTTCCAGTTTTTATTAAAGTTAGAGCAGCAACAATTCAATACTATTTATGACAGTCATAAGCTTTGAAGCACATAAAAGTAAAGGTACGAGAGATAAAAAGAAAAACATCTTTCATTAAACAAAAAAGGGAATACACTGTTTAAGGGTAGAACGCCATCACAAAAAGTTATACACAAAAAAAAAAAAAAAAAAAAAAAAAAAAAAAAAAAAAAAATTACAAAAGAAAATCCTATATTTGGGATTCTAGGCCTTGGCTTGGGGAGGGTCTTTCTTGGGATTAATAGCCTTGGAATGGACATCACTAGCTTTAGACTTAGCCTCTGCATCCTTGGCCTGGGAGACTACATCCTTGATAGTGAGGGGATCCTCAGAGGGCTTGGCCTTCATTGATGACTGAGCCTCCTTACCCATTCCAGCTCCTTTAGAAATTCCAGCATCAGGAAGGGGATCTTGGCTAGTAAGTAGCTGCTCGAGAGGAGAGTCCGACTCTAGAATTTCTCGAATATCCTCCGGGAAGAAGATATTCTCGGCCCTCCTCAGCTCAGAGTTTTGTAGGGACTCCCGCCGGTCCATTGCTACTCCCTACGACTCGGTGCAGTAGTCCCTGCACATTACGACCACCTCCTCTGCCAGCTGGGTCTTAGTGTCCCGCACCCCACATTCATAAGATGCCTTTATCGCGGCCTCAGTTAATTCCCTGGCCACTTGAGCTACATCCTTGGCTTTCTACAGTTCCGCCTTAAGATCCAAAACTTATTGTTTTTCGATGGCCAGGTTTATCTCTGTTACGTGCAGCTCTTGGCGCATGTCCTCGGCCTGCCTTTCCGTGGTCTTTAAACCTGCCTCGGCACTCTAGCGAGCCTGGATAGCTTCTTTAAGCTTCTCAGACAACTCCACATGTTCTTGTTTAAGGGCTTCAAGAGCCTTCTCAGCTTCAAGACAGGAGTGGGCCTCAGCTCTAACCTAGTCACGGGAGTTCTTGACCCATTCCTCGGCTACATAAATTTGCTGGGTAACCTGCATAAAAGTGGCAAAGGGGTTATAAAAATATATACATATATGAATGAACATGTACCTTAGTATTTAGCGAAAGGAGATGTTGGTTGGCTTACCATTGCAAGGTCCCTCTTCAATAACATGAAGAAGTCTAGTTGCTTGGTACACCTGAGACCCTCCATGTCTTGAGGGAGAAGGAAAGGTTGCTCCAAAGCCTCGGTGAGGTAGGTGGCATGCCCCCTTTGAGACTCCCAAATCGTGGCATCCCAAGGGATGAAAGCACCCTCCATCTCCAGCTAAGTGGCCCAAGTGCGTGGCCCTCAGCGCACTTCGGCCTCGTCCTGGCTCTCAACGGACTTGGCTCTTTTGTCCTAGGGGTCTTTAGCCTTCTTCTGCTATTTAGCCCCTTTTTGGGGGGTAACCTCGCCTTCCTCTACGTCCTCAACTAGCCTCTTTTTCCTCAGATTTGGGTTGGCATGCAGTCCGAGGTCAGTAGGGAGCAGGGGAAGAGGAGGAAGATTAGGAGGAACTTAGGTCTTGGGGACTTCTTTTGAAGTTGATCCCTTGTTCCTGTTCGCCATTAAACCCCTTAAGCCGGTCATCTGCTTCAAGTCCATGCCTTCTTCTTCTTCCTTTGAGCTAGTGGTGACTTGGGCAACAGTTATTTTCGGAGGATAAGCTGCAGAAAATCTGTCGGACTCGGTTTCAGAATCCGAGAGCTACACAGGCCTTTCCTGCGCTTCTCCTTCCTCTTCAAAACGGGATTTTTCTATCTCTTCTTCAAGAGATAAATAGGAGGATGCTATCTCTTCTTCTACTGCAGCTGCTTGGGGTGGAACTTGTTGGAATAGTATTGCAAACGGTGGAGGATTCTGTTGGATCGGTAGTGCGACTGGGGGAAGGTCGTCTTGGGCAAGGAAATCTGACTTTGATACGTCGATCCTGGCCAATCATGGGTCACCTGCTCTAATGGCATGTTCGATCTCTTGGAATATCTTCAATATAAGCTCAAACTCCAGAATCAAGTGGATGGCTCGCAACTGTCCATCCTCACTTACAAATATTTCCGATCTGGGCAGGTAGTTTAGAGCCACAACGTTGGTAAAGTTAAGCCGAGGAGCAACTTAATTCTTATCTACAAACATAGTCGAGAAGTAAAATACAGTTAGAAAATCGAATTCTTTCATCAAAAGACAGCAGAATGACAGAGAGATAATGATATGGTTAGGGTTAGTGAATCTAAGTCTCTTACTAAGAAACCTAACTCTAAGGTATCCCACCTAGCACTCCCTCTCAAACTGGGCAATGAAGACCATCATGCCATGTCCTCGAAGCGATGAGGTAATCGTCCTTCATCCCCTTGTTAGATTTGGGGAGGCACGAGATAAGCCTGACGATGGGCGACTTGGACTTGAGGTAAAACCCTCCATCGGCTTGTGAGTGGCATTCATATAGGTAGACCACATCATGCCAGGTAAGTCCCAATTGGAGATACTCATTAAGAGCATCGACACAGCCTAGGATCCTAAACATATTAGGTGCACATTGGTGGGGGCATAACCTATGATTGAGGAGGTAGTCCCGTGTTATCCTACCCATAGGAAGAGTCATCCCTCCCTCTATGAAAGCTATAATGAGGATGATGACCTCCCCTTCCTTTCTATGTGATACGATTTGTTCTAGGGAACAATATCGTAGGCCAACTTCTTGGGGTATATGGTACTTATCTTTAAAGGCTTCTCTTTTGGCAAGGGAGTCTACTAGACTCGTGAATCTACCTATTTGGACGACCTAAGAAAAAGTGATTGGAATTTGTAAGTGAAGAAATAAGAACTGGAAGGCTGAGGAGAATGGCAAAGGAGAAAAAGAGATGTTTAAAAGAATATAAATTTACAGGAACTAAAGCGTGTGCTAATCCCTGATACCTTTAGAAAGGTTTTCAAACGATTTATTGAGGAATGGGTGTGAAAAGTTTGGTGACTTGGAAAGTTTTGAGAATTTAAGTGTTAGATATCTCTAGAAAGCTTGAAGATTTGTGAAATTGGGAAATGATTTCCCCGTACGCTTTATATAGAGGGAGAAAATGAGTGGGAACAATCCCGCTCAAAATTCTAGAAGAATTATCAACCGTTGGATCTGCGTGTCACTGTTAGATGCAGGGGACAGGATGTCGCCTGGAGTAATTAATAACGCTTCGTGGGTTTCGAAATGTCAGTAACAATTATGAGGCGCACAAAACGACACTCCCGCACGTGTGAATCAAGGAATCAGATGGTCTTGTCTTTTAAAAATCAAAACCCCACTTTTTCTCCTCGGATGAGAGGGAAAAACCGGAGTTTTAAGGGGCTATTGTAGGGATAAGGGCCCAAAATCATATACTGGGCCTTGGACTTTGTCTGAGGATGTTGAATGGTCCGAGGAGGGACAAATAGTTATAAGGGGTTCTAAATTAAAATCTCACGAGTAAGGAACGAATGAAAGGTGGTCCAATGAGGAACTCTTTTTCGGATATAATAAATGCAGCTCAAGTATGTATTCCAGCAATTAGAGTGACCCTTCAAGAATCTCTAATGATAGGGACGTGCCTCATGAACATATGTGAAGGAAAGAAACTCAAAAATATCTAAGGGACAGCTGCTACCACCACATTAAATGCACTGCAGCTATTTTTCTGGCCGCATTTATGTGGAGAAGACCTCTGAACAGTGCTGCCTTGGCTACCACAACTCACAGAAAACCAAAGAGGGTGTCTAACGGGACAGGTTCTCAAGTAAGAGCTTAGATGATCAACAAGTGTAAGATCAAGATGGTTCAAAGGGAACTATATATAATGTGAGAGACCCTCCATGAGGAAGATTGAAAAAAAATAGAGAGAGAACACTATAGCAATCTAAATTGTTCTTGTACTCAATTGTGATCAATTTATATAAGTGTGACCTCCTTGGACAGTGAAGTCATTCAGCTTTATCTTCTTTGTTCTTACTTGATCACCTTCCAAATTCATACTAGTCATTGTCAAATTCATTAGGACCTAGTTCTTCGACCTACTTTCTACAAATTTATTATATTGGACTCATTGGACTAAGATCCCATATATTTTGAGCTTGGGCTGCAAATCATGTCCTTACAATAGAAATTTTTTAATTAGAGGTGTAAGCTGTAAATCTTGCAGATTACTATGCATAGAATTTCACATAGCAGAATAAGAGTGAAAGAAAAAAGAAAAAGAAAAAGAAAAAAGAAAAGACAATCTAATAAATAAATGGACATGGACAGACACAGTACACATGCTTGTTGATGTTGTTTGAATGTGCAAAGGTTTAGGCCTGTTTGGCTGGCTTGTTCAAACAACAAATTTCACATTTTAAACACACTTATACATATTTTAACACATTTTTTTTAATCACGCGTATTTCAAAAAATTCCAAAAAGCTTCCAGAAAAGATAAACTTGCGGTTGATTTCGTCTTTAGCATTACCCTTTCGATCGTCCTTGCCAAATAACAATAAATATAAAAAAATTTAGTTAGTTGTCACGTTTCAAAATAATGTTGAAAACTAGCATCTCGAGTGTCTAAAACTCGAGTTTCAAGATAAAACTCAATTTGTAAGAGGATGGATGTGGTGTGGAAAAAAATCTACGTGAAAATCGAGTTTTAAAGACTTGATTATCCATAAATTGCAAAAAAACGCTGCTATAAGATTTTAAAATGTCATTATAGGGCTTAAAAATGTCACTATAGGGCTTCCAAACCTGATACTTATAAAATTTTTTTTGCAGGAAAACACTGCTATAGGGATTTAAAACGTCACAATAAGGCTTAAAAACGTTACTATAGGAGAAATTTTTTTTGCATAAAATTCGAGTTTTAAAGACTCGAGATCTATGTGGCATTTTCACATTCATAAAACTAATCTTTTGAACTCGAATTTTAAATTTTAACGTGGATCTCGAGTTTCTAAAACTTGATAGGGTATTTTTCATTATTCTTTCGAGCGTTGCCTATTTTACTACGTAGAAAAGCTACACAGTACTGGTTTGCTCATTCCCCTTACCCTTTCCTTTTGTTTGATCAGTTCTCTTTCTCTGCAACAAAACCAAGACACAAACACATACAGAGAGAGAGAGAGAGATATGGGTGTTGTAGTAGGAGTGATATTGGACGAGTCAGTGCTGTTAGGACCTAACTCTCCTCAACATGAAAACCCATCCTTGCAACCCGTTGCTGACTCTCTTCTCCGCAAGCTCCGCCATTCCAAAATCCCTTCGGTATTTCTCTCTCTCTTCTTCAACTTCATTGTTCTTTGCCCAATATATTATTACAACCGTTCTGGGTTTTCTTTGATTTGAGGTGTACAAACTTTTTTTTATGGTCAATTACTCAATCTTTATGTATTTATAACTGTAAATTGTGTTCTGGGTATCTTTTATTTTGTCAATGAAATGGTTCTGATTATCCTAATGAATTAATTATCAGTGTTTTATTGCTTGCATGCTTACAATAACAACAACCACCACCACCACCACCACCCAGACTTAGTTCCAAAATTTGGGGTTGGCCATGGATCCTTTGTAGTTGATCCATTCATAATTAAGTGTCTAAATTTTCTGCTGGCTATCAATCTCTCTCATTTTGTTGAATAATATATTCTTTTGATAGATTTGCTTCAATTCTATTGATGAGTTTTTTTTTTTTTTTTCTTTGATTTCGTATCAATAACATTTTTTTATTCTTAAAAGAAAAGTCGTAGATTAATAAAGGGGAAAGTCTAAATCTTTTCATGTGGTTTTCCTGCCATTAATGCAACTTAAACTGTGTTCTTTTTCTCATAAGATTTTGTTTTGAATCCTTGACTTAGAGAGGATAACATAGAAAACTTACTCTCTAAGAAATGGATGTCTTATATGCCATCATTTCTAAAAGTATTAAATCCTATTGACCAGCATGCTTCGCCTTGTTTTTGCAGGGAATTTCTTATGACTTGGGGCTCTCAGATGATAAGGTAGTTTTTCCTGTGCTACTCATATAAAATTGATTTCTTTCTTTCTTTCTTTTTTGACAGATATAAATATATCAATATGATGTAAATTTATTGTCATTCTCATTTATTTGAGATCCATAACACACTCAAAAGTGAGTTTCTAATCTTATCATTGTTCAAAATTTTTTTTAAATTTTTATTTTGAATCACATGTTGAACTCTGTTCCCAATTTCATAAGTATTATTATTTATTCGGTTACAAATTTTATTCCATTTTGTTAGTGTTAAGTATTGAGATGCTAATTACTTGTAATGTCCTTTTACTGGTTCAGGACACTACTGAAATTCGGACAGAATTTCTTTAATCCTGATCGAAAAGCTGTTAACGTATTTGTATTTTCTTGTTATAGGTGAGTCTTCTGAAAAGGCTGGCAACCCTTTACTTGTTTGATTGTTTTATCTTGAATGCATCTTCTGTAGATGATGCTAAAAATGAGATTATGCTAGCTTGGGGGGACACTGGAGGCGGTATTTTGTACGTAGTTTCTGACAAGAAGAAGGAATTCTTTCCAAAACTAAGCAATTGCAGTTGGCTGATCGTTGTTCTCAGTGAGTACCACAAAACCTATGTTTCCCCGATGATGAAGGCCTCATAGTTTTGTTTGGCTTGGGATATATAAGAGTATAAGACTGGGTTTTCTGGAAAGTATTATTGGTGTTGGGGTCTTTCGGATTGTTCTACTATTACTGATTTTCTTTTGTCTCTTAGGATAGGATGTTGATTTGTTTATTTCTTTTTGTTATTGTGGTTTTTGTTCACTACCGTGAACTCTTTGTATCTTTTTTCTCTTCTAGTAATAATATTACTTTCTTACCTATCAAAAAAAAAAAAACAAAATTATCTTTTTATTCTACTTTAGGTGTCTCAAACTGAACATTGGGCTGAGCTCTCTTTGGAATGTGTCTAGAGCTTTGTCTAACATAAAAGAATCTATACAACCATCTAGTTAATTCTGATTACCTTGGTGTGAGATCTTTGGGATCTTATTTAGAAAAAAATATGCGATTTAGGACAAGTTTTTGGTTTTATGATGGATGCATAAATTGGGTTAGGGACTGCAGTGGCCTTGATAACTACGAATGACAATGGTACAGGGGTGTCCTATTCTGGAAATCAGTTGTCTTGATGGGATGACAGTGGCCTATAAATTTTTTAACTTCTTTGGACCTTGTAATTTGGTTTTCTTGTGTCTACCAGAAAGAAAACTGCAAACATCTAATTGGCTTGATGTTCTGTTGCAGGATCTCTTGGGCAAGAATCAGCAGATGGTGTGCACTTCCCTCTTCTCTTCTGTGTTCCTACTGCATAGGGTGCTATTTTTAGGCATATTTATATTTTGAGCCTAGTCATTTTCTGTATTTCATATTCATCTTGCTATTTATGTGTGCTTTTTACTTGGCCAGAATTTGATATGCTCCCTTGACTGCATAACCAATTAAAGTTAAACTAGTTGCTTAGTCTATTTGGTCATTTGCTTACAGTTACTGAAGGCGGCAGTTCATGTGAGAACTCAAGCATGATTTTTATCAACAAGCTAGAAGAGTTGCCTTCAACTGTATGCCACATAAATAGAAAGGTTTTAAAGGTAACTTTTGTCCCTATACCACTGTTCCAATTGTGGAAGATCTAATTTGTTTATTTATTAATTTTTAGTTTTAATGTTTAAAAATAATGGGAGAAACAGATAAGTCTAGATTTTTTAAGAATAGGTTTTTATATCATTGTTCTTGAAGGGTGTAGGTTTTTGTTATTATAAATGTCTTTGGGCTACCTTAGCTTTATATTATTGTCCAAAGATACTTCTTGTAGGGAGAGATGGGTGACAAGTCTAAGTTTTATTTAGTAGTTTGGGTAAAAATATGTTCTTCAATAAAGGAGGGAGGTTTGGGGATCCGTAAATTGAGTACTTTTAATAAAGCCTTATTGGACCATGGAGGTGGTCAGTGGTGAACTTGTGTGAGAGTTTTAGAGCAGGGCAGAACTCCTTTTCAATCATCTGAATTTTCTTGGGGGGTGGTTCTCATGTTCATTTTGGTATGACCTATGGTATGGAGATTCTCCTTTTAAAAAGACCTCTTTCCAGATTTGTTTGTTGAGATTGGCAGTGGATAAGAAGCTTCAATGGCTTGTTATTGGTCAATGAAGATGACAGAAGTATTCGGTGTTGGAATCCTCAGTTTTCTAATTAGTTGTTCTAGGACTGTGAACTAGAGTCTATGGACATTTAATCTGTTGTATTCTATTTTTTGTCTAGTCAAGAATACGAACAGTTAGTACAGAGGTTGATTTAATATGGAACTTTTAAAATTCATTCGAATTATGCTACTTTGAGAGGGTCTATCTAAGTGCGATTCCCGTGGAGAATTATATGGGTGCTAAGGTGCCTTGGGTAAAGTTGCTTACCTTGGCTAAAATTTAGATTTTGGACAATCTTCAGAATGAAGTATTATGCTTGTTAATTGGTGTTGTATGTGCAAGAATAGTGGGGAGTCAATTGAACATCTTTTACTCCATTATTCCTGGCATGAGATATTTGATCTTTTGTGTTTGCATTATTTGGAGTAATTTGTGTTTTGCCAAAAACTGTGCAACAGATTTTGAAATGCTGGCAAGGAAGATGCATCACTGTAACGGACCTAAGATACAAAAGAAATTCTACTTATTAAAAAAAAGATACAAAAGAAATTCTGCTATGTGTCTGGTGGCCACTCTGGATAAAAAGGAATTAAAACTTTTGATAGTGTCAGGCACCCTAATCATGTTATTGAACAATTTTTTTAAAACCCTTGTATGATTGGATGACTAACCTAGGTAGCGTCACTTCATCCTCTTTTCTAGACCTTACTGATCTTTTGAATCTTAGATCCTAATTTTTTTAGGAGTGTTTCATTGCACACATTGTATTTGAACATTCTCCTCTCTTGAATATAATTGTTTTACTTATAAAAAAAATAACTTCAAAATTTGATTGCTACAAGTCGCATTACTATGCAGCTTATGAATGTACCTTATCATTCACGTATGACTACCTTTTTTTTTTTATTTTTTTTTTTTATAATTAAGTACACCTTTGGGTACCTTCTTTTGTTGCAAATATTCTTGAATCTTTTTTTATATGTTTTGCATTGCAAGCAGGCAACTGGTAACAGTGTCGTGACTGTTGGATATGTTATGAAACCTTCACGTGAAGAAGATTTTGCGAAGGTGAGCCCTATATGAGTAAATGTAAGTATTTTTTGTGGGGAAAAAAGGCAAGTAAAACTTTGTGAGTTTTTTCCCCTTCATATGATACCATATACATACATGAAGTTAACATAAAATTTTAAATGTCCCTGATCAAGGTGTCATGTTAAGGTAATACTGTAAACAAACAGAATTTGGTATGTGGAATTGTATGCTTCAAAGTGGTTTTGACTCCATTCCATTGCTTTTTTTTTTCCTTGAAAGAAAAGTATTGGATTCAGTAGTTATAAGAAATATGATGGGTCAGAATGTTTTATCATCTGATCACATGTCTTTTGGCCCAAGGGATCTTGTTTGATTTGATTTAATGAATGTTTCTGGCACTTTTGGTGGTCGTGTATGCAATTATGCTCATGATAAATTTTAGTTTTCTAGTTGTACTACTTGGATTCATGCAATTAGTTATAAGTTGTCCTGGTTTTTGCAGAGGGGTGCATTTCCTTTGTATCCTACTCAAAATGGGTTGATATTCATGCCCCTCACCTTTGAGCTTCCTTTATCACCTCAATTACAAGAGGTTGACATAGTTCTCCATAAAGCAACTGATGAAATTATATCCATTGAATTGAAGAGCTGTACAAACTTCTCTAACAAAATAGTTTACACCAGTGGCATGCAGGACTTACAAAGGTGACTTTTCAGGTCCATAAAACCTTATATTTCATGATCTGGTATAAACTGGGTAATCAGGGAAACAATGAACATGCCAATGCCAGTTTTTATATTTAGCCTCACATGAAGCTCCATTATTTATTTTTTTGGTGGATTTTTTTGAGATTATGCCAACATGAATCTTGTCAAGCTTTGGTCGTGGCCAAAGTCAAATGCTCGCGTTGTTAATGAACCCAATAAAAATACAGTGATAATTTGTAAGTCCATATATTCATCAGACTCATCGAAATGCATCCAAAATGCGTGGAAACCTCACTTATTTTTTGAAATATAAATATTCAAAACATTTTGCCCTGTAATTTGTTATAATAAAAATTCTCATACTATAAATTGAATCAATACAGTTAATTTTAGTGTTAAAAACTAAAAATTCCTACACATAGATGTGCATGTATATTTACAGTATACGTATGTAAGCAGGTATTGACAAGTGATAATCTTGTAATGATTTGTAGATCCATAGGTTAATTTTGAGTTTTTATTTTTTATTTTTTATGCTGCAGTGAATCTGTAGCCAATTAGACATGAGCTCATGTGGTAAGAGATTGGGTGGGGTTGGAGTAAGTCATAGTTTTAAATCTTTCTAAGCGAAAAACAAAACAAACACCAAAAAGAAAAGGCTAAAAAAGGTTTAGCATTGCTTTAGTTTTCTGATTCTAGAATGCCTGAAATGGAGTTGACAACTTGTCCAATGTCAATGTCATAGCTTGATTACTTGAAGTTTAGTCAAAAAGCAATCATATTAATTGTCTCATGAGCCTGTAAGAAGAGGGTTCTGAGGTGAAGATGGGATCTTTGGAGAGTTCTTGTGTTTATTTTGGTATCAAATGGAAGGGGCATTTTATTAGAAATTCTGATAATTGAGGAAATCTTTGATATTTGATAAAAATAAAATTGAGGAAATTTTTGTTCTGATTTTCGCTGATAACATAATCAGTATTTTGTTTTTACATGTCTCTTTGTATTCATTTATTTTATCTGGAAGTCACAACAAAAATAATGAACAGTCCTTAAGTTTTCTTTAATAAAAAACTTGTTCTTGCACAGATATTTGGAGGATCACCCAGATTGCTGTGTGATTGATTCATTTAACAACATCTACCCTGTGTTAGATCGGCTGGAAATTCAAGAAATTCTACTTCGCTTGGAGGATCTCAAAACTGAAGACCGCTCTACAATCAGGGGCCCCCATTTCTTGAAGGTCTTATGTCTTGATGGTTTTTTTGTTATGGTATTGCTGTATCAAGTTTTTTTCCTTTCAATTCAACCATGGTATTCTTTTGAGTGAATGATTAATTAGGATTTATCTGTGTTTGTTGCTATACACAAAGATAAATCTCAATTATTTAATCCTTGGGTCATTTGAATGTTTTTAGTGATTCTGATCATGTTTAACGACACTTGACTTAAGGTTTAAGTTGGAATAGTAATCCATTTTTAAATTGATCAAATTTCTCCCCAAATTTAGTAAGTCTGGATCTTCTATGTGCAGGTTGATAGTTTCAAAGAACCTGATTTGCTGCAAAGGCTGTCTGAAGCTAAATTATCTCTTCCAAGTATAGTGAAGCCTCAAGTTGCATGTGGTGTAGCTAATGCTCACAATATGGTACTGACTTTATCTAGTTTCATTCTGGATTTATGTATTTTTAATTAAAATTTCGTATTCTCTCCCTTTGTCACTTATATGAAGAGGAAAAGGGAGAAGCCACCGTTTATCTAGGCCAATTACCTTGGACTTTCATATTTCTAGAAGGTACAAATGACTGAAATTGTACACATATTAAGGACAGATGAGGTAAAGCCAAAGTAAAGCAGTATGGACTGTATAGAGACAAGTCCATACCATTCTGTATGGTATTACAAAGCATCATGTATACTTCAGTAAAGCAGTATAGTATTACCCGGCAACTGGTTATGGTGGGCACGGTTAGTTGCCCATAGGTTTTACTAGCTAGAGACGATTTCAAAGGGCTCTTCTTTAGAAAGGTTCCTTGCATTATCAAAAAGGAAAGAAAGAAGTAAAGCAGTATAGTATTACAAAATTTCATGTATTAGCTGCACATCTTCTAGTAATTTTCTGAATTTTTGAACAAATTGACATTTCTTAAAAAATATATTTTGCTAGGGCACAAATATGGGCAGCACAAATATGGGCATTGATGTTAATGCAGATATATTGTCACCATTTAATTTTTATTCTTTTTTGGGTTTCATCTTTACCATGAAAATATATGGTGGCAATATGAAAACAATTTTTTAGAAATTGTTCTTGGTCTATGATGTTAAGCTATAATGATCTGAATTCCCTTTTTTTTTTTTCATTTATTTGAATTAAATAGCTTATGTTTTATATAAACAGGCGATCATATTCAGAAATGAAGATTTTAAGGACTTGAGTGTTCCTCTTCCAGCTGTTGTGCAGGTGAGCAAGAAACAACTTTCATTATGATGACTTTGGAGTACTTCTGTTATCCTTATTGTGGAATTAGTACTCTTGAATTTCTCTCTTCTAAAAATTTCAATATGGAAAGTTGGAAACTGGATTAACTACAACTATATGTGACATAGCTATGGAAGTGAGTGTCTGTCAAGTGCGTGCATGTGTGGGTTAATATCTTATATGGCAGGGTTATGTTGATTCTCGGGTATAATGGATTACTCCTTGGGAATGAGACTTTGAAGTTATTGGAACTGCAGGAATATGTGGATCATTCATCTACTTTGTACAAATTTTATGTCTTGGGTGAAAAAGTTTTCTATGCAGTTAAGAAGTCTACACCAAATGCTGATATCTTGATGAAATTATCTGAAAGTAATGGACTCAAACCTCTAGTCTTTGACAGGTATGTGTTTATTGCTTCTGTTTTGCTTCTTCCTTTTTGATAATGGTTTTTTGGACCAGTTGGCATTTCCTGTAGATAATGGGTGAGGGTGGGGTGGTGGTTTTCTCACATGTGGGTGTGTGAGGGTTTTTATTTTTTATTTTTTTAAGATTAATTATTTATAGGTAAGTTTCAAATGCACCCTGTGGGTGTATGAGTTTTGTCTACTTATTAAAACCCCTCTTCTTTTGGTTTTTGCTTTGATGATATATGTTCAAGAGCATATATTTGATAACCCATAATTTGATCATTTCTCTCTGCAGCTTAAAATCTCTTCCCACTGCCAAAGAAGACCAGCATTATGGCGATGGTAATTGTTCCAAGGCCACTAATAGTTGTGTTGATCTTGATCTAGTTACAGATGCAGCAAATTGGCTTAGGGAAGTGCTTGATCTTACCATCTTTGGCTTTGATGTTGTTGTAAGTAGCCAAGTCAAGTTTTCTTGAATACATATTCTACAGTAGTTTGCACTCATTTCTCCTTATGATGATTGTATTTTCCATGAATATGTTATAATTGATTTTCTTTATCACTTAACCATGTAGATTAACACAAAATATAAAACTAAATGTTTCCATAATTAGTAATGGTGACCAATCCTGCACAATATAATCCAAAACTGGAATCCCTAGATTTTCTTATATTCCTCAAAAACCTCCTAGTTGAAAGCAGGTCATCTCAGACACTATATTCCATCTTGACTGACTTGCCTTTGAGTTTTCTTGTATCCATTCTAGTATATTGGTTAATTTAGCAGGAGCTATCTCTTAAAAGTTGTCTATAATCAATTTATATACATTGAGTGAAACTGAAATTGCCTTAACTTATGCTTGAACAATCCATGAAATCTTGAAAAGCTGGTCAAAAGCTAATCAATATATATATATATATATATAAAGAAAAAACAAGGAAAAGGAAAAAGTAGTGGATAAGAAGGTGACTTAAAATCTATGGAGAAGCTTTACATGTGATTGTTGTGAATACCTTGGCCTTTCAAATAGGTGAGTTTGGCTTCCTAGACTTAGCTCTCTGATGGCCAATGGGTCTCTTACCTTCGTATTTTTTGCACCAACCAAATTACTATTTAAAGAAAAAAAAAAAACCAACCTGCATCAACCAGATCTAGTTGGAACAAACAAAAGTGAATTATGTATTATTTTAGATGTATGTTTAATAGGTTAAGCATTCACTTGAGATTTCACTTAATAATGAAGTATGATATGTTAACCAGTATTCCATTCTTAAGATTTGTTCCAAGCATGTGATTGATATATATCTTGCTACTTAAGGCAAACTTGTCCGTTGCTTACCATAAAAGTAATCTTCCTTGTTGTGTGGAAATTTCAGATTCAGGAAGGCACTTGTGATCATGTCATTGTGGATGTAAATTATCTCCCGTCTTTTAAGGAAGTTCCTGATGATATTGCAATACCTGCCTTTTGGGAGGCTATTAAGAAGAAATTTGAATTGAAAAGGTCAAAATAAGCAACAAAAGCTCCTCTTTGACAAGACTATCAGTGAAGACGGGGTTGATCATCACATCTGTGTTAAAGAGACCAACCTTGATCTGTTCATTTTGGAAGTGAGATATAAGATGTATATTCCTGTGATTATATGTCATAGCACCTTGGGAGGAAATCTGAGCAAGAAAAATATCATGTAATCTTTCTCCTAGCACAAGTCCTTTCACTGCACCTTATGTCTAGAATCTTGTGTTATTATCAACGGTCCACGCTTCACAATTTGAACTTGCCATGCATGATCTTTCTTTCTCTCTTTCTTTTTTTTCCCTGTAATATTCCTTTTGGATATGAAGTACCTTTTTTTTGTTTGTTTGGGGGAGGGAACCTATATTTAGCTTCCTTCACTTTACCCCCCTTATGTGATGTTCATAATTATGATTTTATTAATGGAATATCTTGTGTAAAGATTGGACAATTTTTTATGTAGTTGATCATGATTTTTAATGTTTGTTCCTATATGTCTTATCACTTATGTAAATTTGGAAAAAATTGACAATAGATATATGTCAAAGTTTTGGATTGCACATTATATACTTATTTACAATTGTCTACTGCTATGCCAACATGTGCCCGAGCACACCTCTTTGGAGAGCCATTGGTTGTATGATTTTTGTAGCACGAGGTAACACATACCTTAGTTTTCTACTACTTGTTGATTCATTGAATGGGAGCAAATTATTGGATTGGTTAGGTCATCAATCATCATCACTTTTATTTTTTTGGTTTTTCTTCTCAAGGTACAAACTACAAAGTGAAAAAGCAAGCTAAAAACCAAACTAGGTAACACCTGCGATCATCCATGTTTGAAGTGCTTGTCTGCCTGTCGGGCCCCTGCTTGAATGAGCTCCTGCAGTAGAATGGTTTATATAATTATAATGGTGTCTGTATTTTACCAACCCTGTTATGTATTGTTAACCTCTCTTGAGGTTTACCCTCACTTTTGCAATAAATAACATCTGAGAGACTTATGCCTCTCATGGGATCTCCAATAAGATGTGATTTAGACTGACAACTTTTCTCCAATAAGCTTTTATTCATATTGTTTTTTTTTTTCATTGAAAAACTTAATCTATGAAGAAATTTTTTTTTTGTCTCTCAAGTTAAAGGATGGCCTTCAACTAGTGTATTAGATATCATCCTTTCCCATTTTTCTTAATAATTACATAATCATTATCTTGATAATTCATATGGGTGAACGAAAGAGAGCTGGTTCCAAAAAAAAAAATGTCAGTGTAAAGTCCATGAATTCATAGACATTAGATGAACAAGTAAGCCCATGAATTCAAGGAAAAAAAAATTCCAAAAAGTAGGCGTTTGCTTAAAAAAACGTCCTTGAAAATTGTTTCTAATAAAAAAGAAAAAATATTGAGCTCCGTTTTCTCAGATTGGGATCGATAATGCAGGCATTGGGCTTGAGAAAAATCCACCACCTTCCCTCACAGAATTGCCATGACCAAACCCACACATCATATAAATCCTTAATAGAGGGAGAAAAAAAACCAAACCAAACGTGACGAGAGAGAGAGAGACAGGCAAATCCATCACAAGGTGGGTTTGGAGGGTAAAATGTGAGCTTCATTTTTAAATTATTGGTTTATAAGATATAAAATTATTATTTGTAGTTTATTAATTCATAATATATGTGGGGGAGTAAAACCAAGGCCCGTGATCGAGGCCCAGGAACACCGTTTCATTAAAAGCACGCCCGAGGAGGAGAAATCGTTGAGGCCTGTTGTAGGTAACAGTGGGGCGCGTAAGTGTCCGAGGAGGTTGGTCCGAGAGGAATACCCTTCTCGGATGTGACGTCTATTGGAGAGAGGAACTTCGGCTCTCCTTTAGTCCACTTTCCAGCGAGTCCCAGAATAAAAGATAGACTACCGACGTGTATGGAAGGGATAAGGATGCATAAATATCTCAAGGAAAAGCTGCTACCACCGCATTAAATGCGTTGCAGCTGATTTCCTGGCCGCATTTATGTGGAGAAGACCCCTGAACAGTGTGGAAAGTCTTCTTTATCCCCAGAAAATCAGAAAGCTGGAGAAAAAGGAGGGGAAACTCAAGTACCGTGCTAGATGACAGACAAGTGGACGATGGGATCGAATAGTGAAGGACTATATAATGGAACAAACCCTTCATAAACAGGAGAGGACAAAAAAAAGAACGGGAGGAACATTGAGAAACCGCTACTGTAGCATTTAGAAAGAAATAACCTAAAAGAAAGCATCTTGTCTAGATTCTTACCCCTCGGATTTGATTAGAACCCATCAAAACTGCCTTAACCTTACCCCTCGGACCTAAAATCTTAGCCTATCTGTGCGTTTTAGCCTCCTCGGCCAAGTACCCAACCCCCAATAACTGTCGCGAAAATCTGTTGGTCCAATTCTTCAACCCACTCTCTTACAAATTTATTGTATTGGGCTCGTTGGGCCCATTCCCTGTTTCCATCAAGGCTTGGGCTACAATCTGTGACCCTACAATATAAATAATTCATTTGTAGTAAAAATTCATAGATTTGTGAAGAGGTATAACGTTTTAGTCATGATTTTACTTTATGTAGAAAAATAATAAGTTAATCAAGTAGTTCATGAACAATCTTGAGTTTGCTCGATAAGTAAAAGAACTAAGATTGAACATGAAATTTTGTTTGATGATGAGTTCAAGATAAAATTAAATGAATACGCTTGAACTTTTAATACTCAACTTAACTTGTTTATAGTCCTAGTAAAAAACTGTTATGATGAGAGTCAGAAGATACTTATCCCATCAGGTGTCTCTTTTCCCCATTTAAATATGGTTAGTGCCAGATGGAACACCTAATTAATACGGAGGTGACAGTTGTCTAACTTAGGAACTATCTATCGTGGTTCCTTGAATACTTCTCATGGGTTTGGGTTTCTCCCTGATTCCTTCATTTGCTAGACACCTTTTCCGATGGGTAATCTTTCATCGGCACTCCTCTTTCTTTCAGAGGATATGGGCTGGGCCTAGTCTATCAAATCATCTCATTCTTAATGAGGAGAGAAACACAGTAGGAAGGTGGGATAGCAGGCAGTGGATTATAAACTATAGACAAAATAAGGGACTAAAAATAAATAGTGGCTCCACTTGGAGAGTAGTACAAGTAGAAAGTGGTAAGTAATAATGGGGGCCCACATAACATTACAAAAAAGAAAGAAAAAAGAGGGGGATGATATGAGTGGGCGTTTGTATGAAGTATGAATGTATGATGTTGTATGTATCTATCTATGATGTCTATAAATAGTTGAGTCCCAACCCATCCCTGAAATCCCGAGAACCCCTTCTCCACTGTCTTCCCCCAGACTCTCTCTTCCGCCCTTTTACAGGGCCAAAAATAACACCCCACCCCACATCTATCTATCTATATATATCTAAACCCCTCAATCTTTTTTTTACCCAAATGGCCCAAGAAGATTCCTCTCCAGATCCATCTCCTTCTCCCCCAAACCTCTCGGATCCTTCCAAACCCGATCCACCTCCTCCATCTTCTTCATCGTCTTCGTCTTCGTCTTCGTTATCGCGAAACGTTTCGTTTAGCAGGCTCAACGCGCAGGCTCCCGAGTTCGTTCCGACTCAGCAGCAAGCACCGCGACTCGCTGCTGCTGCTTCTGCTTCTTCTGTTGTTCCTCCTCCTCCGCCTCCGCCGCCGCCTATGCACTCGTTTCCTCCTCCTCCGCCGCCGCCTCCGTTCCACGTTGCGGCGGCGATCCAGGGTCACGTGGCTGTTCCTCCTCACGTGATCCCCGTTCAGCATCCTCATCATGTTCCGGTTCAGTACCATCCTCATCACCCGCATCATCCGCATCCGCATCCTCATCATCATCATCAGCAGTACTACGGCGGCGGCGGTGGTGGTGGTGGTGGAGGGTTTAGAGAGCAAGAGGTTGGGGCGCAAGTGCAAAATCAAGCTCCGGTGGAGTCTGATCATGTCGTTGCTGCCGCTTCTTCGTCCTCGGCGAAAAACAAGATCTCCGAGGAGGCTACTCAGAAGATTTTGAATCAGGTGTGAAGCCTATTGCTCACTATTCAAACACTTGCTCATTTTTTATATATTTATTTTCAATTTCGTTCTTAATTAATTAATTAATTAATTTATTTCATTTCGATTTGTATTGATTAATGTGCATACCATAAGAATGGGTTCAAATTTGTTTGAATTTTGATTCTAGTGTATTTTCATGAGTTCAGATACTATGTAGTTGTTAAATAGTGGTGAAATGTGCCTCTACCAACTACTCAACATTGGTATATGTTGATAGAGAGACTCTAAAAGATGAAGGGGATTTGGGGTATTTCCACAGCATTCTCAGGTTCCAATTGGATTTTTTCTTTTTTTTGTTGAATAGTTAAATTTTAAACTAGGAATGAAGCATGTGTGATAACTTGGTTTAGCTACAAGATGAGTCGCGATTCAGCATTTATGTAGAAAGTTTTTCAACATGGGATAACAGAATCCTGACCGGAAAGATTTTATGGTGCAGGATTTAAGGTGGTACATGAAGTACATAGAAAGTTTTAAGATATGGGATCACCAACTTTAGACCCCACTGGATTTGGCATAGTCAAATTAAAATGCGGAATGAAGCTCATATGCTAACTTGGTTTAGCTAAAAGATTTTAAGGTGATTCAGCATATATATACAAAGTTTTGCCACACCTTCTTCGTATCAAAGAATGTGTGCAAACTTGGTTTGGCTACTAGATTTAATGTGGAGAAAGCTTTACAAAATTGGATAGGGAAATTAAGCCCCCTTTGGATTTTGTTGTATAGTCAATTTTAAAATGGTTAACAAAGCACATGTGAAAACTTGGTTTAGGTACAAGATTTTAGATGATACAGCACATACGTAGAATGTTTTACAATATAGGATAACAGAATTCATAAGTCATGGGATTTTGTTGTATCGTCACATTTAAAATGACGAATACAGTGCGTGTGCAAACTCGGTTTAGGTACAAGATTTAAGGCAATGATGCACATATATAGTCTTACAAAATGGTGTATTATGGGAGGTAGCCCAGTGATACTCTACCATTAATCTTGGATATCGGTTCCCTTATTCTTGAATTTTGTAAATAGCGAGGATTCTTCTGGCACCTAAAACTGTCCACAATGGACAATCAAATTGTATTGTTTACTGGCTTTGTAATGTCGACATCAATCAATATCTAACATACATGTATGTCATGAAATGTAAAGAAAATGGTGTAGAGACTTGATTTCTAAGAGTCGATTAATATTTGGTGCCAAGAGCCTTGTTGCTCAATTGATAGGCACTTCTTGGTGTTTCCAAAGGAGACATCTAGAGTTCAAATCCAACCCCCCCCCCCCCCCCCCCCTCTTTTCCCAAAACTATCAAATTATCCCCCCCAAAAAAAAACAACTTTAGTATCAAGTCAAGACCAATAATAGTTAGTTTTCTGTAAATACTGTTTTGGAATCCCACTTAGCCAGGATGTGTCTTTTCGTAGGCAGCAAGTTGTTAGTGTCATCTTCATGACATTTAAGAAACCTTTTTTAGATCAACAATTTGCTTGCATTTAGAGGGAAATTAGGGTACATGTGTGAGGTTTGGTATCTGTTACAAGATAAGGCAAGAGGCACATATTAATTGAATGTACTATGATGGTTTACAAAGGTCACCTGAGGGTGTACAGTTGGCATTCAGTTAATGAATGTAGGTTTGAGTAAGATAACTAGGAGAATAACTAGCACCTCCTGGTGTTTCCAATGGAGACATTCGGGGTTCAAATCCCCCCAACCCCATTGTAACTATCGGATTATCAAAAAAGATAATTGGCAGATATGTTGATATCTCATCCATAGGCATTTAGTATGTGCTGATTGAAGTCGTTACATAATGTGAAAATTAAAGGGAAAAAAGTAGGAAAAACTCAGTAATTGTTAATGAAACTTTTTAAATATTTGATAGCAAATTAAGTTCACTGAGTTATAAATTATGAAAAATGGATTTGAATCATAGCAGGCTGCTCACACTTTTAACTTCATCAATTCTACAATTGTGATTGGTGATTTTATATGCACAAATGAAATTTGTTATTATAAATTCTTTTTTTTTTTTTTGGTTTTTTGGCCCATGTTATTATAACAACTTTCAGATTAGTGCCTCACATACTATTGCAATTCAATGACAGTTGGTGGAGGAGTCATCTAAAACAAAATAATATTTTGCTTTTCTGTGGGTTGTGATATAATTCATTTTTCTTGCAAGTCTTTACTTTGTATATATATTTGATAGGTAGATAGTGGGGTAGGGGGGTTGTGGGGTTAAAACCAGAGACATAGAGCAACGCAAAGTATTACCATTGGGCTAATCATTGAACCCCTACCTTCTTCTTTTTTCTTTTTTTTTTTCTTTTTTTTTTTATAAGTAAATATTGCATTTATTAAAAAGAGAAAGAGCCATAACCCATGCACATAGGATGAATACATATATGGGCTTAAGAAAAGTGAGAAAATTTGTCAGAATAGTGTTTTTTTTTTAATACAAATAGAGCTATGCCTCCTGCCTCCATAACATTATTGTTTATAGTTTTGTCTATATTGCCATAATAAAGCAGGGCTCTCAAGCTGAAATATATATATATATATATATATATATATATTTATTTATTTATTTATTTATTTATTTATCTAATCAATAGGAAAATTTTATTTTCTTTAAGTGGTTGTTGGGCATGGAAAGAAATATCACCAAAATTGATAACAGAATGAAATTAAATTTTTATTTGTTCTCTCTGTCTCTCTTTTTTCCCCTCCATTTAAGAGAGGGGGGGGGGGGGGACCTCATAATATTTAAAACCAAGAAGCCCAACAGGTTTCCACCCATGTGCAAGCACTGCAAGAGTGACCACTGCCGTCACTCTGGCAGTGGTTTTTACTTTCTGAGGAATTCAGGGGTATGTACTCTCATATGATGGCAGATACCAGAAGTTCCTTCAAACCAAATGTTTTGTGCATTTGTTGTCTTCAGTCCTGTTGATAAAGAGCATTTTAGGTTTAATGCTAATATCGATGCTCCTTTGATATAAGGTTGTTTGGCAATGTTATGTTGGTCCTGTAATGAGAGAGATTTATTCTTGCTTCATTGTTTCATTCTATGCTTGTATTTTTTCTTTTCAACCTGTTGGGAGAGAAGACAGTGGTGCAATAGATAATACTTTTGGACTTGCATTGGTGTCTTTTGCAAGTAATGTAGAGGGGTTCTGTGTTTTGACATGGAAGGTAACCTGGCTAGAGATATTGTGTAGGAGAGGGATTTGATGATAATAATTTTATACTTAAATGTATTTGGTCTGAGTCTCAGGTTATGAAAATTTATATTAGTAAAACTAAACTTGTCTCCATTGGCTTGATTATATAAGAATTGTTATTGAGGTTCCAAAGGGCCTTGCCTTGATGAGATTCCATGTTATCAAAAAATAAAAATGCTTATTGAGCCGATGCTTCTATTTTCTTACAAATGGCCATTTTTCCCTTGTTTTTTTTTTCTTTATTTTCCTATTTATGGCTGTGTTATTTCGAATTATAAATTTTATGCTATTAACTTTTCCTACTATCTAAAAGTCTTTTTGATTGGATGTTGCCTTTTAATATTTCTGTATGGCACATATTTTTTTCACTGTTTTCCCCCTGTATACGCTTTCTAGTTTTATTACTTATCAAAAAAATCTTTCTGTATGGCATATTGATATGTAGGTGGAGTATTATTTCAGTGATTTGAACCTGGCTACTACTGATCATCTAATGAGGTTCATCAGCAAAGATTCTGAAGGATTTGGTAAATCATTTGCTACTTTATTTTAGTTTCAGATGTCTATGACATGGTTAGAATTATTTGTTTGAAAGCGCTGACATGCTTGATCTGCTCTCTTTCATAATAATCGTTCATAGAAATTTCTGCATCTTTATGCACTTGCAAACGCTCCTAGACACTCGAACATATACACATTTCTTCTTTTCTTTCTCTTTTGGGGAAGCTATTGATTACAGAGTAATAATGTGTAGATATGATATTCTCTTTCGTGAATTATTTGAATCCAACTTTTGGAGTCACATTTTAAATTCCTTCCAATACTTCTGTTGTTTTATAGTGCCTATATCTGTTGTTGCATCTTTCAAGAAGATTAAGGCTCTTATAAGTAGTCATTCCCAGCTGGCAGCTGTTTTACGAAACTCATCAAAGCTTGTGAGTGTCTTCATACAGTCTTGCTTCAAATAATCTTCTTTGTTAACCATGTACATCTGTTTTTTGAACTTCGTAATAAAAAAATTTGTTGATGCTCTACAGGTAGTTAGTGAAGATGGAAAGAAGGTTAGACGCCAGCGTATCTTAACTGAGTCAGAAATGGAGGAGTTGCAAGTAGGTTTATCCACTAGTTTGTTGGTTGGTTCTGATTTTACTGTTTGTTATGAGAGATGATTGGCTGACCTGTTTATTATGTTATTCTATTCCTTCTAAGTCAAGCATTTCAGAATGATTGTTTAGAAAACTGGTATGTTATGCATAATATTGTGTATTTCGATGCAAAGTTATCATCTATCTTGAAAATGTCTTGTAAGATTCAAGCTAGATCTTTGTTGTTTGAAATGATAATTCTTAATGTTCCCAACAACTGAGCTATTGTTATTACATCTTATTTTCTAATTCTCTTTTTGATTCATAGTCTCGAATAGTTGTTGCTGAAAACTTGCCTGAGGATCATTGCCACCAAAACCTTATGAAAGTTTTTTCTGCTGTGGGAAGGTACCAAGATATTTTCTAATAGAAAATTTTCAAACTCAATGCCTTGCTTGTATAGAAAAAATAATCATGTTGAGTGGTCCTTTGGCAGTGTGAAGACAATCCGTACTTGTCAGCCTCAACCCTCCAATGGTGGGGCTTCTTCAGCATCTAGATCAGGAAAAGCTGATGGTGTGCTTTATAGTAACAAGGTAAGTAGGGAAGTTGACATACTGCCTTGGTGCAGTTTTTTTTTCGCAGTTTTTTTTTTAAGTTTTAAATCATGCTTCATCAACTTTAAGGTGGTAATAATTCTTTATGTCAGAAATTATGTCTGTTTTTAGCTTTGACTACAACTAATCACCACTCTTGCTTCATCTTACACCCACTTTTCCTTTCTTAGCTTTATGGATTTCCTAGATGATTTCTTTTTCAGATGTCATTTTCTTTTGTACATCTTCTCTTTCCATTTTGTTTTTCTTTTTTGTTCTCCTTGGTATATGGTGTACCCCATTTGGTAGGATTATGCCCTTTCTCTTTGCACTTAAAAAAAAAAGTTATGTTAATGCGTATCGCTACTAGTTCCATGAAAATAAAAGGAAAGAACAAAAGTTCAAGGGCACAGTACAACAGTATGGCAATATGTCTAGTAGTGCTCCTGCCATGGGAAGGGCTGCTGTGTGTTCTGTCTGGTGTCATGAGGTGCAGGCTTGTCTAGTGATTAGTTGTGTGGTGTCTTGTCACTGTATGGCTCTGCAGACTTGGAGTTAGTTTTGAGTGGCAGTTTTGTTAAGGTCCTTCTGGCTAAGAGATGCAGTGACTTAGCTTGGGTGTACTGCTTATCATGATAGCTTGGTGTATATCTTCTGTAAGGCATCTGGTGTAGCTTCTGTGGTGTGGCATAGACTGAGTTAAGTTTGGTGAGCTGCTGGTGTGCTTTATGCCAAGTCTTGGTGTCTGTAGCATGAGGTGTTGGTGGCTGCTGCATAAGCTGAGCTAGAACAAGCTAAGTAGTTGATGACTACTGCATTGCTTTATATAATCCAGGCTCCAGCTCACCTTGACTGTTGTATCGACTTGATTAGTGATGGGAATTAATCATAGTTGTAACCAGTTACTGATTTAGCCGTGTGCATTGAATAAAGCCATTTGCTTAATTGAGTAAATCTGTTAGTTAGTTAGGAGTAAAGGGAGAGTTAGTGAGTGATTCTTGGAATGTAATATTGAGCAAGCATATATAGCTGCATAAGCAATTGTAATAGGCAAGAATTGAACTGTTGAGTAAAAGCTTCTCTCTTATTCTCTAGTCTCTCTCTCATTCTCATCTTTCTTAATTCTGGAGGCCCAGCAACCTCGAATTAGCTATCCCATCATGAACTTGCTGATCATAAGAAGCAGGTTCTTTTTCAAGTTTCAAATTCACTGGTTTGAATTATATATTTTGTAGGAGCAAATTTTTGGTGCTATCCTTTCTCCAAATATGCTTGTCCAAATGATTCAGATTTTAGGTATATGTTTGATTTGACAGTTTAATGCATTTGGCAGATGATGCAATCATCTGCAGGTTCATTGGGCTTTTAAAGAACCTTCTCTAACACCTATGACCTCATGTAAACATGCCTCCTCTAACCATTCATGGTTGCCATTGCTGAATGAATGCAGCTATTTAGAGGAAGCTATGCCAGTTTATAGTACACTTTTTGAACTTTAGATTATGAGGAAACATATGACATTGATGCAATTGGATATGAAAGCCTTAACATCTGAATCCTTTGTTTCATATGTAGTGGCATGCTTTTGTGGAGTATGAATCTGTTGAGCTGGCTGAGAAAGCAGTAAGTACTTTAATTTTCTGTTACATGACACAATTACTCTTCCATGCTCATTCTAGCATATATTTATCTGTAAATTCTATTATTGCAGGTTGCAGAGCTAAATGAGGAGGGGAATTGGAGGCGCGGCCTTAGGGTCCGCTTAATGCTTAGACGCACGGTATTTGCCAAATATTGAGCTTTTTTCCTTCTTCATGATTTATTTGCAATTCAGCAGTAGTGTGTTCAGTAAGTTCACTTACTGAAAAAGTAAGAAACAAATAAAAAAAATTGGAGGGCAGTGTCAAAATTCATTTCCTTCTCAACATAAATACTTCCAGAATAAATGTATAATTTAGTGCAAATAATAGGAATGGGGAAGTGAACACTGAGAGTGAGTATGTGTGCACACGTGTCCTTTTAAAAAAAAATTAAGTACATTAGATGTGCAATCTGGTTGGTCCTAAAACCAGGACAGTTCCTGTAGTTTCTCTGCAGTTGCTATTTTAGCTGAATGCAATTCTAAGTCAAGGTTGATAGAGAGCCAGTTTGATGTCTATGCAAATTTTAGTCCATCCAATGACTGCATTAGTCCATTGATGTGTCTTTGCAAATTTTCTCTTCTCAGTCAAAACCTTCTTCAGCGCGAGGAAAAAAGGGACATGATGGGGAAGTGATTGAGGAAGATGATACTTCTACATCTGATCAGCAGCAAAGTGAGAAACAGTTGGAGGATCCCCCCCCACAGTCTGATGCCCAACCACATGAACAAACCGTAAGTGCCAGTGTATTGGCAGAAAGCTGTTTAGAAATTATAAATTATGAAAGCATCATGAATAGAGATGGTTTTATGTTTTTAGGTTTGGGGGAATATATCTTTCAGAAAGGAGCTAGAGCTTTACGGGAATGCAGTCTATTTTGTTTATTGCATTAGTCACTAGTTTCCTTTCTTTTTCAGTTTCTTCTGTTAGTTAATAGTAATACAGATGTGGGTTTTATTATGTTTATTTTTATTTTTTTCCCAGAACTAGTACTTGCCTACCATAATTTGTTAGAGAATGTGAGATACAGGGATTTTAGTAGCCTCACATGGTACCCTACCTTAACAAAAAGGGTGGGATGCAGTCTATTTTCTTATTCTCTGACTGCCATTTAGGAATGGGCATATTTTCATGTCCTGACAGGCATATATATCAATCATCATTATACATACAACAGTAACACATTGTCCAACCAATCTCTTGTCCTCCTTTCCAAGGGCTTTTACATTTCACTGACACAGATGCAGATGTTATATAAGTAGTGAAGTGACTTGTTTATAATATACATTTGGAAAGTAACGTGATACTTATGTTTTATATTAATCTGTGGTTCTTTTTTCTTTTGACACAATAATTTTTTGTTATAACATTCTCGTTTTTAATTCTTTGGATTAGGGAGAGGAGCAACAGCATGTCAACGAGAAAGATGCTGGGCAGAGGAGGGCTCGTAACCGTGGCCGGGGCAAGGGACGTGGAAGGGGTCAATACCACCACAACAATCACCACAATAACCGTGGAAATCATGTGGGAACTCCCCCTTCAAACAATGCAGTTAATAATGAGCAGCCAGCTATAGCCAAGCAGCCTCCTGGACCACGAATGCCAGATGGCACAAGAGGATTTGCAATGGGTCGGGGGAAGCCAGTTGCTGTGAATATTGCATGATAACTGGGTATTCTACATAATACTAATTACGGGGGTTTTCTTGTGCCTGCGAAGTGTATGTTTGGGTGGGAAACCATCTTCTCGTGTGGTGTTGATGGCATGGTTTTACAAGGGCTGTCAATCCAGGGTAGTTTGGGTCAAATTAGCAGTATAAGTTGAGTACTTTCTTCTGTTTGTTTATGTAATTCAGTAAGGATGATGCAGAGACAATTGATTTTTACTTTTTTTTTTCAAATTTAAATGTAGAAAGGGAAAGGGGAAAAAAAAAAAAAATAGTGGAGAGTCTCCAATACCTATAGGTAAATGTGAGTGAAGAAATGACATTGCAATATAACACTGTTCAATATATTTCTTACTCTCTCTCTCTCCCCTTGGATTATGAATACCATGTTTCACATGATCCCAAATTGTAAAAGTGAACTAAACTGAAGTGGCAGGAACATATCTTTTAGTTAGCAGAGCATAGCAGGGGGGAAAAATATCTGGATGTGAACAATTTGTTTTGGACCAAAAGCTGAAGTGATGCCAAAATAGTTGGAATTAAGGCTTCTCTTGATTTGAGTTGGAGGATAAGAGCAGAAGCAATAATTCCTCAAACTAGAGTTGGAAAATAGAAATGGGTGGCCCTTTATAGTTATACTCGTTTTAGTTGGTTCCACATTTGTTTTAAGTGATGTCCCTTCTTATTGTTGGTTGGCCCCCGAGTCAGTGTGACTTGCGTTTCTTTCCTTCGCTTTCACTTTCGACTCTCTTCTTCTATTGTAAGCCATATGTTTCTCTGTCGTTTTTGATTTTATAGGCACAATTTCTCTCTTTATCATAAGCTTAGAGAGGCTTGTTGAATAGGTGACTTGAAGATAAGGTGGTCCAGATGTCATTATAGCAATAATTCTGAGAGACGCTACGAACAAGGCCAGTTATGGGTAAGCAATAGTATTTGTTAACACAACAATTTTTAGGTGGCACTTCTAATTATAAGTACTGGAAGGTGGCAGTAATTTATGTGAGGCATGGACAAAGTCTTTCTCTTATTGAGGAAAACAAATTCCATATTTTGAAACACTTCCTTGATGCTTGAATTGTATATTAACACTTCCTTGATACTTGAACGGTTATATATTAATTAAAGGCAACTCATCTCAACTGGCCTATTAGCTCAGCTGGTTAGAGCGTCATGCTAATAACGCGAAGGTCGCAGGTTCGAGACCTGCATGGGCCACCTTTTATGACATATTCTCCCTCTTATTTTTAAGATTAACCATTTCATATTTTTATGATTTCAAATTACGTTCAAAAGTCAACCTAAATTTCATATTTGTATGATTTCAAAATTTGAAACTCTCATATACCAAATCAACATATAATTATATACATTCCAAATATTTGCTTTCTTCAAAATTTTAATAAAAAGTCAAAAGGTATCTGATTTAAAGCTATTTGCTAGATTCAAATTTTAAAATCCTTGCCATAATAATCATAATAATAATATCAAAATAGCAACAATAATCAATTTTTAATTCAAAATTTTAGGTCACTATAAATTCTCAAGATTTGGCTACATCAAGGATTGAAAAAAAAAAAAAAAAAAAAAAAAACCCCTACTCTAACTTGTGGTGATTATTATGCATATTTTATTTTATTTAATATATATATATATATATATTTATTTATTTATTTAAATTATCTATACATATATTTAATATTTTCTATGCATATCCTAATTATAATTTATTTTTAATAAACATATTCTTTTACATTTTTAAAATACTTTTATCTCTTCTAATTTCTTAATATTCTCATAATCGCTCTCTCTTTGTGTTTATTCAATGTCTTATCACTCTCATTAGTATTAGTAAAATATTTCCAACCTGCAACAAATCCTGACTTACTCTGCTCTGACCTCGTCCTATTACAATCCCTAACTACTTTTTTTTTTTTTTTTGGTCATTCTAGTTTATTTAAACTACATGTATAAAATTTAAGTATATTGTAACACGTCATTAATATAAAATATCTCACCATGTATCCTTAATAAATCCATTCAAATAACTGATTTTACATTTGTTATCTCTAATAAACAAAATATACTTCACCACGCACAAATACATGTGTTTAAGGTTGAACTTCAAGTGATATTCTAATGGTAACAACATTCTTTTTTTATGTTTCATACATGTGGTTTAAAGCCCTAATCTCCCCTCACCCACTACCTAAATAATTTAATTTTTCTTTTAAAAAAAGAAGTACATGTAAAATTAAGAAAAAATTAAATGAAAAAAATAAAAAAAAAATCATTCATCCTCAGGACCTCATCTACATTTCCACCCAAAAACCACAACCCCATAAAATACAAAAAAACTCTATTATTACTAGTCTCTACTCTCACTAACCGATATTCCAAAATCCATAGTCACTCACACATTCACGGATTCACCCACCCACCGCTTCAAAACCTTCATTTCCATTTCATAACATAATTCAAATTCACTCCAAACCTCTCTCTCTCTCTCATACACCAAACCAAACCAAACCAAACCCAATGGTGGATTCAACATCAGACCCACCTCCACCGTACCCCAACCAGCTCGTCCCACGAATATCTCCTCCTCCTCCATCGCTACCACCACCACCACCGCCACCACAACCAGAAGCACAGCCCTGCAAGTTCACGTTCCCTCCTCTAAAGAGGCCACCCATAAGAGTAACCACCGAGTTCGACAGTGACAGCTTCCTTTTCTTCCACAAAATCTCTTGCAAGTTCCTTGACAACTTGGCCAAGTTCAAGCTCTCTTTCCAAAACGATAGCCAGGGCGAGATTATCCAGCCCCAACTCAGCTTCATCACCAAACACCTCTCTGTTCACTACGATTTTGAGGAATTCAATGCTCTCCTCAAATCCTCTCTCCAGCTCGGGTCTAGGTTGCAGCTTCGTGCTCTCCATGATGTCAAGGTCCTTCCTTTCTATCTCCCTCTTGCTTAACATGTCTAAATTTATGGTTTTTTTTTTTGGGTATATTGGGTGCTTTGGTGAAATGGGTTTTCTTTATTTTTCGAATGGCTCTCTCTCTACATGTCTAAATTTATGGTTTTTTGGTATATTGGGTGCTTTGGGGAAATGGTTTTTCTTTGTTTTCTTAGTGGCTCTATCTGCATGCATCGTATTTTTCTTTCACTCCTACATGTCTAAAGGTATGGTTTTTTTGCTGTATTGGGTGCTTTTGGGAGATGGGGTTTCTTTGTTTTGGAGTGTTTCAGATGCAAATGTTCAGAGTGTTTGTTGATGCTTGGTTATGAAATATGAATTCTGTTTGTTTGGGGTGAAATTCATCTTGGGATTGAAGTGAAGAAGGCTTTGATTGCCACTTTGATCTTTCAAATGTTTTGGAACTCCTAATGACCGAATTTACTTCTTTAATAATGTTGTAATGCGCTAGGATGTGGTTCTGATTTGTTTGACATTGGTGCTTTGTTTTCAAGAGCTTTTCATAGTCAAAATTCAATGTATTGTCGTGGATGTTTGATGTTTGAAGCTTGATTTTTTTTCCTTTCTTATAAGGAGCTATGATTTCAGGAAACAGGTGTGGTACTTCATATTGCTGTTTTATGTTATGTTCCTTGTTTCGTTTTGCAAGGATGCCTGTAATTTATATATTTATTTAATCTATTTATGCTTTTCTTCCATCTCTTTAACATGTCATTAACTTTTAGGCACATCAAGGAGAGCTGTCAATGGTTGCAAACATTGCTGATCCTGGCTATGCATTTGAATTGACATCTCCAGTCCCGTGTAGTGTGGTGAGTATTATCTTTCGCATTTAAGAGTTAAAAGTTGTGTCATTTTCTCATTTGAGCCAAGTTTTGGAGTTTTGGTTTTGTGGGGCATTATAATGTGACATAGAATTTCAACTCTATTTGGCTGTTCCATATATAGCTGCTAGCCAATTACTTTCTTCAATTTTCCCTTTTGTATACCAACCCCCTCTCCCCCTTTTATATATATAGACACAAAAAACTTATCAAATATTGTATATTTGCTGAGTATAAAGTATAAACCTTAACACCATTCCAGTCAGTATCAAGTGCGATGCCTCTTCTGCTTATATTTCCAAACGAAGTCCTAATAATCTTTAGGAGTTATGACCTTGGTTACCTTCCTAATACTGCAGCCCAGAGCAACCCTTAAATTTCCCCTTGGTGAAGTATCATTAGAAGAAAGAGAAGAGGAGGAAGTCAAAAGAACATTGTCTGTGAATGGGATTTTTAAAGGCCATATTTTGAATGGAGTCTGCACTGCTCAATACAAGGATGAAGATTTGAATCTAAGATATGCCTACAAGGTTTGCACTTTGCATTTTATCTTTCACTTGACTTTTTTCGCCTAATTCCATGTGATAGATGACTAGACTTTTGCTTTTCTATAGTTCCTTAATGCTGGGATTGTTTGAATTTAGCTCTTTGTTTGTTTCTTGATCTTTTAAATGTTTCATTTCTCAGACTATGTTGATGAAAGTTTGAATTTACTGCAGGACGAGCAATTGTCATTCATCCCAAGTGTTTCTTTACCTTCAAATGTATTTTCATTTGCATTCAAGCGCCGGTTTGGTCCTTCAGATAAATTGAGGTAGGAAGACTCTCTCTCTCTCTCTACACTTGAAATATTTTGTTTTGTGGTCCATGATTGATTGGTTTGGTCTAATTTATAACTAGATATATACTATTTTAGTTTGGTTTTAGTTTATTGTATTGGAACTCTTACCTAGGTGTTTTTTTTTTTTTTTTTTTGGTTTACTCACACACACAACAACAAAAAAAACATTGCCTTAGTCCCAAATTTTTGGGGTCGACTATGGATCCTTAACAAATTAGTCAGGGTTGACCACATGGAATTTTTTCCTCTATTCTATTCTATTCTATCAAAAGTCATACTTTCTTTTCTTAATTGACACATCCTTTTTTACATTTACTAATGCTATTTTTGGTCTTCCTCTACCCTTTTTCATTCTCTCAACTTAATTCAACTTACTTTTTGTTATCGGTACATCAGTCACTCTTCTCTGAACATGACCAAACCATCTCAAGCGACTCTGTCTTTTCATCAATAAATAGATGAGTAATATAATTTTATTAAAAAAAGAAGAAGAATAAAGCTTGAATAAACAAAAAGTGTGTGAAAAGTGTAGATCACAGTCCATGGCAGCAGTCATCCAATAATATAATGATTAAAAAAAAAAAGAAAAAGATCTGGTAACATACTGCGGAAGTTCAATACCATCAAAAGACCTACTACTCAACTCTCTCTAAATCATTTTCATTACTTAGAAGGAAAAAAAAAAAAAAAAACTCCAAATCTTTATGCTGCTATGGGCTACCAAACCACCTTTGCCAACACAAGCACATCATGCTTCCTAAAAGACAATGAAGAAGGAAAATAAAAATGACCAAGTTTCTCTTGCAAATCAAACAATTGAGTAAAAGGTTACGAACTAATTCCCCACTACCTCTGTTTATAGAATTCTAATACATAACATTCTTCTTTTGGAGATAAGTGTATTTCTAAAATCTTTCACAATGTGGCTGTCCAAATTAAAAAAAGAAACTTTCCCAGGCATCTTGACACCCAGATACTCTTTCAAGGGAATTTCATGGCCTCAGGCTCTCTCAAAGCATCATAATAGGACCCATCCTCAAATTTTCTAGACCATGTTAACCTCCATGACATTTTATCCTCACTCCTCACCTCTACTAGAAGGGAAGTTAGAATACAAGATGTCAAAAATATTAGCTTTGGATTGCAATTCTCAATCTTGAAAAGCACAGGCAAACTGAATATTGTAATGGTGGACTCCCTTTTTTCTCTGTTGAAAGATCTTGTAGTGAACTAAAAAGGTAAAAAATAGAATGGGGCAGCATGGAGTATAATAAATTGTCATTTAACTATTATTTAGCAACCCCCTTTATGTGTGTGCCCAAACTACCCCTTAATGCCAAAAAATGAACCCGTTTGACGCAAATTACCCACCTTAGTGCCCTGCACTTAGGCTAATTCTGTCACTTCCTCAATATGCCTACTGGTACCAAACTACCAATTCACTTGTATTTGTATTATCCCCTAAGCTTCACGTATACCCATGTTGTTCAGAATCTGCCCACAAAATAAAATCATATCATCTAATATTTAACAAATAGTGTATGGAATATCTCCATAACCCCACTATTTCCTCTACTATTTATCATCCTTCTACATATGAACAAGAGTAGGGATAAGGGATTTTTTTATTATTATTTCAACTCTCTAGAACTAACGAAAAAAAAAAAAAGGATCAGCTGGGCTGCCAGTAACCAAGTTAGAAAACCACACATTAAAAACGCAAACAACACCCATTTTGTCCATTTTTCACCAAAACCAAATCTGCCCGATCAATAAATCAAGCAATTCCAGGTGACATGGTTACCTTATAATATCCAGCTTACAATATTCTCATAGTCAAGCTTACAAGATGATGCTTATGTTGGGATTCTCTCAAACCCTTGCCATACCAATTTTAGCTCCAAGTGTTTCTCTCATGAAGGGGCTGGTGACACTTGAAAAGCATCACATGGTCCTTAGCCCTGAGTGCCCTTCAATGGAATTTATCTTCCATGGAAACCATCCACTGTTTATAAATTGCAACGACAAGATGTGTGAAACAATTAGTGAAACATGTTGGCTAGAAGCCTAAAAGTACCAGAATTGTGTGTTTTTGTGGCAATGCCAAACACATCTGACTTACATGCCCATCTGTTATTGTTGACATGGCCAGAGATTATATTCACCTCTCAAATTGTGGATTGCTAAATTGTGTGCATAATGGCTTTTATTTGCTATTTTCTATTTTATTTATTTCATGTGGATAATTGGTGTGAATATTTATTATAAAGACTATCAAATGGTGAATGCAAATTATGCCTCTAGATATAAAGAGTGATGGATGCGTTTTGTCATTCTTATTTCCCTTTTTATAATATTTACATCCTCTGACAAAATTCTGCACCAATGGTCTTTAGACCAAATCACCAAATGTCATAAACAAACACCCACACACACCCCCCCCCCCCCCCCCCCCCCCCCCCCCCCAAAAAAAAAAAAAAGGGGTGGAGGATGAGGTTATGGGTTCAATCCTGTTTGGAATTTTGTGTTATATTTGCCTATAAAAACTCATTTGAAAAAAAAAAAAAAAAATTTAACAATTCAGTAAAGCAGAAAAAGCGGGGGGGGGGGGGGGGGGGGGGGGTGTTGGGAATATTGTTTCAACATTTAGAACCATGTTAAAGTTGCACACAAGTTAGGAATTCAAACCTTTTAAGGCATGGGAGAATGCATACAGGTTTTCATTCTTTGCTGGGCTTCATTTCGTCCATTCATCTATTTCCAGCTTATTTTGCAACTTATGATTTGTTCTGATCATTCAATGGCCAGCTACTGGTACAATTTTGATTCCAAATACTGGAGTGCTGTGTACAAGCACGTACATGGCAAAGACTTCAAGTTTAAAGCTGGTTATGATTCAGAGGTGCGCCTTGGCTGGGCCTCTCTTTGGGTAAGTACTCCTATTTGCTTCATTGCTTCTGTTATTAAACAATTTTTTTTATTTATCTTTAATTAGTTGGGTGGTATAAAGATTTCACAGCTGATAATTTTCTCAACATAGGCATGCTTGTTATGAGCTATCTGGTGCAGGAATGTCAGGTCTTTTGAAGGACTATTTTCTGGTGTCTTTTGATCATTGGCTTATTTTTATGAGCACCCAAAGAACAGTGAGCTTAATGGATGGTTGAGATTGTTTTGCTCATATACTTCTAAATCACTAGCTTAAGTTGAAATTAGAGAGTAGGATAGCTTTGACCATGTGTTTATTTCTTCATCACTTCGCTGTATACTTTGATAAGACATTCTCCAAAATAGCAAAAAGAGTTTATCAATTCTGCAATTATAGATTAGTTAAATTTATTGCAAGAGAGTTGTTTTTGTCTGGAACATTGAGCTAAGTTTTGCTTGGCTTTATAATGATCTGGTTTCAGGTTGGAGATGAAGGTGGCAAAGCAAAGACGGCTCCAATGAAGATGAAAGTTCAATTCATGCTCCAAGTGCCACAAGACAACATTGGCTCTTCAGCCTTGATGTTCCGGGTCAAAAAAAGATGGGACATATGATCTTATTCTGGACAGCCTGTTTTCCTTTCTTATACATTAAATATTGGTTCTATATGGTAGCGGCCCGTTGTACTGATACTTGTTGCTACATAATGAATATCATTTGGTTGTTATTCTCTTTGAAATTAGAGCTTTAGTGGCCATCATGTGACAGGAAGATCATATAGAATTTTAAGAGAATTCCAAATTTCCAACTATATAAAGCTATCTCCTTTTGCAATGACGTTCATAATTTATTTGCTGCATTGGGTGATAGGGATGTATGGAACTGCCCCCTTGTACTCTGAACTGTTCCACCTTCATCTAACCTTCAAAGTACTGTAAGATGATTAGATAAGACATTTTTTTTGGTATGCATTTTTGTCTGCTAATGTCGAGCCACTTGGATATTCCAAGAATGTGATGACTTCATATTCTCTGAATTCAAATCCCCAAATGGCATTAGGTATTACTAGAATTGGTCCAGTGTGGGATTCATCGTTCATGGGTTTTTAATGTGTCAATTCAATTTTGTAATTTTTTAAATGGAAGAAAATGTTACAACACTTAAAAAGATGCCATGTCATTTTTTGATAGCCATGTAGGCATTACACTAACGATTGCTAACAAAAAGACTAATAATGTTTCATTTTTTAAACTAAGGGATTAATATTAATTGTGCTCACCAAGTAAATTTCAAGGACCAATAATGTATTTTGGCCTATGTTTAATTTTAAAAAACATGCATTTTCAAGGTATTTCTGTTTCACATGGTAAATGGAGTTTTGTTCCAAATAAATAAATAAAATAAAATAAAGCCTCCTCAACTTTGGGTCAAAATCAAACTAAGCCCTACTCTTCTAATGAGGATTGACTCAAAGCCTAGGCCCAAAAAAATTGTGGTGAAAATTGATCTTTTAAAAAGGAGAGTAATACTAATTATTTTTTTATACATAATTATTGGCCTAATAAGTTTTGCTTGTGATTCATTCACCAAAGCAATATATATTACATTCAAATGCTCTTACTACTGCTACCAATTATAGCATTTCATCTCGGTAGTAAAAAAATGTGAAAATTTGTGTGTCTTGAATTATTGAAAAAGAAAAAAAGTGGGTTGTTTACTACTCTCTATCTGCCTTTAAGAAGATCTTCAAAATAATGGGTTAATAAAAATTGGACCCAATTAAAATCCTTTAACTATTTTATTATTATTATTACTAGCCTCATATCACGTGATTTACCCGTGCAATGATTTTTTTTGTTTTGGTCTTAACATCTTTCACTGGTCTTGTTTTGTTGTACAGTCGAAGCAAGCCTCTTCATTCCGACTGTAAAGCCTCATTGAGAGTGACAAGGATCTCTTTTTTATCTTGTTCAAATGAAGGCCGCAAAAATGGAACACAAAGTAAAGGTGACTTATTGTACGGCCACAAAAGAATTTGAATTTAGTTGCGATTTTCACTGCTGGGTTGAAACCCAATATCACTCTTCTGGACGCCAGAATTACAGTGTGAAAGTAGAAGTGTGTTTACAAAGGGAAACTAAAAATCCCAAGTGACTGCTATGTGGATCATAGAAGAGCTGTATACAGTGTGGATGATGGGGTTTTGAGTGTTCGGGTACCTACAGGCTACAAGAGAGCTCCTGAGACTTGTGGAGTAGGCGTACCAGAGATTCCTAATCCATAGTTTTTGAAGTATTTTGTTTAAAATTTTTCTAAGTTGATACCTTGTGTTACATGGGTTTTGACTGTATTTGATACATTTACTTCATGTTTTGTTGCCTCAAACTCAAACTCTCAGTTTAAATGCTAGGTTTCAGCTTTTATTTTGAACTGGTTATAAAAATTACTACGTAAATATACCATTCCTTCCCCTTGTTTGGAACTAAGGTTCCCGTATTTACCCCATACAATTTAGGGCATGGGGAGGTATCATCTGGCTCAACTCACCACGTGCTCCGTGTTTCAAAGCATTATCTAATGGCAGGTCTGCTCTTCTTCTGCTATTTGATGATGTGCTAGTTCATTCATTATAATGTTAGGGGTTATTTGGAGTTTTAAGGAGCCATTATTTAGTTGTTGGTTTTTATTTTATTTATATTGTGTTATGAACTGGAAAACTGAAATGATAGTTTGGTTGTCGAGATGGCTAATCTCCTGAATGGGGGTGAGAGAAGGGAAATTTGGGGTAAACTTTGCCTGATCATTTATTATTTGCTTGTGCTCTTAAATAGTCTCAAGCAGAATGCTCAACTAGGAAATTCAAGTTACAACTTGATAGTTCAGCAGCAAATTCGAATAATGAACTGATCCTAATAACAACTTGAAATTGAGATAACATTCTAATCCTAATCAACAACTTGAAATAACAAGGGAATAACAATCGGATAGCAATAAATTTGGATGGAACTTATTGATAACTCCTTATCTGGTGCATGCAGCATGCTTATCAATCTCCTCCCACAAGTTCAGGTGCTTTACGCAGAATAGTATCAACCTAGTCTGAATCAGAACATATTGTTATTATTATTTTTTTATGGATTGCTGGAGGGCAGTTTATGTTAATGTCCGATGGTGCATAAATTAAGAAACGATAAAAATATTCTTATTTTTTATAAAGAAACTTGAAGGTTTCACATGATCATTGGCATTACTCAAAACAAATGCTTTAGATAAATATGCACAAGGTGCTTATCTGCTTTCTAAACTTCATATAAAGGGAGGGGGATTGTTTATTTGGAAAAAGTATTTTATATCAAATGATATTACACAATAAATAAGAGACGTGTGTAAAAATAACTACCCACTAGCACAAGTCTTTTATTTGTTAGCTGGGTAATTATTTTTTGTTAACATGTCTCACACTTATTTGATTTTAATACCATTAACATGATATCATTTGATACTAAATACCTTCTCGTTTATCTGCTTATGATTTATTATTCATTGCAATGCAGTGAGTATAAATTGCTCTTTAACTTTTTTTTTTCTTTTTTTTTTAAGAAATTGGGTGTTGTGTTGGACATGTTCCATCTGATACTCTGATAATGCCATCAAAATAATTTAAAATTAGAAATTGAGACCTAAATACCTGAATTCAAATCTTCTATCCAATTCTTTTTAATCCCATTTTATGTTCCACAAATTAGAACTTTTTAATTAATTCCTTATTGAATGCCTTTTTCTTATATCACACACGTAATCTGGTTGTTCAAAAAGCCAAGGCCATCATGGAGAGATGCATGTTACACTATGATTTGAGCTCAATTTATCCATGTGCCTGCCTTGCATTGTGGATCTTGGAAGTGGTGAATTTCAAGCACTAAAAAAACTGAAGTCATCTGTTTGATTAATGACGTTACTCTTTTGGTTTTATGTGACATCCTGAACATTTTATATATGTGGATCTCTGTTTTCAGGGTACTTGTTATTTGTTACTTCCAGAAAGGATAGCTGGTATTGTATTTTTGAGTTGTGACATGTAATTTAATGATATCGTAGCTGTGCCTGTGTATGTTTGAGCAGTATATATATAAATATACTAATTTGGTGTCCACCACCACCACCACCACCACCAAATGTTAGCTAATGGAAATATATGTAGATAATGTCGAATCTATTTAAAAGTCAATCAACTGTTGTGGGTGAGAAGCCGTACTAAGAACCTTGGACCTAAACACCAAAGCAAAGGCAATGAAGCATCCTAAATGATCAGGCTGCTATGACGTCTTAACAGCACATATCTTATCTCATGAGTCATGAATCATGAGTCCTTAAATATTCTAACTTTATTTTACATAATAATTATCAAAAACAGTTTTAGTTTGAAATAACACAGAGACAGAATAGTTGTCCTCTGGCAGAAGAAATAAATAATTAGTGCAGTGCAGTGCAGTGATACCAATTTTTTTGACAATGTATGCTATGATTGACACGTATAATAACATGAGCAATGTTTATTACACACACTTATACACAACCATACACATACCATTTTTGTACATAAATCGTGACTTCAAGTCATAATTTCAGTTTAATAAGTGTGCTATGTGTCAGGTTGTGTATAAGAGACAGTAATCTAATAATATTAATGTTAGTAGTAGGTCCATGTAAAGTGATATTGTCCTGTTATCACTTTTGTAGAAAAAGATATGAAAAGAAAATTATGACCCTAGGATTGCTCCTAAAAGAAATCCAACAAAAATAAAATATGCTTATGATTTGAAGTTCTTTAGAATACTTTTTTATTTTTTATTGCAAAAGGTATGATTAGAACATGGAATTTTCTTTTCCAAGACTTCAAACAGCACTTTGTTGGACTCTTTTAACAAAAAAAAAGGCAATTCACAAACAAATATGCAATGTAAGATCATTGCAATACTTTTGTTTTTGTTGTTGTTGTTGTTGCTGCTGCTGCAAATAGTGTGATTAGAAGATGGAATTTTCTTTTCTAAAAAAACTAAAACGCCACTTTGTTGAACTCTTGTTACCCAAGAAAAAAAGGCAATTGGCAAACAAATATATGTAAGATCATTGCAATACTTTTTTCTGTTGCCAACAGCATGACTAGAACATGGAATTCTTTTTTTTTTTCTTTTTTTTTTTTCCTAAAAAATTTGAAACAACAATTTGTTGGACTCTTTTACCCAAGGAGAAAAAGACATTAGCAAACAAATATGTAAGATCATTGCTAATTTGCCATAACAAATTGTAAAGCCACATGCTTTCTGTGGTGACCTCGCACTCTGCAAAAAGATAAAAAGAACACATAATAATAAAAGGACAACTTCTATCTAGCATTGCTCTACATTCAACAAAAGGTTGCTCGCTATTAATAATAAAAAAAGAAAAAAGAAAAAAGGGAAGCCTTGTATCTAGTGAGAAACCAAATTTTATAAAGTTTCACTTTTTAATTATGAACCTACTAGGACTGAGGTTCCTTCAACAATAAAGTCTCAAGCAATGGAATAATATAATTATATTATTAAATTGTCAAATGGTAAAAATGCTTTCGTTCGTGTTTGTATTTTGTATTTTATTTATTTATTAAAACAGTGGTATACCAATTTGAGGTTTTTGTTATTTTAATTAAATATAATTTTATGATTATAAAAAAAATAAATATAATTTTATAAAAAGTACTCTATTAAACCCTATAATTTAAAAGTATAACAAATTATATTCTATAAAAAATATTAAATTAAACTCTGAAATTTTTAAAATTAATAAATTAAACTATATAATTTAAAAGATAATACATTAAATCCTAATTTTTTTAAAAAAATACTGATAAATTAAAATATTGAATTTTTAAAAAATAACAAATTGTTGTTAGGTGTCTTGTAACCTACTTACACTTCTGGGCGTCTCCAACAAAGACGCATAAGTTCAAATCTCACTTTCCTTATTGTGACTATGAAGTTATTAAAAAACAAAATTGTTCTAATAAAAAATAACAAATTAAACCTTTGTTGATTTACTTTCTGGTGAATAACTTATTACTTTTAAAATTGTATAAGATTTTACATCCCTACATTGAAAGTTTGGAAAGATAAGTTTCTTGTATTTTTTTCATATATATCTTGATTTATCATGTGGTAAAATTCCTTAATTTCAAAATATTTTTATTCCCTTCTTTTGTGCTGATTTTGATAGGTAAAAAGATTCAAAGCTGACCATCCTAACTCACTTTTTTACCAGTCAAAAAAGCAATGAACAAAAAGGCTACATGAAAAGGGATCCCGTTTTCTTAATTATCTCAAACTACTATATATATATATATATTAATCCATTTGCTCCAATAAAAAAACATCCTTATTTCTTTGCTCCTCACTCTCTCTCTCTCCTTGTGTGTTTTGTGTGTGTGTGGATTCTCTTCTTCTTCTTTTTTCTTCTCTGGAAAAGGGATTAGAAAGAAAGGAAGAAAGAAAAACTTTTTTATTTTTTGGTGATAATCCCAAAAGAAAGGAAAGAAAATTCAGAGTTCCTCTCTGCTGTGAAGTGAGAGAGTGAGAGAGAGAGAGAAAGCAAAGAAAGAATGACTGTACCTTTATCTTCAAGGCTGTGTTTGCCTCTGACCACTACCACTACTTCTCTCTCTTCTTCTTCTTCTTGTTCTTCATCAGACTTTCCTTCCAAATCCCTGAAAACCCTTCACACTGCAAGCCCCAATTTCAGTCTCCACTCTCCCTCTTCCCCTTCATCTTCTTCATTCCCTCATTCTCAACACACATGTACTCGAAAACACAAACGATCTCTCTCCACACCAACGGTATTTAATCTTACTCTATGTGTGTGTAGGTGAATTTTAAGTGTTTGGTTTTGTTAATTTTGATGTTTTGGATGCAAAAGTTAGTAAATTTTATGAGCTTGGGAGGTTTTTTATTATTTGCTTTTGTTTGGAATGCTTAGGCTATAATGGGTTCTGTTCATTCATTGCATTCTTTCTGTGTGTAGGTGAATTTAGGAGTTGGGCTTTGGTAATTGAGATGTTTTGGATGCAAAAGTTTGTAACTTTTATTTTATTTTATTTATTTATTTATTTATTTATTGAGCTTGGGGATTTCTTATTCTTAGCTTTTGTTTGGAATGCATAGTCAATAATGGGTTCTGTTCATTCATTGCATTCTGTCTGTGTGTAGGTGAATTCAGGTGTTAGGATTTGTAAATTTAGATGTTTTAGATGCAAAAGTTAGTAAGTTCTTATGAGCTTAGGGCCTGGGGGCCTTTCTTGTTCTTAGCTTTTGTTTGGAATTCATGGGCTATAATGGGTTCTGTTCACTCGTTGTATTTTTTCTGTGTGCAGGTGAATTTAGGAGTTAGGTTTTGTTGATTTAGATGTTTAGGATGCAAAAGTTAGTAACTTTTTTATTAGCTTGGGGGCTTCTTATCCTTAGCTTTTGTTTGGAAGGCATAGGCTATAATGGATTTATGTTCATTCATTGCATTTTGTAATTTTTGGACTTCTCCCTTTATGTAAAATGAACCGGACGTTTTCTATTTACTAGATTGGTGAGAGTTGTTTTTCCTATGATTGTAGGTGGAACCTATATTTGAGATTTGTTGTTGATTGGTAATAGTGTATGGTAGCTTGCATTGGAGAACTGGGGCTATGTGCTTAATTATGAGATTTTAAATGTGAATATGTAGGTAAGAGAATCACATACAAAAGATTGGTAATTTTGTTTATTCAATACTTGATGGACTGAGTTATTAGAAAGATAGGGATTTTTCTTTTGGAAGGGGGGAAGGGGGATGGGAGACTAGAAAGCATTGCTATAAAAATACATACAGTGATACAGATGAAACTTTAATAGTTTATACATTGAGAATTTTGTGGAAAGACTAAAATATTTTTATTGGGTGAGTGGCCATTTATCAATTATTAACCTCCATATTTGGTGTTGAGCATGTTACCATTGTAAACCTTTTACAGTAAATTTGGTGTAGCTTTATCATTTTCTTTTCTAATATGCTTTAGAATCAGTTTTTATATTTGCTTTGAATCTATCCTTTTTGCATATTAAAAGGAGAAGAATCCCATGAAAACATTACCAATGTGATATATTCCACCAAAGTTGTCCCCATAAATGCTAGTTGGGTTTGCTGGAATGTAAAATTATTGATTTGAGTCACTCCCAAAGGAGACTTGCCCTCCCACCAGTTTAAATTAATTGTTATAAGTTTATAACTTTATTCAATCAAGGACAACCAGCTGGTAGATTTGTTTACATGGTGGCACCTGTCAATTTGGCCTTAATGTATCCGCTTGCATGTTGCGTCAATAATCCTTTATGTCTGGAGTTTGAGCACCTATAAATTATTTTTTGATTAAATATGTAGTCAATCTAAACAATTGGGTAAGGCTTTGCTTAGTTTACCATATATCAGATGTAATTATCTCTCTGTTACAATGCATAATCGCTTACAGGGAAGTATCAAGCTTCCTGTAAACCTGCTTGGTCTTGAAATGAACAGGGTTGATACATGTAATTTGCACTGTATGACCATCTTTCCACCACCAACATGAATCAAAACTCATGTTAGTTTGAACTTGTAGATCACCACTCTTGTGGGCAGTTGGTTTTCACTAATGATTTACTACCAGGGGCTCTGTTTTTATTTGCTGGTATAGTGGCTTTGTGGACATATGAGAAGAGATCAAGACATGGATAATTGGAACTATGAAGAGGAGAAGGTGTTTAGCAAGTTTGGTTCAGATGAAGAGTCTGGCAATCAAATTCCAACGCAAGCCCAAACTATTGTAGAAGGATCAGGGGCAGTTCTGATGTCAGAGTTTAAACCTGTTCCAGATGTAGATTATCTACAGGTATGTAATTATTGTGTTTCAAAATGGTTCTGCAGTTGAGCAATTAAGTTCTTTATTTTCATTTTAATTTAATTTTACTTAGGGGGTGGTTATTTGAATATGAAAGGGTCCCATCTAATGTCTCTGATGAATTTGACCATATAAGTTTTTATTTGTTAATTTTTTTTATAAGTAATAAACTTTATTGATAGAGGAAAAAGTACAAAAGAAGAACAAAACAACCAAAGCACACAGGGCATGTACTAAGGTAAGCAAAGAACAGACCAAAGCCAAGAAGACGAAAACTACATCTATCAAGCAAATCAGACAATGAATTATAAACAAAAGTTTGAAATATAAGTTTGACATATTATTGCAAATGGAGGCTTACTTTTGTGCGACTTTTTACAAAAACTTTTTGATTGGCTTAGTTTATCTTTACCATAATGATAACTGGGCATTTACAACTTTCAAGACAACGAGCATTTTGGCAGTTTCTTGAACTGTCCTAAGTTGTACTACTGGATCTGTTCTTCAGTTTGTTTTTTAGTTTCCACTAGGAATGCTATTTAAAATTTATCTCATTGGAAAAAAAGAAAAAAGAAAAAAAAGGTTGGTTAGACTATGATTGGAGGCGGGTACGGAGTTCTGAATGTGACTTGGGTAGGCTGGGTTCAGAGTGGAGGTAAAGAGCTGTCCAAGTCTTGCCCTTCATATACATTTGTTATTATTATTATTATTATTTTTTAAAAGCTCATACCTTACGTGTCTGTATGTGCATATTTGGTTTAGGTGTTAGTTTTTACCTGCTAGCTGCCTCTCAATGTCACACACCACTGGCAATGTTGCAACTCTCTCTCTCTCTCTCTCTCTCTCTCTCGTGTGTGCATGTCTGTGTAAACATGCACGTCCACTTTGACTTGACTTTGAAATCAATTATACCTATCAAAAAACTGTGTCCATCTAAGTCTACAGATTTTCCCATTGCGTGAAAGGAAATTAGTGCAATTAAATGCCGCAAAGAGAGAAAATAAAGGGTTTGTGAATGACTGTGTAATAGGGAAGTAGACATCCTACTGTTCCTAAGTTTGCAACCACGCCAAGTTTTCTCATTTCAGCTAATTTCACATGTACCTAGAATATGTTTTCAACATAAAGTTCTATGTTTATTCTTTTTTCTGCTTTTTTGTGCAGGAGCTATTGGCCATTCAACAACAAGGGCCAAGATCTATTGGTTTTTTTGGGACAAGGAATATGGGTTTCATGCATCAAGAACTTATTGAGATTCTTAGCTATGCTATGGTTATAACTGTAAGATGCTATAATTGAATTCTTGTATGTGGCCTTGTGCGTACACATTGAGCATTTCAAAATTTTCTATACTGTACGTTCCTGATTTGCTGCATAACTTCTTGCAGAAAAATCACATTTATACATCAGGAGCATCTGGAACTAATGCAGCTGTCATCAGAGGTGCTCTAAGAGCTGAGAGGCCAGAGCTGCTTACAGTGATTTTGCCTCAAAGTTTGAAAAAGCAACCTCCTGAGAGCCAGGAGTTATTATCAAAAGTAAGAGTTTGGTTTTATGTATTCATTATGTTCATCCTTCATCTTTTGTAAACTATTGATTTTTACTTTAGTTTTTCTCATATTTTACACCATCAGATAAACCCAAATATGGTTTGTTTCTCAGTTTATAGCATTACTTCATACTTGATGTGCCTGATTTTTCTCATGAATAAAATTATTTATTAAAATAAAGAACAAGTTGTGTACCAATGAGCCTAACCAATTACAATATTAAATTAAAAAATCTTGAAAATCTAAAAAATATACTATAGGATGTTTCCTGGTGCATTCATTTAATCATACAAAGATAATATAATTGATGTGCTTGATCAATATATTTCATAATTTCTGAAAGGTAATCCTACTAAAGGTTTATTATTGTATGTAAATATTTATGTTTTTATTTATATGCTTATAGGACAATGTTTGGCTACAAAGGCCACAACCAACAATAGGAAGATGGCATGTGTCCATGTCATGTGCAATACACATGACTCACTTAAAATGGTTGTATACAATCACTTGTGTGGTTTAGTAAATTGTTGGTTGTAGCCTAAGGCTACAGCCAAACTTTGTCCAATATATTAAGCCCAAATAGCATTTTTTTGTAATCCCTTATCATTTTTTTAATGTATTGGCTGAGACCTCAATACTGGCTGAAACACCTGAAAAGCCCCCCGAGCAGGCCGGTATTTTATCCAATATGTTTCAGTGTTGTGCTGGCTTAATGTTTTGTATGGTACGGTATTGACAACTTTGGTTTTAGCATCAAGTATGTAGTACAGTATAATATAAAAGGATTATGTTGTACAGTATGGAAACTTGCCAATGCATGTCCCCTTCTTGGAGATCGTTAATTCTAATGATAAACATGAATACATGATATTGTATTTCTGATTTCATGGCTTGAAATGTTTCTGAACAATAACTGTGGAGAATTTTACTTATGTCTTATGGTCTTCTGTTTTATACAAACACTATACTCTCTAGATCTTTTAGTTAAGATTATTAATTGTTTCTCAGTATATATACTTGCTAGTAAAAAAATTCTGTGAAACAGGGTGCTTCTAGTAGTCAAACGGTAGATTTTCCTCTTGTATTGGTTGATTTTTATGGTTTCAGAAATTTTGAAGTGATCCAAGTGGTTTGATCTTCCAGAGTTTTGGTTACTATATAGTATATATTCTATACCAATTGTCTTTCTCAAAAATAAAAATAAATATGAATAAATGGAAGACAGAGAAGTTTAATATTCTTCATTGCATTTAATAATGCATCTTCTTGAGGTGCAGACTTGTTTTGAATTTAGATATTATAATCTTTGGGTGATGGTGATAAATTATTTGTAGATATGGTGTATAAAACATTTGATATGCCCCCATAAGAATGCTTCTCGTGTTATGAAGTAAGGTCAAATTATTCGTTGGTCATTGGCTGCTAACTGAATATACATTAGCTTGCCTTGAATTAAGTGACCAAATGAAGTCAGATAAAGGGCACGGAGGCATAGTATTTCTTAGGAAGTTCAATTGCAGTTCATATATGTTCTAGTTATTAAATCTTTTCTTTTTCTGACCCAAAAGGGACGGGATAAAGGAAGAACAGTTATTGTTGTGATAATTTAAGTTTTTTTGTTGGATTTGCAGGTGAAGAATGTGATAGAGAAGCCTCACAATGATCATCTACCCCTATTAGAAGCCAGCAGGTTTGTAATTTATTTTCTCCAGTTACTCGTGTAGTCTTCTGATGCTTTATAAATGAGCAAGGAATGAGACTCATCTTACTGATGGCCTCTTATCTTGGTTGATACCATATTCATCCTTGGTGTGAAGTGAAACCTGTCATAGCTACATGTAAAATATCAATTTATAGGAGGTGGCTGATATTGGACACCTGTTTGGAAAAAGGCTGAAGTTGCTTGTTAGTGCTGGACAGGGTGAGTTCTATCGGGAAAAGTGTCTTCCTGCTAGATGGAAATTGTTGCAATTGTTGAAACAAATGCTGTCTTTGCGTAGCTAAACTCACTGGCTCCAATTGTCAATGAGACAAGCTGACTCTACTCTGGTCAATGCTCTGTTCACCATGTGGGTGAGCTAGATTTTTTTTATAAATCTCGGCTAAATTGTTTAGGTTTAGATTTCTAGGTGACCAAGCATTATGAGCTTGACAAACTAGCGTGACAAGCCTAGCTAAAGTTTACCTGCCAATTTGTTCAGACAAAAACCACTTTGAGAATTGGGAATTAAATTCTTGCTGATCTAGCACGTTTCTCATTGCAATATAGTGATAGCCAACTTGTATTGGTCTAGACTAGTAAATAACCTAATCTTATAAGCTGACAAGCCCTAATATAACCTGAATTTAGTTTTACATCATGGGCAAGTGCCTTGCATAGGTGCAACCATTTCTCAAGATTTTAGTAAGGCAGACAGCCAAATCTTTTATGAATTTCATATATGGTTTCTGAGAGGAATTTATAGCTTTGATGGTGATCATGCAGGTTGTGCAACATGGATATCATTTCACATGTACAACAAGTCATTTGCTTTGCATTCCATGACAGTAAGTTGCTTATGGAAACCTGTCAAGAGGCCAAAAATATGCGCAAGATTGTGACCCTCTTCTACTTGGACTAGCAGATTGCTCACTTCTGTCCATACATTGCAGAAAGATTCTTATTTTTGTTTGTAAATTAGGGGATTAAATGAGACATTGTTTTTCTTTGTAGATTGTAACAGTGAGAAAGGGGGCCAATTTTCTCCATTATTTCTTATTGTTAATAGGAAAGAAACTATTACAGATGTAACAATTCAAATGAATGCTCATGCATGTTGCATGCTTGCAATATATCTGATTCGTTTAGATTCGGTGAAATTAGAATTGTTGATGCAGTTCGAATGAGAATGTCGTGAGCTTGCAAAACAGTGCTGCTAATATGCAAGTACTACATATTTTTTGTTAATTAGTTTAATCTTTATAGAGTCTGATGGGTGGGACTTTTTTAAAATGTGTGGTGGATCGCATAACGACGAGCCTTGTATAAAAAAATATAATATATATATATATATATATATATATATTGTATACTGTTCGGTCGGTTTTGGTTTGGTTCGGTCTGCTTGTGATTGAAACCGGGATTGAACCCAAAAACATCAGTTTTTAAAAAATAAAATTGAAAAAATTAGCTCAGTTCGGGCAGTTTTGGGCAGTCCATTCATTTTTTTCCAGCTATGGTAAACATTCTAGTCTAGGACAGGTAAAAATGGCATTTAAAAAGATCTCAAATATTGCATTTTTCTTTTTATTGTTTGAATTGGGAAAAGATCCGTTGATGTGGCTCAATAGAAGTAAAACAGTAATAAATGCTGCGTTTTAGTTATTAGATATTATATAGATGTTGATATTGATTTGGAACATAGTTCCATTATGTTTGATGTGCACAATATCAAGGGAACTAATACAATTGAGCATGCAGGAAGTGTAGGCACTCAATTGGTAGTTATGTTTATTAGTTCAAAATTTGAGACTATGTTTAGTAGTTCAAAATTTGATTGGTCTCTTGCATTGGGTTTCACCAGTAGGCAGTAGTAACTAGTTAAGTTCAAAATTTGTGACTATGTTTACTAGTTCTAAATTTGATTGGTCTTGTGCGTTGGGTTACAGTCAAACCACCCAAGGAGGGCTCATGTCAATGTAGAGGAATGGACCCCTTCAGTCAAATATTGAGATCACTGGAGCGATCTCTCTCCCTTTTCCTTTTTGAGCTTTACTTGAGGAAGCATCAAATATCTTTGAGGTGCTCTTTTGGTTTGAAATGGTTAATTTGAATGAAATGCCAAACGAAATTTGAAAGAAACCACCCTTGTTACACTTTGTACCTCTGGCATTAAGTTTGTTGTTAATTTGGACAGAAATTCAAAATTTAGGATGCAAAGTGTAATTAATAATTTAGAGTGGTAGAGTGTAATTTATCTTTATTTTTAAAGGATTGAGAAAAAAGGCAATTAGTTTTTTTCACGTAGCACTATATTTTTCTATCCAAGTTAACAACAAACTTAATGTCATGATGCAAAGTGTAAAAATGATCATAGTTTAGAGGGCAAAAATGCACATTCGAAAAGTTTAGGGAAGAAAGTGTAATCGGGGGTATAGTTTAAGATTGTAAAATGTAATTTTCCCTTATATATGACACATTTAGGTCCAATTTTTATTTTGAGTAAATTTCATTAACTTACCCTGAGATTTGGGTTAATGCAAACTAGTTTCAAGACATTTCAAAACTGGCTAATTTGGTCCCTAAACCCAACTTGGTCTATAAACAGTATTAGGCCTGTTAGTCTTGTTCTCTTCTCTCTCTCTCTCTCTCTCTCTCTCTCTCTAACGCTTTCATTTTTTCTATCTCTCATCCCTATCTCACTCTCTTAGACCTCTCTTCTCCCTCTCGTCCCTCTCTCCCTCCAACATGACAACTACTTTCCTCTGTTGGACTCACTCTTTCACTATGACGATTGTTGTGGATCATCGTCGATGGTGGCCATGAAAATAATTTTAGTTTGTTGTGGGTTTTTTAGATCAATGTTGGTTGTGGGTTGTTGGTTATGGTGGTTATTTTGGTGGTGGGCTGAGTTGTTGGTTGTAGCGATGGTTTTTGGGTTATGGGTTTGGTGGCTGTGTTTGATATGGCTGTGGGTTTGTGGTGCATGCTTCTATCTCTCTCTCTCTCTCTCTCTCTCTCTCTCTCTCTCTCTCTCTCTCTCTATCTCACACATTTTTGCACTTTTTCCTCTAATCTCACCTGTCTCTAACTCTCTATTTTGTTTTCCTTTTCCTTTGCTTGGCCTAATTTAGCCTTTGATGGGACTTCTTTCTCCTATCTGTTCCTTTCTCATTTTTCTCTATACGGGTTATTTAGGTTTCGCCAACATATTGTGGTAGATCCAGTGCGTTTGAGTTAAGGCTATTGGGTTTTTTGGGTTCTTTATGAAGGAAAAGAGGTTTTTCCTATTGGTTTTCTTGGCTACCAAGCACTGAATAGATGAAACTTTGACGGGCTTTTTCTTTCGATTTCCTTGGCTACCAAACACAAAATGGAGACGATTCATATGGCTTTTCCTTCAGATTTTCTCGACTGACCAAACAGTCATTAATAATTTTCTTTTAATTTTATTTTAAGAAAAAAAATCCAAAGAAAACCGTTATGTTGTTGGAAATTCAAAGAAAAAGGGAAAAAAAAAAAAAAAATCATTGCGAAAAGAGGAAGACACCAATGAGCATCAAGTGCTTGTGGGTTGTCTATCTTCTATCTCAAAAAAAGTGTTTGTGGGTTGGGGAGAGAGTAAGGAAATAGTGTGTAACACAACTTGTGTTTAGGGATTAAGTTGGATAGTTTTGAAATGTCTAGGACCTAATTGACATTAGCCCAAACCTACTAGATAGTGTATTTTAACTTTTTATTTTTCATTTTTTTTTAATGTAACTTGGTCCAATTTGTGGTGGTCGTGACTGTCTCAAGTTTAAAGCTTAAAATGTAAGCAACTGTAGATAGCAGTTACTTCATCTGGAAATGGCTAAACAAAGATGAAACTTGGGTAGTTAAGGCCCATTTGGATTGACGGGGAAAAGAGGATAAGTGGAGGTGAGTAGAGTAAATTTAGCTGAAAATAAGCTAATTTTGAGCTAATTCTACTTTACTCTACTTTACTCCTCCTCTTTCTCCCTCAATCCAAACGAGCCATTAGTTGGGCCAATTAGATTAAGATTATCCTCAGACCCCCAGTTCCCCATTATGTTTATGTTATGATTATTTGTGAATTTTGCAATACTTGTGGTAAGAAATATAGTCTACAGTAGTTGAAAGATGCATTGAAGAAGAATGCCATACGAACAAACCTCTGTACATAACTTCTAAAACTAGGAACATTAGCAGTCATCGTCGTCAGAGTAGTTGCCATCACTATCAGGTTCATATATCTGATATTCTTCATCACTTGAATTAGCGTCATTTATATTATTATCACCTGCTTCTGTGGATGGGAAACTATCAAAAAGCTCCTGCAAATGGGTTCTCGATATGTTCTCCATGTTTAGATCTAGGCAATGTATAGGAAAGCCAATGGTAACAACAAATCTAAACAAATTTCCACAACAGTTTGCCCCGATTGGTCTCAATAATTTTTCTTGACAAGGTAGGGCAACGTTATCTTCATGGATTCTTTATAAATGTGAAAATTCTTCTAGCATCTCCACTGTTACATTGCAATAGAATTTTCTTTTTGGCATGGTACTACAATGTCAAACTGAAATTTTGTTTAGTTGATTTTATTTTATTTTTTATTTTTCATTTTTTTCCAAGGTACGTAAAACATGACTGAGGGCTGAATTATTAATTCTTGTGCCAAAAATAGAGGCTTAAACAAAAGAACATTATCAAAATGGTAAAAGAGGATACATGATTGTGTCTGCAGAGATATTTCACCGTCCTTTTCAGCCTAGAAACAAGAAAGCATTGATAAACACAAAAATAAAACACAAACAAAGGCACGTAAGAAATTAAGACAACATTGATCATATATGTATAGAAAATCCAGCAAAATGTAAATTCAGTTAATAGAGAAGTCAGTACCAGATCAAGTGCCTCATATCCATCCAATTCATCTTCAGCATTGTCAACTTCATCCTCCTCATCATCTTCAACATTATTGGGTTCCACGTTATCTTCATTGCCCGTAGGTTCTACATCATTAAATTTAATTAGTACTTTCAAGTTACAAAATTAAATGAGTGTGCAAGAAAATATAGATTCTTGCAATCTCTCTCTCTCATACGTTCAAAATTGGAGAGTTACAAAAACCACAGGAACCACAGTAAACTAATAGGAGTTTAAAAAGTATTGACAACCATTTGGAATATCAGAATTATTTGGAAAATACTATGATAGGAAATTAGGGAATGAACCCTAATATTAGTTCAGCAATGTTTCAGTGTAAGAGAATAAGATTATAAGTAGATATGAGGTGACAAAGAAGACAGAAGAGAAGGTAGCATAAAGGGGTGAGGTAATATACATGCTATGGAAAGAAGCATATATAGTCTATATGGAATAACAAAGAAAGCATCACCATACAACCGATATTTCAACCCAAAAATTCCACGCAGACAGAAACATGGGATAACTTTCCATCATTTGCCTATAATAAAGCAACGATCCATGTGTACAGGACTTATGCTTGTAAGGATTATTATTATTAATTTAAATTGGTAAAAAAATAGTTTATAATAAAAGTAATAATTTAAACAATTCTCATAATATTGACAAGATTTCAACAAAATATATCAAGGAGGATGGGACTAAATAAAAGATAAACTAATAGATATCTTTGCTTTAGATGTCAGACTGACAGGACTGTTTATTTGTTATTGTAGTTCATTGATTTGATGCACTTTTTCAGCCATTTGTGAATAGTATAGAGAGTGGAATAATGGAAAAGAACATTGACAATTTGAAAATAGTTTCTCTGATTATCAGGTGATAAACCTTCTCACCATAATAATACCACTTTATATCCTGTTGATCAAACTGATACTACAAAGTTCACATTTAGAGTTCAGAAACCTACTGTTTAACTAATTTGCCGTCTATCTGGAGGTGTCCATGGGTATTCTGAAATTTTGGTATTTCTTACCCAACAATCATAAAGTGTGGATTGAAGTCAAATGAGTTATAGATGTCTATTTAAAGTGTGGATTGCATGTCTTGCTTTGGGATCTTTTCTCATCCTTTTTAGCACTCTTTACAAACTCATAGTTTATGAAAGACTTGAGTTTGAGATGGACATTAGACAAATTAATATAGGGTATGCTTAAATTTTGCGGGGTTTACCCTATTAACTGTTGAGCTCATAGTATTGCTCTTGTAAAATGGGCTTTTGCCCTTATGCCTAATAAGGACGACTTCACATTATAATCATTATAACCAGACAAAAATTAAATAGTTGAAGAGTCCTTGAGTTTTGTCAGCAAGTGGTACCTGTATTGGCTTGTTGGTGCTCTTCATGAAGCTTTAAGGCATCTTTGTTGCATTCCTTCTTTAACTTTTCAAACTTTTCAGAAGCAGCTTTAAGTAAGTTTTCTGCACCAGCTTGGGGGAAGACTGATAAAAACCTCACCTTAACACGTTGTCTTAAGCAATCAAGCATGTGCTCTGAGAACCATCCTGCTCCAAACTGCAGATGTAAATAATAAGTTAAACATGATCCAAATAAAACCGATTATATAGCTTGCACATTCAGATACTACACTATATGCAGATTGTAGGCAAACATTAAAACAAAAAGATACCAGGATTACTATCACTAAATTAACTGTATGGAAGTAAGACAACAAAATTGTATTATTTAATTTGATAATTTTTCACCAAAATATTTAGAACTTGTGCTAAAAAACAGGTCAGTATCTCTAACCAACTTATTCCATGACAGAAACACAGAATTTCTTACAGGAAACACTGTTACTAGATATACTAAGTTATGTCCATGGAATTTTAAATGAAAAATCCAGCAAGTTGCTTTTAAAACACTGGAAGCAACAGAAACAGCTAAAAATTCTTGCCACTATAGGCTTTAGGTCAAATTAAACCTTGCAGAATCAGGCATCATATTTATAATATACTCAGCCTATCTGTCTCATATTTAAAATATACACAAATCCAAAGAACCAAGCCAGCAGCCTCTACCTCTATCCCAATTCCCACCTTCAAAAACAGTTTTGTAATTCCTTGTAACTTAGGCATCTTATTAAGTTTGTGGCAAAGATATGGATTATGATTATAAGCATTATTATTAAGGGGTTTTCCAATTAGCATTGGCCAGACATGATGTGTCACAATGTTGTTAAAAGCACCAAGCGCACTTTAGCACTAAGACCTCTTTAGAACCCAAGCACAAAGCATAAAACAGAAGAGCACATCTAATTGAAGTAAGGCGCACATTGTTAAATATAAAGTAGAATGAAGTCTCATAAAAGATTATTAAATCAAAAAAGTTCTAAATAATTAAAATAGTAACATATATAGCTTATTAGCTCAAACAGTTAGAATTTCAGAATTGTGCAATTGCACAAAGCTTGTAGGCTTTAAATAATATATAGGCTATTTCAAATTCTTAAAAGTTCTACACAGTAAATTTGGAGAGAATTTATAACGCAGAGTATGATAATCAAATAATTATATTAAATTTAAACAAGACACTGATACAATTCTCATGAACTTTGCAAAATAAAATAGGCAGCATAGGCAGGGTAGCAATGATCAAATGAAGTATATATTTTATTGAAAAACTTTGGCTTTTTAGCATATCACTCACATTGAATGGGATTGAGCGGAGGCCCGGCTACCTCAGATTAGTCAGATATTGTCTCTTCTATTTCTTTTTATTCGCATTAGTATGGGAGGGATACGTAGTTTTTTCATTGAATCGAAGCTTTTTCAGTTGGTGGTGGAGGAAGGAGGGAATTTTTTTGCGCTACGTATTTTTGAACGGAGCAAATATTTCATGAAATCAGTGTTTATGGGCAAAAGCGCGGCATTATGGTTGATGAAAAATATAGAACATATGGTGATTGGGGTGAATCCCAAACAGTTTTTCACGCTTAGGGAAGGAGACACTGCATTTACCTTGCAACGGGGATCAAACTCTTTTGGTCAGTTTTTGTTAGTGACTGAACTCAAAATTGGCGGGCTCCGGAGGTCTGTCATAATCCCTGAAGGGGAAGAAAAACATGGTTGGAAGGCTTTTGGTCTAGAATTGAGGAAGATGTTAGAACCCAATCAATATGCCTTTGGTGGATCAGGCCATTTAAAGTTTATCCCTCAGGCACAGAAACGTAATTCAATGTTTCACCCATCTCGGTCTTTTGTTGAGACTGTGAAGGGTCCAATGCAGGCAAAAGATGGTAATCATTCTCTCCATCAAATCAAGGCTGTAGGACAGAATAATATAGATGTGGCGATGGGGGAGAAACAGCAGAATAGGATGAAGGAAATGACGGCAGTGCCTCTGTATCAAGCTCGGAAGCAGGTGGTTGATGGTCCGGTGGGTCAGCCTGGTACAGCAGCCGTGAGGGGAGGGAAGGGGAGAGAGAGGAGCATTAATTTGGGCATTAATGTAGGTGAGGATTTACCGGTTCAGAATCAAATCAGATCTCCGTTAATTTTCAGTTTAAATTCAAATAAAACTGAAAATGGCAAGGGGCGTGATTTGAGGGATTCACGTTGGACTGGGAAGGGATTAATAGTGGAGGTGGCTGAGAATGGGAAGAGACGTGTTTCCTGGGATAAGTATAAAGGAGGAAAAACAGCTTTTAAATGGGTGCCACGGGCTGTCACAGAGAAGTTGAGTGTTGGGTTGGGCCCAAAACAGCCCAATACCCACTGTGAGCCTATTTTAGGCCCTTTGAGTACAAGCCCACTCATTTTAGAAACTGGAGAATGTTCCAGTAGTAATTTAGGCCCACTCCCATCTACAATTAGTCCCAATGAGATTGAAGAGAGTCCCACGGCTTTTACAACTGGGCTAGCTACGCCGGAGGTTGTATTGAGAAGTGACGATGAGGAAAGGAGGCTCTCGGTCAACCCGATGCATGTAGTTTCGCCGGGAGGGGCGACGCTGACCAAGGCAGAGGGTGCTTTGTCAATTCATCGGCGTTGGGTCTCGCCGGTGGAAGTGTCGGGGTGCACCGAGACTCCTCTGAAGCTGGGTTTCAGGCTTAGTTCTGACCGGAACAGCATTTTGGGTTATAATAAGGTGTCGGGTGGGTCGATTTCTGAAGGAAAGAGGTGGGTAAGATTCGAATTTGTGCCGAGATTGATCGGAACTCCTTTTCCCGATCAGTTTTTGGAGTTTTTGCGAGCTGGGTCAATGGGTTTTGGAGTATCGGGTCAGGAGGTAAATAATTTCTCTAGTAAGGAACTCTTAAGTTTTCCTAGGGAGGTCATGCTTGTGAAGGATGCAGTGGATTTTTCTGTGGGTTTTGGTGAAACTGAAGCGGTAGATTGTTTACCTCTGCAAATCATTGATCCGGGTGTATCAACAAATTTGAGAGAATTGGAGGAGGCCACTGAGGTTTTGAGTATTGGGAATAAGTTGGATATTTCTAGCTGGGTGAAGCACAGAATTCCTGGGTTCAGTAAATTGGTTGGGTTGTCAACAACCCGACATGAGAAGCTGTGCATTGCTCTCTTACAGAGGTTAGAAACTGAGATGGAAGCAGCCAATGTGTTACACAGGAGAGAAACGGGTAGTAAAAAAGTGGCTAAGGCCAAAAATAAAGGACGCAGAGAGTTGCAAAACTTGTTATGTTCGGTGAATTATGACAGGAGATAAATGGTGGTTTTGTGTTGGTGTCAGAAGTTGGGGTTAGTTTAGTGCTTATGAAGATGAAAATGATTTCGTGGAATGTTAGAGGTTTAAATGATCCTCAAAAGCGACTTGTGGTGAAGAATTTGCTGCGAGAGTGGAAGTGCGATGTTGTTTGTTTACAAGAGACGAAAATTGCTAGCATGAATAGACAGTTGGTTTGTAGTTTGTGGAGCTGTCCATATGTGGATTGGGCTGTTTTGGAGGCTGATCGAACTGCTGGTGGGATCTTGCTTATGTGGGATAAAAGGGTTTTGGAGAAGTTGGAGGTTTTGGTTGGGACTTTCTCAGTTTCGGTAAAGTGGCAAGGGGTGGGGGACGGTTTTATATGGGCATGTTCAGGGGTTTATGGCCCAAATGAGAATATCGAGAGGGGTCACATGTGGGATGAGTTGGTGGGTATTCAGCAGTATTGGAGGTTACCGTGGTGCTGCTTTGGAGATTTTAATATTGTTCGCTTCCCTAGCGAGCGTAGGGGTGAGACACGCTTGACCTTGGCTATGGAAAAATTCTCTGAATTTATTGAGGATCTTAACTTGGTTGATTTGCCTTTAGACGGTGGTAGATATACATGGTCAAGTGGGACTGATCAACCAGCGATGTCCAGGATTGATAGAGCATTGGTCACTCCAGATTGGGAGGATCATTTCCCAGATGTTCTTCAAAGGATTTTCCCACGTCCTATCTCAGATCACAATCCAATTCTATTGGAGGCAGGGGGGACGGCAAGGGGGAAAAGTCCATTTAAATTTGAAAATATGTGGTTGAGGACAGAGGGATTTGTGGAGAGAGTTCAACTCTGGTGGAATCGGCATTCTTTTGTAGGTACACCTAGTTTCGTGTTTGCAAAAAAACTGAAGGCTTTGAAAGAGGACATTGTGCAGTGGAATCGCCGAGAGTTTGGTAATGTAGAGCATCAAAAGAAACATTTGTTGGAGGAGCTGAAAAAATTAGATGCCAAGGAAGGGGATCTTGGTCTCACTGATGGGGAGAAAGGTCATAGGGTAGCTTTGAGATCCCAGGTGGAGCATCTTCTTTCCTTGGAAGAAATTTCTTGGAGACAAAAATCTAGGATGTTATGTATCAAGGAAGGGGATAATAACACCAAGTTTTTCCACAAAATGGCTAACTCTCATCGTAGGTTTAATCATCTAAGGACTTTGGAGGTGGATGGGGTGGTTTTTGAGGAGGAATCCGAGGTGATTAATCAAGTAGTAAAATTTTATAAAACTTTGTACAAGGAGACTGAGGGGTGGAGGCCTCTTGTGGAGGGTTTGGAATTTGATCATATTGGGGATGTGGAGAGGGTTTGGCTCGAAAGGAAGTTTGAGAGGGAGGAGATACTTCAAGTTGTACGTGATTTGGAAGGGGACAAAGCTCCAGGTCCGGATGGGTTTACTATGGCATTCTATCATCATTGTTGGAGAGTAGTGGAGAAAGACGTCTTAGCGGTCTTTGAAGAGTTTTTTCAACATTGTAAGTTTGAGAAATCCCTTAATGCTACTTTCATTGCATTAATTCCTAAAAAGAATGATGCCTCTAATATTAGAGATTTTCGACCTATTAGCTTGGTGGGGAGTGTATATAAAATCTTGTCTAAGGTTTTGGCAAATCGTTTGAGAGTGGTTTTAGATCAGTTGATTTCTGAGACTCAGAATAGCTTTGTGGGTGGGAGACAAATTCTTGACTCGGTTCTTATTGCGAATGAGTGTGTGGATAGTCGAGGGAAGAGTAGGGTTCCTGGAGTCATTTGTAAACTTGATATTGAGAAAGCCTACGATCATGTGAATTGGGAGGCTTTGTTAAATTTGCTGCATAGAATGGGCTTTGGAGTGAAGTGGTGTAAGTGGATCCGTACTTGTATATCCACAGTTCAGTTCTCCGTTTTGATTAATGGGTCTCCAGCTGATTTCTTTGGTAGTTCAAGAGGTTTAAGACAAGGGGATCCGCTATCTCCTATGTTGTTTTTGATAATGATGGAGGTGTTTAGTAGGATGTTGAGGAGAGTGGAGGGAGCTGGATTGATCCGTGGTTTTAAAGTTGAGGGGAGGGGAGGTGGTGGGGAATGTGTTACACATCTACTGTTTGCAGACGATACTATCTTATTTTGTGATGCAGATGTGGAGCAAATCCTTCATATTCGGTTGTTGTTACTTAGTTTTCAGGCGGTAACAGGTTTGAAGGTTAATGTGCACAAGAGTGAAATGGTTCCAATAGGGGAGGTTGATGATGTGCATGCCTTGGCTGAAATTTTGGGATGCAAAGTTGGAAAGTTGCCTATGTCTTATCTTGGCATGCCTTTGGGGGCTTCACATAACTCCCCTTCAATTTGGAATCCTATTTTGGAAAAATTTGAGCGGAGATTAGCCGGGTGGAAGAAGCTGTATTTGTCTAAGGGGGGTCGATTGATGTTACTCAAGAGTACACTATCTAGCCTTCCTACTTATTTTCTATCACTTTTCACAATTCCTACTCATGTGGCTAATAGAATTGAAAAGTTGCAAAGGGATTTTCTATGGGGTGATAGCAAATCTCATTTGGTAGGATGGGATAAAGTTTGTGCGCCTATAGCCAATGGTGGTTTGGGGATAAGGAAACTTACTACTTTCAATAAGGCCTTATTGGGGAAATGGTTGTGGCGGTTTGGGAAGGAAGAGGATCGGTTATGGAGGAGGGTGGTAGCTTCAAAATATGGGGTAGAATGGGGGGGTTGGACCTCTAAACTGGGTAGGGGAGTTCATGGGTGTGGTTTGTGGAGAGGCATTCGTATGGGGTGGGAGGATTTTAGCAAAAATTGTCATTTTGTTGTTGGGTTGGGGAATAGAGTGAGGTTTTGGCAGGATGGGTGGTGTGGGGATCAACCTCTTCACTTGGCTTTCCCAAGGTTGTATGGTATTGCTATTGATAAGGAGGTATCTGTTGAAGCTTCTTTGTCAAGGCAGGGGGCGGAGGTTAGAAGAGTATGGAATGTTCATTTTATTCGAGAATTTAATGATTGGGAGATGGATGAAGGGCTGCATTTTCTTCGTATTTTGGGAGCTAATACTCCTCCAATGGATGTGGGAGATCGGATGAGATGGAAGTTGAAGCTTAATGGGGATTTTGATATCCGGTCATATTATAACAAATTAAGGAACTCTCCCTCAATTGTCTTTCCTTGGAAAGCTATATGGAAAGTAAAGGCCCCTAGACGAGTTTCCTTTTTTGTTTGGTGTGTAGCTTGGAATAAGATCCTAACAGGTGATAATCTAAGATTGAGGAGATTTTTTGTGGATTGGTGCATTATGTGCCGACACAGTGGAGAAACGGTAGCTCACTTACTTCTTCATTGTGAGATGGCTTATAGGATATGGAGTTTTGTCTTTATAACTTATGGCCTGTCTTGGGTTGTTCCTAGATCGATCCCAGATGTGCTTTTTGGCTGGTGGAATTGGTTGGGGAAGCACTCGTCTCAGATTTGGAATTTAGTTCCGTTGTGCATCTTTTGGTGTATTTGGAAGGAACGGAATCGGCGGACGTTTGAGGATTTGGATAGTTCCGGGGATCAGATGCTTGCTTCTTTTAGTGGAACTCTTTTTGATTGGTCTCGAGCTTGGGGACTCACAACTAGTGATTCTCTCCCTTCTTTCATTAGCTCTCTTTCCCTTTGTAATTAGTTTGTGGACTGGGTTCCTATTTTTTGTTTTTTCTTTGTTTTCCTTCTTGTATTTTCTGGATTTGCTCTATGTTCTTCATGCATAGAGTAGCCATTCGTATATATAACATTTTTACTTATCAAAAAAAAAAAAAATCAATAAACACTAAAACAGGCAAAGTAGTGACTTTTATTTATCAAGCATAGTATTTTCTGTGTGTGAGTGTGTTGACTAGTTTTTGACACCAATCTGGCCTCATTTTTTTTTTTGCTTAATTTTGTTGCCCATGTTTATGTGTTTATAGAATTTTTTTTTTTAATTGGATCGAGTTGCTTTTATTATTAATGTAATCCTAGCGCAAACAAAGTGTAGTTTTTTGATTGATTGAAACAAAGCATTGTACGGGAGTCCCAGTAACTAGAAAAGTTATAGTAGCATGATGGAAATAATGAAAGAATCTCAGCCTGATAACCTTGTCAAAAAACACGCTTTCCATTTCTTTGGACCTATAATCGGAGCCAAAGTATCAACCCTGCTTAAGCCAACATGGGTAGCAGTTAGCAAAAGCATAATGAATTTCCTTGAGCAATAAGTCAGTAACCACCACTCCCTAGTCCGAAATACACTAGACGGGGTGCAGTTGTCACCTTAAGTGGTAGCTAAATGAACCCAAAAGACTAAAATTCTCTGGCTAAATATATCAGAACTTTTATCCATCAACTTCTAGTCTTAGGGCACATAATAAAGGCTTCATTTTATGGATGAAAAGTGACCACATAATCCTCTGCTTGATTTCAGAAAAATAAGGATCATAATATTTAAAGTTTTAGTACCCTTCAACAATCAATTTTAAAGTATAATGTTAATTTATACCTATCAAATAAAAAAGTATAATGTTAATTGATTACTTATCAAAAAAAGAAATAATGTTAATTTATTTATCCATAAGCATCAACACAAACCTTTTTTTTTTTTTTTTTTAGAAGTAAAATTTCATTAAAAAAGCAAAAAGGGTGTCATCCATGTACACATGAAGTGTACAACAGATAAACCAAAATTAAAGGCTAAACGAAGCCTCAACACTTAAGCATAATGGCGTGGACACCAAATTAGACTCATTAATGCTAACTGATTTTGTTGGACCTGATTAATCACGATTAATGCTGATTGACACAGATTAATGTTATTAGCAAGATTTTATTTTTACTTGAATTTTATCTAAATTTATGATGTAATCTCATTTTGACTTGAATTTCTTTCCATATTTGAAGCAATTTTGGGGACTCTTTAAAGGGTCTAGAGTTCCTTATTGTAAGCAATTGATCATGAATTCATAAAATTGGGTTGGGAGATTTCTTCCCATGCTTGGTTTAGATCCCAAGCAAGCCCAGGTGCTGATTCTTGGGTTCATATCATGCTTATTGCTGATTTCAAACCCCTCCCAGATTAGATAGATGATATAGATTTGATGCAAACAGCAGGAGAGTTCAAGGAAAAACATGACTAAAAAATATTAAAAATTTGGCTTATTTTTTATGTTGGGCCTTCTTGGCACCTTTCATGAAACTCACTGTGCAAGTTGTCTGTGTTGAAGGCTTCCTTATCTCTTGTTGAATGTAATCATCTGCAAGTTCAAAAAATTGCAATGATGTATGGAGCTTGTAAGGAAAAACTCGAAACGCACACACGTCCTCCCATCTATGCTTCAACCTAGTAAAATGAATAACAACAAAAACAATCAGAGTAATTACTTCGTACAGTCACTCAACCTGCATAAAGTACATTCTGTAATTCAATAAATATTTTATCACTTATCAAGAAAAAAATGACGAAGGAATCAGAATCTATAAATATGCTCTATTGTACTCCACAGCTGTTACAGTTCAATTTATGAGAAACTGGATAATTTGGTTTGTTGAAGGCAAGGTTGCCAAGTTCTTTTTGCAATTTTCTTATTTTTATTCTTCTTCATCTCCTCTCATATCTGCATTTGTTCTCCGTTTCAATGGTTTAAGCATATGGATGCCTAGTTTTACTTCTAAAATTCTATTTTACCAACTCAACCACTCATCATTTGCTAAACAACCTTAAAATTAAGATTACCGAGTGAACCTTACATGAGCCCAAATTTACATCAAGCTTGTATAAACAGAGCCCTAGATATCTATAATGAAGCATACAAAATCAACAAAATTAAAAAAGCATAACCCACTAATTCTTCATAAATAATTCTCATAAATTCTTGCAAAAGAGTCATGAAAGTAAACTCCTTTGTCTCTAATAAGATGGATTTCTTAGTCTGTTACCTAGTCAAATAATTTTCTTTTATAAGTAATAAATTTTTATTGAAAGAAGACTACATGTACATAATAACACACACAAAGAAGCCTAAAGAATTACAAGGATTCTCTTACTAAAATAAATTGATACTCTATTACCTTCACTGTAGATATGCAAGATATTAACCTCCAAGTTATTATCACAAAATATTCTTTTACAATCCTGAATGATAATTACGATTTTACAAAGCTCCCTTGGTGTACCTAAAATGCTTTCGATAACAATTTTCGTACCACCATCAATAAAGAAGCTTCTTATTTAGCCCTCCAACTAGCTAAGATTTATATATTTCTTAAATCCATACGCTCTAAAAGTGGAACCAGGAGACTTCTAACCCAATTGATTTTTGCACATACAGGTCAACTAGAAGAATCTATTAAAATTTTGATGCAGAGATGCTAAATCACTCTCTTTAACCATCAAAATTTAGGTTTAGCCAACCCTCTATAAAAGAATGTTTTTAATATAATAACGTTCTTTTTTGCTCTCATAGCTCCATTAAAATTAGCACATGTTTTTAGACATTTCCTCAAGGCTTTGTTTGAGTGGATAAATGCTTTGGCTTTGTTTTCATTTAGTTCTTTGTACTTTCACTGCTTGATGTTGGTGTACCTGTTTTATAAATCCTGTGTATATGGGTTATGCCTATTTTCCTTTAATTAATGAAATATTTACTTGTAAAAATAATAATAATAATAATAATAATAATAATAATAATAAAAGTTATACCATACGGACTAGTGTTGATCCTATTAAAAGTTAAAACAACAAAATAAATCACATTTGCAACTGTTTAGTGTCATTCAGATGTTATCTTTTAGACAAGAATTCCTTTACCAACTTCAACCAGTTAATAACACTATGAACTTGATGCACCTATGAACAATTAGGTTGCCAACATGCTCAACTATTGGACACCTAAGGAAAACATGATCTTGGTTTTCAATATTTCTCCAAGTATGTTTAATACATATTGTCTGTGTTCTTCCTCCTTGTTTTAACAAAAGTTTAGTAGGGAGTTTGACTTTATAAGCAGTTTCTTTTCAGAGTTGTTGATGATTGACAGTATACTATAAAGTATCAAACTGTGCAGGACCAATACGCTATGAGAATGCAGCTTCAAAAAAGGATCGATTATCATATATCTTAATCATAGAATTTTACATGAGTAATTATTAGATCCTCTCTCTCTCTCTCTCTCTCTCTCTCGCATACACACAAAGGTAATCCACAAAGCAGTAGGGGTAGGCTTGGTTTGCTACTTGGGGTCGCATGCTGTTGTGGTGAGCATTGGGGTGCTAATTTGGATTGCTTTAGGAATAACATATAATATAAAATTAAATTAAAATTAGATTAGGTTTTGAAAAGAACTTACCCTTTGTCTGTAATAGCATCACAATAACTCCGTAATGGTTGTGGTACTCGAAAATCAATTCTTTGATATCTGCATAAGAAAATAGTAGGAAGATAAGCATCAAAGTAGTAGGTTCAAAATCATTCTAATTCTAATAAGGGTTTTGTTTAAAAACATGTATAGGTATATGTATGTACATATGGATGATATTTATGTTACTAGAATGAGAACAAGTGAAGGCATCACAAGTGAGTTTCTTCTTATAATAAGTTCACATCAAGGATTAGCACTAAGTCTATATCTCTTTGCTGGATATGAACGAACTTACTAGATTGATTTAGGATGAAGTCTTGTGGTACCAAAATAAATAAATTATGTATATACTTTTTATAGATGATTTGATTTCAGTAGATAAAACTAGATGGGAAGTTAATGCCAAGTTAGAAATTTAGAGGAATGCTTAAGAATCTAAAGACTTTAGTTAAATAAGCACATGGAGTGTGTAATTTTAGAAAAAGTAGAAACAAAAATGAACTGGTCGACAGGTTGTAGTATTTGATCATAAAAATGCTTAAAGGTAGTTATTTTGATATCTGTATTAATTATTCATAAGGATGGAGAAATTGGCGAGCGTGTAGATTATAGAAAAAGAGCATGGTGAATGAAGTATAGAAGTAGGAGCATTGTGTGATCATAGAATACCTATTAATTTAAAGGGAAAATTTTAAAGGACTACTATAAGAACAGCTATGCTCTATGGTATTGAATACTGAACTATTTAGAAACAATATATTCATAAAATAAAAGTAGCTAAAATGAGAAAATTAAAATTAATAGGTGAAAGTATAAGGAAAGATAAAGACACAAGATAAAGTTGTTCATTTTTTTTCTTATTGATGTAAAGATGAGAAAAAGTCACTTGACATGATTTGTCCATACGCAAAGGAAAGTAATTAATGCACCAATGGGAAAGAGAGATTTGATTCAAGTCAAGGGAACAAAAAGAGGTATACTAAAACCTAAAATATGACAAGATGTGACAAATGCATTAAGTATTGATTAGAAATAGAAGTTCAGACATTATTCAATAACTCTCACATGCATGAACCAGGATCTTTGCGAGGATCATATCCTTTTCTGATCCAAAACCTGAGAAATGGTCCGCTTGAAAAGTAGTATGCAATCCTAGACAGATGCCTGCAAGATCAGACAAGTGAAAAGGCCACTGGCAAATATCAGATTTATCCAGGTTCCACAAAACATTCAAATAAAAAATAATTTAACCACAAATGGGCAAGTTTATGGGCAGAAACACACCTTCTAAACATCTCAATTGTAAAACTTAAGCCTTTATCCAGCAAACGTTCATTTAGTGATTCCTTGGGCCATATAGGGCGCTCGTCAAAGAGATTAGTAAGAAACATCTGCCACTCCCATTGATTTGAGCCTTGGGTTACATATTCCTCCCAATTTACTTTCTTAGGAATCTGTATGAATGTTAAGTGTAACATGGACAAAACAAATAACATTGTGCAATGCTCATTTTGAAATTTCTCATGTTTTTATGGGGTGGCATTGGTGATGAACCTAAATTTCATCTGGTTAAATGGGCTACTGTTTGTTCCCCCATTTCTTTAGGTGGCTTAGGGATAAGGAATGTAAGACTTTTTAATGAAGCTTTGTTTGGGAAGTAGCTATGGAGATTTGGGATTGAGAAGGACGCCCTTTGGAGGCAAGTGATAGAGGTGAAATATGGATGTGTATGGGGGGGGGGGGGGGGGCTGGTATACCAGATCTGTTAATGGTCCATATGGTGTTGGTTTAAGGAAAAATATCAGTTAGGGATGGCCTTCTTTTTCACGCCATATTCTATATGATGTTGGTGATGGGTCTAGGGTGAAGTTTTGGCAAGACTGTTGGTGTGGTGAGACATCCCTTGCAGTCAGTTATCCTGAGTTATTTAGATTTTGCAAGGATAAGGAGGCTAGTGTGGCTGCACTTATGAAGTACACCAATGGTGTCCTTGTTTGGGATATCAATTTCTTTAGGGGTGTGCATGCTCGGGAATTAGAGGCTATGTCAGGCTTCTTGGATACCATATATGGTTCTTCAATAAGGGGGTTTGGTGAGGATAAGATGTGTTGGAAGCCTAGTAGAGATAAGGGGTTTAAGGTTAATGATTATTATAGAATTTTAGTGGGCTCTACTGACTTCTGTTTTCCTTGGAAAAGCATTTGGAAACAGAAGATTCCTTCTCGAGTAGCTTTCTTTGTTTGGACTGCTGCTTTAGGGAAATGCTTGACAATTGACAATTTACAAAAAAGGCAGGTTTGGATATTGGATTGGTGTTTACATGTGCAAGTGTAATGGTGAATCAGTTGACCATCTCTTCCTTCATTGTTCGATTGCTATGGATCTGTGGGCTATGGTTTTGGGTTTATTTGGAGTAAGCTAGGTTATGTCGCAATCCATTTTGGGGCTCTTAGAGTGTTGGCAAGGCAGGTTTGGTCGTCATCGAAATGGTTTTATTTGGTTAATTGTACCCCATTGCTTAATGCGGTGTCTATGGAGGGAGAGAAATAGTAGGTGTTTTGAGGATATTAAGAGATCCATACTAGACCTCAAGTCATTTTTCTTTAGCACTTTATTGGATTGGTTGGTTGCTATGCAAAACCAATCATTCCCTTCTTATTTTGATTTCCTTGATTCTTGTAATTTTTGTCTTTGAGTTATTGACCCCTTGTACACTCCTTGTGTGCTAGGGTGATCCTTTTTTTGATATCAATAAAACTTATTACTTATCAAAAAAATTATACCTTTTACTGGCACTTCTCTTAAATGACAATAATACTAACAGAAAGAACTCGCAGCATTGTAGATTATTAGATAAAATGGTAATGAAATTTACTAGAACTGACTGCTAAGAGAATCACACGAGCCTTTAGTTTAAAAGTCAGCAACCTTGTTGGAGTTTTAAAATCATTGAAAGAAATGCATATCAGTCAACAGTGGCCTTACAAACATCTAGAAAGGATTGCCTCCAATATATAAACCATCTCAAACGCATCCACAACTGACCAAAAAAAAAAAAACAGGAGTGCATTTGACCACACATGAATAACATGATCACATTGCACCAAAAAAACACTACATTCTTTGAAAGAGCCTGAAATAGATGTAGAACTGATGTGCATGACCTCTAAGCTTACAAAATTCTACTGTAGAAACTTTTGTTTTTTAATAAGTTCAAAAAAAAAGGCGAACCTGCTTAAGACAAAAGAGTGCACAAGTTTCTTATCATCCAACTTATGCAGGCAGCATAAAAAAATAGTCCAACATAATAAAGAGTAATCATATATCAAAAGTTCCCAGAAAATAATTAGTTAGTTACATCTTATGTCATCATGGATGTATTTGCCACATGGAACTTTAGGTTGGCCAAAATATCTTCTCACTTAATTTTCACTTATGCTTTACAAAATATTTTCTGAGCTATGAACTATCAACAACTTAAATGACATCAAAAAAGTTTAATTTACAGGGGAAAGTATAATAATAAAGATTTTCTAGTGAGACTGAGACTAAGTCGCAAATGACAGAGTGAGCTTCCAAGAAACATAGATTAGTTAGGTTGGGTTCTACCCAATAATAGCTGAGTCTAATAAGAAGTTTCTATAAAGGTAAGCCTCAAAAATCCCAAGTAAATATTCCCATGTGGAGCTTCATTTTTCCTTACAAGGGATTTTTTGTGTACTAATACTAATAATAATAATAATAATAATTTTTTTTTTTAAAATTTTAGAATAGTCTTTTGGTCTTCCACCACCATCCCCCCGCCCCCCCCCCCCCCCCAACCCAAAAAAAAAAAAAAAAAAATTCGCTTTAGGATGTGCCTGGCTTTAATGGAATATTATTTTAGGGGAGCTTAAGAAGGATTTATGACTAGGCTTTGACTCCCTCAACACAACAAAGGCCTCTTTTTTATCATACTAAGGATGGTTGCATGATTATCTTCTATAAAAAAGTATAACCATATTTTATGCATATAGGTAGATCTGTATCCCATATTTGTCCTATATGGTTAATAAACCTAAGTCCTAACTAAATTTACTAGTAGAAAAAACATAACAATGAACTGTACAAGGACGATATCTAAAGTAAAGGTCTACATAGAAAATTAGTTTAATAGAAGTTACAGGAAGGATATCTTTTATGTTAAAATCAATTGCAAGAACTGGCTCCATATCCATCTGCAAAGAACAAGATATATATATATATAAAAAAAAAAAAAAAAGTGTCATTTTAACAGTTATGCACCCTTAAATATCTTCTAATACATACTATAAAGAGAGTTGAAAATTAGGCAAACTAAATTGATTCATAGGACATTCGGAATGAGACACAATACAAGTCCTAAACAACATAAAAATCTCTGGAGGAACAATTAAATCACATTCATATTATTATTATCATTTTAAATTGTAAAAACAAAAACAAGGCAGAAAGAAGTTATTTTTTTATATTTATTATTTATTATAAATTTTGATAGTTGGGAGAGGGGAAATTTGAATCCTAAACATCTCTGTTGGAAACACCAGAAAGTGCCAATTGAACTACAAGGCACTTGACAAGAAGAAAGAAGTGATGTTAGCAACAATAAAGCCTAAAAGTGGGGACACAAGTGGGCTTACCTAAAGCTTGGCAAGCATTTACCTAAGCTTGATCTGCAAATTAATGATATTAATAAGAGATCACACAGACCACCCAAAGGCACAAAAATCTCTAGGAAACTACACTTGCCCATAGTAGAGGCAAAAAGTTGTTTGAGCTAGAGCAGAGGTAGCTTAGATACACTATGATACCTCAAACTTTTGTATCAGCCTATCAGGAGTATCTATGAAACCTAAGTGACTGAATTTCAATTTCAAGTTGAATTTGTTCAATTAGAAGGTAAGAGAATCAATTAATAGAAGTTTATAATTTTATAGATGTTCATAATCATAAAATCAATTTTAGACTAGCTGGTGTATCAAATAAATAAAATTAATGTCTAAATAATTGTTACTGTAGTCAACAAGGAAATTTCACCTTCCAACATTGTTCTGCAAATTCATCTTGTTTTGTTTTAGAACTCAGTGTGGGTGGCGGTCTTAACCTGAAACATAATTAGGCCAATAAAAACCGGTTAAAAAATGAACACAATCAACATGTTAGTTGGAGGATTTTATTCTATGGAATTTTAGAGTATTTTTAAAATTCTAATGAAAATTTAACCTCAAATACTCGGATTGCATAAATGATGTGGAAAGAAAAAAATTGTATCAGAACATGTCAGGATCCCTCAATATCCTTGGCTAAGGGAAGCTTAGGTATCCTTAGAGATAAGTTGCATTACATTAATGCTTAACTATGTATTTTTTTCTGCAGTATGTGTTATATAATTTTTTCTGTCTAAAACAAGAAAAGTTACATGGGCACCATTAAAAAAAAAATAATAATAAATAAATAACAACCCTTACACAAATTTCTTAGGACAAATACAAGAAAAGGATCGGATATAACCAAATAAGAAAATCCACAACATCTTACACTATATTCTCTGGCACATCCTTTGGCGAAAAAAGCGGGGGCAACAGAATCATCACATCCTCATGATCCACATCCATCAGTCCACCCTTATCTTAAAAAAAAAAAAAAGTGCACAAAAGTTATAGTTCAAGAAGCACTTTAATTTGTATGTTCCGTTATGATATCAGGTGTAGGTCTGCTTGGGCTCAACTTCCTATTGTAACATACTTGCACTTGTATTTACTAATACCTTTGACTACCCAAGCTAACCCCAGCTAAATTAAGGGACTAAATAAATGCAGTTATTGACATAGAAAATATGCATTTGTCTCTTCTCTCAGTTTTATAGCATGTTCAAAGTGGTACATATAATGAAACGTATAGACTTCACCAAAATGTGGCTCCTCCACTTCTGCCCAATTTCTCTTTTTCCTTCGCGCAACATCTGCATGAACGGCCACAACATGCTGGTAGTCTACCATTCCTTCACACAAGTGCACACATGACAATGTTAGAATACCACAGAAAACAGATGTAGGGTGCGTTTGGCTCCAAATTAAAAGGCTAGTTTATTTTACTATTCAACTTATTTTTGTTACTATTTATGAGCCCCACTGCACTTTTTAGTACTATTCATAGGTCATATTATACTATTTCAACTAACTTTTATCTTTATCTACAGTATTTTTAGCAAAAAGTTTTCGGTTTCAGTAAAATAAGTGAATCCCAAATAGACACTAATACAAAGTACTGGAAAGACAAATGTGAAAAATTTTAGGGACATAAATGAAAACAAGTCGAACTTAGAGGGCATGATTAGTAATTTAGCCTAAATTTCAAGTCCAAATTGTTAAATAATCCAACTTTCAGCAATTCAACAAAGCAGTAAATAATCCAAACTCTTCCTAACAAAACGGATGTAATTCAAAGGAATGAAATGAAACAAAAAAACGAAACTTTAGGGATGAAAATGAAAACAGGTCAAAATTAGAGGCCATGATTAGTAATTTAGCCTAAATTTTAAGTCCAAATTGGTAAATAATCCATCTTTCGGCAATTCAACGAAGTAGTAAAAACAGATGTAATTCAAAGGACTAAAATGAAACAAAAAACGAAACTTTCGGGATGAAAATGAAAACAGGTCAAAATTAGAGGGCATGATTAGTAATTTAGTCTAAATTATAAGTCCAAATTTGTAAATAATCCATCTTTCAGCAATTCAATGAAGTAGTAAAACAGATGTAATTCAAAGGACTAAAATGAAACAAAAAACGAAACTTTGGGGATGAAAATGAAAACAAGTCAAAAGTATAGGGCATGAATAGTAATTAGCCTAAATTTCAAGTCCAAATTGGTAAATAATCCAACTTTCAGCAATTCAATAAATCATCCAGACGGAGACGGTCATACAAAGTACTGAAATGAAAAAAGTGAAAACTTTAGGGACGTAAATGCAAACAAGTCAAAATTAGAGGGCATAATTGGTAAATTTAAAGTCCGAATTGAAAATTGAAAAAGGAGCTAAGTGCAAAACCTTCGAAGTGATAAGCCTGAGGGACTCGAGCGACAATGTCGGCGGCGAGTTCGGCATCGGAATTTTGCTCGACTGATTGAGTTTTGGAGATTTTGAGAAGGAAATTGTTGTTACAGGGACGGAGCTCACCGAATGCCGGGTGCGAATACGGGTCGTCGGGTCGGAAACGGAGCTCCAGTTTGTTGGAAGGCGAAGTGCGTGCCTTGAGGAGGGCTTGGGCGCCGCCGAGAGAGTCGACGGCGCGGGAGGTGGAGGAAGGGTAGCCCGGATAGTGTACCGCGAATGCTTCGTTGCTTGGTAATTCGCCTGATACGGTACCGTTTTCTATCACTCCCATGATTTTCCCATGCAACGTTTGAGCAGGAGTGAGGAGAGAGAGAGAGAGTGAGACTGAGAGGTTTGAATTGATGGGCCTTTTTTTTCTAAATAATACTAGCTTTTTTCCAAATTATATTTAGGGTAACCATATTTCATTTGGGTCCTCTCATTTCAATTATATCGATTTAGTCTAATTTAGTGTTGTGGGAATTTAGTTAATGTCGTTATTTTTTGGATGAAAATTGCTGATGTGATAAACGGTCAAAATAAAAAATTGGTTTATTGCCACATTAATAGAAACTAATTTTTTATTTTAGTCGTTTGTTACGTCAATAATTTTCATCTAAAAGATAACAGCAAAGACTAAATTGACATATCACTGAAAAATTAGGGACTGAATTAATACAATTAAAATGTTATGAACCAAATTGATAAGGTAACTTTTAGCTTTTTGTCTCATTTCTATAAATAAGTTGTTGGAAATAAACAATTCTCAAACAAAAACCTCTAGAAACACAATTTCACCAAAATTAAGTTCTATGCAAGCCCACAAGTTTAGTAAACTCAAGTTTTTAATTCCATATCGGTCGTGCCACATCACTGGTTACTACTATTATGACATCCATTCTATAATAATTGTTCATTATCATCGGGTGTCCAAGACACTGATTAATTTTGGTGTAACTAGGGAATCGAACCTTAGATCTTTTATTCAACGACAAGAGACTTTATGAGTTAAGCTAAGTAAAACCCATTAAAATTAAATTAATTACACTTTTCTCCCCTTAATTATTGAACTAACTTCAATTTCCCCTTAAATTATAAAATCAATCCACATCTCCCATGAATTATTGGAAATAAGCAAAACACATTAAGAGGGTGTCTTTTAGTTGGTGAAAAAAGAAAGTGAACATGCTTTAGCTCTAGGAGCTATAACTAGATCCACCACCGAAATTTGGTTGCAAGGAGATTCCCTTGTTTGTAGCAAACTAATATATTGCTTTAGATGTAACTCAATATATGCAGGGTAATACACAGGGATTAAAGTTGGAGGATGAATATGGTAATTTAGCTTAGATATTTATGTATTTGTGTATAGTACTGTATACAGTACATAAGCACATGATACGAACATAAATACATGTATATGATAATTCTGAGACAACAAACCATGAACTCAGAAATTCAACATAGGTGATACCACAATCGGACTCCTAACTTCATGCTTTCCATTTTCCTCAACCCAAACAAGGGCACCAAATTAAACTTCCCTCTTCTCATTCCCTCTATAACCTATGGTAATATTGTATGACTGCTTCTCATTCTTCGTTCCGAACACCAATACCTTTGGTGAGAGAGTAGCTATAGAAACTTCTGGTGTTGTCATTTCAGCATTGTATAAGTTGCATAACCCTTTCCAACATTCGTTACAGTTCTACGAAATCTTTTGGCCATCCATGTTATATAGTCACTATATAGAGCAATATAGACGGTTCGGCATTCGGTCCAATTTGGTTTACTTTGGTTCATTTTGGTTCGCTCGGTCTCTTTTGGTTGATTTCAGTCTAATTCAGTTCATTTTGGTCCAATTCAATTCATCTTGGTTTAGTTCATTTGAAGGTTGAATAAAGTTTTCAATCAAAATATATACAACTTTAAATTTTCTAATAAATATTGCATCATTAAGGTTTCAAATTCTATAAATTGTGGTTTCATAATCGAGTTCCAAACAACAAAATATATTTCTAAAAGGGAGAGCAGTGCAATGGTTAGAAACATCATGAAAGGAGTTATTGTGATAACAATGTTGTCCATTGTTGTTTATGTTATGGTGCAGGCTTCCTCTTCTTGTCTTTCTCTCGTTTCATTTAATGTCCTGGTGACAAAAAATTTCATCACTAACATGTCTAATTTTTTTTAATAAATAAATGATAGGCAATGGAATTTTTTCGTCACTAAACATTATACTACAATACCTAAAATATATATATATATATATATATATATATATATATATTTATACACACACAAAATGCAATGAACAGTCCCATTATTAACTTAGACCATCACATAACGCTATGCAAACCACCTACTTGCTCCAATTCAACAACCCACCAACATATCAAGCATCATCAATTTCATTAAACAAGTTTACAAATATTCAATATAGATTACTTACTATACTAAAGTCAGTTGCACAAACTTTCATCTTAGTCCATTTGCCCTTCTCTTAGTGCCTTAGTGCGCTAGCTTTCCTACTAGTACACTACAAATGAAAAAAGAAAAAGAAAAAAGAAAAGTGAATCATAGATTGTAATAAGGTGTGTATGAAGTATGAGCATATCAAGTAATAAGGTTACATGTATTTTGGAGAATACATGCATATACCAAATAGCTGAATAGCACATGCTTGGCAAGCATGCATGAACCTTTAAGTAATTTAATTGGCGGGCTGTTTTCAAGCATTATTAATTTGTGTTGAGGAAAGTATCTCCACTGATATCAGTCTAAGTTAACTACAGAAATCCCCTTCCCCAGAATCTCCTCTAATGACTGTGCAACTACCATCTCAGGACCATATTTAGCACATACTCACCAATGCAATTGCAGGAAGAATGCTGGGATTTTTGGAAGAACCATGCATTCTTATAATACCACAAGTTTTTTTTTTTTTTTTTAGGATAGAATTATAATACCACAAACACGAGTTATATACAAAGAGACTAGGTGAAGATATAGTGATATACTATAAATCCCTATAATATGGACTGGGTTCTATTTAAGGCCCTTTGAAAGATTAATTGTAAATGTATCAAGTTAGTTTGTTCTATAGCCTTGTCCTTATTTTAAAAAAAATCCAAAACTTTCAAAATTCAATGGATTTTAGATGATTAAAACTTTTCAAATTTTGGATTAAAAGAGAATTTGACTCAAATTTTTGAGACCAAACATATATTTCTGTCAAAAAGTTACAAGCTTTAGTCATCAAGTTACGTCTATAAATCAATTTAGTAATCGATTTTAATAAATAGAAAGGAAAAAAAAAAAAAAAGAAGAGGAAGAAGACGATGAAAACAACATAATTCCAAGTCACATTTGGAGTCTCCACTTAAATGGTGCAGGAAGTTGGTTGTATTTGAATGTTGATTTAGAGTTTTTTTTTACCGTTTGAAGTTTATTAAGATGGAGTTATAAGTAAGGCCACTATGAGGACCGTATAATTTCTGGAATAAGAGAGGAATTGGAAGTTGAATTAAATACTTTGTAATAAATGTTTTGAGTAATAAGAACATCTTACATCCTTGTTTTAACCAACACTCTTTGGTTTACACAATTGGTTGGGAAAAAAACTTTGAGCACAAGAATTCATGAAAAAGATGCATAATTTTTTGTTATAAATTATGTGATAAACTTGTCGACATCATATTTTGCTCCATAATTTTTTTTTAAAATAAATAGTTATTTAATGATGCCTAGGTATTCGAAAATTATTGTTGTATCCTAAACTGTAATTGAAGCATTGGAAATCAAATTGATGATTCTTGTTTACCTCAATTAAACATATGCTTAAAGAGTTTCATAAATTTGTAAAAAAATGTTGGGTCAAGTCTGATTTGACCAAGGTTGAACAAATTTTCAACCATCCAGTTGGAGTAAATGAGTTGCCATCTTAAAAAGCATGGAAATTTCTCTCAATTTAACTTATGCTACAAAATCGAATTTGAACTGAGGGAGATTTCAAAATTAGAGTTGAAATTTCTTATCAAGTAATCTTTGGGGTTCTTAAATTTCTCAACCATGATCCAAATGAACTAAAAATTAGTTGTATTTGAATGTTAATTTAGAGTTTTTCAACTGTCTGAAATTCACCAAAGTGGAGGTTAGTAATTAGTAAGGCCAACACAAGTTAGAGGATGCGAGGGTAAAGCATGGAGTATACGAATTATATATGGCAAGAGTTGTGTCAAGATCATATCTTATCCGCTCTCTGTTTGTGTGAAAATATCTCAAATAAAACCCAAAAAATTTCAAAAATTTTACTTTTTACATTGGGGTGAAGGGAATAAGAAAAATTACCTGAACCAAATCTCTTTTTTAACTTTATAGTTATAGGGCTACTTAGGACTGCATATATCAACAAATAAATTCAAAATTGCAGGTAAAAGTTGTGTCGCTAGACTTATTGATAACATTTTACAATAATCAAATTATTATAACGATTCTTTATGTTTTATTGTCATAATCAATATATGAACAATTTCAATGTCCTGAAGTGCTCCACTTTTCACAAGACGACCGCCGTTATCATAGTGAGCATTGGGCTAGGGACCTCTTCCACCTGCCAAGCTTCTCTCTTCCCTGTAAAAGCTAACAAAGCCAATTGTTAGAGCACTTTAATGGGTGTTATGATATCTAAACGAAAAATTCATTAAACTTCTAAACTCCCCAGACAGAAAGTTACTAATTAATTTTCCTCACTCTTTCTAGGAACATTCCTCTTGCTCAGAAATCTTGAGTGGGTGCAAGTGAGTGTGTGCAAGGCATTCAATCAACTTGTACATCAGACCACTACAGGGAACACTTTTTTTGTTTTTTGAGAGAGGATTACAGGGAACACTTGAGTTATGTTTATCAGAGGAAAACATTTTCATTGTTTTCAAGTGTTTGGTGCAGTATAAAATATCCCGGTCAAACTGAAGATATTTCTAAATGCCCACTCCATTTCCAAACTCATTTATCTCCTCCCTCAAAGTATAAGATAGCCAACTTGGTAATTTAGAGTGGAATATCTGTCCACAAAATCAACTTTTAGTGGCGAGTTGCAATATACCAAGACAAGTATCTCATTCAGTGAAATTCGACCCATTTTTGAACTTTAATGCCTCAAATAAAACATCAATAAAAGTATTTAGCAAGGTGTAAGACATTAAAGAGATGCTGTTTAATAACAAGTTGTCAAAAACAATGATGGAAAAACTTCAATAAACAAAATTTCAACAAATCAAAACAATAAAACAAAGAATGATACACATGATAAGTGATACAAGTACATATGCAAAGGAAATTATACAAATAAATTACTTAATTCTTGTCGAGATTCTTATGTGAGTGTGTTAGATTTATCTGTAAGCTAGCAGGCTGTCCCAATGGCTGTTATTACACCTTTGTTGACTTTTCAAAGTGTACCATGTATCTTAGAGAACTTATTATCATGTGATTAGCATGCTTGATTTTGCAAGCTCTACATTGCATGTTCTACTGAACTAGGAGAAAATGTTTTGACATACCTTGCGTGGTCCAATAGCCAGTTCATTATCCACAATGGATACTGCCCTAAAGCCCGTGGGAAGTAATACCTCTTCATAACTGCAAAGATTTAAATTGGTAAGTTTGAAAAAAAAAAGTTGTAAGTGTAGACAAACATCCATGCAAAAGTTTCTTCAGTGATATCAATACTAGATTCAAACTACCAAGCCTCCCAACCCCCAAGGGAAGGGCCAGCAAAAAAGAAAAAAAGAAAAAAAGAAAAAAGGTAAATAAGTGTGTACTCTGAAATTGATACTTTGAATGGGGGTCCACCAACATGATCACTGATCTGCCATCACAAAAAATTTAGTTTCAACAGAGCCATAAGGAAACCATTTTCACAAACATTTATAAATTCTGAAATTTCACTAATTAATCTGAACTTCACTTTAAAAATTGGAAGGTCTCTAAAATTCTAAGGACATGGCTATTGAGAAGAAAAGCAGGTAAGATTGTGGAATAAGAAAAGAAAAGAAAATAAAAGAAGGTAAGATTGCGGAATGTCCAATCATATATCATATGATAGTGTTTTTTCACATGCAAACAAGAATAAACAAAGAGAAAATAAGTGGGAAAAATTAATGAGGAATTAAGATCATTACTGGAAACATTAGTGTTATGAGCTCTCCACCAGGTTTCAATAAATCACGAATTCTCTGTGCCCAAGCCAACCTCATGTCTGGTTCAATGGCACAAAAGAACCTGTAAATTCTCCATTAAAATATGATCATATAGAGATTCTTCTCACGGATAACTAAACCACTATTCATGCCAACTCACGTATAATCGAGAATGAGATCAAACAATTCACTTGGATTCCAAGTGAAAAAGTCTGTCTTTAAGAAGTTAAAATAACTTGCATTCGGTAATGAGGAAGACAACTGCATTAACATTAGAACAGAATATTAAAATGAGAAGTAAAGAAAGAGATGAAAACCTATACTAGGTCACCTCTTTAAACTGTAAAATAATTTAGATTCCATGACTTATCACAAGTTAAAGTCACAAAAATACCAGCTTCTTATGAAATAGTAACTGAATCTATCAAGTTCAACTCTCTATTGGTCTAGGTAATCCCCATGCAAGATGTAAGCAAATGATCGCCATAGTAATTGGTCTTTACAGTGCTCTAAATTTTTCTATAACATAAATTTCCTAAGCATCAATTTTAATCTGAAAATGAATAATGGCATCTTTTCAGAAATTAGAACAACCCTGTTATTGTTCCTAATTCAATTTAACATAGATCACAAGTGTGATACATCTAATCCTTGTCCTTAATACAACTGAGAGAAGCTGGGGTAACCCAGCTATAGTTCCTAATCCAATTCAGAAATGCTGAATAACAACCAGTTCAGGGAGGCATTCCAAAAAGTTGATAAATTAGACAGTAATGGCCAAATAAACATGGGTAATTCAGTTTTAATATTTTAATTATATCATCATAGCCACATACATGGTTGTTTCTCCAAAGGAAACGGAAAATGAAATGGTAGAAGTAAGAACTTTCGGGTGTCCTTTCTTTTTAAGAGATTGCAAGCCTTAGTGAAGTCAGAATTTTCTGACCAACTGCTCTTACCTCCACTGCTTTCTTAATGGCAATGTCTGATATATCCAATCCAACAACATAGCGTTCAGGGCATGCAATTGCTGCAACATCATAACCCTGCCATATTTGAGCAATTTGTTGTTGGCCACAATAGCAAGCTAAAATGCAAGCGAACAGATAAAGATACAAGAACAGCACATAAATAATGTAACATGCAGACAGGGTAAGAGGGGGGGGGGGGGGGGGGGGAAGATATACACTACACCTTGTCCCCTTTTTAGTAATGCTTGATCAAGTAGTAGTTAAAATTCCATGTGTGAGAAAGGAGGAGGGATGAAAGATACCAAGTGATTGATTTCTGATACAATCGAATAATTGCATCAGGAATTCATTAAACAACTGAATTTTGCTTCAACTTCAAACTCAATTGCAGAGAGATTTAATCATTATTGTTTAATCTTTTATATTTTTTTTGGGTCCCCTTCACTGGGATGAGATAGATATCATGTCAAATATTGGCTACCATATTTTAAGATGTCATTAATGATCATTGAATTAATCTTAAAACAAGAAATTATTTTTAAGTGTCATTATTTTTCTCCACAAATTATAATTTCATCAAACATAGATCACATGTAGATTTTCTACAGGATCATTGACCCAATTAATCATTGATGATGGATCCTCAAGGGACTAATCTTCCTGATAGAAAATATTGAAATAGAAAAACCAAGAAAAAGGAAACAGATACAAAATATTGACATGCAGAGGACTCAAAACTTGCATAAATATATAAGAAATTGAATTAATATGTCAGAAAGTAATATCTTGTGAGTAAGAATGAACCATAGACCTTACACTGCCACAACCAGGGACTAAAGCCCTACCCTTGGGAAGAGCTCCCGTCTGATGAAGATGTAAAAGAATTGGTGTCGGCTGTCCTAAATCCCATGGGGTCACACCTTGCTCCCAACTCTTTTCCCAACCATCTGATATGAGTTAGCATACAACAAAATGAGTAGTGAACAACCACACAAATAACATTCCATCCATAGTACAATCTGAATGTGTGCAATTTTCACATTTCTGCCATATTATGAGGCATAATAACATTGATACAAACATAAACTTATAACTGAACCAAGTCATTTTCATGTTCTTAGGACCCATTACAATAGAAATACAAGGTTAACACAAGAAAGAACCAAAACCCAACAGAAAAAATCACATCTTTTAAACAAAATCGGCATACCCATTTGACAAAACCATCTTAAAAACCCCAAAAAAGAAAGAAAAATGTTGTTTTTGGTTGGTACCAGTAGAATCCTTGTGTACGAGTTGTTGAAGCTTATCAACACGGGGGTTGTTTAATCTTGTGGTGCTCTCCACAGCTACACTGTTTTGATTTTCATCTCTTTTCTCCATCCTCCTCAGTTTCGAACCATGAATCCTAGCGTTTGTGGACGAAACGGTCCGTATGATTGATGGCGGGTTCCGAAACGGGATGAGGGCCGTGGCGTATGTGTGAGCCAGTAAACGTGAGTGTGAGAGGGATTGAATTGCATAATGCCCAAATTGAGAAACTCCTCTTTCTTCCCTTTCGGATGAAATGGGTAATTAACCATAATTTCCCGACTATTTAGTTAGTAGTTCTAGTTTCGAAAGTATATAAATTACTAGCATCTCGAGTCTATTAGACTCGATTTTGGCCTATAAATCAAGTATCAAAGACTCGATTTTTATGCTTTAATTATGTCCAATGTGGCATATTTTTCCACATGACGATTACATGGAAATCGAGTCTCTAAGACTCGATTTATATCCCTTATAAATAAGATCAAGTCAGAGAGGAACCACTAGAACATCAGAGAAGAACCCGGGAAAAAAAAAAAAAAAAAAACCCAGAAACAGAAAGGGAGAGAAGATTGAGATCAGAGTTTTCCATTGTGCGCGACCCAGGCCTGGGGCTTCCGCGCCTGGGTTGCCCCAGGCTGCGCGAGCCCCAGGCCGCGCGCGACCCAGGCCTGGGGCTCGCGCGCCTAGTTGCCCTAGGCCTCGCGAGCCCCAGGCTGCGCGCGATCCAGGCTTAAGGCTCGCGCGCCTGGGTCGCCGCGGCCTGGGGCTCGCACGCTTGGGTCGTTGTGGCTTGGGTCTGCCTGGGTCGCCGCGGCTTGAGTCTCTCTCCCTCTGATCTCTCTCTCCCTCTGATCTGAGTCTTTAGGATTGGGATTGATGATTTTTTCTTGTATTTGTTTTTGGGTATTTCAGCCTTACATGAGACTTTGAATTTTTTTAAAAATTTTTTTGGTTTAGAAATCGAGTCTTAGAGAGACTCGATTTCCAAGTAGATGCCACGTGGAAAAAAAATACCACATCAGACATGATCAATCCATGAAAATTTAGTCCCAAAAACTCGATTTATAGGCCCTAAATCGAGTCTAAAAGACTTGAGATGCTAATAAAAAATATAGTTTTGAAACCTTAACTTAACTAGATAGTTGGGAAAAAAAAATTAGTTAACTAGATTCCCCTTCCCTTTCCTATCTATCAATTTGCCATGCCAAAGTCCATAGTCCATAATCATACCCAAGTGAAATAAACACACCCAAGCCCACTTGAGATTTTTTTTTTTTTTTTAGGACAAGTTACAACTTACCCGCACGTAGTTTAGGCGAAATTTAAGTTGCCTACTTGTGATTTGAAATTTGTACTTTACCCACTTAAGGTTATCTTAGTTAGATTTTCTTAACTCAACTCGGTTAAAAACATGACTAAATAAACCACCGCACAGTACACCCTTGGTACAATGATCACTTCACAAGTATAAGTGTTTGTGGGATGTGGGGGGCAAGGGCCGGGGTTCAAGTCTTTCAGAGGGAGCTTCACACACATATATACTTAGATTAGGCTAAACTAGAATTCTATCTTGTAAAAAAAAAAAAACAAAAAAAAAAGACTAAATATGTAATTTTGCTTATCTTTTATGTCTCTCTTCTCCAAAAAAAAAAAAAAATATATATATATATATATATACACAAATACAAGATCAAATAAAATAAAAAACAATCTAGCAGAACACTAGCATCATGAGATTTCAAACCACATGTAGGCAACTTAAATTTCGGTTAAATCTCATGTGGGTGGAATGTCAAACTTTAAACCACAGGTAAGCAATTTAAATTTCAGCCAAACCATTGAAGTAAGCTGTAATTTGCCATTTTTTTATTGGTCCAATAGTATCTCCTAAATTGAATGGTAATACGTGCATAGGATTGTTCAACTTAATTACAATTTTACGTTCAAGATCCTAGCATACAAAATATCTTAATAGAAACAATATAAAAAATATGCTCATTAATTCAGAGAAAAAGTAATTGAATAAATCTAAACAATTTAAGCTGTATAGAAAGCTCACAAAAGCAAAATTCAATTTTGAATCTAATTAAATTTTCTCTAAGTATTGGTTATATATATATATATATATATATATGATTAGTTTTTTTTTATGGTTTTTTTATATTGAACTCCTCGTTTTCAACATTGAATTAACTCACTTGGCACAAAAATTAAAAAAACTTATATTAGATAAGACACGTGGTCCAAAATTAAACTCTAATTGAATTTCAATTTTTACATTGAATTAACTAACTCGTCATAAAATTTAAAAACTTAAACTAGATAGAACACGTGGCACAAAATTAGATTCTAATTAAATTATAATTTGAAATCTAATTGGATTTTCTCTTAGTTTTACCTATATATATATATATATATATACACTAGTACATAGCCCAGTGCATATGCATGGGTACAATTAAAATAAATTACAATTATATAATTCAAATTAAACTTTTTTTTTAGAGGTTCAAATTATATATGGTATCAGCTTAAACTTTTTTTAAACCATACATTTCTAAAATATGTAATGGTTTTTCATTTGTGTGTGTGTGTATATATATATATATATATATATAAAATTTAGAATTTAATTGGTTTTAGACTCTTTGTTTTTGCACGAAATAATTTACTTGCCGCAAAAATTAAAAACTTAGATGGACATGAGGCGAAAAATTGGATTTCAATTTAAATCCAATTTAGAATTTAATTAGATTTGGGCTTTTCGATTTTTACACTTAATAATTCACTTAGCACTAAATTAAAAATTAAATGGGACAAGTGATGCAAATTTGATAATCTAATTAAAATTTAATTGGATTTTCTCTAAGTTTTAGCTATTAATATATGCTAGTGTATAATCCATGTGTATGCATGGTACAATTAAAAACAACACAATTATACATATATGGATTTAAATTATACACTGTTTAAGTCATAGATATACATGAATTTTACTCTTTCTTTCTTCTTTATATTTTATTTTATTTTATTTTTTGGATATACACATGAGTTTACTCTTTTTTATTGAGTTTTTTTTTTTAATGGTTTATTTATATTAGACTCTTCGTCTATTGCACAACATTAACTCACTTAGAAATTTAAAATACACACACACACACGAGTTTACTCTTTTTTATTGATTTTTTTTTTTTGTGTTTATTTATATTAGATTATTCATCTTTTGCACAACATTAACTCACCTAGAAATTTAATACATATATATATATATATATATATATATATATATATATATATATAGGACACTTGGTGTAAAATTAAATAACAATTAGAATCCAATTTGAAATCTTATATATTGGATTTTCTTTTAGTTTTACCTATTAATATATATATATATATATATATATATATATATAGACTAGCTTATAACCCCATGCACATGCATGGATATACTTAAAATATATACATTAAGATGAATGGTATAATTTTTACATATATAATTTAAATATTATTGATAGTCATTTTTTCTTTTTTTAACTCTTTAAAAGTCTTGTAAGAATATTATTAGGTAGAAAATGTAAATTATCCATTTAAAAAAAAAATGTTATATTCATTAATTCTAGACTCTTTGATTTTTGTACGCAATAACTCACTTGAATGGATATTTATGATGTGGTCCCACATTTGACTCAAAAATTAAGAAATAAAACTCTTTAAAAATAAATAATGTAGGACATATGACGCAAAATTGGACTTCAATTGTAGAATCTAATTGAATTTTTTCTAAGCTTTACCTACTAATATATATATAGAGAGAGAGATTGGGAACTCAATTTCAATTATATTACACATCATTAAAAAGAAAGAAAATGCAAATTATAAAAGCTAGTATAATTAAGAATATGAATGAAGCAATTGCTTGTTACTACATTTGCTGAACTTTTGTTTTTCTTTTCAATTGTTGCCAAATTAAATCAATTTCAACCATAACCACATGTTTCAGATCAACTGTTTCTTATATAAATCTTATAGAAATAACCATAAGAATACATAAATATTTAGTGCACCACTTATAAAGAATTGTTTTTAGTGATACTTATAAAGAATTAACACATCAAAATTCATTTAAATAATACAAAGTTAGGCAACTAAGTGTTGGTATCACACATACATATATATGTTACATGTTATTAAAGAATATAGAAATGTAAAATTTTAAAACTGATAGGGCAAAACTTAGGTACGGTACTTACATCCTACTCTTTGGGTTCATCTTTTAAGATTCAGCCATGTGGCCGTACTTAACTAAAAAGTAATACACTTCCATCCCATGAGAAAAAAGTCATACAACTGAATTTTAAGGGGAGAACCTAAAGAATAACACCTAAATATTCTACCTAAGTTTTGTCCAAACTAATATAATTGTCAAGAATTTTGTAACTCAACTGACACTTACTGATATTTCTAGTGGAGATGTTTATGGTTCAAATCTTTTTCTCCCTTAATTATCAGATTATTAAGAAAATATTAATATAATTAAAAAGACAAACATTTTTGAGAAATTTTTTCTTTGGACTCACAAAATAGGTGATGATAAATTTCAACTATGTGAATTAGTTAAAATAGATATATATATATATATATATATATATATATTTATATTTTTTATTTTGGCCCAAGTGTATATATATATATATATATATATATTATTTTGGCATAAAGTATGAGAAAAAAAAATGTAGCCTATTTAATGGTGAAAAAGAGCACTGCTATTATTTTGTGTCTATATATATATATATATAAAGCTAACTTTTCTTTTCCTAAAAGTCACAAGTATCAAATAACTCCTTTGTGACACAACAAATTTATTGTGTCACATTCATGAATTATGCATAACACTTGTCGAAGAGTCTTATTGTGATTCTTTATTAGCCATTCTACAAATTAATTTTTGACCATCTTTTTTTTTTTTTTGTCAAAAATTTTATGTAACCATTAGTTATATCTTTTCAATTGATACCACATTCTTTTCATATATATATATATATATATATATTAGTGTAGAGCGAAACTACACTATTGGTTTTTGAAGTTTGTTGCGCAATTGGTCCCTTTAGTTTGAAGCAAACATAATTGGTCCCTCAAGTTTTAAAACTGAGTTGTATTAGTCCTTTAACTAACTGCCATTAGTGGTGTTACTTACGTATTTAATGGAACAATGAGTTGGCTTTTTTTTTAATGATGTGGCATGTTTTTAATTTAAAAAATTGATGAAATTTAAATAATATGGACCCGATTAAAAAAAAATTTGATTTTTGTTTAACAAATGCACTACAGCGTGAGAGAGAGAAGGGGAAGAGAGAGATTGACAGCCATGAGAGAGAAGGGCAAGGAGAGAGGCGATGGTGTTAATCAAAGAGCTAGGGTTTCAGAGAGAAATGAAGCAGAGAATGGAGAAGGGAGGAAGGAAAAGAAGAAGCAAAGGAAATTTGGAGATAGAGTAAAAGAAGAAGAGGAAATTGAGGTTAAAAGGGCTTTGAAGATGAGATGTGAGTGAATTTCATTGATTCTAAGATCAAGGAAGAGGTGAGTGATGAGCTTTTTGACAATGTCTAGAGCCACCGTGGCATCGCCTCTGTGAGTAATGTAAGTTTATTTTATCGATCTTTTTCTATTTAAAATGCTTGTTTTTTATGTTGTAGATGATTTGTAGTTCAAATTTATGGTTTTGCACGTATCCAAACATGTGTAGTTGAAACTTTAGGTTAGTGAAGCCATTGTGGCTTGTGATGATATTTCAAGTTGTTACAAGGAGTATGTTAAAAATGCCTGATTTTGTAGTTGAAAAGTCAGTTCCAATATTGTAGGGGAATTAGTTAGGGGGAGGTTTTGTTCTTGTGAATTAAGGTTTAGTACAATTAGAGATTCAACTTCAATTCTTAATTAAGGTTTTTGGGGCATATGGTAGTTTATCATGTATCAAATTAGGTGGTCCTAAGTTTGAATCTTATCTCCTACTGTTTTGTGGAGCATCTTGGCTACTTTCTTTTCTAGTGTTTAATAGTTTATAGACCTTATGAATTTGAGATTGTAATTCTTTATGAGTTGGTCAATTATCAGCTTGTTCTATTTCTCATTTGAATAAAAATTATATCTCTTATAAAAATTAAAAACTTTCGGGTGTCCTTTCTTTCTAAGAGATCGCAAGCCGTATTGATGTCAGGATTTTCTGACCAACTGATCTTACCTCCACTGCTTTCTTAATGGCAATGTCTAATATAACCAATCCAACAACGTAGCATTCAAGGCATGCAATTGCTGCTACATCATAACCCTGCCATATTTAAGCAATCTATTGTTGGCCACAATAGCAAAGTAAAATGCTAGCAAACAGATAAAGGTATAGGAACAACACATAAATAATGTAACATGCAGACAGGGTAAAGTGGGAGGAAAGATATATACTACACCTTGTGCCCTTTTTAGTAATGCTTGATCAAGTAGTAGTTTAAATTCCATGTGTGAGAAAGGAGGAAGGAGGAAAGATACAAAGTGATTGTTTTTTGATACAGTTGAATAATTGCATCAGGAATTCATTTAACAACTGAATTTTGCTTCAACTGAATACTCAATCACAGAGAGATTTAATCGTTATTGTTTCATCCTTTTATCTTTTTTTTGGGGTCCCCTTCATTGGGATGAGATAGATATCATGTCAAATATCATCTACAAGATTTTTAGATGTAATACAAGAAATTAATCTCAAAACTAGAAATTATTTTCAAGTGTCATTATTTTTCTCTTCAAATTATAATTTCATCAAACATAGATCACGTGTAGATTTTCTACAAGATCATTGATCTAACTAGCCATTGATGATGGATCCTCAAGAGACTAATATTCTTTTCTACCATTCTATTCTGCACTATTAGGAATATGAAATAATTGTTGTAACAATTGTTGTAATCCCTTTAGTTAGTTAGTTAGTTGAGATTAGGATGAGTTAGTTAGGATTTGAGCACATGTAGCTCATTTAACACATGGTTTAATTCATAGGGCACATGTTGAATTAATTAGCCAATTATCTTAAGCCATGTGGACCAATGAGATTAGAGCTAGTCTCCTATAAATACATGATTGTAATTCAATATTAGATATCAATTGAAGAATAAATCAATTTCTTAGTGCATTAGTGCATCTCTCTCTCTTAATCTCTCTCTTTCTCTATGGAGGGTGACTACCTCAAATTAAGTCAATTTCCCTACAATCCTCATTCTTTCCCCTATAATTCCCATCAATCTCCATTAGGAACCACCGGGTTCCTAACAAATGGTATCAGAGCCGTTGATCCGAAGACAAGCAATTGTGATCAAAGAAAACTTTTGAAAGAATTACAGGAAATGTTGAACAAAGCCTTAGAAGAAGCCAAGGATATTTCAAAGAAGATGAAGGCCTTGCTGAATCTAACATGGCCATGAAGGAAGAACTTTCAAGAGTGCAAGAGAATCTTGAAAACATGTCCGAAGAAGAGTTTCCACTTCTTGGTGCAATGGAAGCTGGAGTACAAATGATAGATACCAAAGAAGAGTAGGAGAAAAATAAACTTGTTGAGATTAACCCAGGCCTTCTTGCCAAGGTCACATGCATCTCCATCAACAAGTCTATATTGCAGAAGTATGCTAGTGAAGATATGTCACTTGGTTCACGGTTTACTGGTCTTTAAGTTGAGCACATTGATGAACATGTCTTAATGTAAGTGGGTTTCAGCGGAGAAGTAGTTCTGATGGATTATCCTGGGCTCTTTAAGATATGGGACCTGATGCTATTAAGTGGGACTAAGGTTGATCTTGGATTGGGCTATGGTGACCAAGTCTATCTCTTATGAGGCAATCACCAAGGTAGGAAACTTGATAGTCCATTGGTTTCGATCAGATGAAATTTCATCTCTGAATTACGATTTGAAAGTGTAGAAGAAATCACATTTCCTTCTTGGTTTGAATACTTCTCTCATATGTGGCTACTTCTTTTTGGCAAGCCCAAGTTAATGTACCAAGAAGGGCTCTTGGCTACAATTTGGAAAGCCGCCACCTATGACTCTCCCTATGAAGCTCTTATAATGATATATGGTGTCCTAAATGCACAAGGACACGTTCAAGTTCTTGGTGGCAACAGTGGGAAGTGCCAAGGCTCCAATGCTAGCATTGCTTTTCCATGTAATGAAATGTATTTTGCTAATGATGGAAGTATTGGTTTCCTTAGGCTGGAACACGTGGAAGGGCATCAAGAATTGTCTTTAGAAACAATGTTATTCACAGCATTATCAACACAAGGAAAGCAAAAGTGGCAATGCAATGAAACTTTTATAAAGTCAACGTGGCAATATTATTACTGTGAATCTACATGTGCAGTTAGCGCTACCGTTCACATTGGTCATTGCTACAACTCATTGTTTAATGCGAAGGACAACACTGAAACACAATGTGGATTTTCAATGAGTGCTGGTGTTAAGACTACTAGCTTTTCAGATTATGCTACTCTATTTTGGGCTGTGGTTGAATGCTTGGAAATATTTGATGAGTTCGACGGTCAAGATGCTTTGGCGTATTGGATTAATGGTCGGTTTCCTCTCATGAAGGTGTCACTCAATAACAACACCTTGTGGGCAAGGTGTTTTCAAGGGGAGGGAAATGTTAAGAATATGAAATAATTGTTGTAACAATTGTTGTAATCCCTTTAGTTAGTTAGTTAGTTGAGATTAGGATGAGTTAGTTAGGATTTGAGCACATGTAGCTCATTTAACACATGGTTTAATTCATAGGGCACATGTTGAATTAATTAGCCAATTATCTTAAGCCATGTGGGCCAATGAGATTAGAGTAGTCTCCTATAAATACATGATTGTAATTCAATATTAGATATCAATTGAAGAATAAACCAATTTCTTAGTGCATTAGTGCATCTCTCTCTTTCTCTATGGAGGGTGACTACCTCGAATTAAGTCAATTTCCCTACAATCCTCATTCATTCTCCTATAATTCCCATCAATCTCCATTAGGAACCACCGGGTTCCTAACATACACATATAAAACCAAGAAAAAGGAAACAGATACAAAATATTGACATGTAGGGGACTCAAAACTTGCATAAATATATAAGAAATTGAATTAATATGTGAGAAAGTAATATCTTGTGAGTAAGAATGAACCATAGAACTTAAACTACCACAACCAGAGACTACCCTTGGGAAGAGCTTTTGTCTGATGAAGATGTAAAAGAATTGGTGTCAGTTGTCCTAAATCCCATAGGGTCACTTTTGATGAATTAAGTGACTATGCTCTGATAGCACCCTTTCCCATGCTCTCGTAGCACCCTTTCCTACATCTCTATCCTTGAGCCTGGTTCTATGCCCCACCCATAGCCCTTACTTTAAGTCCTAACAGCTTTCCCCTACCCTCTGCTTACCTCCTTCTACTCACCTTTTATTATGGAAAACTCAAATATGCTTATCAGTACCAAGAAATTGTCCAATCTAGGACTAAGATTAGAGCTCCCTCCAAACCAAGACTCATTTGATTCCTCCCACCTTAAGCTCATCGGCAAGCTTATAACCACGAAATCCATTACTACCATCAATGTCAGGGAGGTAGTAATCAAAGCTTGGAACCCAACGTACCCCTTTGAAGTTAAGTGAATTGACAAGCATGTATTCATGTTTGTATTCCAACATGAAGCCAACCTCCACAAGGCTTTCAATTGGCGGCCTTGGTCCATTAGAGGCAGCCATCTAGTTCTCAAGAAGTGGAACCTGGAGTTATCCTATAAAGAGGTAGATTCTCCCCAATCACATTCTAGGTCCAGGTTCATGGCCTTCCTTCCTTATGGCCTTCCTTCCTTATGGCTTTCTGCCGATAATCTTAGGAGGATTGGGGAAAGCATAGACTTTGTCCTTGACATTGAATTCGCTAGCAATTCCAACAGTGCATGGAGGAGATACTCAAGGGTCTAGATTGACATTCCTACCTCCTACCTTCTCATCCCCGACATTTTTCTACCTCGAGCTAATCGAGTAGACTTTTGGATTAGTCTGAAGTATGAGAAGCTCGCCGATGGTTGCTATAACTGTAGCATTATCGAACATGAGGAGAGACTTTGCTAAGCTGACCTTTTCTGGTTAAACAACTCTCTTAGTATCCTATTCAAGGCAGCAAGTCTATGGCTTTGTATTTACAATGACGAATCCCCCCCATGCATCCTCGATACGGGCTCTAATGGCAGTGGCACAGCCGACCCATCCACTGCCTCAAAGAGGAAAGCCGGTTCACATGGGACAGCCACATCATCAGTAGGTATAGGCCCCACTCCAAACATTAAACCCACTCCAAACATTCTCTGTACCACTACTATAGTACCACACCAACTGGCACCAAGTGTGCTCATTAATATGACAGACAACGTGGACTCATTAGTTGCACCCACACCCCATAACGACATTGTCCCCACTACAATCGACCTGTTCGTTACTCATATACTAGAGCCTTTGAGCCATGTGGCGCCTTATCCAGTAAGCCCTAATCGTAATCCATAAACAAGCCAAAAAGATTAGCATACAGATATACCCACGATCCCATTCGACCAAGCCCTGCATCCAAAAAGCCAAACCCACTCCATTAAGCCTAATCCCTCAAAGGCTAACCCACATCCAACATCAACCTTCCCTATACCCATCACCAATTCGAAAACACCTATATCCTCAAACACTTCAATCCCTATCGTTAGTTTAGACTCCAATCACCCCCCCCTAAAAGGAAAATTACCAAGAAAGAGGTCGAGCACTTTGCAAAGAGACTCAAGAAGACCGCTGATGGCCCATAATACTTCATACTATCAGAAAGAGAAAAGCTACCCCTCGGTCCTTCCAAGATTCAGGGCCAACCTCTAAAAAGCAGAGCAAGAAAAGTCAAAAACCAAGCGAATCAACTCTCCCTTTTCCCATCATCAAGTTATGAATTAGCTGCTAGATCAACAATCAAGGAGGCGGGCCTTATCATACCCCCAATGGTGCCATGAAAATCTTTAGATGGAACTGCTGCAGTATCTGCAACGCTGCAACAGTTTGAGCCCTTAAGGCTCAAATAAAAAGTTCAAAGCCCGATTTCATCTTTCTTTGTGAAACAAAAGCTTCCAAAGAACGCATGGATTAGGTGATGAACTCCCTTAATTTCTCTTTCAATTTTGTTGTAGATGCTTAAGGATTATCCAGAGGCCTTTGTTTAATGTGAAAAGCTAGTTCTGTAGTTAAGCTTTTTGATTTTAATAAAGATTTGATTGCTGTAAATATTTCGGATACTTCTTGTACATGGAATTTAGTAGGCTTTTATGGCCCCCTTTATGCAGTCAAGAAAAGGAAGAAATGGGAAAATTTGGTTGCCTTCTTTCGATGCCTGTGGCTTTGTTTGGGTGACTTCAACTACACCCTCAATAATGATGAATCAAATGGATGCAAGAAAAGGAGACCTTCCTTCAACAACTTCCTCCAAAAGCTCATGTTCAATACAAGCGCCATAGATTTGGGTTTTTCTAGTAATCAGTACACAAGGGCCAAAGGAAAATGAGGGTAATGCGGCCATAAAGAAGAGGCTGTACAAAGCTATCTGTAGTATTTCATGGAGACTCGCCTACCCTAAAGCTAGTGTCTCCCATCTCGAAGCAATTCAATTGGACCACGCTCCCATCTTGTTTGTCTCAAACCTGACTGAGCCCTTTGCACATAGGCCATTTCGTTTTGAAGTGGCATGGATTAGAGACCCAGGGTGTTATGATATAATTAACAATGCTTGGAACCAAGACTCCTCTGGCACCGATTTCACAAGGCTCTATCAGAAGCAAGAAGCCATAAGAAGGGATCTTCACACATGGAATAGGAAGGTGTTTGGCCACTGTCAGGACAGAATTAGCATGCTTCTTAGCAAAATCAAAGAAATCCAAACTGAAGAGGGCTCCGATCACAATGAAATAGTGGAAGCTAGTCTCCAAGCAGATTTGGCAGAATGGACCAGGAGTGAGGTTTTGTGATAGCAAAAATCAAGGGAATTGTGGCTTCAATATGGTGAGAAGAACACTAAATTTTTCCACCTTTCCACAGTCATCCAAAGATGTAGGAACAATATAGATAACATTAAAAATAATAATGAGGACTGGATCTCATATGCCAAGCTGATTAAAAAGTATTTCCATGATGGGTTCAAAAAGTTGTTTACGGAATAAGAGGTATCATTTCCATCCAACTTGGAAAACCTCATTCCACATGCCATCACTGAGACAGAAAACACCCTCCTATTTGCTATACCCACCCCTTAGCAAATCAAGGATACACTTTTTAATATGGAGGATCAAAAGGCACCCGATCCAGATAGGTTCCTTACCTAAGGAGATAAATAGCTCGCTTATAGTGCTTATCCCCAAGACGCAATGTTCCACCACCATCAACAACTTCAGACCTATAAGCCTCTGCAACATTGTTTACAAGGTCATTTCCCAACTTCTAGTTTCTAAATTAAGACCTCTTCTCCATAAGCTCATTTCCCCAACTTAATCAGCTTTCATCCCTGAAAGGTGGATAACAGAGAATTAAGTGATTATGCAGAATGTGCTGCATAGTTTCAAGAATAGAAAGATCAAATCTGGCACCATGGCCATAAAGCTAGACCTTTAAAAGGCCTATTATAAAATGAACTGGAGCTTCCTTAAAGAGGTGTTGCTGAGATTCGGGTTTAATGAGACATTCACCTCTTGGATCATGGCTTGTGTGACCACAGTATCATTTGAAGTCCTAATTAATGGAGGAAAATATGATCAGTTCAAGCCCAGTAGAGGTGTAAGACAGGGTGATCCACTGTCACCATACCTATTCATTCTAGCTCAAGAGGTTCTATCCAAACTTCTTGATCAGGAATTCCATTTCAAAAAAATTAGTGGAGTTAAAGCCAGTTTAAATGGGCCAGCCATCACACACGTCATGTACACCGACGATATAGTGCTTTTCTCTAAGGCAATAAGGATGGAAGCCAAGGCCATCAATGAATGTCTTGACATGTAATGCAAGTGGTCAGGCCAATGCATTAATAAGAGCAACTCTAGCACATATTTTTCCTAGCATACTCCAAGGCAGACAACAAGAGGCATTAGACAGATATTCCATATGAAAGGCCTTATGGACTCCATTTACCTAGGAGCACCTATGTTTCTGTCCAGATCTCCTTCCAAAGATTTCAGCTATCTACAAAATAAGCTTGAAGCTAAGCTATCGAGTTGGAGAAGCAGGACCTTTTCATGGGTAGACAGGAGTACATTGATTTTATTAGTGGCCCAAAATCTCCCCAACTACAGCATGTCCTCAATCAAGGTTCCTAGCAGCATTTGTGACAAGTTGGATGTATTAACAGGGCATTTTTGGTGGAAACCAATCAACCAAGATGGCAAATTCTTGGCTTTAAAATCATGAGACAAGCTTTGCTATCCCTAAGCTAAAGGTGGGTTAGGTTTTAAAAAAGCGGTTGTGTTCAATAATGCCTTTCTCGCTAAGTTGGCTAGGATGATTGCGTCAAAGCGTGACAATCTTTGCATGTCGCTTTTAAGAGCTAAATACAAAGTTAGACAAGGCTGGTTATATGCAAACAGGCCGAAAATCTACTCTCCAATATGGAAGGCCATTGAGGATACCAAAAGCATTATATTAAAGGGTGCTTGCTACCAATTAGGTGATAGCTCCTCTATCAATGTATGGAATGACCCATGGGTTCTGTGGCTCCAAAATTTCAAACCTAAATCGAGATTGGATCCCATAGCAGAAACCTCGTTAATGGAATCACAATTGATTGATCATGACTTGCATACGTGGAATACAAATCTGGTCAACCACATTTTTGATGCCCAATTTGCTCAAATTGTCCTTTCCATAGCTATCCCAGCTAGAAATCGACCTAATACACTCATCTGGATACCCGATCCTAAAGGTAAGTTCTCTGTCAGGTCTGCATATCACATCTCCACTTCCCACATCCACACAAACTTGAGTCCTAACATCAAGTGGATGAAGCTTTAGAAGATCAAGGCCCTAAAATCCATTAAAATGCTTCTATGGAGAATCGGAACCAATGCACTAACTACATATGAAAATTTAATGAGTAGTTCAGTCATCCAAAACCTGGGATGTGTGTTATGTAGCCAAGCTCTAGAATCCTCCACCCATCTGTTCATAAATTGCCCATTTGTTAGAGGAATCTGGTTTGCTAGCTATTGGGGATTTAAGCCGGATGAGCATGCTATCTCATCATGTGAAGAACTGATTAACATACTGCTTGACCCCCTTTTGGCCCCTGATCATCTTGAGAAGCATTGGAACATTCCTTTAAATATGGCATTCATTTTGGATGAAATCTAGAACACAAGAAACCAAGTCATATTCTCAGGCATCCCTTCCAACCCAGTGGAGTCCATAAGGAATATCAATCAAAGGTTGACTGAGTTTAAGGTGCTGTGGTCCCCACCATGTCATCTAGAGAGCCCTCATCCTACACCATGCTGAGGTTGGCAACCTCTCTTCCTTAGTTGGATCAAGCTGAATGTGGATGCTGCCATCAATTCAACTTCCACCACTTTAGCAGTTGTTGCTAGAGACGATAGAGGAGAGGTGGTTAAGGTTTGTGCCAAGACACATCACTTATGCTCTACACTCCAAGCCGAAGCATCCGTCATATTTTGGGCTGTTCAGTTAGCTAAAGCTGAAGGATGACAGCAATTTGTCATTAAAGGAAATTTCAGGATATGCTTGGATTCATTCAATGCCCCTCCATCCACCCTCATTGGGAGATTAGTGCTATTATTTGTAATATCCTTCTTTAATTAGAATCTTTCAGGTCTTGTTTGTTTTCTTGGGTCAAGAGAGATTGTAATGCAGCCGCTCACGTTGTTGCAAATCTCTCCATCAATAGTGTTTAGTCCTTTTGTTTCAATAAACACAACCTACCAGTTGTCCTCTTGGATGCTTGTAAGGTAGACAACGGTGTTCCTTTTTCTTTGAATATATAATATTGACGATTAAAAAAAAAAAAAAAAAAAAAATCCCATGGGGTCACACCTTGCTCTCAACTCTTTTCCCAACCATATGATTTTTTTTTTTTTTTTTTTATAAGTAATAAAGATGTATATTCAAAAAACCTATCTCATGCAAAAAAACATAAGGTGGAGGAAAAAAGTACAGAGAAAAAGAAGATATAAACAAAAAGAAAAGATACTAATTACAAAGAAGGGAGCTATCTGGACATGGAAATTTTTTTTCATCCTCTACCCTGAAATTGATCCTTTTCCCCCTCCCTAGAGGCCTAGCTACCTCAAATTAGTCAGAAATTCTCTTTTAGTTTAGTTTCTCGATTCATTATGGGTGGTTTTAGAAGTTTTTTTTTATTGAATCTAAGCTGTTTCAGTTGGTGGTTGAGGAAGGTGGGAATTTTTTCTCCCTTCAGATTTTTGAACAGGGAAAATACTACATGCAATCGGTTTTTATGAGTTAGAGTGCAGCACTTTGGTTAATGAGGAGTCTGGAACACATCGTGATTGGGGTTAATTCGAAGCAATTCTTTACATTCAGGGAAGGTGATACGGCATACACGTTGCAACGGGGGTCCAACTTGTTTGGGCAATATTTATTAGTGACAAAACTTAAGGTAGGTGGGTTGCAGAGAAATATCATTATTTTGGTCGGAAAGTTTCAACAAGGATGGAAAACCTTTGGGATTGAATTAAGGAGAAGATTGGAACCTTCCCAATATGCGTTGGATGGACTGAATTTTGTACCGTATAAGCCTAAGTAGATCCCAAAGTACCTTGCTACCAAGTCCTTTGTGGAAGCTGTCAAAGCTCCAGTGCAAGCAAGGTCGAAGCTTGCTCAGCAGCCCTTCATCAAAGAAAAGGCCAAGGATGGTGTCATGGGGAAGAGAATGGAGTTTTCGAAAAACAATTCTCGCACACAGGTGGCCGAAAACTTTTTCCCATCAGCCGTGGGTGATGGTGAGGGTGGTATTAATCAACCTTATCGGTTTAGCACCCATGATAAAGGGAAATGGCTGTTAGGGGATACTGAGGGGGAGAAGCAAAACCTGCTAAGCGAAAAGGCGGTGAGATTACCAGGTCAGGTGACTCTGGGAGGTACAGAAGTGGGTTCTCAATGTAGTACAAAAGACTTTAATTTTGGAAAGATATATCCAGTAGGAAATAAAAGGAGATCTCCATTGTATTTCAAATCAATTTGGACTGAACATGTTTATGGAAAAAAACGGGAACTGAGGAAGTTAGACTGGGCAAGAAAAAGATGGAATGTAGAAGTGAATAGGGAAGGAAAAAGGAGAGTGGCATGGAAAAAAGGTGGTCTGAGGAGTTCTATTTGGGTTTCAAGGGATTTGAGGGATCATGTGGTGGGTTCTTCAAGTGTTTCACGAGTTCACAAACCAGTGGTGGGCTTAGACCAAGATGGTTCTCAAATAGGCCTTCCAATGATCCCTTTTCCTGAGCCCACTGGCCTATCTAGGATGGAAGAGGGTGTAATCCCATCTGTGGGTGACCTGAGCCTTTTAAACAAGGAAGCCCATGCATCGGTGATGTCCAAAGCACCTCACGCAGTCTCGGATGCTTAGGACGACACCGGTGCCGATGTTTTTCTCACTGAAGAGTCATTGGCACCACCAATAATGGCTGGCACAGCGAGACAACATGACTCGAAGTCAGCGACGAGCCCGGTGGGTTAATCCGTGATGATCCTTTGTCCTGCAAAGGCAGCAGTGGTGAACCGTGGTCCTTTTTTCGATGGGTTTCACGCCGGGGACTTACCGGAGACACTAGATAGGGTCGATCTAGCAGCCCACGAGCCGGTGATGGCGGTAAGCCTTTAAAATAGGTCACGATATCGCTGTTGCCTAGACTGAGGTGTTGGGTCAACCTGCAGAGCCTGCGAGGGAGGTCGATGGCTTTGTTTCTGGTGGGTTTCACGCCAAGAAGTTACTGATGACACCAGGTAAGGCCGATACAGTGTAAACTCACTCATTGGTGACGGTGATGAGTGATAGGGTGTCAATGGGTAAGGCGGTAACAGAGAGTGATAGGGTGTCAATGGGTATTTTTTTGTCCAATTTGTGTATGAGTTTATCGAGAGCTAGGATAGTAGAGTTGGGTGTCCAGGGTGGAGATGAAGGGGGTTGGGTTGATTTTGCAAGAGTTGCTCAGGGGATAGAGACTTCCTATTAGGCTACCCAATTAGTGGTATCAATAGATTGTGGTTATCTTGAGGCGAGAGTATTGACGGAGAGAGAAGTGGTTAGTGCAGACATGGGTTTGGGTGATGTGGATAGTCCCTCCCCTTTGATGACTATCAGTCCCCTGGGGTTGGCTATACCGGTTGAGTTGAACAGTGGTAATGAGGTTTTGGGGCTTGAAAATACTTTGTATATTTCTAATTGGGTGAAACATAGACTCCCTATTTTTAGTAAAATGATGGGGCTTTCTCTAGGTCGACATGAGGAGAAGTGTATTAAGCTCTTACAAGGGCTTGAGAGGGAGATTGAGGCTACCAATCTGCTAAACAGAAAAGATGCAGCCCACCGGAAAGCTGTGTCCAAGGACAAAGGGAAAAGGGAGTTGAGGAATTTGATTTTCTCGGTTAATTATGACAGTAGATAGTCTTCTTTTACTGCAATACTGAGATTGGAGTAGGGTGTTAACAGTTGTAATGAAGTTGAAAATGATGTCTTGGAATGTCAAAGGATTGAATGATTCACGGAAACGTTTGGTGGTTAGAAATTTACTACGAGAGTGGAATTGTGATGTAGTTTGCCTTCAAGAAACTAAGCTTGCTAGTATGGATAGATAGTTGGTTTGCAGCTAGTGGAGTTGTCCTTATGTTGACTGGGTGGCTTTGGATGCGGATCAGACAGTTGGTGGGGTTTTAATGATGTGGGATAGGAGGGCTTTAGAAAAGTTGGAGGTAATGGTGGGTTACTTTTCCGTTTCGGTGCAGTGGCAGGGTGTGGGGGATGGGTTTATTTGGGCTAGTTCTGGGATTTATGGCCTAAATGATAATAACTTAAAGGGGCAGATATGGGATGAGCTGATTGGAATTCAGCAACTTTGGGATGTTCCATGGTGTTACATAGGGGACTTCAATGTTGTTTGATTCCCAAGTGAACGATTAGGGGGATTGCGCCTTACTCTGGCTATGGAGAATTTTTCTGAGTTCATTGAGGAGCTCAACTTGATTGACTTGCCATTGGAAGAAGGGAGTTATACTTGGTCTAGTGGCTCGAATCAGCCTTCGATGTCAAGTTAGCTCGACCTATTTCAGATCACTTCCCCATTTTAGTGGAGGTAGGGAGGATTTTAAGGGGGAAGAGACCTTTTAGGTTTGAGAACATGTGGTTAAAGACAAAGGGGTTCACAGATAGGGTTCATTCGTGGTGGAATCAATACTCTTTCTCCGGTACTCCTAGTTTTGTGCTTGCCAAGAAGTTGAAGGCTTTGAAAGGAGACATTATTTAGTGGAACCGTAGTGAGTTCGGAAATGTAGGCCGTCAAAAGAAAAAATTGTCGGAGGCCTTAAAACTATTGGATGCTAAGGAAGGGGAGTTTGGCCTTTCTGAAGTTGTGATAGATGAGAGGGCTATGAGTTAACATACAACAAAATGAGTACTGAACAACCAAACAAATCACATTCCATCCATAGTACAATCTGAATGTGTGCAATTTTCACATGTCTGCCATATTATGAGGCACAATAACATTGATACAAACATAAACTTATAACTCAACCAAGTCATTTTCATGTTCATAGGACCCATTATAAATTATAATAGAAATACAAAGTTAATACAAGAAAGAACCAAAACCCAGCAGAAAAAAATCACATCTTTTAAACAAAATCGGCATACCCATTTGACAAAACCATCTTAAAAACCCAAAAAAAGAAAAAAGAAAAATGTTTTTGGTTGGTACCAGTAGAATCCTTGTGTACAAGTTACACTCTTTGACTTTCATCTCTTTTCTCCATCCTCAGTTTCGAACCATGAATCCCAGCGTTTTTGGACGAAACGGTCCGTATGATTGATGGCAAGTTTTGAAACGGTATGAAGGCCGTGGCTTATGTGTGACCTAGTAAACGTGAGAGTGGAAGGGATTGGATTGCATTGTAACCAAAGCCCAAATTGAGAAACTACTCTTTCTCCCATTGCTATCTATCAATTTGTCATGTCAAGTCCATTGTCCATAATCCATAATCCATACCCAAGTGAAATACACACCCCAAGCCCACTTGAGGGTTTTTTTTTTTTTTTTTCGATTTAGCTGAATCCAAGCCCTTGACCCTTATATCCTTCTTCAATTCTCAAAAAAAAAAGAAGAAGAAAAGGATTAGACTTCAATTCTCATTTATTAAATGCAAATAATGCTTCTCAATTGGATTACAAATAAACTGATATTGATAAAATATGCTAACCTATAATTCGAATTCAAAAAGGGGAAAAAAAAAATCTGAAAAACTAACTGCTAAACTTTTCCTAGAGAAAAATCTAGTCAAGAAATCAGCTATAAAGTTTGAGAAAAAGATTTATGAATCAGCTATAAATATTATCATGATCCATATGTACATGGGTGCGTATGTCTACTTCTAGAGTATAAACCCATCAAAGATCTTTTTCCATTTTTGCATCTTGTATATAGTGTCATGAGATTTAAGTGTTTTTCTTTTCATACCTCATTTCAGTCAGATTATCTACAAATAATAAGTCAGAAGATGCATGTAGTGCAAGCTCTTTCTCAGAAACCTACAAGCAATAAGAATAAGTCCCCATATGCAGGTAATTAAAAACAAAAATCAATGAACTGATAAAGAAAGAAGGAATGAAATGAGGGCAAAGTATGTGTCCTTATTCAGATGGAAATGGAACAAAGTCACAAACCATGATGATTCCCACTAGGTTGACTTCACCAAGAAGCATGCATTATGATAACACAAAGAGTCCTCGTTCAGTTGCCTACATCATGGCAGCCAAAAGTTCTAATGATCCTTTTATAAGTTTATCTTTCAAAAGCAAACAAAATGGTAACTCAAAATTCAAATGGAAGCATGGAGGGGTGACATTGAAGTGAAGTTTCCTCTTGCATTTGGTTGAAAAATATTTCCTATACCACATATGCATCATAATAGCCAATTAACTCAACACAGAATTATTTCCTTTTTCCCTCTTTGTGCAAATTTAATGGATATTTCAGATAAATTAGCAAAGCACAATAACAAATATAAATAAAAAATTCAGCAACAATTCATAATCAAGACACCAAGTTTTTACGTGGAAAACCCTTCAATGAGAAGGGAAAAACCACAGGACCTAGTCTAGTAAAATCTTCCACTATAAAATATGGGTTTACAACAATCTTCTCTAAAACAAATGCCAGCTACCGAGACAACAAAAACATGCTGTTCTTGGATTACAGCAAATATTTATCACACTAAAATACCAACAGTAAAAAGAAGAAAAGATCCCACCATGTGGGCTTTAGCTCTAAGCAAACGGAGAGGAATTTCAAGTAACACCAATCACCAGTCAACACGAAGCTCTCTTCATTAAGAAATTCCATCAAAATTGGAGTTGAATTTGATTTCGGCTTGAAAATATCTGGTTTTGTAGAAAATTTCTCTAAAATTTTCTTGTCTCATACACAGCAACTTTAGTACTACAAAATTTTCAATGAAGATAGCACAACTGTAACAAGCAGATCAGAATTGAATATTAATAAAGAATATGAAAACATAAGTGGATTTGATAATTCAAATGAAATCCTAAAAACTTAATTTCTGAGAAATATTTGATATACAAAAAGAAATCCAACCATCATGGAAGAACCACAATAAAATAGAGCTAAAATTTGAAGATTCACAAAGCTATGCAGTAAAATATGTTAAATGAATATGAATGAATGGTTTGACATAAAACTCTTTGGATATCATTGACCCAGGAATAAGCTGAGTAGAGAACAAATCATGAATAGTTAGTCAACTTCAAAGCGAAACAATTAACAAGAGGTTTGAGAGAACATACCAGTTTTAAATGATTGACCTTAGAACAGGATGTATCAAAGGTTTATCTTAATCAAAGGAACATGGAAATCATAGACCCTTTTGTGCTAAACTACATGACCTCTGATTGGGACAATGAAAGATCATTGGTATTTGTTAACGCAATGAGCCAGTTACACCATAAGCAGATATTGTGGCTTCTTGCAAATGTATAGCTCATGTATGAATGATAGGTTCTCCAATTACTGTAGAAGATATTCTCACTATTTGGTTGTGTTTTTCAAAAATGTTAGTATAGCATGTTCAAGTAGATGAAGAGGAGATAAAAGATTAGGCCATCCACATATATAATAGCCTATTTTTCACTATTGACATGTAATTGACTAGAGAGAAGACAGATTCTTTTACTTTTCCTTTTATATTACAAGAGAATTTCTCCCAAGTGCGAGATTTTAATTGTGTTGTTGTAGGTAAAGTAAAAGAACTAGTTTATGTAGGATGCTTAAACCATGATGGCATGATTGGAATTACCTTGGAGAAGCTTCAAAGAGGGACTGGTAGGAGTTTTTAGTATTGTCACCATATCTTTGCATGCAGTCAAGTAGAGCCATTGTCATAGTGTATTTATGCCATCAGATATATGTTGGTTTTGTTGCTCCTTTTATCTCCTATAGCAGAGAAAGTTAAGACAGACAAATGATGCTCAAGCATTGGCTTATGGATTCTTGCATGGTTCTGGAATACATGCATTTGTGCACATAAGCATATATCTGAACTTTATAGCTGTTTCCTGGATGCAAATAGCAGGCATATTGAGTCCTCAAATAAACATATGCAGCAGATGTGATAGTTAGTGGTGGATATATAGAGAGACTGAGAAAGCATAAGGTTCTAGCTTTTCATTTTTAAAATAAAATCAGAATATGACAAAAGCATATACAAAATGCTGTTTCTTGATATTTGATAAGAGCCATTATTATTAGAAAACTAACAAGTCAAAACATTAGTGAAGACAATGCAAAAGTGACAAGTAGACCTGAATTTCCTATGTAAACTAAAACCAAAAAAACTTGAGGGAATAGTTTGAAACAAAAATTTGAAGCTAATATGCTATGCAGCAGAAAATGTTGCAGCACATAGAGAAACAAGTTTGACACAAAAATTGAAGGGAAACTTCTTTAAAATAAGTGGATAAAAAATATGGTAAATTAATTGTAAAAAGAACTAGTTTATTCCAAAATGAAATGTTGGAAAAAAAAAGGACCTTTGAGAGGAAATACGAATTTAAGATTATTTTGAGCTTAAAATAGGAATCAGATGTTTATCCGGATATTTGGGACCACTCTGTGCTGAAGTGCATGACTACTCTAATTGGGGTATGAGGGATGACCAAAATCTATATATAGTATACTGTATACAAACAAAAAATTTACTAATAATAATAATAATAATAATATATGAAATGGAAAGAAGGAAAAAGAATCAAAAGGAATCATATTAGGTTTCGTTAGAAGAGAGAAATCAAACGAAAAGAAGAAGAGATTCCTACAACTCACAAATTTCAATGAAACAAATAGATTGGAAATTTGGAACCAATTCAAGCTTCAGTTCTTCATTTAGCTTCTCATGGAAAGGGAATGCACCACCTGCTTTGCTGGTAGGTAGTAGCACTCTTGTTCCTAAACTTCAGTTCTTGAAGAGATAAAAATTTACCCATGCACCAAACAATCGTGAAGCATCCTTGACATTGGAAAAGTACCTGCTGATAAAAAAGAAATTACTGGTGACAGTTAAATGAAAAGAATTGTCAAGTGCTGCTAATTATGGGTTACATAAATCATAGACATAAAGAATACAGTATCATAATCAAATATAAATTAAACAAAATAGAGGTAGAAAAGAATAAAAATAAGTTTATTCTATTTCTTTAATAATTAGTTTATTCTCTGTTTCTCAAAAAAAATATATGGAGAAAGAGATTGTTCAGATCATATAAAAAATATATACATTATCAAATATTATATTCAATCATTGATATCATATGATATATTAATAGTAATCCTAATTATCCAATCTCTGCATCAATTCTCAAGAAGCTCAACAATTGTTACTACTCTTAATTCCTACATTTTGTAATGACTCGATTTGAGCATGCATGTACAATAAAATAAACAAAAAAGGTGGCTCTTTTGGTTATATCAGAGGCTATATATTAAATTGGATCTATATAGTGGTAGACATCAAATTATTTAAACCATTTATTTAGACAAGATAATATAAAACCAAGAGCATGAGAGACATGTTACCAAAATAAAATATATGCATGAAAGACATGACTCTATTTATTTGCAAACAGATAGATGCAACAAGAGGAGGAGAGCTAAACTTTGGGAATTCGGAAGAGTAGGATAAAGAAAAGAAGTAATAGTAAAGAAACTTATTGTTAATTTTTAAAACCAGTGCAGACATTAATTTTATGTGGTTAGAAAGAAGTAATTATAACTCCAATTTGCTAATACAATATATATATATATATAGAAATTGCAGTTGCATTCAAAGTTGATGGCTTGACTGGTATTTGACTCTTTAAATTAATTAAACAACAGCAGTAATTTTTACGTTACATATATGTAATTGTATTGACTTGACTAGTGATTTCAGTAGAATTATTCATGTGAAAACGAAAGTTTGTAATGGTTGATCCAAGTGTTTTCCTTTATTCTCTCCCTCTATAATAGCTAAATGCCAACGAGTGTGAAACTTTGCTAAATTTTTTTCCCTCTCTCAATTATTAAAACAAGCAGCCACCAATTTACCACTTTGCAGAAAGAAGATTTTTTTTTTTTTTTTGATAAGTAAAAGATATATTGATAAAAAAAAGCCACCCTAGTGCACAGGGAGTGTACAAGGGAAAAGAAATCAAGTACAGAAATTACAAGATTCTAGGAAATCAATAAAAGAAGGGAAAGATTTATTTTGCAAAGCAAACAACCAATCCTTTAAAGTTCTAAAAAAGAGAAGCTTGAGGTTCGGAATAGATCTCTCAGTATCTTCAAAACATTTACTATTCCTCTCCCTCCAAAGGCACCACAATAAGCAATGAGAAGTGATGGACCAAATACAACCATTTCGGTGACGATGAAAGCTGCCTTGCCAACACCATAATAGCCCCAAAACTGTGCGCGGCATAACCCAAGAAACTCCAAAAAGGCCCAAAACCATAGACCAAAGATCCGAAGCAAGAGGACAATGAAGGAAAAGGTGGTCAACCGATTCACCATTTCTCTTACACATGTAGCACCAATTTAGGATCCACACCTTCCTTTTACGTAAATTATCAATCGTCAAGCATTTCCTTAAAGCCGCAGTCCAAACAAAGAAAGCTACTCTAGAGGGGATCTTTTGCTTCCAAATACTTTTTCAAGGAAATCCAAAGGAGGTGGTGCCAACTAAAATTCTATAATAGTCTCTAACCAAGAAACCCTTAACTTTGCTAGGAATCCAACACATTTTATCCTCACCACGGCCCCTTATAGGCGCACCATAAATAGCTACCATAAAGTCAGACATAGCCTCAATATCCCGAGCATGCACACCCCTAACGAATCTCACATCCCAAAAGAGGACACCATTGGTGGATATCATAAGCTCAGCCACACTGGCATCCTTATTCCTGCAAAATCTGAACAGGTTAGGAAATCTAACAGCAAGAGAAGTCTCTCCACACCACCGATCTTGCCAAAACTTCACTCTAGACCGATCACCAATATCATACAAAATATGGCGCGAGAAGGAAGGCCATCCCTGACTGATATTTTTCCATAAACCAACACCATAAGGGCCAGTCACAGCTCTGGTAAACCAGCCCCCCCACACACAACCATACTTCAACTCAATCACTTGCCTCCAAAGGGCATTTTCCTCAATCCCAAATCTCCACAACCACTTCCCAAGTAACGCTTCATTGAATAGTCTTATCTTCCTTATCCCTAATCCACCTGAAGAAATAGGAGAACAAACAGTATCCCATTTCACCAAATGAATTTTAGGCTCATCTCCAGAATTGCCCCATAAGAAATTCCGCTGGAGCTTCTCAATATGCTTAGCCACACTGGTAGGAATAGGAAATAACGATAGAAAATAAGTGGGTAAGTTAGAAAGGGTGCTTTTGATAAGAGTGACTCTACCTCCCTTGGATAAGTATAAGCGCTTCCAACCCGCTAATCTCCTATCCATTTTCTCCAGAATAGGATTCCATATAGTCTTATCTTTGAATTTAGCACCCAAAGGAAGACCTAGATATTTCATTGGGAGAGAGCCTTGCTTGCAGCCAAGAACAGCCAAGAAAAGGTCAAAATTGCTCACTACCCCAACCGGAACCAATTCAGACTTACCCAAGTTAATCTTTAGACCTGACACCGCCTCAAACCAGATAAGAATCATGCGGAGAATCAAAATTTGATCCAAATCAGCCTTACAGAAAATAAGCGTGTCATCTGCAAAAAGGAGATGAGACACCGCCATGGATCTTCCCTCCAAATTACCCACACCAAAACCCGACATGCGACCTTCAAGAACAGCTTTGTCCAACATTCTACCAAGAGCTTCCATCACCAAAACAAACAACAGAGGAGACAACGGGTCACCTTGCCTCAAGCCTCTGGAGCTACCAAAAAAACCACAAGGAGAGCCATTGATCAAGATGGAGAAACGGACAGTAGATATGCAAAAGAGAATCCATTGCCTCCATTTGGTAGAGAAACCACTTCTTTCTAACATCTGCATCAGAAAATTCCAGTTTACATGGTCGAAAGCCTTCTCAACATCCAGCTTACAAATCAACCCTGGCACCCCAGACTTCAATCTACTGTCAAGATATTCATTAGCAATAAGAATAGGGTCAAGGATCTGCTTGCCCCTCACAAAAGCATTCTGAGATGCAAGATTAAGTCCCCCATCACTAAGCGGAGACGATTGGCCAAAACTTTAGCAATAATTTTATAAACCCCCCTAACCAAGCTAATGGGCCGAAAATCTCTAATCTCATTAGCCGCATGCTTTTTAGGAATGAGAGTAACAAAAGTTGCATTTAAACTTTTCTCAAACTGACCATTGGCATAAAACTGATGAAAAACAGCCATGAGATCAGGCTTAACAATCCCCCAGCAAGCTTGGAAAAAAGCCATAGGGAAGCCATCAGGACCAAGGGATTTATCACCATGAAAACTATGAATAACATCAGAAATTTCTGCCTCTTCAAAAGGTCTCTCTAAACAATCCGCATTCTCGCCAAAAATCATTGGACAGACCAAAGAATCTGGAAACTGTCGCTCAACCTGCTGCTCGGAGTAAAGATTCATGAAGAAATGGGTAATGTGATTTGCAATTATACCTTGATCCGACGACAAAGTACCATTAACCATAAGGCTTTCAATACCATTATTTTTTCTGTTGGAATTAGCCATTCTATGAAAAAATTTGGTATTGGCATCCCCTTCCTTCAAATGCAACACCCTAGACTTTTGCCTCCAACTAGTCTCTTCTATCAGAGTCAACTTTTCAATATCTGAACGAAGATTAGTTTGATCTAATTTCTCCTCAGCAGATAGAATAAAAGTCTCCTCTTTAGCATCCAAATCATTTAGCTTACACCATAGAGCCTGTTTCTTAACAGAGACATTGCCAAACTCAAGCACGTTCCACTTTTTTAAGTCCAACTTCAATGCAGCCAGCTTCTTAGCAAGGATAAAACTAGGGGTACCATGGAACAAATAGGAAGCCCACCACTCCTTCACTTTGTCTACAAAGTTATCCATCCTCAACCACATATTTTCAAAATGGAAAGGAATTCTACCTCTTTGCTGACACCCGCCCTCCAACAAGATAGGAAAATGGTCAGAAAGAACTCTAGGCAACCTTTTTTGGGTGAACAGAGAGAAGTGGTCAGCCAAAAAAGGGGAGAAAAGGAACCGGTCGAGCCTAGAAGCAGAAGAGGAGTTGGACCAGGAATAAAGGCCCCCTTCCATCTGAATATCCATCAACCCATGCAAAGACACAAAGTCAGAAAAGCCATACATAGCCCTGGAGAAGCTAGCAGCCCCCAAACGCTCTGATGGGAAGCGAATAATATTAAAGTCCCCTCCAAGGCACCAAGGCAAATCCCACCAACTGATCAGCCCGGTTAATTCCTCCCACATCAACCTATGCCTATTGTTCAAATTTGGCCCATAAACGCCTGTGAAGGCCCACTCAAATTGATCACCTACATTTTTAAACTTGCAAGAAACCGAAAAGTGCCCCACCGCTTCCTCCACCTTTTCCACAACCCGGCTATCCCACATCAATAAAATTCCTCCAGAAGCACCATCCGAGCCCAGATACAACCAATCCACATAAGGACAACTCCAAATACTACGAACAATACCTCTAGTAATCCACTCTAGCTTGGTCTCTTGCAAGCACACAATATCAGGCTTCCAGGATCTCAACAAGTTACGGATTTGGAGCCTCTTGTCAACTTCATTCAAACCTCTGACATTCCAGGAAATAAGCTTCAAATTCATTGAGCAACAGAGAGAACCCGCTTCCTATTAATACCACATTGCCTAGCAGACGAAGAGCCATAATTAATGGAACTAAACAACCCTTTCAACTCTCTTAATCCTTTCACCCCCGAACCTTTAGAACCACACGAATTCTTATTCACCTCAGCCCTCCGACATAATTCAGCTTCAACCGCCAATAAAAATTCAGTAGCTTGATCTTCTAAACCCACAAGAGACGTGCCAAGGAAGCTATCAAAGTTATTGAATCGCTTTTGAAACCAATCGGAATAAGAAACCTGACTCCCTAAAGAATCCAGACCCACACCATTTTCCTCAACTACAAGAGACTGTTCTGTCGAGTCTGAAGGAAGAGAAAAAGCAATAGGTTCAACCACAAGGGGCTGACCAGCTTCATCCGAGAAGGAATCCGAAGCCCCATCCTCCACCGATACCTCATCCTCTTCCTCAGAAGATTCCAACGTAACTAAGGCTAGTTGTTGTTGGTTTTCCAGAGCCTTAATCGCTTCACACCGAGGCAAAGCTAGCTGCACCGGAACCGCAACCCTTCTCCCATTGCGTAATTCAAGCACCCACTGCTCCGAGTTCCCCCATTTCTTGACAACATTGCCGGAATGTTCCTGGAGAAACAGTCGGGGGTCACGCACTAAGTTCTCGCCGTGCTCTGTGGTGCAAACCGACCCAAACCTGGCCTCCTCGGGCTCGACGGAGCCAAGGTGCTCAGTCTCGGCTACACCGGAGACAAGAAGCGAGTCAAACGACTCCGATGACGTACAATCTAACCCAAACCTGGCCTCCTCTGCCTTGTTGGAGCCAAGGAGTTCAGTCTCGGCTTCATCGGAGGCAAGAAAAGAATCAAACAGCTCCGGCGCCTTAGTCTCGGCTTCGTCGGCCTTGTCGGAACTGGGAGAAAAGGCAGCGACGACAGCGGAGCCATCGGAGACCATTGCCGACCTCAGAGGCACGATCGATGGGCGTGACGAAAACTGCAAGGGCCTCGAGCGTGACATACCTGAAGTCTGGGTTTTGCACGTCGGAGAAGGCCTCGTGGGCTGCTCTGTCCTTTTGGGTTGCCAGACCTTAAGGGGTTTGGGCTTAGCATAATGGCCTAGAGATGGTTTAAGAGAGGAAGTAGCAGCGGAAGGAATGGGCCTAACAGCCTCTTGCATGGGCCCAACAGCGGAATAGCCCACTTCCTTTAAGTTGGAAGATTTAATCTCCCACTTGCCATTCAGCCCACGCACCAGACAGAGGGAAACTTCAAGGGAGAGAGGAGACTCAGCACCTTTGCCACCGTCATCCTGTACTACAAACGTGACTTCATCCTCAGGAACCACACTTACCTGCCCAGCACCCCTATCACGCAAATCCAGGTTCTGAAACTTCTGGCTGCTCACACTAGACTTGATAGCTAGGTTTGATTTGATAGAATTTTGAATTTTTGGCAAATCAAGTTTCCCTGTTCTACTACCACCAGTGGATTTCCGATCACCATCCACCACTGCCGACAGAAAGGATTTATGAGTTCTGAATTTCTGCAATGACGGGAACAGGGCAGGCGGTTTAGTGCCAAGAGAGTCAGGAGCAATAGCCTTACGGAGATGAAAGCCAAAGCCTCTCCACCCACTACCCAGCTTCCCTTCCGGAACAATGATAAGGCCCTTCCGGCGACCATGAAGAAGTTTAGAGATCATCAGAAAGCTTCCATGAGCATTAAGACCCATTTGTAAAATGAAAACCTTATTATCTTCCCTGAAGGTTCTAGCAAAGTTTTCTTGACGAGAATTTGATATGAGGTCCTCAAAATAAGATAGAAGCCGGAAAGCACCCTCTTTACCCAAGAAGACCGATCGGAGAGAATCCTTGAATCTTTCAAAGATGCGTAACAGGAAGAAAGAACCACCTTCTTCCACAGAAAATTCAAAGGATTTGGATTCGACAAAAAAGAAGATGGAACCACCCATGATAACTAAAAAAACGAAGAAAAAACAAAGAATTCTAGTGACTAATCTGAGGTATGGTTATTTATTTTTGGAAAATTCTCCTTTTACATTGTGCGGTATATTGTAAATTTACATTGTAAACACACAAAAAGTGACAAATGTTGTACACATTTGCAAAAGGTGGTAAATACTAAATATTGTACACTTTTTTGCAAATGTGTATAACATTTGCTACTTTTTGTGTGTTACACATTGCAAATATAATGTGAGAATATAAAGGTCCTTTATTTTTTATTTGTATTTCTAAAATTGGGTTCCAAACTTGAAAGTTGAAAATTATGATATGTGGACAACTGGACATCAGAACTTAGTGAATGGCATAGTCGTTGAGCCTAACATGTTACACGCCTATCATTTTTGGATTCTATAAGGTTATATTCATTCCTATCTTGAAAATTTTAGAAGATTTCCAACTATAATTAATATGGCAGCCTGCAAGGACTCTGTTACCATAAACGTCTACCAGTATGATCTTCCCATTTGCCAGCCAAAAAGGAATTCCTGTACAAACATGACAGATTTTAACCGTGGGTCAAAACACTGGAAACCATAGTTAGTAAAGTATGCATACTATATCGCATATCGTACATATACATATATATATTTTAAATAAAACTCCCATTTGCCATAAAAATAAAAAATACTCTGAAAAATACAAGTTTTTTATACTTGTACATATTGAACACGTACTAAATGTTTTCTGTATCATATTTGTACAAAAATCTTGAAATTAAACATATTAAACACGTACCTTATATTATAATCTTGAAATTTTTTTTATCTAATATTTGTATCCAGTCGAAGTGAAGAACCATGGCATAACGTCCTCTTTGCCAATAGAAATGTTGATATTTGTCTATAATTTGAATTATTAGATTTTATTTCCATATAATAAACAAAAAATAACATCATTTGAAATTGATAATTGTAGGAAAAAAAATAATGATTTTTGTCCCACCCCACCTCTTCTGGAACTTGATAATTGTTGGCAAGCAAGTAATGAACTTGTGATACTCTCAGAGGAATTCAAATGTTTCAAATGGAAGAATTCTTCCAAACCCACCCATAAATACTTCACTCCTCTCTCGACTCTCACCTACCAAGCTAAAGGTAGGGTTGTGCAACTGTGAAAAGATTCCTTCAAATGAGTGTTCATTTGTATTGTCCTTGTTTTAAAGCTTCGTACTTTTTAAAGAACAAAGTTTGTGTTGTTAATTTCCCTTTTTAATTTTCTGTTTTGGCAGTGGTTTGAACCTGATAAATGCTATCTCCTTTGGTTGAGTTAATAAACTATTTTTTCAACCAAAAAAAAGAAAAAGTCAATAGCATAGAGACGTGTAAAAGAGGCCAAGAGAACTTACTAAATTAGGAGTAGCTTGCAGCTTGGTAGATGCAGTCAATGTTGGGAAGAATAAGAGAAACGGAATTGAAAAAGTAGAAGTCTGCGATCAGTAGATTAACAGCAGCGGATGTGAAGGAAGATCTAAAACCAACAATGAAAAGAGGAACAATATATTCATATCTAAATCAAAAATGAAAAAGATAAAAAATAATTATAAAATAGGAAGAACAAAGAAGCAACCAGTCTCAGGATGTAATTGAAACTCACCAGAGATGAGAATGAAAGGGGCACGTTATCTCTCTCTCTCTCTCTAGAAGAGCTCTGTATTTTCAGTTCTGTTGTTCCTGGCAACACAAAATTCTTTCATGGTTCATGACTCATGAGAGATGGACAAACTACAATTCTTATTTCTTAATTAATCCACCAAATCCACAATTTCTTAACACTAAATATTCATTTTAGTCTTTATTTTTTTTTGAGACAAATATTCATTTTAGTCTTAATTGCCAGTATGACAGAGAAATTTAGAAATTAGAAAATAAAACCTCCTCCTTAAATCTTAATTTACGTTCATGTTGGTATCAAGAGATAAAGACAACACTCTAAAGACAAGCATTGCTTATTCAAAGGTAACTAGTAAAACACCAGTTTGAATTAAATTATATATACAAATCCCAACTGGTAAAAGAGAAAACCTACTCAAGTACCTTGGCATCAGTTCTAATCAAGTTGGTTATTTCCCAGACACAAACATCTTCTGAGCTTCACAAGTTAGCCTTAAAAATCTAATTTTGGCAAGTCCCTTCAAAAGGTAAAAAAAACATAAATAGAAATATATTAGAATGATTAAACACCTTCAGTGTTGTCTGAAGCTTTATACGAAAGTGAGTTAAACTTTGCTTGCACTAGTAGAACAGGGAATCACATAACTTCATGGACCAGTAAAACTCAACTCTATTTTCCAACAATAAATTCACCCTTATAAATATAGTAAACAAAAATTTGAAAAGAAGCAAGACAATTGCTAAAAATCAGAAAAAAAAAAAAAAAATTTAATTACTATACTTTTGGCAACTTTTTAAGTGTTTGTGATAATTTGTAGAGACAAAAATTTAAGTAGACCCAAGCCAAATGGCAGCAATCACAAAAAATTTAATTACATTATGCTTTTAGTGACTTTTCGCAAATGATTGCAGATGATTTCGAATTTTGAAGAAGAAGAGTAGAATTTTTCAAGTGTTGCCACAGTGGTTGGTGAGATTAATGTCAACTATTTATTTCAAAAGACATTACACCAAATTGCAACATTTATATATTTCATCGATGGCATCCAATTAAGTATTCATACCAGGAACAATTATGAATCATTGAACTCACCCATTACGAATATAAGAGAATAGAAGAGGATATTAGGTAGTATGAGTAGACTTATGAGCATTGAACTGAATTGGGTTTGGTAAATGACCAATTATGAAGTAAATTATATACATATAATTCAAATGGTAAGAGAAAGAAAACCTTAAGTGCCTTGGCATCAGTTGTCATCAAGTAAATTAGATGCAAATGTCTTGCCAGCTTCCTGAGTTAGCCATAGAAATCAGAGTAATCTGGCCGCCTTCAAAAGGTAAAAACCATATATTAGAACCATCAACACCTTCAGTGCTACTTGAAATTTTAATTTTAATTTTGATTGCACTAGTAGGACTGGGGATCACATAATTTCAAGGTCACTCCAGTAAAACTATACCCCCCAACCCAAACAGAAAATGAAAAATCAGCAAGACCTTCACCTGCCCAATTTCTCATTCTTATGCAGCTAAACTCCATTTTCCCACAATAAATTCACCCTCATAAACAGAGCAATTACAACCCAGTGCAAATCAACAAAATCTACTGTCAGGTTTTAGACAGCCCTAAGTAAAAGAACTGATCCATGAACTCTTACAGTATCAAAATACTGAGCGAAATAATGATTATGTGGACATAAAGAAGGCTCTAATAGTGATGAATTCAATATTTAAAATTTCCCAATGTCCAAAAAAATTCAGATTTGAAAAATTTGCAGAAAGAAATAGGCTAGCAAACAGAAATTCGATAGCAGCAAGACAATAGGTAAAAATCAGAAAAAATTTTGAATAGCAGCAAGCCAATTGGTAGCCATTACAAAAATTTTAATTAGACTCTTCTTTTCTCAAATGATTTCATAAATAGAAAAAGAAGAGTTGGATTTTTCAAGTGCTACTAGAGTGGTTGGTGAGATTAATTTTATGCCAAGATCGATTAACCTAATAAATTGTATGAATAAACTTACCCTCTATCCTTGATGTTGACAAATGGAATGTGGTCAATCTTGGACCGCTCACTGTTTTCCAAATTGGGGCAACGATAAATATCCAGCATTTTCAATTGGGTGAGGCGTCGCATGGCTTCCTTGGTGGGCAGATGCACCAAGTTCTTGCAATCCACAATATACAGCTTTTGGAGAGAGGAAAGATTGCCCAACCACTCTGGCAAAGCTCCGATTTCATGAAATTCCTCTATGCACAGAATTTTAAGGGCAATGAAGTATTGAATTTGGTCTAGGGCCAGGAGAGACTCACGCCCTATTAGCCGTAACTTCAGGAGGGAGGGGTGAATGGAGGAAGTAGAAGGCAGACGACAATCCCCATTCTCCAAATATTCAATACGCTGTAACCCACTGGGTGGGTCTTCAATACCACACCTTATTATGGACGGGACACCTGGCAATGACCTCAGCCAAGGACAATTGCGTACTACCAACTTCTGAAGGGAAACACAGGTGTGCAGTGAGTCTGGCAAATCTCTCAGTTGAATCAACCCTGTAATTGTCAACTCCTCAAGGCAAGGAAACACAAACAACACCTCATCTGCGGTTGTCAACTCCTTTGCATCCTTCCACTCTTCTAAGCTATCCATCCCCCCCAAATTGAGTATTCTCAATGCCGGAAATAATGTAGTAGTATTTCTGTAACTCCCATCACCGTAAAAGTAAAACTCACTTCCTATACATCTTACATTCCGCATTCCGTATATTTCAAGAACCCTTAGACTGGGTAATTGCCCCAGAGTGGGAACTTCTTCACATTCCCAACAATCTGTCAAATTGATCTCAATCAAATTGTGATATAGCGAAGACAAACCAACCCATGATGGGAATTTCTTTCCGCTATAGCCATCAATTGTTAAGCTTTTCAAATTTGGGTGAGGCTGGAGGCCTTCCAACACCTTTTCATCTTCATCATACATGTCGTCCTCTTCTCCGTCAAAACGCCAGTATAATCCCAACTTGAATATTTCCTTTTCTTTTAATTTTGCACTTTTGGCTTCTTCCTCATCTTTCACCTTCTCTAATCTGTATATTTTTATTTTTCCTCTGAGATTCTTTAGAGCTCCCAATTCTGTAATCCGATAACCATCCTCTGAACCCACAGCAAAAAATGGCAATGTTTGAAGGCAAGTCAACATACTCATATTTTTAGGTGTTTTTATACCAAAACCCCGATAAATATGAATATGTCTTAAGTTAATCAAATTGCTTAGGTCTTCCGGAAGCTCTCTTACATGGCCTTCAATTCTTAAAGTTTGCAAATGGTAGAGTTTGGTGATGGATTTTGGTAATTCCCGAATATCAGTGTGTGAGATATGAAGAAGTCTCAAATGTATTAAATGCTCAATTGAATCTGGCAACTCTGTTATACTTTCTGTATCCAAATCCCCAGATAATTTTAAAACACGCAAAAATTTAAAATTTGATAGGATGTCCTCAAAGTAAAAAATTTCTGAAATTGATGGGTAAAATTTTATGAAACATTCTCCTCTAAATGAAGTTCCTTGTTCTATTTTGTCATCAAATTGGACAAATAAATGTTGTATGCTACTAGCATCATCCATTGAATCTTCCTCCAAGATTAGAGTTTCAAATTTTGAAATTGAGAGTGCAAAGTCATGCACCAAATCATGCATTTTGCAACTAATAATATTACCATACTTATCCTTTCTAGCATTTTGGAAAAAGGAAGTGGCCAACAAAATATTGAAATACATTTTGCCAATATCCTCCATCACCATATTAGCTTCTTTAGCTGGCTCATCAAGGAACCCTTTAGCCATCCAATACTGAATTATTTCGTCATTTTTAATGTCATAGTCTTTAGGGAAAATTGCACAATATGCAAAACATTGTTTCAAAGATGGTGTTGGAAGATGATCAAAGCATAACTTTAGCACCGAAAAGATATCGTCATTATTATCATCCAACAAGTACCAATTTTTATCCTTTTCAATTGCTAACCATTCATTTTTATCACATTTAAAGCACATTGTTCCCCCTACAACTCTTGCAACCAATGGAACCCCTCCACATCTTCTAGCAATCTCCCTTCCACTAGCCTCCAAATCAAAAGTTAGTGATTTTCCTTCATCTGCAAATGCTCTTTTTTTAAATATAGACCAACAATCATCTTTTGATAATTTTTCCAAGTGATATGGAGGAAGTGTTTTCACAATTTGTGCTATTTCTTTGCTACTAGTTGTCACAATAATATTAATTCTATCATTTGAATGGATGATGTCTTCCAAGCGACTCCTTAAAATATCCCATTTATCACAATCTTTGATCCAAATATCATCAAGTACAAGAAAATATTTCCTCCTTCCTAAACTAGTCGATTCTATTTTGAGAGATTCACGAATCTCTCTTGAAATTTTTTCAACATCAAAAGTTTCACTAACATGAACCCATGCTAGCGCATCAAAGTGTTTCTTTATTTCTTCATGGGAATACAATACTTTTGCTAAAGTTGTCTTTCCAAGACCTGCCATACCCACAATAGGAAGAACAGATATAACTTGTTGATTGCTTGAACTAATAAGTTCGTTCAATATCTTTAAAACATCGAATTCTCTTCCCACAACTTCTGAATCATTGAGAAATGAATCCTCATTCTTGTCCAGCCTAATCTTGATGATTGACTTCAACAATTCTGTTCTAAGACCAAAGCCAGCTATATCATTTACAAGTTCATCCAATGATTGTTTGATGGTCTTAACTTTATTGTGACTGCAGAATGAAAAGCTATGTACCTGATCTATCATTTGGTTTTGAAGTTGTTCCTTTTGCCAAATAATCTCATAGTCAAACTCGTCTAGCACATTATCAACTCCATAAGCTACATTTCTAAGCTTCCTTAACCAAATCCCCACAGACTCATCACTTACTTGCCTCTTTTGATGTAGCACAACTTTAATCTTGAAACCCCACTTAAAAATGAAATTCTCAGTGGCAAGTGAAAACGCTTTGGTTACTAGTCTGTCCACATCATTGAGCACAATTTCAGCCATATATTCTTCATTTCTCTGTAGAAGAGAAATTAGTGTGAATTTCTTTTTAAGTGTTAAACTAAAACTGTGGTTTTGTTATGAATGAACAACTATGTGTAGAGTTGGGATGAGATAATGACCTGTGTGACAAAATTTTCCTTCTGAATTGTTGAAATTGAAGTTGAGGCGACTGTACCCTCCTTATCATTGCTTGAGGTTGATGCATTTTTATGTTTTTTGTTAGTCTCCTGTGTTGCTTTATAAGCTTCTTTTTTTACATCTTCAGGCACAACATCACATATAACAATATCACGCCCTTTGACTCCAGCCAAGTGTGATTTAATCCTTGATGCACCTCCAGGGAATTCATGCTTACAATAGTTACATTTGAAACGACCCTTTAGATCCTCGGCATAATCCCAAAATCGATCTCTCTTTCTGCCCATATTTCTTTTTTCTTGACAATAGATACATAAAGAATACAATATCATAAATCGAATATAATTTAAACAAAATTCATATAGAATAGAAAAAAATAAGTTTATTCTATTTCTTTAATAATATTAAATAATTACATTATTTCTCTATTTCTCAAAAAAAATATATGGAGTGAGATTGTTCAGATCATATAAAATATAAATACATTATCAAATATTATATTCAATCATTGATTTCATACGATATAGTAACCCTAATTCCTAATTACCTACTCTCTGCATCAGTTCTCAAGAAGCTTAACAATTGTTACTATTCTTTATTCCTACATTTTGTAATGACTAGATCTGAGCGTACATGTATAATAAATTAAACAAAAAATGTGCTCTTTTGGTTATATCACAGGCTAGAGGATTGAATCTAATAGATTAATCCTAGAAGAGCATGCTTTAGACGCTATAGATCCATATAATGTCTATCTTCTCGATAGTGGTTGACATTAAATTATTTAATTTTTTCTTCTTATTTTCTATGTTGTGTGTTAATAAACCATATATTTAGCCAAGATAATATTAAACCAATAGTATGAAAGATATGTTACCAAAAAAAAGCATGAAAGAAATGTCATAGTGCTCTTACTCTATAATGGCTAAACGCCAACGGGAGTGTAACTTTGCTGAAATTTGCAAAAAAGTAGTTAATATTGTACATTTTTTTTGCAAATATGTACAATATTTACTACTTTTTGTGTATCTACAATGTAGATTTGCATTGCAAGCATATACAATGTAACCATATAAAGGTATTTTATTTTTTAATTTGTATTTCTAAAATAGGGTTCCAAACTTGAAAATTGTGATATGTGAACAACTGGACATCAGAACTTAGTGGATGCCACAGTCATTGAGCCTAACATGTTACACTCCTATCATTTTCAAGAGTATAATAATTTATTTTCTTAAGATGTGTTATTATATAACAAAATTAAATTATCAAAATTAATATCTCTAGTTCCATGCTTTTAGAATTTATATTAGACTCATCACACATGCTTTGCACGTGTAGTAAGATTCTCTTTTATTTTTTATTTTGGATTTAGTGAAATAATGTTTAAAAATGAGATAGAGATAGAGTCATAATTTTTAAGATCTTGATAAAATTTTGAAAGCCTAAAACGTAGGTACTCTTTTAAAAATAGTAAATTACTTTTTTAACAAGTTTGTATTTTTAAATTTAAAATTATTCAACTAAAAGATAAGAGTATTTTAGAAAGTTTAAATTTGTGTGAGGATATTTTAGTATAAAAAAAGATGAAACCCAATCAAGAATCCTGTTATTAATAGTACTAGACTCATCACACGCGCTTTGCGCGTGCAATAATGCTCTTTTTTATTTATTTGTTTTTGTTTTGTTTTTTTTTTTGGTTTAGTGTTATAATGTTTTAAAGCGATATATAAATAACTGTATTTTTTTTTTTTAAATAATTTTAAGAAAGAAGGTAACATGGAATAATATTTAAAATTGAGATAGGGATAATGTCTAACTTTTAGGCGGAATGAAAAAGATAAAGGAAAAAGCCTGAAACTTAAGAACAATAAATTACTCTTTAACCAATTTGTGTTTTTAAATTTAAAATTATTTAACTAAAAGATAAAGGTATTTTAGAGAGTTTAAGAATTTGTGATGGTATTTTAATACGTAAAATGGTGGAATCCAAACAGAGAATCATGTTATTAGTAGTATAGAATAGATATGCCATGGTCACTCCATAAGTATAAGTGTTTGTGAAGTGTGAGGGGTAAGGGTTGGGATTCAAGTTTCCATAAGGAAACTTCATACACACATATACTTAAATTAGGTTAGAGTATAATTTCTATCTTGTATTAAAAAAAAAAAAAAGTATAGATAGATTAATTATTAATATTGATATTGTCATGCTTTTATTATAATCTTGAAATTTTTTTCATCTAATATTTGTATCCGGTCGAAGTAAGGAACCATGTCATAACCTCCTATTTGCCAATAGAAATGTTGATATTTTTCTATAATTTGAATGATTCAATTTTATTTCCACATAAAATAAACAAAAAATAACATCATTTCAAATTGATAATTGCTGGAAAAAAAATAATAATAATGATTTTTGTCCCACCCCACCTCTTCTGGAACTTGATAAATGTTGGCAAACAAGTAATGAAATTGTGATACTATCAAAGGAATTCGAATCTTTCAAATGGAAAAATTTTCCAAACCCACCCATAAATACTTCACTCCTCTCTTGATTTTCACCTACCAAGCTATAGATTGGGTTGTGTGACTGAGAAAGAATTCTTTCAAATGAGCGTTCATTTGTATCGTCCTTGTTTTGAAACTTGTAAAATTTGTGTTGTTAATTTCACTTTTTTATTTTTTTTTGTTTTGGCAGTGGTTTGAACTTGATAAATGCAATATTCCATGCTATCTTCTTTGGTTGTGTTTATAAACTATTTTTTCAACCCAAAAATGAAAGTCAATAGCATAGAGATAGTGGCGGAGCCACTTGATGACCAAGGGGGGCCTGGCCCCCACCCCTCCAAATTTTTGAATTTTTTTTTTTTGAAAATATCCTAAAAATTTTGTAAATTTTTAAATAACCTTATCATTTTGGCCCCTCATACATGATAATATATAATATATATATATATATATATTTAAGAAAGTCTAAAAATAAACTTAATTTTCATTTAAATAAAATACAATTCATAAATACATATGTCAACAAATTACAATAATTAAACATTCATCATCTTTAAAATGAATACATAAGTATTTTAACAATTATCTCAACAAATAAAAGGGAAAAAAATTGAGTTATGAAGTATTGTATATTATTATTTTACATTTCACACACACATAAAAATTTATATATGGCCCCCCAAAAATGAATTTCAAGCTCGGCCACTGCATAGAGACATGTTAAGAGGCAAAGAGAACATACTAAAATAGGAGTAGCTTGCAGCTAGGTAGATGCAGTCCAGGTTGGGAAGAATAAGAGAGAGATAATTGAAAAAGTAGTAGTCCGCGATCAGTAGATTAACAGCAGTGGATGTGAAGGATGACCTAAGCCCAACAATGAAAAGAGGAACAATATATTCATATCTCTAAATCAAAAATTAAATAAATAATAATAATAAAATATGAAGAAGAAAGAAGCAACCAGTTACAGGATGTCATTGAAACTCACCGGAGATGAGAATGAAAGAAGCAACCAGTTATCTCTCTCTCTCTCTCTCTCTCTCTCTCTATAGAAGAGTTCTGTATTTTCAATTCTGTTGTTCTAGGCAGCGCAAAACTCTTTCATGAGTCATGATTCGTGACATATGGACAAACTCCAATTCTTATTTCTAACCTAAATCTACAATTTCTTTAACACTAAATATTCGTTTTAGTCTTATTTGCCAGCTTGACTGTGACAAATTTATAAATTAGCAAATAAAACCTCCTCCTTAAATCTTAATTTACGTTCACGTTGGTATCAAAAGATAAAGACAACACTCTAAAGACAAGCATTACTTATTCAAAGGTAACTATTTAATTTCTTGGTTAGCGTGTACAGTTGGATATGATTATGATATGAATATGATAAAGGTCTGAATATAAAAAATTAGAGCTGCATTACTTATATTTGATGTAACTGACATTATTTATTTTTAACTCTTTTAATCCACCTAACCTACAATACCCTTAATAAAAAAAGAAAAAGAAAAAGAAAAAGAAAAAAAAGAGAGAGTAAAATATCTGTTTTAGTCAAAATTGACACCTTGCCTTTTGATAAAATTTTAAATTAGCCGATCTACCGCCCTCTAAAAACTAAATTTACGTTCGCCGGGTATTATCCATTGTTAAACTAATTTCCTTTGTGTACACTTCATGTGCCATGACCCATGAGCCCCATGATTGAAAGAAAAAGACAAAATTGTGAAAAAAGAAAGAAAGAAAAGCATTTGTTATTTAAAATGAATTTCTCACTGATTTTATATCTAAAAGTTCGAATTCTTTTTTTTTTTTGGTCGTGCTGATGCTTGTTGGGTAAAAAATTCATATATTATAATATATATTTGTCTTATTTTATGGGATTTTTCTCAAATCTTCTTCACTTGTATTTCTTGAATTATTAACCCTTAAAGTCTATAGTTATTTTCATTTTAGCCTTTTATACATCAAAATGTTCATTTTGACTATTCATTTTTTATTTAGTTTTATGTTCATGAATATGAATATTTTGAAATGTAGAGAGCCGAATAGAAAACCGAATCAACTATAAAAGCTAAAATAAAAATATTAGAACATAAAGGGTGATTATGAAAACAATCTCAGACTTTAAAGGCTAAAAATCTATTTTAATCAATTTCTTATATTCGAATCTGATCAAGACTCTCCCAGTTTTTTCTAACTCCAAGTTTTGGCTCGAAAATCTCACTAGTATTACAAACTTTGCTTGCTCCTACTCTTACATTTTTTTTCCTTGTTATTTTTTGATCTCTTCATTTTCAGTTTCTTAATTTCTAAGTATCCCTATCTGTATACTTCTACACTCTGGTTGCACACTCCACTTTTGACAAAAACAATTTCCTACTTTATCAAATAGAGACCCAAAAATTTCCTATACTTTGGTTGCCATCAGAAAGTTAGTCTTATCTTTCTTTTACTGAAAGATACCGAATTGTATTGGTTCATATGTTTACCGCAGTCTTATCTTTCTTTTGGACCACGCACAATATGTAGAGTAATTGTCATCAAATTTCCACTAATGTACTTATCCCCCCAAAAAAAAAAAAAAAAAAAAAATTTTCCTCCAAAGCAAGTAAAAAAGTTCTAATAAAAGCTAAATAAAAAGTGTAAACGAAACTTTATACTGGTTACCACGAATTTACACTTTCTTCTCTTCTATTTTCTTAATGGAGGAGTAAATTGCTTGCATATAGCACTAATGAAGTTCATTCCATGTGACATGTTAAAGAAAACCAAAAAAGCATAGTCAACATTAAATTTAAGAATAACTACTAATCACATGGTGAGTTGTGAATGGTGGCACAAGTTGTGCCACTTTATGTGGCACAACTACATAAGCATAACTCTTTGAGATAAGGCCAAATGGGAAAGTCCTAGTATAAGGCACTCTTCTAGATAATTCCTTTTTCTTTTTTTCTTTTTGGTAAACTAGGTGCTGCTTCTTTTAAGAATTTGAGACAAGTCTTCTAGAGTATTCAAGACTTTTTTTTTAATTGATAGTTTTATTAGGAAAAGTGTTAAAAAGAACAAAAACTTGAAGCTTTTTCACAATATTACATTTGTGAAATACCAATCATGTGTAAGTATAGTATTCCTTTTTTCAGGTCCAGGAAAAGATAAGTGTAAAAATATCTAATAAAAACAAACAATTTCGAATTTCTCAAGCATTATGTCATGTTTAATTTCAGCGATTCTCCTAGTTGAAAATAACCATAAATAGCCCTTCAAGAACATGATGCGCAAATGGTATTAGGAAGTAGTAACTTAATGAAAAAAAGTGAGTATTTATTCAAGAAATAATCGATCATATCTGAATCACACATATTTGGTTTTTGCTTTCAAAGAAAAAATAAATAAAGAAGAGAGTAAGAAGTCAGCTTGTGAGGTGTTTATCACTTGCTTTTTGCGATGCTTTTATTATTTGATTATGGGAAATCTTAGGACAAGGTGTTTATCACTAGCTTTCCATGATGTGTGTATCATTTGATTATTATGGGAAATCAAAGGACACAGGAGCAACGTTTCCCATGGCAGACCCTTCTTTTAAATCAGCAAAATTTGTAACTTGGTGAGCCATACCATGGGCGACCAAGTTACAAAAAACTGGACCTATACACCCACTGTATCATTTATGAAACACTGCTATGGGCCGAAATTTTTTTTTTTAACTTACAAAAAGACTATAGCAGCGTTTTTATAAACGCCACTATAGGTCATATAGTGACTTTATTTATTTATTTAATTAGGCTATAGCAGCGCTTTAAAACGCCACTAAGGTTCATACCCTATAGCAGCGTTTTGGAAACGCTGCTATAGAACCTTATATTCTTAAACATTAGCAATGACAGCGTTTTAAAATGCCACTATAGCCGAAAAACCAAAAAAAGATTGATTACCAAAAATTAATTTTTGGTAATCAATTTTTTTTTTAATTTGAATTAAAATTGTAATTAAAAAGATACAAAACAAAATACATAAATAAAACAAAATACAAACACAAACCCACCCAAAAAAATTCAAAATCAAACACGACATGCTCATATCCAAAAAAAAAAAAAAAATTTAATTTGAACACAACACTTGAAGATAAATTTTACTTTTCTTTTTTTCTTGAAGAGGAAGGAATATGAGCACCTTCAGTAACACAAATATCTAATTTTAATTGCAAATTTATAGAAAATATGTTTGACACTTAATTAAGGCCTTATTCTAGGCTACTAGCACAATGATGTCTTTAAATGTTTATCTAATTTATGGAAAAAAAAATGCAAAGAATACATTACAACCCGAAAATGTGAAAATAAGATCATTTACATTCAAACAAACATATATGGTCGTGTGTGAAGGTTTGAAAATTTTGGAAAATTCATTGAAAGTAAAAGCTAGCAAGTTTATGCTTGCATTTCAAAAATGAAAGGAAAACTTTTCAAAAATGACAATTTGCTCTTTGAGATTTCTAGACTCTTCTTAACATTAAGAAAAATTTATGCCAAAATGCAAAATTCATCCTCTAAATTTTACCTTTTGTCATTTCGGTCATTTAAATTTCAATTATACTCAATTTAGTCATTCATTTATTATCTGTTAAATTACACCATTAAATTACCTAAAATGACTTCATTTTACACTTTAGTTGATATTTAATTTTTATTAAATTCTAAATTTGAGAAAAAATGCTAATTAAAAAAAGAAAAAGAAAAAAAGAAAACATAAACTAAACCCAAACCGTGACGCTTCCTCCCCACCCTAAAGAACAAAATCTTGACTACCCTTATGTTGTATAGTTACCTGATTCCCATTTCCTTGTATGTTTCAATAGAAATAGTCAAAGTTCTTCGAAATATTTTTATCAATCAAGATCTACAAATGTACTATGAAGAAACTGACAAACCAGCATGTGCCTGTACCTCAAATTTGAATGAAGAACTTGGCCAAGTTGACACTATACTTTCTGATAAGACAGGAACTTTGACTTCCAACTCAATGGAACTTGGCCCAAATGTAATCCAAAACTTGGCCATCTGCCATATGACATTACCTGAAGTTGATGAAAAAATGGGAAGAATTTCTTATAAAGCTGAATCACCGAATGAGGCTGCCTTTGTGATTGCTACAAGAGAGTCCCCTCTCGATCTCTCTCTCTCTCCCTCTCGGTTTCTCAATAATTGGCTTGGGGTGGGGCCTCAAATTTTGTTTTTCAAGGTGGGGAGGGGGGGACACCCACTACAAAAAATGCTAGCTATAGGGGCATTTGTTTTAGCCACGTTTACTAAAAACGCGGCTATAGATACTTTATAGCCGCATGTTTCAAAAACATGGCTACAACAATAGACCTATAGCTGTGTTTAGGTGTAGTCTATGTTTTTTTTTTTAAATTAACGTTTTTCTAAAATTCAGAAATTAAAATATATATATATATATATATATATATATATATATATATATATATATATATATATATATATATATTAACTAAAGTGTTAAATGACGTTGTTTTGTGCAATTTAAGAGATAGTAAATGGAGGACTGAATTGAGTATAATTGAAACTTAGAGAACTGAAATGACAAAAGATGAACTTAGAAAATGAATTTTACATTTTAGCCAAAAATTTAAGTATAAATTACATATTTGGTCCCTAACTATAATCATTTAGTCATTAGCTTTTCAAATGTCTTAATTTGGTCATGACATTTTATTTAAAGCCACATAAGACTGACTGTCATATCAAAATTAACTTAATAAAAATAAATAAAAACCAACTTATTGATAAGCTCACGTGTTTGCTAAAAATTATCCCTAGCCCACTGTTCCTAAGAAGCAGTAACTTTCAATAAATAAATTTTTTTTAAGAAAAAAAAACCCTAACAGAAGAGATTAGTGATCACGATGCCTGGTGGTGAAGACCAGCGGCAACCGATCGGCCGGTGATGCTAATTTTGGTATAATCTCTTTCTCTCTCTCAGTTCAAATGGGTTTTATTGAAAATACCATCACAAACAAATACTTAAAGCAACAATAGAATTGATGATGAAGCACATGGACCGATGGACGCCATCAACTAGAGTTGGCCATCAAATGAAGAGAAGAGATTATTATGAAGTGTGAACTAATGATGTATGACTTGGACTATTGTATATATACGTATATATAAGGATAGGTTGTAATAATAATATGGAGAGTATGAAGAGTATATCATTTGTGTAAAATAATAAATTAAAATTCAAAATTCAGAAGTTTAGGATTCTCGAATAAGTAAGAATACTATTTTGATTGATCGATATTTTGAAAAAAAGCATATGTGCTTGATTGCAGTCTCGACAAATAGAGATTTTCTCAATTGCATCTCGACACCTAGCTCGATTGATCGAGTCTCATAAAAACTATTTTTTGCAGAATTCTCTACAGAATTTGTGGTAATCGTTCTAAATGTTGGAAAATGTTTTAAATCTTGTGAACGGTTTTATGAGGCATCTTAACTGTCCATTCATACCTCTTGAAGGGTTATAACCCTATGGGTATAAATAGTGGTTTATGTTCACTTGATAATCACTTCTCTTCTCTCCCAAAATCAATTTCTAAGAAACACAAGAAATCCTATGAGTATTTTTCAGAATTGCTATCTGTAGAATCTAACAACTTGGTTGTATCTTGGGACAAGTTTATGATAACCCTTTATCAACTTACTGGTGGGGACAAATATTGTCTAAGGAAAGCAATTAATTTTGTGCCTCCATTTTTTGTCTTTGTGTTCATTTTGATCTTTCTTTATTACTTTGTGTAATATTCCCAACATGGATTTCATTGAGCAGAGTTGGCCCTCATGTGTTTGATCTAGTGGATTTGAGTGAATGTTGTGCTCATACTAGTAAAGGGTGCTTTTGCTTTCATTGATGTTGTCATTTTGTTATTTGCTATTTCAGATTTTGAAGATTTTGTTTTAATTATTTTAAATTATGTAAGGCTGAATATGTAATTTAGTTTCATTAGATTTAAAATCAATTGATTTGAAATTCCTTGATTCTAAATCCATAAATTTTAAAATTCCTTGTTTGGTTGTATTTTATACCTTGGAGGATTTGAAATTATAATATTTAAAATATATTGAAGTATGGCCAAGAATTTCTAAAATTCTATCGAGTTAGATGTTATTTTAAATTCTAGGATGAACAAGTTTAAATTCCTTAGCCAAATCCAGTCCTTGACCCTTTTATCCAAATAAGATATTTAGATTTTAATCACCTAAATCCAAATTCGCATGTCCAAATCTTGTTATCCAAATAACAAACACACTAGAGATTTTTTGGGTTGTTTGTAATTCTTATTATCCTTCTTCAATTCTCATTTATTAAATGCAAATAGTGCTTCTCAATTGGATTACAAATAAACTGATAATGATATAAATAGCTAAATTAAAGTTTGAATTCAAAAAGGAAAAAAAAATCCATAAAACTAATTGATAACTGTTCCTAGACAAGGGAAATTATTGTGTACTCCCGAAATACCATAAATGCGTATTCCTTCTTCTCACATGAATGGTGCGTCCCATTATCAATAAACTTGAGAATTACATCACATATTTAACCCAATCTATTGCAACGAAATATTTTATTGCAATAAACTCAAAATTTTTGTAATAAACAACTATTGCAATGAAACAAATTCGTTACACGCTATTGCAATAAAGTCTGTGGCAATAAATTATTGCAACAAAAATTTCATTGCAATAACATTTTGTTGCAATAAAATATTTTTATTATTATTAAAATTAATTTTTGCAACAAAAAATGTTGTTGCGATAATTTATTGCAACAAATTTTTTGTTGTAATATATCTTGTATGAATAATAAGTATGTAAGAAAGTAATTAAATATGTATGTGTGTATGTATATAATGCACGAAGATACATGAAATAACAAGCACAACATGAGGGCGAGAAACAAGGTGGATTAATACGTAAGTAAAGTCATGTACATAGTTCTCTAATTTTTTTTTTTTACCTACATATGGGGACTTATTCTTATTGTTTTTCGATCTCCAGAGTTATTTGTTTTATATAATCTGACTAAAATGAAGCATAAAATAAAAAATAAAAACTTAATAATCTCATAGCACTATGTACAAGATGCAAAATAGAAAAAGATCTATGATGGTGTTTTATATTCTGTAAGTATATACATGCACACACCCATGTTACATATGTACATGTGGGTCATGAAAATATGAAACTCAGCAGGATCATAGAAATACCTGGCTTTTGGTAGAAGTATAAACCATTTCCTCAAACCATTCGCATGTTCACTCTCTTCCCCCACACTCTTTCATATTAGTATATAGTTAAAGGCCTATTTGCACAATTATAATCATGAATTTATAAAGGGTGGCCTAAGGGAATTTCTTAGTGAGAAATTTTAAGAAAATTTTGATATAACTTCTATGATAAATATAAAAATTTATAATAAAAATAGTGACTTTTTTTTTTTTTGGCATAAAAATTTTCTTGAAACATTTCATAAACTAATGCCCTTTGGGCATCGGTTAACATTTTCCATTAATAAGATATAATTTTATTATGAAATAATAATTACGTGAATCTTTATTACATAATTATGCATTAACAATTCTCGTATTAATTACCAGCATTTATTATGGTATTTATTGCATAATTTTTGTATATCCAATTATTGAATTTAAATTAAATTCTCATACTAATTGCCAACAAGTAATATGGTAGTTGTGTGAAACTACAACCAACAATATGAAGATGATATGTGTCTCTGTTATGTGTATGCATATGACTCACTTAAAATGATTGTATACAATCACGTCTATCTATATATCATGTGCCCTGCGAATGACTCATTAAAAATGATTGTATATAATCACTTAAGTGTGGCTTATAGTAAGACATGCGCATTCCACATAGTAGAGACATGTGTCATATTCCTATTGTTGAGGATAAAATCAAATTTATAGCTAAACTTTGTTCAAACATTTTTAGGGTGGTAGGAACACAATTCTTTCTTGATCATATTCAAATTTGGATTTCAAATACTTGATTCAATGGAATAACTCATCAATTCTAATGTTACTTGGTTGTGGTCATATGATAATAGATACAAGGAATATACATACCATTTTAATTGACCTTTGAATTCGATACTTAGCTCCACATAGTTGATCAAGAATCTTGTAACTTAATTGACACCTCTTCGTGCATAAATTGCTTAAGGGTCTAGGTGGGAAAGGATTCAAGTTGCAGGATTATCTTTAAAGGAATTTATTGACATGTTCGAATAATTCAAACACTCCAAGGCCCCAAGAGTTTGCGATTGAGGATTTTGAATGCCTCTTTGCATATCTTGTAGTTTGTCTTCTATACTTTGAAACTTCTCATCAAGTTTCTTCCCATTTGTAGCTATAAAACAGTCCACTTTGCCCCAATTAGTTAAAGTAAGTATCTAATAACATGATGAAAATGAAAGAAGCAAAGCATCTCTTTTGCATATAATATCAATATATATATATATATATATATATTACTTTGGGCCATTAGGTTAGTTAAAAAAATTCTAATAATTAATTTTAGGGTTTTGAGGAATACAAAAAGATAAAGCTTGCACCAATTTACTCCTTACCTGTTCTTGAAGTTTATGCCCTATTATGTATTAACTTGGTTGTCAACCCCTTCAATTGCTAGATGAGCCTCTTCTCTAACATCCATAGTTACTTTTTTAGAAATTTCAGTATCATGACCTCTATATCTTGCAAGGTGTGCTTTAATCCTTGTGGCACTCATAGCAAAATTACGTCCACAAAACTTACATTTGAAACAACCATTTAAATCTTCAACAAACTCCCAAAATCAAATCTTTCGAACTACCCATTTTTCAATTTCCTTGTACATAGAAAAGATTAAGAGAAAGAGAAGAAGCGATTAATTTGGAAGAAAGGAAGAGTTAAGAGAAGCACGGCGATGGAGAAGTACCAATTGCATACTATTTATATCATAAAATTTTTCATCAATTTTGAAATTGGCTTCAATAATTTGAGTGGAGAGGTGGACCTTAGTCAAATTTTAAACAAATGAGAGAATATTTGAATGGAATGTGAACCACTAGACAAAAGTGATGATAAGAACCGCATAATCTCTAGAGTTTTTTTGAATTTAAACCCATATTTGTGAAAGTATAATAAACTCTCTCTTGATTGTGAATTGTCATAGATTCCAATAACTTTTTAATTAAGAGTCTAAAGTCTAGAGCCATTCCAAGTAATAGTTCCCTTCCTTTTAAAAAAAAAAAAAAATCCCAAAACCAAAACTAAAACTAAAACCGTGTTGTGATTGTGAATTGTCATAGATTCCAACCACTTTTTAATTAAGAGTGTAAAGTCTAGAGTCTAAAGTCTTTGTTTTCCCAATTTAAACTCACATCCTTGAAAGCATAATAAATTCTCTTTCACTCCCAGTTCTTTTTACACACTTTTTCAGGCAAGTTCAACAATCCATTAAAACGGATGACTCTTTGCATATTCACTTTTTAATTATGAGTGTAAAGTCTAGAGTCTACTCTAGAGTCTAAAGTCTACACTTATATGACCACACATAAGAAAACCTTTTGAAATTCGTTGCTTCTTATAATTAGAATTTTGGACCTAAGTTAGAAGCATAAATGTGGTTGGTGAGGTAGATGAAGTTTGATTTTTGCTTGGCTTTGGGACAAGGCTTTATAATAGATCAAGGATATTGTAATATCCATTTTTGGATAATGGATTGAAGCTTTTAGTTGATAAATATATAATACCTTTAACCACAAAATATGTTATGCGTTGTTAATAATTTTTTAACAAAAATGCATATGATATCTTAGTAACACAATTGCAATTTCAATTTTCAACTCTTGTGATGTGTTTTGCCAAATGATAACACACGAGGAACAATTCAAAAATGATAGAGTTAGATACATGAGGGGGCCAAACTTTAATACAAATATACACACAATACAAGAAAAAAGGTCTATTGCAACAAAATATTTTATTGCAATAAACTCAAAATTTTTGTAATAAACAACTATTGCAATAAAGTCTGTGGCAATAAATTATTATAACAAAAATTTTGTTGCAATAAAATATTTTTATTATTATTAAAAATAATATTTGCAACAAAAATATCATTGCTATAATTTATTTCAACAAATTTTTTGTTGTAATATATCTAGTGGGAAGTTAGAACATATTACAGTAAGTTATAGCAAAAAAGTTTTTTTTTTTTTTGTAATATATTTTGTGGGAACTCAGAACATATTGCAATAACTTATAGCAACAAAATTTTTGTTGTAATATATTTTGTGGGAAGTTAGAACATATTGCAATAACTTATAGCAACAATACTTTTTGTTGCAATAAGTTACACATATATGCTTAAATGTATACATATGTATTTACTTTTTTTTTTTTTTTTTTTGGAAACATACATATGTATTTACTTCAATGTTAGTGAATAATATAATGTTTTTTGAGAAAGGAATTAGTGAAAACCATATGAAGATTATTAATTTAATTTCTCTTTTAAACTTAGTAATTTGATGTTCTTTAAAGGATAAATTAATTTTTATGATCTTGAATTTTAATTATATATCATCTTTTCATAAAGAATTGTATAAAGCTCAATATATAATTGTCATATATAGCGGCAAGATTGAAAGTCTTAAATTTTTTTACCATATATATAAAAGAAAATTATTCATATATATTCTCTATGATATACTTACAATTTTATTTTTATTTACGATATTGTTATCACCCTCATTTAGACCATCCTAGAATTTTCAGAGTCCTTTGATCAAAGTCAAGATAATCATAATTATATTTTTAATCAATTATATCTTAGAATTTTCTTAAGATTAATCTATGTGGATCAAATGGAAAAATCCTCTTGATTTCCAAATTACAATCCAACGAGGTCAAAACACGGAATTTTTTGTAAAATTAAAAAAAGAAAAAGAAAAAAAAACTTTAAAATGGTGAATTTGAACAATTTTAGGCTAAACCCTAGAGTTGACCAAATTTGATAGAAGTTTGACCGTGTTTTAACTAAAAATTCAATCGTTCAATTCAGAGTAAATATAACTCTGGAGATGCAACTTGATACAGAATTCTAGGCTTACAAATGTCGTAACAATTTCTCCAATCTGAATGTGATCTCATATAGTCTCTCAATCACTATACACTGAATTACAACTACAAAATATGCTTTTTTGTAACTCTTGAACCCCAGTTCACAAATTCCAAAGCTTAGAGGTTAATGTGGGCCGCAAAGGAGACGTTAAAAAATTGTGTCTCAATCAATGGAGTGGTGTCGAGGGCCATTAAACCTCAATTGATTAGGCTATAGTTGAGGCATAAAAAATTCCTATTTTCTTAGCAGATCTTTGGTAGTTTACTCGAGTCTTCAAAGGAGATCTTCACTTCATCTTAGACACTAGAATATATAACTCAAATACATCAAAATGCTTTTTAACTCATTTGCCAATTCCTACATTATATGATCCTAACAAAATCAATTATATATAGGTGACCATTCATACCTTAAATCTTGATTATTGGTGGAAACTCCATATTTTTCAATGTAAGAATCCCTCGATGCATACAAGTTTAAGTACAGAACATCTGCAAGCAAGCGGTGTTATTTTCACACCACTAACTTATATAACAGGAGTCAATTACAAAAGCAAACTTTTGCCCCTCCCAAGGGAAATTAAGATGAAGTTTGAGTGTCGACAGATATCAAATTTGCTTTGTTAAAGGTTAGAAACTCTTTATATATATAACACTTTTTTTTTTCTTTTAAAATAAGATGCTCATAAAATTTAGGGAACTAAAAATTTTTAAATTATTAAAAAAAAAGCATATTTTCAAAAAAAATTGGCACCCATAAGGAGGCTCCATCGTTGTGTGAAAGTATTTATCCTTAATTGTTTACCATACTTGTACTGAGGTACATGCCCAACGGGATTTTAATTGATTGTGGGGAGTGAATGAAGTGCTTGGAGTTATTAACAATCTTTTAAATTTCTTAAGATGGAATTAGTCATTTGTGTTTAATTGGTTTAACCTAAGGTTAAGATCTAGAGGTCATAGGGTCTTCTAATCTAGAATAGGTACCCCACGATGCCCAAGCAAAGTCAGTAGTGTTATTTGAATTTGATTACTCAGTTCAAATGCAAAATAAGTAAAATATGTGATCAAGTTTTACAGGCATATGTGATATGTCCCACAATATTATGCAAGCATTAAAATACGCATATGGGTTGGTCTCAGTGGTTTTGATTCGATAAAGTTGGGGGAAAACACAAAATGGCTTTTGATTGTAAAAAAGCATATTGAAAAACAATGGGTTAGCAACTTTAAGAATTACGAAGGGAAGTGGATTCTAGAATTTCAATATAGATATAACTGTCATATAATTCCCCCTAAGCTAAGGGATATATATAATGGAGTTGTCAGTCAATTAATTAAATAAAAAAATAAGAAAACCTAACAAGCATATCTTTATTGATTTTTTTTTCTAGGGACAACATATCTTTATTGATAAACAAAGAAAAGTACATATATTACTTGAAAATTACTTTTGGACCCAATTACATCCTACAAATAGAAAAGTAAAAGTCTATTTTTTTTTAGGGGAAATTACATTTTATCATCTTAAACTATACCACAGATTACACTTTGCACCATAAACTATTTGAATGCACATTTTACATCTTAAACTTTGATATTTGTTACACTTTGCACCCTAAAGTTAGTTTTACTATTATGTTAGACAGAAATTAATAACACGTGACTTGCATATGATTTTTGCTTGGATGACACATAGCTTAAAAACAAAAACACCCTCTTCTCAATAAATTAAAAACAGAAGCTCTGTCACGTGCATAGCATACCATCTTCCCCAAATCAAAAATCTGTCTAACCCTAAATCCTCAAACACGTCTCACATATGCGTCCAACAGCTCCTCTTCTCCTCTCACAGTTTCCAGGTATTAAACCACTATGATACAACATTTTATGAGTGAGAAAAGGTATGGCATTAAAGGACATACACACTGACATGCAAAGAAACTCTCACCAGTCATGATCAGATGTGCGCTAGACACAGCATAACAAAGAAGAGGCTTTGTAATTTTGTTCCTTTTAATGGCTCTTTGCTTTTCTCTCTGTCCCTCTTTTTTTTACCTTTTGTATTTTGTGACTACTATTTCAGCAAAATTTAGTTTCTATATCAGAAAATCAAAATATACAATGTCCTTAATAAAATAAAAAACCAAAAATTTCACAGGGTATAAAACCAATTTGAAGAGTGAAAACCAACCAAACCTTAAAAATAAAAACCCAGCATGAAAAACCAAAGAAGGAAAAAATAATTTTGAAGAGTGATTATTCTCTCTCTCCCTCTCTTTTTTGTCCTCAGTGGGCTGTCCTTTTACTGTGCTTTATTTGCCACTAACTCAGTTTTCCATCATCCAGTCCTGAAAAATCGCCATAGTTTTGCAGAGAAAGAGAGAGAGAGAGAGAGAGAGAGGGGTGTAGAATCTGTAGATACCCCCTTGTTCACTTCCTTAGCACAGAATGAGCTATGGCTGGCTGCAATTGCTGCATCCGCCATTGTTGTATTAGGTGCTGTAATAGATTTTTGATTTGAGGGAGGAGGAGATGCAACATGTGAGAAAGCTTTTGTTTTTAATTGATTCAGAAGAGGGTATTTTTGTTTTTAAACTATGTGCCACCTAAGCAAAAATGATATGCAAATCATGTGCTTTTAATTTCCAGTTAATATAATAGTAAAAGTAATTTTGGGGTGCAAAGTGTAACAAATGTTAAAGTTTAGGGTGCAAAATGTACATTCGAATAGTTTAGGGTGCAAAGTGTCATCTAAGGTATAATTTAGGATGGTAAAATGTAATTTTTTTTTTTTTTAAAGTAACATTCTAAAGAAAATATAAAAGAATTTATAGGAAAAACCTAATTAACACCAAAGATTAGGTTTGGTGGCTTATTTACTAAGTGGGAAAGTCTTGGACACTTACCCTAAAAAAGATTGATCTCTTAGCATACAACAGCCCATTAAAATTAAAACTATCAACAATTGCATTGGGAACAATGTAAAATCCTCTCCATTGTGATTTTTGGACTTTGAGGCTTTGAGTAATCTTTTACCAATGGACCACTCTTGTAACTTCCATATTCCTTTCAAAGCGAGCAGTAGTAAGAAACAAATCATCCAGCTTTGACAGCTATCCGGAAAACTTATGTAGCTTTCTATAGAAAGATAGCACACCTCCTCCTCTGCCGGTTGGTAGTAGCAGATCTTGTACGTTCTAGAACTTCAGTTCTTAAAGAGATGAATGGTTGCTACAACACCTTTACAAAGGCTCCAAAATCATCAAAATTCAATGCCTCCAACTAAGGACATCACGTCTAGTTTATCAAAGCTTGCTTAACTACTGCTCTGGTAACCAAAAGAAGATTGGGTTCCAAAATGGTGGGTGCACATTGGAAAAAAGATCCTTTGATAGATAAGAAATTATTGATGGCTCTAACATATCTGAAGAATTGTCAATTGCTACGTACCTTTGGCTTACAACATTGATTCATTGATAACATCAACATGAAAATTAAGAAAGTTTTGAAGGAAAAGTGAGAGGGAACAGGGAATAATTGGCATGAATAATATACTTGTTGGATTGTATTAGTATTTTATACTTATATTCGAAGAGAAATATATATATATATATATATATATATATATATTTTAAGAATCAAGAGAAGAGAATATTTGAGGAAACTTATTAATCCTTATAACTTCTATTAGCTTGGGACTTTACTACTTCATAGTTGTGAATTTTCAGGGAAAGAGATATCATTTCAAAGTGCCTTGTTGCTTGTGAAGAAATTCTTTATAATATCACAAATTACATCTCTTAGGTATATTAAGAATTGGTGTTTTCACAGGGATGCTCGCACAGGGGAGCTTCTAAAAGTGTTTAATGTAGATGGTCAGATGGAGAATAGAGTTGACATGTCAGCAGTACAGCATGATCAAGCTGTAGAAGACGAGATGAAGGTAAAATTTGTTTCCCCATCGGAAAAGGAGAAATCATAGGGTTCTAGCTTTTTGCAACGATCACGCAATGCTATAATGGGAGATGCAGATGCTGTTCGTCGTGTTGCAACCATAGGGACAAGTGCATTTGTAGAAGATGTCAAGAGAACAGAAGCACTGGTGCTAGCTGCTGATGGAATGATTTGGAGTGGATGTACAAATGGCTTACTTGTGCAGTGGGATGGGAATGGAAATCGAATGCAAGAATTTAATTTCCATCCCTGTGCTGTCCAATGCTTTTGCACTTCCGGGGCAAGAATATATGTAGGCTATGTACGTGGTGTTGTACAAGCAGGGGCGGAGCTAGGATTTTTTGTTTGGGGGGCCAAATTTTGTTACTAATATATTAGTCTCAAGTCAAGATAAACCATCACACTCAGGTATAAACACACGTACACAAATATAAACATTAATATTTTGAAACTAGAGTAGGTCATAATTTATAAATATATTGTATATAAAATTAATAACTTTCACATTTGTATATTCGCAAGATAATTTTTTAGGGGTTTATCACATTTTAAACTCTAATACTATACAAAAGCTGTCTAGTTTGATATTAAACATGTACAAAAAAACGAATGAGAGAAAACAAAAACTACCTTGTCTCTATAACTATTAGATCAATTGAAAATTTCTATTGATTTTTAAAAGCATCATTGGACTAACTCAAACATTTGGGGGGGCCAACTTTTATTTTTGTAGCTAAATATTTAAATTTTTTAATACTTATACATAATATAAAATAATTTTTTAAAATTTTGGGGGGGCCCAAGCCTTGCTGTGGCTCCGCCCCTGTGTACAAGTATTGGATCTTGAGGGAAATCTAGTTGCAGGATGGGTTGCTCATAATAGTCCTGTCATAAAATTGGCAGTTGGGGCTGGTTATGTCTTTAGCTTAGCTACTCATGGTGGTATACGGGGGTGGCACATTACATCTCCAGGGCCTCTTGACAGTGTAATACGATCAGAATTGGGTGGAAAAGAACTAAAATATACGAAACGAGACCATGTCAGAATCTTAGTTGGGACATGGAATGTTGGTCAAGGAAGAGCCTCTCACGATTCACTTATGTCATGGTTGGGTTCGGCTATATCAGATGTTGGCATTGTTGTTGTTGGGTTGCAAGAAGTTGAGATGGGTGCGGGTTTTCTTGCAATGTCAGCAGCAAAAGAAACTGTAAGATCATATTTATTTCCCTAATTGATGTTGCTCACAACTTGATTGCGGTTACTTCAGTCTTATTTGAGTTTTTCTATATGAACAGAATACAAATTTCTAGTAAAAAATTCTTTACAAATAATCTTTCTCTTTTAGTATATAGTTGAAATACAAATTGTACTTGAAGTTTGCCAATGGTCTTTTAGATCACATGGCATCTCATTCCCTTAAACAGGAAGTTGAAGGGGAGTCATGGGTTCCATCTTGTATGAGTAAGTAGTATTTGCTGATCAGAAAAAGAAAAATTGTACTTGAAATCTATGAGATGATTTCAGAACTTCTTTTGTTTGTGCTATAACTCTGCAACAATGATATGTAAGATCATTTCAGCATTAGGTTATTTTCTTAATTTTCTTACAAATGCAAGTTGGGGAAATTGTAAGCAAAATTTTTGCATCCTGACAAAAGAAGCCCTGTTTGTGCAATATGATTTTTGTGATTATCCATGATTTTCTTCCACGTGTAAAAGTACATTGTATCACTAGCATGAAGTCCAACCGATCATGTGATCATCAACCAAAGTTTTTTCCCTTTTTTTTCAAGGGTTACTAAAATTTGTCCAAATAAACACTAAAATATGACTATTACTAGAGTGATTAAGGACCTTCAAAATAATTAACACAATCCTTAAAAAATAACTAACATAACCCTTGAAATAAATATGTAAAATAAAAAAATGGTTAGTTTTTTCACTAAAATGTAAATCCTCTTAAATTCACTACCCCTAATAAAAATGAGTCTTTTGGGTTAATATTGCAAAATTTAAACTTAATTGCTTTATAGGTACTGTTTGAAGTTAATTGGGAAATTGAGGAAAGAGAAAGAATTTCGGCAACAGTGTTGCCGAAATTCAACAAAAATAGGAGAGAGAAAGAGAAAAAGGTGGAGAGAAAAAGAAGAGGAATTTCGGCAACACTGTTACCGAAATTCCTCTATCCAAATTCCTGCCCGTCCTGTGTCCTGTGTGCTAAAAAAAAGCAATTGCGGCAATGCCATTGCCGAAATAGGAAAAAAAAAAAGAAAAAAAATTTGGTAATTGTGGCAATGGCATTGCCGAAAATGGAAAAAAAATTGAATGGAATTATGGCAATGTCATTGCCGAAAATGGGAGGAAAAAAAAAAATTTTGTTGCCGAAATCTGGGAAGAAATTTTAAAAAAAGTGTTACGTTCACAATATTTTTATAATACTTTCACAACAAATCACAGATGATTAGTTATTATTAGTTCAAATTTGATTTTAACACTAAGATTACTTTTTTAATCTAATAATAATAACCTGCCACTTAAAATTTGCTGTAAAAATATTGTAAAAATTGTGTGTACCTATCATTTCTTAAAAAAATAATAATAATAATAGAATTGTGGCAATGGGATTGCCGAAATAGGTGGAGTAGAGTTTCACCTATTTAGGCAATGCCATTGCTGAAAATGTGAAAAAAAAGAAAAAAAAAAAAAAGAAAGGAGAAAGCAATTATGGCAATGGGACTGCCGAATTAGGTGGAGATTTTCTCCACCTATTTCAGCAATCCCATTGCCACAATTGCTATTCTCTTTTTTTTTTTTTTTTTCCTTACGATAGGTACACATAATTTTTACAACAAATTCATAATAAATCACATGTGATTAGTTATTATTAGTTAAAAATTTTTTGTGACAAACTAGTTTGGCAATGGCATTGCCAAACTAGTTTGTCACAAAAAAAATTTTAACTAATAATAGCCATTGCCAATCTAGTTTGTCACAAAAAAAATTTTAACTAATAATAGCCATTGCCAATCTAGTTTGTCACAAAAATTTTTTAACTAATAATAACTAATCACATGTGATTTATTATGAATTTGTAGTACAAATGTTGTAAAAATTATGTGTACCTATCGTAAGGAAAAAAAAAAATTTTGCCAAACTAGTTTGTCACAAATTTTTTTTAACTAATAATAACTAATCACATGTGATTTATTATGAATTTGTTGTAAAAATTATGTGTATCTATCGTAAGGAAAAAAAAAAAAATTGCCAAACTAGTTTGTCACAAAATTTTTTTAACTAATAATAACTAATCACATGTGATTTATTATAAATTTGTTGTAAAAATTATGTGTACCTATCGTAAGGAAAAAAAAAAAAAAAAAAAAAGAGAATAGCAATTGTGGCAATGGGATTGCCGAAATTTTCTCCACCTGTTTCGGCAATCTCATTGCCACAATTGCTTTCTCCCATTTTTTTTTTTTCACATTTTCGGCAATGGCATTGCCTAAATAGGTGAAAATCTACTCCACCTATTTCGGCAATCCCATTGCCACAATTCTATTTTTTTTTTATTTTTTAAGAAATGATGGGTACACACAATTTTTACAACAAATTTTAAGTGGCAGGTTATTATTATTAGATTAAAAAAGTAATCTCAGTGTTAAAATCAAATTTGAACTAATAATAAATAATCACCTGTGATTTGTTGTGAAAGTATTATAAAAATATAGTGAATGTAACACTTTTTTTAAAATTTCTTCCCAGATTTCGGCAACAAAATTTTTTTTTTCCTCCCATTTTCCGTAATGACATTACCATAATTCCATTCAATTTTTTTTCCATTTTCGGCAATACCATTGCCACAATTACCAAATATATTTTTTCTTTTTTTTTTTTCCTATTTTGGCAATGGTATTGCCGCAATTGCTTTTTTTTAGCACACAGGACACAAGATGGGCAGGAATTTGGGCAGAGGAATTTCGGTAACAGTGTTGCCGAAATTCCTCTTCTTTCTCTCTCCAACTTTTTCTCTTTCTCTCTCCTATTTTTGTTGAATTTTGGCAACACTGTTGCCGAAATTCTTTCTCTTTCCTCAATTTTCTAATTAACTTCAAATAGTACCTATAAAGCAAATTAAATTTAGATTTTGCAATATTAACCCAAAAGACTCAATAAAAATACCCTAAAATTTTCAACCCTTGAAAAAAATTCAAAAAAATATAAAAAAAAATAAAAGAACTCTCAGTCTCTCATATATGCTCTCTCTCTAAGATCTCTCACTGTCTCATTTTCCTCAAATACAAATCTAAGCTCGGCAATCATGGAAATTACATAGCATTCAAGCTCAAGTTCGTGATTTCTTCATCTGTGTCTCTTTGTCTCTCTCAATCTAAGCTCGGTGCTCTCTTCGTGACTTCGTCTCTCTCGGTCACGGTGTATTTTCTTCGTCTTTCAATCACATTGATAAGAATAGGTATTGCCTAATCACAAACCCTAATTTCTTCTTTGAATTTTTGCGTTTCTTTGTTTTCTCTCACTTTCTTGTCGATTTTCACCGCATTTCTTTGATTTTCCTTTAGCAAATTTCTCAGAAAACTCAAAAATCGGTGGTCTCCTCTCATCTCGACTCCAACACCGTTGATTCCACTCATTTGATTACAGGTTCTACTCTCTCTTATGAAATGTTCATTGTTGATTGTTGATTGTTGATTTTGAAATTGCAAAATTCTCTGTACCTATTGATTGTTGATTTGTAAGGTTGGATCTGTGCTCCATTCTGAAGTAATTATTTAATTTGCTTCTTCAAGCTTCATTTTCTTTGATTTTTGGGAGATTTTGTTGTCTTTGTTTATCGATTTGATTTTTCAGAAATTTCCCACGCTTTTGGATGATTACCTATAATTTCTGCTCCATTTTTTTTTGATTAAATATGAATTTGAAATAATTATTTAATTAGATCCCAAATGTTGTTTAAATCTAGGAGATTTTGCTGTATTTGTTTATACGATTTAACATTTCACAAATTTCCTGCGTGTTATTAAGATTGAAGACAATTTACTTAAGAGATTTAAGATTGAGAAATTTAATGGTTGTGTTATGCTAATGAGGGAGTGAGTTAGAGGTAAAACCACAACCTTTGATAAAGAAACAGAGAGGCTTGAGAAACAGAGCATGAAACAGAGCAACATGGAAGCCATAATTTTAGAACCAAGAGTCAAGAGAAGATTCATTTTGCAACTTTTTTGAACTTTGATTTGATATTACTGTCGAAGAGTTTAAAATTTCTTTTTATAAGGGAGGAGGGGAAGGCAATAGGATGAAGGTTTTGGCGGGAGTGGGTGGCTCTGAGCTTTTTGGTGTGTTGGCGCTTGTTACTTGTTAGGCGTATTTGGGCAGAGGTGTGAGTTTTCAATCTTGGGTTTGGAATTTGGATGATCCTGCTAAGAAAGTAGTTTAGTGCATTCGCATTAAACTAACTAAATGCTATTTTTAACAAAAATTAAATTTAAGAATAAACAGTAACTCAATACTTTTAGAACATTCAAATCAAGCTCCGCATATTTTTAACTAAACTAAACCAAAAATATTTAACTTCTTTATATTAATACAGGTGGTAATGGTCTTTTAGAGTTATGGTAGTGATGAAAATTGTTAGGTGGTAAAACATGTCTTACAGAATGGCCATTTAGTAGTAATGGTGATCTAGGGTGGTGGAATTCCTAGTGCTGAGTTTGTGTCAATACTTTGTCACAGCAAAGTGGTACTTACCATTGGTAATAAGTACCACTTTTACTTCAAATCCTTACATATCAATGATGTTATACGATGAATCAGAAGTATATAGGTCAATTCATATCCAAAATTTTCTGTAGGTTATAAGGAAATTAACCGTTGCAGGCTTGCAGCCCAAAACAAATTTACATGCCAAGTCATTTATGTTTACAATAATATTTATCATAGAGATTAATTACATTATATATATATACACACGTGCGCGGTAGATTTCAACTTTATAAAATCTACTCTATAATGATTACATTTTATTATTGTCAGATTAAAACACTAATTCAAACCTAAGTTTTTTATTTAACACAAAAACACTTTAAATATTGCTTCATAACATTCATTAACCTGTCTAATTTCTATGTAAAAAGAAAACAAAGAAGATGAAAAAAAAAGGTTAAGTTACCATAGAATTTTTCATGCAAATCAATCCCTGTGCATGCATGCTATCATAAAAAAATTTAAAAAATAAATAAATAAAGGATTAAACTTATTCATGTATCATAGAGACTTGACACATGTTCAAAAGGATGGGCATGCATCCACTACCCTAGACAGCGCAAAAAGGCCATGAACAAAGTCCCCAATCCGAAGCTTGTAAGCCGACAAGTCCACGTTCTTAGAGTCCGTTGAGGGCCAAAGACCCTTCGATGTTACAACCCCAGAGTGACTTGTAGATGGTTTTAGTACAGTGGACATTGTTGGATAGGACAGGGCTGAGGAATTGGTACAAGAAGACTGTACCTGTTGGAAGGAGCCTAATGAGGTTGCCTAGTCCTGATTGTTAATGTATATTATGTTATGGGCTTTAGGCCCTTTAGGCCCAATTACTTTACTTGTACAACACACTTATACCTGTACTGCACTTTACTTGTAACGCACACTTATGCCTCCTATATAAGGCACTGATGTATATTTTCTCATTAAGAAATACAATACAATCTTCCAGTATTTCTAACATGGTATCAGAGCCACTGCTCTAATCCTTTGGTGTGCCGCTCTTCAGCAGTTTTGTCTTCTTGGGTGTCATCTACAGCCGTTGTTGTGAGCAGCACCACTGCCTCCACCGCGACTTCAGTACATCAAAGACCACTGCCTTGCCGCCACCACCACTTCCGCTTCTTCGATCAGACCACAGATTACACCATCGGAAAGAAATCTCTCCGATCTCCATTTCTGTGAAATTTAGTCTTCATCGGACCTCCCACGCGCCCCCACGCGCCACCAGAAGTTTCGGCGTCAGAGTCACGCGCCTCCAGCTTCCTCCACGCGCCGCCACGCGCTGCCAAGCGCCAGTGTTCCTCTGCTGACGTCAGCCCTAGGTGACGTCATCTGCCACGTCATCTGCTGACGTCATCCACCATGGCATCCGCTGACGTCATCTGCCACGGTACTTGCTGATGTCATCGTTGACCAGACCGTTGACTTTGACCCGGGGTTGACTTTTTCAGTCAAGGTTCTTCTTACCCAGTTTTTCGCGTAGATTTCATTTTTGCAGTCTATTTTTGCATATTGTGTCTCTAAATGGATAAAAAGGATGTTTTTCTTTCTCGCCCCATCAATACTGTGTTGGAGGGGTGTAAGAATTACTTATCTTGGTCTCAAGCTATGCGCAGTTTTCTTAAGGGTCGCACGCTTTGGCATTATTGTACTGGTGCACTCACTGCTCCTGTCAAGGGAGCCAATGAAGAAGATGCTGCCTTCCTTGGTCGCATGATTGAATGGGATAGTTACAACCACATGATCCTCACATGGATTAGGAACACTTCTATTCCCTCCATCTCTAACCTGTTGGGCAGCTTTGATGATGCCAAGTCAGCGTGGGATATGTTGGCCAACAGGTACTCCACTACTCATGGCTCCATGAAATATCAATTAGTGGTTGAATTGCATCAACTCCGACAAGAACCAAGGCAATCCATCAATGACTACTACGATCAGCTTCACTTCATTTGGGACCAAATTGACCTTTCTGATCCAACTTGGGCATGTTCAAAGGATGCTCAACAATATGCTTCCATCAGAGATGAATTTCGCCTCTATGAATTCCTGATGTCCCTCCACAAGGACTTTGAACCCATTTGAGGTCAGCTTTGGAATCGCAGTCCTACTCCCTCTCTTGACACTGCTGTGAACGAGTTGGTTAGAGAAGAAGCTCGTCTTGCAACTCTTCAAGCTCAGAATAAGCTCAATGTTTTGGCCATTACACCTTCTGCTCCACCCTTAGAGCAACCTCAGCAATCAGGTGATTCCTCTGGCTCTAGCAATCGTCGTAAGTAGACCAACAAAAAGTTCTGCAATTATTGCAAGCGTCCTGGCCACACCATTGAAACTTGCTATCGTCGTAGCAAATCTACTGCTGTTGTTGCTAATACTGAGCCTACTCCACCAATGGCTTCCATTTCAGCTGAGTCCCAGTCTTCTGGATCCACTATCAACCTCTCCCCCACTGAACTACAGGAGATCATAGCTCAGGCTGTTCGTATGGCTGGTAATGCATCTCTTTCCACTGCTCTCTCTGTTCTACCCGGTAAGTCTCAAACTTGGCTTTTCGATTCTGCCTGTTGCAATCACATGACACCTCACTCCTCCTTATTCTCCAAACTTGACCCTGCACCACACCCCCTAAATATTCATATAGCTGATGGTTCCACCATGCATGGAAATAGTTTAGGTTTTGTTTCGACTTCCAACCTCTCTGTTCCTGGAGTTTTTCATGTACCTGACCTATCCTATAATTTGTGCTCTGTGGGACAATTAGCTGAATTAGGTTATCGCCTTATTTTTGATTATTCTGGGTGTATTGTGCAGGATCCGAGGACGGGACAAGAGCTTGGGACCGGCCCTAGAGTTGGGCGTATGTTTCCCGTGGACAATCTTCATCTTCCACCTGTTGCTCCTGTTTCTGTTGCTGCTGCAGTTTCTTCCTTACCATCTCTTGCACTTTGGCATTCTCGTCTTGGTCATGCATCATCTTCTCGGGTACAACAGTTAGCTTCTAGGGGTCTGTTGGGTTCTGTGTCCAAAGACTATTTTGATTATACTTCATGTCAGTTAGGAAAACAGCCAGCTTTGTCTTTTAATAACAGTGAATCCATTTCTAATAGTATTTTTGAGTTAATTCATTCTGATGTTTGGGGACCTTCTCCTGTTGCTAGTATTGGTGGATCTCGATATTTTGTTGTTTTTATTGATGATTATTCTCGTTATAGTTGGATATTTCCTATGAAATCTCGTTCTAAAATTTTACCAATATATAGCAACTTTGCAAAAATGGTTGAAACCCAATTCTCCAAACGTATCAAAACTTTTCGTTCTGATAATGCTCTTCAATATACTCAATATGCGTTTCAAGCTCTGTTACATTCCTATGACACTGTACATCATCTAACTTGTCCAGGTACCTCTCAGCAAAATGGTCGAGCCGAAAGGAAACTTCGTCATATTCTTGACACTGTTCGTGCTCTTCTTCTTTCTGCCAAAGTTCCTGCCCCTTTTTGGGGTGAAGCTGCTCTTAATGCTGTTCATGCGATTAATCGCATTCCAAGCCCTGTCATCCATAATCAGACTCCGTATGAGCGTCTCTTTGGGTCATCTCCTAACTATCATCACCTTCGATCTTTTGGATCTGCTTGTTTCGTTCTTCTTCAGCCTCATGAACACAACAAACTTGAGCCTCGATCTAGACTTTGTTGTTTCCTTGTTTATGGCGAAACTCAAAAAGGGTATAGGTATTATGATCCTGTCTCTCATCGTCTTCGTGTTTCTCGTAATGTTATCTTTTGGGAACACCGATTATTTGTTGAACTCTCTCACTTTCGTTCTTCCCTAACTACCTCCTCTGTTTTAGAAATCTTTCCAGATGAGTCTCTTATTCCTTGTACAAATACTTTTGATCCTCCTTTGAACCTTTCTCCAGACACTTTTGATGCTTCTCCTAGACAGGTTGAAGATGAACAGGTTGATGACGAGCAACTCCACTTAGAGCCTGGGTCCCCTGCTCCTGCTTCGCCTGAAGATCCTCCACAAGACATTCTACCTCGCCACTCAACACGGGTAAGATCCATTCCTACACACTTACTTGACTATCATTGTTATACTGCCCTTGCTACACTTCACGAGCCTCAAACCTATCGTGAGGCCTCCACTGACCCTTTATGGCAGATTGCAATGAAAGAGGAACTTGATGCATTAACCAAAAACCATACTTGGGATCTGGTCACTCTCCCTCCTAGACAGTCTGTGGTTGGTTGTAAGTGGATCTATAAGATCAAGACTCGCTCTGATGGGTCCATTGAGCGCTACAAGGCTCGTCTTGTTGCAAAAGGCTTTACACAGGAGTATGGGATTGATTATGAAGAGACCTTTGCTCCAGTTGCTCGTATCTCATCTGTTCGTGCCCTCTTAGCTGTTGCTGCAGCTCGTAAATGAGACCTTTTTCAGATGGATGTTAAAAATGCTTTCCTTAATGGGGAGTTGAGTGAAGAAGTCTACATGCAACCTCCTCCTGGTCTCTCTGTTGACTCAAACAAGGTTTGTCATCTTCGACGTGCACTTTATGGTCTTAAACAAGCTCCACGAGCTTGGTTTGCCAAGTTCAGCTCCACTATCTTTCGCTTGGGTTACACTGCTAGTCCGTATGATTCTGCCTTATTTCTTCGTCGTACTGATAAAGGCACCATTCTGCTTCTTCTATATGTGGATGATATGATCATAACTGGTGATGACCTCAGTGGCATTCAAGAACTCAAGGATTTTCTCAGTCAGTAGTTTGAGATGAAAGACCTTGGACATCTCAGCTATTTCTTGGGTCTTGAAATTACTCATTCTACAGATGGTCTTTATGTTACTCAAGCTAAGTATGCTTCTGACCTTTTATCTCGAGCTGGACTCATTGACAGCAAGACGGTTGACACTCCAGTTGAGCTTAATGCGCATTTGACACCCTCGGGGGGGAAACCATTGTCTAATCCTTCTCTTTACAGACGTTTGGTTGGCAGCCTAGTATATCTCACAGTTACTCATCCAGACATCTCCTATGCTGTTCATCAGGTGAGCCAGTATCTGTCTACTCCACGATCTACTCACGATGCTGCTGTTCTGCGCATTCTTCGATACCTGAAAGGCACTCTCTTCCATGGCCTTTTCTACTCAGCTCAGTCTCCTCTTGTGCTCCGTGCATTCTCTGATGCTGATTGGGCAGGGGATCCCACTGATCGTAGGTCCACTACAGGTTATTGCTCTCTCCTTGGTTCTTCTTTAATTTCTTGGCGAAGTAAGAAACAAACCTTTGTGGCCCGCTCCAGTACTGAAGCAGAATATCGTGCCCTTGCTGATACCACATCTGAGCTCCTTTGGCTTCGATGGCTTCTTAAGGATTTAGGTGTGTCCACATCCTCTGCTACTCCCCTTTACTGTGACAACCAGAGCGCCATTCATATTGCTCATAATGATGTCTTCCATGAACGGACTAAACACATTGAGATTGATTGTCATTTTATCCGTTATCATCTTGTTCATGGTGCTCTCAAGCTCTTCTCCGTCTCCTCCAAAGATCAACTTGCAGATATTTTCACTAAGTCACTTCCTAAGGGACGCACTCGTGATTTGGTTAACAACCTCAAGCTGGTCTCACATCCACCTTGAGTTTGAGGGGGGCTGTTAATGTATATTATGTTATGGGCTTTAGGCCCTTTAGGCCCAATTACTTTACTTGTACAGCACACTTATACTTGTACTGTACTTTACTTGTACCGCACACTTATGCCTCCTATATAAGGCACTGATGTATATTTTCTCATTAAGAAATACAATACAATCTTCCAGTATTTCTAACACTGATAATGTTTTGTCTTTGATTGTTGTCTGAGACGACTGAGAGCTGTGCTTGGACTTTGAGGCACCCATTTGGGAAGGCTTTGGTGTTTGTTTTTGGGTTATGGGAGTTGTAAGTAGCAACTAAGTTTTGGGCTATTTACAGAGCAAGCAAGCTGATATAGAGAGAGCTTTCATGATTTGGTCTGCCTAATATTGAAGAGAGGCTTGGGTAGCTAGCTTTGCCTTTACTTGTGGGAATACCTAGGGTGAGTTCATGGGCGGCAATAAGTATTGTGTTATGGATATATACATTCTACATCACATTCACGTCTATGTGAAGTTTACTATTACACACATTTTTTTTTTTTTTTTTTTTTGCTGAAGATTACACACTAACATGAGATGAGAAGAACAGTGTTACATACGCTTGTTAATTTGTAATATATAAGATGAAAGGGGCTTTTATTTCTCACAAGCACTTTTTAACGTCCACACTTTTAAAATATGTAATCAGTGCATTAATTATGGATTTTGTATAAAGTTATGGATGTGAAATGAGTATAAGAGAGTAGTTTCTCAAGAAGACATATACTCTGTTTTTCTGAATTGAAAAATCTTTATATTAATACATTTTCAATAAAAGGGTTGCATATTTCTGCGTAACAAGCTCAGGTTCCTCTTTTATCATATCCTTAGAGCTTAAGATCATCAAGTATTTTGAAATATAATGTCCACTGGATTTATATAATGTCTCAAACTCTACATTAAAATATTCTTTTATGCAAGCTTTTCCACTGGATTTAGTACTCTTTTCTGGTTGAGGACAACTTAAGGTGTGTCCCTCATTGAAGATTTAAAAAAAAAAATTTAATCCAACTTTAGATGGAACGGAAATAGGTAAAGCTTAGGAATAGAACTCTTCCTGAGTATAGACAAGGAATTAAAAACTTCCTTGATTTTGCATTTGAGCATACAACAATGGGGGATAAAATTTATTGTCCGTGTAAGAAATGCAATGGGGGATTGCCATGTGTAGTGCTTGCTGTCTTATGGAATGATTCTATTAGAAGCTATATTTAGAGGCCTTGAAAATGGGTTTAAGTATAATAGATTAAGTTGAAAAAGCAAATCTACCCTATCAAAGCATGCTCTTGAAATTGCTATTTTTAGTTATTCCTCATTTTGCAAATATATATTGATAGTCACATGTTGACTCTTTTTGCAAGCCCAGTGTGAGACATTACCTAGAGTGTTGTCTGCAATGTTATAGTGCTTACTTTGAGTTTTCTTTACACCGCTTACTTTGGTTTTCATATTGGGGGGGAGTGGGAGGGTGGGTGGGTACTGGGTGTGGGGGTATGTAGCTCAGTTTGTGGTGCTGTATGTTCTAGTTCTGTTTAGAAACCAGGATATCTCATCAACAGTACTGGGTGTAGGGGTATGTAGCTCACTTTGTAGTGCGAATTCTAGTTCTGTTTAGAAACAGGATATCTCATCAACCAGTTAAGGGATTCGTAGAAGATCTTCCTATTCATGACCTCTCGAAGTTGGACTGGGAATGAAAATTCTGGTTTTGAATTCTACTTGTTGACTGGAGCACAACTGATGAGTTAGGATCTAGGCAGGAATTGAAGTGATGATAAATACCAATCCAACTTGGTCAAAGAATATGGGAGGGAAAATCATCTTTTTCTTTTTGCTAAATATATATTATGCAATGTAAATCATTAGTATACGGTGTATAATGTGAATAGCAGGTAATATAATATGGAGTCAAATCAATACAAGTTGACTACGCTCGGTAAATAATAGGTAAAGGAAAGAGAATCTTAAAATGGGGCCTAGCCATGGAAGTTGATAGCCCTTATATAAGAGTATATCCGGAAAAGTAACAAAGTAAATGCTTTTTCATTAAAGAATAAATATAAGGTTTGTACTCATAAAACGTGGCACATTATTTACGGTTCACATAAAGTGAATAATTAAAAAAATTATAATTTATGTAAAATTATAGGTTTCTTTGTATGATCATGAGTGACTTTGATTCTGCAAAATGGTTCTTTTAGGTAAAAAATGTCTAGAAGATTCTCACTCCTGTGATTGCATATTCTTACAATCCTCGTGCCTTATTCGGCTCTCTGATTATCTGTAGTGAACATTGCAATCTCAGCTAGGATCTATTGATACTGAATCTTCATGTTAGGGTTGATTTTTTTTGAAACTTTGAAATTAGGGCCTTGCTTGGAAAATGCTCTTGGGAACTTGTCAGAAAAAGGTCTTGTAGTTTCAGGCATATTGTACAATAAGAATCTTTTTATTTTCTTGTTTTATTACCTTTTGCCTTATATAGGATGTATTAGGATTTGTTTTGTTCGCCTACTACCATGTCAGATTGTGCAAAAAAACCTTGTTTTTACAATTTAAAATTCTTGCCCCTATTGACTATTGAATTAGATTATATAAATATTGAACGGGTTAATCTGACTTTTGGTATCATTCTCTCTTTTTCAGAAACTTGAGGGCACCCATAATGGCTGAAATGTTCAATTGTACTAGCTAATAACTTCTTGCTTTGGAGATGATGATGAAGAATAAATTGTATCAAAACTTTTAACTCTTAGACATATTTGATCTTTGTACAAAGTGTGATTGTTGATATCTTTTCTCTTAAACAATAATTGACATATTGGCATTTTGTATGCGGTCCCTAATCTGTTAATTTGTAGGTTTGAGTTTAGAGATTAAAGAAAATGTAACTGTAGCAATATATCATTTTTGCTATATATCAATATCATAGCATATCATCTCAACAATTGTGAATTTTTGTATGTGTGTATATATATATATATATATATATTGTGCATGATTGTGGTTTTTTTTTTTTAATTAAATAAAATCTTATTTTGAGGGTCAAGAGACCCCTTAAATAACCTTATTTATCAAGGGTTGTAAATATAAATTTTTTAAACCTTGGTAAAAGGTTATTTAAGGGTCTCTTGACCCTCAAAATAAGATTAGAGTACTTGTTTTAAGGGCCACGAAGGCCGTTAAAATTTCATTTTCGACGGTATATGTTTCGAAGGTTATCAAGGGTCAATTGGACTCTTAAAATAATTTTTTTCAAGGTTTTTTAATACTTTTTTTAAGGGTTTTGACCCTTGAAAAAAGTCAATTTTGTTGTTCTCTCTCTCTCTCTCTCTCTCTCTCTCTCTCTCTATTATGTGTATGCCAGGGTATCTATAGAATGGGAAGTTATGTTATTGAAATTTTATATAATTTGGGCATTTTAAGACTTTTCAATGGTTATTCAACCTTAGTTTCATCTTTCCTATTCTTTGATTTCATTCATGTGCTACTTGTAATTTTGTTGCTGATGCTCTTGCTAAAAAAGCTAGGAACATGGTGGGGTGTCAGGTCTGGTTTGAGGTCATGCCTGAAGGCATTGCACTATAGTTGGCTTTGATGTTCATTTGGTGTTATTCAATATATTCCCAGGCTCATAGTTGGTGTCTAAATGTTTAAATGCTTTTAGTTCAGGATACTTCTAGTTATGTGTACCTAAGGCACTGTCGTAGTAGTGCCAACTCCCCTGTTAACTATATATATATATATATATATATGAAAATGATGAGACACATATACAACGTTGAGAAGCAAAAAAAATGAAATAGTGAAATAGTGATACTGTTGAAAGAATAATGAAATAGTGATACTGTTTGTTGGGCAAATTTTACAGGTGTGAGACAACGTTGAGAAGAAGACACGTTGAGAAGCAAAAAAAAAAGACAAGTTAATTTTAATGCAATGAAATGAAAGTAATCCAAAAAAAAAAAAAAAGATTGGGTTTATTAAACCCAAAAAAAAAAAAATTCATTAGAGGTCTCCATTCAAGATTGGATTTATTAAAGTAATCTTTATAAAAAATGTATTTATTATAATAAGGACATTTTAGGCAATTTGATTTAAAAAGCTTTCATTACATTGTTTTAAGATGTTGTACCAAATATATGGAATATATATTCAGAGTTCTATTACTATAGGGTTACCAAACAATTGAATAGGAATAATTATTACATTACAGTATCTTGCATTCCTTGTAATAACTATTCCTATTCCTATGTAATCATCATTACAGTCTGACATTTTGGTTTTATGTCAAAAATGGTAATAAATGAAAAATGAAATGTTGACATAATTAATGGTCAAAATAAAAAAGAGTCCGAATTCAGTAAGGGTGGGGTGTAAAACTCATGTTTTACACTATTCAATAAAAGATTGAAATATCAGTATTTTAATTAAAATTCAATACATTCTATCACTCCTAATAACATCTCAATAAACTCTTAATTTAGTTAGATTTATATATGGGTATTAGAATTGTTTGAGTGTGGTTATATTTATTTTTAAATATGTGATAAGATGATGTGACAAATTAGGATTAGAGGACTAAAAAATGGGTTTTATACCACGTTTTTACAAAATTTAATCTCAATAAAATATTTGTATAAAGTCAAATAAGACTGTTACCTAGACTACCATGTCAAAATTAAGTCAATAAAAAAATAAAAAAAACCAACTTAGTAATAAGCTTATAGTAGCTTTAGCTATCAGGGTAGCGATGCCCGACGGTCAAGCATGGTAGCAACACCCAATGGTGAAGACCGGCGGCAACCGATCAGTTGGTGACGCCAATTTTGGTATAATCTCTTTCTCTCTCTATCTCTCTGTTCGAATGGATTTTTTTTTTTTTTTTGGAAACACTATCACAAACATATACTAAGCAAAAATAGAAGATAATAAGAGATTAGTGTGAAACTGTGAATTGATGATGTAGCACATGGACATCATAGACTAGAGTTGGCCCTCAAAAGAAAGAGAAGAGATTATTATGAGGTGTGAACTGATGATGTTTGGCTTGGACTTCTCTGAGCAGAGTTGACCGTCATTGTCATGTGCTTGATCTAGTGGATTCGAGTGAATGTTGTGCTCATACTAGTATAGGGTGCTTCTACTTTCATTGGTGTTGTTATTTACTTTTTTTTTTTTTTTTTTTTAAGTAGGTAAGGCTGACATGGCAGTCCAGGTGGTACTCTAATGTGGCATTAAACAAATATTTTTTTCGACCAAGGCCATTTTGAAACCGTACTTCAAAGATTGGGGACTAAATATGTAATGTAGCTTTATTAGGTTTTAAAATCAATTTATTTGAAATGCTTTAATTTTACATTAATAGATTTTAAAATGCCTTATTTGGTTGTATTTTATACCTTGGAGGATTTGAAATTATAAATTTTAGAAACTATTGAAGTATGGCTAAGAATTTCTAAAATTCTATCGGGTTAGATCTTATTTTAAAATCAAGAGTAACAAAGTTTAAAATCCTTAGCCAAATTCAAGTCCTTGACTCTTTTATTCAAACAAGGTATTAAGATTTTAATCGCCTAAATCTAAATTCGCATGTCAAAATCCCGTTATCCGAATTGCAAACACACTAGAGAATTTTTGGGTTGTAATTCTTATTATCCTTCTTCAATTCTCATTTACTAAATGCAAATAGTGCTTCTCAATTGGATTACAAATAAACTGATAATGATAAAAAAAGCTAAATAATAGTTCGAATTCAATGAGGGAAAAAAAAAATCTGTAAAACTAACCGCTAACTCTTCCTAGACAATAGGAAGCCGTTATTTGATAAACTTGAGAATTAAATCAAAGCTTCATCACATATTTAACCTAATCTTATCCAAGTCGAAAACTTCATCCAAGAGATTCGGCTCCTTCAGTCTCCATGCTTCACGACTTTAGTCTTATCTGTATGAATAATAATACGTACATAAGCATGTAAGTAACTAAATATGTATGTGTGTGTATATAATACATGAAGATACATGAAATAACAAGCACAGCACTAGAGAGAGAAACGTGGTGGATTATCTGATTTTTTTTTTTACCTGCATCTTGATCTTGGATCCCCCAAATCATTTTTTTTACATAATCTGACTGAAATGAGGTATAAAATTTTTAAAAATATATTAAAATTAAAAATTAAAACTTAAATCACATGGCACTATATACAGGATGCGAAATAGAAAAAGATCTATGATGGTGTTTTATATTCTGGAAGTACATATATATGTAGATATGGATCATGAAAAAAAGGGACTCAGAAGGATCATAGAAATACCGAGGTTTTTGCTTTAACAAAAGCATCATTCTCAAATTCTTTAGCCGATTCTTCAACTTCAGATGATGGGATTAGACGAAGGGTAAGCTTCGTCCTCCATACATTCGTTCTATACACAGAAGGCAATACGCTTATTTATGTTACTGGCCATACAGACACAATTAAGCTATTAAAGAAAAGGAGTCCCAAATATGCTGACAGTGTAGAACTTTAAAATAAAATAAAAAAGTTGTGTCCATAACACAAATACAAGCTTAACAACAATATTTAATATAAAAAAAAATGCATTTTAATTCAATCACACACAATAATCAAAGTTTGATGTAGAGTTTAGTCAGGCGAAAGAAAATGAGAAACCAAGCTTAAAATGAAGAATTAAGCTTTGTTTTGTTTTGTTAATTATTTATAAAATCATAAGAATTCTGGAGAATAAACAATATATCTTACAGCCCGTTAGCTAAGTCTTCATGCTTCAAATGGGTCCCCCAATTGACGGAGTCCATGGTGGATGCTCCACTGCCTCCTCTGCTGCTGCTGCTGCCACCACCTTTGGGGACTTGAGTTAGAGGGAGTTTCCCTTTATTGCTATCCATCTAATTTTAATTCATAACCAAAATGTCAACAACAATTCTAGTTATCAAACCTCTCAATCTAGACAAGAATAAACAATAATTTTATGACAAAATTTCGGAGAGAGGGGAGCAACCTTTTTTATATAGAGAGTGGATGAGACTATAGTAGTAAATGAGAAGATTAAAAGTACGATTATATGGTTAATTTTAAGAAAGAAAGAAAGAGTGACTTGAGTTTAAAATTGCGAATGTTGAAGCCTTTATTGTTTCACATTCACATATTCATTTATTGTTTCACATTCGCATGTTCACTCTCTTCCCCCAAACTCTTTCATATCAGTATGTAGTTCAAGGCCTGTTTGTACAATTATAATAATAAATTTATAAGGAAATGCTTAAGAAATTTCTTAATGAAAAATTTTAAGAAAGTTTTTATCTCAATTTTATGATAAATATAAAAATTTATATTATAAAAAAATATTTATTTTTTATTTTTGCATAAATTTTTTTAAAAAATGTTCCTAAACCAATGCCCTTGGAGCATTGATTAACATTTTCTATTAACAAGATATAATTTTATTATTAAATAATAATTAAGTGAATGTTTAATACATAATTATGTATCGCCCTCAAAGAAAAAAAACATAATTATGTATTAAAAATTCCCATATTAATTACGAGCATGTCTTATGGTATTTATTACATAATATATGTATCTCCAATTATCATATTTAAATTCAATTCTCATACTAATTTCCTATATATATATATATATATTAATAGCCAAAGTTGAGAGAAAATCCAATTAAATTCTAAATTGGTGTCTAATTTTGTGGCATGTGTCTCATTTAATTTTTAATTTTGTATTTTAAGTGAATCATTAGGTGCAAAAATTAAAGAATCTAAATTCAATTAGATTCTAAATTGAATTTTAATTGGAGTTTAATTTTGCTCCATGTGTCCCATCTAATTTTTTAATTTTTGTGGCAGGTGAATTATTGAGTGCAAAAACCTAAGAGTAGATCCAATTAGATTTTAGATCATATACATATATATATATATATATATATATATATATATATATATATTAATAGGTAAATCTGAGAAAAAATCAAATTGGATTCTAATTGTTGTCTATTTTTGTGCCACGTGTCCTATCTATATATATTTTTAATTTCTAGGTGAGCTAATGTTGTGCAAAAGACGAAAAGTCTAATATAAATAAACCAATAAAAAAGAGTAAACTCATGTGTATATTCAAAACAAATAAATAAATAAAGAAGAAAGAAAGAGTAAAACTCATGTATATATCTACGACTTAAACAAAGTATAATTTGAATTCATATATGTGTAATTGTGTGTTTTTTTTTTTTTTTTAATTATACCGTGCATATGCACGGATTATACACTAGTTTATATAAAAAAAAATATATATATATATATATATATATATATATTAATAAGTAAAACTGAGAAAAAATTCAATTAGATTTTAATTTTCCAATTTTGCGCCATATGTCCCATGTAATTTTTAATTTTTAGGCCAAGTAATTTATTGAGTGTAAAAATCAAAAAGTCCAAATCCAATTAGATTCTAAATTGGATTTCAATTGGAGTTTAATTTTGCGTCATGTGTTTATCTAATTTTTTTTTAATTTTTGTAGCAAGTAAATTATTACATGCAAAAATTGAAGAGCTTAAATTTAATGAAATTCTAAATCATATATATATATATATATAATGATGTTTTAGAGATATATGGTTTAAAAAATATGTAACGTATAATTGTGATTGTTTTTAAATGTACCCGTGCATATGCATGGGGTTACACATTAGTCTAATACTATATATAAAAGCAAAAACTTTTTTCCTACAATTAAAGAGGTGTTGCCATGTAGGAAAAATGTCCATCTAAAATTCTGCCACTTATAAGTTAAAAAGCTATAAATTATATTGTTTCACCGTCTTAATACCGTTTGATCTTAACATCATTTTTCTCAGTATATAAAAAAAATAAATAAATAAACCGGTTAAAATACTATTACGCTTGTGATACAGAGATAGAGAATGAGGAAAAAAAAACCTTGTGATACAAAGATGAGGAGACAAAGTTCATATGGCCGGCCATCACCATCATTTTCCCGCCACCGTCCGTTCGCTTGCCAGACTTATACCACCAGAACCAGCACCGGTAATGCACACAAGAATTGAGGTACGGACATAGAGAGAACGATTACTGATAAGGGTTTTTTTTTTTTTTTCCATTATTTTCTTAGATCTAGGTATGAAATATGAATTAGTTTGAGAAATTTGGTTGGATTGATTTTTATTTAGGTATATGGGTTACATTAGGTTTTGATTTGATTTTTTGAAATTTGGGTTTATACATGGTTTAGGTTTGGAAAGGGCAAGACAGAAAAATAAGAGAGAATGTGAGTTCGCTATTTGGAAAGAGCATTGGTAACGAGAGAAATTTGACATCTTCTAGTCAGACCGCCAAAAACCTTTATTGTTAGTTTTTTTATATTTTATTTTAAATATTGCTTTAAACGTTTGAGTTGATATAGTCTTAGGTTTGGGTATTTAATTGAATTGATTTTGATTCAAGATTTGTCTTCCTTTTTTACTTTTTTCCCTCTAAACTACACTCTAAAATTCCATTTAGAGGATAGGAAAACAAACATCTCCATCCATTAGAGAGCGAGAGGGAGATTGAAAAGTTTGATTTTTTTTTTTTAATTTCATTTTAATTGTCAATTTGTCGTATACTTACTGTGTTTCTTCGTGTCTTATTCTTATTTCCTTTTATGCATGTTTTGATTTCAAGTTGGGTTAAAATTATAGGAAAAAATAACGGTGTTAAGTTCTTAAAATTTTCTATTGCATATGACTAATTGTTAATTTTCTATTCAATTTTTATCTATTTTAGATTAGTTCTATGAGATTTTGTTTGATGTTTTTGAAATTATTTCAAATTGCGGAGTGAATATTTGTGGTGTAAATTTGAAATTATTTTCTTGGATGTTTAAATTCTCAGTGTGATTTTGTTTTTGAAAAATAATTTCCTCAAACTAATTTTCAAATAGAATAATAATTGAAAACATCATCTTTTAAAATATTCTTTCTCTCAATCAAAAATCTGGGTATCAATATACATATTAATAGTCATTTGCTCTGTTAAATCTCATTACTTTATGCTTTCACAAGTTTTTGAACTATTTAACTGTACTTTCTTTAAAGAACAAAATAGTTAAAAAAAAAAAAAATACTGCTTTTACGTCTCTTATAAGAGAAATCCAAAGATGAGCATGTGAATTAGAAAAAAAAAAATTTGTTATAAGTTTTATTCCTTGAAACCTTTTTTTATAATTGATACCTGCCTTTGTAATTAGTGTTTTGCAAAAACAGTTCTCCACTTCTTTTGTAATAAAGGCATTCTCTTTGTTGGTGTAAAGTAAAGTCTTTTTGGCCTTTTGACACTTTAGTAAATTGTAGTTAATCTAGGTGAAATATATTAAGTGGTTATAATATTACTTACTTGAATGGTTTCATATAAATGCCTTCACATATTTATATGTCTAATATTTAATTGCAGAAGAAAATCATATAATAACATTATTGCCGTAGAATATGCTATTATTTTACAATTTGATTCAAAATTTAGTAATGAAAAGTTTTAAAAAAAATCATTAATAGATATTGATGAAAGCTAGTTAAAAAACTTCTAATGGAACCTTCTTATAGAGACCAGAGATTCAAAAGCAAGGGCAGGTCATTTGGATATGATTCTCACTAAGGTTCACCCCTCTCTACATTTTTATTTGTTTTCCCCCTAAGGGATTGCTTTTAGTGACTTTTAATTAAATTATGCTTTTAGTGAGTTTTTGCACATGATTGCAAATAATTTCAAAGATTGAAGAAGAAGAGTAGAATTTTTCAAAAGTTGCCAAGGTGGTTGGTGAGATTAATTTCTACAATTTATTTTAAAACCATTAAACCAAATGGTAGTATTCACATATTTCATCAGTGGCGTCCAATTAATATTCATACCAGGAATACTCTCACCCATTACAAATATAAGAGAATAGAAGAGGATATAGGGTAGTATGAGTAGACTTACTAAGCATTGAACTGAATTGGGTTTTGTAAATGACCAATTATGAAGTAAATTATGTACACATAATTCAAATGGTAAGTGAAAGAAAACCTTAGGTACCTTGGCATCAGTTGTCATCAAGTAAATTAGATGCAAACTTCTTGCCAGCTTCCTGAGTTAGTCTTCAAAATCAGAGTGATATGGTCGCTCCCTTCAAAAGGTAAAAATCAAGTTTTACCTTTTGTCATTTTAGTCCTCTAAGTTTCAATTATACTCAATTTAGTCATTTGTTTATTATTTATTAAATTGCATCGTTAAATTACCTAATATGATGTCGTTTTACACTTTAGTTAATATTTAATTTTTATTAATTTCGAAATTTGAGAAAAAAACACTAATTAAAAAAAGAAAAAAGAAAACATAAACTAAACCCAAACCGTGTCGCTTCCTCCCCACCCTGAAGAACAAAATCTTGAGACTGCCCTTTTGTTGTATAGTTACCTGATTCCCATTTCCTTGTATGTTTCAATAGAAATAGTCAAAGTTCTTTTGAAGTATTTTTATCAATCAAGATCTACAAATGTACCATGAAGAAGCTGACAAACCAGCATGTGCCCGTACCTCAAATTCGAATGAAGAACTTGGCCAAGTTGACACTATACTTTTTGATAAGACAAGAACTTTGACTTCCAACTCAATGGAACTTGGCCCAAATGTAATCCAGAACTTGACCATTTGCCATACAACATTACTTGAAGTTGATGAAGAAACGAGAAGAATTTCTTATGAAGCTAAATCACCAGATGAGGTTGCCTTTGTGATTGCTGCAAGAGAGCCCCCTCTTGATCTCTCTCTCTCTCTCCCCCTCTCAGTTTCTCAGTTATTGGCTTGGGGTGGGGTCTCAAATTTTGTTCTTTAGGGTAGGGAGGGAGGGACACCCACTACAAAAAAGCTAGCTATAGGGGAGTTTTTTTTAGCCGCGTTTACCAAAAACGTGGCTATAGATACCCCATAGCCGCATGTTTAAAAAATGTGGCTACAACGATAGACCTATAGCCGCATTTGGGTTTAGTCTATGTTTTTTCTTTTCTTTTTTAATTAACATTTTTTCTAAAATTCAAAAATTAAAAAAATATATTTATATATCAACTAAAGGGTAAAACGATGTCATTTTGTGCAATTTAAGAGATAGTAAATGGAGGATTGAATTGACTATAATTGAAACTTAGAGAACTGAAATGACAAAAGATGAAACTTAGAAAATGAAGTTTATATTTTAGCCAAAAATTTAAATATAAATTACATATTTGGTTCCTAACTATAATAATTTAGTTATTAACATTTCAAATGTCTTAATTTTGTCATGACATTTTATTTAAAGCCACATAAGACTGACTGTCATGTCAAAATTAACTTAATAAAATTAAATAAAAACCAACTTATTGATAAGCTCACATGTTTGATAAAAATTATTCCTAGCCCACTATTCCTAAGAAGCAGTAACTTTCAATAAATAAATAAATAAATAAAACCTAACACAAGAGATTAGTGATCACGACGCCCATTGGTGAAATCCGATGGCAACCGATTGGCTAGTGATGCTAATTCTGGTATAATCTCTTATTGTAATAATAATATGTAGGTATGGAGAGTATATCATTTGTGTAAAATAATAAATTAAAATTCAAAATTTAGAAGTTCAGGATTATCGACAAATTGAGAATACTATTTTGATTGATCGAGATTTTGAAAAAAAAATATATGTGCCTGACTGCAGTCTCGACAAATTGAGATTTTCTCAATTGCATCTCGACACCTAGCTCGATTGATTGAGCCTCATAAAAACTATTTTTTGCAAAATTTTCTACAGAATTTGTGGTAAACGTTTTGAACGTTGGGAAATGTTTTATTTCTTGTGAACGGTTTTATGAGGCATCTTAACTCTCCATTCATACCTCTTGAAGGGTTATAACCCTACGGGTATAAATAGTTGTTTATGTTCACTTGATAATCACTTCTCTTCTCTCCCAAAATTAATTTCTAAGAAACACAAGAAATCTTATGAGTATTTTCCAGAATTGCTATCTGTAGAATCTAAAAACTTGGTTGTATCTTGGGACAAGTTTGTGATAACCCTTTATCAACGTACTTGTGGGGGCAAATATTGTCTAAGGAAAACAATTAATTTTGTGCCTTCAAGTTATCGAACCATTTTTTGTCTTTGTGTTCACTTTGTTATTTCTTTATTACTTTGTGTAATGTTCCCAACATGGACTTCATTGAGCAGAGTTGGCCCCCATGTGTTTGATCTAGTGGATTCGAGTGAATGTTGTGCTCACTGCTCGTACTAGTATAGGGTGCTTTGCTTTCATTGATGTTATCATTTTGTTATTTGCTATTTCAGATTTTGAGGATTTTGTTTTAATTATTTTAAATTATGTAAGGTTGACATGACAGTCTAGGTGGTACTCTTATGTGACATTAAACAAATATTTTTTTCGGCAGAGACCATTTTGACACTATACTTTTTTTTTTTTTTTTTTTTGATATAGACACTATACTTAAAAGGTTAGGGACTAAATATATAATTTAGCTTCATTAGATTTAAAATCAATTGATTTGAAATGCCTTGATTCTAAATCTATAAATTAAAAAAAATGTTTGAACAAAGTTTAGCTATAAATTTGATTTTATCCTCAACAATAGGAATATGACACATATCTCTACTATGTGAAATGCACATGACTTACTATAAGGCACACTTAAGTGATTATATACAATCATTTTTAATGAGTCATTTGCAAGGCACATGATATAGATACACGTGATTGTATACAATCATTTTTTTTTTTGAAGAGGAAAACATCCTCACATTTCATTAAATAGAAATAGAATCCAAGTACACAGCCTCCATAGCTGGGGGAGGGGAATCTTCAATCCATACAACATCCTCTATGAGATCTTTAGCATATCTAGCTAGAGCATGGGCAGCAGTGTTAGAACTTCTTTTTGCGAAAAGAACTTGCGATAATCTGAGACTATTAAGCATACAAATAACGTCCTGGATAATATGGGCCAGCCGAGACACCAGCCCTCTCCTCGAGCTCAAGGCTGTCATGATAGCTTGATTATATCACCTTTAAGAACTAGCTTTGTAAATCCACACTCCAATGCAAATTCCACCGCATGGCGACAAGCTAATATCTCCGCTTCCTCACTGCACACCACAGGGGGTCCCTTTGTCGATAAAGACGCCATGACTTCCCCTCTGTCGTTGCGAATAATGGCTCCAATACCAGACGTCATATGCATACACATAATAGAGACACATATTATCTTCTTATTGTTGGTTGTAGTTTCACACAACTACTATATTACTTGTTGGGAATTAGTATGAGAATTTAATTTAAATGCGATAACCGGAGATACAAAAATTATGCAATAAATACCATAATAAATGCTGGTGATTAATATGGGAATTGTTAATACATAATTATGTAACAAACATTCACTTAATTATTATTTCATAATAAAATTGTATTTTATTAATGGAAAATGTTAACCAATGCCAAAGGGCATTAGTTTATGAAACATTTGAAGAAACTTTTTATGCCAAAAAAAAAAAAGTCACTATTTTTCATTATAAATTTTTATATTTATCATAGAAGTTATATCAAAATTTTCTTAAAATTTCTCACTAAGAAATTCCCTTATGCCACCCTTTATACATGATTATAATTGTGCAAATAGGCCTTTTAACTATATAATAATATGAAAGAGTGTGGGGGAAGAGAGTGAACATGCGAATGGTTTGAGGAAAAGGTTTATACTTCTACCACAAGCCATGTATTTCTATGATCCTGCTGAGTCCCATATTTGCATGATCCATATGTACATATATAACACGGGTGTGTGCATGTATACACTTCCAGAACATAAAACACCGTCATAGATCTTTTTCTATTTTGCATTTTGTACATAGTGCTATGAGATTATTAAGTTTTTTTTTTTTTTTTTTAATGCTTCATTTTAGTCAAATTATATAAAAAAATAACTTTGGAGATCAAAAAACAGTAAGATTAAGTCCCCATAAAAAAAATCAGAGAACTATGTACATGACTTTACTTATGTATTAATCCACCTCGTTTCTCTCCCTAGTGTTGTGCTTGTTATTTCATGTACATATTTAATTACTTACTTACATACTTGTTATTATTCATATAAGATATATTACAACAAATAATTTGTTACAATAAATTATAGCAACAATATTTTTTGTTTCAAAAATTATTTTTAATAATAATAAAAATATTTTATTGCAACAAAATGCTATTGCAATGAATTTTTTGTTGCAATAATTTATTGCCACAAACTTTATTGCAATAGCATGTAACGAATTTGTTTCATTGCAATAGTTTTTTTTTACAAAAATTTTGAGTTTACTGCACTAAAATATTTCGTTGAATTTGATTGGGTTAAATATGTGATGTAATTCTCAAATTTGGATTTCAAATACTTGATTTGATGGAATAACTCATCAATTCTAATGTTACTTGGTTGTGGTCATATGCTAATAGATACAAGGAATATACATACCATTTTAATTGACCTTTAAATTTGATATTTACCTCCACGTAACTAATCAAGAACCTTGTAACTTAATTGACACATTTTCATACGTAAATTGCTTAAGGGTCTAGGTGGAAAAGGGTTCAAGTTGCAGGATTATCAACTTCTATCATACAATATCATCCCTTAAATGATCTTCAATTTCTTTAAAGGAATTTATTGACATGTTCAAAAAATTCAAACACTCCAAGGCCCCAAGAGTTTGCAATTGAGGATTTTGAATGTCTCTTTGCATATCTTGCAGTTTTTCTTCTATACTTTGAAACTTCTCATCAAGTTTCTTCCCATTTGTAGCTATAAAATAGTCCACTTTGCCCCAATTAATTAAAGTATCCAATAACATGATGAAAATAAAAGAAGCAAAACATCTCTTTTGCATATAATATCAAATATATATATATATATCCTTGTGGCACACATAGCAAAATTACGTCCACAAAATTTACATTCGAAACAACCATTTAAATCTTCAACAAACTCCCAAAATAAATCTTTCGATCTACCCATTTTTCAATTTCCTTGTACACAAAAAAGATTAAGAGAAAGAGATGAAGCGATTAATTTGGAAGAAAGGAAGAGCAAAGAGAAGCACTGTGATGGAGAAGTACCAATTGCATACAATTTATATCATAAAATGGACATAAATATATAATACCTTTAACCACAAAATATGTAATGCATTGTTAATAATTTTTTTACAAAAATGCATATGATATCTTAGTTACACAATTGCAATTTCAATTGTCAACTCTTGTGATATGTTTTGCCAAATATTACATTATATACTTTCTAAACATGGCCAACACACAAGGAACAATTCAAAAATGATAAAGTTAGATACATGAGAGGGCCAAACTTTATTACAAATATACACACATTACAAGAAAAAAGGTCTATTGCAACAAAATATTTTATTGCAATAAACTCAAAATTTTTGTAATAAACAACTATTGCAATGAAACAAATTCATTACACACTATTGCAATAAAGTCTGTAGCAATACATTATTATAACAAAAATTTTGTTGCAATAAAATATTTTTATTATTATTAAAAATAATTTTTGCAACAAAAATATCATTGCTATAATTTATTGCAACAAATTTTTTGTTGTAATATATCTAGTGGGAAGTCAGAACATATTGCAATAACTTATAGCAACAATTTTTTTTTTTTTTTTTTTGGTAATATATTTTGTGGGAACTTAGAACATATTGCAATAACTTACAGCAACAAATTTTGTGTTGTAATATATTTTGTGGGAAGTTTGAACATATTGCAATAACTTATAGCAACAATTCTTTTTGTTGCAATAAGTTACACATATATGATTAAATGTATACGTATGTATTTAGTTAAATGTTAGTGAATAATATAATGTTTTTTGAGAAAGGAATTAGCCAACACCATATGAAGATTATTAATTTAATTTCTCTTTTAAACTTAGTAATTTGATGTTCTTTAAAAGAAAAATTAATTTTTATGATCTTGAATTTTAATTATATATCATCTTTTCATAAAGAATTGTATAAAGCTCAATATAAAATTGTCATATATAGGGGCAAGATTGAAAGTTTAAAATTTTTTTACCATATATATAAAAGAAAATTATAAATACATTTTCTCTATGATATAATTACAATTTTATTTTTATTTACAATATTGTTATCATCCTAGAATTTTTGGAGTCCTTTGATCAAAGTCAAGATAATCATAATTATATTTTTAATCAATCATATCTTAGAATTTTCTTAAGATTAATCTATGAGGATCAAATGGAAAAATTCTCTTGATTTCCAAATTACAATCAAACGATGTCAAAACGTGTAATTTTTTGTAAAATAAAAAAATAAAACTTAAAAATGGTGAATTTGAACAATTTTAGGCTAAACCCTAGAGTTGACCAAGTTTGATAGAAGTTTGACTGCGTTTTAACTAAAAATTCAATATTTCAATTCAGAGCAAATATAACTCTGGAGATGCAACTTGATACAAAATTCTAGGCTTACAAATGTCATAACAATTTCTTCAATTACATTTTATACTGAATTACATCTACAAAATATGCTTTTATATAACTCTTGAACCCTAGTTCACAAATTCCAAAGCTTAGAGGTTAATGTGGGCCACAAAAGAGACTTTAAAAAATTGTGTCTCAATCAATGGTGTGGTGTCAAGTGTCATTAAACCTCAATTGATTAGGCTACAGTCGAGGCATAAAAAATTCCTATTTTCTTAGCAAATCTTTAGTAGTTTACTTGTGTCTTCCAAGGAGATCTTCACTTCATCTTAGACACTAGAATATATAACTCAAATACGTCAAAATGATTTTTAACTTATTTTGCCAGTTTTACCACCAGCAGGTGTGGTACAACTGGTAGGTGACTGCTGAGCCTTTACTACATCTTAGGTTCGAGTTCTCACGAGTACTGTAATTGCAATTTCTGGAAGTCCTAAAAACCAATAGATACTGGGATGTGTGTGGGTTCGGAGTTTCTGAGCTCCAGTTCGAGCTGGTGGTACACATGGGCTTATCCAACTGTATCGTGGGGTATGAGATAATGACTACTACACACGAGTCCCCTTTTTTCTTTCCCTAAAAAAAAAAAAAAAAAAAAAAAAAAAAAAAACTCATTTGCCAATTCTTACATTATATGATCCTAACAAAATCAAGTATATATAGGTGACCATTTATACCTTAAATCTTGATTATTGGTGGAAACTCCATATTTTTCAGTGTAAGAATCCCTCGATGCATACAAGTTTAAGTACAGAACATCTTCAAGCAAGCGGTGTTAATTTCACACCACTAACTTATATAACAGGAGTCAATTACAAAAGCAAACTTTTGCCCCTCCCAAGGGAAATTAAGATGAAGTTTGAGTGCCGACAGATATCAAATTTGCTTTGTTAAAGGTTAGAAACTCTTTATATATATAACACTTTTTTTTTCTTTTAAAATAAGATGCTCATGAAATTTGGGGAACTAAAAATTTTTAAATTAAAAAAAAAAAAAAAAAAAAAAAAAAAAAAAAAGAGAGCATATTTTCAAGTTTTTTTTTGGCACCCATAAGGTGGCTCCATCGTTGTGTGAGAGTATTTATCCTTAATTGTTTACTTGTACTTAGGTACATGCCCAACGGGATTTTAATTGATTGTGGGAGTGAATGAAGTGCTTGGAGTTATTAACAATCTTTTAAATTTCTTAAGATGGAATTAGTCATTTGTGTTTAATTGGTTTAACCTAAGGTTAAGATCTAGAGGTCATAGGGTCTTTTAATCTAGAATAGGCACCCCACGATGCCCAAGCAAAGTCAGTAGTGTTACTTGAATTTGATTACTCATTTCTAATGCAAAATAAGAAAATACGTGATCAAGTTTTACAGGCATATGTGATCGATATGTCCCACAATATTATGCAAGTATTAAAATTTACGCATCTGGGTCGGTCTCAGTGGTTTTGATTCGATAAAGTTGGGGGAAAACACAAAATGACTTTTGATTGTAAAAAAGCATATTGAAAAACAATGGGTTAGCAAGTTTGAGAATTGCGAACGGAAGTGGATTCTAGAATTTCAATATAGATATAGAACTGTCATATAATTCCCCCTAAGCTAAGGGATCTATATAATGGAGTTGTCAGTCAATTAATTATATAAAAAATAAGAAAACATAACAAGCATATCTTTATTGATAAACAAAGAAAAGTACATATATTACTTGAAAATTACTTTTAGACCCAATTACATCCTACAAATAGAAAAGTAAGAGTCTTCGTTTTTTTAGTAACAATCTAAAGAAAGTATAAAAGAATTTATAGGAAAAACCTAATTAACACCCAAAGATTAGGTTGGAGGCTTATTTACTAACGCCTTGTTTGTTTCAGTATTAACGTTTTCTGAAATATGGTTCATTTTCCAAAGAGTATTTTCTAGAAAATTGTCTCATTTTCCAATGTTTGATAACGACCTTGAAAATGAGCTTGAGAATGTTTTCTGGTATTTGGTATGCAATTTCTTTTAAAAATATTTCTTGTATAATTTAAAACACGTGTATTATATAAACCAACTAATGTAATCATTATAAATAAATTAAAAAAAAAAAAAAAAAAAAACAAACAAAGAATGAATTTGGTTTTCATACTAAAATTTTGACAATAGATGCAAACAAAATTAATTAGTTGTCAAATTTTCATAATCTCTACCACTCATCTTGCTCATATATATAGACAGTAATGTATGCACGTATGTACGTACACACACACACACACACACACACACACACATATATATTTATATAAATTTGACAGGGAAATACATTTTCAATAAGTATAAATAACAATAACTTTTAATTGTCTACGCTTTTTGTTGGTATACTAATTGTCTATTATGGTCAACCACAAGTCTTCAACCGAAGTTAGTGACAGTGAGGATGTGAGGAGAGAAAAAGCAAAGGGAAGAGAGAAAAAGTGAGAAAGCTTACCATGAGAGAGAGAGAGAGAGAAGGCACCATAAAATTATGTTTCCCACAGCTATAGATGAAGATAATATTTATAGAAGATACAACGCGTGAGAGAGGGATTGTTTTCCAAAAATAAAATTTGGAAAACAACATATAAAAAATAAGCCTTATTTTTATTAGGATTTTCCGTTGACTAAAGATAGTTTTCTATTGACTAGTTTTTTTTTGTGTTACCAAACACTGGAAAATGTGGAAAACTATTTTTACAAAAAGTTTTCCGATGAAACAAACAAAGCGTAAGTGGGAAAGTCTTAGACACTTAGAGCATTAGCATTGGGGAATACTAATGCCAAATGTAAGGGATATTTGGCACTTCAAGTCCCAAAATATATTGCATTAGGAAATGCGATCGCTAAGTATTGCAAATTTTTTTGCAATAGTACTACAATGCAATTCTATCTTTAGAATTACACTGTAGCACAATTCTAAAAAAAAAAAAACTAATATTTTATTGTGATGGTGATAGGGAAAAAGAAAGAATAAATGATGGTGATTGGGGAAAATATTATTTTATTGTGTAGATATATTATTTTAATGAGTAGAATAAGAAAATAAAAGTTTGGGATGTTTGAAGTATTGTAAAATGGAATTGTATAATTGATAAAGTAACTTTTTGAAATTGTAAAATAGAATAGAGCAACATTTCCTGATGCTAATGCTCTTATCCTTACTAAAGATTGATCTCTTAGGGTAACAGCCCATTAAAATTAAAACTATCAACAATTGCATTGGGAACAATGTAAAATCCTCTCCAAGCTGATTTTTGGACTTTGAGGCTTTGAGTAATCTTTTACCAATGGACCACTCTTGTTACTTCCATATTCCTTTCAAAGCGAGCAGTAGTAAGAAACAAAACATGCAGCTTTGACAGCTATACGGAAAACTTATGTAGCTTTCTATAGAAAGAGAACACACCTCCTCCTCTGCCGGTTGGTAGTAGCAGATCTTGTTCTAGAACTTCAGTTCTTAAAGAGATGAATGGTTGCTACAACACCTTAATTTGCAAAGGCTCCAAAATCATCAAAATTCATTGCCCCCAACTAAGGACATCACGTCTAGTTTATCAAAGCTTGCTGAACTACTGCTCTGGTAACCAAAAGAAGATTGGGTTCCAAAATGGTGGGTGCACATTGGAAAAAAGATCCTTTGATAGATAAGAAATTACTGATGGCTCTAACATATCTGAAGAATTGTCAATTGCTACGTTCCTTTGGCTTACAACATTTATTCATTGATAACATCAACATGAAAATTAAGAAAATTTTGAAGGAAAAGTGAGAGGGAACAGGGAATAATTGGCATGAATAATATACTTATTGGATTGTATTAGTATTTTATACTTATAATCGAAGAGAAGAGAATATATATATATATTTTGAGAATCAAGAGAAGAGAATATTTGAGGAAACTTATTAATCCTTATAACTTCCATTAGCTTGGGACTATATTAAAAATCCATGCATTAATTAATGTTTCCTGCCCTCGTCGGACCAGTAATAAAATGCCAAATCGTTAAAATATAAACACCTCAACAGACTAATATTTCAAATGAATCCTAATTTTTTCTTTTTACGGTCTAAAATCCAATGCCTTTCTCTGAAATCAAATATATTCCATTGCCTTTAAAAGAACCAGTGCAGTGGTATTCACTTGGAGACATTTTTTTTAAGCTGTTTGACATATCAGCATGCTTGTTGAGTTTTTTTTTTTTTTTTTTTTTGGCATTTTATTATTGTTACTTCCTAATTGGTTACATTTTTTTTTATGCTACATACAAAAACAAAAACAAAAACAAAAAAACACAATATTTTTTCCATATCTATTGAGTTTGGTAAGTTTTAATGGTTCTCATCTAAATTTATCACGAACATAACTTTTTTACTTACAAATAACAGTTTTTCTTGTATGTGTCAAATTTTGAGTGTTTTTAGAGATACTTTGTGTCACCTAATTGCCAGTAACATGACCCAAAAATGAAATAAAAGGAAGAAACGTTCCTGTCCGTAAGCTCCCAGCAAACCCTCCGCCTTTGCTTCCCCCAAATTTTTCTCCGAAACAAACGTTACATTCCCTTTTGACTCTCTCTTCTGCTTTTTTTTCCACCTTTCAAATTTTCTCTTTCTTTTTTCCCATTTTCTTTCTCTCTTTCTCCCTCTCTCTTTCTGGGTTTTCTTTCTTTGTTGTTTTTTGAAGCTTTGTTTTATGCATGGATGACACCAGAATCGAAGACGATGATAAGGATGCATTGGCTGGACTAAGCGCCGTCCCTCTACGTAAAATCCAATCCCACAGCCATCAACTACGTGCAAACTCAACTCCTCAAAAGCGACACAACAAAGTACGTAAACATAGCCTAGACGAGGCTCATGTACCTGACTGCTTTGAAGACCACCAACCGCAATACTATAATGACTCTTCCGACGATGATTTCTTTCCTTACTCCTCCTCGTCCACCACCACTGCTTCTTCCGGGACACCAGTTTTCGGTGGTGGTGGAAATACTAATGACTATCTCTCGCAGAGAATGGAACGTGGCCTCTGCATGGAAGATGGTCAAGATGAATCCAGGCAAATGCAAGCATTGCCTGAATTCATTGGAAGTGGCGGGACGAACGGGATCTTCAAGGTTCCGGTTCGTGCCCCAGTTCATCCTGGCCGCCCGCCTTGCCTTGAGTTGAGGCCTCACCCTTTGAGAGAAACCCAGGTGGGAAAGTTTTTGAGGAACATTGCATGCACGGAAACGCAGTTATGGGCAGGTCAAGAGTGTGGAATAAGGGTGTGGGATTTTGACCGTGCTTATGATCCTGGATATGGGCTTGGTGGGTCTGGCGGGAGGGTTAGAAGGGGTGATGAGGATGCTGCACCATTTCATGAGTCTGTGAACACGTCTCCAACTATGTGTACGATGGTTGATTGTGGGAATAGGGTGGTTTGGACTGGGCATAAGGATGGGAAGATTAGATCTTGGAAGATGGATCAGCCTTTGGATGATAATCCTTTCAAGGAAGGTCTTTCATGGCAGGCTCATCGTGGTCCTGTTCTTTCAATGGTTTTGACATCTCATGGTAATTAGCTCTTTATTTTTTTGTCTGTTTTTATTTAAGAGGGTAAGTCTTAGGTACAACTTGTTTCTTAGGTGCCAAGTTTTATGTTTCCTAATCAAATTCAAACATGTGATTACATTAACAAATGAATAAGGTGGTTCGATTCAAGTGTCCTTGGAAAAGAGAATATTCCTTTTTCTGTATTAGTCTATACATCTATATGATTGAATTCCAAGTTTTGATATTGTCTTATAAATTAGCATACATTTAGTTAATGTGTTCTTTTGAAAAATGTTATGAATAGAGATTGGGAATATAATGGGGGATTTTTTTTCACAAGTGTTGTGTTTTATGATTAAGCAAAGGGAGGATATGTGAAGCTTGTTATAAGACACGCTGTCTTAATTTACTAATGACTTTACCCAATTGTTTTCTTATCACTTGATTTATCGAAAGCTTGAGTTTTGGTGTGTAATTTGCATGTAAAATCACGAGAACTTATCATTCTATGACATAATCTTGGTGATGTGTGAGTGCTAATAGAGATGTCTATTCATGTTGCTTTGATGCAGGTGATCTGTGGTCTGGAGCTGAAGGTGGTATTATTAAGATCTGGCCATGGGAATCCATTGAAAAATCTCTTTCTCTAAAAGCAGAGGAAAGGCACATGGCTGCTTTACTGGTGGAGAGGTCATTTGTGGACTTAAGGAGCCAAGTCTCTGTTAATGGTGTTTGTAGTATATCTTCTCAAGATATAAAGTGTTTGTTATCTGATAATGTTAGAGCTAAAGTTTGGAGTGCTGGGTCTATGTCCTTCTCACTTTGGTAAACTACTCTTTCACATTAGTATATTTATGTACAGGGTTGCTGTGTGCTTGATAATTAAATCTTTCAACACTAAAAATTTTCAATTAGATGCTTACATTGCCAAAGAAAAAAAAGTATGAACTTTACTATTTCAAAGTTGTGAATTTTCAGGGAAAGAGATATCATTTCAAAGTGCCTTGTTGCTTGTGAAGAAATTCTTTATAATATCACAAATTACATCTCTTAGGTATATTAAGAATTGGTGTTTTCACAGGGATGCTCGCACAAGGGAGCTTCTAAAAGTGTTTAATGTAGATGGTCAGATGGAGAATAGAGTTGACATGTCAGCAGTACAGCACGATCAAGCTGTAGAAGATGAGATGAAGGTAAAATTTGTTTCCCCATCGAAAAAGGAGAAATCACAGGGTTCTAGCTTTTTGCAACGATCACGCAATGCTATAATGGGAGCTGCAGATGCTGTTCGTCGTGTTGCAACCAAAGGGACAAGTGCATTTGTAGAAGATGTCAAGAGAACAGAAGCACTGGTGCTAGCTGCTGATGGAATGATTTGGAGTGGATGTACAAATGGCTTACTTGTGCAGTGGGATGGGAATGGAAATCGAATGCAAGAATTTAATTTTCATCCTTGTGCTGTCCAATGCTTTTGCACTTCCGGGGCAAGAATATATGTAGGCTATGTGAGTGGTGTTGTACAAGTATTGGATCTTGAGGGAAATCTAGTTGCAGGATGGGTTGCTCATAATAGTCCTGTCATAAAATTGGCAGTTGGGGCTGGTTATGTCTTTAGCTTAGCTACTCATGGTGGTATACGGGGGTGGCACATTACATCTCCAGGGCCTCTTGACAGTGTAATACGATCAGAATTGGGTGGAAAAGAACTAAAATATACGAAACGAGACCATGTCAGAATCTTAGTTGGGACATGGAATGTTGGTCAAGGAAGAGCCTCTCATGATTCACTTATGTCATGGTTGGGTTCGGCTATATCAGATGTTGGCATTGTTGTTGTTGGGTTGCAAGAAGTTGAGATGGGTGCGGGTTTTCTTGCAATGTCAGCAGCAAAAGAAACTGTAAGATCATATTTATTTCCCTAATTGATGTTGCTCACAACTTGATTGCGGTTACTTCAGTCTTATTTGAGTTTTTCTATATAAACAGAATACAAATTTCTAGTAAAAAATTCTTTGCAAATAATCTTTCTCTTTTAGTATAAAGTTGAAATACAAATTGTACTTGAAGTTTGCCAATGGTCTTTTAGATCACATGGCATCTCATTCCCTTAAACAGGAAGTTGAAGAGGAGTCATGGGTTCAATCTTGTATAAGTAGTATTTGCTTATCAGAAAAAGAAAAACTGTACTTGAAGCCTATGAGATGATTTCAGAACTTTTTTTTGTGCTATAACTCTGCAGCAATGATATGTAAGATCATTTCAGCATTAGGTTATTTTCCTAAGTTTCTTACAAATGCAAGCTGGGGAAACTGTAAGCAAAATTTTCGCATACTGAAAAAAGAAGCCCTGTTTGTGCAATATGATGTTTGTGATTATCCATGATTTTCTTCCACGTGTAAAAGTATATTGTATCACTAGCATGAAGTCCAACCGACCATGTGATCATCAACCAAAGTTTTATCCCTGTCCTGCTTTTACTCTCTCTCTCTCTCTCTCTATTGTATGTATGCCAGGGTATCTATTTATTTATATACCTCTTCCCTTTCAAATGTAGGTAGGACTTGAAGGGAGTTCTGTTGGACAATGGTGGTTGGACACAATAGGAAAGGCCTTAGATGAATCAGGAACTTTTGAGCGTATGGGTTCTAGGCAGCTAGCAGGCTTGCTTATATCCCTCTGGTAAGCAATTATATGGAAATGTATTTGAGATTTATCCTCTAATTACCTGTTAACTTTGCATTTTATCTTTCCTTTTCTTCAATGCGGCATCCTAACTTGTCCCTATTGATGTCCTTAGAGTATCTACCCTTCTATAATTTTGTCATTTCTTATATAATGCCTTAATATTCTTCAATTAGGGTGAAAAAGGATCTTAGACCATTTGTAGGGGACATTGATGCTGGAGCAGTTCCATGTGGCTTTGGTCGTGCAATCGGTAACAAGGTTTGTATATCTTTGACATGTTGGAAAGTAGTTACTTTATGGTCATGATCATCATGTCATGAAGTTCAATATAAAGTTATTTTATCTGTGAATAACCTCTTCATGGTTGCATGGAAATAATTTTTGTTAAATAATCTTTTGATTGGGGAGATCTTTTATGTTACTGTGTTCTCCTTTACTTATCTAAACGCCCTTGATCTCAATGAGAGTAAAAATGTGTAATCTTGAATTGAAATTTTGGTTTGACAGAAATTAAGTACCTTTGCAAAACCATTCTTTCAGTTAATGGCACTGCTTCTTGAAAATTTTTTTTTTTTTTCCAGACTCCTTCAGTTTATAACATTGACTTGGCTACAACTGTTCAAACAGGGAGGTGTAGGTTTGAGAATCAGAGTATATGATCGGATAGTTTGCTTTGTGAACTGTCACTTGGCTGCACATCTGGAAGCTGTCAATCGCCGCAATGCAGATTTTGATCACATATATCGAAATATGGTCTTCAGCCGGTCATCAAATCTACTTAACAATGCAGCTGGTATGGTGCCATACCTGTTTTTGTTTTGCTCTCTTCTCTTCTCCACATATTTATTTTGGCTGCTCTATTCTTCTGGCTTTTCGTTTGCCCTCTCTGTTGCAGCTGGTGTCACAACTTCTGCCCAGGTGCTTCGAGCTGCAAATGTAAGTTTTTATTTTGGTTGACTTGGTTTCTTGTTTCTTCTTCTACTTTCATTGGTTAACAGTTACAAGGCTTTGCTGCTTTGACAGGCTGCTGCAGGTGGCAACACTGAAGAACCAAAGCCTGAGTTATCTGAAGCGGATATGGTTGTATTTCTTGGTGACTTTAATTACCGTCTTTTTGGTATATCTTATGATGAGGCAAGGGACTTTGTTTCGCAAAGATGCTTTGATTGGCTCAGAGAAAAAGATCAGCTCAGGGCAGAGATGCAATCTGGGAAAGTTTTCCAAGGAATGCGGGAGGCACTTATAAGATTCCCTCCAACATACAAATTTGAAAAGCACCAAGCAGGTTTAGCAGGTACACATTAGTAACACTTGTATGTAAGAATTTCAGCATTTACTATATGAGCTATTTGATTTATAGCATTAACATTTGAAATCGATTACTACTCTCGTCTGTAATCTCTGAAGAGGAAGTGGATTGACATTTACTTTGATTGTGTTTTTTCTGTTCTCATTGGTTTCTTGGTAGCATGACTTTGATGACTTTCACTATCTTTCCAGGGTATGATTCTGGTGAGAAGAAGCGTATTCCTGCCTGGTGTGACCGGATAATATATCGTGACAATCGAGCCACTTCAGTGACCAATTCCAGTTTAGAGTGCCCTGTGGTGTCATCAATTTTACAGTATGTTGTGTTATTAGGAAAGATTGCTGTTATCTTCATGGTTTGTTTGTTAGTAAAACTTTGTCTTCATTTTTGACAGGTATGAGGCATGCATGGATGTGACTGACAGTGATCACAAACCTGTCCGGTGTATATTCAGTGTGAGAATTGCTCATGGTGATAAATCAGTAAGGAGACGGGAGTTCGGAAGAATTTACAGATCCAATGAGAAAATCAGGTCTATTCTTGAAGGATTAAGTTATATTCCAGAAACCACAGTGAGCACCAACAACATAGTTCTTCAAAACCAGGAATCAACCATTGTGAGAATCACCAACAAATATGCCAAGGATACGGTTATTTATAAAATCATGTGTGAAGGTCAGTCAACTGTCAAGGAAGATGGAGAAACACCTGAACTTCGCCCAAGAGGAGGCTTTGGCCTTCCAAGATGGCTTGAGGTATTGTGTTCTGCCTTTTGTTTGCATAGAAATTAGACTTCATTCCCAAATATTAGTGCTACAAGAAAGAATAGTAACATCCATAAACTTTTTATCTTTTTTTCCCCCACTTAGACACCCTACAAAATTTTGAATTACTTCTATATATCAGTTTCTAGGAGCAAATCACCTTTAGCAATATCCCATGATCGAAGCCCAAATATCTGCAATTTATCACAAATATCTTCTGTCATGTGCAATGTCATAAATAAATATAATACATATTTTAATTTAACCTTTATATCTGTTTTAGGGATATCTGTGTGTATGCATGTACTCAAATGATCACATAGAACTTGTACATAATGTTCATCAATACAAGAGTGGTCAGAATAGCATACCTGCTATCACATTTCCTGTTAGCAGTAGCTTAAAATGCACAAATACTAAAGAGATGTATTCTACTCTACATTAGGATGAGCTTATTTTCATCAGTTTTTATTTTTATGTATTTATTTATTTTGTTTACTGTGTAGAAGCATGACTGTACTATGAAAAATGTTATACTTCTCCCGTTTATGATGAAAATGAGTGGCTTTGTTGAGTTTAACAACATTGATAATTGCCACAAGGTGGATTTTTGCCTTGATCCTGATTTATTGTTTGTTCTTGTATTGTGTTCAAATTAGGTCACACCAGCAGCCGGCATAATTAACCCTGAAGAATTTGTGGAGGTCTCAGTCAGTCACAAGGACTTTCACACCCTAGAAGAGTATGTTGATGGCATCCCACAAAACTGGTGGAGTGAAGACACTCGAGACAAGGAAGTGTTCTTGGTCATAAATGTGTGTGGCAGTTGCTCAACCCATAGCTATAATCACAGAGTCCGTGTCCGTCATTGCTACTCGGGCAAGTCAATCCGCATCGACTCAAAATCCAACCATTCTAGAAAGTACCATGGAGGCTTAATTCATCGGTCTGATCTCCGGCAACTAAGTACTTTGACAGATGCAATTGATGACTCCCAACATATGAAAACCCCCCAAGAAGCCAAAAGCAAAACCCCAATCAAAAACCACCCAAGAAGCTAGAAGCAAAACCCCCCATGAAGCTAGAAACAAAGACTAATAGTTTATGGCAGATATAGATGCATCACCAGGGCAAGTGCTTTGACTGGAAAATCTTGATGTAAATACTTTGTGGAGCCTGGTTGCCAATACAGTCATCTTACAACAGTTTCAATTTGTTTTATCATCTATTATATTAATGCATCAGTTCATACACTTTCAACTATTTAACTCCATTCTTTTTAGTAAAATGCACATTGTAATTTTGGACAAATGGGTTGTTCAAAACGACAGAAAGGAAAATGTAACAAGCAGCAAAATTGAGCTGCTTTAGTTTCTAACTCTTACAAATGTTTTCTTAGCCTCCACGGGTGCCAATTTTCTTTGTAAAACAGATACGGACTACTTAAGAGTAGAGCCACTGTGACTCATTTTGCTAGTGATTTACATGCTTTATTCATAATTTGGTTTTTATGTGTAACAGCTGAGTAAAGAGATCCAAGGCTGGAGCAATCCTTTTTCTCTTATGGCTATTTCTTTAGTTCCAGAAATATGTTTAAAATTACAATAAGAATAATAAATGTAGTGACATAGAGTTCACTATCCTTATTAAAAATGATACTAGTAAATATGGTATTAATAAATGATACTAGTAAATGTGGTATTAGTTATGAACTTGTGTAAAAGTGACATTAAGAGAAGCAACAATAGTATTTGTTAAAAATGAATGATTTAAAATGGGACAAAATTTGGCTTCAATTTCCACTAAAAATAAAAAATTAAAATTGTTACATATTTTGAAAATCTAACTATTAGATTACATATTTTTTACATTTTTATATTTTTAATACGCATATCAAATTTTGTGTCAAATAGATGTTATTTACTATTTGATCCATAAAATTATTTTTATGCATAGTTTTGGACTACAAAAACTTGAAATTTAAACATGTGATTGATGATATAACTTTCTTTTTTTTTAGGATTCTTTTCCAAACATTAAAAATATAAAAAGAAAATATAATTCAATTGCGAATTTTTCAAAGCTCATATTCAATAAAAAGATATTGATATTATGTGGAACTGTAGTCAAACTTTATCCTTTTTGGGTCAAATTTGCTATACAAATTGGTACAGAAATCAGGAAATTCAGAGTCAACAATGGATCAAAATTTGGTACGTTATCAAAATTACGTCAACTCCCTTAAATCAAGCTAGGATTAAAGCATAAACAAAATATGTTAAACTATTTGTAAGAAATAAAAAAAAATAAAAAATAAAAAACTTGGCAGGTGGCCTAGTCCAAGCTGTTAATCCTAAAAAACCTGCAAGTCTTCGACTAAAACCAATGTTTTCAATTGATGACATTTGCATCCTTTCTTTCTTTGGGAATTTATGGTCAAACTTTCAAGTGATCTAACGGGTTTACAAATCCACACTCAAATGTCTGTTACTGCAAACAATAAATAGCAGCCAAAGCCATAAAAGGTACATATTAAAAAGTACTTCTTCTATAACTGAAAACCCATTCTGTGTATCATGCCATGGTCGCTTGGATGTTATTCTTCCTCAAAATTGCTGTCAGACACCGTAAGCTAATCATTTTTAATGCTCCATGCCACAGTCAGATGGCAATAAAATCAATAACAAATTTGGAAGAGAATAGAAACACCTTAGAGAAAAGCAATTCTGAACAGATTATAAACATCATAAGCCACTACAGCATTTGCACATAGTTGGATTATATATAAACTCAAGCATATATTTGCATAGACATCAATAGTTGGCACCTTATCCTGCTCTTGAGCTTCTAACAAATTCTACACTGATCTCTAGGATAAAATTTGAAAACTTATCTAGATTTATGGCAATGTCGATACCAAAGACAACCCAGCAGGGGAAGGAAATCGTGGTACCCCTTTAAATGAAGGTTTCTTGTGAAGGTGCAAAGCAAGAAAAGATGACTTGAACAACCTTAATGCCTTCTTTTCTTGGTTGCTGATGCCAAGTACTTGTTTCTTTTCTTCATACACTCACGGAAAACCTCAACTCAGAGTGCATACATTCTCTTAAATTCATGGTTCAAAATCTCAGGCTCTGATGCCATAGAATTGGTGAAAGAACGAGATTGACTCTCTTTCCTTAGGCTCCTCAATTGTTTTTCCTCCATTCTATGTATAATGACACAATAACACATGGAACCAATAGTAGTGAGCATGATTGTAGCACCTAATACTGTAGTACACACAGCAAGCCACTGGGCATTCGAGCCCACCACCACATATGTCAGAGAAATGAAGGCAGCAGAAATGAAGAGACAAGCTAGCCACATAAGCTTGTTAATCACAAACACAAGCTGCCTCTTTGCCTTCGGTTCTATTACAACCACAGATGTTTGGACTACAACAACTGCTAGGGAAATGAACAATGCCAGGCTATCAAACACAAAGAAAATTAGGAAAGCCGCTTTTTGAGCTATATGGGCCTGTCCAAGTGAAGTTCCATCTTGTTTTTCCTGAACATACTGGCCAGGTGCAGTGAAAATGGCTGCAAAAGCAACAGTAGCAATGAGAACGGCAACAACAGTTGCAGAGTTTATAGCATTGTTGAGGCCACTAATATGAAGCTTCTTTATCCTCTTTGCAATTTTCTGGACCCTTGCACCAGTTTGACGGGTCTGTTGGAGTTGTGACTGGACATCATGTTTTATGTCACTGACAGTCTGCTTAAGTTGCTTTGCTCCACTTGGAGGTTTTCCTAGGTCTTTAGAATTGGCGGCCCCTGCTTCCCTTAAAACAGAGACAAGTTCAGGAGTTCCATATTTTTCTGCAATGTCAAGGGGGGTCTCTCCAGCCTTGTTCATTGCATTGATATTAATACCCTCAACTGATAACAGACAACGTACATTCTGCAATGGCATAAAGGAAAATTTCAATAACTGTAAAAACCCAACATTTTAAAAAATGATTTAAATAAAAGTTAAAAAAGAAGTTTAGGATATGTCCAATAATTTTTAATCTTATTAGTAACAGAATTCATTATCTGGTCAGACAGCTTGTGTTGGTCAAAATCCTAGTCACATGGTACCCCCTATGTTTTCATCTTATGCCCTTCTATTAGGATTGTGAAAGATATTTCCTCCTCACTCAATCAAGTCCTATGATCTTCTTACTAAAATTCTGCTACTGACAAGGATCCATGGCGACTCCCAAGAATCAGGAAATGCAGTGTACATGAGCATGTTTTGTACTAACCAGACAAGCAAGACAAAAAAAAAAAAAAAAGAAGTTGCCTTTAATTGAAAATTCCAGGAAAAACGGATCACAACTTAAATAATATAACACCTGTCCTTCAAAGACAATGCATCATAATGTTATAAACTAAGAAAGGGAGTTATGACTTGGACAGAAGAGATATTATAAGCTATATATTTCATGAATATCTAAAAGCGATGTAAGAAGAAATATGGTATTATCCAAGCCAATGTCAAAAACACATTTTATATTGACAGTGTCAAACATACTGACCACAAATAAGTTAGAACATGGCAACATCTCATACCCAGAAACAACACCAACTATAAATTATTAAGTCATCCTTTTAAGTAACCTAAGTGAAAGAAGCAGAAGAAAAAGGACTCTCCCCCTATTGTTTTCTTTCTTCTTTTTCTTCCTTTTTTAAAAATAAAAAATAAAAATGACGGGGAAAGAAATTTTGGTTATGAACGATTGGCATTAGGTGTCAAAATTGCAGGTTTAATTATTTTGGTCAACGCTATAGGCTAAAGGAGACAGACAACCCAACATATAACTCAATCAAAAAATACAATTTGCTAATTGTTCAAATTGAAGAAGTTCAGTTCATATTGTTGGCCAAGTTTAGAGCCTCAAGACGCTGAACCAAACATTATACCCTTACTCCTGAGCCCCCAGGAGTGAGCAATAGCAATAGCAATATCAGTCTAATCAATTTTGAACTGAGCTTTTTAGATTGAATAAAATTCCCAATCCCTGAAAAGCTGTTATTGCTGAACTAAACAACCAATTTTAACATCTAAGCTTGAGTTTAGTTTGTTATTCAGTTACCAAGATGGTTTATCCACTCATAATTATCCACTTGACTGAAAAATCCCCTTTTATAAATGCAATATAGATTTGGTACTCCAAAATCAAATAAAAAGAATTGCAGTTCTAGACTTTTACAGAATTCGGTCATTCAATGCGTCTCATAGGTTGGAACATTTCCCAAACTGATGGGGGAGTTTAATAGAAGGGAAACTGTTCTCACACACTAGTTGATTTACACTCTATACATACGACATCCGTAATTTCATGTGCGATGTCCACGTTCCAAACGTAAAATTGGCGATGTGTATGTATGATGTAAATGAAGAGTGTGAGAATCAATGTGATAAACCTTAAATTACTAGCCGGAAAAAGTAAAAACTGTTGAACTCTAATATTGAATAACAAATGAAGCCTATCTTAGAATAACATATTCTTGTTAAAAGAACTCTTAGATTTTTTTTCTTTTAAAGGAAAAGGAAAAGATCAACTAGTTGATATAATTATTCATTTATTTAAGTAATAAGAGCATTGACATAATTTGTAAAGCATAATTCACTTCATAGATTTATATAAAATTAAAAAAGAAAACAGTTGAAAGATAAAGAAATGAGGAAGAACCTCAATGCGGCCCTTCTTTGTGGCCACATGCAATGCTGTATTTCCCTTATTATCCTCCAAACTCAAAACCGACAGGTCAGGTTTTATCAACTCCTGCAGAATCTCCTCGTTGTGCCCTTTCACAGCCATGTGCAATGCAGCCTGTCCTTTTTTATCAGTCCTAAAAACAGTGCTTGGGTCTTTGTTAAGTAGGGACTTCACAACCTCCAAGTGCCCCATCCTGGCTGCCGAATGAAGAACAGTCTTACCATTATTCTTGGCTATCTTAACAAGGTTGGAGTCTGTTTCTAAAAGAAGGTTGACTATGTCAATGTGCCCCTGAGTAGCAGCCGTGTGTAAGACAGTTGAATTGGTTAGATCTGTAGTCATGGCCAGGTTGGGGAATGCATGCAAAAGTTCCTTCAACACCTCTGCAAGAATTTTTATCATTCCCTTTGTCAGAATAAAAAGAGAAAATAAAAACCTCCATGACTATAAATAAGATATTACCATTAGTATTTCCCAAAATATACTTAGCATTTCTACCCATAAAATTAATCTACAAACATAACAACAATTATAATCTGCAAGAGAAAGATATAGATTTAATTATCAAGTATTCAAATTAACTAATTTTATATTGTGAAGTCTTATTGACAGCCTGAAGCAATCAATAAAGAAAGACAGTAACACACATACACATAAAATTGCACACAAGCTTGCACATGATTACCCTATGGTTTCATACATTCCATGAAATCCTCTAAAGAGGGAGGGAAAAAAAAAAAGACTGGCGATGCCATGTTTTACAACTTCAGAAAACAGTAATGTAAGTAAGAGTTCTAAACGACTTAGCTTAAAATGAATGCACTTATGCACATATAGATTACCTAGCAAAACAGAACACGCATATGGTTTGCTGCTTTCTTTGCCATCCCTCCCCCCAGAAACAGAACAGAGAAAAGAAAACACACACACAGACAGAGAGAGCCTACTGCATAATTAGTAATTAAGTGGCATGATAAGAAAAAAGTTCATATCCAGAAAGAGAGAGAGAGAAGCCTTTTACCAAACTATATCTCTAACCTACAATAGATCAGATCCTCATCGCTTCAAAATTAGAAAGTACAAAAGTGAAAAATTTACAGTTTACAGCATGTCCGCTCTTCACCTTGATTAAGAGTTACAGAATCATACAATCATTGAGATACCGCAGAAATAGAGAACGTATTTCCCGTACTCTTTTTCACTTAAATATATATAGTCATGACTAAGGAAAGAATCTGTATTTTCATCACACTTAAAATAAGCATACAAGGTAAAATGAAGAAGTGTATTTTTTTTTTTAACAAACGATATCAATTATTTTGATCATCAAGCTTCTACAATTTTTTTTTTCTTTTCTGTTATTTTTTTTTTTATAAGTACTTGAATCATTACAAGGTTCAAAATTCTGTTTTTTGACAACTCTGCCCCGGATGGAGTAGTAATCAACCTGCTACGGAAAGATAAATGTGGCAAATAACATTTTTAAGGGCATCCAAAAGCCAATCAAGCAAATAAAGAAACTGAAGAATGAAGATGGGATAATGAACAATGGCTATCTATTTTAGTGGAAAAAGCAAGTTCCCTTCCTTTTTCAATGAGGCCCAGTCATGATCAATTTGAATGACATGACATGAAGTAAATAAGAAGAGCTAGCATATTTCCTGCAAATTGGTGTGAAGAAACTTTAAAAAGCTAATTTTGTAGACACATGCATGTAGAATTTGATAACCATGTCAGTTCTACATGATTAATACCTACTGGTTGGCCAAAATGGTTAAGCTATTATGAAAGATCAAGATTTATATCAAAATCAAGAGAGCTGCAATTAACAAATTACTTGTAACATTAAAAGGTCACATCTAGTGCACAAAGCTCCACTTCCGCAGGTTTGGAAGAGGCTAGTCTAACCCAACACATATTACTTATAAAATTGTGCATAAAAGTAACAATAATGAGGATTATCTTATAACCAGACAGGCAATCAGATGATATTCTTACCAAGATGACCCTGCTTTACTGCAACATGTAATGGATCAAAGCCGTTCCTAGCAGTGATAGATGCAGTTTGCAAGTCCAAATATTTCAACATCTCCCCCACAACCGAAGCATATCCATTCTCTGCAGCAGCATAAAGGGCTGTCTCCCCCTCCTGGTTCTGCTTTGCCAACAATTCCTTTGCGTCATTACCATCACAATTCTGAAGAAACTCTCTAACTCTACTCAAGTTCCCTGCCCTAGCAGCCAAATGAAAGGGCAAGTCACCTCTTTTCCCTGGTGAATCCTTGCCTCTCTTCCTCTCACCACCCATGAAACTCAGCTGCTTTTCCATCACTATCCGAAAGCTCTTCTGCTTCTCCATAAATCCTCTAAAACTCTTCTGTTTCTCCATAACCCCTCTGAAACTCTGCTGTTTTTCCATAACCCCTTTAAAACTCTGTTGTTTTTCCATAACACCTTTAAAACTCTGTTGTTTCTCCATAGTAGCTCCCTTAAAACTGCTTTGTTTCTCCATTGTAGCTCCCTTAAAGCTGCTCTGTTTCTCCATGATCACACTCAAAAACTTACCTGTAAAACTCAGAGAGACCCACTTTCTTGTATTTGGGATATCATTTCTCTTTCAACAATGACTCACAAACCAAAGCTTGAGACTCTGATTCTCAGGTTCTATAGACCCATCCACAACTTTGACAGATTCATCAGACAAGCTTGAAGAAAATTTTTTGAACTTAAAGTTAAAGATTCCAACTTTACCATTCACACTGAAAATCACCCATTTTTGTAGTAATCAAAACCTTTATTCTTCACAAGCTGGTGCTCAAAGAAAATAGATAGCAGCCCCAATGGTTAGAAAAGCTAGAAACTGCAATTTGAGCTCTAAAAGATGCTTTTTTTAATGTTGAGAAAGAACACCCAGTTGGCAGTTCCAGTGAATCTGAAAAGTGAAAACCCAGAAACTGATTTCCACAAGTGATAAGAAATTGAACAGATCAGGAACTCAAAACCTGATGTTTTTCCTGGGAAACCCAGAAAGTGAAACTGAGAGTTTTACTCTGTAGAGCAAACACACCAAATAGCAATTAAAAAATGTATTATATGTATGATTCTCTAGTAATTGCTGAAAGCATGCACATACTGCCACAATTTTTTTTAAAAGCTACTTTATCTTGTAAGTACTGAAGATAGAGGAGGCACCACCAAAAAACATAAAGACAAAGACAATGGTGGTTTATTTTATTTATTTTTATTTTTTTAATTTTTTTTAATTTATAAATTTAATACTTTATGGAATTTCTTTCTTGATTTAATTTAAGAAATGGTATAAAGTACAATCCATCCTTCTGGATTATTGTCTTTTAGAATAGTGGTCATTATCTCCATAAACCAAACTTATAAAAATCAACCAAAAGATAAAACAAAAAAATTGAAACAAGGTAGAAACTCATACAAAACTGTTGATTATTAATAAAGTTAAAAGTCTAAAAGAAAATAATTATATATATATATATATATATTGTAGGGGCGAAAGTCCAAAATTCATATGTACTAGGCATTGGGCTTGCAAGAGTCCAAATTGATAAGTATTGGATCCTACTTCTTATCCGAAAATCTGAATTTCCGAGGAGATATGAATGAAAAGTTAAAGACTATTAAGATTTACCAACTAAGGTTTTAGGTGTAGGAAATAACCGAGAAGCTTTCCGAGGAGATATTCCTTCTCGGATATATTGAACGCGGTTCAATTGTTTACTTGGACCATTATAATAATTCTCTACAAAGTTCCCACCACGCAGAGACGCCCCACGAACATACAGGGAAGAAGGAAGACTCCAAAATATCTAGAGAAAAGCTACTAACACCATATTAAATGCATTGTACCTACTTTTATGACCGCATTTATGTGAAGTAGATCTCTGAACAGTGTTTCCTATGAGATCACAACTCAGAAAAAGCTGAAGAAGAAGTTCGATGGGACAAATACTTAAGTGATGGCTTAGATGATGAACAAGTGTACGGGGAGGATAGTTCAAGGGGACTATATAATGGGAAATATCTTCCATAAGGAAAGGGGAGAGCAATAAGAACAGAGAAGAGATTGGCGTTATTGAAGAGGGATTAAGTAACTAAATGAAGAAAAGCTCCTCGGACCAGGGATTTATTGGTTAACATGTCTATTATTTTCTTGAAAAACACTATTAAACACCATAATAACTGTTATTAAACTTATTAGAGCTCAGTTCTTCAATTCATTCTCTACAAATTTATTGACTATGGTTCATTAGGCTAGGATCCAGTACTATTTGGGCTTGAGCCAAGAAATCGTGACCCTACATATATATATATATATATAAATATATATTCTTTAGTTTTTTTTTTCTTTTTTGTTTTTTTATTATTAATGTTCTATTTTTTTTTTTTTTTACTTCTAATAATTACATTTATTGGTTTATTGGAAAAGCTTATAGGTGATGATTGCTCGAATCACATAAAGTTTTCAACTTGGTTTTCCAATTAATTGACCTTTTGTCCTTAAATAAGAAACTTGGTTTCAAATAGCATAACTTACAAATTATTGAAGACAAATTACTATAAAAATATTTTTTTAAATTGAAAAAATGCTTACGGAAAATTAAAATTTATTTTGCATATGCCTTTTAAATTTTATAAAAATTATTTTGTAAGTAAAATATCTTCCTTTAAAATGTTATTAATTAAAAAGGACCCCACACACCCTTAGGGATTACAAATTATTAATTAAAAAGAATTTGCTATAAATAATTTTAAAAAATACATATAAAAATATTAGTGTTATGTTTTGCACACTACTTATAGGATGTAGAATTTTATGTTTTTATGTCACATATTACAATTATGTTTGAGTTTAGATTGTTGGTTAAATTGTTGTGTAGAATCAAAACTATTGTAAGTTAATTAAGTTTGATTTGTATTAAAGTCATGTCAAGAAACAATTTTACTTGAACAAAACTTTTGTTCAAGCAAAATTCTATCAAAATGTTCACGAGACCATCGCGCTTAACACTCATTTGAATGAAAAATTGCATGAACAATATTATGCCTTGTTATGTTATCTGTTTAACCTAGTTTTCCATAAAATCCCATAGGATTTGTGGTCACTATGGTTGTAGGCAAGCACAGTGTTTGCTATGGTTATAATAGAGAGTCTAGTTTTATAAAGAAATTGTCTGTTGTTGTAACTATTTTTTCTAGCGAATTTCTACTAACTTATTTGATCCCTTGGAGTGTCTTTTCCAATAAAGAGATTATTCATTGGTTTTTCACTTCGTTACAAAATATGTGTGTTGCTTTTATTGCTTCTAGATTTGGTAAACAATTACTAGGGTTGAGATTTAGCTTAAATCCAATACTTTTGTAACTGAATATGTCATTTTGTTTTAAATATACAATGGCAAGTAGCGAGTTTTAATTTTCATTTTTTATTTAGTTAGTGGGTAATGTGTTAATTTCTCATTAAAAAAAAAATAGATTCCAATTAAAAAAATATTGGAATTATGTCAAACCCTATAAATATAATACAAACTAAAATATATGCCTATTTTCTAAGAACCAAACAGGAGATTCAAAGGACTCTAATTACTTCTAACATTTTATTAAAAACTAATAAAAAAGGACTTTATTTAGTTGCACAGTGCAATTTACAAATTTTAACTAAGTTTATAAATATAATACAAACTAAAATATATTCTCATTTTCTAAGAACCAAACAGGACATGAAGTTTTCTATTCATTCTTCCTATTAGGGTGCGTTTGTTTTGGGTGAAAATGATTTCAGGAAATCATTTTCACCATTTTCCGCATGTTTGGCTGTCACGGAAAATGATATTTTCCGGAAAATGACTTTCAGTTGACCAATATTTTCACCTTTGACCCGGAAATGATTTTCTCCCCTCATTTTCACTTCAAAGCATTTCCGGAAAAAGAGAGAGAGAGAGAGCGCGTGCGCGCGAGAGGAGAAGAAACCGAACAGTCAGTCCGACGATCGCCGGCGGACTCTGAGCTCCAGGCGGCGCCGATCTCCAGTCCGACGATCGCCGCGAAGATCGCGATCGACAGCGCGATCTCGCGCCGTCGCGAGATCGCGCAGTTGATCGCGATCTCACCTTCGACCGAGATCGCGATCAATGGCGCGATCTCGCAACGCGTCGATCGCGAGATCGCGCCATCCCGAGATCGCGCAGTTGATCGCGATCTCGCCTTCGACCGAGATCGCGCCGTCGCTAGCTAGCGACGCGTCGATCGCGAGATCGCAGCGGCGCAATCTCGCGACGCATCGATCGCGAGATCGCGCCGTCGCGAGCTCGCGCCGCGTCGATCGCGAGATCGCGCCGTTGATCGCGAGATCGCGATCGTTGATGATATTTTTCTTGGGTTTGTCTTTTCCTTCTTCTTTTCCAAACATTAGAAAATATTTTCCGGAAAATTTTTTGAAATGCAACCAAACACACGGAAATATTTTCCTTTTCCGGAAATTAGCATTTCCAGAAAATATGTATTTTTTGGAAAACGTTTTACGGCAACCAAACACAGCCTTAGTATCAAATGTGGGATTTCACCAATACATATATATGTGAAAGTTTTATTTAATAAGTTTGATAAATATTTCCATACAATCCCACAAAAAAGTATTATATTCTTTTTATTTATTGTTGTACTAAATTATACTCTTTTTTTCGTAAGAATTACTTTTAAATCTATATTTTTAGAGATATTATTCGGCCGCCATTGTCGTATAGCAAAAATGGGCAATTGTGGGGTATCCCACAGTGGCAGGCACGAAGACAAAGCGAAAGGGAACAAAAGCACGATCAAAAGAGGACATGACATGGTGGAATCCAACAAATAATCTATCTTCACCGACCATTGTCAAAATAATAGTTTGTGTTGTGAATTTTGTGATTGAACAATTCATTCTTGTTTGTACAATTAATCATGAAGAAAAATAACCCTTTTGTAGGGTTGATTAGAAGAGCTTAGGTATAATTGGAATGACAACTTCTGTCCACAATGGTTAAAATGGCAAGGTGAGAATGGTACGTAGGGGGAAGTGTGACCTTGTGTTTGTGACACTAAAACGTATATTTATAACCTCTCTCCTTTTCTTCCAAAGCTAGATTCTTTTTATTATGAGAATTGAGAAAGACCACTTAATTATAATACTTGAGTAATTTCTTTTAAGAATATTATGCATATATTCATCCATATTTTGTATATTGTTATACCAAATAGATTGAACTTGAGACAATACATACATTCATACATATATATATATATATATATATATATTTGTTTTAAGTCAACCCAATTTTAAGTCTCAACAACTGATCTACCCGTATTAGCTGCTAAACATATTTAAGTACAAATAACTTTATGTAATGTACAAGGTTCACTTTGTGAAATGTGATTTCCTTCTTAAAATACATATTTTTGAAGGGTTTTACTAATGTAAGACATTAGCAAATCATTTTAGAAATTTTTATGGGAAAATGAAAAAATGATGACTAATTTTTTTTTTATAATTTTTAAATTTCTCATAAAAAGTTTTTTAAAATGGATGATTAATGTATACTTTAACCGGTCTATTAATGAAAATTAAAAACTAAGATTTTATTTATGTATACATAATATTAATAAATAATTAAATATAGCCGGACCCGTTATTGAAAATTAAAAACTAAGATTATATTTATGTATACATTATGTTAATAAATAATTAAATATAACCTTGTTATGCATTAAGAGGCATTAAGAGTTTTGTTTTTAGGGCAATAAGATGGTTTGATTTGTAGGGTATGCCTTATATGGTTGGTACAGACATCCTCATTGAATTTTTTGCTTGAAAATTTATTACAAGAAGGAAGCATTATTATTTTATAACTAGAGCTATTACTTTTATTATGACAAGATACATGCAAAAAAAATCTCTTTCAACATGTTTGTCCCAGAAAATTAATTACTTTAAGTAATCACAAAGTCAATAGGATTCACAACCAACTAAATTGTCTCAACCAAAAAAAAAAAAGGTTGTCTAGGAGGCTTTCATGGGGACCATATAATAATGATACAACTTGAGAGAGACATAAGCCAAACAATCATCATCATTATTGACCTTAGAACAACCATTATACGTCTCCTATTGTGTTCACTGGATCTGCTTACGATAATGATGGAAAACAAAAAAGAAAAAGAAAAAATTAGTAGATACTCTAAGGACATTAGTTTAAGAAATATTTTTAAATACTAGATATGAAAAAATAAAAATAAAAATAAAAATTTTTGATGACTTTTTATATTTTCATAAAATTGTGTCAAAAATTTCTTTAAAGAGTTCTTAATAATTTCTTTAAGGGTATTCATTAATAGAATCCAACAAAAAATACAACCATAAAAAAAATTCTCATCCCAATAGGGGGAAAAATAGAACATAAGAATTTTTACAATATTAATTTCTATATTATTTGTTTTTCTAGAATTGATTTATCACCGTATTATTATTATTATTATTATTATTATTATATGCAGTTGGTCAATGTTGTGGCTTCGTCCACAAATCACCTACAAAAAGTGAATGAAAGAAATTGTAGGACCGTCAGAGATGTACTACCAGGCCACTCTTTACTGCCTAAGAGTATTTGATCACTTCATGCAAAAATTTCTATAAAAACTTACTCTTTTTTTTTTTTTTTTTTACCCAATTACTTTTCAGAAATACCTACATTAGATTCTATATATGCAGTTGGTCAATGTTGTGGCCTCGTCCACAAATCACCTACAAAGAGTGAATGAAAGAAATTGTAGGACCATCAGATGTGTACTACCAGGCCACTCGTTACTGTCCAAGAGTATTTGATCACTTCATGCAAAAATTTCTATAAAAACTTTTTTTATTTTATTTCAATGAATATAATATTTATCATTCTTCATTTAATTTTTACTATTTCAATAGAGGGGGAGAGAGAAAGAAAGAGAAGAAGCAAGATAAATGAATAAAACATTGATATGCAGAAGAACAATTGATGGGTCCAGCCAAAACCCAGGGATCGTCCAGAGTCGCATCAGAGGACGATTGACTTATTGGGATCGTCCTCTCAATAATGGTCGTCGCTCCAAGATAAGCAGTACCACCCCCGTCCACCTCGGGGCCGTTACGGAACATTTATTCCCCTTTGCTGCCGTTGAAAGAACAGCTCACCAGTAGCCCAACGCCGAGACGTTACAAAGAGGGAATGAATATCACCTTTAATGTTCCAACGGACAAAAGAGAAGAACGCCTGCAGGTATATATAAACGAACGCCTCAGAAGGAAAGGGGGTAAGAAAAATATACAAACACACAAACACATTGACACATACCAAGCACAGCTTTTCTTGACTTACTCATTCTAATTTTGTCATCGGAGACTCTGTGGCAGGCACCACACCGGTGCAAGATAGTTCTTTTTTTGACTACTTTCAGGATCAGGATAAAGGAGGACGATTTCACTCTGGACGATCTCATTCGACTGACGATCTGAACATCATCAGTTTGGCACCGTCTGTGGGGACAGAAACGTGTGTTACTTTGTTGTTCCTCAATTGTAGAGCATCGTTCTACCCAGTACAACGCTCCAGATGGAATCCACTCCTAGCCAGGACCCCGCCGCGTTAGCAGTACAAGTCCAATCGCTCGCAGCCATGGTGGAAGAACTTACCAGGCAAAACCAGGAGATGAGGCAGCAGCTGCAACAGGAACAGAATCACCTAGTCGACAGCGGAAACGATGGAGAGGACAGCAACGGGAGGCGTACCAGCACACCCGAAGGGACGAGTTCAGACCTTCTTCGGGAAATGAGAAAGGAGATGGACGAATTGAGAAACGCCATTAGAGAAAAGACGGACCAGAGTCTGGACAGGATAGTCAGGAAGACGGATTCGCCGTTCACCATGGCCGTCCAAGAGTGTCCTGTGCCTTCTAAATTTCGATTACCCCAACTGGAACCTTTCGACGGGCTGAAAGATCCACTAGATCACTTGAACACGTTCAAGACGACTCTAGGCCTTCAGCAGCCCCCTGACGAAATCCTATGCCGCTCCTTTCCCACTACACTCAAAGGAGCGGCCCGGGAGTGGTTCAACAAATTACCGACCTCGTCCATCGACACCTTCGAGCAGTTGAGCGGGTCCTTCGTCCGTCACTTCGTCGGTGGACAACGACCAAAGAGAACCGCCGACCATCTCCTTACCATCAAACAAGGAGAAAAAGAAACTTTGAGATCCTTTGTGATGCGATTCACTCGGGGGATGCTGGAAGTGGATGAGACAGACGATAAAGTACAGCTAACAACATTTAAAGCAGGGTTGAAATCCAGGGACTTTGTGGCCTCCTTAGCCAAAAATCCCCCAAGAACGATGGCAGAAGCATTATTAAAGGCACAGAAGTACATGAATGCCGAGGAAGCCCTAGCGGCCATGGACGGAGCGGAGAAGACCAAGAAGAACGATAGGGAAGACGATCGAAGGGGGAAGAAAAGAGACCGAGCGGAACGGTGGAACGACAAAGGCAGTAAAAGGAGGGAAGAAAGGAACCCTCATCCAGGGAGGTTCACACCACTAGTGATGCCCGTCGATCAGATCCTGACCGAGATAAGGGACGAGCCTTCTCTCAAATGGCCCTGACCCCTCCAGTCGCCGCCCGACGTGCGTGACAAAAGAAAATACTGTCGTTTTCACAAAGATCACGGGCATTATACGGAGGACTGCAGGGACCTGAAGGAGCAAATAGAAGAGCTTATTCGGAAAGGGAAGTTGCAGCAGTATGTGAAAAAAGGAGATCCCACCAGGTACAGACCGAAGGGCCAACAAGGGGGTTTCCGAAGAGACGAAGACCAAACCCAGAATCGTCCACAAACAGCACTGGGGGAGATCAAAACAATAACAGGAGGGCCTATCGCAGGGGGTTCGTTCCGTTCCCTCAAGAAATCGTACCAGAGGCAGGTAAATAGTGTGCACGGTCTACCACCGCCGAAGTATAGACGAACGAGCCAGGATATCTGTTTCTCAGAGGAAGATGCCAGGGGCGTGAAGCAACCCCATGACGACCCCTTGGTCATCATGGTCCTGATTGAAGGGTTCAATACCAGAAGGGTCCTGGTAGATAATGGAAGCTCAGCTGACATAATTTACCTTCCCGCCTTCCAACAACTGAAATTGGACCAAGCAAGGCTTCGTCCTTTTGATTCACCCCTTGTCAGCTTTAGTGGAGACAGAGTGTACCCCAAAGGAATAGTGACGCTAACGGTCACGGCTGGATCTCACCCGTTTCAAGTGACGAACAGGCACAACTTTCTGGTAGTAGACTCGCCCTCGTCCTACAATGTGATCATTGGACGACCAACGCTCAACCGCTGGAAAGCTGCCACTTCTACGTACTGCCTAAAGGTAAAATTCCCAACAGAACAGGGGGTCGGAGAGATCAAAGGAGACTAGGTCTTAGGAAGGGAGTGCTATCAAGCCGTCCTAGCCTCGAAGGAGAACCATACCTGGACGATTGAGGAAAAAGCCCCAGAGATCATCGAGAAGCTGGAAGCCATAGAGCTGGTTGAGGGAAATCCTGAAAAAACGACCCAAATTGGAACTAGCCTGAATCCTGAAACGAAGGAAGAGATTGTCAGCTTTTTGAAAAGCAACCTCGATGTATTTGCTTGGAGCCACGAAGATATGCCTGGGATCCCAGCTAGCATAATCCAACACCGTCTAAAGGTAAACCCGGAGAGGAAACCAGTCCAGCAGAGGAGGAGAGTTTTTGCCCCGGAACGAAATAAAGCTGTCATGGACGAAGTGAACAAGTTGCTTACTGCGAACTTTATTCGAGAAGTCCATTATCCCGAATGGTTGGCAAATGTGGTCATGGTGAAGAAAACGAACGGAAAATGGAGAATGTGCGTCGATTTCACAGACTTGAACCAAGCCTGCCCAAAAGACAGCTTCCCCCTGCCCAGGATTGATCAACTCGTAGATTCAACGGCCGGGCACAAGCTACTCACTTTTATGGACGCATTTTCGGGTTACAACCAAATACTGATGGCAGAAGAGGACCAGGAAAAAACTGCCTTCGTTACCAGCCAAGGCCTATACTGCTACTGGGTCATGCCATTCGGACTGAAGAACGCCGGGGCTACATATCAGAGATTAGTGAACCAGATGTTCAAGGAACAGATTGGAAGAAATGTCGAAGTATACGTTGATGATATGCTCGTCAAAAGCAGGAAAGAAGAGGACCATTTGGACGACCTCAGAGAGACGTTCAACACCCTCAGACAGTATCACATGAAGTTGAACCCCTCGAAATGTGCCTTCGGGGTTTCCTCAGGGAAATTTCTCGGGTTCATCGTCTCACAGAGGGGAATTGAGGCAAACCCCGAGAAAGTCAAAGCTATCCTCGAGATGAGCTCACCCAGGACGATTAAGGAAGTACAATCTCTGACTGGTAGAGTAGCAGCCCTTAATAGGTTCGTCTCTAAAGCGACGGACAAGTGTCTCCCATTCTTCAAGACCCTGAAGAAGGCCTTTGCGTGGACGGACGAGTGTGAAGTAGCATTCCAGGAATTGAAGCTCTATTTGAGCAATCCGCCACTATTGAGCCCGTCCAAGGAAGGCGAAGATCTATTCTTGTACTTGGCCGTATCGGTTACAGCAGTGAGCGCAGCGTTAATAAGGGAGGAAAATAAGGTGCAACTCCCGGTGTATTATGTCAGCCAGGCCTTCCAGGGTGCAGAAGCGCGATATCCACCCATAGAGAAGCTCACCTTCGCCCTGATAGTAGCTTCGAGGAAGCTTCGTCCATACTTCCAGGCGAATCCCATCATAGTCATGACCGACCAACCAGTCAGGAAAGCAATGAGCAAACCCGAAGCCGCAGGACGAATGATTCAGTGGGCAATTGAGCTCAGCCAGTTCGACGTAGAATACCGTCCTCGGACGGCTATAAAGGCTCAGGCACTGGCGGACTTTATAGCCGAGTTTACCACCTCCGAGGAAGCAAGTCATCCTGAAGAAATCTGGACGGTACATACAGATGGATCGTCGACGCAGCATGGAGGTGGGGCTGGGATCGTCATCACTTCCCCTGAAAACGATGTTCTCGAATATGGTGTCCAGCTCAAGTTCCCAATAACCAATAACGAAGCGGAATACGAGGCCTTACTGGCAGGTTTGAGAATTGCGAGAGCACTAGGGGCTCAAAGGATCGTGCTGAAGTGCGATTCACAGCTCGTCGTAGGACAGGTCACAGGAAATTTTGAAGCAAAGGAAACAAGAATGCAGAAATACCTTAAACTGGTAAACCAGTTAGTAGATACTTTTCTTCATACAGAGTTCGTTCAAATCCCACGAGATCAAAACACAGAAGCCGACAAAATAGCACGAAGCGCCTCGGCGCATAGCCCGGCCGATATGAACGAATGGAAGATAGAGGAACAGAACTCCCCTAGCATTATGGAGCTTCAGACGTTTTCCATACGGAGTGGCCTTGGATGGACGAGCCCCATACTCTCCTTCCTTCGTGATGGACGACTGCCCGAAGACCTCGAAGAAGCTAGGAAAATCCGGAAGCGTGCTGCCAGATTTACGGTACTGAATGACGAGCTGTACAAAAGGGGATACTCCCAGCCCTACTTAAGATGCATAGAGGAAGAAGAGGCCAAATACGTCCTGGAAGAAATACACGGAGGGGTTTGCGGAGATCACATGGGGGCAAAGTCATTGGTCAGGAAGATCATGAGGACGGGATATTTCTGGCCCACGATGCAACAAGACGCAGCAGAATTCGTGAGGAAATGTGACAGCTGCCAAAGATATGGGAACGTAAAGCGAGTTCCAGGAGAACAGATGACGACTATTTCCTCGCCTTGGCCATTCGCGCAATGGGGGATTGACATTATGGGTCCCCTGCCACAGGGAAAAAGGCAGATGAAGTTTCTGCTCGTGGCAATTGACTATTTCACGAAGTGGGTGGAAGCCGAAGCCCTTGCAACGATTACAGAAGCAAAGGTACAAAATTTTGTGTGGAAAAACATTGTTTGCAGGTTTGGGATTCCAAGGACGATCATATCAGACAACGGCCGTCAGTTCGACAGCCAGGCATTCAGGTTCTTTTGTTCGAACTTAGGCATTAAGAACAAATACTCGTCACCAGGGCACCCACAGGCCAACGGTCAGACAGAAGTAACTAACCGGTCCTTGCTCAGGCTTACCAAGTCCCGATTAGTGGGGGCGAAGGGAGCATGGCCTGAAGAGCTACCAAATGTACTATGGGCATATAGGACGACGACGCGAACACCAACAGGGGAGACACCGTTTAACCTGACCTACGGAGCAGAAGCAGTCATCCCGGTCGAAGTAGGACTCACCAGCTTCAGGAGGGAGTTTTTCGACGAACAAGACAACGACGACCAGCTGAAGCAAAACCTGGACCTTCTGGACGAAGTAAGAGATCAAGCTGCACAGAGGATGGCCAAGTACAAACAGAAGATAGCTGAATACTACAATCGAAGGGTGAAGCTGAAGAAATTTAACATCAGTGACCTCGTCCTCCGAAAGGTAACTCCAGCAACGAAGGATCCAGCCCAAGGCAAGCTCGGTCCAAATTGGGAGGGACCATATAGGGTCGTCCACTACTCACGCCAGGGAAGCTACCACCTGGAGGACGCAGAAGGAAAAAGACTCCCTCGTCCATGGAACGTCGAACATCTCAAAAGGTACTTCCAGAAGGAACCATAGACTGACGATAGAATGTAATTTTATTCCTTGTCTCTTTGATTAGAAATAAATAATTATCCAGTTCCAAGTAGTTTTATTCATTGTCTCTTTGATTTCCTATATATATATACAAATAAGAAACGGTGATACACCTTAACGTGTGAAAGCAAACTTGCAAACAAGAGTTGCAAGTGTAAAAGCTATCCACGACTAAAGTCCATCCATGGACGAACGAAAGCAAACTTGCAAACAAGAGTTGCAAGTGTAAAAGCTATCCACGACTAAAGTCCATCCATGGACGAACGAAAGCAAACTTGCAAACAAGAGTTGCAAGTGTAAAAGCTATCCACGACTAAAGTCCATCCATGGACGAACGAAAGCAAACTTGCAAACAAGAGTTGCAAGTGTAAAAGCTATCCACGACTAAAGTCCATCCATGGACGAACGAAAGCAAACTTGCAAACAAGAGTTGCAAGTGTAAAAGCTATCCACGACTAAAGTCCATCCATGGACGAACGAAAGCAAACTTGCAAACAAGAGTTGCAAGTATAAAAGCTATCCACGACTAAAGTCCATCCATCGACGAACGAGAGCAAACTTGCAAACAAGAGTTGCAAGTGTAAAAGCTATCCACGACTAAAGTCCATCCATGGACGAACGAAAGCAAACTTGCAAACAAGAGTTGCAAGTGTAAAAGCTATCCACGTCTAAAGTCCACTCATGGACAGATGAAAGCAAACTTGCAAACAAAAATTGCAAGTGTAAGAGCTACCCATGTTTTAAGTCCACTCATGGACGAAAGGAAACAAGCTCGCACACAAGAATTGCAAGTGTAAAAGCTTCCATGTTTTAAGGAAAGAGAAGCATCTCTTGAAGAGCAAACGCACCAAGCAACGGGGTCTCCCACCGGCGCAGCAACCTAGGGACATTCCCCCAAAGGTCGTCAGAAATTGTCTCCCAACCGTCGCCCGACACGAAAAAATATCTGGACTTCCAGTAACGGAAGGACGACGGGAGATCAGCGACGAGACGAGACCTTCTGTCCCAAGGGACGAACTCGTAATATCCAAACTCTCTGGATTCTTTCAAACGATAAAGGTGGACGAACTCGTTCACCGTCAGCATATCCCCATCTGAAATGGTCATCCAGATGACCATACAACTTATGACTATTCTCCAGGAATTAGGCATAAGTTGCCCCGGTGCGAGGTTTAGGTGATGAAGAAGCTTCATGATGAAAGGATGGACGGGAAACCTGAGGCCACACGAAAACGCAGCCTCATAAAAGCAAACTTCTCCATGAGCGAAGGCACAAGCCCTCTCGTCCTTCCTAGGGAGACGAGCCCTAATCCCCTCAGGAAATTGAAACCTATCCTTGAACTTGCTAAAAACTTCAGCCTTCAAGGAACACTTCTCCTTAAGGGCGTGAAACGGACGAACGACGGCGGTGGACGATGGCGCCGAGGTAGCCGTATCTGCCCCGGTCCCTTCCCCGCGAAGGTTAGAAGATGCTCCCCTCTCCAGGTCACCAGACCCCACATCAGACCCCATAACTTCCCTCCTTAAAACCTCTCGAACAGACTTAAACCAAACCTGAGATTTGTACAGCAAAGGGTATAAATCACCCAATACTAGGCCTAAACCACCACTACCAAAAACAAAATCCCCAATCGGTGGATAAATACCGACGGGTGGAAGCACACCTAAAGACTTAACTGAAGATTCTAGTAAGGCCCCTAAACGGGCGAAAAGAAAAGCAACAGAAGGGGAGGTCCGTTGAAGTTCAGAATAACCCACCATGAAACTACTATTCACCAAACAAAAATGCAAAAAAAAAGAAGAAGAGAGGAATTCAAAAAGACAGAAAGTAGGAAAGGAAATAAAGTTTAAATAAGGGACATACCTTAAAATCAGGGGGAAACTGAGAAGGCAAAGGGCAAGATATTCAGCACAGGTTATCGGAAGCACCACACGCAGAAGGAAAGTGAAAGAATAGCAAGAGAAAAAAAAAGGGGAACGAAAATGGGAAGTTAAAGGAACTTCCCTTTTGCCTTGAAAAATGCGGGAAACTGAAAAGTTCCCACCGGAAACGAGGCCCCCTGCCCAGTCGGAGCCCAACACGTGGCTACCACGTGTGCCACGCCGCCAGAGGACATAAATACAGAACAGAGTCCCAAGCGTCAAAAAAAAAAAAAAAAAAAAAAAAAAAAAAAAAAAAAAGGAGGAGAAGGAAGGACACTTACCTACAAAAAATATCTCGTCACATCCAACCAAAGCACGTGCATCCGTGCGAAAAGAAAGACAAAACTCCTCATATTCCTGCGCCCGTCTGAAGTATGGACGACCCCACGAATAGGGGGGCAACTGATGGGTCCAGCCAAAACCCAGGGATCGTCCAGAGTCGCATCAGAGGACGATTGACTTATTGGGATCGTCCTCTCAATAATGGTCGTCGCTCCAAGATAAGCAGTACCACCCCCGTCCACCTCGGGGCCGTTACGGAACATTTATTCCCCTTTGCTGCCGTTGAAAGAACAGCTCACCAGTAGCCCAACGCCGAGACGTTACAAAGAGGGAATGAATATCACCTTTAATGTTCCAACGGACAAAAGAGAAGAACGCCTGCAGGTATATATAAACGAACGCCTCAGAAGGAAAGGGGGTAAGAAAAATATACAAACACACAAACACATTGACACATACCAAGCACAGCTTTTCTTGACTTACTCATTCTAATTTTGTCATCGGAGACTCTGTGGCAGGCACCACACCGGTGCAAGATAGTTCTTTTTTTGACTACTTTCAGGATCAGGATAAAGGAGGACGATTTCACTCTGGACGATCTCATTCGACTGACGATCTGAACATCATCAACAATAATCATGTATATTTACATGATTGTTATAGCTAGAACATAAATAGTTAAACATTGTTGTGAAAGATTATTAAAGTTGAATATACAAAATTTAGCCGTTAAACTATTATGCATTGATTGATGCGAGTGCTTTTTTTTTTTTTTTTGAAGTATTGATGCGAGTGCTTTTATCGTTGAGCAAATGATTTAGTAAATATTGGATAGGTAGGTGCTTGCAGGGAAAAGTGTGCATACCTTTCCTTGGGCCCCTTTTATGCTACTCAAGGAAGTGGCGTCCTCCGTCATTGAAGGTTGGACCTTGAATTTGAATTGCATCCAGTTTTGGAGGCTTATCCTGTAGCAATAACATTGATAAAGCTTCGGAAATCTCAATTGGGGGTAGGTATAATTAAATTTGTTTACATTCAGGGATTTGGTGGACCTCAACATTTTCTTGCTGCCTTAGTTGAATTAATTATATTTTAATAATTTTCTGCCGTTTATCCTCAAAAAAAAAAAAAAAAATCTTTTAATAATTTAAGCTTTTAGATCGTGAACAATTTCCTAAACCTGTAAATTCCCTTTCTACAGCCCAATTGGGACCTTGTAATTCATCCACCTTGTGCAAAATAGTGTTACAATCAAATCCGAGTTTTATTTTATTTTTATTTTTTTATAGAGTTTTAATCTATAACGTTTGTTTCTAATAATTGTGTTCTATATCATTAGATCAAGATATCAATCAGTTTTTGGTGTAGACGAGAATTGAATTCCAAATCTCTTATTTAACCGTTAGAGACTCTATTAGTTGAGTTAACTGAAATCCACGTCAAATTCAAGTTTCTAAGTGATGAAAAGATGCTTGAGACATTTTTTTATTAATCATAGACTATTTTTTTTTTTTTTTGAGAAAAAAAAATCATAGACTAACTAGAAAGACAAATCCGTCTTGGAAAAAAAAAAAATTATTGAGACATCTTTCCATGTGAACAGAATTCAAAAAAAAAATTCAAAAAAAAAGGCGTCAATTATGCAAAACCAATTATGAAATGGAATGGGGAGAAAAAGAAAATGATCTCCATGTGTGGCTTACATGGAAACGTGTTGAGTTACGTAATGAATTTCGTCTATGACTTCAAATTATATCATGAACCTGCTGGTAGTTAAAACTTAAAATTCCCAATGTACCCTTAATTATTTTGTTCTTAATAATTTCAAATCGACATTTTTTTTGGTCTTCTACAATTGGACAATTTGAAAGCTGGAGTATCATGCATGATTTTTAATAACATGCATGATGGATCTCTCGGATAGCTTTTGTAGCATTTAGATCTTTGGTAAAATCTTCCCTATGGAATTTCAGAATTAGAGGTTGTCAATAATTAAGGTGAGGGGTAATCTGGTAAATGAAAGTGAGAATTAGTAGCCTTAAGGGTCTGTTTGAAATCCGTTTATTTTACTGAAATCAAAAACTTTTTGTTAAAAGTACTGTAAATAAAGGAAAAAAGTTAGTTAAAATAGTATAGTGGGACCCATAAATAGTACTAAAAAATGCAATATGACTCATGAATAATAGTAAAAATAAGCTCAATAGTAAAATAAGCTGACTTTTAAATTTTTAGCCAAATGTATACTAAGTTGGAAGTTTGAGTTGCTCGATTTCCTCACAAAAACGGAGGATGGTATTGCACTCAATGGTATTGGTAGTAACTAGTAAGCATTCCAACACTGAAGTTAGTGAGAATTGAATATATATTCAACTAAGTGTATATTTGGATAGCGTCTTATGCGTCAAGTATTTTTTGGTGGGTCCTATGTACTGTTCACGGGACCCGCAAATACTTTTTTTTTTTTTTCTAGAAAAACAATTTTAAAACTAGGTCTCACGGTACTATTCACACATTTAAAAATTATTTTGCTACAATATTTTCAATTTTCAATTTTCAGTAATAAACGATATCCAAACAGGCCCTAAAACTCGGTTCTTGGATGTAGATGGCAAAAGCATACCTCTTAATGAGTAAGACGGTATTTATACCCCTTGGGCATGTGTCAGTCTTGGAGATCATGACCTAAGCAAACTTGGTGGTGGTAACGGTACTGATTATAAGTACAAGCTATATTTGCCTCGACAGTTTGAGCACTCTTCCTAGCTAGTTGGGAACCCTGCTAAGGGACAAGTTATATCACATTTGATGCCAAGGAAAAAACTTGGTGGTGGTAACGGTACTGTTTATAAGTACAATATCACTTGTAGTACTATCCTTGGTGTGTGTAATTACCAAAATGACCTTGAGCTTTTATCATCTACACACACATGCAAGAAAAGACTTCAGAGCCATAGATTTGGTATTGGTCAAATAGCTAAGGAAGTCAATACCGAATCGGAGGTTGTATCAATTTGGCCACCGGTACGATATATTCGGGTACCGATCAATACCGGTGTACTGTTTCGGATTTACCCCTATTTTATATATATATATAACTAACAATAAATGTGAATTTTTGTTTGATTGACTAGACATTTTAAAAAAAAAAATTATAAGGCAAATTCTAGATCTCTTTTTTACTCAAATCCAAAGTTGTTGCACGTGTAAAAGCCAAGGCATACTATCTTTAGTATCTTTTTATTATTATTATATATATTTTTTCCTATATCTAATTGCTCCTTCCCTACTTTATACGACTCTCTCTTCTAGGAGCCTCTCTCTTTCACTCTGTAAGAGCCTCTCCCTCCTCTCCCTTCTAGAGGAGATCTTAGCTCCCCCTCCATGGGGCATTCCACCCCCCTTCAAAACACTTTATTTTCCCAATGGAGCAATTTGTGATTGACGAACTACAAAATCTCTGCCTCACTAAGGAGGAAGAAGAGGAAATACCAATTACAACACTAAGCTAAGATGATCTCCTAGAAGAATGTTCGCTAAGTTTGTTTGGACGACTTCTTTCAGATAGACAGCAAAATATAAGAGCTCTATAAAGTACATTGAGAGCAGCATGGAAGATGGGATTAGAGTTGCGAATAGTTGATGTAGGAAGCAACATTTTACAATTTAAGTTTGGTTCTAGTTATCAGAGAGATTGGGTAGAAAATAGTGGGCCATGGAAATGGAAGAAAGGCCTCACTACTGCAAACATAGTCTTCACTCACTCCCCTTTCTAGGTTCAGTTGTGGGGTTTACCATTTGAGCTCATGTCAGAGGAGGTTGGACAAGATATTGGAAAGAGCCTGGGGCGCTTAATCGAAGTCGATAGAAGGGCATGCAATCTGATTAGGCAAAGTTTATGCATATTAGAGTAGACCTTCCAATAGATAAGCCTCTCCGTAGAGGCGGACATGTAGTAAGCAAGGATGGTGAAAAGTTTTCGGTTCATTTCAGATATGAGAGGCTTCCAACGTTTTGCTACCTATGTAGAAAGCACGGTCACGATGATAAACACTGTCAGGTTTTTACAGATTGGCAGAATACCCCAAAGAAATATGGTGAGTGGTTAAAAGCGAATGGATCATTCAAAAGAGGAATTACAAAGCAAAAAAATTTCTCTAGTAGCAGTCACAATGTTGGGAATGAAGGAAAAGAAATGAAGAAAACCAAGCTAATGAGAATTTGCTTCATTTCCCTCCGGTGTACCACAAGGGAGGAAGCACCGACAGTGGTAGCTTTTAAAATTCAAAATATTCAAACACGTCCACTTAGGGGCAAGGAATTGACGTGTTAGACACTCCGATGTGTAAGGTGGTGGAAATTAGGTTTGGATGTGATATAATGGAAGCTAGTGATCAAAACTTAAGGCAAAAGGTGGGGCCGTGTGATGAGGGATCAGCTCCCACTCAAATGGAAAAGTCAGATTCAAGTACACAATTTGGGGAAAGTAGCGCTTTGCCCAACAAATGCCAACCCACATTAGAAGCTAAAAGCTACGCAAAAGTCACCAACCCATATAAGCCTATGAATTGGGCCCAAGCAATTGAAGCTAATACAAACCAAACAATAGCCCAGGTAACTGTGAAAGGTCAAAAAGGGAAAGGCCGAATAAAGAAAATTGCAAGGGAGCAGGGTTTGGCCTAAAGCAAAGAAAAACAGGCCCAAGGTCCAAGCATAGGTTCAAAACGCCAAATTGCTCTGCTCTTTGCAGAAGGAGATGAAAATATAGCCAGGAAAAAGAAGCGTGAGGGCTTTGATGGATGTGTTTATAAAGAAACAGAAATATCAGCGATGGCTGCCATGCAACACTGTCGAAGGGCATGAATTCCCTGGGTTGGAACTGTCGAGGGCTTGGGAACCCCCGGTTAGTTAGAGCATTGCACAACCTGGTGCGATGCTGGAATCCCAAGATAGTCATCCTTTCAGAGACTAAGGTTAAACAAAGGCGCATGGAGAGAATAAAGGAAAGAATTGGGTTTACAAATGGGCTTTTTGTTCCCTGTCAAGGTCACAGCGGTGGCTTGGCACTCTTGTGGATGAGAAAGATTAATTTGGAGATTAAAAGTTTTGGCAGCCATCACATTGATGCAATTGTCACAAAGGAGAACTCAAATTTTAAATGAAGACTCACAGGCTTCTATTTTCACCTCCAAGCACACTTGAGGCAGAATTCTTGGGATTTGCTTGCTTTTTTAAAGAATCAATCTCAACTCCTATGGTTTTGTTTCAGCGATTTCAACAAGATTCTATCAATGGAGGAAAAATCCGGTAGGGTTACAAGACCTCAAAGCCAGATGGATAGATTTCGTGATGTGGTCAATCTTTGCGGTTTCAAAGACTTGGGCTATTCGGGGACAGACTTTACTTGGTGTAATATGCAGGTTGGAGATAGTAGGGTATATTTAAGGCTTGACAGGGCTCTAGCAACAAGTGATTGGGTTGATAAGTTTGGTCAGGTAAGAGTTAATCACCTGGTTGAGTCCACTTTGGATCACTGTGCTTTATTTATAACAAACCCTTAAGCTCATAAACAACCCCAAACTCAACGCTTTCACTTTGAGGCTATGTGGACTAAATGTAAGGAATGCAAAGATATCATTGCAGCTGCTTAGAGTAATGGGGGCAAGTTGAATATGTCAAAAGGTATGGTTGTTGCTCTAAATGCCCGTGCCACTGATCTTAAGGCCTGGAGTTTAGCTACTTTCGGTCAAATCCCGAAGAAAATTCAGGAGAAGAGGAAAAGGCTAAGTTCTCTAGTTCAATTAGATAGGGATGGTCTGTTGGATGAAAAAATAAACTAGGTAAGAAAAGAAATCAATGATCTTCTTGACAGTGAAGAAACTTATTGGTGTCAGGGCTGCTATATCCTATTTTGAGGAGATTTATTCTACCTCCTTCCCGAATCAAATTAGAAGGTAACTGATCTCATCCTGATCAAGGTGACGGATGAAATGAACTCAAAGCTGACCAGAGCTTTCACCAAAGAAGAAGTTGTTGCTGCTCTTAAGCAATTGCACCCTACTAAATCTCCTGGTCCCGATGGTATGTCCGCACTTTTCTTTCAAAAGTATTGGAGCATAGTAGGCATTAATGTTTCTAATTTGGTTCTGAATGTTCTTAATTCTGGCATGTCTATATTTGAAATTAATAGAACTAATATCGCCCTTGTGCCAAAGAATAAAAATTCTCAAAGAATGATTGATTTCAGACCAATCAGCCTCTGCAATGTGGTTTATAAGATTATTTCTAAAACTTTGGCTAATCGTCTCAAAGTTATTCTTTCATATATCATTTCAGATAATCAAAGTGCATTTGTGGCTAATAGATTCATCACCGACAACGTCTTGGTGGCATATGAGGTTATGCACTACCTAAAACACAAAAAGGGTGGGAATGATAGTTTTATGGCGGCAAAGTTGGACATGAGCAAAGCATTTGATAGAGTTGAATGGTCCTTTATTGAAATGGTAATGAGAAAGATGGGCTTTAATGAGTGTTGGATCGGTTTGGTGATGAAATGCATAACTTCGGTATCTTATTCAGTCATTATTAATGGCTCGGTCCATGGAAGCATTGTGCCTACTAGGGGGCTCAGACAATGTGACCCTTTGTCCCCTTTTCTATTCCTATTATGTGCTGAGGGCTTCTCAGCTCTCATCAATGAAGCGGCAAGATGTCAGCAACTAAATGGTATATCCATTGTAGGGGATCTCCAAAAATCACTCACCTGTTCTTTGCTAAGGACGGCCTTCTCTTTTGTAATGCCAATGGTACTGAGTGCAATAAGCTAAAGGAAATCCTCAGAATTTATGAATCTGCCTTAGGCCAAAAGATCAACACTGATAAGTCTTCAGTTTTCTTCAGCCCAAACACTTCTCAAGAGCTTAAAGATGAGATCCTACACATCCTTGGGCCTATGAATGACTCAAACCACACAAAGTACCTTGCCCTCCCCTCCATTATTGGCCGGTCAAAAAAGTTGATTTTTGTGGAGATAAAAGAGAAGGTGTGCAAGAAACTGGCTGGATGGAAAGGCAAACTGTTCTTATTGGGAGGTAAGGAAATTATCATCAAAGCGGTGGCTCAAGCCATTCCCACCTATACGATGAGTTGTTTCCTTCTTCCAAAGAGCCTTTGTGAAGACCTTGTAAGAGAGATGAGAAGTTTTTAGTGGGGTCAAAAACAGCAGGAATCCAAGATTGCTTGGGTCGGATGGAAGAAAATGTGCATGCCAAAATCCCTTGGTGGAATGGGTTTTAGGAATTTACAAGCTTTTAATCTTGCCTTGCTCGCAAAACAGGCTTGGCGGATTCTCATAAACCCATACTCCCTGGCTGCTCGTATCCTAAAGGCAAAATTTTTCCCCTTTTGCGACATTCTTAATGCAAACTTAGGCAGCAGCCCCTCCTACACTTGGCGAAGTATTTTTAATAGTCTCGAAGTCATTAAGAATGGAACACGTTGGAGGGTGGGAAATGGACGATTAATTCACATTTAGGAGGATAAATGGCTCCCTACCCCTTCCACATATAAAGTCATCACCCCACTTAGGTAATTTGAAGACTTTCCCATGGTCTCCTCTCCCATTGATCCAAAGACTTAGTGGTGGAAAACCAATGTGGTCAAAGCTCTCTTCTTGCCTTTTGAGGTTGAGACTATCCTAAAAATCCCTCTAAGTCAGAATTTTTCTGAGGGCAAACTCATATGGATTGGGAATAAAAGGGGAGTGTTCATTGTCAAAAGCGCTTATTTCATCGCTGCTAAACTGCAGGTTGTAAAGGATGGGGGGGAATGTTCTTCCGGAGACTCAAATGCCCAAATTTGGAAAAAGCTGTGGAAGTTAAAGCTCCCTGAAAAAATTAAGATCTTCTCTTAGAGAGCTTGTGTGAATGGCCTCCCTATGTTTGCAAAAATGGTGGAGAATGGTATTCAATCTGGTTATAACTGTCCTGTTTGTAGGGAGGAGCTTGAAAGTTTTTTCCATGCATTAATCTCCTATAATTTTGCTCTCTCGGTGTGGTCGTTTTGGCAAGACTGCCCCATGCATTTACTGCTGAATGTGAGGGACTTCATAGATCTAGTTTACCAAATATGTTCAAGCTCCTGTGCTATACACTTAGAGTTCTTTTTTGCGATCTCTTGGCCTATTTGGTATAATAGAAACCTGTTAGCTCACAATGAAAAGTGTCTGCCATCTCTGCAAATCTGGGAAATGGCGAGAATGGTTGTGGACGATTATCAAGAAGCCAACTTAGTGAACTTCCCCTCAATGCAACCTTCTAATAGAGACTAGGAGGCTCCTCCGCCTAGTTTTTTCAAAGTAAATGTGGATGGTGCGTCATCCTTGGAGGGTCTTGGGGTTTCAGGTGTGGGTGTGATCATCCGTGATGATGGTGGAAGTGTAGTCGCTGCCCTTAGCAAAACGCTACTTTTGCACTACCCAGTTGAATGGACTGAACATTTTGCTATGGAATAAGGTGTCCTCTTGGCCTAGGAAATGACCATTCCCAAGGTCATATCTGAATCTGATGCTATCTCAGTTATCCAAGCAATTTCGCAAGATCTCCGTGGCAGCGAAACAAGTCATCTGATTCAAGGGATTTAGCTTGCGAAGTCGTCCTTCTTAAGTTGCTCTTTTCGACATGTGAAAATGGACTATAACAGGGCTGCTCATGAGCTCGCCCAGTTTGCCAAATGTAATTATATTAGTAATGTTTGGAAGGGTGTTACTCCACCTTTCTTAGATCACCTGATTTGGTCAGGTCTTGGTTCATTGTTGTAGGCTTTGGCCCCTATTGTAATCCTTTTCCTATGTCTATGATATTATACAGTTTCTTCTAAAAAAAAAAAATTTGCTCCTTCACTCATTTTTATCACCTTGAGTTAATTTTCTTTCACACCTTTTTTTTAATGCTTCACAGGCATGCCTAATTGATAGCTCTTCCCATTTTGTTTTGTTTTTTTCTCCTCCACATCACAAGCCTGTCCTAGTCACCTGACACTTGACACCTGACAGTTACCTCCAATTTCCAAGAACACTTTATCTTCACACGTTTAAACTTAACTCTTTAGTTTTCAAAGTTCATTCATTTATTTACTTTTACTTCTGATCTAACTCCTTTAGTTTCACCTCACCTCTCTCACTAGTTTCATCTCCTCTCTCAATGTGGCACAGCTAGCTAGCTACCCATTGGCGTTGCATCTCACCATTAGTGTTAAGGGAAGAACATACGAAGAAGGTAGAAAGTATAAATTAGCGCAATGAGAAGTAGAGAGAAGCGTTTGTGTGTCTAAGTTAGGTACTGGTCTGGAATTTGTTTTTCGGCCGAAATCCGGTATATACGCCGGTACGGCCGAAACGACTCCGATATGTTCGGTATTTAAACTAGTACGAAATACGCTTGTTTTTGTGCCGGCCTAGCCTCTGGTACGGTATATACCGGTTGTACTGGCCGGTACGGTACGAAATAGACTTCCTTGCAAATAGCTCCAATGTCTAAGTTAAAAAGTTATCAATAGAAATAATTAATCTAATTAGAGTTAAAGTAGTTTCATACTTGTTTTTTATCATGATTTCCCTTCATATAGGTTCTTTTGTATGGTAATTCTTTACTTTTAGTCATTATTCATTGTGGCTTTAATTTTCGTTAATGGTGGATATAACTGCCCCCATCATATCCATAATTATAAGTACATGTAAATTTTACTTCCCATAATGGGGAGTAACAATCTTTCTAGACTTGGTGCTCAGGCCTTGGTACTTAATTGGTCGTATTACTTAATTAGGGGATCAAACAATGCAAATTGATTGCCAAAAAAGGATAAAAGTGAGGGAAATTGGTGTAGTACTGGCCTAATATCTCCAATACTTAAATTAAAAAAGTTCTTAATAATAAGAATTAATATGATGAGAGTGAAAGTAGTCTCATAACGATCCTTAATTAACTCATCAAAAAAGAAAAGGAAAGAAAAGAAAAAACTATCCTTAATTAAGATTCCTCTTTGTAGTTTGTATAGGTTATTTTGTGGTACGTGCTTTTACTTGGTTGGGTTTTTCCCTACTCAAATTTTATAATCAATTTGGTAATTGAACTATAATATGACTTAGAACGATAATGTGACCTAAATGATCTTTTTCTAATTGGGTTATTCTCTCATGTTCTAAATAAAGTATCAATAATTTGAATTAGATACCTCAAAATGATTGAAAATTAACTCATTAAGGTGCTTTCATAGTTTCATGCACAATCTTTCTTCCGAAATAGGATATCCACGTGGATTCTCTTAATCCAAAATTGTGCTGCAATAAATAATTTTTGATATGAATATTGTGCTATATTTAAACTTTTTCTTTATGGGTAGACTCGGAGATTTTTGAAGATTGTGCACAATATTTTATATATCTTTTTTTTTTTTTGGTTAAGGACGATATCATTAAAACAACTAAAGAAAAACACAAGGTTCAGGACATATCCTATTAAGGTACATCCCATTGAGGTCACCCTCATAAACATCAAGAACGTCCACAGGCGGACTATCATACAACTTAAAATCATCATTCATCCTAAGACTCATCCTAGCTAAACCATCAGCACACCGATTCGCTTGCTTGAAACAATGCATAAGGCGAACTTGCTGAAACCGAGTTAACAACTGCCTGCAATCATCCAAAATGGGAGAAAGGATGTTATTAACATAAGACAAATTTCCCAACACATCAACAATAGATTTTGCATCCAATTCAATTTCAAGAAACTGAATATTGAGGTTATGACACAACAGGGGGCCTTCTCTAAGCCCCCACAGCTCTGCTGCAAAACAACTTGTGTGCCCAATCCGCTTGCTAAACCCTGCTATCTAGTGACCAGCTTCATCTCTGAGAACCCCACCACAGCCAGCTAACCCATGATCTCCCAAGGCTGAACCATCCGTGTTAAGTTTCCTCCAACCTTGCAAAGGCTTCTCCCAACGTATCCTTTTTAAAACTCTACGAGTCTGCATTCTAGGGCCTGTCACACAGTGGTAATACTCAACTGCTTGGTTAATAATCTCCACTGCCAGCTTCGGATTTCTGCTCCTCCTGTTAAAAACAAAATTGTTCCTACTCTTCCAAATACTCCATAAGGCAAAAGAAAAAACAATCTTCCAAGGAGGAGTAACATTTAGACACTTGCCAATGGATGTAGCATTTGTAGACAGCCAATCCAGGAAGTTGGAATGCCAAAATTCATGATTGGAAGATGAGACCCCGAGCTGACTCCACACTTGCTTCAGATGCCTACAATCTCTAAGGGCATGTAAAATGGTTTTTGAACCATTACAACAAAAGGGACAAACATTATCATGGACCACACCTCTTCTTTCCAAGCAAACTTTGACACCAATACTGTTGTGTGCACACATCCATAGAAAAGTTTTAATTTTTGGCAGCAAGTCTTCCTTCCAGATCCACTTAGCTGCAAAAAAGTCGGACTCCGCTAAGCCCATAGCAAGCCTATAAGCACTTTTCATATCAAAAGAGCCGTGGGGAGAACCAGCCCAAGCTAATTTATCAACTCCACCACCTAAGATTGTAGTAGGAATTGCAAGCATCATTCTCTTAATATCAACTGGCATGTAGAAGCTTTCAAAACTTCCAATGATATAAGAACGTGACGCCATTTTTAGAAGTCGCTCTAAAAGGCAGTTAGGGTGCTTCGTAGAAGTTGCCTATAGAGGACAAAATCACCAAACGATAATGCATAAAACAAAAACACCCTTGTGTTATCAATTAGAGTTGAAAAAGTAAAGCTAATTGCGTGTTTGTTTCAATGGTTTATCTATTTCTTATTGAAATTGTACTAAAATATATTTATATTTTGAAAAATTTTGAAAGAAAAAAAAAGTGAAAATTTAAAAAACTTTACATAAAAGTTAAAAATTAAAAACTAAGTTTATAAATTGACGCCAAACAGACAACTGTGGCTTATTGATAATAGTTCTCATATCGGTTTATATATTTGATTTTGGACAAGACTTAGGTACTGTACTTGGGTGTTGTTTCTTAGGTTTCCTTTTAAGATACTGCCATGTGAATTTTTTCTTATAGAATAAAAATGTATTTTTTAGTTACGTAGCCACATGGTTGAATTTTAAGAGAAAAATCTAAAAAACAGCACCTAAAGTACTATATCTAAGTTTTGTACTATGATTTTTGACAGGAGCATTCGAAAAATGTCTTAATCAATGTATTGTTGCCATGATTATTAGTGATAACCCATCAAAATACGAGTGATATATAAAAATAAATAAAAGCATTGCTTGAAAAATGTTCCAAAAGGAACTCCACCCAACCAGACTTTGATGATAAGATATCTATTCTGTGGTCCCATGGAAAACCCATACCGCACATTATAATTTTCAAAAGGTCAATCAAATAGTAATTGTGTGGGGACTGAGAGTAACAACTAACAATATTGTTTAAACAAAAAATATCTTAGATCACAAGCAGCCATATATTCTCTCTCTGTCCCTTCTAGCTAGTTCTCGAATAATCAAAGTCGATCACTATACCTTAATATGTCCATATGTAATGTCTTTGTAAACCTCATTCATCATGCATGCTCATTTAACCGTTGGCCTAATATTGCTGACTTTTTAACATTTTCCTGTTGTTATTATTATCTATTGATATTAATCAATACACTACAAGCTAGAGTGTTCATATTACATTTTTGACGCTACGAGTTGATATGTACCTAAACTTTGTTTGGGGACGATGACTTATGATCATGTAACCATGCTAAGTAGAGATGGTGTTTTTTTTTTTACTTTTGCAAAGTGCATCCTTTGTTGACTGGTCTGGCCGGCTAAAAAATTTCATTCTTTGACGCCAAATTGCTGAAGTGTTACATATGATACCATAAATCAACAGTAATTGAGAAAGATAACAAATTGGAAATGCTGTCATATAGTCAATAGTCTTAGGATTTGTTTGGAATTTGCGTATTTTGTTAAAACTGATTTTTTTTATTGAAATACTATAAATAAAGGTGAAAGTTAACTGAAATAGTACAATAAAATCTATAAATATATAGTATAAAAAGTACAATAAAACTCATAAATAATAATAAAAATAAACTAAATATTAAAATAAATTAATAAAATTAATTATGACAAACGCACACTAAATAAACCATTCTTTAATTTCAATTCCATAAGTTGGAAAGGAAGTAAAGCAAAAGGGTCTAAAAATTTGAACCCAAAATAGCCAAAAAAAAAGAAAAGAAAAGAAAGGAAAAAGGAAAAAAGAGAGTGAGTTTTTAATGAGCCCAGTGAAAAGGGGTTTCTTATTTAACATGCATGATTAACCCACTGAGAAGAAGTCTACAATAGCATGTGAGAAGTAGGAAAGGACATTGACTGGTGGGACCCTGTCATCTAACCACGTGTACAATGTGTTAGGTTTCATGGTCAGAGGAACCTTATACTCTCTCTACTCCGTAACTATCGTTGTCTAGTCAAAATTGGACAATCAAAACCCTTTATGAGAATGGAGTCCAGCCTAAACTAGGACCCACGACTATGAGCCCCAAGGAAAATCAGACACCTACTTCATTTTGCTTGGAGGCACATATATCGGTTGAATTGGAGCAAAGCCAACTCTGAATCAGAAATTGTGATTTTGATCATACCATGCAACTTTTACTTCACAAAGTAAATTATTTCCAACACTTAATAGATGAGACACTGTAATTGGTTATATTTAAATTATAATTAAAATAACATCATTTTTATTATGCAACAATTAAGACAAATAATATCAATATTGACTCTGAATAAATTGTGTTTTAAAGTTATTGTTATTTGTTTTATGATTGTAGAACCTAAGGGACTACAAAAAGTTATTAAAAGCTTTTATTTTAAGATTCCATATATGAACAGATTGATTTACCCCAAGTCTTGGGAACTCAAAATAGAGACCAAATCGATTATATCGCTGCCATTTGAGTCGGATATGCATCACAACATCATGCCCTCATATATTATTCAGATGTAATTTGTTCTCACTGACCAAAAAAAGTTATTAAAAAAAAAAGAAAAGAAAAAGTTTTGCTACACTTTTTCGTTTGGATTAAATTTTACAAGTAATCCGACAGTACTCAACAATGGAAGCTTTAATATGTGCTTCCATGTGGTGTGCACACACCCATTACTAAAAAGATAAGGACAAAGCTTAATCTTAACCAACGTTATTTCTTGACCCACACATGGAATTTATATTATATTATGTACACGAATGGTTCATGAACATGTAATCTTAGTTATAGGCAACTCTCTGGCACGAGTACTCCACTGCTTGTTCCACCAATGTTCTTACATGATGATGTTGCTGCCCTATTGTTGTAAGTAAGCTTGATGTCTTGCAATTTGATCCCTCTGCAAGGACTACTTGGACTGCAATCAAATGTCACAGCCTCTGCTGTAGCTGATGTGCCTTGTATATTTCTATATGTCACTTCACTAATCTTCACACCCGAGCTCTATTAAGAAAAACATAGAATTAATGAACAACATGAAATATATAATTGACCTCCATTGTTAAATGTACAACTATACTATCATAAAAAGATCATGGTTAATAATTTACCTGTAGAGGACAACCTTGGTTGTGAGGGCAATAATTCTGATCAATGATGATGGGGTTCTCAACATTTCTCATAACAATGTTTTGGAAAAGAATGTTCCGAACAAAACCATTGCTGGGCCTGGCCCATGACTTGATCCTTACTCCATTGTCTGATCCAGTGAATTCTGCATTCGTTAACGTTACATTTTGGACGCCAGCTTCGTTGAGTTCCCTGGCCAAGCTACCAATGCTGTAACAGGCACAACAAACATATATAATCAATTTGATATTAATGCATGTTCTTGGTGACTTTTGCAATGAATATCTTTGTTTTAATCAGCCAAAAAAATATTATTAAAGAGTTGAAGTTTTCATCCTAATATTTATTTATAATCTTGGGCCTGTAAGGCCCTAATGTTATGACTATGATAGGGCTTGCAAAGCCTCTGACTCCATAATTAGGCTGGGCCTCGCTCGATGGTTTGTCTGACCAAATTTTTATTTTTTTAACAAATAGGAAATTATTATTAGAGATATTAAAAATATTATTACTATAATTTTTATTATAATTAATTAATCAGTAAATTTCTATTTGATTTTTTTTGAGAAACAAATGCACACACAAGGGAGATGAAATGGAATTTTAAGATAAAAACAGACCACAAATTCTACTTAAAAGCCATAATAAATTGCTATTTAATTTGAGTGCATAGATAGATAGAAGGTATATTTGTAAATATTTTGTAGTAAAATCTATACCTAATGTTGTTGTTATTATTATTATTATTTTTTTGTATAGGTTAATTTTAAGAATATCTGCTTACCTTACACCATGGCCAGGGCCACATTTAATGTTGCTCATCAACAAGTTGTTTGTGCCTGGACCGATTGATATGCAATCGTCTCCAGTTTGCATGGTGCTTCCCTTGATTGTAACTCCGGTTGAGGTCTGCACATGAATGCCATCCGTGTTTGGGCTTAGGTCAGGAGCAATAAGCTTCACATTTTGGACCACCACATTGTTGCAGCTGTTGATTACAAGGTGAGTAAGCTGACTGTTGATCGACGTTAAGCCACTGACCACAATATTGTTTGCCCAATTGAATGTTATTGACTGCTTCGACACACAAATTGCATTGTTAAAATAAGTTATAGGAGTTTATTGATATATACAAGAACATTAACATATATGCTCGTCAGCCCACTTAATTTTCGAAATTCAATTAAACTTTTGTACAATTCAACTAGGGAAGGAGGCAGAAAAACTATCGATAAGAGAAGTCAGACTGTAATCTCAATATATATAGATAAACACACACACAAGTACATGCTTAATTAAAAAAAGTCTCAATGACAAAATTTCATAATTTATAAGAAAAAATATATATTAAAAAAGAAATGGTCAGAACTAATTAGTGGGCTTAAAGTCAATTAGCTTGTTTTCAAATCTTCAAAATATGACAAAATAACACTTACCTTTTTTTCCGGAATAAAAATAATTTATTTAATTTTGAGTGTTTCACTTTATATTAATTACACTTTGTAACTTTTTAAAAGAAAAATAATCAAAAAAAAAAAAAAAAAAATAGACATGATATTCTACGGTTGGTAAAACATAAGGCGGAACAGATGTGAAACTAAGGATTTCTATTATTTTTTGGATGTAAGTTATGTAATTAACGTACCCTAGCACCAACTGGGCAACTTTTTCCAGAATTCCTGCAAGCCCAAAAGCCAGCCCCCTTTGCATCCAAAGTGCCACCATAAACTGCAACTCTATCAACCTTAATGAACAAAATCCAGTACCCTGAATTCCCAAGTGCACGATAGTCTGTTGGAGCCACAAGTGTTCCATCAATCTTAACTGTAATTCTGTTCTTGCATGGCCCTCTAAAAACAGTTGCTTTCAGCAAGAACCTCCCCTTTGGGATGTAAATGGTGGAGGCTATGGCTGAGTTACATGCTGATTGCCATGCCTTGAGGAATGCTTGTGTTGCCTCAGTTTTTCCATCTGGCTTTGCACCAAAACTGATCACATTATAGGCTGCATTTGATGATTTAACTAAGAAGGATATGAAGAAAAGGAAGAGAAAAACACAAGAGAAAGTAAGCTTAGCCATTTCTATTATTTGTTTTTTATCTTTGAGAGAGGAAGTTGGTATGAAATGGAATTGGCAGTAAAGGGTATTTATATACAGTGCATGACATTCTTTTTATGCTTCTATTTGTCAACATACTTTTGTTTAATATTGATTTTAGAAATCAAGCAAAGAAAAGTGTTATTGGCACGTTATTAAGTACATGAAGGTATATATGATATGTACGGTGACATGTGGTAAGGTATGAATCCAGGGAAGAATGGAAGGAAGAGTACATGTGATAAGTCGTAATGTGATACTGAGACAATTATTGTATGCCATTATAATTGAATGCAGCCAGCCATGCATAGATCATAGTTTGCAATAAATGTTTACTCCCATTTCTCAATTCTTTAAAGAAACAAGTACTTAGTGAGTTAGTGTCGCAATATTCAATTCATTCCACAATTATTTCTGCTAATTGTTTAAATATTTCTCTGGTTATGTTTTAACAATGAGTATAAAACAAATCTGATATATTGCAGAAAGCATTTGTATGCATGCATCTCAAGGAAGAGATTTTTGGGTTCAAAACCTTCTAATTTTGGTGATTGGCCATATATATATATGGTAGTGTTGATAAAAAAAAGAAGAAAAAAAAAAGACCTAGTTAATATTAATTTGGATTTTATCTATTTGATGAATTGTTTGAAATTAAATCATTATGTAATTACTAGGGTAAATGAATTGAATTGTTTATGAACTATTTGGTCTCAATTCAAAGTTTGTTTATATTTGATTATTTAGCAAAAGAGCCAAGCTAAAAGTTTGAGCTTTGACCATTGAATGAGCAAAACTCAAAAATTATATTATGTTGATTTAAGTAGAAATAATAACATATGTTTATATATATATATATATATGTGTGTGTGTGTGTGTGTATTTATATAGTCTTGAGATTAGATTATAATTTTATAAATAGTAAGTGAATAAGATATATTATTATTTGTAATTTTTTTGATTATGTAAATAACTTATTTTATAATAAAATTATAAATGATTTAAATAATACAACAATGGTGAATCTCAATTTTATAATTTAATAAATGACAGTCATTTTATCTAAATAATTCAACAATTATAAATTCAATTATAATTGAGTTTAGTCTAAATAATTCATCAATCTCAATTTTTATTCTTGAGGTTTATTATATGTGAAGAAAGCATAAATTAACCAAGTAACACTTGAACAAGCTCAAATTTGTTTAAAAATAACATGAATGAAGCAACAAAACGTTATTTAATTAGTTTGGTGATGCATTTGAGCTTGACTTGTGTTCGATTACATGAATTAGCCATAAATGTTTTATATTGATCGAATAGGCTCAATTTGTTTAATTATAACCCAAATTTAATACTTTCATTATTCATAAAATATTGTTGAATATTTAGTGAGTTCATATTGGCTAATCATATATATCATATTTGACAGTCACTCCTACTAGTTTAAACAAACCATTCGTTTTCTTCTTCTGTATTTTCATATTTCCTTCTGTTATATAACTTTAGGATATTGTAATATTCATGCATGTCATTATTTATTCTTTCACATATTTCTTATAATTAAATCAAATCAATGTGTTGTAATAATTAAATATAAATACCAAATCACGCAATTAAACATTGTACATCTATCTATTATGGACCTGAACCTCAATCACGTGTATTTGTATGGCGACTTTGGTTAGAAGATAGTGGCTTACGAAGAGGATGAGATGAATGGGCAGTCATAGTGTTTGCCACGTGAACACGTGGAGGAAACCTGGAAGATTAATCGGCAGTAGGCTCGCCGATATTCTAGCAGTCAAGCGGGTGTAGTGTGTGTATTTGATGTGGCACGAAACTATTGGTCTAAGGTCTAAACTGTTGCTGGAAATTGGCGGTTATGTTCTTTAACGCCCAAGTTTTTTTTTTTTGATGGAATTAACGCCCAAGTTATCCAATCTTGACTCCTTGAGTGTACCTTGGTGATAATTTGAATACAAAAACAAGTTTATAAATTATAACCCTTGCTAATGCAAGAAATATTCATAAATTGAGTTTATATATTGAATTCATACAAGTGTACATATTCATAATATCAAATAAAAGTAATAAATTCAAATTAAGTTTATATATTCTCAGCAATAATAATAATAATAATAATTTTGAGTTTATATATATATATATATATATATACATATATTTGATGCACATTTTAAATATAATTGGAATGATTTTTAACATGAAGGTGAAGTGTAATTAAAATATAGAAACATTTGGCATCAACTAATCGGACAATTAGAATAATACCTAATTAGAAATTGGAGTGCAATCAAAATCTAATTTATATTCTTGATTGAACTTTCTCTTAGCTTCCACTTTAAAATATAAGGTAAGCTCAAAATGTTATGTTCGTTAATTTTAATACTTTTAGTCATGTGTTTGGGCAAGGGATTCGGAGTAGAAATTTGGTGAGGAGTTGGAAATTTAGAGTTTGAACTTATTAATTTCTTGGTTTGATACATGAACGAGGGACTTTTCAATTTATGTGTGAAATTTTCAGTAGGGATTGTGATCCAAAAATATCAATTCTAAATCTCATCTAAATAGTAGGATTTTAAAAGAACAAAATTTAGCTATAAAATTCCTTATAGCCTTAAGCTACAGAATTTGTTGTAAAACCTTACTTAACAATTTTTTATTGGAGATGAATTTTAACTAATCCACTATCAGATTTACATCTTCTACTTATATTTTTCATACTTACAAAATTTCTAGAAAGTTAAAAATTAATAATTATGTCATCAATAAATTGTTTAAATTGCTAGTTTTTGTAATTTAAAATTATGTATAAAATTCAAGCTTATAGATTATATAGTAAATAATATCAAATTGACACAAAATTTGACCTGTGTATTAAAGAGTCTAAATTTTTTGTTCTATTATTTCTGTTTCACTTTATACTTCACAAATAAAAACTTGATACATGTCCATCTAGTTAATGAAATTCTAATTTTATGCCTCTATTATTTCAGTTGCCTAAGTTAGATAAATAAAATAAAAGTTAAAAAAAAAAAAACCCAATAGTTAACACATTCCCACTAGCTGCACCACCACCATCACTCGTCGGCGCCACCAAATCCTCTAGCCATCCAGCAAAGATCCCGTCTTGGAAAAGAACAGAGCCAAGCCAAGCCACAGGGGCGGAGCCAGGAATTTTTATTTGAGGGGGCCAAGTTGTAGCACTAATATATTTATCAAAACAACCTCCCACATACACATATACACATGCTTTTTTATTATATACACATTTTTTTATTTGATAAGTTATATATATATATATATACACACACACCAAAAAAAAAAAAAAAGCTTAGTATTTTCAATCAAAATTATGTTTGATGGCAATTTTTCATAAAATAAAATTCATTTTTACAATTTTTATAGTGAAATTCTTAAAAAATGTCATTTTCGATACAAATTATCTAATTTTATACTAAAGTAAGTAAAAAATCTTTCAATTGAACTAATGAAATTTTCAAAAACATGAATGATTCAAAATTTGGAGGAATAAGTTAGGCTCCAAACATATTTAAAGCTATCTTACTTTAACCCATTATGTGTCAACAAAAGAGACATTTCATGTGTAGTTTTAGTGATATTATTTTTTTAATGAGTCAATTACTTGTTAATTGCCACGTAACTAATTGAAAAGGATATAGATTCAAACATGTTTTATGCCAAACTTTATCAAATATTTAACAAATATAAGAGCACATTTTACAATAAAAAATAGAATTGCGAAAAATAATGTTATGTCTCTATAACTATTAGATCAATTATTTTTTCTAAGAGCATCCTTGAACTAAATCAAATATTTGGGGGGGCCAACTCTTATTTTTATAGACTAAATTTTAAAAACATTAAAATAATTATATATATTTTCAAAATTTTCAAAATTTTGGGGGGCTATGCCCCCCCACCCTTACACATAGTTCCGCCCCTGCCAAGCCAGATCTAGGACCTTCAAAATCCAATATTCTCTCGGTTTCCACAGAAACTAAACATTATAGTCAATCTTGATTGGTTAAAAGTGGCTGGTTGGATGGGCGAGGTAATAGATTTTCAAATGTTTAGGTTTCAGTGAGCCATGGCTTGCCTGCATCACTAAAATTACTTACTTTTATCTTTATTTTGTCTTCTGACCATATTAAAGATCATTATTCTATTGATCTTACAACAACTGTTCCTAACTTTTGTTTATGAAAATTTGTATCTTCCGGCCTTTAGTTTCTTATCGATCTATATTTTGAGGTGTGCTCTTTGTAATGTGGAAAATCACGGCCAAAGTTTTCTGGCGGCAGTGAATGGCTGTGACTGGAGAAGCTGGTGGGGATATGTTACTGTTGGGTTTCTCTATTTTCTTTATTTATCTAGTTTAGGTAACTAAAATAATAGAGACATAAAATTAGGATTGAATTTAGTATATGGACATATGGTTAGTTTTTATTTGTGGAGTATAAAGTGGAATAAAGAAAATAGCATATAAAATTTTTTTTTTAAAGAGGTTTAACTTATGATGTCCGCTCTTGATGATAAAGAATTATCATCAAACCAAGACACCAATCAGTTTTTGGTGTAGACGGAAATTGAACACATCAAATCAAAACACCAATCAGTTTTTGGTATAGGCGGAAATTGAACCCATCAAACCAAAACATCAATAAATTTTTGATGTAAGCGGGGATTGAACTCCAAATATCTTATACAAGCATTATAGACTTTTCCAATTGAACTGACCGGAACCAACAGGTAGCATAGAAGATTTGAAATCCGTATTAAAAGCGTAAATAACATATAATTCAATTTTATAACTAAACTTTATCATTTTTAAAATTTCATCTAGTATTGAATCTGTTTATTTATTTTTTCTTCCTAGGCCCATTTATGTTTTTGTCTATAATTATTATTTGGAAAATTCGAGGTAAGATCTCTCTCTCTCTTATAATAAAATTTTGGCCCCATTAAATAGCCATGTATATTAATTAATGTTCATCTTATGAATGACAATAAAATTATCAAAAATATAATTTAAGCAAAAAGAACTTGTATTGTATGTGTTCCGTTTATAAAATAATTAAAAACAGCCTATTTTTATTCCATCTATAGCATGCAACTTTCACTTATTAATATTCAAATCCATAGGAGTATAGTGCGTTTTCATCCATTTTTAACTACAGGAACTATATATCAATACTCAATGATGTTTTTAAAATATTAACCCAAAAAAAATGATGTTTTTAAAAACAATGGTACAATAACTTGATTATGTTGTTTTTCTTCCTGCGGCAAAAAGTGGCTGAAAATCAAGTCTAAGCTTGTATTTATCTTAAAACTAATCGGAAAATTGAAGAAAATAGAAACTGGTAAAGATTGGAATCATTGGATACTCTAAGTCAAAGTGCCAACCAGAGGACAAAGTGCCAATTGGGACGACGATCTCCCAATCTGCACTTTACTGCTCTTGTCATGCATTTTCAGCCTTTTTTACATCATTAGACAACCTCTATGTTCATTAATAATGAAGCCATAATCAAGGTTTTTTTTTTTTTTTTTGGAAAAAAAACTATAATTAGAAATACTTACATATGTTAAAAACAATATAATCAAGTTATTTTACTGTTCGATTTAAAACATCATTGAGTATAAGTCTATACTGATTTGATCCTAAATTGCTAATCCTTTATTCTATTTTTGGAATATTTCAAAATATAGATTTTTAAAATAAAAAAGTCAATATACAAATTTCCTCAAAAAGCTATAATAAAAAATAGGTACATATTAGAAATAAATTAAAAAACATAACCAAAGCATAAAATGGAAATTATTATTAAAAGAAATTAAGTTGACAATTATAAATATGTATAAAGCAAAAGTGCCATTGGGAAATCCATATGCGCGAGATTCACTTTGTTAAAGCTTATGAATATAGATATAGGTAGATGAGGAAGCTTGTGGAAATTGATTTCCTTCAAGGATATGTTTGGAAGAAACTTGTGGAAATTATATATTAATTCACCTTCACTCTTTCTTTGAGTGTGTGATATATACAGAGAGCACTTTTGAGTGTTGTGATGCATCATGCAGAAAGTCACAATGAACTGAACAGTGACAAGTAATTGGGACGAGAAGATAGCTAGCTTGTAAATAGAGAATACAGGGGGGATAAGTCTTTGTTTGTAGGATTAATTCTTTTAATAAAGGAGTGAGATGATTTAGGAGTAGACTGTAGAGTCACAAAGGACTAGCCTTGGAAGTGAATGGGTGTGGTTTTTTGAGTTCACTCAGCTGTTGAAGTTTTTTTTTTTTTTTTTTTTTTTTTTTTTTTTTTTTTTTTTTCTTTTAACCTTTTTGTTATGAAATAAGGAAAATGAACGAATCTTGGCTCTACTAATTAAAAAAAAACCTATTGATCTTTTGCTTTGTAATAATGAGCAATTATATATATACACCATTCAATAATTTATTATAAAATTTATATTTTAAAAATCTCATTATTAAATTACATATTTTTTACGTTCTTAATATTCATGTTCAAATTACATGTTCTATATATATAGACACGAGTGATTTTTTTATTATTATTATTTTATTTATGAATGACACACACGTGGTTGTTGAACTTTTTTACCTTTTTGCTATAAAATAAGGTACATGAGTAAATCTCGACTATACTAATTAAATAAACTGGGCAAAGTTTCAATTTTTGTATTGAGGGTTTAAAGCAATTCTTTTTTTTGTTTTTTTCTAAAACATGATCAATTTAATTAGAGTCATGCTAACAAATGCACTTAAAGCATTGGTTAATAATCTATTTTAGGAAAATTTTGACACTACTTTTATGAGAAATGAAAAAAATTGTTAAAACATTAATTTTTTTTTTCTCTTTTCCTGTAAAAAATTTCTTTATAAAAACATTAATTATATCCTGCAAAATAAAACTAAATGTGAAATCCAATTTTTTCCAAAGTTGTAGAATTTTTGGATCTTGAATTATTTGGTGACATGTATATGTCAAAACAAATCTACTGTCAAACTAGCTAAAACCAATGTAATTTTTTCCCACTTCTTGAAAATTTGAATAATTAGGATCAATAAACCCCTTACAGTCATTATTGAAAAATTAACAGAGAGAAGTCATATCCAAAGAAGGCCATAAAAAAACAGTGAAAATAAGAACTACTTTTAAAAACAACTCCTTGGAATGACAACTCCGTTACTGAACCCAGCGGCATTGGTGCAGGAAGATGTTGCAGCTCTTTTATTGTAAGTAAGCCTTATGTTTTGCAATTTGATCCCATTGCATGGATTACTAGAACTGCAAATAAAATTCATGGCTACTTGCGAGGCCGATGTTCCTCTTATGTTTTTGTAGGTCACTTGACTAATCTTCACGCCAGAATTCTAGTAAAAAAAAGAGAGAAATGCCAAAAGAACAATGTATATTAATGGTTTATAGCTAATGAAATTTAATTTGAGGGAAAATTCCATGTTATAATTTGTGGTGGAGCTAGAAAAATTAATCAGGAAAAGTCCATAAAAAAAATGAATATTACAAAAATTATAAGATAATTTTTCTAAAAAAAAAGTTCCTTTTTACAATTAATATTGAAGTATGACATATTTCTTTTTTGTACAATATTTTTATACTTAGAAAATAACCTCATTGTATAGTATTTTAAAAAATGTATATTTTTACCAACATTGACTATTTTCTAATTACACCTCATGCGTTTTAAAATCATTTTTGTCATAATCATTTGTTATAGGACTACTTTAATCACACCATTTTCATCCATTCCTCTTAGATTCACTATACTTATAAATCAAAGTATATATGCCTGCGAGATAAGCCTTGAAAAAAATAATTTATATCTTTATCTTTTATATTTTGAATAATTTAAACTAATACTTTTATATTTTATATTTTACTTTGATGTTTTTTATATGTAAAAGAAAATTATATAAGAGAATATATATTTTTGCAAATCACATATCATGTGGTCAATGATTTATAAACCATGCTAATATTATATAAAACGCCTTATTTAATAATTTGCTAACAACATCCTGGGATTTTTTTTTTGGATAAAATCAATGCTAAATCAGAGAGACGCGATCAAAACATTTGAAAACTAATTGGCTTAATGAGAAATGAATAAATTTTGGAGAGACATTATTACTATCATTATACAAATACTTTGAAAGGATTATACCTTAATAGTTTTTTTGGTATTTTCTATAGATATGCTTATAATATACATTCCAAAAAGATTGAGGAGGCTAGATACTATTTTTCTTATAATTTACTTACAACGATATATATATATATATATATATATATATAATAGCTTAAAGAATGCATTTCTTTTTTCCAAAAGGCTTGGGGGCCATGGCTCGCACGGGCCTCCATGTAGTTACGCAACTAGCAATTTCTTAATTTGATCGCAATTTCTTTTGTCTAAAAATAAGTGTGATACTAGTGATATAATATATTCCACAATTTTTTTTTTTTAAAATTGTTGGTATGGACTATTGTGACTGGAACAATATCACTTTCACCTTAATTTATTATTGATATAATATTTATTATGTACCTAGCATAATAAATCATATAAATAGTTGTTGAAAAAATAAAACTTGTGGCTAATTAATGTGCCCTAAACTTATTGCAAATGTAATTGGTACCTGATTTGGACAGCCTTTGTTATCAGGGCAGTACTTTTGATCAATGATTATAGGGTTATAGACATCTCTCATGATAATGTTCCTGAAAACAATGTTTCTTGCATATCCATTGCTAGGCCTGGCCCAGGATTTTATTCGTACTCCATTTTGAGTTCTTGTGAAAACTGAACTTGTTATTGTCACATTCTGCACACCATCTTCATAGACATTATCGCCCAAGCTACCAATGCTGTGAGAATTTGAAAAAAAATGATCAATGAGAAATGATGCTAACGAGTACCATATAATTTAGATCAATAACAAGTTAAAAGCATTTTAATGGTTTGTATTGCTAATATTTGGGGTTTTAAGATAGGGAAAAGTCCAATCTAGAAACAGTTTTACACACTGGGCCGGTCAAGCCCAGCTATTGGCTTATGGGCTTGTTGATTTCACTCCGAGAAATGTGTTTCTTGGTGAGGGCCCAAATTTTACAAACAGTTAAAATTCCTTTTCTCAAAAAGGGAAATTTCAATGTTAAGTAGCAGTGCTAATTGTTATTGGGATCACTGGAAATCTTTTTGAGGGTGTCTATTGCCTAATACCGACCAAAAAAAAAAAAAAAAAATCTTGTATATATCTTATTTACGGTAAGAGGGAATTTAAAACCTGAACATCTTCGTGAAGATATTAGGAAGTACCTGTTGAGTAATAAGGCTATTTACAACTAAATGATTAATTAAATTGCTTCCATTCATGTACTTAGATTTTGGGGTGAGTGAGTTTTGACTCAAAATGAAGTGAACAAAAAGAAAACATAATTGGTAATGTAACAAAAAATTTCAGCAATATTACCTTATTCCATGTCCAGGGCCACAGGCAATATGATCAATCCACAAGTTCTTAGAGCCCTGACCAATGGATATGCAATCATCTCCTGTCCTTATCATACTTGAACTAATGGTGATCCCAGTTGAGGATTGCACATGTATGCCATCGGTGTTGAGGCTCGTGCTGGGGGCTGTAATTTTCAAGTTTCGAAGAACAACATCGTTGCAATGGACAATAGCAATATGAATTAACTGGCTGTTGATTGATTTCAAGCCATTCACCACGATATTGCTTGACCACATGAACGATATTGACTGGAATAAACAAGGTAGGCAATGGTTAATATTTGTATTAAAAATTAAAAATTTAATATACCTTGTAAATTTTTAATAGGTCATCGATCTGTATGATGCACATGCTTTGTTCTACTGGAATTAGTTGTAATGCTTCGCATTCAAGCAATTAACTCTTTCCCTCATAAAAAAAGCAATTAATTAACTCATTTAATTAATCAGGGAAAAAAAAATATGGAAAGAAAGGAAACACATATAACAATGTGATGAAAATGAACATGCTAATTAATACATGTACTATCATTAATTTTAATTGGAAATTCTTGATCATTGTTATGAATATTAGTTTTACTAATTATTAACTTTTAAACAAGTCATGAACCTTGTAATTTAATACTTTAATTAGTACTTTATGGTGTTTCTAATAGGCTTAAAATACACCAAGATTAGAATTTGACTTCTCTTGGAAGAAATGCATGTCCAACATGTCAACTACTAGGCTACAAGCTTGACTTGGTAAGATATGGAAAATTATAATATACAAACACTAATAAAAATAATAAAATGACTCATTATGTATTAACCTCAATTGAATTTCAGTTCGATTTTAAAAACCTTGAACATCTCATTTTTCCAATTTTTTGAACGGTTTGGGTTTCAAAACTATGATAATTTTTTTTAGGTATGTATATCTTCAAACTACCGTTCAAGACTTAATAATCACATTTTCCTACAATATTGAACTAAACAAGAACTAAATTGAAATTATAATTAACTAATCTTACTTTCAATAATAGTTCATTCATTTCAAGTTTGAGAAGTAAACTAATCCTCGGCCAAAAAAGAAAAGAGAGAAGAAGTAAACTAATCAAATTTATTATCTCATCAATTTATAATTATTTTATAATAATTTTAACATTTTCCTTAATATCTATATCATCAAGTCAGTACATACTAGCTTATCATTCAAGCAATCAATAGTTGTAATTTTCTACATTGAACTAAGCAAGAAACAGAGTTGGTATTACTAATTAATTAATCTCACTTTTTCTTTTATTAGGATTAAGAAGCAAGCAATAACATACACTTGATCCAGTTGGGCAACTCCTTCCAGCTCTCCGGCAAGCCCAATAGCTAGCTCCCTTTGCATCGATAATGCCACCATTGACTGAAACCCAAGAGACCTTGTTGAACAAAATCCAATTTCCAGAATTCCCAATGCTCCAATAATCTGATGGGGCAACAAGAGTGCCAGCAATCTGAAACACAATTTTACTCTTACATGGCCCTGAAAAAACTATTGGTTTTAACAAGAAAGTCCCTCTAGGAACGTAAATGGTGGCAGATCCAACAGAGTTGCATGCTGACCCCCATGCCCTAAGAAATGGTAACGTCGAGTCAGTTTTCCCATCTGCTCTAGCTCCAAAACTGACCACGTTATATGCTGCATTTGATGATTGAAAGAAGGCTAAGAAAATACAAGACAATACTATGAGTCTAGTAGCCATCTTATTTTGACCAGAGAGTGAGCTAGGTTGATGAAAGAGGATCATGGATTTTGGAGTCAATTTATAGTCTTGGATATTTGGAACTACAGCTTGTTTAATATTGGTTTAAGTCTTAAATAAGTCAATTAAATGTTACTCTCACGGCATCAAGTACTTCAAGTCTTAATAATATGTACGGTGGCATTACGTTGTATTATCTTTATTAAAAAAAACCATTACTTTTATATTTTAAAAATAATCACATGATACACTATTATTAAGCATCTACAATCTTCTTAAGCTAAGTGATCATGTTATACCAATTGCAGTTTGTCACTTCATCACGTGTACATCAATTAATATAGTGCATATCAATTTATACTTCAATCTATGTATGGATGTAAATAAAAATTCATAGTTAAAAGTTCAATATAATCATGTAACTCATTATCATAATTATTGTATTTTGTAGTACTTTGGTGCCTTAGAGATGACACGTTTAAAAATAACAATGTGTTACTTGTGTGTCATGCATGTCTAATACACCAGAGTATTAAACTCAAGCTTAACACTGTATTACATTGTAATCTAATTAATATATATCTATTGAGTTCTTTTTTTGGGTAAAAAAAAAAAAAAAGATGGATAGAGAAGGGTGACCAATATGGTTTCCCTATCTGGGCATGGTCATAGTAGCACCTTACCCTCTCCTAAGTGAGACCCCATACTCCCGATCTGTGTGAGAAACTTATTTTTTAGGTCGACTGTTTGAGATGGAGATATGATATAAGAAACACCAACATAAAGCTAGTTATTTGAGACTTTGAACTCAAGTCCTGAGACTTGTTAATCCGGTATCTTACCAACTAAGCCATCCGAATGTTGGTATATATATATCTTGAGTATTCCTCTTCGCAAGTGATTTGAGGTAGGAGTAGGCTAGTAGCACTATTTGATTATTGTTAAGTAGTGGAACCAAATGAGCATTAATTAATGAAGATAATTTTTCACCATCAGGCATATATTCAATTAGTTTGATTCTCAAAAAAAAAAAAAAAAAATGTCGATTAATTTCTTTGTGCATTGGTGTCTCGGAATATAGACAGCATGGAAATCCTTAAAAGACAGTTGAGCTTATTATTATTATTGATAAATGATAACCCACTTTGCAAGGCCAAGGATCACTTAGACTAATTAATATCGTTGAGTGTGTAACACTCGCAGCCTTCAATGACAGTCATGTGAAACGTGGAGCATTAGCGGAGAACTGGCCGAGAATATGGCTCATTAATTCTCATGCAGTGGCAATAACATAATTTAATATTTAATATACCAGAACCAGAAGGAGTTCCCAATTAAAGAATGTGCATGCAGCTGCAGGGTCGTACCTTTAATTACTAGCTCTATTTAAAGTAGTAATCACGGGCATTCATTCATGTCAAATGTGATTAGAACTACTAGATCCAGTTTCACATGATAAGGAATTCCAAGTCCATTTTCCAAAAAACTTTTCCACTATTTTCTTTTAATTTATCTATTCGTTCTAATCTTTCCAAACCTCAGGAATAAATTTAAAGTGTTTAGTCTCTTGTAGTTGGAAAAAACTTTTCCACTATTTTCTTTTAATTTATCTATTCGTTCTAATCTTTCCAAACCTCAGGAATAAATTTAAAGTGTTTAGTCTCTTGTAGTTGAAATTTTTTTTCCGCTATTTTCTTTTAATTTATCTATTCGATCGTTCTAATCTTTCCAAACCTCCTAAATAAATTTGAAGTGTTTAGTCTCTTGTAGTTGAAGAGATTCAAAGTACAAAACCCCTTTATACAAAAAATCAATTAATATGTTGACTTATTGATAAAGAGCAATGATCATAAGTAAGACAAAAAAAAAAAAAAAAACCTTTCAAAGTGACAGAATTTTCAAAACTGCTTGTGGGGAAACTTCTTTCTATCTTGTTATTCTCCATATTACAAAAAACAATTATTTGTCCTAAGAAAGAAAAAAATTTTGATTTTCATCTTTCCAAGGTCCAAAATTTTTGCAGTTTTACTCCATCTATTTTTATATCAAATTGCTCAAGAAGAGTTTCAACTCGGTGTATTTTGATTGTTTGGTAAGAGTATTTAAATATAATTTTTTTTTTTTATGGCAATCCATGAAATGGTGGGTCCCATACTTGAATTTATTATTTAGTTAATATTTTTTAAATATAGTTTTCAAAAAACTGTATCATATTTTCCTAGTTTAGAACAAGATTTTGAAAATAGCTAAGTGAGTGTTTTCAAGATACAAAAAATGTTTTTAATGAATAGTTGTAAATAAATTGAAAACAGTGGATCTCACATATTTGTCCAAACTCTTTTATCTCTTAATTAACGAGCTTATGTTTATCACAAAAAGAATTCCTACACTTCAAATTTAAAAATTATCATTAGAAAAACAAGTACATGATGAGGTTTATTCTCTTATTATTATCCATAGAAAAAAAAGTAATCTACATGTTCTACACATTACTTTTTTTAAATATTTTTTTTAAATCTCAAAAATAGAAATGGTCTCCCAAATAATTATTTTTTAATTTTAGTATTTTGAAAATTATTCTTAAAAGTGGGAGTCAAACATGTATAATATAAAAATTATTATCTGAAAACTAGTTCATAGATAATTTATTTGAAAACTTGATTTAATTATTAAAAAAAAAAAAAAAAAAAAAAACATCCTATGACCAGATCTCAAGGTTAGGTTGGGAGATATATAATTTTTTCCAATTATTTTAGTATCTTTTGGTTTTGGTAAAATTTAGATAGATCTAGAATGGGTTTTTTGAACTTACGAAAAATGGGTAAGTTTGAACCGGACCCACTAAAATAGCAGGTTTGTTTGGATTTAGATCGACTCTTTTGACTAAGAAAAAGAAATCTCCATTTTCTCATATGTATTCAGATTTATTTGTTTCATAGTCTGAAAATCTCAAATCTTTGTCTCCTTTTGATTCTTACTATCTTAAAATTTTTTTTTTCTTTGAGTTTGGTGAGGGTCAATCTCCCTCAACCAATATTATGGCTCATCTTTATCTCTTTGATTTTGTGTTCTCACTTTGAAACTGTTAATATGCAAACCTTTGATCTCCCTCTACTAGGACAAAATTGGCTTTTGCCCTTTTCGGGTAAAATAAATAATATTCTACCCCATTTTCCAAACTAATTAGGAAAATACCCCTTTTTTAAAACTCGACTTTCTTAAAATCGAGTTAAGTCCTATAGTGACGTTTTTAAGGACCTATAGTGGCGTTTTTTAACTCAAGTTCTATGAAATCGAGTTATAGTTAAAAAAAATTGCATGTAACTCGACTTCATGGAGATCGAGTTACAAAACGCCATTATAAGTCATTAAAACACCACTATAGGCTCCTTAAAACGCCACTATAGGGTTTCAGATTTTTTTTTTAAACTCGATTTTGAGAAAGTCGATTTTCAAAAAAGGGGCATTTTCCTAATTAGTTTGGGAATGGAAGCATAAAGCTATATAATTTGCCCGTAAAGGGTAAAGGGCAATTTTGTCCCCCTCTACTAAGGTTTCATCTATTGAATTGTGGATCTATCGTTGTGTCAAATCGTCAACATTAAAAGTATATTTTTTTTCAAAACATCCATTATTTATTAATTTGTTTCTACTCAACCTCATTGTTCTTTTTTAAAAAAAAAGTAATTTCTGACAAATTGAAAGAAAATTTATTTAAAAGCAATTATAGCTAGAAATTCAATCTTAGTCATCTATATTAATTTCAAAAAAATTAATAATAATAAAAATTGAAAGAAGAATGAATGATGCATTATTCTCACTTGAATAATGCCAAGATAATTTGGTTGTAGTACAATTAAAACAAATATTTAAAATTATAAACATGTATGAGAAGAATTCACAAGTCTGAAAAAAGTGAAACTAAAGTATATCAATGACTTCTTAAAAAAAAAAAAAGTATATCAATGAAATTGGGGATTATTATGGATGTTTAGGCTTAATTTTTTCAATAGTCTATAGCTAAAATAAATGACTTTTCAAAATAAAATATGATATTCTTAGTGTGTGTTGCTTAATAATTACATGATATCTATAAAAGGAACCATGTTAAATTAAGTAGATAACCAAACTTTAATGTATATTCCCAAATAACATAATGCATCTAAAATTACATTTAATTTTTGTACAAATTGTAAGAATAAAAATTAAAATTTAAAGAAAACTTTATGAATCCTACTACATATTATTAACCTAAAGAAGCAGAATAAAAATTTTAATTTAAGAAAAAATTTATGAATCCTACTACATATTATTATTATTATTATTATTATTATTATTATATTTTGATGAGCCTACTACATATTATTAACATAAAGAAGGAGGAGAATATTTTTTTTTTCAAGGTACCCAACGTCCTCTAGCTGTAGTTACTAGTAAGACTTGGGCCTGGAATGTTTAAAGTTTAAACAATGTGACTAGTTTGGACCAGGTAAACAAAAGAGAAAACAAATGATTGGGATTGAGCTTTGTTGGGTGCAAACCCTAGCCCATAATGTCACTCTCTCAGTTATAACTATGGTGTTATTTATTAAAATTGTAAATGTGGGAATATTGACGTAATGAAACTTCATGAGAAACTTTGACTTTGTGGAAATAGATTGTTGATATTGAAACTATGTTAAGTTGTTTAGAAATTTTGATTTCTTGGATTTGGGAAAATATTTGGTTGTGCTTCTATTAGAGCTCTAATAGTTTGATAGAAAATTTGTAGAAGGTTGATTTAAATTATACATGATATATTCAAGAAAGCATGGTGATCTTTATTGTGTGGTAATTTTTATTGAGTATATGTGATTGATTTTTTTATTATTATTTAATTATATAGTTCATTGATATCAGATTCTTAGTATTTTGTGCTCATTAACTCACTTGATACAAAGATTAAAAAACTTAATTAAGTGGACACATGACACAAATTAAGTGAATAATTATGGTGTGGTCACATAGACACCACATTTTGTACTTCTTACGGCTTGAGCTCCTGTTTCTCAATGATGTTGGAATTCTAAAGCCCAATATTGGTTTAGGGCCCGATCAAATTGAAATTGACTTAAGGAAAGTGTTTTCGGGAAAATATAACTCTTTTATGAACTAAATAAGTTATTTTTGGAAAAGAAAAGTCACGTAAACCCTATTGCATGCGTATGTATACACGCGTATGTGCTCGCATGCTCTAGACCTTCGTGCATATGCTTCGTGCATATGCTGCGTACGCATACATGCATGTGCATACATGTGCATGCTAGAGTTCTAGAAGCTATAAAAGATAAGTTTTCTGCATTTAAAACTTGGTTTGAAACGAATCTCACATCATTTGTGAGCTATTCCAATCCCGCATTTTATGACTATAAAAACCATGCATGGTACCTTTTCAAAACACGCAGAAAATCTTAAGGAAAAACATAAGATTCACTAGAAATAGTGAATCAAAGAGGGAGTTTTTCACAAAACATCCTCAAGTCAATATTTTTCTGATTGATGCATTTTCTAGCCTTGATCTTCTAGTTTCAAGTTTACTAATAACTTCTTTATTTAATTGTAAATAGATTGACTAAGGAGAATGGTCAAAATCAAGTTAAAGAGCTTTGTGTTTTGAGGTGTAATGTTCTATGTCTTTTTCTCTTTCTTTTTCTTGTTTTGACCTTCTTTTCCTTATTTTCTTGTTTGTTTTTGTTATAATATGTTTGTTTAGTTTAGGTTTTCTTTGTTTTATCATTTTAAGTATGTTAGTTTGTTAGTTTTAAGTTTTTGTTTTGTTGTTTCTAGGTTAGGGTTTTAGGGTGTGCAAGTAGTGATGACTAGTGGTATTCCTTGGAGAGTAATATAAAGATAATAAGCACACCAATAAAGAAATAACACTATACTTTTTAACAATTACAACACTTTTTACCGCTCACAAAATGTAGGAATTTGAAGCAATTTGATGAGAGAGAGAGAGAGAGAGCTCTACTTGTGCTACCAAACACATGAGAAACTCGCTTTTAAATATGCTGTATAAGTAATGGATTGATTAATCCGTAAAATAATTTTTTAAGCTTTATTTACAACATATAATTAAATCTAACCCACAAAACTTGGCCAATCCATCGACAAGAAACCACCCAAATTTTCAATTGATTCGTCGTTTTTGGATGTTGGTGGTTGGCTATGGTTTGGGATTTTGCCAACCCAGTAATAGCGGTTTGGTTGAAATTTTTTTTCTTCAAAGTTCAAACTGTTCATTCCAACCTATGCTCTATACTAATGATAAGAGCATGTGTTCAAGCAGAAATCGTAGTAATATCAAATGTAATGTGTACAAAAAAATAGAACACAAGTAACACTATAAATTAACACATATTACTAATGGTGGAAGTGAATATAATTATATATTAGCATATAATTTGTGATCTTGAATATAAGTCATATGTTGAGTGGTAGATTGACCCCAGTTAAATTAATTAATTACCCAAGTTGATTAATTAGTCCAATTACATACAAAATCAATTAAGACATAATCAAATCACTAAACTAAATAAAGTGTAGTAGAAAATAAGTTTGACATGGCGATTTGATCATGATGGGGAAAACTCTAGCAAACAAAACTCTATTAAGTGAATTTTAGGTCACCACTTTTGAAGAATTCACTAATAAGAATAGAGGTAACAAGTACAAAAAATCTTACCCTATCCTGAAATATCTACCTATGGTAGGACCTATTGATCTATAAAAAAGCTTGGTTCCAATCCCCAATTGAACTACTTATTGTAGAAGATTTTTCTTTTACATGACTCTCTTATTTGTGACTAACAACACCACATCAACCTTTTTAATTGTTACAGCTTTTGTAGTCTTCTTCAAATCACCCTTTGGTGAATCTCTTATTCGTCACAAAAAATGCGTTTGACCTTGGATATATCAACATATAAAAATATGAGCCTTATATCATCATTTTTTGTTGTTAATTTTTTATTAAACAAGTTATCATTTACGTTTTCTTTGCGACAGAATAATATCTATTGGTGCTAGGTTGGTAGGATTTGCCACATTTTACTATTTAAAAAGAAATATTTAAACAAAGAATGCAATATTTTTAGGCTTATGTTGGTAGCATATTTTCTCTATTCTGACAATAATACTAGGAATTTATAATAATCATTTCTTTTGTTGAAATTCCAATACAAAAAACCTATGGGCATTAACAAGTTTTTGTCCAAAAAAAAATTCTTCCTTTGGAAAGACCTTCTAAGACTCCAATAATTATATCCATGGCTCATTTTCAATAAGAGAAGGTGGGCATAGTTGTATTATCCTTATTAGTATATAACTCGTGCTTACGCACAGAAATGATGAATTGTTGTGGTGCTATTGATATTAACTTCAGTTATTAAATATATAGGATATAGTTCAACCAGGACATTTGGAGAAATAAACATACACACACAAGATAGAGGGAAAGGAGTTTATATATATATACACACACACACCTAGTTAGTAATGAACTGTACATAGTCATGGTATATTATATAAATGACTTTAATTGTTTTTAGTTACACACACAAAAAAAAAAATTCATAAATATAAAATCATTAATTTTTTTTTTGTAATTTATTTATATTGGACTCATAGTTTTCAACACTATAAATTAACTTATTTGACACAAAAAGTAAAAAACTTAGATTAGATGAGACACGTGGTGCAAAATTATACTCTAATTGAATTTCAATTTGAAATCAAATTGGATTTTCTCTTTGCTTTGCCTATAAATATATATTAGCTTGTAACCTCATGCATATGCATGGATATACTTAAAATATACAATAAAACGCATACTATAATTCATATATATATAATTTAAATACTATTGATAGCCATTTTTATTTTATTAACTCTTTAAAAAATTTTGTAAGGATATTATTAGGTATAAAATGTAAATTGTCCTTTTTTTTTTTATATTATTGTGAAACACTTTTTTTTTTAATTTTTTTATTTTACGATTCATTTATTCTAGACTTTTTAGTTTTTGTACTTAATAACCCACTTGGATGAATATTTATGATATGGTCTCACATTTGATTCTAAAGTTATGAAGTAAAACTCTTTAAAAATAAATAATTTAGGGCACATGGCGCAAAATTAGAATTCTAATTTGAGTTTCTCTCAGCTTTACCTATTATTATATATATACACTAGTTTGTAACTCCATGCATATATATGGATACACTTAAATATATACAATAAGATGCATAATATAACTCCTATATATAAAATTTAAATACTATTGATAGTCATTTTTATATTTTGTTAATTCTTTAAAAAAATTTGTAAGGATATTATTGGGTATAAAATGTAAATTGTCCACCTCGTTAAAAAAAAAAAAAAAAATACTACTTGTGGGAGAGCAAAAACTTGAGCCTTTGCATTGGGCTTAAGCCCCACACTTTAATAACAATACGTCCGAGGAAAAGAAATCATGAGGGAGCCCCGTAACTAATAGTAGAGCGTGTAAATGTCTAAGGGTGTTGGTCCGAGAGGATTATCCTCCTCGGATCTGACATATGTCAGTGAAGTGGGTTTCGTCTTACCCTAGTCCACCTTTCAGGAAGCTCTAGCGACGAAGATAGACTACAAATGTACACGGAAGGGATAAGAACACAGAAATATCTAGGGAAAAAGCTGCTACCACCGCATTAAATACATTACAGCAGCTTTCCTGGCCGCATTAATGTGGAGAAGACCTCTGAACAGTGTTTTCAACCACCTTTACCCCCAGAAAATCAAAAAGCTGTGGGAAGGGAGACAGAAACTCAAGTACGAAGCTAGATAGTAGACAAGTGGACGGTGGGATTGAATAAAGAAGGACTATATAATGGAGTAAAACCTCCAGAAGAAAAGGGGAGAAGATATTAAGGAAAATCATTGAGGAAGAATCACTGTAGCATTAGGAAGAACACTATCAGAAATAACCATTTCATCCAAGAACTTACTTCTCGGGCACCACTTGAAATAACCAATTCACCCAAAAATTTACTCCTCGGACTTGAGTTTATCATTTGATTATGTGTTTTATTCTCTTCGAACAGACTCTTAGTTTCCATTAATTGTTGTAAAACCCATCACCAGCCCAATTCTTTCATCCACTCTCTTATAAATTTATTGTACTAGGCTTATTGGGCCCATATCCTATTCTATCTGGGTTTGGGCTACGATTTGTGACCCTACACTACTGATAGTCATTTTTATATTTTGTTAACTCTTTAAAAAAATTTGTAAGAATATTATTAGGTATAAATTGTAATTTTTCCATGTTTTTATTTTAAAATTATTATGAAGAAGTTTTTATTTTTTATTTTTTTATTTTTATGATTTATTTATTTTAGACTATTTGGTTTTTGTACTTAATAATTCACTTTGATGAATATTAATAATGATGTGGTCCCACATTTGATTCTAAAATTAAAAAATAAAATTTTTTAAGAATAAATAATTTAGGACACATGGCACAAAATTGGAACTTTAATTTGGAATTTTAATTTGAGTTTTTCCCAGCTTCACATAATATTATATATATAGACTAGCTTGTAATCCCATGTATATATATAAATACACTTAAAGATATATAATAATATGCATTATATAATTCCTATATATATAATTTAAATACTATTGATAGTTATTTTTATATTTTGTCAACTTTTTAAAAATATTTGTAAAGATATTACTAAGTATAAATATAAATTGTCCATGTTTGTTTTTTGAAAAATTATTATGAGGCACTTTTTTTTGTTTTTTTGCGATTCATTTATTATAAATTCTTTGGTTTTTGTATTTAATAACTTACTTGGATGAGTATTTATGATGTGATCCCACATTTGATTTTAAAATTAAGAAATAAAACTCTTTTAAAACAAATAATTTAGGACACATGGCGCAAAATTAAAACTCTAATTTGGAATTCTAGTTTGAGTTTCTCTCAGCTCCACCTATTATTATATATATAAATATATAGATTAGCTTGTAACCTCATGCATATGCATGGATATACTTAAAAAATATACATTAAAATGCATAATATAATTCTTATATATATATAAAATTTAAATATAAATACTATTGATAAATAATCATTCTTATATTTTGTTAACTCTTTAAAAAATCTTGTAAGAATATTATTAGGTAAAAAAATGTAAATTTTCTATATATTTTTTTAATTCTTAATTTTTGATATTGTAAAGCATTTTTTTTCTTCAGTTCATTAATTCTAGATTCTTTGATTTTTGTACTCAGTAACTCACTTGAATAAATATTTATTATGTGGTTCCACATTTGACTCCAAAATTAAAAAATAAAACTCTCTAAAAATAAATAATTTAGGATACATGACGCAAAATTTGACTTCAGTTGTAAAATCTAATTGGACTTCAATTGTAAAATCTAATTGGATTTTCTCTAAATTTTACCTATTAATATATATATATATATAAAATTTTGGGGGGGGGGGGGGGGGGGAGGAGGACCCAAATGGTTAACAAAATTCATATGGTGGTGGCCTCAGGAAACACAAGCAAATTGTCCTTGGAAGGTATGCACTTAATTCATGCCTAGATTGCCCAACCATAACTAATGAGGATGCTAAGGACACTTGCCTAACCTCGGATGGTCGAGGGACAGAGTCAGAGGGTGCATAGGGCAACCCGAGGGGGAACAATGGTAACTTGGTATTGAACAAGGAAGAGAAGAAAAAGGAAGTACAAGATGGCCGTTCCCTCCACATTAAATGCGCTGTAACCACTTAGCTGGCAGCATTAATGGGAAAATGACCTTGAATAGTGTTACCATAGCTCATACTCAATTGTAAAAATCTTTTAGGAAGGTCTTGATGGGACAAGTATCAAGATAATTTGATCATAGCCTTCCAAATGTAAGATCCAGATGCATCTTGGCTAAGTTATATAAAACCAAGAAGCACCTGGATCAAGGGAGAGGGGGGTGGAGGTAAGAAAAATGAGATCAGAAAGAAGAAGAAGAGAGACAAGTCATCTGTAACATCATCCTCGAACTAAACCCGAAACCAACACTTAGTCTTTTTTCAACAATTTCCTACTTGAATATTAATCATTACGTTAGTAGCTTTTGACTAGATTTACATCTTCTATATTGTGACAGATACTAAAGGGTTAATCTTGCATCTCATCTCTAAAAATGAATTGTGGGAGCAAATAGTAACTAGAGTCAGAATTGAACTAAATTCGCGCCTATCACTTTTTGCCCCTCCACAATATATATATATAATTTAATTGATTTTAGACTTTTCGATTTTTGTACTCAATAATTCACTTGTCACATAAATAAAAACTTAAATGGACACATGACGGAAAATTAGACTCCAATTTAGAATCTAATCGGATATAGACTCTTTAATTTTTACACTCAATAATTCATTTGACAAAAAATTAAAAATTAAATGGGACATGTAGTTCAAAATTGAAAATCCAATTAAAATCTAATTGGATTCTCTCTCTCTCTCTCTCTCTCTCTCTCTCTCTCTCTCTCTATATATATATATATATATATATATAGATGAACACAAGGTACTATAATTTTGATGGCTCATTTTTTGAGCCGTTTGAAGTTATGGCAAGCCCTTCATAACTTGATTCTTTTATCTTAGCTGACACACACTCTCCAACTCGAAGCCTTTTAAGTTGCTCTTAAAAATTTAGATGCAGACTTGCCTGACCTAAACTTCAATCTGTGGTTAGTTGTCCGATTAATTCAGATGAGGAAAGATAGCAAAATTTGAAAAATAAAGCTATTGAACCAAATATGTTATGGATCCTTTATACAACGATATTATGTTATGTGTAATTTAATGGTTGAATTTGTGCATTAACTTCTCCCAACCCCGGGTATACATTTTATAGAATGGATGAATATGTGAATTTAATGGATGACTATGTTATGCGGTTGCTTGTGTTCCTTAAGTGTTGGAAAGTGAAATATTCCAAGTTAGCAGTTGCCATGCGTGTCACTGGTTCTAGGACTTTATATGATGGTGTATGTTCACAATCAACTTTATGCGGATCAGAACTTGACTAAGGAATTACTTACAGGACTTGTTTTTGCTGTCTTATTTGTCTATTCTTCACCATCTACAATTACTTGGTGAGACTTTTGGGTGGTGCTGTTGCAGGAATCCACTACATGCCAGATGAACATTTTGGCACAAGTGTTGTACAGTATATGGCTGCTGGTGCAATTCCAGTTGGCTTCCATCTTTTATAGATCATATCCTTATCATTTTTGCTTTATCTTCTTAGATTGTAAGTAGGAAACAAAGTGATGAACTGTTTGTCTTAATTAGAATGTAACTAGGACCAAAGGCAAGCCCCTGCAAATTTCTATTTTTTAGATTGTGTCTTGGACTAAATATATCCTTGTAATCTTTATTTTCTTTAGATTCATTGATGTAAATAAGGTATTCTTGTTTTTCTATATATATATATATATATATATATATATATATAAACCAAACAAAAAGTGGTGACTCCCTATACATGCGCACACACACAACATATTCTTATGAGGATTTCCAAGTGTAACAATGCAATTCAATCAAAAAAGGGTTATTATCATTAAATTATTGATTGTTCCAAAAGCTTAAGTTGTGAATTTAAGAATTTTTGTTTTAATACCATGTTAAATTACCGACTATTCCAAAAGTTTAAACTATTAAGATGTGATAAATTTAATAATTTAACCTCATACTTCTAATAATTGCAACTCAAAAAGTACAAAATAAGGATTTCCAAGACCATTTCTATCTTTTAAAAGTCATTTTCCTCCAAGAGCTTGTGGCTTGGCACCGCCTATTCTAGAAGTTATATGTGCGGAAGAGTGGCACCTTAAGCAAATTTTGGACCATTTCTTCATTGATCTCTCCCAATTAAAAAAATAGATGTTAAATTGATTGGAATTTCGTGCTTTTTAGGATGACAACTCATTCACTCTATTTGGAGGGTTGGACCTTGGTTTTAGTTTGGACAAAATTTGTTCAACCATGACTTAATTTGACATTTTTTTTTCATAAATTAATGAAATTCTTCAAGCTTATGTCTGATTGAGGTAAACAAGCCTCGTCAATTTGATTCCCAATATTTCAGTTACAATTTGGGGCTGAAATTTTTTTAAAGCAACATTAAATTATTATTTTGTGTAAAAAAGCATGGGACAGAATAAGGTGTTGTCAAATTCTTCACAAAAATCAGTAATAAAAATTGTTCTAGTTACATCATTCCCATGCATTTGCAAGTGCTCAAAGTTTTTCCCCCCTCTTTACATTAATTCAGGAAAAACTCATTATCGTATAAATAATTGAATGCTTGTTAAAAAAAAGATCCATGAGGGGTCTTATTACTTACAACATTTATTAGAAAGTGTTTATTGCACCTCACTATCAAGATCCAAAACTACATAACTAAAATAAAAGTGCAAGCTCCACAAAACATATACCCAGTAAAAAAACGGATGGCACTATTATATTTATTTAAAAAAAAAAAAAAATCTGAGCAGATATAGCACTAATATCAAAACTAAAAATAAAATAAAATAAAATCATAGGCGTATAATATAATATTAACAATGTAAGCTGGAAATTATAAATTAATCAAAAGTCAAAACATTGACTAAGAAAGTGAAACACTAGCTACTTTTGTGATTGGACCTACATTGGTTTACGCAGTTCACATTTTTACCCGAACATGTTTGCATCTCAAACAGAGAGAGACAGAGATAGAGAGATACCACCTGATGTGGAGGGAGCCAATTCCGGTCGTCTAGTGGAGTCTGAAGGCTTGGGGTGGAGTCAGATATGGTTCAAGAGGCGCAGGGATTTTTCATTTCATATCATATTTCGATAGAAATTAAAGTTTTTTTTTTTTTTTTTTGAAGTCCTTATTTATGAAGGGTTTTCTTCTTTGGTTGATAGTGTGACTGATGGCCGCTGGTTCTTGATCACGATTTTTTATTATTATTATTTTTTTTTTGGGTTGATACAATGTTATTAATGGCCGCGGTCCCTAATCACAATTTGTTATTTTTTATTTTTATTATATATATATTTTTGATAAACAAATACACACACGAGAAAAAAAAAAAAAGATTCTAACACTAAGACACATTATAATCCTATTCAAAACCTATGGTAACTTACATGTGCTTGAAAGTATGAGAAAGTAATAGAAAATATATATATATATATATATATATATCCATATATATATTTTTTGTATTTTCAAGAATACAACCAAATATTAGAAAATATTTTTTGGATTATTTTCAAGAACACAATCAAATACTTGAAAATAACTTCTTTTACAAAATATATATTTACTTAAAATTATTTTACAATTAGAAAATATTTTTCATCGAACCAAAAAGCCTTGTCAAATTTATCTTTATTTGGAAGGCTAATGGGCAATGAATGTGCTAGATGCTTTTTTTTTTTTTTTTTTTTTTTTTGGGAGAGAGGGGGGTGGGGGGGGGTTCAACTTTCAACCAATTCTAAAATCTGGAAAGGCCCAAATGAATTTTAAGAAAATAGTGACTAAACCAAAATTTGTTTTTTCTCCCTCAAAGGGGTCGAAGACACATATTTATATGTAATTTAAGATAATTTCTTATTTTAGTAACACTGTAATTGAGAATTTTGAAAGCCATGGGGTCATAGCCCCCCATAACACTATTTTTAGCTTTAACATAATAACATAACACAAATTCAGCTATCTTATTTAACTTGGCTTAAACTCTCTCTCCCGTGTAGGAGCTAGTTTTCTTTTGAGGTCACTCAAGTTATTTCCTCTTTAAAAGCTTAGGAGTTTTTTTCTCTCTCAAACCAGAAACTTTAGAGCTTTTCACGTCTTTGGCTAGTTTTAGGATTGTCTTTTCGGCCTACTTTGGTGGGCAACAGATGCTTTTTAAGTCAAAATGGAGCAAGCTCTAATAGAAGGGATGAAGCACATGAGATTAACTAAGGAAGAAGAAGTTCATATATTAGTTTTAGGGGAAGGTAGATCTGAGCTATTGGAGGAATACTCTCAGTCTGATGAGGTGTTTGCTAACAAACATGAAGCAAAACAAGCGAGCTTTGAAGAATACACTTCGCTTGGCATGGAAAGCGGGCCCAGATCTAAGGATTGTCGAGGTTGGAAACAACATCTACCAATTCAAGTTTTCAAATGAGCACCAGCTGAAATGGGTGGAATCAAACAACCCATGGAATTTTGAAAATAATCTCCTTTTACTTCAAAGATGGAAAAGAGGAATGATTGCAAATAATATCATCTTCACCCACTCACTTTTCAGGATATAGGTATGGGGTCTTCTTTTTGATATGATGTTTGAGAAAATTGGAAAAGATATAGGGAATAGTATTGGAAAATTTGTGATAGCAGATTCTAGATCATGGTCTTCGGACCAAGCAAAATATATGAGAATTCGGGTTAAGATTCCTCTGAATAAACCACTAAGGCGGTGTGATGTGGTGGCGAGACTGGAGGGAGACTTACATCAGATATTTTTCCAATATGAGAGGCTACCCATATTCTGTTTTCTATGTGGGATATTGGGTCATGATGATCGCCACTGTCAGTCAGGGGTGAATAATACAGGTGAATTCCAACAATATGGGGAATGGCTAAGAGCTCAAGGGGGAAATAAAGGAGGCAGCTTGAAGAATGGCCCAACAAAAGCTTCTGTAATGCCAAATGACCACTAAGATTCAGAGGAAAGAGGGCAAAACGCAGTGCTAAGGAGGGAGATAGGTTGGAGGCAAGAAGGGATGGGGCAAAACCAAGAAGCGGGAAACTTTCTCGGACAAAGAAATAATGATGTAAGTCTGGCCGATGTGACAGCTGATGGAGATAGAAACTTCTTGGAGAAAGATTTTCAAATTCAAACTCAAATCCAAAGAAACAAAGAAGATACGAATAGACAAAAGAGTGTGGGTACCCATGATAGAAAAGAAAATGAAGGTTGAAGGGAATCATGTGTTTCTGAAGATAATGAATGGTCAGCATATAGCAACTATTGGGACCCACAAGTGGCCAAAAGGGCTAAACAACAAAAGGAGTGCCAAGAGGTGACAAGCCCAATTAAAATTCAAAATGGGCCTAACAAAGGGGCTGAAACAATTAAAGAAAAGGAAAAGGCCCAAGATAAAAAAAAGGCAGATTGAAGAAACTAGCTAGAAAACAACAACAAAGTAACGTAGAAGAGATGGATATAGTTGGCAGTGTGGTGGGAACGAAGTGAACACTGTTGGGAGAGGAGAATAAAGAAGATGGTGACAAGAAAGATTTTGTGGAGGTCAATCCTTTTCATCTAATTTAACAGCGGTGTTGCAAGGCAGCACCATCGAGAGCCATGAATTCTCTAAGCTGGAACTGCCGAGGAATTGGGAACCCCCGGACAGTTCGAGCATTGCACAACCTTGTGCAGCAATATAATCCTAATATAGTCTTCTTAATGGAGATAAAGGTAGGTGTTAAAAGAATAGTGAAGGTAAAGGAAAGAATTGGTTTGCCAAATGGTCTAATAATTCCAAGTGAAGGTAAAAGTGGGGGAATGACCCTTCTATGCGTTAGAGATTTAGATGTTGAAATCAAAAGCTTTTCAAGATACTACATTGATGCAATTGTAATAGATCCTAAGGCAGGATTAAAATGGAGGATGACTGGCTTTTATGGAAACCCGAAAACAAGTTCGAGAAAGGAATCTTGGAGTTTTCTCCGGTTTCTCAACTCTCAGTATCAAATGCCATGGATGTGCCTGGGAGATTTCAATGAAATTGTGTCGGCAATAGAGAAATCTTGAGGCTCGGATAGAGCCCAACAGCAAATGGAAGGTTTTAGAGAGGCAATAGATTTTTGTGGGTTCCAAGATATAGGGTTTGAAGGACAGGAGTTTACCTGGTGCAATCAAAGACCAAATGAAGGAAGAATTCAATTAAGGTTGGATAGAGTGCTTGCTACAGGAGAGTAGGCAGAGTATTACCAAAATGCTAGAGTTTTTCATATTGTGGAACCAACCTCTAATCACTGTGCTATTCTATTGACAGACCAGCAACACCCACCAACTCAAAGGAAGAGAAGATTCCACTTTGAAGAAGCATGGACTAAATATGAGAAGTGTAAGGAAGTTATCCAAGAAGCGTGGATAAATTTTTCGGGTATACAATCAATGGTTGGGTTGGTTAAAGGTCTAAAAGAGTGTGCAACTAGGTTATCTAGATGGAGCCGAACTGATATTGGTTACCACCTTAGGAAAATCCAAGAAAAAAGGAAATCTCTCCAAACTCTTGTTCAAGGGGACAAGGATGGCAGCAGAGGAGCAGAAATAAATTATTTACGGAAAGAAATTAATGAGCTTCTAGAAGAGGAAGAGATCAGATGGCACCAAAGATCAAGAGTTCAATGGTACCAAAAGGGCGATAGAAACACCTAATACTTCCACCACAAAGCGTCGCAAAGAAGAAAGAAAAATGAGATTAGAGGTTTATGGGACAAGGATGAGAAATGGTGTGAAGATGTGGAAGGCATAGCAAGCATAGCAACAAAGTATTTTAAAGAATTGTTCTCAACCTCCTGCCCATTCGGAATTGAGGAAGTGGCCAATTTAATTCCAAGAAGTGTTACCCCAGAGATGAATGAGCAGGTCACAAAGGAATTCCAAAGGGAAGAGATCGTTCAAGCTGTCCACTTTACACACCCAACAAAAGCCCCGGGCCCTGACGGTATGTCTGTAATTTTTTACCAAAAATATTGGGATGTTATTGGCAATGATATTATTAATACTGTTTTGAATGTCCTAAACACAAATGCATCAGTAGCACCCCTAAACCAAACAAATATTGCTCTCATACCAAAAACAAATAGCCCAACCAAAATGAATGAATTCCAACCTATAAGTCTGTGCAATGTCTTACAAAATTAATCCAAAGTCCTAGCGAATAGATTGAAACCAATCCTCTCCACCATCATTTCAGAAAATCAAAGTGCTTTTGTCCCTGGCCGCCTAATAACAGATAATGGCCATTAAGCTCGACATGAGTAAAGCCTATGACCGGGTAGAATGGTGTTTTTTAAAGAAATTCATGGAGAGAATGGGCTTTAATAAAAAATGGATTAGCTTAATTATGAATTGCATAACTACTATGTCTTACTCTGTGCTTATTAATGGGGTTGCCCAAGGCTGTATCACCCCCACAAGGGGACTATGTCAAGGAGACTCAATATCCCCATATTTATTTCTTCTTTGTTCAGAGGGTTTACATGTCTAATTTTGGAAGAAACTAGAAACAATAGACTTTCTGGAATCTCAATTTGCAGAAATTGCCATATTGTTACACATCTCCTTTTTGCCGATGATAGCATTATATATTGCAAAGCAAGTGGGCAAGAAAGCAAGGAAGTACTAAGAATCCTTCAAAAGTGTGAAGAAGCTTCAGGACAGAAGATTAACACAGATAAATCATCAGTGTTCTTTAGCCGAAATACAAAGGAGGAGAAAAGAGAGGAGGTGAAGGATATTCTTGGTTCAATGCAAGATACCCAACCAAAGAAATACTTGGGGCTCCCTTCCATGATTGGCAGATCCAAGAAACAAGTTTTTAACAAAATTAAAGAAAAGGTTGGGAAGAAGCTTATGGGGTGGAAGGAGAAACTATTATCTATTGGAGGTAGGGAAATACTTATAAAAATGGTGGCTCGGGCTGTGCCAACATATGCAATGGGGTGCTTTTTGCTTCCAAAGAGTCTTTGTGATGACATGGAAAGAATGATGAGGAATTTTTGGTAGGGACAAAAGTATCAAGAGTCCAAGATTGCTTGGGTTGGCTGGTCAAAAATGTGCAAAGCAAAAAGGGAAGGTGGCATGGGTTTTAGAGATCTCCAAGCTTTTAACTTGGCTATGCTTGCAAAGCAGGGGTGGCGGATGCTTGAAGAACCATCATCATTGATGGCCTGCTTGTATAAAGCAAAATACTTTCCAAACTGTGATGTTTTCGGGGCGAGTATTGGAAGTAACCCATCTTATGCGTGGAGAAGTATTCATAAAAGCTTGGAGGTTCTTAAGCAAGGCACTAGGTGGAGGGTAGGGAATGGTAAACTAATACACATTTGGGATGATAAATGGTTGCCAATTCCTACAACTTATAAGGTCATATCGTCTCCAAAAGACTTTGGGGACTTTCCAATGGTATCATCCCTTATAGATGAAGACATAAAAATGTGGAGAAGGGACATGCCGGTTGAGATCTTCTTACCTTTTGAGGTGAATACCATTCTTAACATTCCTTTAAGCCACCATCTCCCGAAGGACTCCATAATTCGGGTGGGGAATAAAAAAAGAATTTTCTCTGTGAAGAGTGCTTATTATGTTGCCAAGAAAATGCTGGATTCAGACATCCAAGGTGAGACTTCAAGGGGAGATGTACGTGTCCCTTTATGGAAAAGAATATGGCAATTGAATATTCCAAAAAAAATCTGTATTTTTGCTTGGCATTTGTGCATGAATGCAATAACCACCATGGTGAATTTAAATAGAAGAGGAATCCAAGTTGATGTTCTATGCCCCATATGCAAGAAGGAAGAAGAAGTTGTAGAGCATGTCATTCTAAAATGTGAGTTAGCAAAGGCAATTTGGTCAAAGTGGTGTGATGGCCCGAGAAATATTTTGGAGTGCAGGGGTGATATTTCTGATCTAGCTCTCACAATAATAAGCCAGGGAACCCAACGTGACTTGAAAATCTTTTTTGGTGTAAGTTGGATGATCTGGTACCACAGAAACCAATTAATCTTTAAAGCTAGCAAAACTACAACAAATTAAGTGTAGGGCACAACAATTAGAATGGTGGAAGATTTTAAGACTGCAAATAATTCCTCAGCAACAACGAAAGAGAAGCAACCTAGAGAATGGAGACCCCCACTAAAAGGTTTTTTCCTAATAAATGTGGATGATGCAATCCCAGCTGAGGATGGTCACTCTGGAATTGGTATTGTCATTTGGGATTGGGAGAGTAAGATTGCTGTAGTTGTTAGCATGCCTTTATCTGGGAAATTTGCAGTGGAGGAAACAGAAGCTTTGGCCATGGAAAATGGTGCTATCCTAGCTATGGAATTAGGCTTGGAGAATGTCATTTTGGAAGGAGATTCTCTGCAAACTATCTAGGCAGTAAAAGACAAAGATTGTAAAGGTTTGGTTGGCAACATCATTTATGGTATCATACTTGAAATGTCCAAATTTAGGATGGCAGAGGTTAGACACATAAGTAGGAATAGCAACAAGATAGCCCATGAACTTGCTCAACAAGCCAAGAGAGGTGGAGAGTTGAAGAGCTGGACTGGTATAACACCAGATATTGTAGCTGATCTTCTTGGTATAGATAGGTTCAGCTAAAAGAATTAGCTTGTGGACTGGTTTGTTTGTGGTCTATCTTGTTACTTTTCTTTGTTGTCTTGTTTTGTTGGTTCTGAGCTTTGTATTGGCTATTATGCCTTTCTCTTGAATGAAATGAATGATTCAATTTCAAAAAAAAAAAAAAAAACTTGGCTTAAATTCAAAGTATTTAACATGTATCACTTTGCAAGTAAAGCCAGAAACCTTAGAGCATTCACATCTAGTTTTTTCAAAAAATTCTATTTTACCATCTCAAAATCTACTCTATCAATTATATCATACCATTTTACAACACTCCTAATATTCTAACTTTTATTTTCCTATACAACACAGTAAAATAATATATTTACATAATAAAATATATTATTAAAAAAAAAAAAAACTTTATCCAATTTCTGTCGTTCTTCCTTCCTCCCCCCTTTCTCTCTCTCTCCACCGTGAACAAACCCAGATTAGTACCACAACCACCTCTTCCACCCAACAACATTCATTTAACCAGTCATCTGCCCAGCAACAATCACCCACAACACGGACCTAAATCACTGCTACACCACCAGCCACCCCAGCAAATCACAACAACAATCCCAAAACAAAAATTTGAAGAAAAACCCACCATCAATTCATGCCGATCTTTAAAGTGATTGGACTTGCCATTGCCACTGAACCCTAACAAACCACTAATCACCACCACCATGCCACATGCCCATCAGAAAAGCCATTAAATCACAAACCAACAAACCCATTATTTTGGTACCTACGCAATCAAAATCCGATCTCCACAGAACCCGCGCGATCAAAACTCCAATGGAACGGAGGCCATGCCGATCTAAACTTGATCTCCACGGAACGTCAAAACCCGCTTGATCAAAACCTCATTGGAACGAAACCTACGCAATCAAAACCTGATCTCCATATACGCTGATCAAAACTTCGATCTCCACAGAACCCACACCGATCAAAACTCCATTGGAATCCACCCGATCTCCTTCCACCGATCAAAACCCCATCGGAACCCACCCAAAATCAAAACCCACCTCACCACAACCCACACACCCCACGATGAACTCCATGCAAAACGGCCTAAGCATCTCCAGTGGCAAGTGTTGAACGAGAGAGGGAGTGAGGACAAAGTCACATGAAGAGAGCCAAAGTGAGAGAAGAAGAGAAAGTAAGAGAAGGAGAGAGAATAAAGCAATAAAAAAACTTATACCAACCTGCTACAGTGTCGTCCTACATATAAGAGCGCACTGTAGCAGTATTGTAAAATTTAGCATACTTTGAGTTATACAAGACCCAACCAATACTAATGTTCTTATAAAGTGAAACTAAAGCTTTCAAAAGTGTATAAGTGGGAAAGCTTTTTTCTATTTTATTATTTACAAAATTTAATTGTTCTGCTATAAAAAAAATTAATTAATTTTGGTCCTTCCATTGTCCAAAAATTTAAAAAAAAAAAATTGAAATTAAAATCATGATAAACTTTGATGGAATATTGGAATATTGATGTAATAAAAATTCATGATAAGCTTTGACTTTATGGAAATAGTTGGTTGATGTTGAAATTTTTTATGATTATTCTATCAATTCTTAGCAAAATACATTTAGCTACAAAATAATGAAATTAGAAGTGGAGTGTTTTTGTAACGCCCTACAGCATAATAATGGCTAAAAAAATAAAGATTATTTAGAAAGAAAGAGAGAGTCATTTGGCTGAATATTGCAAAATTCAGAGTTTATTTGCGTTATAGGCACTGTTCCAACTTATTTAGGGAAATGAGGAAAGAGAGTGAATTTCGGCAACGGTGTTACCGAAATTCAACAAAAGTATGAGAGAGAAAGAGACAAAGTGGGAGAAAGAAAATTTTGAATTTTGATAATGTGATTACCGAAATTCCTGTTGCTCAAACCAGAGAAAAGAAATATTGTAGCAATTGTGGCAATGCCATTGTTGAAAATGGGAGGGAAAAAAAATAGTGGTTGTCGAAATCTATGGAGGAATTAAAAAAAAAAGTGTTATGTTCACAATATTTTTACAATATTTTCACAACAAATCACAGGTGATTAGTTATAATTAGTTCAAATTTGAAATTAACACTGAGATTACTTTTTTAATCTAACAATAACAACCCACTAATTAAAATTTGTTATAAAGATATTATAAAAATTGTGTTCACATATCATTTCTTAAAAAAAAAAAAAAAAAAAAAGTGGAATTGAATTGTCGCAATGGCATTGCCGAAATAGGAGGGAAAATTTTTTTTTTCCCATCCTATTTCGGCAATGCCATTGCCACAATTCAATTCCACTTTTTTTTTTTTTTTTTTTTTTTTTTTTTAAATTTTAAGAAATGATATGTGCACACAATTTTTACAATATCTTTACAACAAATTTTAACTGATGGGTTGTTATTGTTGGATTAAAAAAGTAATATCACTGTTAAATTCAAATTTAAACTAATAATAACTAATGACCTGTGATTTGTTGTGAAAATATTGTGGACTTAACATTTTTTTTTAATTCCTCCCCAAATTTCGGCAGCTACTATTCTTTTTTTTCCCCTCCCATTTTCGGCAATGGCATTGCCACAATTGCCACAAATTTTTTTTTCCCCCTATTTTAGTAATGGTATTGCCACAATTGATTTCTTTTTTGAGCACGGGCAGCTTGTTTGGGCAATAGGAATTTCGGTAATCACATTACCGAAATTCAAAATTTTCTCTCTCTCACTTTTTTTCTTTCTCTCTCATACTTTTGTTGAATTTCGACAACACCATTGCCGAAATTTATTCTCTTTCCTCATTTTCCTAAATAAGTTGGAACAATGCCTATAACGTAAATAAAATCCGAATATAACAATATTAAGCCAAATGACTCGAGAAAGAGAGGTAGGTTTATGCTTTTTACCAATTTGACCCACCATTATTTTTCAGAATCGGTTTTGCTCCATCATGCAATCTATCATACATCTGGTAAAAAGGCGAGTATTTAGCCTGTGTTTTTCCGAGCACAACTCTTGGCATTTTTCTATAAGAATTCTATACTCATCTGGGGGCGGAGGTTTTTTCTTTCGAAATATGCTATCATGCTGTGCAGAGAGGAAGAGAAGTGGAGGAGAAAACAAAAATGGTGCAAGCAAGGATGGAATATGGGGAGAGAGTCTGGGAAAGGCAAGGTTGTTGGCCTGTACCATAGCCGGCCTGAACAACAATCATCACCATCATCATTTCCTTTTTAACCATTGCACCACTCTCTCTTTTTGAAATCTTTTGAAGTTTGGTATTCTATAATTTATAATCTTTAGGACATAAGATTTTTTAGAAAATTTGAAACTGTAAATAATTTATTTGAAAACTTAATTTAATTTTTAAAAACACCCTCTGACTGGACCTAAAAGAGGTTTGGTTGCTGGATAGAGAAATTTTGTCCAATAATTTTCTAGTGTCTTTTGGTTTTGGTAAAAGTTAGATTTGAAAAATAAATAAACAGACAAATACAATCGGAATGGGATTCGACATGGTGATGTGCCAAAATCTGTGACAAATATTGTTTTTGAAGCTTCTCGGCTGATTGCAGAATTTCAGGCTATTCAAGATCGCCCCAAACAGCCTACAATACCTCTCCATACTAGGTGGAAACCCCCCATGCCTGGTGTGTATAAAGCAAATGTTGATGGAGCTGTTTTCAAGGAGCAACTTGCCGCTGGCTTGGGTGTGATTATTAGAGATGCTGATGGTCAGGTTGTTGGTGCCTTAAGTCAGCAGATATATGCTCCATTAGGCGCTCTTGAAGTTGAAGCTAAGGCGATGGAAGCTGCTGTGCTGTTTGCAAGGGATGTTGGAATTCAAGAGATCATTTTTGAAGGGGACTCTCTACAAGTACACAATTTTCTTAAAGGTGGCTCCTTAGTCCCACCTGTTGTTGCTAACGTGTTGGAAGGCATTCTCTATCATCTTCAAGCTTTGCGTTCTTTTGATTTTTCTCACATAAAAAGGGTAGGCAATAGGCCAGCCCATCTTCTAGCTCATTATGCTAAGTCTGTAGTTGATTTTGAGGCATGGGTTGAAGAAACCCCCAGTTTTTTAGAAGCTGCTTTGGCCTCTGATGTAGCTGCTTGCAGCACTTGAGTTTTATTAATGTTATGCAGTAATATTCCCAATAAAATAAAAAATATCTGTACAGACTTTACTCCTTAATTAACCCGTCAAAATCCAAATGATAAAATGGGTATAGGGCCTATAGGCATAGGAATGGGTTTCTTGGACTTGTGAAAAATGGATGAATCCGAACCCAACCCTCTAAAATAACGGGTTGGTTTGGGTTTAATTAGGCTGACCTTTTTGAGAAAGAAAAAAAAATGATCATTTTATCATATGATTTTGGATATGTTTGTTTCATAGTTACAGAATCTCACATCTTTCTCTCTTTAACTCTCACTTTCTTAGTTCCATCTCTTCACTCTTTTCTATTTCTCTTTCTTTGAGTCCAATGAGAGTCAATCTCACTCTACCAATATTACAGCTCATCTTAATCACTCAGTATTCTCATTTAGAAAACCATAATATGTCAATCTCTATCTCCCTCTACTAAGATTGTCACTATCGACTCATTGATTTGTTGTTGTGTTCAATTGTCGACCTTGACAATTATTTATTATTTTTTTCAAAATACCCTTTCTTGGATGGTAATGTTAGAAATACTAGAGAATTTGTATTGTATTTCTTAATGAGAAAATATACATCAGTGCCTTTTATAGGAGGCATAAGTGTGTGGTACAAGTAAAGTGTAGTACAAGTACAAGTGTTTTATACAAGTAAAGTAATTGGGCCTAAAGCCCATAACATAATATACATTGACAGGTAAAACATAACATAAACTATCCTACTTGAATGGACTTAAATTCAAAAATATTTAAGTTTCTTGTAATCAAACAAAAAACGTGGAATTCGAATCTTGCTTACGTTAAAAAATAATTGGTATTTTTAGCATGATGATAAAGAACATTTATTATGGATTCACATATTACAAATCAATGATGTTTCATAATTTATAACCTACTGTGGATTCACATATTACAAATCAATTACTACATTTGTGAGGCAAAAATATCATATTTCATATGAGAATGCCCAAATCCAGACTAAACCCCAAACCTTTAATGGGTTTGACAATCAACTAAGAATAATCTTCGCGTAATTCAGCTAGAGGGGTTTTTCAAAACCCAATTTCAAGATTAATAAAGGATCTCAAGAAATAATATTATTTCATAAGGAATCCTAGTTTCTCAAGAAATAATACCCAACTAGAAATATTACTATTTCATGAGGGTTATTTTCTTTTTAGAAAATTTCAATTTATGACGTCTGCTCTTAATGATAGCTCTATATTATCAGACCAAGACAACAATCGATTTTGGTATAGATAAGGATTAAATCTCAGATTTCTTATTTAATAATCAGAAATTTTACTAGTTGAATTAATTGGAACCCGCTATTTCACAAGGATTGTAAGTTTTGAAATAAGTTTTTTTTTTTTTTTACTCAACGAAAACTTGCTTGAACCTACCCATTTGTTTTTTTGTGCAAGACCCTAACCATTTGTTAGGTTCAGTTAAATAAATAAAAAAATAAAAACTCCTTTTGTGACATGGAATCCACTCCATCGAAATAAGAAAAATGTTATAAACGCAATATTAATCAGAGTTAAATATAAAAGCTAACATTTAAGAATTATTAATGCATATTTATATTGATCTTGTCAATTGTCATAACAAGAGCCAGAGATAGAAGAGTTATTTGACTTATTTCTACATGCGGTAAATAAACTCATGTCCTTGGTTATTGGTAACAAATTTCTACATTAATTATTTGGTATTTTATATTTCCGCATAGAATGTATTATGTTTTTTTTATGGAAAAAAAAAAATTGTTTTAAGTTTGATTGTCAAAAAAAGAAGAAGAAAACATTTCACTAGTGTTAATGAGTAGAAATTTTATTTTGTAAAAAAAAAAAAAAAAAAAAAAATGAGAAGAAGAAGAAAAGAAGAAAGAAGAAGAAGAAGAAGAAGATGCGGTAGCATCAAAGAATGAGTGAAAACAATATAACTGATGGTAACAATAGGTTGGATCATAACACTCAACCTCAAATATGTGAAAAAAATATATGGGTCAAAAGAAGCTTTATTTATTTATATTTTATTTTTTTTATTTTTAAGAATACTAAGTATTTTTAACACACACACGGAAAGAGAGAGAAGAATATCTTAAAGAAACTGACAGTGATGTATATTAAAAAAAAAATCTAACTCTTAAAAACTTTAATAATAATCCGTACCATAAATATTTGTCAAGAAATAATAAGTTGGTTATTGGGATCATTTCTTGCTAAGCCACATTTTGCTTGTGAATGAGCTTAACTTTTTATGAGAGACTAACTCTTAAAGAAAGTGATAATGATATATATTAAAAAAAAAAACCTAACTTTTAAATGCACGGTACAGACTCTAATAATAATCCGTACTATAAATATTTGTCAATAAATAATAAGCCGGTTATTGGGATCATTTCTTGCTGGGCCACATTTTGCCTGTGAATGAGCCTAACTTTTTATGAGAGACTACACCCAGGGCCCATCAAATCCAAGTTGGGCCAAATTTAGTTTTTTTTTTTTTTTTTTTTCTTTAAATCATCTACCCTTTCCATATTGACAGTTCAAGAAGAAATCTCCCATGTGGTGAAGTTAGGTTTGGTACCTAATTAAATAAAAGTCCTCACAGTTGCTTCAGTTGAAGAGGGTTGAAGTGTGATGCATTCTCATGAAATTTGTTTACAATAGCTATTGACTTCATATTCTCGTGTCTTTGTATTGACCCCTAAGCAAAATTCTATTCTTTCGGTACATAATTTGGCATGGATATGGACCTAACTCATGTATTCTATAAACTTTCTTGCTAAGTTAATTAGCATAATGGCTGCTGTACGTGTTTGCTTACTAGACCATGTAATTTAAGTCCAATTAAACTTTTCATCAAAAAATATAAAAAAAAGAATTAGATGAGTGCTGGGATACGCTAGTACGTACGTACGTGAGGCTAATACGTACATTTATAGACATGGTTGAGGAATTTAAATATTAAACATTCAATTCACAGCATTCAAGCTCTTGTTTGAATGATAGCAGCTATACTTCAAGTTGTTAATGCCTTTACAATTTAACGAAGGATTTTTTATTTTTTATTTTTAAAAATTACTAAAAGGTAGAAATTTTATTTCATGGGTAATAGCCATTAGATCACAGTTTTTATTATCAATTTATGATAGAGACATGGATAGAAAATGGATCAGATACTCTAAAAAATTATAGAATTGGTCGATATTAGATCACATTTCTGCTTATTTCTTTATAGTCATTATACTCTTAAGTTAAAGGCTGGCCTCTTAATTATTCAAGCCTTTGATTATTGGCAATCTATAGCATAATTACTTGTTTTTTTTAAAACAATGACATGTGCATCCTTCTAGGATATTAGTAAAATAATTGTATTCATTCTTTTCTAAGGATAAAGTTTAGATACAGTACCTTAAATGCTGTTTCTTATGTTTTCCTTTTAAAATTCAGCTATGTGGCTTTTTTTTTTCATGGGATGAAAATTTATTTTTAGTTAACACCTAAGGAATAACACATAAGTATACAGTGCTTATGTCTTGCCTATTTTAATTTCTAATTAATAGTTTAAAATTTTAGTACAAATGGTAATTTATCCTAGTAGTTGAGCAAGTGATCTTGAGTTTGAATAATCTTTTTGCTCTATCTTCCCCATCAAATTCATCATTTCTTAACAATTTAAAAGTTTGAAACAATTGGTAATTCATCATATTCACCTTCCTTATTTTTGTTCTTCCAATTAAGTGGAAAATGTATCATAGTAAAGAAAGTATTGCAACAATGTATACAATTTTATTTTATTTTTATTTTTCGAAGTTTCACCCTTAGCCTTATGGGAATGTACACAGTGTCATATCCTAAATGGTTTGAATTTTGAAGATAATATGCCTAACCCCATGGAGTCTATAGGTGTACATGGATGTCATCGCACATCACATGGCTAGCTAACTAAAATTGCATGCAACAGGGAAACCCTGAAACAAGGCCCAAAACACTGAGTAGCTCGTGTTACCAATGTATTGAAGACTGAACACAAAAAATTATATTTTTTAGAAATAGACCATTGACCAAAGTAATGTGGCCTGTCCTTGTGGAAGTGCAAGCATGTCCTTGCTTGCGCATGTGAGAATAACAAAATCTATTACCCTATTTTAACTAATATTTAAAGGATAGCAATTAAGCAATTAATCATTGAATTAAGAATTTGAACAAATGAATTTGAGGGGATTAATCTAATCCAAAGTAGCATCTGCTACGGGATAACAAATATTATATATATATATATATATATATATATATATATATATATATATTCCTTGATGAACTTTGAGGGCAAACTTCTCACATGGGATTGTATTTTTTTTTTTTTTGTTAGAAAAAAACTAGTGGCTAAGGTACTGTATCACAAGTCATTAGTCAACTTCCTTTTCCTTTGATTTTCATTTCAAGCAAATGGTTGATGAATGTTTTCATCATCAAACATGCAATTGCGGCGTGCCACAATTTTCCCATTATTGATCCTATTTTGACCTAGCTAATAGTAATGAGATTATTAGTGTCTAAAATCCTTTTCAACATTAGCAAATTAAGCAAATGCATGAACTAGTTAGGTTGTAACAATAGTTAAAGCCCTTATTAATTAAAAATTAAAATAAATAAATAAAGTCCTGAAATAAATCTTTTGTTCACACAATGACACAATGCCCTACATTTGTACAATAGTTTGATTGTTGGTTGAGTAACTTATTTTCCACAATTATCATAATTTCATTTACTTAAGTACTGTTTTTTAAAGTCTTATTTTTATTTACTTTTAATGTACATTTTTATACTTAAGAGACTTTCAAATAAGCTTTCGTCAACAAACTACTTCCAAATGCACAATAAATCACATTGGACACTGTCAAGTGTCCAATGTGATTTGCTTACTTAGACGGAGAAAATAGAATTTGAATATTGTCTTTGCTTTATACCTCCAATTAATTAACTATTTAAATTTTAATTTTGAGACAATCAATCTTGCTCTTCTAAGTGGAAAGGGCATCATTTTAAATTAATTAAGTTATTTCGCAACATTTTGTACTTTTTAAAAAAAGATTCTCCCTTGTGATTTTTTACGTATTGTCATATCCTTAATGGTCGAATTTTGAAGATCACATGCCTCGCCATATGGAGTGTATAGGCTTGTAGGAATTCGTTGGGCAATCAATTTGGCCAGCCGCTTTGACATTCGAGATATAAGAATAGAAAGTGACTCCAAAGTATGCACTGATGATGCAGTAATTAAAGGTACCCAAATTTTGAACTCCTTGCTGAGTATTTCTTAGAAATTAGTTGGGTTAGTCATGAATGTAACATGGCAGCTCTGTGTTAGCTAGATGGGCTTGTAAGAACTTTGCTTGTGGTTTTGTTGTTGAAGCTACTGCCCCACGTGTTTTGTCGATGTTATCTCTAAGGCGGCTGCTCTGTATTGATTATTTATTTATTTTTTAAATGTTGGAATAAAGCCTTGTTTCTTAGCACCCCCACCCTACAAAAAAAAAAAAAAAAAAAAAAAAAAAAAAAAAAAAGGAGTCTATAGGTGTGCATGAATATCAACGCACATCACATGGCTAGCTAGATACTTCTGGTAACTAACATTGCATGCAACAGGGAAACCCTGAGACAAGGCCCAAAATAGTGAGTTGTGCTTTTGTTGGCATTGAAGACTGAACTCATAAAACTTAATTGGTTTATCATATATTCTGTAGAAAAAAAAATATTCTTTAGCAAAAGACTATCCTTGTGTGCTCATTGGCCAGGCCTGGTACACCTAGGAGTTTAGGGTCCATTGTAATAATGTGGCCTGTGGAAGTGCAAGTATGTCCTTGGTTGAGCATGTGATCGAGCTTGTAAATATTGCATTAGAGAATAAAGAACTCTATTGCTATTTTAAGTAATATTTCAAGGATAGCAATTAAGCAATCATTGAATTAAGAATTTGAACAAATGATTTTGAGGGATCAATTTAATCCAAAGTAGCAAGAAGGGAATGTATCTAGCTTTGAATAACAAATAGTGTGTGTATATATATATATATATATATATTCCTTGATTAACGTTGAAGCAAAAATTCTCACATCATTATCATCATTTGATCTTCGCATGGGATTGTATTTTATTTATTTTTTTGGTTAAGAAAAATTAGTGGCTAAGGTACTGTATCACATGATTAGTCAGTCATTCATTAGTGTACTACTTATTCCTTTTATTTTCATTCTAAGCAAATTGTTGACGAAAGTGTTAATCATTGAACGTGCAATTGCGGCGTGCCACAACATTCCCATTATTGATCCGATTTTGACCTAGCTAATAGTATATATGAAAATTGTATCCAAAATCGTTTTAAACGTTAGCACTTAGCACGTTAATCAAATGCATGAACTATACGATGACTGCAATAATAGTTAAAGCTCTTATTCATTAAACTAAATAAATTAAGTCCTAAAATAAATCTTTTGTTCACACAATTCTTACATTTGTAGATTAGTTTGACTACTCATTAAGTAAACTCTTTTTTTTTTTTTTTTCCTGGAGTTCATTAAGTAATTTAGTGTACATAATTATCATAATTCCATTTACTCTAATATTTTTTTTTTTGATAATCTATTATATTATTATTAAATAATTTAGTTTCCATAATTATAATAATTGCATTTTCACTATTATGTTTTTTTTTTTGATAATCTATTATAGGATAAATTACAGATTACACCTATAAAGTTTGGAGGTATTTAAATTTTATACTCTAAAGTTATTTTTTTGATATTCTATTATATTATTATTTTACTATGTATGCATTAGAAAAAAAAATAAAAAAGGTCTAATTATCAAAGTCTTTATCTCGATAAGTTGACATGACTATAAAAGGCCATTTGATCATACAGAACATGTAGTTCACTATAGAATTTCCTAAATTTTGACTTGTGTATCCATAGACCTTTAGTGCAAATGTCGTGAAACTTAAATAAATCGTTGACAACATTGGATAATATTGTGCTTGTATTTTTGGTTCACATGGCTTACTCAGATTGATTAACATTCTATCAAATTCACAAATGATAGCCACGGCTTATCAAAAAGAGGACTTTGGGGCCATTAATTTGGGGCATAGAAAGAGCACCCATTTCTTCTCCGTTTTCTGCTCCACATGTCACGTCTAAAACCGGGTGTTCCAAATTACAACAATAGCATACCAAAAATTTGCTTGTAGATTATAGGGAAAAGGAAAAAGGATAAGATGAGCTCAAATTGAGAATCTTATGGAACAAAGTTAATATGTGGTAGTGGTACAGTATAATTGGTTTTTTGTTATGAGTATTGAGTATAATGGACGGCACAAATTAAATAGTTTTTCTTTAAATGTATCCAAAGATGGATAGGGTTCTATAAAAAAAAGAAAAGAAAAGATGGATAAGTTATTCTTGGTCTTTACATAATGGACAGTAAGTAAATCATATGGTCCCCACTACTCCTCCAGTATCATAAATATACAAACAAACATATGGAAGAATCCAAAGGAAATAGAAACATTTCATTATGGTGGAGTATATAAGGAATCCAACTCTCTTATGGTCGTAAATGTTACACGAAATATATTATGAGGTTGTTTAGGTAAATGAACCAATAACGGCTTATATAAAAAATGAGGGCCATGAAAAACTAAAAGAAGATGATGCCTATGACAGTATGGGACAGTGAATGATTGATAGGGGCTGGGGCTGGAGTTAAGAGGAGGCCTCCTAGGTGTTGATCTTGTGCTTAAAGCAAAGAATAAGGAAGTTGGCTGTGATGGCTTTGTTAGCTTTGTCACGTTAATGGTCAATACTTTCCTTCCCTTCTTTTGCAATATATTATTATAACAAAGCTTTAGCTAGCAAATCTCACGTCCAAAGCAACAAGGTCCATGTACGTTCATTTGTCCTTTCCATAACTATAGGTCCTCATCACGTACCATATCTCCTTTGTCGTAGCCAGGTTTCCATGTATTATTTTGACAATGCTATGTTTTTTTATTCTCTCTTATTGTTTGTTTTCTTTATTCTTACAACTGCTAGAGATGGACAACACCTTCTCAATACAGATATGATTTCTCTTTTCCGGACCTCATATTCATGTCTTAATGTCATATATATATTATTAAATACCCACCCAAAAATATTAAAGTCATTTTTCAATATATATATATATATGTATGTATATATTTGATACAAGATAAAATTTCTACTCTAATATAATCTAAATGTAAGTGTGTGTAAAGCTTTCTCCTGAAAACTTAAATCACAACCATTGACCCTCATAACCCACAAATATTTATATTTATGGAGTAATTACGACACTAAGGGTGCGCGGTGGTCATTTTTCAATATAAAAGTATTGCAATAAAATATATAATATAAAAAAAATAAAAAAACGAAATCCATGAAATTTGGACTACAATTAGAGGATATGTAACTTATGTTCAATAACAAAATGTCAAATTTTGAAACGCCTCCGACCTAGAAAATTCGGTGAAAGGTTATGTATTAGAGAAAAGGTGAACCGTGGTTGTGTAGCAAAACCTCCAATACTTTATCTCTTTAATGCAAATTTACTTTAACTCCTCCCCTCTCCCCTATATTGAAAACGGTTATGTTGCAACCTTGTGTCACCGAGAAGCAAATGATGTCCAGTCAAGAAAGTCTGCAAAAAGAAATTGATGAGATTAATCGGTGCATCCAATCAGGAAAATCTAATTGAGCAGTGACTAACGGTCGAAAGTATGACCTACTTTTGCTTCCAATTTAGGCTGATTATCTAGAAAATAGATCTAGGGGGTGACCAATGACCATAGTACATACCCCTAAAACATACAATATAAAATTTATAAATATAATACAAGCATTGATAATGATAGTTTGTCAACTTTAAACACATTGGATACTCAGGTATAAGCTATTATAAATATTAGCAGAAGCATCCAAAACCCAATCCATGAATACAAGACATGTACCAGTATGTCCCACGTGCACATAAGGTTACTTTAATGAACTAAGATGAGATTTAAAATTTTTTAACTTAAAACCACAATATTTTTCATTCCAAATTTCGGCGCAGCTTTGCGTACTTGTTTAACATTATATCCTAAAAAGTGAGAAACTAAAATGTACATTCAAATCCTATAAATACCCTTAAACCTTTTCATCTTCCTCATCACCTCCAAAACTCTCAAATTCTAAAGTCTAAACTCCCTAAGCCACTTCTTCTCTCTTTTACACACACACAAAGTTACAAACAGACGCATTAGTTTCTCATCCAAATTAACCAAAATGGCATACCCCAAAAGCTCTCTCGTCCTAGTACTTCTCTCAGTGTTCATTTCCATAGTGCTAGCTACTCCTATGACATACAGTGTGGTGAGTTTGGGAGCCAAAGCAGATGGGAAAACGGACTCAACTCTGGCTTTTGTTAGTGCATGGACAAAAGCTTGTGCGTCAGTAAAACCTGCCATTATTTATGTGCCAGCAGGGAGGTTCTATCTCGGGCAAGTGGTTTTCAGTGGACCATGCAAGAACAATGCTATCATTATGCGCATAGTTGGGACACTTGTAGCCCCATCAGACTATAGGGTCCTTGGAAATACAGGGAAGTGGCTTGTATTTGAACATGTCGATGGGGTTACCATATCTGGTGGGGTTCTTGATGGCCAAGGCACTGGTTTGTGGGCTTGCAAAGCCTCTGGCAATAGTTGTCCTTCGGGAGCCTCGGTATGTGAAAATGACTAAATTGCCTTTTCTTGGTGAAGTTGTAGCTCATTTGACTAAGGGGTGTTTTAAATATTTTGAGTTTAACAATGCCTTTTGTCTTTAGTTTTTTTCTTTTAGCTTTTAAGTTTATTTGTTTATGTACAATTTTTCTTTTTAAGTCTCACTTGGCTTTTGAAAAACATAAGTTTTCCACAAAAAATTATGTTTATATAAATGCACATGCACTAATAGTTTCACAGTGGAAACTGTCAAGTGCCATGCAGTTTGGTTAAAAGTGTTCACATAGAATTTGTGAAGAAGAACAATGGTTTTTATGGTTGGCATTAGTGTTGATTTTCCTTACATAGACGGAGCAAACGAAAAGAAAATTTGAAATGTTTTAACTTTTTGTTGCTGGATTAAAAAAATCTCTTTATTTTCTAGGTAATTATACTGGGAGTGATTGATGGAAACTGGTTTGCCTTTTCGGTTTAAACTTTTAACTGTTTTTGCTCTTCTTGGTTTTGTAGGAGATTTTTGTTAAATTAAAATAATACTAACTTACATTCACTATCTTGGGAATAATACCATGTTATGGAGTAGAATATTTAATTTTGTGCCAATTTAATTAGTGTTTAAATAAATCTCGAGCCTTGTGATATCAGTAAACAAGCTTAAAAACTGATGAGAATGTCAAAGGTCAAACAACTTGCTTAGGCTTTTGTTGCTTGAATTGAGCTAAGGTCAACATATTATATTGAATATTAGCCTTATAAGTTATATTTATCGTTGATTTAGAGAAATATTATATATATATATATATATATATACACTTTATTTGCAAATTTTAAAACAATAATAATTGGAATATTTTCTTGTGCATATGCAAGCAGACACTGCAATTTTCCAACTCAAACAACATTGTAGTCCGTGCTTTAACCTCCCTAAATAGCCAATTATTTCACATTGTTGTCAATGGCTGCCACAACGTGAAAATGCAAGGAGTAAGAGTTACTGCTGCTGGAAACAGTCCAAACACCGATGGAATTCACGTTCAATTATCTTCAAGTGTCACAATTCTTGACTCCAAGATCGGGACAGGTGATGATTGCATCTCAATTGGTCCTGGTACCACTAACTTGTGGATTGAGAATGTTGCATGTGGACCTGGGCATGGAATCAGGTATATAAATTTTTTTTAATCTTTATTAAAATATTACATGATTGGAACAACTACATTATATGCTGATTTTAAATTGGTCTCATTTGTGTAATTAATTGATTCAGCATTGGGAGTCTAGGCAAGGACTTGCAAGAGGCTGGTGTAAAAAATGTGACAGTTAAAACAGTTATTTTTATTGGAACTCAAAATGGATTGAGGATTAAGTCATGGGGAAGGCCTAGCAATGGATTTGCAAGGAACATTTTATTCCAACATGCCGTTATGATGAATGTCCAAAATCCTATTGTAATTGACCAAAATTATTGCCCCAGCAACAAAGGCTGCCCTGGTCAGGTAAGATAGTTTTTGAATTAAGGTTTGCATGTAGATATATGGTGTGTTTAGATACCGCTTATTTTGTTAAAAATTGAAAACACTTAACAAAATAATTTTTAAATGTGTGAATAGTACCGTATGTCCCATTTTAATGAAAGTTTATGTAAAAAAAGAGGTTTATAGGTCCCATGAACAGTATACGGGACCCACTAAAAAACTGAAATGCAATTCTCTTAAAAAAAAAAAAAAAAAAAAAAAAACCCCAAAATGCGAACGCTGAGAAAATAATTAGTATCCAATCGTACAAATAATTTAAATCAAGATATGGTGACTTTTGAAAAGGCTTTAACATATTCAAGGAAATCACACAACATAGATTCTTGCATACGATGATATTACTATCAAGTGAAAAACTGACATATACTTTTTTTTTTTTTTTTTTTTTCATTTTAATAGTTTTCTGGGGTAAAGATTAGTGATGTGACATACCAAGATATCCATGGAACATCAGCAACAGAGGTCGCTGTAAAATTTGATTGTAGTCCAGGGAACCCATGCTCCAGAATAAGATTGGAGAATGTAAAACTCACTTACAAGAATCAAGTTGCCCAAGCTTCGTGTAGCCATGCAGATGGAACTTCTACTGGTTTTGTCCAGCCCACAAGTTGCTTGTAGAGGGGAAAAATTTATACAAAATCCATATCTATGAAGGACAAAAAAGGAATCTACATTCTTCTCCTTTCATCTTTAGGGCAGAAAATTATACATCTTTTTAGTTTTTACGGTATGAATGTTAGCGAGATAGGTCATTAAAGTGATAGGTTGATTGCTTAAGCCTGTGGCGGTGCTTGCTGATTGGGCATTCTTGGAGCATGCCTGGCCTTGCAATCAAAATATAATGTTGAAACTATAAATCCCGATTTGGGTGTTTGAACTTTGTATATTAAATTGTTATAAGAGATATGATTGTGTTTAATGTATTATTGTCTATTGGACCTCACTTACTGGAATTCTAGATTTTTATCATTTCCATTTTTCTATAAGAAGTCACATGAATTATATTCAATTATATCATGAAGCCAATTTAATCAAGGAAGCTAAAAAAAAAATAAAAAATAAAAAATAAAAATAAAATAAAAAACTTCAGAGGAGACATTTCAAAGCCTATGCATCCCCTAGTTGAATAAAATATCCTATACATATTTGGCATAAAAAGTATTCTATCATGACCAAATATAAAAATGTCTTTGGTTCCAAAGTTTGTTTATTATCATTATTGGTTTATAAAGTTTCAAGTGAGAGCTATTCATCCCTCAAGTTTAAGAAATTAGCACTACTAGAAATTAATGGAAATATTTCAGTGACATGACAACCTTTTTATTATTAAAAATTTGTAGATAATAATTTGCACATTAGAAATGTCTTTCCCCAAATCTAACAAGTTAAGAGGTCTTTTCCAAAATTAATTTATACCTACTCAAAATTCCTAAACCTCTAACATGCCAAGGTAACAGGGGAACCAAAAATTTACTAGATAGCGAAATCTGGGGTCTAGCGAAATCTGGGGTCTCTCCACTCATGGGCGCTTTACTATAAATAGAAAATTTAAAATCTTATGGGTGACCAGCTGTACATGATAAAATCCCAACTTCGAAGAAGTTGAGAATTATTTATAGTTAAATATAAAAGAAACATTTAAGAATTTTTTTTAGAGATAATTTCAACCAATGGTGTATATTCTCGACGTTTGTTCTTTATCATTAGACCAAGACACTAATTGATTTTTTGGTATAGGAGAAGATCGACTCCCAAATCTTTTTTTCGATGATATAAGACTTTACTAGTTAAACTAACAAAATCCACACATATAAGAATTATTAATGATATGAAAGTGTTTAATTAATTGGTCTTGCCATAACAAAGAGCCATAGAAGATTTATTTCTACATACGTTAAATAAAGTCATGTCCCTTGGTTATAGTAATAAATTTCTATTTCATATTTTATATTTCTTAATAGAATTATTAAGTTTGATATATTGCAAAAGAAAAAAAAGAAAAAAAAAATCTACCGGTGTTTTCGAGTTAGATTATTCGGTTTAGTTTAAAATATTATCTTTTCTGTTTGTAAGTTAAAAACTTTATAAATCAACTGACAATTTTTGATATTTATTACATAAATATTTATGGATCAAAACCCCTCATCCTCCATTATAAATATTAAATTATAATGAATAAAAAAATCAGTTTCAAATATCTTAAAGCAGGCTTAGGAAGTTACTTAGTCAATATATAGATCATTTACCCTTTCCATGCATATTGGTTCAAGAAGAAATCCCGGCCCCGTGTGGTGTAGTTAGGTTTGATCCCTAATTAAAGGAAAGTCCTCACAGTTGCTTCAGTTGAAGAACGTTGAAGTGTGATGCATTCTCATGAAATTTGTTTACAATAGCTTTTGGCTTAATGTATTCATGTCTTTGTCTTGACCCCTAAGTTAATTAATTCTATTCTTTCGGTACATATAATTTGGCATGGATATGGACCTTGCTAACTCATGTAGTCTCTATACTTTCTTGCCAAGTTAATCAGCATAATGGCTACTCCTTGCTTACAAGACCAAGTAATTCAGTCTAATTAGAGGAGTAGTGGGACATGATGGTACGTACATAAGGCACGGTTGAGTAACTAAAGTAGTAAACGTTCAATTCACAGCATTCAAGTTAACGTTCTTGTTTGAATGGCAGCGGGACATCTAGATCACATTTCTGCTTATAGCCGCGATAACTCAAGTTCTGTATGCCTTTACAATTAGCGAAGAATTTAGAATATATATATATATATATATATATGCAAATTGCGTGTATTTGATTTCATGGGTTTGTAATAGTTGAGCTTGCTCTGTTTTCCATGGCTATTGTAGTGATGCTTTAGATTGTATTGAAACTTTTGATACTCTACAATATTTTTGTGTTTCGTAGGTGGCTTTTTTTTCTTCTTTTGGGCACTTTGAAGCTTCAATGTCTGGGTCTTTCATTAATAGCTTAATTGACTTTTAAAGTTCAAATTCAGAATAAACCTACTGTTTTGCATTCATAGTGATTGAGTCTTTCTATGGTTGCTTACAGAATATTGAGTTTAGTGGCTTTTAGTGTAAACTTGTGTTTATGAAGCCAAGATTTGGGAGAAGCCATGGTTGAACTTCAAGGAGGTGCAGGAATTTAAGCTCATTGGTGATGCCCCTACACACCACAGTGCTTAAGTAGGTATTCGTTTCAGAACACAGTGGTCCTGATTCAATTTATGGTATCACGTTCTTGAGGATTTATAAAGCTATAAATACTTATCAAAAAAAAAAAATGCTATAAATATGTGTTATCATTTTGTGGATTTCAATTATGTATATCTAGACATATTTCTATTATTTCCTTTTCAGATTTTACTTAACTGACATTACATCAGCTTATGGACCCACCATTAGTTTCCTACCAAATTTGAGGAGCACTGAAATTATAGCATCTTATAGAAGCTTACATTCATTTATCTTTTTGTTTTAGTGTTTTAGTGGAACCCCAAACTCTGTATAGAGCGTTGGAATTGATGATTATAATAGTATATGTATTTTATCATTTGAGAAAAAAAATTGGAATAAAAGTACTTATTTTGGAATTTCAAAAGGAGTATATCTAATTTGTGTCAATAGTATGTCTGGAAGTGTAGTTTCTTGATACATAGGTGTCTTCTCTTGCAGGTCATAAGTGTGTATCTTGAGTTGCTAAAAGAGTTACTGAAATATTAGTAAGCTGTGAGTTTGTGTAGTAATTTATGAGAGGATTATTTTCAAGATTGAAATACTTATAAATTTAGCTTTTTTTTTTGCAGGCTAAATACACATTATTTGTGCAGATTTCTTATTGGTGGCTTTAGGGGATTTACTTTTGGCATTACTTGAAGACATATGAGGACATTTCCCTTAGGCGCTAATTACATTATGCTACACTTTTTGTATTGTTATAAAACATTTTGAATTATTGTATGTGTTGCAAACAATTATTGTATGGAAGGAGTTTGAATTGGATACTTGTTTTATTTTTTATTTGTGGAATATATGGATTGATTTTTATAAATGTGTTAAAATAAATGTTTTGATTAAATGTGAGGTTTTAATAATGTAATGACAGGTTACAGGTTAATATTAAAATCATGAAAATAATAAAAATAGAAAATAAGTTTTAGTGACGAAATATTTCGTCGCTAAATGTAGCATAATTTTGTAAGAGATAGCTTTAGTGACGAAAATATTCATCGCTATATGTGCTTGGATTTTCTTAAAAATAGTTTTAGTGACGAATTTTTTCGTCACTATATGTACCAAAAAATAGTTTTAGTGACGAATTTTTTCGTCACTATATGTACCAGAAAATAGTTTTAGTGACGAAATTGTTCGTCACTAAATATGATGTTAATAAACTGAAATGGTTTTAGTGACGAAATATTTTTGTCGCTAAATACTGTTTTTAGCGAGGAAAACATTTAGCGACGAAATGATTTCGTCGCTAAAAGTTTTTGAAAAAAAAATCAAATTAGACTTTTAGCGACGAAAATTTTCGTCACTAGGGTTTTTAGCGACGGGGCTACAGCGACGAAATGAGTTTCGTCACTAAAAGTCCGATTTCGTCACTAAAGATTCTTAGTGACGAAAAGCTGGATTTTTAGTGACGAATTTTTTCGTCACTAAAAGTACATTTTCTTGTAGTGATTTCTTTGCAGTCATAAAATCTTAAGTTAAAGATTAGCCTCTTAATTTTTAAAGCCATTGATTATTGGCAACCTATATATAGCATGTTTAAATTTCATTTATTTACTTCTTCTTCTTTTTTTATAAACAATGATCTGTGTATCATTTTAGGATATTAGTTAAATGATTATTTTGCTATTTACTAACAATTCAAAGTTTTGGGACAAATGGTAATTTACCTTAGTAGAAGAGCAAGTGATCTTGATTTTGAAAACTCTATTTGCTCTATATCTCATTAAATTCAAAATTTCTTAATAATTTTAGGATTTGAGACGATAATTTATCATATTTTTGTTGCAAATCTTGTTCATTTTTAATTAAGTAAAAAATGTATCATTTTAAATTAAGTACATTCACGACATTGGGTACAATTATTATTATTATTATTATTATTATTCCTTTTGAGTTTCACGCATAGGAGAATGTAGACAGTGTCATAGCCTAAATGTTTGAATTTTGAAGATGATATGCCTAACCCCATGGAGTCTATGGGTGTGCATGAATGTCAACGCACGCACATCACATGGCTAGCTAACTAACATCGCATGCAACAGGGAAACCCTGAAACATGGCCAAAAACAATGAGTAGATTGTGTTGCCAATGTATTGAAGACTGAACTCAGAAAACTAATAATATATTCTTTAGCAAAATACCATGCATTTTGTCTGCTCATTGGCCAAGCCGGCTACAAGTACAACTAGGATTTTTGGGTCCACTGTAATGTGGCCTGTCCTTGTGGAAATGCAAGCATGTGAGCAACATTAAATGCAAATATTGCATTAAAGATTAACAAAATCTATTCCCCTGTTTTTACTAATATTTAAAGGATAGAAATTAAGCAGTCTCGAAGCACCCCCAACCTCGGAGCTGGAGGGGGCAGTCTCCCTGATAGCAGGATGGTAGTATATATTCTCTACCCTCCACAGGTCAGATGAAGCCTTAACCCTAGCTTATTTAAGGGCCTCATTTCAAATTGGGAACAGTAGAGCCTGCATACCCCAGGAACTTAAGCCTTGAGAGCAGCCTGGGTCTTAGCCATTCCCAAGTCATAAGCCTCCTCCTGGGCTTCCTCTTTAGAACCCTCAGCCTCTGCCCTAGCAAACTCCGCCTCTTTTTTGGCCCTTAGAGCTTCATCCCTAGCCCACTCTGCAACATTCTTGACCCCCTTGGCCTCAACTAGTTTTTTCTTTAGATCAGTGATTTGCTCCTTGGCAATCTTCAACTGATCCTCGGCCTTAAGTAGGCGCCTCGTCTAGTCCTTGGCCTGTTTTTGGGCACTTGTGAGGCCTGATTCAGCGCTATCTCTGGCCCTGGTCATCTCCTTCAGATCCTCATTTGCCTTTAGGAGATCGGCCTTGAAATTTTTGAGGGTCTGTGTGGCATCCAAGCACTTGTCACGCTCGAGCACCAGGGCCCCGCTCTGGTCGTTGGCCGCCTCTTCCAATCTGTAAGTGGCTTGGACAGCCTGCCAATTGAAACAAGCACAAGGTAAGTTGGAAACCAAGGAACAAAAACCAACGAAGTCACAAATGTTAGAAGTCTTACCATGCCCAGATACCTCTTCATACTGAGGAAGACCTCCTGCCTCCTTAGGTTCCCCAACTCGGCCATATCAGCAAGGAGTAGGAGGGACTTCTCCAACGCGTCGGCCACATAGGTGTTTTCACCATTTTGGAAGTCCTTAAGGGAGGCGTTGTCTATTAGGGGCTCCCCATGGAGCATTGGGGCAAGAAGCCAAGCCTAAGGCTCGGACCATGTGGCGACTTCCTTTTCTTGGCCCTAGTGCACGATCTTTAATTGCTTTGAAACTCGTTAGGCCTTATCTTCCTCCTAAGAGGAGCAGGATCTCCCTCCATTCACAGGTCCTTTCCCTTGGAAGCCCTCTTCCTTTTCGGATTTGTGGGCTGAGGAGGAGGAGGAAGTTTGGATGGCTGTGATAGGGCAAATGATGACCTGGTCTGGGCAGGTTGAGGCTTGGGCAGAGGAGAGGGAAGCTTAGGCTATGATTTCCCTAACACATCCTTCCCCAGCTAGCCCTCAATTAGGTCAAGAAGGCTAGTGGGAGGCTTCCTCTTGAAACCCATTTCGACCTTAGAAGAGGTCCTTTGGAGATCCGCTTCGGTCAAGCTGGGGTTGCCCAAGTCACCAGAGGGATCCTCGGACAGATCGACTTGGTCGAATATACCAAATTCGTCCTCGAATGGCCCAATTCAGTGACTTGCTCTTCGCCTTCCACCCTTACTTCCTCGGCCTCTGCAGCTTGTTGGGACGAAGAGGGGCTTGCCAACGTAGCACCTCCTTGAGCAGAAGATCCTTCAGGAAGCAAGAAACCGTTCTCCACTAAAGTAATTCTATGAAGCCGATGATCTTTAGCTCTGATCACGTACTTCGGAGCCGAGAATGACTTCTGAATAGGACCGTACCCAAGGATCTTGTGAGCAGCTCTGACCTGGTTGTCACCTTCGTTCACAAAGACCTCCGTCGTGAGGATGGTCTCCAAATCTATCCGGTTGACTAAGTGAAAATGGCGTTCAAAGGAGTGAGGATCTACAAAAAAGAAGGTACACTCCTATTAGCAACCAAACAATGCAAACTACGATAACACCAAAAGTCAACCCTTTCCTACTCCTAATGCCCTACCTGGTGCCCCCTCCTCAGTTGGGCAAGGAAGGCCGTCGTGCCACGCCCCTGACACGATGAGAAAGTCTTTATTTAGCCCTTTGCTGGACTCGAGGAGACATTGAATGAGCCGAACCTTGTCATCCCTCACTTTCATGTAGTAAGATTTATCCTAAAGGTGTTAGAGGTTGTAGCACCAATTTACGTTATGGTGGGTTAACCTTAATCCCATCTTCTCGTTTAAGGCGTCCACACAGCCCAAGATCCTAAACACATTGATGGTACACTGAACGGGAGCTAGTTGGAAGTGCCTAAGGTAGTCCTTCATCACTGGCCCCATAGGAATCCTCATACCCCCTTCTAGGAAGGCGATTATGGAAATCACTACCTCGCCCCCTTGCCTCATAAAGTGCCACTCACCTTCTTTATAGTACCTTAAACCTACAGTATTGGGTATTCTGTAATCAGCGATGAATTTCTCCATTGCCTCTTCCAACTCAACCAACCTCTTAAATCTACCCATCCCTAGGAACGACTAAAAACTTAAGGAGGGGCGAAGGAAAGAAAGGGATAGGAGGAGAAGAAACTTAGAAGAGAGAAAATACGAATTAGTGAGAGGAGAAAACTTATAGAAGTGAGGAAAAGCTCCTCGGACAAGCTTTTTATGCTGAAAAGAGATGAAAGTTTGGCTGAACACTTGACCGGATTCAAGGTATGTGCACAAGAACTCTTGAGTGTAAAAGTAAAGAGACAAATTGGTTCAAGTGGGTGTTTATACCCTCAATTAAAATAACCGCATGGATTTTCCCGCCCATAAAAGCTAAAGAAATCATCACCATTGGATTACCATCACAACATCTAACGTGGGGAGTACAAAGCCGCTAGAATTTAATGAGGACACGCCCTGTATACCGAAGCGCTAGAGACGTGCCTTAGACAAACGAAAAGGCCCTGGCACTAATGGAGGATACGACTTGACAAACCGTGACATAGGCCCGAGGATTTTTAGGGGCTATTGTGGGGCCAAAGAATTTGGCAACCCTGTCCCATTTCATATCAAGCCCAAGGTCTACGCCGAGGAGGAAGAAATGTCCGAGGATGAACGAAGAAGGTCCAAATTGCTAGGAGATGTTGCCAAAGACAATCTTGTCATCGGCAAATCGAGATCACGGAAGGAAAAAGCGGCACGCCGCCAAAGGCAACCTCCCAGAGCGTCCAAAGGGAAAGCACAAGTGCAATGAGTCAGCCATGGGAGTATAGTGGAGGAGCAATTTAAGGAGAAACTATCACCTCCACATTAAATGCTCACAACTAACATCCTGGCCACATTTATGTGGACATGACTCCTGAACAGTGCTATCTGGGTCACTGTAACTCACAGAACATCAGAAGGAGTGACTGATGGGACATGCACTCAAGTATAGGCATGGATGACTAACAAGTGTAGCACTAAGATGGTTCAAAGGAAACTATATAATATAAGAGACCTTCCATAAGAAGGGGACCGAGAGAGTGATAGGAAAACACTATAGCGATCCCAATCCTCCTTGTACTTTGTTTAATCAATTTATATAGAAACTCATTGCCTCGGATGGTAGGTTCATCTCCTCAGGTCATGAGTTCATCAAGCTCCATGTTCCTAGTTCTTACTTAATCATCTTTTACATCCACATTAGCCGTTGTCAAATTTATTAAAGCCTACCTCTTTGAACCACTATCTACAAATTCATTGTACTGGATTCACTTTTGGGCTTAGTCCGAAAATCGAGACCCTACACCTTTTACATAGGACATTAGTTAAATGATTATATTCGCTATTTACTAACAGTTAAAAAATTTTGGAACAAATAGTAATTTATTTTAGTAGAAGAGCAAGCGATCTTGAGTTTAAACACACTCATATTCTATTAAATTCACAATTTCTTAATAGTTTTAAAATTTGAGACAATTAATAATTTATCATATTCACATTACTTATATTGTTTTTCTAAGTGGAAAATGTATCATTTTAAACTAAGTACATTCCCGACATTTTTTATTTAAGTTTCACGCATAGGAGAATGTACACACTGCACAGTGTGATATCCTAAATGGTTGAATTTTGAAGATCATATGCCTAACCCCATGCCATGGAGTCTATGGGTGTGCATGAATGTCAACGCACATCACATCGGTAGCTAACTAACATTGCATGCAACAGGCCTGAAACAAGGCCCAAAACAGCGAGTAGATTGTGTAGCATCATGTATTCTAGACCGAACTCAGAAAACTAATTGGTTTATAATAATATTCTTTAGCAAAAGACCATGCATTTTGTCTGCTCACTGGCCAAGCCGGGTACAACTAGGAATTTTGGGTCCTTGTGGAAATGCAATCATGTCCTTGCTTGAGCATGTGAGCAACGTTAAATGCAAATATTGCGTTAGAGATTAACAAAATCTATTCCCCTATTTTTACTAATATTTAAAGGATAGTAATTAAGCAATCATTTACCCAAAAAATTAATAATAATAATTAATCAATCATTGAATTAAGAATTTGAATAAATGATTTTGGGGGATCAATCTAAACCAAAGTAGCATGGGCTACGGGATACCATAATCATGCATGGAGGCAATGTATCTAGCTTTAAATAACAAATAGTATATAGGTCATGTTTAGAGTATCCTCAGGGCGATTGTTAATAAATTGTTTTTAAAAATTTTTAATACCACTTTCATAAAAAATATAAAAAGTAATCAAAAGAATTAATTGTTTTTTCCCTCCTAAAAAGTGTCTTTAGAACATCTGATAACTTTTCTCATAATCTATACGCTCTTTGACAAATATTGAGATCAAACTTCTCAAATCATTATCAATTGATCTTCACATGGGATTGTATTTTTTTTTTCCTTTTTTGGGGGGGTTAGGAAAAACCAGTGGCTAAGGTACTTTATCACATGATTAGTCATTAGTATACTAATTTTTCATTTATTCGTATGAAAGTGTTCATCATTGAACACGAGACTGCAAAGTGCCACAATATTCTCATTATTGATCCTATTTTGACCTAGCTATTAGTATATATGAAATTAGTTTCCAAAATCCTTTCCAACGTTAGCACGTTAATCATTAAACTAAATAAAAAAATTCCTAAAATAAATCTTTTGTTCACACAATGCTTACATTTGTCGAATAGTTTGAGTCTTCATTAAAGTAAACTTTTTTTTTTTATAGTTAATAAAGTAATTTAGTGTCCTTAATTATCATAATTCTTTTTACTCTTTTTTTTTAGAAGAATAATTCTATTCACTCTATTAATTAGTAAGTAATTTAGTTTCCATAATTATCATAAGTTCCGATTCCATGTTGAATTTTGACTTCTATATCCATACCATGAACCCTTAGTGCAAATGTCGTGAAACTTAAATAAATGGTTGACAAAATTGGATATTGTACCTGTATTTTCGGTTCACATGGCTTACTCAGATTGATTAACATTCTATCAAATTCACAAATGGAATTATGCCACCTGGAAGCTTAAGAAGTCCCCCAAAATGTGCCCGGAAGTCATGGAAGCAATCAAAACCAGGATATAAGATATAAGAGGCACATTAACGAATGATTGAATTATAATAACATTGGAATCTCCACCATGGGCTACTGCATTAAACTTATAATATTATTGGAATAAAGAAATTTAAAAAGCCCCTTCGTTGGGTTCAAAGTTTCGAAGATTCATTAGAGTATTTCTTTCACAGGCATATGCTTGTGTTGGACTTGTTGGTATTGGCCAAAAAGAGGGGCTGCGTTTTCTGTATAGACCAAAACATATGGGTTGCTAAAACTTATTTGCAGCTGGAGGAATTTTTTTCAAAGTGGTTATAAAAAGAATAAAAAATAAATAATAATAATAATAATTAATTATATAAAATCTCATAAAAATAAAACTTCATATATAAACAAAAAAAAATGAAAATACATAAAATCTTGCAATTTCCTTTTACCAATTTTCTTATTTTAAAATCGTTACATGATAGTTTCATTATCAAAATGCTACAAACTACACATCTTTCAAAATTTTAGTTAAATAAAATTTTTCTTGGACTTTTTCTTTTTTATTTGTAAGGACATAATATATTGTTAAACAGACCAAAGTTTGGCTATGAATTTAGTTGTAACCTAAAACTACAATTCTCATTAAATAAATTAACGTGACTACATATTTTGAAAATCTGACCAATATGGAGCTGCTCAAATGCTGAAATTATTTAGTCTATTAGGACTGCTGAAATATTTTTCTCAACTAATGAACAATACCGTTTATACAAGTGTGTGAGTCAGCTTCTTAACCAGTGTAAACCAAAAAAAAAAAAAAAAAACTTAAAAATTACCAAATGACATTACATTTGCACAAATGACAGTCTTTTATTAATTTGGAGGACTAGAGATGACCGTCAACGGTCCTTAATGGACATAATAATTTTTTCTTCTGTTTTTTGCTGTAATAATTTCTTCTAAAATGTCTGGTTTTGTTCTACCCATAAGAAAAGGAAAACGAGTTTTACGTTGGACAACACCTTTTACGTTGGACTAAAAAAAACATTTACAGTTATAGACGGTTTAGATATGAGAAACAATGGTTTTATCAAAAAGATATGAGAAACAATGATAAAGTCATAAAGTATGTACGTAGACCATTATGATATTGAAAATGAGGAGGTTAGAAAGACCGCCGATTTCTTCTCCGTTTTCTGCTCCACATGTCACGTCTAAAACTGCCCTAATATTAATAACGGGGTCAAATAGATAATCTTATGGAATTAATATTATTATTTTATTTTTTTGAGATGAGTATAATTGGTATCTTGAATCCTTGGATATAGGAAAAATTATTTGTGAGAGGTCCATTTTCTTTAAATGTATCAAAAGATGGATAGATAGGGTCAGATGATCAGGCGGTACCTTACTCCCACCATAATTTACTCTTGGTATTTGAATAAATAAATCATATAGTACCCACTACTCATCCAGTAGAAACTCGAATTCATTATAAATAAATATACAAACAAACATATTGAAGAATCCAAAAATGAAACAGGAACATTGATTCATTTGGTGGAGTATATTACGAACCCAACTCTCTTAGGTGGTTGTACAGTATGGGACTGTGCATGATTGATAGGGGTTGGAGTTGGAGTTGGAGTTGGAGGAGGTGTTGATGATCTTGTGCTTAAAGCAAAGAAAGATGCTTTACATAACATAACATAGCACCCGAAAACAAGAATAAGGAAGTTGGCTGTGATGGCCTTGTTAGCTTTGTCACGTTAATGGTCACTGCTTTCATTCCCTTCTTTTACAATTTATTATTATAACAAAGCTTTAGCTAGCAAATCTCACATCCAAAGCAACAAGGTCCATCATCCATGTACGTTCGTTTGTCCTTTCCATAACTATAGGTCGGCATCTCGTACCTATCTCCTTTGTTGTAGCCAGGTTTTCATGTATTATTTTGACAATGCTATTTTTTTATTCCCGATTTTTGTTTGTTTTCTTTATTCTTGTTAACAATATAAAGTGAGAGAGAAAGACTGAATAGTCTGTATATTGATGTATGTATAATAATGTACAATAGAGAGCCTTATATAGGCTAGGTATGTGTGCAGTACAAGCAAAAGGAGTAAACTACAAGAATAGTATATTGGGCTAAGCCCAATGGGCTAAACTAGTCTAAGCTATACACTAACATCCCCCTCAAACTCGCGGTGGCAATGAGGAAGCCAACGAGAGTTTGGATATAAGATCTCGAAGACGACCAGGCGGGTGAGTCTTGGTAAAGATATCAGCAGGCTGGTCAGCAAAGGAGATGGAGAACAACTTGAGATTTCCTTTCTTGAGATGCTGGCGAGTGATGTGGCAGTCGATCTCAATATGCTTGGTGCGTTCGTGGAAGACATCATTATGAGCAATGTAGATAGCACTACGATTGTCACAATAAAGAGGAGTGGCAGTGGGCTGCGGAGCATCCATATCAGCCAAGAGCCAGCGAAGCCAAACAAGCTCGCAAGTGGTGTCGGCAAGGGCACGATACTCTGCCTCAGTACTGGAACGGGAAACCACATCCTGCTTCTTGCTGCGCCACGAGACAAGAGAAGTACCTAACAGGAAACAGAAACCTGTGATAGAGCATCGATCAGTCGGATCACCTGCCCAGTCAGCATCTGAATAAGCATGAAGCTCGAGGGAAGATCGAGAGGAGTAATGCAGACCATGATAAAGTGTGCCTTTGACATATCGGAGAATCCGAAGAACAGCAGCATAATGGACAGAACGGGGTGCATCCATGAACTTACTAACCATACCCACGGCATGTGAAATATCCGGACGAGTAACAGTGAGATAGATCAAACTGCCAACCAACTGACGATAGCGAGTCGCATCGGATATAGGTTCACCATCCAAAAGTGTGAGCTTTGCATTGTATTCTAAAGGAGTGGAAACAGTCTTGTTGTCGGTGATACCGGCTTTGGAGAGAAGATCAGAAGTATATTTAGCCTGGGAAAGATAGTATCCATCAGAGGATGAGGTAACCTCAAGCCCAAGAAAATAGCTGAGAGTGCCTAGATCTTTCATCTCAAAATGTTGACTAAGGAACTGCTGAAGAGAGCGGATACCTGCAGAATCATCTCCAGTAATAATCATATCATCAACATAAAGAAGAATAAGAGTGATACCAGCAGAGGATATTCGTACAAAGAGAGCAGTGTCATGAGGACTTGAAGTGAAACCCTGCTGAGCAACAACCGAGCTAAACTTTTCAAACCAAGCTCGAGGAGCCTGCTTAAGGCCATAAAGAGTACGGCGAAGGCGACAAACTTGGCTGCCTAAATGTGGATAGCCAGGGGGTGGTTGCATGTACACTTCTTCATGGAGGTCTCCATTAAGGAAAGCATTCTTCACATCCATTTGATAAAGAGGCCAACGGCGAACAGCAGCCATAGCAATGAGACATCTGACAGATGTAAGGCGAGCAACAGGAGCAAATGTTTCCTCATAGTCAATACCATACTCCTAAGTAAAGCCCTTGGCAACTAGACGAGCCTTGTATCGTTCAACAGATCCATCAGCCTTGGTCTTGATCTTGTAAACCCACCTACAACCTACTACAGACTGACCAGGAGGCAAATCAACCATATCCCAAGTGTTATTCTTATGAAGGGCATCTAGTTCTTCGTTCATAGCTTGCTGCCAAAGAGGGTCAGTATGGGCCTCACGATAGGTGTGAGGTTCATAGAGGGTGGCAAGAACAAAAGAGCAGTGATAATCAGTAAGATAAGGGGGAGGAATGCTTACCCAAGTGGAACGACGAAGTTCAGGACCAACAGGTGACTCAGGAGAGGATGGTGCCACAGGATCCAAGACAGGCGGGTCATATGCCGGAGACAGAACCGGAGATGAGTCGTCTGGAGAGGCAGCCGATGTTGAAGAATCCTCCACAAGTTCAGGATAAAGAGGGAGAAAAAGATCAGTAAAAATGGGAGACTCTGAGGAAGGAGATGCAGGAAACTGCTGAAGACTCATGAAAGAACGATGTTCCCAAAACTCAACATGACGGGAGACACGAAGGCGATGAGAAATGGGATCATAGCAGCGAAACCCCTTTTGAGACACACCATAACCAAGGAAACAACAGAGACGAGTACGAGGCTGGAGCTTTGTTCGTTCATGAGGAGGAAGAGAGACAAAGCAAGCACAACCAAAAACCCGAAGGGAGGAGTAGTCAGGAGTTTGACCATAAAGAAGCTCAAATGGTGATTTGCTATGTGTAGTTGGTGAAGGAATACGATTAATGGTGTACACAGCAGTGAGTGCAGCCTCATCCCAAAAGCGCTCAGGAAGAGAGGCAGAAATGAGAAGGGTGCGGACAACATCAAGAATGTGACAATATTTTCGTTCTACACGACCATTTTGTTGAGAGGTGTAAGGACAAGACCGCTGAGGAAGAGTACCATGACTGTCTAAAAAGGATAAAAAAGATTTATCATTATATTCTTGAGCATTATCTGATCGAAAGACTTTGACGGTGCGATTGAACTGTGTTTCAATCATTTTATGAAATGTTTGGTAAATAGAAACAAGTTCAGACCTATGATGAAGCAGATAAATCCAAGTATATCAAGAAAAATCATCCATAAATATGACAAAATATTTAGATCCCCATTTAGTAGGAACAGGTGCAGGACCCCAAATATCAGAATGTATAAGATCAAAAGGGGCAGAAGAAAAGGAGTCACTTTTATTAAAGGGCAATTTTGTTTGTTTGCCAAAATGACAAGAAGTACAATCAAATTTTTGAAACTGAACTGAACCTAAATGACCTTGAGAAGCTAACAACTGAAGACGAGATAAGGATGGATGACCAAGACGAGCATGCCATAGATCAGGTGAGGAGGTGGTAGTGGTAGCAGCTGCAGAAACAACTTGTGAAGGAATCTTCAAGTCATGAACCTCAAACATGCGACCAACCTTACGGCCTGTCCTAAGCACTTGACCCGTCCGGGGATCCTGCACATCCACACCATGATTAATAAATAGAAGATCTACGCCTAATTCACAGAGTTGACCAACAAAAAGCAAATTAAGGAATAACTTTGAAATATGAAAAGTGTCATTAAGGGATAGTCTAGGAGAAGAGATTGTTCCTTTATGACTAACAGGCATAGGAGTTCCATCAGCAGTGTAAATGGTGATTGGATGTTCTAAGGGTGCCTTATCAGAAAATTGGGATTCATCAGGAGTCATATGGTTACAACATGCAATATCAAAGAACCAAGGTTGTTTACCTGAGGTGACAGAAAGGGCAGTGGAAGTGCGGGATAAAACCTGTTGAACAACTGCCTCAATATCAGCCGTAGTAAGTGAGGAAGTCAAAGATGGACCTGTAGGAACCGATGGATCTGAAGGACATACAGCAGCTGCCCGAGGAAGAGAAGCCTTATTATGCTCTTGCACAAATTTCTGCAGTTTGCGACAAACAGAGATGTCATGACCTTTGCCACGACAAAACTCGCAGCGAATACCTTTGAAAGGCTGAGAGTTGGGACGCCCAGGGTTTATTCATGGAGGAGCAGTGAATGCAGCAATGGGAGGCTGTGGAGAGGGTGTAGCCAATACATGATCAGAAGATGACATGTGATAAGTAGGCCGACGGTTCTCCTCAGAAATGAGCTCATTGACTGCAGCATCAAGAGAAGGAGTAGGAGACCAGCTAAGCAGAGAAGCCCTAGTAGGCTCAAAATCCTCACGTAAACCCATCATGAAGTGCATAAATTTACGACGATCCCGATATTTGACAAAGAGCTCAATGTCCTTAGAACACACCAGTGGAGGATCTGCAGCAGAGAGTTGTTCCCACATAGTAGAAGTCTGAGAATAGAAATCAGAAATAGACTGACCTGTCTCTTGACGCATTTGATAGAGCTTTGATTCAATGTGGAACTCCAAGCTTGAATCATTAGTGCAATTATAGCGATCAGCCAAAAATTTCCAAGCAGCCTCAGCAGTTTCAAGACGAGGAAGAAGATTATGAATGGAGGGAATAGAGGTATTGATAAACCAAGACAAGATCTTACTTTGAATACTCTCCCATTCCTCTAGGCGTTTTTCATAATCATCTGTTGTAACAGTAGTCTTCGAAGACTCTTCAGCAGTTGTGGCTTTGGACTTAGGGTTTGGTACTGGCTTAGGAATTGAACCAGTCACATATCTCCACAGTTTACGACCCTTGAGAAAGACAGTCATATTTTGAGACCACGCATGATAACTAGTAGGACCATCCAACATAACAGTGATAGGACGGATGATATCTCGTTCATTTTGTTGAGCCATAATGAAGAAAATGACCAAAAAATGGGATTTAGAGACCTCAAATGCAGAAACGGAGCTCAAAATCGGAATCTACGCGAAAAACTGAGTAAAACAGGTCCGATTGAAAAATTTTGACTATGGTCAAAGTCAACAGTCAACGGTCAAAGTCAACAGTCAACGGTCAAAGTCAACGGTCAACGGCTGACGTGGCAGTGTGACGTCACCTAGGGCTGACGTGGTAGGAAGAGAGAGCAGCAGCAGGAGCGTGTGGCGCGTGTGGCGCGTGAGTGAGCGTGACTGGCGCGTGTGGGGCGCGTGAGGCGCGTGGTAGGTACAAGCGGCGCGTGGCAGTGCGTGGAGGCGCGTGCTCGTGAGGCAGAAACTTCAGGAGGCGCGTGGAGGCGCGTGTGATGCAGTTTCTGGCCATTCTTGGTTGGATTTTGCTCGGGATTGGCCGTTCTGTCTTTCTATGCCTGTTGTTTGGCAGTTGAATGCACAGAACGTTGATATCCGGGTGTTGCAGATACTGTGGGCGTGACGGCGGTGGCTCGCTTCTGACAGTGACGACTGGATGAAGGCGAGGGCAGCGGAAGAACGCCGGAGATGTCCACAGGAACCAGAATGTCAGAGGAATGGCTCTGATACCATGTTAACAATATAAAGTGAGAGAGAAAGACTGAATAGTCTGTATATTGATGTATGTATAATAATGTACAATAGAGAGCCTTATATAGGCTAGGTATGTGTGCAGTACAAGTAAAAGGAGTAAACTACAAGAATAGTATATTGGGCTAAGCCCAATGGGCTAAACTAGTCTAAGCTATACACTAACAATTCTTACAACTGCTAAGGATGGACAACACCTTCTCAATACAGATATGATTTCTCTTATTCGGGCCTCATATTCAAGCTATATATATATATATATATATATATAGTATTAAATAATAAATATCTGTAGGTTCTAGTTAATTTAACTCGTAAAAACTTTAATGCTTAAATAAGAAATTTGAAATTTAACCCTACATACATCAAAATCTGAATGATATCTTGATCTGATAGTAAAAAATTATTATTATAAGCGAACGTTATAAGTTAATTATGAAATTCTCACAAAGGATAATAATCATAATAATAATAAATGCCCACTCAAAAAGTCAATTTTCTTGGTAAAAAGTATTGCTATAAAATATATATAAACTCTCTCAAATAATAATAATAAATGCCCACCGAAAATGTCATTTTTCTCATAATAAAGTATTGCAATAAAATATATAAAAAAAAAATTTCAAAATCCAGGAAAGTAGGACTACAATTAGAGGATATGTAACTTATCTCCAAAAACAAATTGTCAGATTTTGAAACAACTCCAACCTGGAAAAGTCGGTGGAAGGTTGTGATACTCGTGTGGGCAAAACATCCAGTATTTCATCTCTCTAAAGCAAATTTACTTATTAACTCCTCCCCTCTCCCCGAAAACGGTTATGTTGCAACCATGTGTCACCGACAAGTAAATGAAGTCTAGTCAAGAAATGGAAAAAGTAAATGATGAGATTAATCAGTGCATCCAATTGGGCAAATCTAATCAAGCAGTGACTAACGGTCGAAATTATGACCTACTTTTGCTTCCAATTTAGGCCTATTATCTAGAAAATAAATCTAGGGGGACACTGGCTCCACATGCAAGTCAGGGCGTTCACAAGACCGTTTTGACTGGTACCTGACTTGCACAAGAATGTGTATATATATATATATACTAAAAAAATATTATATGTTAAACTAATTTATTGTGACCACTCTAATAAAAAAGAACACTCTAATTTAAGAATTACAAATATTTGTGTTTTAAAAAAATAAGAATAATGTTACATTCACAACATTTTTACAATAATTTTACAACAAATTCAATGTAGTAAACTATTACTAATTCTAATTTGACCAAAATTTCGATATTATTTTTTGACCCACAAATAACAGTTTTTTTGCATAAGATTTATTGTAAAAATATTGTGGATGTAGTATTACTCCAAAATTAATTCTCCTCCCCCTCCCCCTCCCCCAAACATAATCCTTAATCCCTTTTATAAATTAAAAAAATATTAAATAACAATAATAAATATTAGCCCAAATAACAACAAACAAAAACAAGACAAAACCAAACAACAAGTGAACAAATTGTTCAACAAAAAGAGCCTATTATAAAACAAAAAGATAAAAATAGCTAATCATTTAAATTTGTAGATTGTTTAACCTATTCAATAAAATAATCTCTAATTTCATTTTTCCTTAAAAAATGGTACTAAAAAAAATATTGTGGTTGTGAGTTCTCTGATGGTAATGATAGTTATACTCTTTTTGACTTTGCAATTGCAATAATTTTTCTCTCCTTAGTGACTTGACTTACAATTGTAGCAAATATTCAAGTTATCACTTTATTAGATTTTGTATAATTTAAATTTCTTAATGACCAACATAAAAAAAATTCCTAAAGCCACTACTGTAGGGGGAAATCAATGACCATAGTATATAGGATCATGCTAATAACTACTCTTAGGGCAATGATTAACAATTCATTTTTAAAAAGTTTTGATACTACTTTTATAAGAAATGTAATAAACTCTCAAAATATTAATTTTTTTTTTCTCATAAAAAATTTCTTTAAATGAATTGTTAACTATTACCCTAGAGACATCTGTTAGCATTTCTCTAGTATAAAATCTATAAACTGATAAACATGATAGACAATAAAAAATTTATAAATATAATATAAGCATTGAAAATGATAGTTTGTCAATTTTAAACTAATTGGATTAGGTAATAAGCTATTGTAAAAATTAGTAGAAGCATACAAATCCTGATCCAAAAATGCAAGTCATGTATCAGTCTGTCCCACGTAAGGGTACTTTAGTACAGAATGGATTAAAAAAGTTTTAATGTAAAACAACGACATTCTTCTTTCCAAACTTCGGCGCAGCTGTTCATATTATAACCGAAAAAGTGAGAAACTAAATGTACATTCAAATCCTATAAATACCCTTAAACACTTTCATCTTCCTCATCACCTCCATAACTCTCAACTTCTAAACTCTCTAAGCCACTTCTTCTCTCTCTTACACTTACACACAGACAGACAAAGTTACAAACAGAAACATTATTTTCTCATCCAAATTAACCAAAATGGCATACCTCAGAAGCTCTGTAGTCTTAACATTTCTCTCTATGTTCATTTCCGTAGTGCTAGCTTCTCCTATGACTTACAATGTGGTGAGTTTGGGAGCCAAAGCAGATGGGAAATCGGACTCGACTCAGGCTTTTGTTAGTGCATGGACAAAAGCTTGTGCCTCAGTACAGCCTGCAATTATTTATGTGCCAGTTGGAAGGTTCTATCTAAGGCAACTGGTTTTCCGTGGACCATGCAAGAACAATGCTATCATTATGCGCATAGCTGGGACCCTTGTGGCTCCATCAGACTATAGGATCCTTGGAAATACAGGAAACTGGGTTGTGTTTGAACATGTTGATGGAGTTACCATATCTGGTGGAATTCTTGATGGCCAAGGCACTGGTTTGTGGGCTTGCAAAGCCTCTGGCAATAGTTGTCCTTCGGGAGCCACGGTATGCGAAAATGACTAAATTGCCTTTTCTTACATATTTAGAGTTTATAACAATTCCATTTATCTGTAGTGTTTTTTTTTTTTTTTTTCTTTTTCTTTTTCTTTTTTCTTTTAGCTTTTCAGCTAATATTTGTTTACGTACAATTTTATAAGTCTCTTGATCGACTTTCAAAATATAAGTTTTCCACAAAAAAACTATGTTTAAAATTTAAATGCACACTAATCAGTTTCACATTGGAAACTGTCAAGTGCCCGGAAATAGGTTAAAAGTGTCCATCACAAATTAAAGTGTTTGTGAAGAAGAAAAATTGTTTTTATGGTGGGCATTACTATAGATTTTTCTTACATTGACCGAGTAAAAGAAAATAGAATTTGAAATACTTTAACTTTTTGGGGCTAGATTCACCCTTAATATACATTATATATATCGTTATTTTCTAGGTAACTAAACTAGGAGTGGGTGGGATGAACCCTTCTGGTGTGCCTTTTCTGTTTGGATTTTCTTTTGAACTTTTGACTGATTTTTCCCTTTTCAGTTTTGATGGAGATTTTTGAGAAGTTAAAATAGCTTCGAAGGAAATCGTATCGACTATACCTGGGAATAATCCCATGTTATGTAGTAGAATATCAGTAAACATGCTTAAAAACTTATGAGAATAGATTTTTTATGGTACTCTATCAATAGATTTTCTTGAATTTTAATCACTTTTTAATGATTTACTGATCTTGATTTTGTCAAGTCAGCATTTCACTAACAGTATTCTTAAAATAATAAAATAATGTTGCAAACAAAAAAATTAAGATTATTATTAGTGGAATGCTGACATGTCAGAATCTAGACCATTAAATCATTAAAGAATAGTTAGGATTTAAGGAAATCTATTTGATAGAGTATTTTAGGAAATCTAGAGAATCTGAATTCATGAGAGGTCAAACAACTTGCTTAGGCTTTTGTTGTTGTTGCTTGCATTGGCAGTCCATCCCGTTAAGGTCAAACATATTTAATTCAATAGTCTTTCACACACACACACACACATATATATATATATATATATATATATATATATATATATATATATATATATTACATGTAATTTTTAAAACAATAATAATTGGAATATTTTCTTGTGTGTATGCAAGCAGACATTGGAATTTTCAAATTCGAACAACATTGCAATCCATGCATTAACCTCCCTAAACAGCCAAATGTTCCACATTGTCATCAATGCTTGCCACAATGTGAAAATGCAAGATGTCAAGGTCACCGCTGCTGGAAACAGTCCAAATACCGATGGAATTCATGTTCAATTATCTTCAAGTGTCACAATTCTCAACTCCAAAATTGGGACTGGTGATGATTGCATCTCAATTGGCCCTGGTACCACTAACTTGTGGATTGAGAATGTTGCATGTGGACCTGGGCATGGAATTAGGTATTTAATTACTTTTTATATTCATTAAAATATTACATGTTTGAAACAACTATATTATATGGTGATGCTAAATTGGTTTTATTGGTGTACTTAATTGGTGTAGCATTGGGAGTCTAGGTAAGGACCAACAAGAGGCTGGGGTACAAAATGTGACAGTTAAAACAGCTACTTTTACTGGTACTCAAAATGGGGTGAGGATTAAGTCATGGGGAAGGCCTAGCAATGGGTTTGCTAAGAACATTCTATTCCAACATGTCGTTATGACGAATGTCCAGAATCCTATAGTAATTGACCAAAATTACTGTCCTGGCAACAAGGGATGCCCTGGTCAGGTAATATTTTTTTAAAACCTTATTTTGCATGCAAATGTAGTTTTAAAAAAAGATATGGTTGCTTTTGAAAAGGCCTAAACATGTTCAACATCAATTCTAAAAATTTTAGTTCCCTTGAGCCTAAGACAATAACCTTTAAAACCTCACTTTTTCAAGTTTTTTTAAGGTACAAATATACTTTAGCATACTTTTAGCAAAAAGTTAGATAAATTGTTAAGCTCATTTTCGAGTCAAAATCAACCGTTACTCTATCCTAGTTTTGAACCCAAAGTGACCCCCCCCCCCCCCCCCAAACATTTTATAAGTTTTCTAATTTACTTCATAATTTGTTCAATATTTTTCTATTCTTTTTTTAGTTGGAGCTTGCATCCCATCGGTGGAAAATTAATTTATTTTTTCCTTTTATTAGACTTCTGGAGTAAAAATTAGTGATGTGACATACCAAGATATCCATGGAACATCAGCAACAGAGATTGCTGTGAAATTTGATTGTAGTTCGGGAAATCCATGCTCTAGAATAAGATTGGAGGATGTAAAGCTCACTTACAAGAATCAAGTAGCCCAAGCTTCGTGTAGCCATGCTGCTGGAACATCTACTGGTTTTGTCCAGCCCACAAGTTGCTTGTAGAGGGGAAAAAATTATACAAAATACGTATCTATGAAGGATAGAAAAGGAACTTACAATATTCTTGTCCTTTCATCCTTTGGGAAAAAAAAATTATACACATTTTTAGTTTCTTTAATATGGAGATTAGCGTGATAGGTAATTGAGTTATAAGTTGATGGCTGAAGCCTGTGGCGGTGCTTGTCGATTGGGCATTCTTGAAGCATGCCGGGCCTAGCAATCAAAATATAATGTTGAAAGTTTAAACGCCTATTTGGGTGTTTGTACTTTGTATGTCGGATTGTTATAAGAGATATGGTTGTGTTTGATGTATTAGTTTCAATTGGACCTCACTAGCTTATTGGATTTATATATTTTTATCATTTCCATTTTTCAATGAGAAATCACATTAATTATATTCAACTAGTTTGAACCCATGCATATGCATGGATACACTTAAAGATATACAATAAGATGCATGATATAATTTAAATCCTATTGATGGTCATTTTTATACTTTGTTAACTCTTTAAAAAAATTTGTATGGATATTATTAGGTATAAAATGTAAATTATCTATGTTTTTTTTAAAATTATTGTGAAACACTTTTTTTTTTTTTTTTTTTTTGCGATTCATTTATTCTAGACTTTTTAGTTTTTGTACTTAATGACTCGCTTAGATGAATATTTATGATGTGATCCCACACTTGATTCTAAAATTAAAAAATAAAATTCTTTAAGAATAAATAATTTAGGATACATGACGCAAAATTAAAACTTTAATTTGGAATTTTAATTTGAGTTTCTCTCAGTTTCACATATTATTATATATATATATTATGTTATGAAACCAATTTAATCAAGAAAGGAAAAAAAAAAAAAAAAAAAAAGAGAATTCAAATTCAAAAGAGATTTTTCAAAGTGGCTACAGTAAAGTAGTCCATCCAAAGCCTATGTATCCTATAGGTGAATAAAAATATCCTATAAATATTTTACATAAAAAGTATTCTATCATGCACAAATATAAAAATATGTCGTTGGATTTATAGATTTTTATCATTTCCATTTTTCAATGTGAATTCACATGAATTATATTCAATTATGTCATGAAACCAATTTAATCGAGGAAGGAAAAAAAAAATAGAGAATTTAAATTTAAAAGAGACATTTCAAAGTGGATACAGTAAAGTAGTCCATCCAAACCCTATGTATCCTTTAAGTGAATAAAAATATCCTATAAATATTTGACATAAAAATATTCTATCATGCACAAATATAAAAATATGCCATCGGTTCCTTAAGTTTGTTTACTAGCTTTTTTGGTTTATTATAAAGTTTCATGTGAGAGTTATTGGTTCCTAAAATTAAAGAAATAAGCACTACTTTTTAACCGATCAATTACATGGAAATATTTCAATGACATTATTAAAAACTTATACATCATAATTTACACATTAGAAACGCGTATGGGTCTTTCCCCAAATCTAACATGTTAAAAGGTCTTGTCCAAAATTAAGTAATCCCTACTCAAAATTCCAATCCTCTAACATGCCAAGGTAACAGAGGAATTGAAAATTTACTAGATAAAGAAATTTGGGGTCACCACTCATGGGCGCTTTACTGGGAATAGCTCATTTAAAATCTTATGGGTGGCGAGGACTACATTTTGAAATTCCAGCTTCAAAGAATTTGAGAATTATTTAGAGTTAAATATAAAAGAAACATTTATTATTTTTTTTAGAGATAATTTCAGCTTATGACAATTGCTCCTGATAATTGCTCTTTGTTATAAAATCAAAATACCAATTTGTTTTTTGATGTAAGTGGTGATTGATTCTCAAATCTTTTATTTGACAACATGAGACTTTTTCCAGTTGAGCAAATTAAAAGCCACACATTTAAGAATTATTAATGATATGAAAGCATTTCATTAATTGGTCCTTCCATAGAAGAGTTATTTCTACATACAGTAAATAAAGTCATGTCCCAAGGCTATGGTAATAAATTTCTACATTAATTATTTCATATATTTTATATTTCTTAATAGAATATATTAATTTTGATATATTGCAAAAAAATTAAAGAAAAAAAAGATTACCGGTGTTAATGAGTAAAAATGTGGTATCAACAACGAATTATTGAACAATTATAGCTAATGATATATATAAATAAATAAATAAATATATATATATTTTTTTTTTATAGAGTTTTAACATATGTCATTCACTTTTAATGATACTCTTTATATCCTGTACTATAAAGATTTGTCAAGAAATAATAAATTGGTTGTTGGGGTCATTTGTCTTGCCTAGCCACATTTTGGTTAATGAGCTTAACTTTTTGTGAGACCATGCCCTCAGCCAACTGAATTAAAGTTGAGCCAAACTTTAGAATTTGTTGTAAAATTGTTGTGGACAGCATTATTTGAGAAAAGTTATTCAATTTAGCTTAAAATATTCTTTTTTTAGTTTTTTTTGTTTTTACATCAAAAACTTTGTAACTTACTAAGATCTTTTGATATTTATTAAATAGATATCTATGGATCAAAGCCCCACATCCTCCATTATAATTATTAAATTACTAAAAAAACCAGGTTGAAATATCTTAAGCAGGCTTAGAAAGTTACTTCCTTAGTCAATGTATAGGTCCTTTACCCTTTCCATATTGATTCAAGAAGAAATCCCCCATGTGGTGAAGTTAGGTTGGATCCCTAATTAAAGGACAGTCCTCACTGTTGCTTTAGTTGAAGAAGGTTGAAGTAAGATGCATTCTCATGAAATTTGTTTACAATAGCTATTGACTTAATATACTCATATCTTTGTCTTGACCCCTAAGTTAAATTATATTCTTTCGGTACATATAATTTGGCATGGATATGGACCTAGCTAAATCATGTAGTCTCTATACTTTCTTGCTAAGTTAATTGGCCACTGTGTTTGCTTACAAGTCCAAGTAATTTAAGTCCAAAGCGTACATAAGGCACGGTTGATTAACTAAAGTAATTCATAGCATTCAAGTTAACATTCTTATTTGAATGGTAGCGGGAGTAGCGGGACCATTATGATAACTCAAGTTCTTTATAACTTTACAATTAACGAAGGATTTTAAAATAGAAAATATATATATATATATATATATATATATAAATGTAGAAATTTTATTTCATAGGTAATGACCATTAGATCACATTTCTACATATTTCTATAAAGGTAAGCCTCTTAATTTTTAAAGCCTTTGATTATTGGCGAACTATAGCATTTTTATTTATTTATTTATTTTATACACAATGATCTGTATATCCTTCTACATGGACATTAATTAAATGATTATATTTGCTATTTACTAATAGTTAAAAATTTTGGGCATAGTAATTTATCTTAGTAGAAGAGCAAGTGATCTTCAGTTTGAACACACTCATATTTCATTAAATTCATAGTTTCTTAATAGTTTTAGAATTTGAGACAATTAATAATTAATCATATTCACATTACTTAAGTTTCCCGACATTTTTCTTTTAAGTTTCACGCATGGGAGAATGTACAGAGTGTGAAATCCTAAATGGTTGAATTTTGAAGATGATATGCCTAACCCCATGCCATGAAGTCTATGGGTGTGCATGAATGTCAACGCACATCACATGGGTAGCTAACTAACATTGCATGCAACAGGGAAACCCTGAAACAAGGTCCAAAACAGTGAGTAGATTGTGTTGCCAATGTATTGAAGACTGAACTCAGAAAACTAATTGGTTTATAATATATTCTTTAGCAAAATACCATGCATTTTGTCTGCTCATTGGCCAAGCCGGGTACAACTCGGAATTTTGGTTCCTTGTGGAAATGCAAGCATGTCCTTGCTTGAGCATGTGAGCAACATTAAATGCAAATATTGCGTTAGAGATTAACAAAATCTATTCCCCTATTTTTACTAATATTTAAAGGATATAAATTAAGCAATCATTTTACCCCAAAAAAAACAAAAAACAAAAAACAAAAATCAGCAATCATTAAATTAAGGAACAGATGATTTTGAGGGGATGGATCAATCTAAACCAAAGTGGTATGCACTACAGGCCGGATACCATAATCATGGAGGAAATCTATCTAGCTTTAAATAACAAATATTATATGTTCCATTAAAAAAAAAAAAAAAACAAAAACAAAACAAAACAAATAAAATAGTATATGGGTCATGCTTATTGTACTCTTAGAGTAATTGTTAATAAAGTATTTTAAGAAAGTTTTAATATTACTTTCATAAAAAATGTAAAAAACAATCAAAAGAATTAATTGTTTTCTTCTTCTTCATAAAAAGTTTCTTTAGAGCATCCGTTAACTTCTCCCTTAATTTATATATTCCTTGATGAACGTTGAGAGAAAACTTCTCCAATCATTATCAATTGATCTTCACATGGGATTGAATTCTTTATTTTTATTTTTTTTTGTGTTAGGAAAAACCAGTGGCTAAGGAACTTTATCACATGATTAGTCATTAGTATATTAATCTTTCATTTATTCATACGAAAGTGTTCATCATTGAACATGAGATTGAAGTGTCACAATATTCCCATTATTTTGAAATTAGTATCCAAATTCCAAAATCCTTTCCAACGTTAGCTCGTTAATCATTAAACTCAATAAATAAATTCCTAAAATAAATCTTTTGTTCACACAATGCTTACATTTGTGGAATAGTTTGAGTCTTCATTAAACTAAACATTTTTTTAGAGTTAATTAAGTAATTTTGTGTTCTTAATTATCATAATTCTATTCACTCTTTTTTTTAGAAGAATAAGTCTATTCACTCTATTATGTTATTTTTTGATATTCTATAATTACCATAAGTTCCGATCCCATGTTCGCACTGTTAATGGACCATGCAAAAATGGCAATGTGATGCAGGTAGCTTGGGTATTTCACATATTCCAGGAGTATTTTACTAGTTTCGTATTAGGGAAAAAAAAATTGATCTGATTATCAAAGTCTTTAACGTGGGTCCTAAAAAAAAAAAAAAGTGAGTAATGTTAGAGATACAAAAAATTTTACAAACTGCCAATGTGGTGAGTTGTTATTAGTAAATGAAAAAGTAATGTTACTAGTGAGCATAAAAATTGATAAGTTGACATGGCTATAAAAGACTTCTTTTTTTTCTTTTTTCTTTTTTTTTTTAATTTGGAGAGGATGCTATAAAAGGCCAATTGATCATCCAGAATATGTTGTTGACTATATAATTTCCTAACTTTTGAATTGTATATCCATACCATAAACCTTTAGTGCAAATGTCGTGAAACTTAAATAAATCTTTGACAAAATTAGGTATTGTTCCTGTATTTCCGGTTCACATGGCTTACTGATCAGATTGATTTAACATTCAATCAAATTCACAAATAGAATTATGCCGCCTGGTAGCTTAAGAGGTCCCCCAAAATCGGCCCGGAAGTCATGGAAGCAATCAAAACCAGGAGTCATTGATTAACATTCTATCAATTATATTCACGAAAGCAAGAATATATATATATATATATCCAAGTTTTGAATGATTGAATCACATTTGGAGTCTCCACATCCATCATGGGCTAGTGGATTAAAATTATAATATTGGGATAAAGAAATGGAATAAGCCACAATAAGCCTTCAAAGTTTCGAAGATTCATTAGAGTATTTCTTTCACATATGCTTGTGTCGGACCTGTTGGTATTGGCCAAAAAAAGGGGCTGTGCTTTCTGTTTATACCAAAACATATGGGTAAAATGCCTTGGACTGGAAAGACAAAGATATGAAGAATGGGTCTTTAGCTCATGAAATCGAACTAGATTAGGACTTAAATGGTGAAATTATTCGGTCTATCAAGAGAACTGCTGAAATGGTTCTTCCAACTAATAAACAATATCATTTATGCAAGTGTGTAAGTTAACTTCCCAATCAATATTCGAAAAAAATTCACCAAAAAATATCAAATTTGCACAAGTTCTAACGTTTTATTAGTTGAGAGGATTAGAGAGAACCATCGGCAATCTTTCGGTGGACAAGACCTTTTACAGTTGGATTAAAAATAAAAATACCTTTACAGTTATAGACGGTTTAGATATGATAAACAATAGCTTTATCAAAAAGATATGATAAACAATGATTAAGTATGTAGACCATTATGATATTGAAAAGAGGAGGTTAGAAAGGCCGCCGATTTCTTCTCCATTTTCTGCTCCGCATGTCACGTCTAAAACTGCATGCCTCTCTAAAACAGCCCTAATAATGAGGTGTTCCAAATTACAATAATAGCATACCAAATATGTACTAGTACTTGTAGCTGTTAAACGTATCCAATAAAGATGGATAGTGCAGTTTTAGATGATCATCATGCGGTTACGGTACCTTACACTAACCATAAATTATTCTTGGTATTTACGTAATGGACAAAGTAAATAAATCATATAGAACCCACTACTCATCTAGTAGAAGCTAGAATTCATTAAATATACAAACAAACATATGGAAGAATTTAATAATGAAACAGAAACATTAATTCATTTGGTGGTGTATATTACAAATCCAAGTCTCTTAGGAGACTGTATCATATTATCATAATGTGTATTATATCAAAGGCACATCACCGCAAATCAAACGCTAAGAGATTATGTACAGGTCAATTAACCAATAACAGATTAAAGAAAAAAAGGGGTAAGAAAAATTAAAAGCTGATGATGTGTGAGAGAGTATGGGACTGTGAATGATTGATAGGGGCTAGAGTTAAGAGGAGGAGGTGTTGATCTTGTGCTTAAAGCAAAGAAAGTTGCTTTACATAACATATCACCCGGAAACAAGAATAAGGAAGTTGGCTTGGGGGGATGTTTTGTTTGCTTTGTCACGTTAATGGTCACTACTTTCATTCCCTTCTTTTGTAACATATTATAACAAAGCTTTTGCAAATCTAGCATCCAAAGCAACAAGGTCCATGTACGTCCGTTGGTCCTTTCCAGAACTATAGGTCGAGATCGCGTACCCTATCTCCTTTGTCGTAGCCAGGTTTTCGTGTATTATTTTGACAATGCTATTTTTTTATTCTCTCTTATTGTTTGTTTTCTTTTGTCTTACAACTGCTAGGGATGGACAATATTGGGACCTCATATTTAAAAAGTCATTTTTCTAAATATAAAGTACTGCAATAAAATATATAAAAAAGTCAAAATCCAGGAAAGTAGGATTTTGAAACAAAATGACAGATTTTGAAACTACTCCAACCTAGAAAAGTCGGTGAAAGGTTGTGTTGTGTATTAGAGAATATATAGATGAACCGTGGTTGTGTGACAAAACATCCAGTATTTTATCTCTTTAATGCAAACTTACTTTAACGCCTCCCCACTCCCCAAAAACGGTTATATTGCAACCTTGTGTCACCAAGAAGTAAATGAAGTCCAGTCTCAAGAAAATAGATCAGTGCATCCAATTGGGCAAATACAATCAAGCAGAGACCTACTTTTGCTTCCAATTTAGGCTTATTATCTAGAAAATAGATCTAGGGGGAGACCAATGACCATAATATATAATCCATAAACGGATAAACATGATAGACAATACAAAATTTATAAATATAATATAAGCATTGATAATGATAGTTTGTCAATTTTAAACTCATTGGATTGCATACTCAGCTATTGTAAAAATTAGTAGAAGCATCCAAATCCCAATCCAAAAATGCAAGCTATGTATCAAGTAAAGTGAGAAACTAAATGTACATTCAAATCCTATAAATACCCTTAAACACTTCATCTTCCTCATCACCTCCACAACTCTCAACTTCTAAACTCACTAAGCCACTTCTTCTCTCTCTTACACTTACACACAGACACACAAAGTTACAAACAGACACATTATTTTCCCATCCAAATTAACCAAAATGGCATACCTCAGAAGCTCTCTAGTCTTAACACTTCTCTCTATGTTCATTTCCGTAGTGCTAGCTTCTCCTATGACATACAATGTGGTGAGTTTGGGGGACAAAGCAGATGGGAAATCGGACTCGACTCAGGCTTTTGTTAGTGCATGGACAAAAGCTTGTGCCTCAGTAAAGCCTGCAATTATTTATGTGCCACTTGGAAGGTTCTATCTAAGGCAACTGGTTTTCAGTGGACCATGCAACAACAATGCTATCATTATGCGCATAGCTGGGACCCTTGTGGCTCCATCAGACTATAGGATCCTTGGAAATACTGGAAACTGGATTGTGTTTGAACATGTTGATGGGGTTACCCTATCTGGTGGAATTCTTGATGGCCAAGGCACTGGTTTGTGGGCTTGCAGAGCCTCTGGCAATAGTTGTCCTTCGGGAGCCACGGTATGTGCAAATGACTAAATTGCCTTTTCTTACATATTTACAGTTTAACTTGCGGTGATCTTAATTTTTTCCTCCACTATAATTATTCTTAAAATAAAAAATAATAAAAAAATTCTCTTTATACTGGGAGTGGGTGGGATTTACTGTTTTGATTTTCGTTTGAACTTTTGACTGATTTTGCTCTTCTTGGTTTCGGAGGAGATTTTTGTGATATTCAAATAACTTTCAAGGAAATCGTATCAACTATAGTGGGAATAATCCCATGATGGAGTAGAATATTTAATTTTGTGAATTTGTTGATGTTGCTTGCATTGAAAGTCTATCCCGTTAAGGTCAACATATGTGCTCCATATATTAAAGTTATGTTTCTAGTTGATTTAGAGAATTACTCCATATATTCACTTTATTTGTAAGTTTTAAAACAACAATAATTGGAACATTTTCTTGTGTGTATGCAAGCAAACACTGGAATTTTCAAACTCAAACAACATTGTGGTCCATGCACTAACCTCCTTAAATAGCCAAATGTTTCACATAGTTGTCAATGGCTGCCACAGTGTGAAAATGCAAGATATCAGGGTTATTGCTGCCAAAAATAGTCCAAACACCGATGGAATTCACGTTCAATTATCTTCAAGTGTCACAATTCTCAACTCCAAGATCGGGACTGGTGATGATTGCATCTCAATTGGCCCTGGTACCACTAACTTGTGGATTGAGAATGTTGCATGTGGACCTGGGCATGGAATTAGGTATTTAACTTTTTTAATCTTCATTAAAATATTACATGTTTGAAACAACTATATTATATGGTGATGCTAAATTGGTCCCATTTGTGTACTTAATTGGTACAGCATTAGGAGTTTAGGCAAGGACCAACAAGAGGCTGGTGTACAAAACATGATAGTTAAAACAGTTACTTTTACTGCTACTCAGAATGGGGTGAGAATTAAGTCATGGGTAAGGCCTAGCAATGGGTTTGCTAGGAACATTCTATTCCAACATGCCGTTATGACGAATGTCCAGAATCCTATAGTAATTGACCAAAATTATTGCCCTAGCAACAAAGGTTGCCCTGGTTAGGTAATATTTTTTTAAAAGCTGATTTTGCATACAAATACAATTTAAACCAAGATAAGGTTGCTTTTGAAAACACCCAAACATTTTCAAGTAAATCACACAAAATAAATTCTGAACATTTTAGTTCCCATGAGCATAAGATTTTTTTAGTTGGATCTTGCATGTTGTGATACTACTATCCTGTGGTTATAGATTTTTTTTTTTTTTAACAGGTTTCTGGTGTTCAAATTAGTGATGTGACATACCAAGACATCTATGGAACATCAGCAACAGAGGTTGCTGTGAAATTTGATTGTAGTCCGGGGACTCCATGCTCCAGAATAAGATTGGAGAATGTAAAGCTCACTTACAAGAATCAAGTAGCACAAGCTTCATGTAGCCATGCTGCTGGAACATCTGCTGGTTTTGTCCAGCCTTCAAGTTGCTTGTAGAGGAAAAAATGATACAAAATTCATATCTTTGAAGGATAGAAAAGGAACCTACATTCCTGTCCTTTCATCCTTAGGGTAAAAAAATTGTACACATTTTTAGTTTTTGTAATATGAAGGTTAGTGTGATAGGTCATTGAGTGATAAGTTGATTACTTGAGCCTGTGGCAGTGCTTGCCCATTGGGCATTCTTGGAGCTTGCCTGACCTTTGGGTGTTTGTACTTTGTATATTGAATTTTTATAAGGGATATGATTGTGTTTAATTTTTTTATTTTCACCCCACTTATTGTATTTATAGATTTTTATTTTTAATAATTTATTGTTGGTTCATAAAGTTTGTTACTAAGCTCTTTTGGTCTATGAAATTTCAATTAAGCATTATTAGTCTCTAAAATTTTAAAAATGAGTATTAATTATTGGTCCATTTGTTTACTATAGTTAGTTTTCTAGTCTCTTTTGGTCTATGAAATTTTGAGTGTTATTAGTCTCTAAAATTTAAAAAATATGCATTGTTGGTCCATTTGTTGACTTTAGTTAGTTTTCTAGTGATCTATATGTTTAGTGGATTAATTACATTACATGGGTGAAAATATTTCAGTGACATGACAACTTTTTTATTATTAAAAAATTACGTAGAATAATTTACACCTCAGGAAACAGTAAATCTAGCATGTTAAAAGGTCTTTTCTGAAATTAAGGACAACGTTTAGTTACAAAATTGGTTATAACCTTATACTATAAACTCACTCAATAAAATAAATATTACTGCATATTTTGAAAATCTAACCGATGAATTGCATGTTTTTTACGCTCTTAATACATATGTCAAATTTTATGCCAATCGGATATTATTTTCTATATAATTTATAAACTTATATTTTATGCATAATTTTAAATTACAAAAACTTGCAATTTAAAAATGTATTGATGACATAGCTATTGATCTTTAATTTTCTTGAAATTTTGCAAATATGGAGGATATAAGAAGATGATGTAATCCAATAGTAGATTTATCAAAATTCACCTTCAATAAAAAGATATTGAGTAAATTTGTAGTCTAAGGCTATAACCGATTTTGTAGCTAAATTTTGTTCATTAATTAATCCCTACTCAAAATTCCAAATTCTCTAAAATGCCAAGGCAATGGAGGAATCGACAATTTACTAGACAAATAAATCTAGGATCTCACCACTCATGAGCGCTTTACTATGAATAGCCCATTTAAAATCTTCTGGGTGGCGAGCTCTTCATACTACAATCCCAACTTTGGAGAATTTTAGGAGAAAACATGTTATTGAATATGTGCAGTGCGTTCATGATAGCCAAGTAAAACTGAATGTGGATGGGGCTATCGTCTCAGATATCCAAACAACTATAATTTGGAACGACATGGGATAACCTATGTTGGCAAATGGCAATGCCTGATAGCTAATGATGTGAAATAAAAATAAGTAGATGACGTAATCATAAGTAGACTGACGTTTTACATCGACAACGTGGGGTGACGGTGACGATACAGGCTAACGAGAGCTTTCGCATCCGTTAGTTTCCATAATATTCATCATAGGTGACGGGAAGCCTCGAAGGGCTCCCTAAGGTTGACGCCTTCATGAAGCCGATGCCCTCATGGGGCTGACGCCTTCATGAGGTGACAGGGTGAAAGCCGGAGGGTCATTACAAGCTAACGGTACTGATCAATGTTTGCTTGCCACCTACGTATCGTGTATATAAGGAAATGACTTGCTCTCCACGCTTCGCAGAATCCAAAGGGATTCCCATAAGGAAAGGATCCCATAAAGTACGCCTCAAGGAGATTCCTAAAAGGAAAAGATTTCTAATCCCACTAGGGAATGTTCACATCCTACTACTATAAAAGCCCAAATACCCTCGCCAACCAAGGTACGCATAATTTACCCCTCTCTAGCACTCTAGAGTTGTAAAAAGTTCTAACTTGACCTTCGGAGGGTATTTGGCCAGCACCACACCGGTGCTCTCTGTTAGGTTCTTTCTTTTTGTGTTATTATAAATATCAAAATGTCAAACTAGCTACTCCAAAATAAATCCCACTCCTATCAAAACAAATAATAATAATAATAATAATAATTTTTAAAAAAGAAAACAAATAAAAGAAGCACAATGTTGAATAGAGGAAGAGGACAATGCAATTGAGCAAGGTATTTAGGGAAATAGAAATACAACCTATATTAACTGCTGTAATACGTACTGCCAATACCAATGCTTTTCAAACTGCTAGTATAGGTCATTTCGGATATAAAAAAAAGCCCTATACTATCGTTTTGGAAAAGCCGTAATAGGCCTTGCCTATATCAACACTTTTAGAAATGTCATTACAGGGTATTTAGAGAAATATAAATATATCATATACCATCGGTTTTAAACTACTATAATTCGTACTGCCTATGCTAGCGCTTTTAAAACCTCCGATATAGGTCATTGCAGTATTACAAAAATAAGCCCTATACTAGCGTTTTTAAAACGCTGTAATAGATCCTACCTATACTAGCAGTTTCAAAACCACCACTACAGGGTAACCAACGAAATAGACAATACCCTATTCGAACAATTTAAAAAACAATAGTATAGGTTTTTTTTTTTTTTAAATTTTTTTTAAGCACTTATAATAAACCTGTAATACATATTTTCCAAGCACCTGTATTTTAATAAAATTACAATACCAAATACAATACCACTTTAAACCAAAGAACCAAATATATTTAATTACACCATATCAATAAATATATACGAAATCGTACATCCCAAATGTCTAGAATGTTATGTAGAGAATAATACATCCCAAATGTTTAGAATGTTATGAACAAAATAATACATTTCAATTGAGTAGAATGTTATGCACAAAAGAATACATTCCAATTGTCAAGAATGTCATAATAAAGTTTCCAACTATCACACACACACACAAACATATATATATCAAAGTTTGAAACATTATTATAAATATCAAAATGTCAAACTAGCTACTCCAAAATAAGGCCCACTTCTATCAAAATAAATAAATAAAGCAGTCTACGTCTTCATTGCCTAATGCCTATCATCGGATGATAAGCGTTAATTATTGAGAGAATGGACATCCGCAGCAGAATCATCATCACTATCCTACAAATTAATAAACGCACAATAAATTAGATTATTTAACAACGTTAGTAACTGAATGACGCAATATCACTAGTTTGTTACAAATTGAACACATTATATAACTACATGGATAACGTGGCAAATTCAAGTTAGTCTTCATATAGGTCATTGGTTCTTCCTTGTGTCTCTGTCTTAAATTAAATAGTTATTTTTGTAATTCAAAAATGTAGCAAATCATAATTACTAATTATTACTAGATTCATGATATTATCTTATGTCACAAAACACATAATTTAACTTGTCAAAGGTATATTCGACAAATAAATATAAAAATAAAAATGTTTGTCAATGGTAGAAAATAGGGATCCGTTGGGATAGTTGAAATAAGGTAACTCTTAAACTACGCGGCCCACATTGTTAATTTGAGATTGAGTGGCTTAGTAAAATGGTTAGGATGCTAGTTAGTAACATATAAGAACTTATAAACTATGTTTTTCACCTAATCTTAGATTGATACTACCTATGATTTTCCAAAGCATTTAGAAACAAGAACTATATCTTAGAGTGCAAATTGTGAGTGACACCCATCCTTGGTAACACAAATATGGGTGGTATTGTTGATACATAAGAATTAATTTTTTTTCTTATATTACATAATTAAAAAAAAAATGATTTATCAAATTTAATTAGTTACAGATCAAATTCAATCAATTACTTTGCTCTCACACTAGGAGAGAGTGTAATAAACTTGCCCATTGTCTAGCTAGACATTTTCTTAATATCTCTAATTATACTGTTTAGATGGAGGATGTTTCATCTATTTTTTTTATTACATACTTCAGTTAATAAAGTCATTTCTTCTCAATAAAGTCTTTAGCTTTTCTTCTAAAAAACAATACCAAAGACGGGCTTTTATAAAGTTAACGTATCGTACTTAATATATTACTTCATTTTATATACCCACTTTTTTCATCTAAAAAAAAAAAGTGAATAAATTAGTTAAAACAAAAACTTAAAAAAAGTGAACATATCATAAGGATAATTATTAGTATATTTTTAAACACGCAAAATTTGAAGAAAATAGACTTGGCAGGCCAAGTGAATTTGGGCTAGAACAAGCACAAAGGAGCCGCAGGTCAATAGAAGAAGCCGTTAGACAAAATGTCCCACAACTAGGAGCTATGGGCCCAACAGTAAAGAAAAGAGTGAAAGCCCCAAAAAGTGAGGCAACAGCCTAAGAATGGGTGTAGCCTGGAAACCTTAATCATGGAGCAGAAGGCCCAAGAATGGGCTCAAGACCTAAAAGGCTAAAGCACCCAAATGAAGTGGTAACGGAACGGCCTCATTCCGCCGTAGTGGGACTAAGTCCAGATCCCAGAATCCTATACAAAAACTTTGTGATAGCCCACACTCAAGTCCTTTATTTGGACTTGGGTTCAGTAATCACTTTTGGTTTTCAACCCATTTAGTCTTTTTTTCCCCCTTTTCTGGGCTTAACCCATGTACGTGTTAAGAAAACAAAATTGTGTGCAATTGTACATGAAAAGAACAGAATTGGCCTATAACATTTTGGAAGGAAAATTGAAAATACTAGCAAAATATGAAGTATAAAATGAAAAGAAGATAATCCAATCTAGCATTTTCTCAATAGGTAGTCAACTGAAATTTGCATTTGTAGAACAACAACAGCACAGTGGTGAATAAGTCTGTCAAAACAAATAATAATAATAATAATAATTAAAAAAAAAAAAAAAAATCACAATGCTGAATAGAGGAAGAGGACAATGCAATTGAGCAAGGTATTTAGGGAAATAGAAATACAACCTATATTATCCGCTGTAATACGTACTGCCTATGCCAACGCTTTTAAAACTGCCAGTATAGGTCATTTCAGATATAAAATTAAGCCCTATACTAGCGTTTTGGAAAAGCCGTAATAGGCCCTGCCTATATCAACACTTTTAGAAACGCCATTACAGGGTACTTAGAGAAATAGAAATATATCATATACTGTTTTAAACCACTATAATACGTACTACCTATGCTAGCGCTTTTAAAACCTCCGGTATATGTCATTTCAGTATTATAAAAATAAGCCCTATACTAGTGTTTTTAAAACGCTGTATTAGATCCTACCTATACCAGCAGTTTCAAAACCACCACTACTGGGTAACCAACGAAATAGACAATACCCTATTACAACAATTTTAAAAAAAATATATAGTATAGGTTTTTTTTTTTTTTTTAAAACACCTATAATAAACCTGTAATACATATTTTCCAAGCACCTCTAATTTAATAAAATTACAATACCAAATACAATACCACTTCAAACCAACGAACCAAATATATTTAATTACACCATATCAATAAATATATACCAAATCATACATCCCAAATGTCTAGAATGTTATGTAGAGAATAATACATCCCAAATGTTTAGAATGTTATGAACAAAATAATAAATTTCAGTTGTGTGGAATATTATGCACAAAAGAATACATTCCAATTGTCAAGAATGTTATAATAATGTTTCCAACTATCACACATACACACGTGCGCGCGCGCGCGCGCACACACACACACACACATACATATATATATATATATATATATATATATATATATATATATATATCAAAGTTTGAAACTTTATTATAAATATCAAAATGTCAAACTAGCTACTCCAAAATAAAGCCCACTCCTATCAAAACACATAATAATAATAATAATAATTTTTTAAAAAAGAAAACAAATAAAAGAAGCACAATGCTGAATAGAGGAGGACGACAATGCAATTGAGCAAGGTATTTAGTGAAATAGAAATACAACCTATATTAATTGCTGTAATACGTACTGCCTATGCCAACGCTTTTCAAATTGCTAGTGTAGGTCATTTCAGATATAGAAATAAGCCCTATACTAGCATTTTGAAAAAGCCGTAATAGGCCCTGCCTATATCAACGCTTTTAGAAACGCCATTACAGGGTATTTAGAGAAATAGAAATATATCATATACCAGCGGTTTTAAACCACTATAATTCGTACTGCCTATGTTAGCGCTTTTAAAACCTCCGGTATAGGTCATTTCAGTATTATAAAAATAAGCCCTATACTAGCATTTTTAAAACGTTGTAATAGGTCCTACCTATACCAGCAGTTTCATGATAACAATATAATCATGTGACAAAGCAAGGAAAAAAGAGAAAAAGTTAGTATTGGGAAAACAGTAGCTCTATCCAGTTAGGGCCAATTGCCTTGAATTCATCAAATTCATACTCAAAGTTGCCCCCATTCCAGCTTCCTCCTTATACTTCTGCTAGCAATTATAATAAATTGTTCCTCCAGCTGGAAACAATAGACATTGTCTCAATTGCATTTTCCTACACATGATAACAATATAATCATGTGACAAAGCAAGGAAAAAAGAGAAAAAGTTAGTATTGGGAAAACATAATAGAGGAATGATGAAATATGAGTATATAAGTATGATATTCGGTTTTAAAAGCATGCTCAAAACAATCTTGAGAAGATCCAAATAGAGTCCTCAATGTCCAAAGCTCCTTTCATCCGTGATTAATGGCACCAAAGACAGTGAGAGGTCATTACAGGGCATGGTTGGTCATTAACTGTCTAGTGTTGCCCAAAAAAGATATCATCAAAGCACTCAAAGGCAAGTTGCTACTAATCTGCTCTGTTAAAAGAAACAAAGATAGAGAAGCATGCATCGCATCTAGCCTTTTCTAAATCATTATGGAAGTTATCAGAATGTATGAACACTATGGTGGCTTAAACCACTTATATCAATACTGATCATAAACTTATAGAACTTTTCACTTCAATTTCTAAGGCACAAAACCAAATTGTACAAATTTTTTTCGAATAATCACCTTATATGTAAGTGAGTGGGATCTATCCTCCAAACAATTGCATGATCTAGTGCAATCAGAATGGTCACCTGTTGGGTATGAAAATAGAGTAAGCTTACAAGAAGAAAACACCAGAATAAATGGAAAATTATTGTGTCCCAAGGCCACATGGTAGATAATTATGCAGCAGCAGAAGAGGATTTTTTTTTTTTTTTTTTGGATAAGTAGCAGCAGATGAGGATAAATAAACAGTAGTAGATTAGGTTGATATTGTTTAAAAGTTATATTTGATAGAAGTTAGTTCCAATTTGTTAGGATAGTTATCTCACTATGAGTATTATATATGTACTATGAAGAAAGGAATGGAACTTAAGCAGAGAATTAACTCCAACAATCCTTTCTCAAGTTCAGGAGCTTAATCTCCTCGAATTGACTAAGTAGTCTAAGTTATCTTTCAATTATCTTGGCTCATATCAAAAACCTTAATAGAATATTGTATTTTTAAATGTCCTAATAGAGATAGGTACAAAAGATTTTTAGTGAAATGCTTATGAGGACAACAAAAAGTAAAAAGACTTAACTATATATGTCTACTGCATGATCCAACAAGCTATTGAAGTCATTTGATAGAACTATTCCATAAGCACAGGAAAATCCATGGCCTCACCTATTGCTTTGCTGGGAAGTGTTGTCATGTATAATATACTGATCAAAACATGTAAATAATGTACAATATGGTTCAAGTTGACTGACCACTAGATATTTCTGAGGGGAGAGAGAGAAAACTCAAGACAACAAAATCAACATGGTTTTAGAGCAATCTTAAAGAAATCTAATTACAAGTCATAGGGCATATCTAAAGTCATAACTTGATCTCAGTAAAAAATGCAATCAGGGTCTAGTTCAATTTGAGTTGAATCTCAAGATTATGGGGTACAATAAATTGGAATTTAAGTTCATGCACAATTCTAATCAGGACAAACTAAATAAATAAATGTCATTGATTATTTCTCAACATTGAAAATTAACTTAAAAATAATTTATGATATTAACGAAGAAGAAGAAATAAACCTAGGCTCGCACGACTTGGGTCGCGCAGCCTGGGCCGCGCGACCCAGGCTGGCGCGACCTAGGTCGCACAACCCAGGTCACACGGCCTGGGTCGCGCAACCCAGGTCGCGCGGCCTGGGTCACGCGAGCCCCAGGTCGCGCGGCCTAGGCGGGCTTGCGCAATCTCTTTCTCTCTCTCTCTGATCTGAGTCTTTCTCTCTCTCTTATTTGGTCTCCCTCTCTCTGATTTGACTCTCTCTCTCTGATCTGATCCGATCCGGTGAGGTGAGACTGTGCTTGAGACATGGGAGATTTTTAAAATTTTTTTGAATTATAAATCGAGTCTTAAAGACTCGATTTTCAAGTTCTCGCCACATGGAAAATAATGCCACATCAGATGTGATTAGATCGTGAAAATCGAGTCTTAAATAATCGAATCAATTTAGAATTCCTTCTATTGTGATTCTTGGACTATTAACAATATTCTACCCATGGGCCACTCCCACTACTTCCATATCCATTTCAAAGCAAACAGTAAGAAACAAAACATCTAGCTGTACAGAACTCTTAGGATTCACATCGCTATAAGATCTCTTACCTCAATCATTCCAGCAAACTTTCATTCAACATTACATGGAATCACTTCTTGCTTTGTTGGTAGGTAGTAGCAGTTCTTGTAACTGAACTTCAGTTTTTGAAGAGATGAAAAGTTTCCCCAACACCTCTAGAAAGGCTCCAACATCATCACAAATTTAATGCCTCCAACAAAGGACATATAGGTGACAAAGTTGGCCCAACAACTTAGATCACCAAAAGAAGGTTAGGCTCCAGAATGGTGGTATGTGAGGTATCCTTGGGATTTGAAAAGAATTCTCTGATACATCAGAAATTACTCTTGGCTCTTATATGTCAAATTGTCAAGTGCTACCTGTGGGTTACAAATATTGATACAATGACATCAACACCTGAAAACTACATCTATCAGAATATCAAGGTGGTAAATATAATAAGTAACAGGTTCCAAGGATTTGTAGGAAAATTGGAGAAGTGAGAGGGAAGAGAGGATAATTACCACGAATGACATAGTTATTGGATTGAATTTATAATTCATATATTAGACAAGAGGAGAAGATCTGAGTAAACTTACTAACTCTTATTAACTTCCTCTAGCTTGGGAGTATATTAGAAATAAGCCCTATACTATCGTTTTGGAAAAGCCGTAATAGGCCTTGCCTATATCAACGCTTTTAGAAATGTCATTACAGGGTATTTAGAGAAATATAAATATATCATATACCAGTGGTTTTAAACTACTATAATTCGTACTGCCTATGCTAGCGCTTTTAAAACCTCCGATATAGGTCATTTCAGTATTACAAAAATAAGCCCTATACTAGCGTTTTTAAAACGCTGTAATAGATCCTACCTATACTAGCAGTTTCAAAACCACCACTACAGAGTAACCAACGAAATAGACAATACCCTATTCCAACAATTTAATAAACACTAGTATAGGTTTTTTTTTTTTTTTTTTTTTTTTTTTTTTTTTAAGCACTTATAATAAACCTGTAATACATATTTTCCAAGCACCTGTATTTTAATAAAATTACAATACCAAATACAATACCACTTTAAACCAAAGAACCGAATATATTTAATTACACCATATCAATAAATATATACGAAATCGTACATCCCAAATGTCTAGAATGTTATGTAGAGAATAATACATCCCAAATGTTTAGAATGTTATGAACAAAATAATACATTTCAATTGAGTAGAATGTTATGCACAAAAGAATACATTCCAATTGTCAAGAATGTCATAATAAAGTTTCCAACTATCACACACACACACAAACAAACATATATATATCAAAGTTTGAAACATTATTATAAATATCAAAATGTCAAACTAGCTACTCCAAAATAAGGCCCACTTCTATCAAAATAAATAAATAAAGCAGTCTACGTCTTCATTGCCTAATGCCTATCATCGGATGATAAGCGTTAATTATTGAGAGAATGGACATCCGTAGTAGAATCATCATCACTATCCTACAAATTAATAAACGCACAATAAATTAGATTATTTAACAACGTTAGTAACTGAATGACGCAATATCACTAGTTTGTTACAAATTGAACACATTATATAACTACATGGATAACGTGGCAAATTCAAGTTAGTCTTCATATAGGTCATTGGTTCTTCCTTGTGTCTCTGTCTTAAATTAAATAGTTATTTTTGTAATTCAAAAATGTAGCAAATCATAATTACTAATTATTACTAGATTCATGATATTATCTTATGTCACAAAACACATAATTTAACTTGTCAAAGGTATATTCGACAAATAAATATAAAAATAAAAAGGTTTGTCAATGGTAGAAAATAGGGATCCGTTGGGATAGTTGAAATAAGGTAACTCTTAAACTACGCGGCCCACATTGTTAATTTGAGATTGAGTGGCTTAGTAAAAAGGTTAGGATGCTAGTTAGTAACATATAAGAACTTATAAACTATGTTTTTCACCTAATCTTAGATTGATACTACCTATGATTTTCCAAAGCATTTAGAAACAAGAACTATATCTTAGAGTGCAAATTGTGAGTGACACCCATCCTTGGTAACACAAATATGGGTGGTATTGTTGATACATAAGAATTAATTTTTTTTCTTAAATTACATAATTAAAAAAAAAATGATTTATCAAATTTAATTAGTTACAGATCAAATTCAATCAATTACTTTGCTCTCACACTAGGAGAGAGTGTAATAAACTTGCCCATTGTCTAGCTAGACATTTTCTTAATATCTCTAATTATACTGTTTAGATGGAGGATGTTTCATCTATTTTTTTTATTACATACTTCAGTTAATAAAGTCATTTCTTCTCAATAAAGTCTTTAGCTTTTCTTCTAAAAAACAATACCAAAGACGGGCTTTTATAAAGTTAAGGTATCGTACTTAATATATTACTTCATTTTATATACCCACTTTTTTCATCTAAAAAAAAAAAGTGAATAAATTAGTTAAAACAAAAACTTAAAAAAAGTGAACATATCATAAGGATAATTATTAGTATATTTTTAAACACACAAAATTTGAAGAAAATAGACTTGGCAGGCCAAGTGAATTTGGGCTAGAACAAACACAAAGGAGCCGCAAGTCAATAGAAGAAGCCGTTAGACAAAATGTCCCACAACTAGGAGCTATGGGCCCAACAGTAAAGAAAAGAGTGAAAGCCCCAAAAAGTGAGGCAACAGCCTAAGAATGGGTGTAGCCTGGAAACCTTAATCATGGAGCAGAAGGCCCAAGAATGGGCTCAAGACCTAAAAGGCGAAAGCACCCAAATGAAGTGGTAATGGAACGGCCTCATTCCGCCGTAGTGGGACTAAGTCCAGATCCCAGAATCCTATACAAAAACTTTCTGATAGCCCACACTCAAGTCCTTTATTTGGACTTGGGTTTAGTAATCACTTTTGGTTTTCAACCCATTTAGTCTTTTTTTTCCCCCTTTTCTGGGCTTAACCCATGTACGTGTTAAGAAAACAAAATTGTGTGCAATTGTACATGAAAAGAACAGAATTCGCCTATAACGTTTTGGAAGGAAAATTGAAAATACTAGCAAAATATGAAGTATAAAATGAAAAGAAGATAATCCAATCTAGCATTTTCTCAATAGGTAGTCAACTGAAATTTGCATTTGTAGAACAACAACAGCACAGTGATGAATAAGTCTGTCAAAACAAATAATAATAATAATAATAATAATAATAAAAAAAGAAAAAAAATCACAATGCTGAATAGAGGAAGAGGACAATGCAATTGAGCAAGGTATTTAGGGAAATAGAAATACAACCTATATTATCCGCTGTAATACGTACTGCTTATGCCAACGCTTTTAAAACTGCCAGTATAGGTCATTTCAGATATAAAATTAAGCCTTATACTAGCGTTTTGGAAAAGCCATAATAGGCCCTGCCTATATCAACACTTTTAGAAACGCCATTACAGGGTACTTAGAGAAATAGAAATATATCATATACTGTTTTAAACCACTATAATACGTACTACCTATGCTAGCGCTTTTAAAACCTCCGGTATATGTCATTTCAGTATTATAAAAATAAGCCCTATACTAGTGTTTTTAAAACACTGTATTAGATCCTACCTATACCAGCAGTTTCAAAACCACCACTACAGGGTAACCAACGAAATAGACAATACCCTATTCCAACAATTTAAAAAAAAAAATAGTATAGGTTTTTTTTTTTTTTTAAAACACCTATAATAAACCTGTAATACATATTTTCCAAGCACCTCTAATTTAATAAAATTACAATACCAAATACAATACCACTTCAAACCAATGAACCAAATATATTTAATTACACCATATCAATAAATATATACCAAATCATACATCCCAAATGTCTAGAATGTTATGCAGAGAATAATACATCCCAAATGTTTAGAATGTTATGAACAAAATAATAAATTTCAGTTGTGTGGAATATTATGCACAAAAGAATACATTCCAATTGTCAAGAATGTTATAATAATGTTTCCAACTATCACACATACACACGTGCGCGCGCGCGCGCACACACACACACACATACATACATATATATATATATATATATATCAAAGTTTGAAATTTTATTATAAATATCAAAATGTCAAACTAGCTACTCCAAAATAAAGCCCACTCCTATCAAAACAAATAATAATAATAATAATAATTTTTTAAAAAAGAAAACAAATAAAAGAAGCACAATGCTGAATAGAGGAGGACGACAATGCAATTGAGCAAGGTATTTAGTGAAATAGAAATACAACCTATATTAATTGCTGTAATACGTACTGCCTATGCCAACGCTTTTCAAATTGCTAGTATAGGTCATTTCAGATATAGAAATAAGCCCTATACTAGCGTTTTGAAAAAGCCGTAATAGGCCCTGCCTATATCAACGCTTATAGAAACGTCATTACAGGGTATTTAGAGAAATAGAAATATATCATATACCAGCGGTTTTAAACCACTATAATTCGTACTGCCTATGTTAGCGCTTTTAAAACCTCCGGTATAGGTCATTTCAATATTATAAAAATAAGCCCTATACTAGCATTTTTAAAACGTTGTAATAGGTCCTACCTATACCAACAGTTTCATGATAACAATATAATCATGTGACAAAGCAAGGAAAAAAGAGAAAAAGTTAGTATTGGGAAAACAGTAGCTCTATCCAGTTAGGGCCAATTGCCTTGAATTCATCAAATTCATACTCAAAGTTGCCCCCATTCCAGCTTCCTCCTTGTACATCTGCTAGCAATTATAATAAATTGTTCCTCCAGCTGGAAACAATAGACATTGTCTCAATTGCATTTTCCTACACATGATAACAATATAATCATGTGACAAAGCAAGGAAAAAAGAGAAAAAGTTAGTATTGGGAAAACATAATAGAGGAATGATGAAATATGAGTATATAAGTATGATATTCGGTTTTAAAAGCATGCTCAAAACAATCTTGAGAAGATCCAAATAGAGTCCTCAATGTCCAAAGCTCCTTTCATCCGTGATTAATGGCACCAAAGACAGTGAGAGGTCATTACAGGGCATGGTTGGTCATTAACTGTCTAGTGTTGCCCAAAAAAGATATCATCAAAGCACTCAAAGGCAAGTTGCTACTAATCTGCTCTGTTAAAAGAAACAAAGATAGAGAAGCATGCATCGCATCTAGCCTTTTCTAAATCATTATGGAAGTCATCAGAATGTATGAACACTATGGTGGCTTAAACCACTTATATCAATACTGATCATAAACTTATAGAACTTTTCACTTCAATTTCTAAGGCACAAAACCAAATTGTTCAAATTTTTTTCGAATAATCACCTTATATGTAAGTGAGTGGGATCTATCCTCCAAACAATTGCATGATCTAGTGCAATCAGAATGGTCACCTGTTGGGTATGAAAATAGAGTAAGCTTACAAGAAGAAAACACCAGAATAAATGGAAAATTATTGTGTCCCAAGGCCACATGGCAGATAATTATGCAGCAGCAGAAGAGGATTTTTTTTTTTTTTTTTTTTGATAAGTAGTAGCAGATGAGGATAAATAAACAGTAGTAGATTAGGTTGATATTGTTTAAAATTTATATTTGATAGAAGTTAGTTCCAATTTGTTAGGATAGTTATCTCACTATGAGTATTATATATGTACTATGAAGAAAGGAATGGAACTTAAGCAGAGAATTAACCCCAACAATCCTTTCTCAAGTTCAGGAGCTTAATCTCCTCGAATTGACTAAGTAGTCTAAGTTATCTTTCAATTATCTTGGCTCATATCAAAAACCTTAATAGAATATTGTATTTTTAAATGTCCTAATAGAGATAGGTACAAAAGATTTTTAGTGAAATGCTTATGAGGACAACCAACAAGTAAAAAGACTTAACTATATATGCCTACTGCATGATCCAACAAGCTATTGAAGTCATTTGATAGAACTATTCCATAAGCACAAGAAAATCCATGGCCTCACCTATTGCTTTGCTTGGAAGTGTTGTCATGTATAATATACTGATCAAAACATGTAAATAATGTACAATATGGTTCAAGTTGACTGACCACTAGATATTTCTGAGGGGAGAGAGAGAAAACTCAAGACAACAAAATCAACATGGTTTTAGAGCAATCTTCAAGAAATCTAATTACAAGTCATAGGGCATATCTAAAGTCATAACTTGATCTCAGTAAAAAATGCAATCAGGGTCTAGTTCAATTTGAGTTGAATCTTAAGATTATGGGGTACAGTAAATTGGAATTTAAGTTCATGCACAATTCTAATCAGGACAAACTAAATAAATAAATGTCATTGATTATTTCTCAACATTGAAAATTAACTTCAATATAATTTATGATATTAACGAAGAAGAAGAAATAAACCCAGGCTGGCGCGACCTGGGTCGCACAACCCAGGTCACGCGGCCTAGGTCACGCGAGCCCCAGGTCGCGCGGCCTGGGGGGGCTTGCGCAATCTCTTTCTCTCCCTCTCTGATCTGACTCTTTCTCTCTCTCTTATCTGGTCTCCCTCTCTCTGATTTGACTCTCTCTCTCTCTGATCTGATCCGATCCGGTGAGGTGAGGCTGTGCTTGAGACTTGGGAGATTTTTAAAATTTTTTTGAATTATAAATCGAGTCTTATAGACTCAATTTTCAAGTTCTCGCCACATGGAAAATAATGCCACATCAGATGTGATTAGATCGTGAAAATCGAGTCTTAAATAATCGAATCAATTTAGAATTCCTTCTATTGTGATTCTTGGACTATTAACAATATTCTACCCATGGGCCACTCCCACTACTTCCATATCCATTTCAAAGCAAACAGTAAGAAACAAAACATCTAGCTGTACAGAACTCTTAGGATTCACATCGCTATAAGATCTCTTACCTCAATCATTCCAGCAAACTTTCATTCAACATTACATGGAAAGGAATCTCACTTCTTGCTTTGTTGGTAGGTAGTAGCAGTTCTTGTAACTGAACTTCAGTTTTTGAAGAGATGAAAAGTTTCCCCAACACCTCTGGAAAGGCTCCAACATCATCACAAATTTAATGCCTCCAACAAAGGACATATAGGTGACAAAGTTGGCCCAACAACTTAGATCACCAAAAGAAGGTTAGGCTCCAGAATGGTGGTATGTGAGGTATCCTTGGGATTTGAAAAGAATTCTCTGATACATCAGAAATTACTCTTGGCTCTTATATGTCAAATTGTCAAGTGCTACCTGTGGGTTACAAATATTGATACGATGACATCAACACCTGAAAACTACATCTATCAGAATTTCAAGGTGGTAAATATAATAAGTAACAGGTTCAAAGGATTTGTAGGAAAATTGGAGAAGTGAGAGGGAAGAGAGGATAATTACCACGAATGACATAGTTATTGGATTGAATTTATAATTCATATATTAGACAAGAGGAGAAGATCTGAGTAAACTTACTAACTCTTATTAACTTCCTCTAGCTTGGGAGTATATTAAAAATCCATAATGTAATTAAGTTTTCTCCGGGTGAACACAACAGATACGCCGTCCCTAGTATCTGCACATTAAGACAACATGTTGAACTCATTAACTAGAAAATAATCAAAAACAAAAACAAAAAGATTTAGGGAAACTGAAGAGAGAGAGAGAAAAAAAGGGAGCAATTACGAAAATATTCCTAGGTTGATATAAACTATAAAGTAAGCTATAAGAGAAGAAGAGAGGCTGAGCTAGGAGAAAACTTACTGGACATCTGTCTTAACAATGTATATGATCTTCAAATTGCTTGTTTAATGCATTCATTGATGCAGAAATTTGGATTATGGCAAATCTTGGACCCCTCTGCACTGCTCCCCTTTGCACGTTTTTCCTTTAATTAGGGGCAATGACAAATAAGTTCTTCTAATAAGGTGAGGCATTGCATGGCTCATGTGCCGTGGGAAGATACATTTAGATCTTGCAATTGTGAAGATTCTATAGTTGAACAGTTGAAAGGTCCTAAACATTCAGGAAAAGCTTCCATTCCATCAAATTCCTCTGATTCAGAAACCAGAAGTGGCTAGCTCTTATACCTTAAGAATTGCCAAGGTGGATTAGAAATTTTGATATATTTTCCAATGATGCAACGACATCAACACTTAAAAATACATAGATAAGAATATCAAGATAGAAAAAGATGCAATGATGTCTAAACTAATTACAAACTCACCATTTTTTTTTTATAAGTAAAATTACAAACTTACCTTATAATTGTGCAAGTCTTAGACTTTGTTATTAGTATCGGACAAAAAAAAATTTCTGAGCCATACTTTATTTTCAGCAATATCTCTTGGGATTGGTCAAGAAGAGCAAGTAATGGTGGTTATTGATAAAGGGGCGCATTAAGGCTGACAAATTAAGTTCTTGGTAGTTAGTGATTCTTAATTTTTGATTTCATATTAGCTTAAGTTTTGTTAACTTCTAAGAATGAGCTAACAACTATAAATATAATGCCAGGATTTTAAAATGCAACTAAAAATTTAGATTTCTAGTAAATTGAGGAATTATAGGATAAGTTGTCCCCCCATGGTCCTCACCATCCCCCCCCCCCCCCCCAAAAAAAAAAAAAAAAAAAAAACAGATTATTAGTTGACATCCTAGAATAATATAATATTTTCAAATACTAAAGGATAAATCATTTGCATATTATAACTTTTACCAGCACCAGCACATTTAAGCAAGCATTGGAATTAATATATGGAAAACAATACAATTCTCAAGCATTATGTTATGTCAGTTGAAGGGGGGATAAGCCTTCACAAGCAAGAGAGTTGAAGTACTTGAACTTATTGGTGCATTAGTTGAAGTACTTCAAAATTCTCCCAATTAAAAGAAACAAGTAACAAATAACCCTACATACACATCGTGCCCAAATTTTGTGAATAAGTTGAAGAATTGGTATTTGATGCTATAATATATATATTTTTTTATAAATAAGGTAAGAATATTATTAACAATAGAGAGATTGCCAGACCGAGTACATTGGGGATGTACTATGGGGGAAAAATTAGGACACAAAAGAACAACGATCAAGAAAAATAGAAAAGGAAGAACAAGAAAAATGATAAAAAACCACACTCCATTCAAAGAGAGTGTGTAAGAAGAAAGACTTAATCTCCAGCAAAGAACATTCACAACCCTCAAAACTTCTAGCATTCCTTTCATGCCAAATGCACGATGCTATAATATATATATATATATATATATTATAAAAAGTAAGATTTGGAGAACAGAAAAAGTAAGAAGTCTATTTTACACGGACATACTATTGGTTTTCTATGACATCACATAAAATTCAGTTGCTACAGTTGAATGATCCAGCTATCTATTGGTAATGGACACTCTTGCACCTCCAAAATGGGTGAGGCAATGTGTGGGAGCAGATGGATCAGCTTTCTGCAATCATAAGTACGGTATCAGTTTTTGAAGAAAATCGTCAGTCTTCATCAAGAGCAGAAGATTAGGGCCATTAGTAACAGATAAAGTAATTTTAACAACAATAAACAAAGTATTATACTATGCAATAATGATTCTGAATGACCATCTCATATGAAAACAATGCAGCAGCTCACATACCCGACAAGCATAAAAGACTCAGGAGTTCATCATTTTAGATGCAAGTTTCCAGGTATTAATATCCAAATGATTTGGCGAATTCATTCTACTAAGGTAAATCACTAGTCCAAACAATCCACTAAAACATTCGAAATATGAAAATGGGAAAAACAGTAAGCAGAAAAAATTTCAAAAGCAAATATGACACCACAATCAAGAAAAAGACTAAACCTGTCATCAAAGTTTAATTTGGCAACTCTATTATACTATGCCCAGATAATTTTAAAACACGTAAGCATTTAAAATTTGATAACATGTCATCAAAGTCTAGATATTTTGAAATTAATGTGCACATTTTTATGAAACTATCTCCACCAAATGAAGTTCCTGGTGTTGTTTCGCCATCAGATCAGACAAATAAAGGTTGTAATTTGCTAACATTATCCATAGAATCTCCCTCCAAAATCAGAATTTCAGATTTTGAAATTGAGATGGCAAAATCATGCACTAAATCATGCATTTTGCAACTAATAATATCACCATAGGCATCCTTTGTAGCATTTTGGAAAAAGGAAGTGGCCAACAAAATATTAAAATACATGTTACCAATATCCTCCATCACCATATTAGCTTCTTTAGATGGTTCAAGAAACCCTTCAGCCATCCAATGCTGAATTACTTTGTCCTTTTTCAAGTCATAATCCTTAGGGAAAATTGCACAATATGCGAAACATCATTTCAAATATGGTGTTCGAATATGATCATAACCTAACTTTAATATGTGAAACACTCCATTATTATCATCATCCAGTAAATCCCAATTTTTATTATTTTGAATCGATAGCCATTCACCTTTATCATGTATAAAGTACATTATTCCCCCTAAAAATCTTGCAGCCCATGGAATCCTTTTACATTTTTTAACAATCTCCTTTCCAATTTTCTCCAAATCTAGAGTTAAAAGTGTCTCATTGGCAGATGCTCTTTTCTTGAATATGGACCAACAATCATATTCTGTTAATTCATATTGGGGAAGAATCTCCGTGATTTCTGTCACAGTATCACAATAGGTTGCTTCAACAATGTTATTTCCAACATTCTGATTAACTTTTGAATCATCAAGGAAGGAGTCTGTCTCCATGTTAAAGCTAATCTCAGGGATCGAATTCACAAACTCTGCTCGAAGATCATAACTAGCAATGTCATCTTTAAGTATATTTAATGATTCATTGATGGTCTTAATATTTTCTGCCATATTGAGGGGGGATACAATGTGATTGGAGAGTAAATAGGAGCTTAGTACCTTATGCTGAAGAATCTTATAGCCAAACTCATCTAGCACATCATCAATGTCATAAGCTACATCTCTAAGCTTTGCTGACAGCTTCTCAAAAACTCATCACTTACTTGTCTTTTCTCGACATCATTTAACACGAGTTGAATCTGGGTTAACAAGATAAGAAAGTCTATTAGCCCCTCCTTGAAACCCCACTCTAAACTAGTATGGTGCTCTATAACAGTTGATCTCAACTTGGCTAAAAGTCCCTCCACAACAACATTTAGTATAATTTCAGCTCTGTATTCTTCCTTACTCTACATAAGAGAAAATATAATAGAAAGATTTGTAGACTGTAGACTGTAGACTTTAGAGTGCAATTATATTATAAATAAACAACCATATGACTCCAAAAAGGCAGGGGGGGGGAGAGAGAGAGAAATTAACAACCATATATAGGTAGGTCTAGATATAAAAGTATATAAGTGGGGCTAGATAAAAACTAATATGACAAATTTTCCCTTCTAAATTTTTCATAGAATAATTAGTAGTTAGTGACTGTTGATCAACTAGTTGACATCGACTATGTTTCTAATTGAAATATCCAAGGTTCAAATCTCCTCTCCCCTTTTGTAACTATTAAATTGTAAAAAATTAGTAGTCAAAAAAATTGGTTGTACAGAGATTATAAAATTGCTAGACTACATAACGTTCTTCTAGGGACACACAATTGCTCACACACTTTAACACAACTTACACATTTGTCAATGTGATTAAATTATATCACTTACATATATGTCCACCATTGGAACTTAGAGAAAAGTAATCTAATCACTGCTTGCCACATGTCTAAGTCGTGTCAAAGTGTGTGTGCAAGTGTGTGCAAGCGTGACTTTTTGACATCCTCCCACCCCAATCTTCTTATAACAAAAAATTCATTAATGAAATTTAGTATAATGTTTTACTTGATTCAAACATTTAAAATCAGTAATTGAATTAGTTATCTCAACCAAAATTGTGGCAAAATATAAACTAACAATAAAATATTTACATCATTGATTACAAACATCACTCACCTTTTTAAAGAGTCCACTTATGTCATCCTTCAATATTGAAGTTGAGCCGATTTTCCTCTCCTCAGCCTTACTTGAAGTCAATGCACCTTTAAGTTTTTTGTTAGGCTGTCCAATATTTAGAGAAGCTTCTTCTTGGACCTTTTTAGGTACTTTTTTACAAATATCAATATTGTGGCCTTTAACTCCAGCTAAGTGTGCTTTAATCCTTGTAGCACCCGTAGCAACATTACATTCACAAAACTTACATTAGAAACGACCATTTAGTTCTTCAACATACTCCCAAATATTAGAAACGACCATTTGTTGGAAAGGCCCTAATATATAGAGTTTTTTTTTGTCATTAAAAAAATTTAGAGTGGTCACAAATCTTTTTTTAAGAATAGACAAATATATAATTTTAAATTATTATATATAATTTTTTTTTTCAAAGGTACAAAAAGCCAGCTCTTTTCCTTGTATCAATTGGATAAGGTGAAAATGTGTGGAACTGTGGATGCATTTGTATGGATCTCTAATTCATTGTTTTTGTTCAAGACTGGTGATTATGAAGCATTTAAAATCAAAGCAATACTGTGGAAAAGTCTAACTTAACAAAAATATTTTCTTTATAGAATGAAATGTTAGATTGTTCAATGTGCTTAAAGTAGATAAAGTTGTTTACCATGATCTTTCCAAGACCACACAAAAGTAGAAGTTTAGTACATTGGATAAGATTTTTTTTTTTTTTTTTTACTTTTTATAATCTCTTCTACACAATTTAAATTGTTTGAAAAACGGAAGAAATGTGCAGTAGATCCTACAACAATATAATATAGCATAAAAAGGTAAAGAGTAATCCCACCCCCTCTCCCCAAAAAATTAAAAAATAATAATAAAATGAAAGGAAAAAAGTCATGCTTTTTTATGAACAGAAAAGAAGGCATGTATTCATGAAATATATATTTATACATATCTGCTATCTTTTGAACCTGGATTATGGTAGGATATAAAAATAATACCATTACCTCATCCTCTTGATTAAAGCATAGTTGTATGTGCGCAGTTGAATTTGATTTAGAGAGTAGTTGAATTGAATATATATTATTAAAAAAAAAAAAGCACATCTACTAAAACTATAAGGTTATACATAACAATAATTTTCTCATATCTCACATCATATTAAGAGTTAAAAAATAAAGTGCTATATCAATTTTCTATTCATTTTTCTTTTTTTCACATTAGGGGAAAAAAAAAAGATAGTGTTGTATCAAATTTGATGGTATGTCACAAAATAACTAATGTTTATTTTAGTTCTTTCATTCTCATATCCTCTTTTTCTTAGATATTTTATTTAAAATTTAACAATTACCAAAGACAGTTTCATTCATATGCTAATCCTACAATCATGAGTACTGCTCAAAAGATAAATAGTTTTTTAACATTTCACTACGTGGATGAAATTTGATACTTTTTTAAGAAACTCAAACCAAGCGAGCATGTCTAGCCAAAAAAACTAAGGACAAATTACACTCTTTTCCCTATAGGTTTGGGGGAATGACTCTCATCCCCAAACTTGAAAGGAAAAAAAATACTTCCCTACCTTAAGGTTTGAAAAAAATGACATTGACCCCCTTCCATTAATATTAGTAACAAAATATTCCAAATTTTTAACAAATTCTTTTTACCAAAGTTTAACCATCATTAGTAAAAATAGCATCCACATACAAAAAATAAAAATGAAAAGAGCATATTAAGAGCATATTAAAAATAGCTTCCACATGTTGCTCAAGTAGATTTTTTTAGTTAATCTTAGTCGAACCTTAACAAATGATATTATAATAATAATTAAAGATAGAAGCAAAAGGACATAAGAAAAGAGAATAAATAAAATTAATTAAAGATGTCATAAAAGAAAAGCAACCAACATAGCCAATTCTACAGAATCATTTCATCATAAATGGTGTTTACTGTTTAGTAAGATAGCTTCGAAATCCAAATAGTTCATTACAGGCCTAGTGCTAGGCCCAGCTATTGGTTGGCTATGAACAAATCAGGCCTAGCTTTAAAATGGACTCCTTTTCCTCAAACTGCATGATTAGTTTTTTTTTTTTTTTTTTGGGTAAAGAAATGCATGCCTCATAAACCTGTTACCCTAATACAATACAATCATCATCATCATACCACTCCTAGGCCATCGCACTAGTTACAAGCTAAACCAACTAAGATTGATAACAGTAACTGACTTGGTAATTTAGTACTATCAATGCATTCAATCATGTCTTTGACCTATATTATAAAGGGAGATATTCACATTCGCTGCATCGGTTTGGACTTTTTTCAACTTACATGCTGCAAAAACATTTTATTGGTAACTATAAAAATCTACTTCAAACAAAGGAAGGAAATCTTTATATACATAAATAAACTACTTATTGAAACATGGAAGTCAAAACCAGCTCAGAAATTTGTTTCTTTATCAACAGTTGGGTTCCCCTCTCGATTGGCTTGGAGGATTCTGTAATGATTTTCTTTCCAACAAACTGCAGACGAGAAATATACATGAAATCCATAACATAGCACACGGAATCCATAAAATGGTCAGGGCCTTGTTCATATAACTAAATATCGACATAAATTTGACCAAGTGATTTCATACCATTTATCAAATGCATCCTATGGTTACCAAAGACTGTACAATGGAACTTCAAAAGAATAATTAGCATTAGATCATGCATTTCTGATGGTGATGGTTTTTAGTATTGGTACATTGGAGTGAAAATTCAAACACACACACACACACACACACACACAAAAAACAAACAAAACAAAAAAAAAAAAAAAAAAACTATGAGCATTGGCTGAGATCTGAGTGTGTGATGGCGAGTCTTTAGCTGAATGCATATTGGTGGAAATTGGCATGGTCAATGTTCTGTTTCTAGCTGAACTCATAGCTGTGTATTTGGACAATTCCTCATGTTGGAGCAAGTCACAACATCCCTCATATCAGACCCATATCACCAGGAGCTCTCTTTGGACTCATTGCCTTGGATATCACTGGAGAAAGCACATCTTCCCTGGGCTCAAGTTTATGCATTAGATAATCCTTCACTAAAACAACCTTGTCCATATTTGCTCACCATTATTATCTTGCTTTCCCCTTTCGGTAGCAACAGAGACAGAATAAGTTTGTGGAAAGCACTCTGAATTTCTGATACCATAGCAAAAGCTAATGCCAAATTTTCAGTTATAGTTTCAGTTAATGTCCTTTAAAGACTTGTAGGCATCTGTTTTTCTTTTTAACCCAAATTTTAGCATTTATAAATTTTCTTAGTCATGTCCAATTAAGTATTCATACCAGGAACACTCTCACCCATTACGAATATAAGAGAATAGTAGTATGAGTAGACTTACTGAGTATTGATTTGAACCAGTGGAATGTGGTTAATCTTGGACTACTCATTGTTTAGTTTGGGGCAATCATAAATCATCAGCTTTTCCAATTTGGTGAGGTGTTGCATGGCTTGCTCGGTGGGCAGATACATCAGCTTCTCACAATCCAAAACATACAGCTTTTGAAGAAAGGAAAGATTGCCCAACCACCCTGGCAAAGCTACCATTTCATGAAATTTCTCCATCCACAGAATTTTAAGGGCAATGAAGTATCGAATTTGGTCCAGGACCAGGAGAGAGTGGACTGCAGCCTGTATAGACGACCCACACAATTTGAGCTTTTGGAGGGACGGGTGGGAGTGTTGAATGGAAGTAGAACCCACACAATTCCCATTCTCCATATATTGAAGAAGATAGGTATAACACTGTAGCCCATTGGGTGGTTCTTCAATACCACACCTTATTATGGACAGGACACATGGCAAAGACCTCAGATTAGGACAGTCCTTTACTACCAAATTCTGAAGGAAAACGTCGGTATGCAGTGAGTCTGGCAAATGATAAGTTTGTGAATAGCACTCTGAATTTCTGATACCACAGCAAAAGCTGATGCCAACTTTTCGGTTGTAGTTTCAGTTAATGTCCTCTAAGACTTGTAGGCATCTGTTTTTCTTTTTAACACTAAGAATGATAGTGATTGACAAAACATGCTTCCCGAAATTCTTATGTATTGCTCTTGGATTATGTCTGGTGGTTTTCCTTGAACCCATCAGGAGCCAACTTTGATTCAATGCTGAAAATCAAATGATAAGGGGCATTATGAATTAGGAAGCCACGTTGGAGTGTTTGCATTTTAACTCACAAAAGCAGTAAAAGAATAATGAAAGAAAACATGGGAACAAATGTATTAAGAAAAATAAGGTTGTAATGATGTTACTTGGGGCTCCAAAGAAAACAGCATCTTCTTCAACTTTATCATCATCCAACCTGACATCCCAAGATGGGTGTGGTGCTAACATCCTGATTATGTTTCTTCATGCGGAGAGTATGTCTCAAATTCTTGACCTTGTCCTTCAATTTTGTGGGAACTCATTTCTTGTAATGGTGAACATGTTCCTTCTTCTAGATCATGATCCTTTCCAAATGAAGGAGATGAGGACGTAGGCCAACCACTTTGAACCTTATCAAAAGCGTGTCCAAGTCATGGAATTTTCATTCAAGATTAAATGAAACCTTTAACAAATATACCAAGCTGAAAATGCTATATATGGTTTAAAAGTGATGGTCAGAGTATGTACGCCTCTCTACCACTAGGATCAAGACACAAGTTTATGTAGGATGCTTAAACCAAGATGGCATGGTTGGAATTCCCTTGGAGAAGCTTCAAAAAGGGCAGGTAGAAATTTTAGTATTGTCACCATATCTTTGCATAGTCAAGTAGAGCCATTGTTATAGTGTATTTATGCCTTCAAATATATGTTGGTTTTGTTGCTTCTTTTATCTCTTATAACAGAGAGAAATTTAAGAGAGATGAATGATGCACAAGCATTGGCTTATGGGATCTTGCATGGTTCTAGAGTACAAGAATTTGTGCACATAAGCATATATATGAACTTCATAGCTGTTTCCTGGCTGCAATTAGCAGGCATATTAAGTACTCAAATAAACAGATGCAGCAGATGTGATAGCTAGATTGTGGATATATAGAGAGACTAAGAAAGCATATGGTTCTAGCTTTTTATTTTTAAAATGAAATCAGATTATGACCAAAACATATACAAAATGCCATTGCTTAATATTCGATAAGAGCCATTATTATTAGAAAACTGACAAGTCAAAACATTATAGCGAAGACAATGCAATAGTAACAAGTAGACCAAAATTTCCTATGTAAAATAAATACAAAAATTTGAGGGAATTGTTTGAAACAAAAATTTGGAAGTTTACATATGCTATGCAGAAGAATATGTTGCGGTACATAGAGATACAAGTTTGACACAAAAATTGAAGGGAAATAGCCTTAAAATAAGAGAATAAGAAAGATGGTAATTTTTTTTTTTTTTTGATAAGTAAGAAAGATGGTAAATTAATTATGAAAAGAACTAGCTTATTCCAAAATGAAATGTTAGAAAAAAAGGACCTTTCAGAGGAAATATGAATTAAGATTATTTTGAGCTTAGAATATATATTTATCTGGATATTTGGAATAGGGCAAATCTAAGGCCAGTCTGTGCTGAAGTGCATGACTTCTAATAGGGATAAGAAGGGTGGCCAAAATCTATAAATAGTATACGAACAAAAAATTTAATAATAATAATAATAATAATAATAATAATATATGAAATTGAAAGAAGAAAAAAGAATCAAAAGGAATCATATTAGGTTTTGTTGGAAAAGAGACATCAAATGAAAAGAAGAAGAGAATGCAACAACTCACAAATTTCAATGAAACAATTAGACTAGAAATTTGGAACCAATTCAAGCTTCAGTTCTTCATTTAGCTTTCCATGGAAAGGGAGTGCACCTGCTTTGCTGGTAGGTAGTAGCACCCCTATTCCTGAACTTCAGTTCTTGAAGAGATTAAAAATTACCCCAGCACCAAACAATCGTGAAGCATCCTTGACATTGGAAAAGTATCGCTGATAAAAAAGAAATTACCGGTGGCAGTAACATCAAAAGAATTGTCGAGTGCTGCTAACAATGGCTTACAGAAATCACAGTCATAAATTCAACATTTTTTCCCTTAAGATTCAGATACACCTAACAGTGAAGGAGATATTATCTTTTAAACTTAGTACAAATAAAGAGCCCTAATCACTAGAAAATTGACAAGTCAAAAATTTGAGGGTCTACATATGCTATGCAGTAAAATATGTTGCTCTAAATGGCAATACAAATTTGAAGGGGTTTCACTACAAAATAAGTGAATAAGAAATACAAAATTGAAATGTTGGAGAAAAGGACATTTGAGAAAAAAAAAATACCAATTTTCAGATTATTTTGAGCATAGAATAGGAATCAAAAGTTTATCTGGATATTTGGAATAGGTCGAATCTTGGACCATTCTATGCTGAAGTACATGACCACTAATTGAAGAATTACTAGAATCTATAAATAGTATATAAACAAGAAATTTAGTAAATATTATGCAAAATTAAATGTTAGAACCGAAAGAAAGGATTCCTAATAGGTTTTCTGGGAAGAGAGAAATTAAAAGAAAAGAAGACGAGAATGAGAGTACTCACAAATTTTGATGAAACAATTTCATTGGAACCAATTTTAAATTCCCTCCATTATGATTCTTGGACTATGAACAATCTTCTACCAATGGACCACTCTTGCTGATTCCATATCCCTTGCAAAGCGAACAGTAAAACAACAAAACATCCAGCTTTGACAACCATTCCAGGATACTTCCATCTAGCTTTCCATAGAAAGGGAACACCTCCTGCAACGCTAATAGGTAGTAGCAGTTCTTGTTCCAGAATTTCAGTTCTTAAGACAATGAAAAGTTACCACAGACCCTCTGCAAAGGCTCCAACATCGTCAAAATTTAATGCCTCCCTAACAAAGAGATAGGTGACAAAGCTGGCAGAAATGGGTGCTATGTGAAGTATCCTTGACATTGGAAAAAATATCCTCTGATAAATGAGAAATTTTCTGGTGGCTCTTACAACACTGATACAATGACACCAACACATGAAAACTATATATATATATATATATATCAGAATATCAAGATGAATAGATGCTAAGTAACAAGTTATAAAATGTTGTAGGAAAGTGAGAGGGAAGAGGGGATAATTGGCATGAATGAGACACTTATTAGATTGAATTAGTACTCTATTTATTCAACATAAGAGATGGCTGAACACAATAGATATGATGTCCCTATTGTCCACGTGTTGTTAGTTTTGTTAGTTTTTTAACATCCCATGCTTCTACCAATTAGTTTAATATATACATGTTAGCAATTAAAAGAGTGAAAAGCAGAGGACATCTGTTCAGGTTAAGCTATAATAATACCAGACGCATAGAATGACTTTCAAGTCAACGAGTACTGTCAAACCATAATTCTGTGATCTGACTACTCAATCTAACTCTATACATTGTTTTGGTGACATGAACACATATATGGAGTTGACGTGCACACCTTTACATAGACTAACAATTTTGTTTATGTAGATATGCACACAATGGGTACAGAACCCAGTGGCTGTACAAATATATATAAACTGAATTGGATCTCGCAAAGAACCAATTAAGAAGTAAGTTATATACACGTATCTGAAATGGTAAAGAGAAAGTAGACCTGAAGTACCTTGGCATCAGTTGTCATCGAGTTGGTTATTTTCCAAGATGGAATCTTCTTGCAAGCTTCATGAGTTAGCTGAAAAGATTTAAATGTGTTAGCAACCTTCAAAAGTAAAAAATGATGTATAAATATATCTATAACTTCATAAGAAAGTTAAGCTTTGCTTCCACTAGTAGAACTGGGGATCACATAACATGAAAACAAAAATCCGCAAGACCTTCTCCCACCCAATGTCTAATCTCATTCTTATGCAACCCAACTCCACTTTCCCACAATAAATTCACTCAAATAAACAGAGGAATTAGCACCCAGCCCAAATTAACAAAATCTATTTCCAACTATTTCGAAGACCTAACAACAAGAACTGCTCCATGTATTATTAGAATTCCAGCTCATGAAATTGAAAAGAATGAGTATGCTTTCATCAATGGACATAATCAATTTGACACCAATAAGTGAAGGTTAAAAGAAATGCTGAGAAACAGAATGAGTATGTATGTTATCATGAATGGATTAATCTAACAAATTTTATGAGTATTGGCTGAGATAAGATTTTTTGCAACATTCTAGTAATCGGAGTGGTTGGTGAGTTAAATTTCTATAAATTAATTCAAGAAGCATTAACCTATAATTAACCTAAAATGTTAAGATGTAAAATTTAAGAATAGCCCTTTTAAAAGTAAAAAATTACATAAATAAACTGGAGGCTGGTAGGAAATGGAATATACTTGTAGTCCATGTATAAGTACACTTACTAATCATAAAGGTTAGAGTCGTAAAAGTCTCCAGAGTCCTCAGAATCCTTCCCTTTGATGTATTTTCCATTGATTTTGATGTATGGAATATGGGCAATCTTAAACCACTCTGCGCCGCTCACATCTGCACATCTTTTCTCTAAATTGGGGCAAAAAGCAATGTGCAGATGTTTTAAATTGGTGAGATGTAGAATGGGAAGACATATCAGCTTTTTGCAGAAGTAAAAAGACAGCTTTTGAAGAGAAGAAGGAATGCCCAACCAATTAGGCAAAGCTTCCATTCCGTCAAGTCCTGTATCAACAGCTCTTCAAGGGCAGTGAAGAGTTGAATTTCGTCCGGGAGAGAGTTGAGTGTAGGACTCCCATGCAATATTAGCTTTTTGAGGGACGCGTGCGAGTATCGAATGGAAGGATGATGCAGAATCGGGAAAACTGTAACTGTAAAACTCACTTCCTATACTTCTTACCTTCCCCATTCCTTTTATTTCAAGAACCCTAAGACAGGGTAAATGCCCGAGAGTTGGAACTTCTTCACATTCCATACACCAATTCAATTTGATATGAATCAGATTGTGAAATAGCGACAAATCATTAACCCAAGGTGGGAATTTCTTTCCTCCATACCATTCGATTGTTAAGCTTTTCAAATTTGGGTGAGGATGGAGGCCTTCCAACACCTTTTCGTCTTTATCAAACCTATCCAATTCTCTACGAATAAGACTCCAAAATAAATCCAACTTGAATATTTCCTTTTCTTTTAATTTTGCACTTTTGGCTCCTTCCTCATCTTTCACATTTTCTAAATTATATATGTTTATTTCTCCTTTGAGATTCTTTAAGGGTCCCATTTCTTTAATCCTATAACCTTCTTCTTGACCCACACCAAAAAATTTCAATGTTTGAAGGCAAGTCGACTGTCCCATATTTTTTAGTAGATTATCTCTGTACCCTAACCTTATCAAACAACCAAGATTAAATCCTTCTTTTTGTGCAACAATATTAATACTAATATGTCTCAAGTTAATCAAATTGCTTAGGTCTTCCGGAGGCTTCATGAGATTAGGGCATTCTTCGATTCTTAAAGTTTGCAAATTGTAGAGTTTGGTAATGGATTTTGGTAATTCCTCAATTTTAGTGTGCAAGATATGAAGAAGCCTCAAATGTATCAACTGCTCAATTGAATTTGGCAACTCTATTATACCGTGCCCCGATAATTTTAAAACACGTAAGCATTTAAAATTTGATAACATGTCATCAAAGTCTAGATTTTCTAAAATTAATGTGCGCATTTTTTAAAACTATCTCCACTAAATGAAGTTCTTGGTGTTGTTTCGCCATCAGATCGGACAAATAAAGGTTGTACTTCGCTAACATTATCCACAGAATCTCCCTCCAAAATTAGAATTTCAGATTTTGAAATTGAAATAGCAAAATCATGCACCAAATTATGCATTTTGCAACTAATAATATCACCACAGGCATCCTCTCTAGCATTTTGGTAAAAGGAAGTAGCCAACAAAATATTGAAATATGTGCTACCAATATCTTCCATCACCGTATTACCTTCTTTAGATGGTTCAAGGAACCCTTCAACCATCGAATGCTAAATTACTTCGTCCTTTTTCATGACATAATCTTTAGGGAAAATTGCACAATATGCGAAACATTGTTTCAAGGATGGTGTTTGAAGATGATCATAGCCTAACTTTAATATGTGAAACGCTCCATTATTTTTGTCGTCCAATAAATCCCAATTTTTATTATTTTGAATCGATAGCCATTCACCTTTATCATGTATAGAGTACATTATTCTCCCTAAAAATTTTGCAGCCCATGGAACCCTTTTACATTTTTTAACAATCTCCTTTCCAATTTTCTCCAAATCTAGAGCTAAAAGTCTTTCATTTGCAAATGCTCTTTTCTTGAATATGAGCTAACATTCATATTCTGCTAATTCATATTAAGTAAAAGTCTCTGTGATTTCTATCACTCTATCACAATAGGTTGCTTTAACAATGTTATTTCCAACATTTTGATTGACTTTTGAATCATCAAGGAAGGAGTCTATCTCCATGTTAAAGCTAATCTCAGGGATCGAATTCTCAAACTCCGCTTGAAATTCATAAGTAGCAATGTCACCTTTAAGACTATTTAATGATTTGTAGATATTCTTAATTTCGTTTGCCACATATTGATAATGTCATTAGAAGGTGAAGAGTAGTTTAGTACCTCTTGCTGAAGAATGTTATAGCCAAACTCGTCTAGCACATCATCAATGTCATAAGCAACACGTCTAAGCCTTGCTAACCAACTCCTCAGAAACTCATCACTTGCTTGTCTTTTCTCAACACCATTTAACACAAGTTGAATTTTGGTTAGCCCGCTAAAAAGGTCTGTTAGCCCTTCCTTGAAACCCAACTCAAAACTAATATGTTGCTCTACAAAAATTGATCTCAACTTGGCTAGAAGTCCCTCCACAAAAACACCAAGTAAAATTTCAACTATGTATTCTGCCTTACTCTGCATAAGAGACAATAGTATGGAAATGTTTTTGGAGTGTAGAGTACAATTCTATTAAAAATAAACCAAGTGGGTCCAGATATATTTATAAATTGGAAATATGAAAGCTTGTATTACGATTTTTACTTTCTTACTTTTTATACAATAATTAATAGTTTTTTTTTTTCTTTTGGAGTTTTATAATAATTAGTCGCAAACATACAAGATACATGGAAATATATACTTATTTTTAAATGTGGTATAATATATAACTTATTATCTAAATTTTATTGTAAAATATTTGTTCTCCCTAAAAGTTAAAAAAATTCTAAAAGTAATTTATATTTCTTTATTTTTACAAATTTATAATTCTATCATTTATGCTGTTTTTTATTGATATTATTTTTTTAAGTTGTCCATATTTTTCTAACTATTGTTATTATGCATTATATTTTCCTAATTTCTTTTTATATAACTAAGATTTGTAAGTTTCAAATATATTATTCAAATTTTTTATTCTCTTAAGAAGATTGTCATGATAATCAAAACTGATTATATAGTTACAATGAATATTACTGAAATAATTGATAGCAATATAGTACTCCCAACCCAAACCTTTTTTTTTTTTCCTATTTTTAAGTAAGTACACCGAAATGGATTGAAATAGACCATTTTGGACTGAACTGGAATGAATTGGACCAAATTGGACTAATAGATCAAATTGGATTGCAATGGACCGAATGCCGAATCGTAATTAGTAAACATAACTCAAAAAATTAATAATAATTATAATAATAAAGTGATGCGAAACCATTATTTGTGATAAGTAATGTATTCCAATGTGATGGAAGTGGTTTGTTTTAAAAGTAATATCAATAAGATTTATTATCACATTAATATTTTGTAACTGAATTATTATGAATGCACTTGTGATTCTATGTGCCTATTGAAACTTTTATTCAAATTAAATTCGGTACCATGTACACCATAAAATAAAAAAAATAAAATAGAAAAACCACTTACATGTAATATTTTATACGAAAAGAAAAACAAATGGGGGGAGTGGGGGAGACTTTGTTAAAAGCTTTATTATCTCCATCTTTTGACGCTGATGAAAATGATATATGGTTCTCTAAGTAGGAGCGGTGGACCCTTCAACCTTGAATACATTAGCATATGGATATGTATACAGTGGTGGAATGATATTTTTTTTCAAGTGAATTTAAATCAAGCTCAGCAAAAAGCCATTCTCAGATTCACTTTGCACATTGTAGTGCATGTATACACAGGGAAATAGACAAGTTTCATGAAAAGACCATACCCAAATTTTTTTAAATGGAAAAAAAAAAAAAAAATCCCATTGGGGCATTTTATCAAACAGTTGGAGCACAAAAGGAATGAGTCTGAATTCCTAATTACCCGGTACAAAAATCACTCAAGATACACCATTTTATCAAGGACTTAACTGTAATTATCAAATAGATCAACATGATTATCAGAGGGAATCAAAGAAAAGCATATAATTAAAAAATCAAGAACGCCTATGGCAGAACATTTTATTTTATGGGGCATGAAAATCCTAGAATTTCATCTGGCCAAAAAGAAAGGGAAATTGGACTCACCTCGTGAGGCGATGAGTGGGTAGTTCCCAAGTCTCCATTGCTGCCGAGTGGGAAGTCGGAGATGAAAACCCACCTTCGGCAGAAAAAGATCTTGTTTGGCATTAGGGGAAAATGACCCACAACCCATCGAAGACAGTTGTGAATTTTCTCTCATCAGTGTTCGGCTGGGTTTTTTTATTTTCTTTCTTCTTTTTCTGCCGGCAACCTGTGGAGGTGGAAGTGGAGGAGCAATGGAGGAGGAGATAGAGAGAGAGAAACGCAGGTTTAGAAAACAGAGAGAGAGAGAGAGAGTCAGACGTTTTTTTTCTTGGGGATTAGAGATAGGTTGTGATGGAAATAAATTAGAGTAATTAATGAGGTTTTATTAAAAATATTTGTAATAATGAGGGTGGTTTTTTTAGCCGTCGGATATACTTAAATTTAATGGCTTAAAAAAGGTGTAACTCTATTTAATGGCTTAAAAAAGGTGTAACTCTTTAGAGTTACACCAAATGTAACTTGAACCCATCTCTCTATATATATATATATATATATATATATTGTATTTATTAACTTTTAAAAAGACAATATTTTGAGGTATGTAATTGTGATGTGGTGCGTTGAAGAAATCTAATATGCTTTCATCCTACACATAGATACATGAGTATGTTATTAAATCAAGCTCAGCAAAAAGATTAGAGTTGTCACTTGATTTAGTTCTAAGAATGGCTTGAACTCTATGAAGAGATCTAATTTGTATATAAAAAAAAAAAAAAAAAAGGTTTGTAATTGTGATGTGGTGCGTTGAAGAAATCTAATATGCTTCCATCCTACACATAGATACATGAGTATGTTATTAAATCAAGCTCAGCAAAAAGATTAGAGTTGTCACTTGATTTAGTTCTAAGAATGGCTTGAACTCTATGAAGAGATCTAATTTGTATTTAAAAAAAAAAAAAAGGTTCGGCGTTAGGGTAGGATGAATAAAACGTGTTAGACACCAAACATTGCCTAATCTGAAGGTCAGCCTTTGTTGGGAAAAAAGTCAATTAATATAACAAACAACAAAATTATTTCCTTTTCCCCTCTTTGAGCAAATTCAATGGGTATATTTCAAATAAATTAGCTAAGCGCAATAACCAATATAAATAAAAATTTTAGTAGCAAGTCATAATCAAAACCCCAAATTTTTACGTGGAAAACCCTTCAATGAAAAGGGAAAAACCACAGGACCTAGTCCAATAAAATCTTCCACTATAGAAAATGGGTTTACAACAATATTCTCAAGAACAAATGCTAGAGGTTACCAAGAAACAAAATTGAATCTTGAATTACAAAAAATTATTCATAATGCTAAGCATTGATGTGAAAACTAATAGTAACTACAAGAAAAGATCTCTCCAACTGGTCAGCATTTGAGAAAACATAGAGGAACCTCAAGCAACAACACCAGTCAACATGGGGTTCCGTTTGTTAGGAAAAATATACTGAAACTTCATCAAAATCGGGAATTAAAATGACCTTCCAATTTTGGCTTGAAAGTGGTTTTTGTAGTTCTGAAATCTTCTTCTCTCTCATACACAGCAACTTTAGTTTTGCAAATTTTTCAACGAGGATAGCACAACTGTAAAGAGTAGATAAGTGTAGAATATTATTAGAAAATATAAAAACATAAGAAGTGATAATTCAAATGAAATCCTTAAGATAAAAAACAAAAGACTTTCTGAATTTTCTGAGAAATATTTGATGTGCTAATAGAAATTCAACCATAATGGAAGAACCACGATAAAATAGAGCTAAAAGTAGAAGATGCACAGAAGCTATGCAGTAAGATATGTTAAATATGAATTAATGGTTTGTCACAAAACTCTTTGTACATCATTAACCAAAGAATATGATAGTTTATATACAACCAAAAAAAAAAAAAAAAGAAAGAAGCAGAGAGGAGAACAATCATGAGCAATTAGTCGACTTCAAAGCAAAAAACTAAAAAGAAGGAAATAGAGAGAAAATACCATTTTTTAAATGATTTTGACCTATGTATTACATAGGATGTATCAAAGGTTTATCTCAATTACTAGAATATGGGCAATCTTAGACCCTTTTGGGCTAAACTACATGACCTCTGATGGGACAATCAAAGATCACTGGTATTTGTAATTTAGTGATGCAATGAGCCACTTCACCCTAAGTGGATACTAGAATCAGTAGCTTTTAACCCTTGTTTAAACCATTTTAGAGATCCCACCAACCAATGTTAATTTTAAAATGTAAATTTTATATTGGCATTTATCAACATGCCTACATTTGCGTATTAGCATTCTGCTAGACGAATGCTGTATACTGTCAATAGTCCAATATTATTACAAGTCCCATTTAAGAGAGCTCTCCTAATTGATACATTTAGTTGGGTTAAGAGTGCCTCTTTCCATGCTTCTCAGTTTTAGTTGTATGGATAATTAGTCACTGACATCTTTATAGAAATTGTAGGTGGAAAATATTGATGGCTCCCTTGAGTTTCTTATTCTTGGTAAAGATGAATTGTGGGATGCTCAGAAATGAGGTTTTCCATGCATTTTGATTCTGTAATTAAAAAAAAAAAATTCCATTCTTTGTTGAGATTCTTGTGTATTGCAAAAGGCCAAAAGTGGATATTGACATATTATGTCTTAATTGAAAAACTGTTCATTGCACTCTACCTCTTTACTAACATGATGGAGATTAATCTAGCCTTTTTATCATTTATAGAAAGAAAATAGGTTATTTATTGTTTCATCAATTTTTGAATACAAGTGTTTGCTTGACTTCTGAATTAATCAAACATGTGGGTACTCCTAACCTTTCAACTCTGATTCTTTCCCATTTTCTTAGAGGTTGTTGCTATGGTTAAAACAATTTAGGATATGGAACAGGTAGAAAAGAGGTTGATGCAGAATCAAGGAGGTTCCTCTCACAGCAGATATGCAAGCACCCTTCCTTGGCTTGATGCTAAGGTTTAGTTTTCTACAAGAGTGGAAGATGATGATGTGCATTAAAATGAAGTAGTTCATAATGATAGGAAGTCTTAAGAGTTTTAGTTGAAGTTTTTATCAATAAACAAACTCATTAGGCTGCTAATGTGTATTACATACTATCAACTACTAGCATAGTGAACCATCAAACTATATTTGGTAGCCGTACTTTGTCAACGTGTTGTAAATTTCACAAATAATTGGCTAGAGTCTTGTTTTCTTATTATATGGGATCTTTGGGTTTACAACATAGATTATTATGGGTATTTGGGACATTTTTTTACTACATATATTGCTAATTTAAAGGGATTTAAATGCTATTTTGGGGTGTATTGTTTCCCACTAAACTCTTCATTTTTACACTAATATAGACTGTAAGATAAAAATTGAAAGTTACACCAAATCAAGGTGGTCATTTGAAAATTTTAAATTTAAGGATATATTTACAAATACCCAGCACATTGGCAAACACGCTGCACGTCCAAAATGCTAAACTCTTCTTAACACTAATACAGATTTAACAATCTAAAATTATGAATTTTATGAGCCAGTTCATAAATTTTATAGAGACAAAACAGAAAAACTATATTGCTTATTACATAAGATCTAAATTGCTAGAACATGATTAGTGTTAGATTTAATGAGTCCTTCCTCCAGCTAACTCATAGATTGTTAGTCTCTATAACTTAATCATGCCAGAAGGTCATATATGATAGTAAACCTTGAGAAGGTCAATAACACCATATGCACAAAATGACTTTCATATGAAAAAGGGTCAAACCACAATTCAGTGATTTGGCTATACTCAATCTAACTCTATACACTGTTTTGGCGATATATGAACATGTGGAGATGACACACCTTTACATAGACTAAAAGTTTTTTTTTTTTTTTAATATTTATTTATGTAGATATGTACATTGGGTACAAAACACTGTGACTCTGCAAATACATAAACTGAATAGGGTCTTGTAAAGCACAAATTACAAAGTAAATTATATATACATATCCCAAATGGTAAAGAGAAAGCAAACCTGAAGTGCCTTGGCATCAGTTGTCATCAAGTTCACTATTTTCTGAGATGCAACCTTCTCATTAGCTTCAAAAGGTGAAAACCATATATTAATATATTAGAAGTAGAACCATCAACAACTTCAGTGTTGTCTAAAACTTTATAAGAACATGAGTTCAATTTTGCTTGCCCTAGTTGAACTAGGGATATCTTAACACATTAGCCCCTGCATATGATCCACTTAAACTGACCTCCCAACCCAAATAGAAATCAAATATCAACAAGACCTTCACCCACCCAATTCACACCTAAACATGGCAATCATGACCCAGCTCATATTAACAAAATCTATTGTCAAATGTCAGAGAGCTTTACGCACAAGAACTGATTCATGTACTGTTGCAGTTTCAGCTCAAGAAATTAAAAGGGCCAATCTATAAGTTAACTTTACAAGAGATGTTGAGACAAAGAATGTGTATGTTTTTATCAATGGGCATCAAAGCAAGCTCTAATAGCAACCATTTCAATATAGAAAATTTCCAAATTGCCATATAATTTTGATTTTGAAAAAATTCAAATGGAATCACAACTTTCATAATTGTTTTAGATAATTCACAAATTTCCAGTAAACAGTGTGGTTGGTGAGATTACTTTCCATCAATTAATTCAGAAGCAATAATCTATCCATGGGTGCGGTCTATGGAGGAGTATTAGAATGGGTGGGGACATGTTTGGTCAATCAGCATATTTGGTTTGAGGTTGGTGTAGGGAACCTATTCCTTTTGGCATAATTGTTGGTGTGGCAACCAACCAATGAAAGATGCTTTCCCTCTTGCATAATGAAATGGTCTCATATGTTGGAAAATGTTCAGAAAATGCTGTTGGAACAATGGAAGGAAGGAGGGCACAACTGGCATGAATAATACACTTACTGGATTGAATCAATATTTTATATACTAGAAGGGATTAGAAAATTGAGAAAATATACCAACTAAAACTTCAGTTGGATTGGGAGTGGATGAAAACTTCATAATGTAATTTTTCATCCAGCTGAAGACAACAGATATGTGTCCAGGCAAAATATTTAACTGATTGAATAATCTTTTAGGTCTATTAATAATGTGGATCCAGGTGTTAATAATTCAGCTAAATAAGGATGGGAACCTGAGAAGAATTGAGGTTTATTTTGCAGAAAGTATTGAAGTAGAGAGAGTACATAATCTTGGAAGACTAGTCGCCCTTTCTCTACTTAGTAATGCAAAACTTTTATTTTTTCTTTTATTTCTTATAAATTTTATGAGGGTTAATGGACTTAAGGAGGTTTCATAGTCATTTATTAAAGGGGTCAAAGTGTGGCAAATATGTATTCACTATCTCATTTCCCTCTTTCATTTTTTATTTATTTTTATTTTTAAAGTTTGTTGTTATCTTCAGATATTTGCTTATGGATTCTGAAAATTTTACAGAGAAACCTTGTAGATGATATACAAGGAGTGAAGCTATAGTGACCTGGGCCTAAATTGATAGCAAAAGGCCAGGAAAATCATAGAAAAACCGGCATGCAATTTCAACCACTTCAGCTGCTGCTAATGGTGTGTAATCTTCACCCACCCCACAAAAAACAGTAGAGATAAATGTTACAATTTTGAGCACCAAGATCTGATTAAGAGTACTGGCCCTAATTATGAAAACACATTCAGTTTGACAATCTGTTTAAGTTTCTTAAGTGCACAAAGACTAGGAAAGCTTTTTTTTTTTTTTAATAGATAATTGCAATATATTAAAAATCCAAATGTGTATACAGGGAGTATACAAAACAAAGAAAAACAGCAAAGCAAAACAAGACTAGAAAATAAAATACACGAAACTGGCCATATAATTAATGACACAAAGGTATAGTATCTAGGAAATCCATCAAAGAAAACGTGGAGAGAGTGGAGGACTTCAATCCCCATTCATAAAGAGTCTTTCACCCCAAATGCACAAAGGCTAGGAAAGCAAAGGTATAAATTTGCAATTTTCTTTTGTAGCCATGAAAATTTTACATTTATTACTTTATCACTCTTAGATTTAAGATTATTGTGGTAAAGATGTTAAAATTTTTGTTATAGAAAGAACACTTCGAGTTGTTAACAGAAGCCCATTTGTGATCATTTATAATTCATTAACCTCAGTTTCCACTATAAATTAAAAAGAAGAAAAACAATAAATTACAAATCAAAATATCTATATGATTGACAGAACTTGCTGTTATTAATGGTGACACAAAGGCATTTGGAAATTGATCCGACTAATGGCAAATAAATGACTGGAAATTACTTCATTATATCTAAAGAGTACTAGAATGTTAAGTAATGTTATCTTTGTGAGTGTCTGATTTAGCGTTTGTTTGTGTGGTTGTGGTTAAAAGTTCAAAAATATCTAAAGAGATATGCTTAGGTGTATGGTAGCACATCACACTATTAGTGTTTATATATAAAAACAATAGCTTATATCAAATATATTTAGATCTAATGGCTAAAAATCAAATTAGGATTTTTTTAAAAAAAATTTACAAAAAGCTCAAAAAAACGCGCTTTTGTGAGAGCGCTTCGCTTTAGAGGGAAAAAGCCCCAAGGGCTCTATGCTTTGCGCTTAAGCGCGCTTTTAACAACACTTCCCCCCGCCCCCCCGGAAAGTAAGACTAAACCCCCGACCCAAACATAAAACGAAAAATCAGCAAGACCTTCACCTACCCAATTTCCTTTTCTTATGCAACTAAATTCCATTTTCCACAATAAATTCACCCTCATAAACAGAGCAATTATGACCCAGTCCAAATCAACAAAATCTACTGTCAAGTAGCTGATCCATGAACTCTTACAGTATCAAAATGTGGAGATTACAAGAAATGTCAAGAGAAAGAATGAGTATGTGGACATAAAGCAGGCTCTAACAGTGATGAATCCAAGATTAGCAAAAAAAAGAAAAAAAAAAAGGAAACAGTGATGAATACAATATTCCAAATGTCCAGAAAATTTCGATTGTGAAAAAATTGCAGAAAGAAAATAGCTTAGCAAACGGAAATTGAATAGCAGCAAGACAATGACAGAAAAGGTGAGTTTGTAATTAGTTTAGAAATCATTGGCTACATAAATTAGTTTGTAATGACACTCTTGGACCTCCAGGAGCCATTTCCTTCAGCGCATCCTTCCTTTTAGGGAAAATGAAAAATTTGCAGATCCCAAAATGGGGTGAGGAATTGTGCAGGAGCAGATGGATCAGTTCTGCAATCATAAGTACTGTATGCAGCTCTTGAAGAAAATTGCCAGTCTTCTACAAGAGCAGAACATTAGGGCCATCAGTAACATATAAAACTACTTTTAACTGCTAAACAGAATTTTAACAACAATAAACAAAGTGTTATACCATGCAATGGCAATTCTGAATAACCATCTCATATGAAAAAATGCAACAGCTCACATACCCCCGACAAGCATAAAAGACTCAGGAGTTCATCATTTTATATGTAAGTGTGAAACCACAATTCAGTGATTTGACTGCACTCAACATAACTCTATACATTGTAGATATGCATATTGGCTATAGACACTATGACTCTACAAATATATATAAACTAAATTTGGTTTTGTAAATCACCATTTATGAAGTAAATTATGTATAAATATCCAAAACGGTAGGAGAAAGCAAACCTGAGGCAACAGTTCCCAGATGCAAACTTCTTGCCAGCTTCCTGAGTTAGCCTTCGAAATCAGAGCAATCTGGCCACCTTCAAAAGGTAAAAATCATATAGAAAATGTTATAACCATCATAAAAAAAAAAAATAAAATAAAAAAAAAAAATAAAAAAATCAGGTGTATGTCAAAAAATGGAATGATTAACCTAATAAATTGTATGAGTAAACTTACCCACTATCCTGGATGTCAACAAATGGAATGTGGTCAATCTTGGACCTCTCATTGTCCTCCAAATTGGGGCAATCATAAATGATCAGCGTTTTCAATTGGGTGAGGCGTCGCATGGCTTCCTCGGTGGGCAGATGCACCAAGTGATTGCAATCCACAATATACAGCTTTTGAAGAGAGGAAAGGCAACCCAAACACTCTGGCAAAGCTTCTATTTCAAAAAATCGCTGTATCCACAGAATTTTAAGGGTAATGAAGTATTGAATTTGGCCCAAGAGAGAGTGGGCTGACTCACACAATTTGAGCTTTTGGAGAGAGGGGTGGGAGTGTTGAATGGAAGTAGAACCCACACACTGGACACCTGGCCAATACCTCAGCTCAGGACATTCCCATACTACCAACTTCTGAAGGGACGCACAGCTGTGCAGTGAATCTGGCAAATCTCTCAGTTCATTACAGTAACTTATGGTCAACTTCTCAAGGCATGGAAACACCAACACCTCACCTGCATCCTTCCACTCTCGTAAGGCAATCATCTCCACCAATTTGAGCATTCTCAATGCTGGAAATAATGTAGTGGTATTTCTGTAACTCCCATCATTGTAACTGTAAAACTCGCTTCCTATACTTCTTACCTTCTCCATTCCTATTATTTCAAGAACCCTAAGATAGGGTAAATGTCCCAGGGTGGGAACTTCTTCACATTCCGTACACCCATTCAAATAGATCTCAATCAAATTTTGATATAGCGACAAACCAACCCACCATGATGGGAATTTCTTTCCTTCATACCTTTCGATTGTTAGGCTTTTCAAATTTGGGTGAGGCTGGAGGCCTTCCAACACTTTTTCATCTTTATCATAGCTGTCCGCTGCTCTTATTGATGATGTCCAGTGTAATCCCAACTTGAACATTTCCTTTTCTTTTAATTTTGCACTTTTGGCTTCTTCCTCATCTTCCACCTTCTCTAGATTACTTATTTTTATTTCTCCCCTGAGATTCTTTAAAGCTCCCAATTCCTTAATCCGATAACCTTCATCTCGACCCACAACAAATATTGGCAATGTTTGAAGGCAAGTCAACCGCCCTAGATTTTTAGGTGCTTTCTTAATTTCATCAATACAAATATGTCTCAAGTTAATCAAATTGCTTAGGTCTTTTGGAAGTTCCATGAGAAACCCTTCGATTCTTAAAGTTTGCAAATTGTAAAGCTTAGTGATTGAATTTGGTAAATGATTAATTCCAGTGATGTGAAGAAGTCTTAGATGTATTAACACATCAATTGATTCAGGCAGCTCTATCTTCTTATATCCATATAACTTTAAAACACGTAAGCTTTTAAATACTAATAATAATCTGCCGCCAAAGTCAGCATTCTCTAAACTTAATGTGCATAATTTTGTGAAACAATCACCTTTAAATGAAATTCTTGGTGTTGTTTGGCCATCAAATCCAACAAATAAACTTCGTACATGGCTGAAAATACCTGAATTTTTTGATTTTGAAATTAAGAGCACAAAATCATGTACGGAATCATGCATTCTATAGCTGATAATATTACCATACTCATCCCTTTTACCATTTTGTAAAAAGGATTTGTCCAATAAAATTTTAAAATACTTGTTACCAATATCCTCCATCACCATACTTTCTTTAGACGGTTCAAGAAACCCCTCAGCCATCCAAAGCTGAATTAGTTCATCCTTTCTAATTTCATAATCTTTAGGGAAGATTGCACAATATGCAAAACACCTTTTTAAAGATGATATTGTAAGACCATCAAATCTTGACTTTAATTTTAGAAAGACATCATCATCATCCAGCAAATCCCAACTTTTTAGGACATGGTATTCTCTTCCTATAACTTCTGAATCATCAAGGGAGGAGTCTATATTGTCTAGGCTAATCTTGGGGTTTGAATTCACAATTTTAAGACCCAAGCCATCTACTTCATTCACAATATTATCCAATGCATGTTTGACGGTCTTAACTTCATCAAAATTGCATAATGAAAAACTAGGTACCTGATTCATCATTTGGTATTTCAGGAAAGTGTCGTAGCTGAACTTATCTAGCACATAATCAACCTCATCAACTACATCTTTAAGCTTTGTTAACCAAATCCTCACAGACTCATCGCTTACTTGTCTTTTTTGAGCATCATATAACATGACATGAATCTTGCATAACGTGTAAAGAAGATTTTTCAGCTCCTTGTTCTTGGAATGTTCAGTATGCTCAGTGGTAAGTGAAAATACATTGGCAACTAGTCTGTCCACAATATCATCGAGGAAAATTTCAACTATATATTCTTCCTTGCCCTGCAAAAGAGAAAATTAGTATGAAAAGGTTTCCAAAGTGTTAAAAAGGTATGACTTTGTTAGAAATAAACAACTATGTTGGGACTAAACAAACACCTGTGTGACAATATTTGAAGCTGAACTCTCCTTAGCACTGCTTGAGGCACTGCTATCCATAATATTTGATGATGAAGCTGAACTCTCCTTAGCACTGCTTGAGGCACTGCTATCCATAATATTTGATGATGAAGCTGAACTCTCCTTAGCACTGCTTGAGGCACTGCTTGAGGATGATGCACATTTAAGCTTTTTGTTAGTCTCTTGAGTTGCCCGGGCTTCTTTTTGAACTTCTTGAGGCACGGCTACACATGCCACAATGTCATGGCCTGAAACTCTAGCCAAGTGTGCCTTAATCCTTGTTGCACCTCCAGGAAAATCACCATGACAAAAATTACATTTGAAACGACCATCTAGGCGTTGCTCAGCATAATCCCAAAATTGATCTCTCTTTCTACCCATATTTCTTTTTTCCTAACAATAAATACATAAAGAATAAAATTTCATAACCGAATTAGAAATTAAAATAATTAAATTTATAAAAGATAAAAATAAGTTTATTCTATTTCTTTAAAAATATTAGAGAGAGAGGCTTCACTTAATGATATGATATAGACATATGGTAATCGTATTTGCCAACTCAGATCTGTATCAGTATCAGTTCTCAACAACTGTTACTATTGAGCATGTATGGCGTTTTGGTAGGAATCTAGTCCATCTCCCCCTCCCTTATTGTGGAGACAAATGATGGAGGAGGTTCTTCGCTTTAATTGTGTTAATTAAACTATTTATTCGGCCAAAAAAAAGCAATAAAGCATAATAGACATGTCATAGTTCACTTACTCCGGTATAATTAGCTTGCAAGCAAAAACTCTGTGAAAACAAATAGGTAGATACGCAGTCACTGGACGCCAGGAAGAGCGAGAGAGCGCGACAGCGAAACTCTGTGAAAAGAGCAAAACAGAGAGAATAAGAAACAGAGAGAGAAGAGTGGTCTCACTGTTTATATTTGTTTTAGAGTTTTAAACGGGGATTGATGTTCGTGCAATACCCTAGCAATTACTTTAATCCTAGCCATTCAATTGATCTAATGCTCAAAAGTTGGACAGCTCATTTGGACACGTCAGCAATCCGTGTTAATTTCTCCTCTCTCTCGTTCACGCTTACCCTATTCGAAAATTTCAGAAACTCTTTCTCTTCCAGCCAAACATGCCTCCCTCTCCCTCTCTCTCTCTCTCTCTCTCTCACATGCCTCAAAATAAGCCACCAGTGATGCTCCGGTTACTTCTCCACCGAACAGCACCAACAGTATTTCATCTACCCACCCAAAAATAAATGTGCTTAGATCTGATAATGAAATTTACATATCAAATTTATGATTTTTTTTTCACATATCAAATTTATGAAATTTTTTTTTCTTTGTCAAAGATCATCCCTTTGTTTCATTTATAACACTAAAAATTATCTATTTCTTTCATTGCATTTTTTTTTTAATATAAATCTGATTAATATATTGTTGAATGTTTTTTGAGATTTTTATAATGGGTATGAAGCCCAGTTGAGTGTGTGTGTGTCTGGCAGCGTTTCATGCTTCTTTTTTCCACTGAGATTTTGTGAGGTTGTGTCCGCTGATGCTGATGTTTGGTTGTTGGATCTATCGGGGTCCCTGTGTTATGTTATTGTTTTCATTTCATGAGTATTAGAGGGGGGGGGGGGGGGGGGGGGGTGGAGGATGTTTACCGTGCAATCTTGTTCATAGCCTGGGATTTAGTTTTTCAGATCAATTCTCAAACATCAATTGAACTGCATAAATCTTTTGTCACTTAAACGTGCAGTACAGATTAGCATGCCAGACTTAATCCCACAAATTATGGATATCCAGTTACTCTTCTGGCCTAGATTTACAAAAGAGCATGGGATGGGCCGCTTATGTGACTATTATAATCAAAACCTGAATATAACAATGTTTTAAATGAAGTGATGGCTAGAAATTTTTGAACATGAGCTTGGCTCTTAGGGGCATTTGTGCCAATTCCTAAGGATTGGGATTCAACTGTAGAGTTTTGACATAGGTGTGGTACTGGAACAGTGGCAGCGAATATTTCCAAGGCATTCTCTCATGTGCAGCTAATGGTGTTTGACCTCCCACGTATTGATATTGTTGCTAGCCTACCCAAGAGTAAGAGAATGAACTATGTTGTAGGTGATATGCTTGTGTCTATCCCTTTTGTTGATGCCATTCTAATTAAGGTGTGCAATTTTATTCCTTTCTTATAATCATTCCTTTTATTTTAGATTGCAGTGGTTTCTCTTTGCACTGCTTATATTGGCCATTGATGTAGTTGGGTTGTAAGTAGGGTTTCATGGAGCTCTATTGATAAATTGAATCACGCCAGTGATTTAGGTAACATTATTGCAGAATGTAATTTCATTTGCTATTATTAGGGAAATTAATTGCGGTCTCATTTATATCTTCGATTCACACTCTTATGTAGTAGTTGATATTTCAATTGTAGACTTATAGTATCATGCTTTGGCCACCAAATCTATATTAAACTTCTCTTCTCTCTTCTTTTTATTGCATTTTAATTTGAGGCACAAATTAGATATATCACACAATAAATTGGGAGGGCAGTTAGTACCAACTCTGTATAACAAATCTTCACAAAATTTCCCTTCACAATAACATGAGAATAATTTTATTTATTGTAAGCTTCTTTTAAGTTTTTATTACCTTTTACAATTCCTTGGTGTCACTATGGGTTTTATTACTTGTTAGTTTGCTTAAATTGTTGGCCTGAATATCTTAATTTTTTCCCACTTAACTTTTTTTTTCCTGTATTCTGTTCATTGGATAGGTGTGCGTGCAAAAGAAGACTCCTCAAAACAATTTGGAAACCAACTTTGACATATTAACTCCTATTGAGAAAATGAAGATACAAATCCAAAGTACAAAATGCAGAAGAAGGCTGAGTGAGACTGAAGAAGAAACGAGGTTGTTTTGTGTAAATAAGGAGTTGATGACACTTATTGACACAACACCATTTTGCAATCTCATTAGTAATTGTTTTAGTAAAATGCTGTCGTATCACTTACACAGATTAGTTCCAATTTCTATTATGAATTAAGTCCCATGTGTTAGCTAATTAGCTTGTAATTAGTGATTAGATTAAAACAGTTTTCCTGCTTAATCAGGGAAGTTAGCTTTGCTTCATTCTTTTCCAGATTTTGTGTATAAGGGATTGGATATTTTCTATCTATTCTCAGTAGCTTGTAATCACACCTTTACTCATCAATAAGAAAATTGAGTTCTATTTGGTTTTCTTCTTCTTCAAAGCTTTGAGTTTTTGCAATTCCTGAATAAGCAGTGTCTGCAAATTTAATTTGTAAAAGAGGCTCTCTCTCTTGGGGCTGCAGTTAATAAAATTAGAGAGGGGTTGCGGTTTGATTCTTTGATATTTGTGAGTTGCTGCATTATTTGTGAGATCTCTTTGGTTGTGCTGTAGCTTTTGTATTGGGTGAGAATTTGCTTTGTAGATCTCTTTGATATATGTCGGTGGAACCTAGCAAGAGATACCATAGAAGATGCAATGCTTAATAATGAGAGATGCCACTAACAATGTACAATAGCTTTCTAGTGAAGAGTAAAATTAAGATCATGTGGACATTAATATAATTTGTATTTTTATGTCATTCTCAATTTAGCATTTGCTACAAGCAAATTCATACCCAAAGAACAACTCTGTTTAGACAGATAAAAATTTTGAAATACATCTAAGACGTTAAAAGCTAATAACAGAACTCCTTCACTACATGCTATTCACAAAACAGAGTTGTTATGCATTACATCTATTCATCAAAATAAAGCCATCAACTGATTCTTGCATTCCTTAGAACCAAAATTGCATTTGGAATTGGTTAATTAAAATTTTGAAATTGAAAAAAAGTTATTGACTAACTACAGTGGTAGTCAATTGTGATGGTTTGGGTTAAACTGTGCAAAAACCTCCTTGTCATTCCAAGGTGTCAAAAATCTAATCCATCCTTGATGATGTGGTAAACTTGAGAGATCTCTTGTACTTTGTTCCTTGCCTCGATTCCCATCTCTTCTATGAGCAGAAAGTTGATGGAATCAGCCCATTTGAAGAGTAGCCTAGAACATTTATCAACTTGATGAATCTCCCTGAAGACTACACATCTTGCAAATAAAATAGCCTAGCATTAAGCTTTAAAGTTTCTAATAGTCATTTACTTAAATTTTCACAAACAATTTTTCTGTGCATTTCCAAAACAAAAATAAAATTAAACAAAATAAGGAACTACTGCCAATCCCAAACCACAATACAAAGGGATTATATTAAACCCAAACCATGATAGAAATGGATAATGGGTGAAGCTTAGAAAACCAAACAAAATTGTTAAATTCATGCGTTTCTAAGCTTCCCTATGTTGTTATCTATAATCTTAAATACAACCCAAATGGTTAAATTCCAATAAAGTTGATTTTTTGTAAAGAAATCAAGCAAAAAAATTCCAAAGAAGCTTCCTTGAAAGGGATGACCTTTGGCAAAGAAATCAAGGATAGGGAGAAAAGATCATAATACCAGATCTATAATCACATTTTTTTGTTGGGTGGGTAGCTGAAATCTAGATGAATTTATACATTAGAAAGACAATCTCAAGAAACAAGATACTTATTTTTCCCTTAAAACTCATGAAATGAAAACAAAAACATAACACAGGGACCTCGATAGAGCCAGCAACCAAACATCCGCATCAGAGGACGCAACCTCAATGGAAAAAAGAAGCAAGAAAGGCTGCCAAACACATACGCACACTCAACAGGACTGATATTGGGCCAAGTCGGGTTTACCGTGACCTGAAACCTGACTCAATAGAAATCGGGTTTGGCTGCCTTAAACCCGACCCGAATTGAAAAATTGGGTCTGTAATCGGGTCAGTTTTCACAGTTCTTTTTTTTTTTTTTTTTGCTAGCTGTTCATATCCTCCATATCAAAGCTGCGCCTCGCTAACAAATGGCACCCTGTTGCCTTTTAAGTATGAACAAAATCATAAGCATTTAGATGTTTGCTACCTGAACCTTTGATGAACTCAGCAGGAATCCAATTCATGCATTGCTAGGACTCCAATTCCCCAGTGAGCCTATTATTCATACGCATCAGTGTATGCCATGCATGTCAATGCAATTTACTTGCATCAAATTTCAATCTAATCACCTAGAAAACACAAACTCTAAATAGAACCAATTAAAATAATACCAATCAACAAAACAAATTATAATCCAAATAACAATTCAACTAGCTAAAATTCAGATACTTAACAAAAAAAAGAGAGCCTTAAACCAAATAACACAATCCTCTCCAAACTAAAGATAGTTTTGCTCTTATGCAGGGGAGTATATAGGGCTTATAAAATTTTTGTCACGCTCTCTAATTTGAATGGATGAGTTAAATGTTGGGTCTCAGATACTCAAATTTGTTAGATCACCAATTGCGTCTACCAAATGATTGACAAAAGCCTTGCCATTCTCAGTTGAAACTCGAAAGAAAATTTTATACATCCTTGCTTGATGTGAAGCCCAAATTGGTGAATCACCCTTCTACCTATATATGACTGATGAGGCTAAGAAAAAAAACACAATAAAACAACATAACATCACAGAAAACACAAAACCCCACCAACCCATCAGATCCAAAGCAGTTCTTTTTCATCAATATGAAAAGGGTTGTTCCTAAAAGATGTAAAAACTCCCAAAATCAGAGACTAAGACAAGGAAACTAAGAAGAAGAAAAAAAACCCAACAAAGAGAAGGATGAGTGAATGACTTACGTAGAGAGAACTCAGTGAGAGAGGCAGAGGAGCACAGCTCTTTAGTTAAAAACCTGGAAAAAAAAAATCGAAATGGGTCCTCAAAAAAAAAATTCAAGCTAAACCCACATTACAAAATGCAAGAAAATCAAACCCAAACAAGATTTTCACATAGAAAAAAACCCCAAAATCTGAAAGTATTAAAAACCCAACTAAATTAACAAGAAACAGAGATAACAAGAAACATGTTTAGCTATTTATTCGACTTACACAGAGACAAAGCTTTAAACTGAGCCTGTAAGGATGAGGTTTAAGGAATAAAGAGAGAGCTGAGGGAGGCAAAGAGAGTAGGGTTTCTTTCAAAAGAAAAAATCGGGTTCAGACTAGTCTATTTATATGACCTAACGCCCGACCCAATACCGACTCGAAACCGAAAATAACCCAATGTAAGACCCAAAACCCAACCCGAATATCCTCAGACCCGCCCAAAACCTTTCGAGTTGGGTCAGGTCGGTCGGGTTTTCGGGTGGGCCGGGTCCATTGCTCACTCCTACTTAACTGGGCTTCATACCCATTATAAAAATCTCAAAAACATTCAACAATAAATTAATCAGATTTATACAAAAAAAAATTCAATTAAAGAAATAGATAATCTCTATTGCTATAAATGAAACAAAGGGATAATCTTTGACAAAGAAAAAAAAAAATTTCATAATTTGATATGTGAATAAAAAAATCATAAATTTGATATGTAAATTTCATTACCAGATCTAACTACGTTTATTTTTGGGTGGGTAGATGAAATACTATTGGTGCACTTCAATGGAGAAGTAATCGGAGCATCACTGGTCACTTATTTTAAGGCATGAGAGAGAGAGAGAGAGAGAGAGGCATGTTCGGGTGGAAAAGAGAGAGAGTTTCTAAAATTTTTGAATATGGATAAGCTTGAAGAAGAGAGAGGAGAAATTGAAAGAGCAAAGAGAAATAAGGGTCACACAGATCATTGACGTGTCCAAATGAGCTGTCCAACTTTTGAGCATTAGATCAATTGGATGGCTAGGATTAAAGTAATTGCACACCATGCAATACCCTAGGTATTGCACGGTATCTCAATCCTTTAAACGGTCCTATGTAGGTACAAAATTGTTGGAAACCTATGTAGGACAATCTCATGGTAATCCTATGGTTTATGACTCTTTCTGTCAAAGTTCACAGTACTTGTAATGTTGGTGTGGGTGTGTGTTCCAAACATTTTTATTCTTATTTATTTTCTAGCCGTTGGGCAATTATGAAAAAAAAAGCCGTTGGGTAATTATGAGAAAAATAGTCGTTAGACAATAATTGATAATATAGCTGTTGGGCTTTTAAGGGTTATTAGTAACCAATAACTATAAACTATTATCTTCATAAGTAGCCTATGTAATACTCATCATAACACATTTTCTATAGGGTCTTTTTACTACTCTATATTTTAGATATACACAAGTCTACTATCTTTCTCTCCCACATATTTTTTCTATAAGAATATTTGTTCTAAGGAAAGGCAATAGAGAGTTGTTCTTAAACCTATTGTGAGTGGAAGTGCGTACATCACAAAGGTCGAGGCTATAGTCTAATCCTTGGGGGTTGTTTGGCCAAGAGAACCAATTGCACCAAGTTTTACTTTGGGTGGCACGAATCAACCTTTAAGGACAACGCTCTTTACGTGATTCTATAGCACTGTGAGATTGTTCCTAATTTTACTTAAATTTATATTATTATTACTTATTTACATTCTTGCTAATTATTTGGGATATTTTTTGTTGTATCAAACTTGTTTATTCACTAAAATATTTCCAACATGTAATAAGTTTAAAGACAATCACTTGATAACTCTTTTCTAATGATGTGTTAAAATAAAGAGATGTTGGTGACAACTCTTTTGTAATGATATGTACGTCGAGAGACCATCATTGCATTTAAATTAAAGTGTTTCTTTAAGTGTTCGTTTGGCAAAAATTATTTTTGTCAACTTATTTTACTATTCAGTTTATTTTTGGTATTATTCATAAGTCCCACTGCACTTTTTGGTACTATTCATAGGTCCCATTTTACTATTTTAATTAACTTTTACCTTTTTTAGTTTCAACAAAATAAGCGGATCCCAAACTTTTACCTTTACAACAATGCATATTTAAATTCAAGTCTTTCAAATTGGAGAAGCTAAGCAAAATCTAATAAAAAATAGGGTTTTAAAAAGTTACTTAAAAACTACAATTTTTACTTTTTACTTTTTAGCCATCTTTCTGTAGTTTCAGTTCCTACTTTCCTACACTATGAGTGTGTTTGGATACTGCTTATTTTGCTAAAACTAAAAAATTATTGCTAAAAGTACTATAGTACAGTGGGGCTCATAAATAGTACCAAAAAGTGCAGTGAGACTCATGAATAGTACCAAAAAAGTATATGAACAGTAACATGAGACCCACCAAATTTTCAGCAAAATGCAAAAATCTTTTCTTCAAAATGCAATACGCATGCTATATATGTCTATTTGTCTATATATTACGTGCTTTGTCCCTTCCATTTTAATGTGTATGGTTTTTTATTTTTTCTATAGAAGAAACTTGAAAATTCCATTAAGAAAAATGAGCCAAGACGTGCAAAGCATATCTAGTAAAGTTATGAGTTACAAAGACAGAGTTGCCTTTATGACCACTTTCACTTTCACTCGACAAAACGACTACCAGTTTTTTAAAAGTCAAAACGGATGTCGTTTATATATTGGGATGGTCGTGTTTTTTTCTATTGGTCTAATCCTCATCTTTGATGGTCTCATCTAATGGCATCAAGAAATAATCTTTGGTGTTTTCTCCATCAAAGATTGTTCGTGTTCCTGTCTGCCTGCCCAGGTTGTAAAATTTTTTTTATCTTTGTATCATCAACTCAGCATGCTCTAAAGCTTACCTAGTGAAAATTTTGTACTAGTCGGTTCAGAGCGATACTTGGATCAAGTTGTTGAATCTGAAATTGGTACTTTACCTTCTGAGTATTAGATAAAATTAACACAATAAATTATCTGATATAACTCATCATACCAATTATCTGGATATAGCTAACGTTACATTCTTTCGTGAAAAAAAAATATAGATGTAGCATGATCAATTTGATAATTATCATACACACCTAGTGGAAGTCTTTGTTCAAACTCATTCAAGCAGATCTTGATAATTTGCTAAAACTGGCTTGTATAGCTGGATGTAATTTTTTTTTAGAGAAGACATTATGCTAGTATATTTGTGGATTAACTATATATTTTATGTCCTTTATTTTTCATCCTTGTTTGTAAAACTTGGAAATTATTTTCTTATTGGTGCTCTCTTGTCATTTACTTTCCTAATTTGAATTCATTGGCACATATACATAACATAGGTCTATCCCTGTCCAAAAGGCTCTCCAAGACAGAGAGAAACGATTAGAAGATCCAGTGGCAAAGAGCAATATGTGATTAGGTCATCATGTCATTTTTGGACATTTATTCTTTGAGCAAAGGATAAGATTTCTTCCTTCTTTTGCTTCTTTACCTTTACAAAATTTTGCCTAGTTATAGAGCTTCTTAGTATCCATGCAGGTTTCCTTTCCTCATTGATCCAAATACTAGTATTTCATTGAATGAAAGTGCTAAGCATGAAGCTTAGTCTTATTTTCAGATCTCGTATGAGCAAACTTGTTGATAATGGATGCCTCAACTATGTATTCTCATTTATTGAGTGTGATTATTGTTGCAAAGGTGATTCTTTCTTTAAAATTATTTATGTTATCCCTTAATGAGGCAGTCCAAATTAGTATGTATTGTTTTTATGGTCACAATTAGCCATAGATGAAACTAAACATTCTCTAAATCTTTGAAGTAACATGTGTAGGACATTGAAATGGGTGATAGATCTACCTTTGGTTTGGGAGAATTGTTCTTGTAAAGTTACTCCTTAACCATTCTAATACTGTTGTGTGTGTGTGTGTGTATGTATTGCACTGGTTTCCAAATTCCAAATAATTATTGATTATATTTGGTGAGCTGAGAACTTGGTTTTTGAATTTGTTAACCAGTGAATGCCCAATGGGCCTGGTCGTTTGTTTTTATAAGAATCTCTCTTATTGCTATTGAAAAAATATATTACTTCATTTTATATACCCACTTTTTTCATCTAAAAAAAAAAGTGAATAAATTAGTTAAAACAAAAACTTAAAAAAAGTGAACATATCATAAGGATAATTATTAGTATATTTTTAAACACGCAAAATTTGAAGAAAATAGACTTGGCAGGCTAAGTGAATTTGGGCTAGAACAAGCACAAAGGAGCCGCATGTCAATAGAGGAAGCCGTTAGACAAAATGTCCCACAACTAGGAGCTATGGGCCCAATAGTAAAGAAAAGAGTGAAAGCCCCAAAAAGTGAGGCAACAGCCTAAGAATGGGTGTAGCCTAGAAACCTTAATCATGGAGCAGAAGGCCCAAGAATGGGCTCAAGACCTAAAAGGCTAAAGGACCCAAATGAAGTGGTAACAGAACAGCCTCATTCCGCCGTAGTGGGACTAAGTCCAGATCCCAGAATCCTATACAAATACTTTCTGATAGCCCACACTCAAGTCCTTTATTTGGACTTGGGTTCAGCAATCACTTTTGGTTTTCAACCCATTTAGTCTTTTTTTTTCCCCTTTTTCTGGGCTTAACCCATGTACGTGTTAAGAAAACAAAATTGTGTGCAATTGTACATGAAAAGAACAGAATTGGCCTATAACGTTTTGGAAGGAAAATTGAAAATACTAGCAAAATATGAAGTATAAAATGAAAAGAAGATAATCCAATCTAGCATTTTCTCAATGGGTAGTCAACTGAAATTTGCATTTGTAGAACAACAACAGCACAGTGGTGAATAAGTTTATCAAAACAAATAATAATAATAATAATAATTAAAAAAAAAAGAAAAAAAAATCACAATGCTGAATAGAGGAAGAGGACAATGCAATTGAGCAAGGTATTTAGGGAAATAGAAATACAACCTATATTAACTGCTATAATACGTACTGCCTATGCCAACGCTTTTAAAACTGCCAGTATAGGTCATTTCAGATATAGAATTAAGCCCTATACTAGCGTTTTGGAAAAGCCGTAATAGGCCCTGCCTATATCAACACTTTTAGAAACGCCATTATAGGGTACTTAGAGAAATAGAAATATATCATATACTGTTTTAAACCACTATAATACGTACTACCTATGCTAGTGCTTTTAAAACCTCCGATATAGGTCATTTCAGTATTATAAAAATAAGCCCTATACTAGTGTTTTTAAAACGCTGTATTAGATCCTACCTATACCAGCAGTTTCAAAACCACCACTACAGGGTAACCAACGAAATAGACAATACCCTATTCCAACAATTTAAAAAAAAAAAATAGTATAGGTTTTTTTTTTTTTTTTAAAACACCTATAATAAACCTGTAATACATATTTTCCAAGCACCTCTAATTTAATAAAATTACAATACCAAATACAATACCACTTCAAACCAACAAACCAAATATATTTAATTGCACCATATCAATAAATATATACCAAATCATACATCCCAAATGTCTAGAATGTTATGCAGAGAATAATACATCCCAAATGTTTAGAATGTTATGAACAAAATAATAAATTTCAATTGTGTGGAATATTATGCACAAAAGAATACATTCCAATTGTCAAGAATGTTATAATAATGTTTCCAACTATCACACATACACACGTGCGCGCGCGCGCTCACACACACACACACACACATATATATATATATATATATATATATCAAAGTTTGAAACTTTATTATAAATATCAAAATGTCAAACTAGCTACTCTATAATAAAGCCCACTCCTATCAAAACAAATAATAATAATAATAATTTTTTAAAAAAGAAAACAAATAAAAGAAGCACAATGCTGAATAGAGGAGGACAACAATGCAATTAAGCAAGGTATTTAGTGAAATAGAAATACAACCTATATTAATTGCTGTAATACGTACTGCCTATGCCAACGCTTTTCAAACTGCTAGTATAGGTCATTTCAGATATAGAAATAAGCCCTATACTAGCGTTTTGAAAAAGCCGTAATAGGCCCTGCCTATATCAACGCTTTTAGAAACGCCATTACAGGGTATTTAGAGAAATAGAAATATATCATATACCAGCGGTTTTAAACCACTATAATTCGTACTGCCTATGTTAGCGCTTTTAAAACCTTCGGTATAGGTCATTTCAGTATTATAAAAATAAGCCCTATACTAGCATTTTTAAAACGTTGTAATAGGTCCTACCTATACCAGCAATTTCATGATAACAATATAATCACCTTATATGTCAGTGAGTGGGATCTATCCTCCAAACAATTGCATGATCTAGTGCAATCAGAATGGTCACCTGTTGGGTATGAAAATAGAGTAAGCTTACAAGAAGAAAACACCAGAATAAATGGAAAATTACTGTGTCCCAAGGTCACATGGCAGATAATTATGCAGCAGCAGAAGAGGATTTTTTTTTTTTTGATAAGTAGCAGCAAATGACGATAAATAAACAGTAGTAGATTAGGTTGATATTGTTTAAAATTTATATTTGATAGAAGTTAGTTCCAATTTGTTAGGATAGTTATCTCACTATGAGTATTATATATGTACTATGAAGAAAGGAATGGAACTTAAGTAGAGAATTAACCCCAACAATCATTTCTCAAGTTCAGGAGCTTAATCTCCTCGAATTGACTAAGTAGTCTAAGTTATCTTTCAATTATCTTGGCTCATATCAAAAACCTTAATAGAATATTGTATTTTTAAATGTCCTAATAGAGATAGGTACAAAAGATTTTTAGTGAAATGCTTATAAGGACAACCAACAAGTAAAAAGACTTAACTATATATGTCTACTGCATGATCCAACAAGCTGTTGAAGTCATTTGATAGAACTATTCCATAAGCACAGGAAAATCCATGGCCTCACCTATTGCTTTGCTGGGAAGTGTTATCATGTATAATATACTGATCAAAACATGTAAATAATGTACAATATGGTTCAAGTTGACTGACCACTAGATATTTCTGAGGGGAGAGAGAGAAAACTCAAGACAACAAAATCAACATGGTTTTAGAGCAATCTTCAAGAAATCTAATTACAAGTCATAGGGCATATCTAAAGTCATAACTTGATCTCAGTAAAAAATGCAATCAGGGTCTAGTTCAATTTGAGTTGAATCTCAAGATTATGGAGTACAGTAAATTGGAATTTAAGTTCATGCACAATTCTAATCAGGACAAACTAAATAAATAAATGTCATTGATTATTTCTCAACATTGAAAATTAACTTAAAAATAATTTATGATATTAATGAAGAAGAAGAAATAAACCCAGGCTCGCATGATTTGGAGAACAGAAAAAGTAGGAAGTCTATTTTACACGGACATACTATTGGGTTTCTATGACATCACATAAAATTCAGTTGCTACAGTTGAATGATCCAGCTATCTATTGGTAATGGACACTCTTGCACCTCCAAAATGGGTGAGGCAATGTGTGGGAGCAGATGGATCAGCTTTCTGCAATCATAAGTACGGTATCAGTTTTTGAAGAAAATCGTCAGTCTTCATCAAGAGCAGAAGATTAGGGCCATCAGTAACAGATAAAGTAATTTTAACAACAATAAACAAAGTATTATACTATGCAATAATGATTCTGAATGACCATCTCATATGAAAACAATGCAGCAGCTCACATACCCGACAAGCATAAAAGACTCAGGAGTTCATCATTTTAGATGCAAGTTTCCAGGTATTAATATCCAAATGATTTGGCGAATTCATTCTACTAAGGTAAATCACTAGTCCAAACAATCCACTAAAACATTCGAAATATGAAAATGGGAAAAACAGTAAGCAGAAAAAATTTCAAAAGCAAATATGACACCACAATCAAGAAAAAGACTAAACCTGTCATCAAAGTTTAATTTGGCAACTCTATTATACTATGCCCAGATAATTTTAAAACATGTAAGCATTTAAAATTTGATAACATGTCATCAAAGTCTAGATATTTTGAAATTAATGTGCAAATTTTTATGAAACTATCTCCACCAAATGAAGTTCCTAGTGTTGTTTCGCCATCAGATCAGACAAATAAAGGTTGTACTTTGCTAACATTATCCATAGAATCTCCCTCCAAAATCAGAATTTCAGATTTTGAAATTGAGATGGCAAAATCATGCACTAAATCATGCATTTTGCAACTAATAATATCACCATAGGCATCCTTTGTAGCATTTTGGAAAAAGGAAGTGGCCAACAAAATATTAAAATACATGTTACCAATATCCTCCATCACCATATTAGCTTCTTTAGATGGTTCAAGAAACCCTTCAGCCATCCAATGCTGAATTACTTTGTCCTTTTTCAAGTCATAATCCTTAGAGAAAATTGCACAATATGCGAAACATCATTTCAAATATGGTGTTCGAAGATGATCATAACCTAACTTTAATATGTGAAACACTCCATTATTATCATCGTCCAGTAAATCCCAATTTTTATTATTTTGAATCGATAGCCATTCACCTTTATCATGTATAAAGTACATTATTCCCCCTAAAAATCTTGCAGCCCATGGCATCCTTTTACATTTTTTAACAATCTCCTTTCCAAATTTCTCCAAATCTAGAGTTAAAAGTGTCTCATTTGCAGATGCTCTTTTCTTGAATATGGACCAACAATCATATTCTGTTAATTCATATTGGGGAAGAATCTTCGTGATTTCTGTCACAGTATCACAATAGGTTGCTTCAACAATGTTATTTCCAACATTCTGATTAACTTTTGAATCATCAAGGAAGGAGTCTGTCTCCATGTTAAAGCTAATCTCAGGGATCGAATTCACAAACTCTGCTCGAAGATCATAACTAGCAATGTCATCTTTAAGTATATTTAATGATTCATTGATGGTCTTAATATTTTCTGCCATATTGAGGGGGGATACAATGTGATTGGAGAGTAAATAGGAGCTTAGTACCTTATGCTGAAGAATCTTATAGCCAAACTCATCTAGCACATCATCAATGTCATAAGCTACATCTCTAAGCTTTGCTGACCAGCTTCTCAAAAACTCATCACTTACTTGTCTTTTCTCGACATCATTTAACACGAGTTGAATCTGGGTTAACAAGATAAGAAAGTCTATTAGCCCCTCCTTGAAACCCCGCTCTAAACTAGTATGGTGCTCTATAACAGTTGATCTCAACTTGGCTAAAAGTCCCTCCACAACAACATTTAGTATAATTTCAGCTCTGTATTTTTCCTTACTCTGCATAAGAGAAAATATAATAGAAAGATTTGTAGACTGTAGACTGTAGACTTTAGAGTGCAATTATATTATAAATAAACAACCATATGACTCCAAAAAGGCAGGGGGGGGGGGGAGAGAGAGAAATTAACAACCATATATAGGTAGGTCTAGATATAAAAGTATATAAGTGGGGCTAGATAAAAACTAATATGACAAATTTTCCCTTCTAAATTTTTCATAGAATAATTAGTAGTTAGTGACTGTTGATCAACTAGTTGACATCGACTATGTTTCTAATTGAAATATCCAAGGTTCAAATCTCCTCTCCCCTTTTGTAACTATTAAATTGTAAAAAATTAGTAGTCAAAAAAATTGGTTGTACAGAGATTATAAAATTGCTAGACTACATAACGTTCTTCTAGGGACACACACAATTGCTCACACACTTTAACACAATTTACACATTTGTCAATGTGATTAAATTATATCACTTACATATATGTCCACCATTGGAACTTAGAGAAAAGTAATCTAATCACTGCTTGCCACATGTCTAAGTTGTGTCAAAGTGTGTGTGCAAGTGTGTGCAAGCGTGACTTTTTGACATCCTCCCACCCCAATCTTCTTGTAACAAAAAATTCATTAATGAAATTTAGTATAATGTTTTACTTGATTCAAACATTTAAAATCAGTAATTGAATTAGTTATCTCAACCAAAATTGTGGCAAAATATAAACTAACAATAAAATATTTACATCATTGATTACAAACATCACTCACCTTTTTAAAGAGTCCACTTATGTCATCCTTCAATATTGAAGTTGAGCCGATTTTCCTCTCCTCAGCCTTACTTGAAGTCAATGCACCTTTAAGTTTTTTGTTAGGCTGTCCAATATTTAGAGAAGCTTCTTCTTGGACCTTTTTAGGTACTTTTTTACAAATATCAATATTGTGGCCTTTAACTCCAGCTAAGTGTGCTTTAATCCTTGTAGCACCCGCAGCAACATTACATTCACAAAACTTACATTAGAAACGACCATTTAGTTCTTCAACATACTCCCAAATATTAGAAACGACCATTTGTTGGAAAGGCCCTAATATATAGAGTTTTTTTTTGTCATTAAAAAAATTTAGAGTGGTCACAAATCTTTTTTTAAGAATAGACAAATATATAATTTTAAATTATTATATATAATTTTTTTTTTCAAAGGTACAAAAAGCCAGCTCTTTTCCTTGTATCAATTGGATAAGGTGAAAATGTGTGGAACTGTGGATGCATTTGTATGGATCTCTAATTCATTGTTTTTGTTCAAGACTGGTGATTATGAAGCATTTAAAATCAAAGCAATACTGTGGAAAAGTCTAACTTAACAAAAATATTTTCTTTATAGAATGAAATGTTAGATTGTTCAATGTGCTTAAAGTAGATAAAGTTGTTTACCATGATCTTTCCAAGACCACACAAAAGTAGAAGTTTAGTACATTGGATAAGATTTTTTTTTTTTTTTTTTTTTACTTTTTATAATCTCTTCTACACAATTTAAATTGTTTGAAAAACGGAAGAAATGTGCAGTAGATCCTACAACAATATAATATAGCATAAAAAGGTAAAGAGTAATCCCACCCCCTCTCCCCAAAAAATTAAAAAATAATAATAAAATGAAAGGAAAAAAGTCATGCTTTTTTATGAACAGAAAAGAAGGCATGTATTCATGAAATATATATTTATACATATCTGCTATCTTTTGAACCTGGATTATGGTAGGATATAAAAATAATACCATTACCTCATCCTCTTGATTAAAGCATAGTTGTATGTGCGCAGTTGAATTTGATTTAGAGAGTAGTTGAATTGAATATATATTATTAAAAAAAAAAAGCACATCTACTAAAACTATAAGGTTATACATAACAATAATTTTCTCATATCTCACATCATATTAAGAGTTAAAAAATAAAGTGCTATATCAATTCTCTATTCTTTTTTCTTTTTTTCACATTAGGGGATAAAAGATAGTGTTGTATCAAATTTGATGGTATGTCACAAAATAACTAATGTTTATTTTAGTTCATTCATTCTCATATCCTCTTTTTCTTAGATATTTTATTTAAAATTTAACAATTACCAAAGACGGTTTCATTCATATGCTAATCCTACAATCATGAGTACTGTTCAAAAGATAAATAGTTTTTTAACATTTCACTACGTGGATGAAATTTGATACTTTTTTAAGAAACTCAAACCAAGCGAGCATGTCTAGCCAAAAAAACTAAGGACAAATTACACTCTTTTCCCTATAGGTTTGGGGGAATGACTCTCATCCCCAAACTTGAAAGGAAAAAAAATACTTCCCTTCCTTAAGGTTTGAAAAAAATGACATTGACCCCCTTCCATTAATATTAGTAACAGAATATTCCAAATTTTTAACAAATTCTTTTTACCAAAGTTTAACCATCATTAGTAAAAATAGCATCCACATACAAAAAATAAAAATGAAAAGAGCATATTAAGAGCATATTAAAAATAGCATCCACATGTTGCTCAAGTAGATTTTTTAGTTAATCTTAGTCGAACCTTAACAAATGATATTATAATAATAATTAAAGATAGAAGCAAAAGGACATAAGAAAAGAGAATAAATAAAATTAATTAAAGATGTCATAAAAGAAAAGCAACCAACATAGCCAATTCTACAGAATCATTTCATCATAAATGGTGTTTACTGTTTAGTAAGATAGCTTCGAAATCCAAATAGTTCATTACAGGCCTAGTGCTAGGCCCAGCTATTGGTTGGCTATGAACAAATCAGGCCTAGCTTTAAAATGGACTCCTTTTCCTCAAATTGCATGATTAGTTCTTTTTTTGGGTAAAGAAATGCATGCCTCATAAACCTGTTACCCTAATACAATACAACCATCATCATCTTACCACTCCTAGGCCATCGCACTAGTTACAAGCTAAACCAACTAAGATTGATAACAGTAACTGACTTGGTAATTTAGTACTATCAATGTATTCAATCATGTCTTTGACCTATATTATAAAGGGAGATATTCACATTCGTTGCATCGGTTTGGACTTTTTTCAACTTACATGCTGCAAAAACATTTTATTGGTAACTATAAAAATCTACTTCAAACAAAGGAAGGAAATCTTTATATACATAAATAAACTACTTATCGAAACATGGAAGTCAAAACCAGCTCAGAAATTTGTTTCTTTATCAACAGTTGGGTTCCCCTCTCGATTGGCTTGGAGGATTATGTAATGATTTTCTTTCCAACAAACTGCAGACGAGAAATATACATGAAATCCATAACATAGCCCACGGAATCCATAAAATGGTCAGGGCCTTGTTCATATAACTAAATATCGACATAAATTTGACCAAGTGATTTCATACCATTTATCAAATGCATCCCATGGTTACCAAAGACTGTACAATGGAACTTCAAAAGAATAATTAGCATTAGATCATGCATTTCTGATGGTGATGGTTTTTAGTATTGGTACATTGGAGTGAAAATTCACACACACACACACACACACAAAAAACAAACAAAAAAAAAAAAACTATGAGCATTGGCTGAGATCTGAGTGTGTGATGGCGAGTCTTTAGCTGAATGCATATTGGTGGAAATTGGCATGGTCAATGTTCGGTTTCTAGCTGAACTCATAGCTGTGTATTTGGACAATTCCTCATGTTGGAGCAAGTCACAACATCCCTCATATCAGACCCATATCACCAGGAGCTCTCTTTGGACTCATTGCCTTGGATATCACTGGAGAAAGCACATCTTCCCTGGGCTCAAGTTTATGCATTAGATAATCCTTCACTAAAACAACCTTGTCCATATTTGCTCACCATTATTATCTTGCTTTCCCCTTTCGGTAGCAACAGAGACAGAATAAGTTTGTGGAAAGCACTCTGAATTTCTGATACCATAGCAAAAGCTAATGCCAAATTTTCAGTTATAGTTTCGGTTAATGTCCTTTAAAGACTTGTAGGCATCTGTTTTTCTTCTTAATAGTAAGATTGACAATGCTTTCCAAAACATGCTTCCCGAAATTCTTATGTATTGCTCTTGGATTATGTTTGGTGATTTCCTTGTACCCCTCAGAAGCCAGCTTTGATTCAAATGCTGAAAATCAAATGATAAGGGGCATTAAGAATTAGGAACCATGTTGGAGTGTTTCCATTTTACCTCACAAAAGCAGTAAAACAATAAAGAAAGAAAAAACATGGGAACAAATGTGTTGAGCAAAATAAGGGTGTAAAAAATATAACCTAGGGCTCCAAAGAATTCAGCATCTTCTTCACCTTCATCATCATCCAACCCGACATCCCAAGAAGGTGTGGTGCTAACATCCTGATTATGTTTCTTCATGCTGAGAGTGTCTCAAATTCTTGGCCTTCTTCAATTTGGTGGGAACTCATTTCTTGTAATGATGAACATGTTCCTTCTTCTGGGTCATGATACTTTCCAAATGTAGGAGATGAGGAGGTAGGCAACCACTTTGAACCTTATAAAAAGTGTGTTCAAATCATAGAATTTTCATTCAAGATTAAATAAAGCCTTCTAACAAATATACCAAGCTGAAAATGCTATATATGGTTTAAAAATGATGGTCTGAGTATGTAGCGGAAACCTCTCTACCACCGAGACCAAGACACAAGTTTATGAAAGATGCTTAAACCACAATGGCATGGTTGCAATTACCTTGGAAAAGCTTCAAAGAGGTGCTCATAGGACTTTTAGTATTGTCATCATTTCTTTGGATGCAGTCAAGTAGAGCCATTTTCATAATCTATTTACGCCATCAAATATATGTTGGTTTTGTTGCTCCTTTTATCTCCTAGAACACACAGAAATTTAAGAGAGATGAATGATGCTCAAGAATTGGCTTATGGGATTCTTGCATGGTTCTGGAATACATGCATTTGTGCACATAAGCATATATATGAACTTTATAGCTGTTCCTGGCTGCAATTAGCAAGCATATTGAGTCCTCAAATAAACATATGCAGTAGATGTGATAGCTAGATGGTGGATATACAAAATGCTAGTATTTCTTAATATTAGATAAGAGCCATTATTATTAGAAAACTGAAAAGTCAAAACATTATAGTGATCAGAATTTCCTAGGTAAAATAGTAACAAGTAGTAACAATGCAATAGTAACAAGTAGACCAGAATTTCCTAGGTAAAATAAATCCAAAAAATTTGAGGGAAATGTTTGAAACAAAAAGTTTAAGATTTACATATGCAACAGAATATGTTGCAGTACATAGAGATACAAGTTTGACACAAAAATTGAAGGAAAATTGCTTTAAAATCGATTTGAGAAGAAATATGAATTAAGATTATTTTGAGCTTAGAATAGAAATCATATATTTATCTGGATATTTGGAATAGGGCGAATCCAAGATCACTCTATGCTGAAGTGCATGACTACTAATTGGGATATGAAGGATGACCAAAATCTATAAATAGTAAAACTTTTCCAAAAATGGATTTGTTAATGTGTGCCCTAAGGGCACACATTAGTAAAATCCTAATAATAATAATAATATATGAAATTGAAAGTAGAAAAAAGAATAAAAAAGAATCATATTAGGTTTTGATTGAAGAGAGAAATCAAATGAAATGAAGAAGAGAATTTGACAACTCACAAATTACAATGAAACAATTAGATTGGAAATTTGGAACGAATTCAAGCTTCAGTTCTTCATTTAGCTTTCCATGGAAAGTGAGTGTGCCACCTGCTCTGCTGGTAGGTAGTAGCACTGTTGCTCCTGAATTCTATTCTTGAAGAGATAAAAAGTTACCCCAGCCCCAAACAACCGTGAAGCATCCTTGACATTGGAAAAGTATTCACTGATAAAAAAGAAATTACTGGTGACAGTTACATCAAAAGAATTGTCCAGTGCTGCTAACTATGGCTTACAGAAATCATACTCATAAATTCAACATTTTTTCTCTTAAGATTCAGATACACCTAACAGTGAAGGCAATGTTATATTTTTAAAATTTGTACAAATAAAATAAAAATTCATGGCATTGACAAAGTAAGGGTGGACGTGATACCATAAAAATGACTTTTAAAATTTGTACAAATAAAGAGCCCTAATTTTTAGAAAAATTGACAAGTCAAAAATTTATAGTGAGGTAAATGCAATAGTAACAAGTAGACCCAGAATTTGTGTACAAAACTAACCAAAAACAGATAAAGGGAATTGATTGAGAAAATAAATTGAAGATCTACATTCACTACACAGATAAATATGTTGACTACATTGAATACAAGTTCTAAAAAATATTGAAGTGATATCACTATAAAATAAGTGAACAAGATATCTAGCATGTGAAAAAATACAAAACAACTAGTTTTATTTTGAGAAAAGGAGATTTGAGAGAAAAAAAAACCAATTTTAGATTATTTTGAGCAAAGAATAGGACTCAAAAGTTTATCTGGATATTTGAAACATGGTGAATCTTGGACCACTTAGTGCTGAAGTACATGACCAATAATTAGAAAATGAAGGATAACAAATCTGTAAATAGTACATTAACAATAACTTTAGGAAACAATATACAAAACTGAAAGTAGAAAAAGAACCAAAAATAAAGGATTCATAATAGGTTTTGTTGGAAGAGAGAGATCAAAAGAGAAGACTATGAGAAAGAGAGAACGCACAAATTTCAATGAAACAATCTCATTGGAACCAATTTAGAATTCCCTCCACTGTGATTCTTTGGACTATGAAGAATCTTCTACCAACAAACCACTCTTGCTGCAGTATCCCTTTCAAAGCAACAGTAAGGTACAACACACCCAGCTTTGACAACTACTCCAGAAAACTTCCATTTAGGTTTCTATAGAAAGGGAGCACACCTCCTACATTGCTGGTAAGTACTAGCAGTTCATGTTCCAGAACTTCAGTTCTTAAAAAGATGAAAACTACTGCAGCACCTCTGCAGAGGCTGCAGCTAAGGACATATAGGTGTCAAAGCTGGCTGAACAGCTAAGATAACCAAAAGAAGATTAGGTTCCAAAAATGGGTGGTGTGTGAAGCATCCTTGACATTGGAAAAGAAAATTTTCTGGTGACTCTTACATTAGAAGAATTATAAAGCACCACATTAATACAATGACATCAACACTTGAAACAACATATATATACTGGAATATCAAGATGAAATAGATGCTAATTAACAAGTTAGAAAATGTTGTAGGAAAAGTGAGAGGGAATATGGGTTAATTGGCATGAATAGTATACTTACTGGATTGAGTTAGTGCTTTATATATTAGAAGATTAGAGAAGATTTGAGAAAACTTACCAATTCTTATAAACTTCCATTAGCTTGTGGTTAGATTAAAACTTCTTAAGAAATAATCATAAACAAAAATATTGGGGGAAATTGAAGAAAGAAAGGAAGAATTTGGGAGTAATTATTAAATAAATAAATAAATCACTCCTAGGTTTTTTTTTAAAGGAGAGGGTAACAGAAGAAAGGAGGATGAGGAAGGAGAAAACTTACTGGTCATCTTCAAACTGCTTTTTGTTTAAGACATTTAGTGATAAGCTATTTGATATATGGGCAATCCTGGACCACTTTGCACATTTTTCCTTTAATTTGGGGAAATGACGAATACGCAGCTCTTAATTGGCTTGGGAACGAATTCAAACTCTACAAATTAATTTTTCCTCTGGCAAAACACAATAGATATGCTGTCCCTATTGCCTGCACATTGAGGCAACATATTTAACTGATTGAATAATCTTCTAGTTCTTTGAATAATGAAGAATCCTTTGTTGTTAGTTTTGGTAGTTTTTTAACATCCCATGCTCCTAGCAATTAGTTTGTTATATACTTGTCAGCAATTAAAAGACTCAAAACAAAGGACAATCACACCGTTCAGGATAAGGTATAATAACACCATATGCAAAACTAGAACTGGGGATCACATAATTTCATTGGCAGTTAACAGTAACACTGAACTTCACCCACCCAAACATGAATAGAAAAATCAGCAAGATCTTGATCCACCCAAATCAATAAATTCTACTGTCAAGTTTTAGACAGCCCTAAGAAAAAGACCTGATCCATGAAGTATTACAGTATCAAAATGTGAAGTTCTACCAGAAATGCCAAGAGAAAGAATGAGCTGTGGACATAAAACAAGCTCCACCAATGATGAATCCAATATTCCAAATTTCCCAATGTCTAGAAAATTTCAATTTTGAAAAAATTAAAGAAAGAAAATAGCTTAGCAAACTGAAATTGAATAGAAGCAAGACAAATTGGTAACAGATTCAGCTATTTCAACCACTGGAATGTGGTCAACCTAAATTGTACGAGTAAACAATACTTTTAGCACCTTTTTAAGTCTCGTGACGATTCACAAAAACAAAAATTTGAATAGTACCTATCAATTGGCATCAATCACAAAAATTTTAATGATGCTTTGCTTTTAAGGACTTATTTCAAACGATTAGAAATAGTAATTTCATAAATTGAATATTTCAAGTATTTCCAAAGTAGTTGGTGATATTAATTTCTACTATTTATTTCAAGAATCATTAACCCAAATTGTAGCATTTATAAATTTTCTTAGTCATGTCCAATTAAGTATTCATACCAGGAACACTCTCACCCATTACGAATATAAGAGAATAGTAGTATGAGTAGACTTACTGAGTATTGATTTGAACCAGTGGAATGTGGTTAATCTTGGACTACTCATTGTTTAGTTTGGGGCAATCATAAATCATCAGCTTTTCCAATTTGGTGAGGTGTTGCATGGCTTGCTCGGTGGGCAGATACATCAGCTTCTCACAATCCACAACATACAGCTTTTGAAGAAAGGAAAGATTGCCCAACCACCCTGGCAAAGCTACCATTTCATGAAATTTCTCCATCCACAGAATTTTAAGGGCAATGAAGTATCGAATTTGGTCCAGGACCAGGAGAGAGTGAACTGTAGCTTGTATAGACGACCCACACAATTTGAGCTTTTGGAGGGAGGGGTGGGAGTGTTGAATGGAAGTAGAACCCACACAATTCCCATTCTCCATATATTGAAGAAGATAGGTATAACACTGTAGCCCATTGGGTGGTTCTTCAATACCACACCTTATTATGGACAGGACACATGGCAAAGACCTCAGATTAGGACAGTCCTTTACTACCAAATTCTGAAGGAAAACGTCGGTATGCAGTGAGTCTGGCAAATGATAAGTTTGTGAATAGCACTCTGAATTTCTGATACCACAGCAAAAGCTGAAGCCAACTTTTCGGTTGTAGTTTCAGTTAATGTCCTCTAAGACTTGTAGGCATCTGTTTTTCTTTTTAACACTAAGAATGATAGTGATTGACAAAACATGCTTCCCGAAATTCTTATGTATTGCTCTTGGATTATGTCTGGTGGTTTTCCTTGAACCCATCAGGAGCCAACTTTGATTCAATGCTGAAAATCAAATGATAAGGGGCATTATGAATTAGGAAGCCACGTTGGAGTGTTTGCATTTTAACTCACAAAAGCAGTAAAAGAATAATGAAAGAAAACATGGGAACAAATGTATTAAGAAAAATAAGGTTGTAATGATGTTACTTGGGGCTCCAAAGAAAACAGCATCTTCTTCAACTTTATCATCATCCAACCTGACATCCCAAGATGGGTGTGGTGCTAACATCCTGATTATGTTTCTTCACGCGGAGAGTATGTCTCAAATTCTTGACCTTGTCCTTCAATTTTGTGGGAACTCATTTCTTGTAATGGTGAACATGTTCCTTCTTCTAGATCATGATCCTTTCCAAATGAAGGAGATGAGGACGTAGGCCAACCACTTTGAACCTTATCAAAAGCGTGTCCAAGTCATGGAATTTTCATTCAAGATTAAATGAAACCTTTAACAAATATACCAAGCTGAAAATGCTATATATGGTTTAAAAGTGATGGTCAGAGTATGTACGCCTCTCTACCACTAGGATCAAGACACAAGTTTATGTAGGATGCTTAAACCAAGATGGCATGGTTGGAATTCCCTTGGAGAAGCTTCAAAAAGGGCAGGTAGAAATTTTAGTATTGTCACCATATCTTTGCATAGTCAAGTAGAGCCATTGTTATAGTGTATTTATGCCTTCAAATATATGTTGGTTTTGTTGCTTCTTTTATCTCTTATAACAGAGAGAAATTTAAGAGAGATGAATGATGCACAAGCATTGGCTTATGGGATCTTGCATGGTTCTAGAGTACAAGAATTTGTCAACATAAGCATATATATGAACTTCATAGCTGTTTCCTGGCTGCAATTAGCAGGCATATTAAGTACTCAAATAAACAGATGCAGTAGATGTGATAGCTAGATTGTGGATATATAGAGAGACTAAGAAAGCATATGGTTCTAGCTTTTTATTTTTAAAATGAAATCAGATTATGACCAAAACATATACAAAATGCCGTTGCTTAATATTCGATAAGAGCCATTATTATTAGAAAACTGACAAGTCAAAACATTATAGCGAAGACAATGCAATAGTAACAAGTAGACCAAAATTTCCTATGTAAAATAAATACAAAAATTTGAGGGAATTGTTTGAAACAAAAATTAGGAAGTTTACATATGCTATGCAGAAGAATATGTTGCGGTACATAGAGATACAAGTTTGACACAAAAATTGAAGGGAAATAGCCTTAAAATAAGAGAATAAGAAAGATGGTAATTTTTTTTTTTTTTTGATAAGTAAGAAAGATGGTAAATTAATTATGAAAAGAACTAGCTTATTCCAAAATGAAATGTTAGAAAAAAAGGACCTTTCAGAGGAAATATGAATTAAGATTATTTTGAGCTTAGAATATATATTTATCTGGATATTTGGAATAGGGCAAATCTAAGGCCAGTCTGTGCTGAAGTGCATGACTTCTAATAGGGATAAGAAGGGTGGCCAAAATCTATAAATAGTATACGAACAAAAAATTTAATAATAATAATAATAATAATAATAATATATGAAATTGAAAGAAGAAAAAAGAATCAAAAGGAATCATATTAGGTTTCGTTGGAAAAGAGACATCAAATGAAAAGAAGAAGAGAATGCAACAACTCACAAATTTCAATGAAACAATTAGACTAGAAATTTGGAACCAATTCAAGCTTCAGTTCTTCATTTAGCTTTCCATGGAAAGGGAGTGCACCTGCTTTGCTGGTAGGTAGTAGCACCCCTATTCCTGAACTTCAGTTCTTGAAGAGATTAAAAATTACCCCAACACCAAACAATCGTGAAGCATCCTTGACATTGGAAAAGTATCGCTGATAAAAAAGAAATTACCGGTGGCAGTAACATCAAAAGAATTGTCGAGTGCTGCTAACAATGGCTTACAGAAATCACAGTCATAAATTCAACATTTTTTCCCTTAAGATTCAGATACACCTAACAGTGAAGGAGATATTATCTTTTAAACTTAGTACAAATAAAGAGCCCTAATCACTAGAAAATTGACAAGTCAAAAATTTGAGGGTCTACATATGCTATGCAGTAAAATATGTTGCTCTAAATGGCAATACAAATTTGAAGGGGTTTCACTACAAAATAAGTGAATAAGAAATACAAAATTGAAATGTTGGAGAAAAGGACATTTGAGAAAAAAAAAATACCAATTTTCAGATTATTTTGAGCATAGAATAGGAATCAAAAGTTTATCTGGATATTTGGAACAGGTCGAATCTTGGACCATTCTATGCTGAAGTACATGACCACTAATTGAAGAATTACTAGAATCTATAAATAGTATATAAACAAGAAATTTAGTAAATATTATGCAAAATTAAATGTTAGAACCGAAAGAAAGGATTCCTAATAGGTTTTCTGGGAAGAGAGAAATTAAAAGAAAAGAAGACGAGAATGAGAGTACTCACAAATTTTGATGAAACAATTTCATTGGAACCAATTTTAAATTCCCTCCATTATGATTCTTGGACTATGAACAATCTTCTACCAATGGACCACTCTTGCTGATTCCATATCCCTTGCAAAGCGAACAGTAAAACAACAAAACATCCAGCTTTGACAACCATTCCAGGATACTTCCATCTAGCTTTCCATAGAAAGGGAACACCTCCTGCAACGCTAATAGGTAGTAGCAGTTCTTGTTCTAGAATTTCAGTTCTTAAGACAATGAAAAGTTACCACAGACCCTCTGCAAAGGCTCCAACATCGTCAAAATTTAATGCCTCCCTAACAAAGAGATAGGTGACAAAGCTGGCAGAAATGGGTGCTATGTGAAGTATCCTTGACATTGGAAAAAATATCCTCTGATAAATGAGAAATTTTCTGGCGGCTCTTACAACACTGATACAATGACACCAACACATGAAAACTATATATATATATATATATCAGAATATCAAGATGAATAGATGCTAAGTAACAAGTTATAAAATGTTGTAGGAAAGTGAGAGGGAAGAGGGGATAATTGGCATGAATGAGACACTTATTAGATTGAATTAGTACTCTATTTATTCAACATAAGAGATGGCTGAACACAATAGATATGATGTCCCTATTGTCCACGTGTTGTTAGTTTTGTTAGTTTTTTAACATCCCATGCTTCTACCAATTAGTTTAATATATACATGTTAGCAATTAAAAGAGTGAAAAGCAGAGGACATCTGTTCAGGTTAAGCTATAATAATACCAGACGCATAGAATGACTTTCAAGTCAACGAGTACTGTCAAACCATAATTCTGTGATCTGACTACTCAATCTAACTCTATACATTGTTTTGGTGACATGAACACATATATGTTGACGTGCACACCTTTACATAGACTAACAATTTTGTTTATGTAGATATGCACACAATGGGTACAGAACCCAGTGGCTGTACAAATATATATAAACTGAATTGGATCTCGCAAAGAACCAATTAAGAAGTAAGTTATATACACGTATCTGAAATGGTAAAGAGAAAGTAGACCTGAAGTACCTTGGCATCAGTTGTCATCGAGTTGGTTATTTTTCAAGATGGAATCTTCTTGCAAGCTTCATGAGTTAGCTGAAAAGATTTAAATGTGTTAGCAACCTTCAAAAGTAAAAAATGATGTATAAATATATCTATAACTTCATAAGAAAGTTAAGCTTTGCTTCCACTAGTAGAACTGGGGATCACATAACATGAAAACAAAAATCCGCAAGGCCTTCTCCCACCCAATGTCTAATCTCATTCTTATGCAACCCAACTCCACTTTCCCACAATAAATTCACTCAAATAAACAGAGGAATTAGCACCCAGCCCAAATTAACAAAATCTATTTCCAACTATTTCGAAGACCTAACAACAAGAACTGCTCCATGTATTATTAGAATTCCAGCTCATGAAATTGAAAAGAATGAGTATGCTTTCATCAATGGACATAATCAATTTGACACCAATAAGTGAAGGTTAAAAGAAATGCTGAGAAACAGAATGAGTATGTATGTTATCATGAATGGATTAATCTAACAAATTTTATGAGTATTGGCTGAGATAAGATTTTTTGCAACATTCTAGTAATCGGAGTGGTTGGTGAGTTAAATTTCTATTAATTAATTCAAGAAGCATTAACCTAATATATATATATATATATATATATTATAATTAACCTAAAATGTTAAGATGTGAAATTTAAGAATAGCCCTTTTAAAAGTAAAAAATTACATAAATAAATTGGAGGCCGGTAGGAAATGGAATATACTTGTAGTCCATGTATAAGTACACTTACTAATCATAAAGGTTAGAGTCGTAAAAGTCTCCAGAGTCCTCAGAATCCTTCCCTTTGATGTATTGTAGCCCACTAGGTAGTTCATCAAGTGAAGGAAACACCGTCAACACCTCACCTGCCCTTATCAACTCCTTTGCATCCTTCCACTCTTCTTAGCCATACATCTGCTCCAATTTGAGCATTCTCAATGACGGAAATAATGTAGTAGTATTTCTGTAACTCCCATCACTGTAACTGTAAAACTCACTTCCTATACTTCTTACCTTCCCCATTCCTTTTATTTCAACAACCCTAAGACAGGGTAAATGCCCGAGAGTTGGAACTTCTTCACATTCCATACACCAATTCAATTTGATATGAATCAGATTGTGAAATAGCGACAAATCATTAACCCAAGGTGGGAATTTCTTTCCTCCATACCATTCGATTGTTAAGCTTTTCAAATTTGGGTGAGGATGGAGGCCTTCCAACACCTTTTCGTCTTTATCAAACCTATCCAATTCTCTACGAATAAGACTCCAAAATAAATCCAACTTGAATATTTCCTTTTCTTTTAATTTTGCACTTTTGGCTCCTTCCTCATCTTTCACATTTTCTAAATTATATATGTTTATTTCTCCTTTGAGATTCTTTAAGGGTCCCATTTCTTTAATCCTATAACCTTCTTCTTGACCCACACCAAAAAATTTCAATGTTTGAAGGCAAGTCGACTGTCTCATATTTTTTAGTAGATTATCTCTGTACCCTAACCTTATCAAACAACCAAGATTAAATCCTTCTTTTTGTGCAACAATATTAATACTAATATGTCTCAAGTTAATCAAATTGCTTAGGTCTTCCGGAGGCTTCATGAGATTAGGGCATTCTTCGATTCTTAAAGTTTGCAAATTGTAGAGTTTGGTAATGGATTTTGGTAATTCCTCAATTTTAGTGTGCAAGATATGAAGAAGCCTCAAATGTATCAACTGCTCAATTGAATTTGGCAACTCTATTATATTGTGCCCCGATAATTTTAAAACACGTAAGCATTTAAAATTTGATAACATGTCATCAAAGTCTAGATTTTCTAAAATTAATGTGTGCATTTTTTAAAACTATCTCCACTAAATGAAGTTCTTGGTGTTGTTTCGCCATCAGATCGGACAAATAAAGGTTGTACTTCGCTAACATTATCCACAGAATCTCCCTCCAAAATTAGAATTTCAGATTTTGAAATTGAAATAGCAAAATCATGCACCAAATTATGCATTTTGCAACTAATAATATCACCACAGGCATCCTCTCTAGCATTTTGGTAAAAGGAAGTAGCCAACAAAATATTGAAATATGTGCTACCAATATCTTCCATCACCGTATTACCTTCTTTAGATGGTTCAAGGAACCCTTCAGCCATCGAATGCTAAATTACTTCGTCCTTTTTCATGACATAATCTTTAGGGAAAATTGCACAATATGCGAAACATTGTTTCAAGGATGGTGTTTGAAGATGATCATAGCCTAACTTTAATATGTGAAACGCTCCATTATTTTTTTCGTCCAATAAATTCCAATTTTTATTATTTTGAATCAATAGCCATTCACCTTTATCATGTATAGAGTACATTATTCTCCCTAAAAATTTTGCAGCCCATGGAACCCTTTTACATTTTTTAACAATCTCCTTTCCAATTTTCTCCAAATCTAGAGCTAAAAGTCTTTCATTTGCAAATGCTCTTTTCTTGAATATGAGCTAACATTCATATTCTGCTAATTCATATTAAGTAAAAGTCTCTGTGATTTCTATCACTCTATCACAATAGATTGCTTTAACAATGTTATTTCCAACATTTTGATTGACTTTTGAATCATCAAGGAAGGAGTCTATCTCCATGTTAAAGCTAATCTCAGGGATCGAATTCTCAAACTCCGCTTGAAATTCATAAGTAGCAATGTCACCTTTAAGACTATTTAATGATTTGTAGATATTCTTAATTTCGTTTGCCACATATTGATAATGTCATTAGAAGGTGAAGAGTAGTTTAGTACCTCTTGCTGAAGAATGTTATAGCCAAACTCGTCTAGCACATCATCAATGTCATAAGCAACACGTCTAAGCCTTGCTAACCAACTCCTCAGAAACTCATCACTTGCTTGTCTTTTCTCAACACCATTTAACACAAGTTGAATTTTGGTTAGCCCGCTAAAAAGGTCTGTTAGCCCTTCCTTGAAACCCAACTCAAAACTAATATGTTGCTCTACAAAAATTGATCTCAACTTGGCTAGAAGTCCCTCCACAAAAACACCAAGTAAAATTTCAACTATGTATTCTGCCTTACTCTGCATAAGAGACAATAGTATGAAAATGTTTTTGGAGTGTAGAGTACAATTCTATTAAAAATAAACCAAGTGGGTCCAGATATATTTATAAATTGGAAATATGAAAGCTTGTATTACGATTTTTACTTTCTTACTTTTTATACAGTAATTAATAGTTTTTTTTTTTCTTTTGGAGTTTTATAATAATTAGTCGCAAACATACAAGATACATGGAAATATATACTTATTTTTAAATGTGGTATAATATATAACTTATTATCTAAATTTTATTGTAGATAATTTGTTCTCCCTAAAAGTTAAAAAAATTCTAAAAGTAATTTATATTTCTTTATTTTTACAAATTTATAATTCTATCATTTATGCTGTTTTTTATTGATATTATTTTTTTAAGTTGTCCATATTTTTCTAACTATTGTTATTATGCATTATATTTTCCTAATTTCTTTTTATATAACTAAGATTTGTAAGTTTCAAATATATTATTCAAATTTTTTATTCTCTTAAGAAGATTGTCATGATAATCAAAACTGATTATATAGTTACAATGAATATTACTGAAATAATTGATAGCAATATAGTACTCCCAACCCAAACCTTTTTTTTTTTTTTCCTATTTTTAAGTAAGTACACCGAAATGGATTGAAATAGACCATTTTGGACTGAACTGGAATGAATTGGACCAAATTGGACTAATAGATCAAATTGGATTGCAATGGACCGAATGCCGAATCGTAATTAGTAAACATAACTCAAAAAATTAATAATAATTATAATAATAAAGTGATGCGAAACCATTATTTGTGATAAGTAATGTATTCCAATGTGATGGAAGTGGTTTGTTTTAAAAGTAATATCAATAAGATTTATTATCACATTAATATTTTGTAACTGAATTATTATGAATGCACTTGTGATTCTATGTGCCTATTGAAGCTTTTATTCAAATTAAATTCGGTACCATGTACACCATAAAAATAAAAAAATAAAATAGAAAAACCACTTACATGTAATATTTTATACGAAAAGAAAAACAAATGGGGGGAGTGGGGGAGACTTTGTTAAAAGCTTTATTATCTCCATCTTTTGACGTTGATGAAAATGATATATGGTTCTCTAAGTAGGAGCGGTGGACCCTTCAACCTTGAATACATTAGCATATGGATATGTATACAGTGGTGGAATGATATTTTTTTTCAAGTGAATTTAAACTAAAAATAAATAAATGGTGTCTCCACCCAAGATGTTTGTATTACATGCATTTTCTATTACAAGTTACATTTAGATTCAAGAACGTATAAAGTGATGGTCATATCATGATTGATAAGTTATAAATTGTTTTGAGATTGAGTAAAGGCACAATGTATTATTGCATGCACCAATATTTATATACATATTTTTTGAAAAAATGATGGAAAGAAAATGATGACTTGATCGCCGATGTGGTTCAACAAAAACATAACAATAATAAATGCTACACTATAACTTTTAGTTATTGTATAGATTAGTATTGAATACAAATCTTTTGTCCCATTTTTTGTGTTCCACATTATTCTCCACCTTCTCCCCCCCCCCCCTTCCACCCTTAAATTTTAGAAACAAACACACTTATCCCCTCTTCCCTATGTTATAACTACCAAATTATATGAATTAATAAAAGAAAAATGATATGTCTACAACATTTTTACAACAAATCGTAAGTGGCAAGTTGTTACTAGTTGTTATTGTTGGGGTAAAAAAGTAATCTTACTGTTAGTTTCAAATTTGAACCAATAACAGCTAACCACCTGTGATTTGTTGTAAAAATGTTGTAGACGTAGCATCTCTCTTAATAAAATAATAATAATGCTAAGAATTTTGTAGTTTACTGACATTACACTTCTCCAATGGAAGAGAACATGAGTTCAAACTCCCCTTCCCCACTTGTTGCAAGGAAAAAAATTCTCTTAATAATATAGAAATTTATTATAATGTTTTACTTGATTCAAACAATTAAAATCAATAACTGAAAATTGTTATCACAAGTTCACTGCTAAGATTATGATGAAATATAATCTAAATATAAAATATTGACATCTTTACTCACCTTTTCAAACACTCCGCTTAACATGTCATCATTTGATATTGAAGTTGAGATGATTTCCCTCTCCTTATCCTTGTTTGAAGTTGATGCACCCTTAAGTTTTTTGTTAGGTTCACCAATTGATAGAGAAGCTTCCTCTTGGACCTCTTGAGGCACTTTTGTACAAATATTAATATCGTGACCTTTAGCTCTAGCCAAGTGATATTTAATCCTTGTAGCACCCCCAGCAAAAATACTTTCACAATGCTTACATTTGAAACGACCATTATTTTGTTTTTCAACATGCTCCCAAAATCGATCTTTCTTTCGAACCATATTTCTTTTCCCTTACAACAGATATATAAAGGGTTTAATATTAGAATATAAAAAAAAAAAATTGATAGTAAAAATGGATCTGTAGAGTAATAAAATTAATTTAAATAATATAGATCTATTGAATAATAAAAATAAGCTTGTTATATTTCTTTAAAAATATTATATAATTATTTTATGCCTATCAAAATCTCCTTCAAGTAATTTTTTGCTAAGTCCTCTAATGGCTAGATAAGCTTCGAATTCGTGTATTTTTAGGAACCTTTCTACAAATAGCAATATCACGATCAATAAATCTAATCCTTGAAACACTTCCATCAAACTTTTCATCTTATTTTGTTTACTATGTTAATAAACTATATATAATATTTAGCCAAGAAAATATAAAATGCATAGTGTAGGGTCCTGATTTGAGGGGTCCTTCACTGTGGATGTGAGCGAACACAAACCCAACAGGCCCAATACAATGAATTTGGTAAAGAAATGGGCTCAAGAACTGGGCCTTAGTGAGGACTTCATCGAGGGTCTGGCGGGAACGTTAGGGAGCAGGATCATCAAAGGCGTGGAGGAGAGGTAAAAGTCTGTCCTAGGGCTTAGTCCGAGGATGAATTCTTCTTCTTCTCAGTTCTCCGATGCTTCGCGGCTAGAGCTTTCAACTGTCCTCCGAACCCCCTCCCCCCTTGTGAGATCTCTGCTATTATATATCCTCCTGCTCCATTCATCTTGACCGTCCATCTGTTGAGCATGCAGGTCGCTACTTGAGTACCTGTCTCATCCAACGCTATCCTCCTACTCCATTCATCTTGACCATCCAAAGCTACTTGTTGTGAGTTGCAGCAGACAATGTGACATTGTTTAGGGGTCATTCTTTTATTAATGCGGCCAGACTGCCAGCTGTGGGCATTTAATGCGGAGGTGACTGACTCTTCTATAATCGTTCTCCCACCATGCCCCCATAGCTGTCCCCCTACACTAGTCCTTTCGTTTGCGACGACAGGGAGGGCTGCTTTGGATGGTGTGCCGCTCTTCCCTTTCTATGACACCGGTTTGCCGAGGATAGGACGGTCCTCGGCGATGCCTCCCAGCAGCTTTGGTCCTTCCTTAGTCATCCTCGGACGTTTTCCTCCTCGACCTGGGCCTTTGGTCTAGATATTAAAATGGGCCGGGGCACCCAGATCCTTTGGCCCCACAATAACCCCTTCAAATCTAAGTTGGGCCAAATTTATTATTATTTTTTTTTGGGATCAATTAGCCTTTCCATATTGACGGTTCAAGAAGAAATCCCCCATGTGGTGAAGTTAGGTTTGGTCCCTAATTAAATAAAAGTCCTCACAGTTGCTTCAGTTGAAGAGGGTTGAAGTGTGATGCATTCTCATGAAATTTGTTTACAATAGCTATTGACTTCATATTCTCGTGTCTTTGTATTGACCCCTAAGCAAAATTCTATTCTTTCGGTACATAATTTGGCATGGATATGGACCTAACTCATGTATTCTATAAACTTTCTTGCTAAGTTAATTAGCATAATGGCTGCTGTACGTGTTTGCTTACTAGACCATGTAATTTAAGTCCAATTAAACTTTTCATCAAAAAAAAAAAAAAAAAGAATTAGATGAGTGCTGGGATACGCTAGTACGTACGTACGTGAGGCTAATACGTACATTTATAGACATGGTTGAGGAATTAAAATATTAAACATTCAATTCACAGCATTCAAGCTCTTGTTTGAATGATAGCAGCTATACTTCAAGTTGTTAATGCCTTTACAATTTAACGAAGGATTTTTTATTTTTTATTTTTAAAAATTATTAAAAGGTAGAAATTTTATTTCATGGGTAATAGCCATTAGATCACAGTTTTTATTATCAATTTATGATAGAGACATGGATAGAAAATGGATCAGATACTCTAAAAAATTATAGAATTGGTCGATATTAGATCACATTTCTGCTTATTTCTTTATAGTCATTATACTCTTAAGTTAAAGGCTGGCCTCTTAATTATTCAAGCCTTTGATTATTGGCAATCTATAGCATAATTAAATTTTTTTTTTTTAAACAATGACATGTGCATCCTTCTAGGATATTAGTAAAATAATTGTATTCATTCTTTTCTAAGAATAAAGCTTAGATACAGTACCTTAAATGTTGTTTCTTGTGTTTTCTTTTTAAAATTCAGTTATGTGACTTTTTTTTTTCATGGGATGAAAATTTATTTTTAGTTAACACCTAAGGAATAACACATAAGTATATAGTGCTTATGTCTTGCCTATTTTAATTTCTAATTAATAGTTTAAAATTTTAGTACAAATGGTAATTTATCCTAGTAGTTGAGCAAGTGATCTTGAGTTTGAATAATCTTTTTGCTCTATCTTCCCCATCAAATTCATCATTTCTTAACAATTTAAAAGTTTGAAACAATTGGTAATTCATCATATTCACCTTCCTTATTTTTGTTCTTCCAATTAAGTGGAAAATGTATCATAGTAAAGAAAGTATTGCAACAATGTATACAATTTTATTTTATTTTTATTTTTATTTTTCGAAGTTTCACCCTTAGCCTTATGGGAATGTACACAGTGTCATATCCTAAATGGTTTGAATTTTGAAGATAATATGCCTAACCCCATGGAGTCTATAGGTGTACATGGATGTCATCGCACATCACATGGCTAGCTAACTAAAATTGCATGCAACAGGGAAACCCTGGAACAAGGCCCAAAACACTGAGTAGCTCGTGTTACCAATGTATTGAAGACTGAACACAAAAAATTATATTTTTTAGAAATAGACCATTGACCAAAGTAATGTGGCTTGTCCTTGTGGAAGTGCAAGCATGTCCTTGCTTGCGCATGTGAGAATAAAAAAATCTATTACCCTATTTTAACTAATATTTAAAGGATAGCAATTAAGCAATCATTGAATTAAGAATTTGAACAAATGAATTTGAGGGGATTAATCTAATCCAAAGTAGCATCTGCTACGGGATAACAAATATTATATATATATATATATATATATATATATATATATATATATTCCTTGATGAACTTTGAGGGCAAACTTCTCACATGGGATTGTATTTTTTTTTTTTTTTTTTTTGTTAGAAAAAAACTAGTGGCTAAGGTACTGTATCACAAGTCATTAGTCAACTTCCTTTTCCTTTGATTTTCATTTCAAGCAAATGGTTGATGAATGTTTTCATCATCAAACATGCAATTGCGGCGTGCCACAATTTTCCCATTATTGATCCTATTTTGACCTAGCTAATAGTAATGAGATTATTAGTGTCTAAAATCCTTTTCAACATTAGCAAATTAAGCAAATGCATGAACTAGTTAGGTTGTAACAATAGTTAAAGCTCTTATTAATTAAAAATTAAAATAAATAAATAAAGTCCTGAAATAAATCTTTTGTTCACACAATGACACAATGCCCTACATTTGTACAATATTTTGATTGTTGGTTGAGTAACTTATTTTCCACAATTATCATAATTTCATTTACTTAAGTACAGTTTTTTAAAGTTTTATTTTTATTTACTTTTAATGTACATTTTTATATTTAAGAGACTTTCAAATAAGCTTTCGTCAACAAACTACTTCCAAATGCACAATAAATCACATTGGACACTGTCAAGTGTCCAATGTGATTTGCTTACTTAGACGGAGAAAAAAAAAATAGAATTTGAATATTGTCTTTGCTTTATACCTCCAATTAATTAAATATTTAAATTTTAATTTTGAGACAATCAATCTTGCTCTTCTAAGTGGAAAGGGCATCATTTTAAATTAATTAAGTTATTTCGCAACATTTTGTACTTTTTAAAAAAAGATTCTCCCTTGTGATTTTTTACGTATTGTCATATCCTTAATGGTCGAATTTTGAAGATCACATGCCTCGCCATATGGAGTGTATAGGCTTGTAGGAATTCGTTGGGCAATCAATTTGGCCAGCCACTTTGACATTCGAGATATAAGGATAGAAAGTGACTCCAAAGTATGCACTGATGATGCAGTAATTAAAGGTACCCAAATTTCGAACTCCTTGGAAGTTGTTTAATTATGTACAAGAAATTCGCAGCGTTGCTGAGTATTTCTTAGAAATTAGTTGGGTTAGTCATGAATGTAACATGGCAGCTCTGTGTTAGCTAGATGGGCTTGTAAGAACTTTGCTTGTGGTTTTGTTGTTGATGCTACTGCCCCACGTGTTTTGTCGATGTTATCTCTAAGGCGGCTGCTCTGTATTGATTTTTTATTTTTATTTATTTATTTATTTATTATTATTTAAATGTTGGAATAAAGCCTTGTTTCTTAGCCCCCCCACCCCACCAAAAAAAAAGGAGTCTATAGGAGTGCATGAATATCAACGCACATCACATGGCTAGCTAGATACTTCTGGTAACTAACATTGCATGCAACAGGGAAACCCTGAGACAAGGCCCAAAATAGTGAGTTGTGCTTTTGTTGGCATTAAAGACTGAACTCATAAAACTTAATTGGTTTATCATATATTCTGTAGAAAAAAAAAAAATATATTATTCTTTAGCAAAAGACTATCCTTGTGTGCTCATTGGCCAAGCCTGGTACACCTAGGAGTTTAGGGTCCATTGTAATAATGTGGCTTGTGGAAGTGCAAGTATGTCCTTGGTTGAGCATGTGATCGAGCTTGTAAATATTGCATTAGAGAATATTGCTATTTTAACTAATATTTCAAGGATAGCAATTAAGCAATCATTGAATTAAGAATTTGAACAAATGATTTTGAGGGATCAATCTAATCCAAAGTAGCAAGAAGGGAATGTATCTAGCTTTGAATAACAAATAGTGTGTGTATATATATTCCTTGATGAACGTTGAAGCAAAAATTCTCACATCATTATCATCATTTGATCTTCGCATGGGATTGTATTTTATTTTTTTTGGTTAAGAAAAATTAGTGGCTAAGGTACTGTATCACATGATTAGTCAGTCATTAATTAGTGTACCACTTATTCCTTTGATTTTCATTCTAATCAAATTGTTGACGAAAGTGTTAATCATTGAACGTGCAATTGCGGCGTGCCACAACATTCCCATTATTGACCCGATTTTGACCTAGCTAATAGTATATATGAAAATTGTATCCAATATCGTTTTAAACGTTAGCACTTAGCACGTTAATCAAATGCATGAACTATACGAAGACTGCAATAATAGTTAAAGCTCTTATTCATTAAACTAAATAAATTAAGTCCTAAAATAAATCTTTTGTTCACTCAATTCTTACATTTGTAGATTAGTTTGACTACTCATTAAGTAAACTGCTTTTTTTTTCCTGGAGTTCATTAAGTAATTTAGTGTACATAATTATCATAATTCCATTTACTCTAATATGTTATTTTTTGATAATCTATTATATTATTATTAAATAATTTAGTTTCCATAATTATAATAATTGCATTTTCTCTATTATGTTTTTTTTTTTTTTTTGATAATCTATTATAGGGTAAATTGCAGATTATACCTATAAAATTTGGAGATATTTGAATTTTACATCTTGAAGTTATTTTTTGATAATCTATTATATTATTATTTTACTATGTATGCATTAGAAAAAAAAAAAAAAAAAAAAGAGTCTAATTATCAAAGTCTTTACCCCGATAAGTTGACATGACTATAAAAGGCCATTTGATCATTCAGAACATGTAGTTCACTATAGAATTTCCTAAATTTTGACTTGTATATCCATAGACCTTTAGTGCAAATGTCGTGTAACTTAAATAAATCGTTGACAACATTGGATATTGTGCTTGTATTTTTGGTTCACATGGCTTACTCAGATTGATTAACATGCTATCAAATTCACAAATGATAGCCACGGGTTATCAAAAAGAGGAGAAATTATACCGTACTCATAGTGGACTACATTATTTGTCTACCATTTCAATAAAAGACTTTCACTTATTTAAAATTATTGAGTCGGTATTTAGTGTTTATTTAAAACTCTACAATTTTAAACAAGTGGAAGTCTTTTATTGGAATGGTGAACTACATCACTTGTCCACCATGATCACCTTATAATTTCTCTAAAAAAAAAAAAAGGGACTTTGGAGCCATTAATTTGGGGCATAGAAAGAGCACCCATTTCTTCTCAGTTTTCTGCTCCACATGTCACGTCTAAAACCGGGTGTTCCAAATTACAACAATAGCATACCAAAAATTTGCTTGTAGATTATAGGGAAAAGGAAAAGGGATAAGATTTGGGTGGGTATTTAATATTTATATTGAAAAAAGACTTTAATATTTTTGGGTGGGTATTTAATAATATATATATATATATATGACATTAAGATATGAATATATGAGGCCCAAAAAAGAGAAATCGTATCAGTATTGAGAAGGTGTTGTCCATCTCTAGCCGTTGTAAGAATAAAGAAAACAAACAATAAGAGAGAATAAAAAAACATAGCATAGTCAAAATAATACATGAAAACCTGGCTACGACAAAGGAGATATGGTACGTGATGAGGACCTATAGTTATGGAAAGGACAAATGAACGTACATGGATCTTGTTGCTTTGGACGTGAGATTTGCTAGCTAAAGCTTTGTTATAATAATATATTGCAAAAGAAGGGAAGGAAAGTATATATTGACCATTAACGTGACAAAGCTAACAAAGCCAACTTCCTTATTCTTTGCTTTAAGCACAAGATCAACACCTAGGAGGCCTCTTCTTAACTCCAGCCCCAGCCCCTATCAATCATTCACAGTCCCATATATACTGTCATATACATCATCTTCTTTTAGTTTTTCATGGCCCCCATTTTTTATATAAGCCGTTATTGGTTCATTTACCTAAACAACCTCATAATATATTTCGTGTAACATTTACGACAATAAGAGAGTTGGTCGGTGAAAGGTTACGTATTAGAGAAAAGAAGAACCGTGGTTGTGTAGCAAAAAATCCAATACTTTATCTCTTTAATGCAAATTTACTTTAACTCCTCCCCTCTCCCCTATATTGAAAACGGTTATGTTGCAACCTTGTGTCACCGAGAAGCAAAGAAATCCAGTCAAGAAAGTCTGCAAAAAGAAATAGAAGAGATTAATCAGTGCATCCAATCAGGAAAATCTAATTGAGCAGTGACTAACGGTCGAAAGTATGACTTACTTTTGCTTCCAATTTAGGCTGATTATCTAGAAAATAGATCTAGGGGGTGACCAATGACCATAGTATATACCCCTAAAACATACAATATAAAATTTATAAATATAATACAAGCATTGATAATAATAGTTTGTCAACTTTAAACACATTGGACACTCAGGTATAAGCTATTATAAATATTAGCAGAAGCATCCAAAACCCAATCCATAAATACAAGACATGTACCAGTATATCCCACGTGCACGTAAGGGTACTTCAATGAACTAAGATGAGATTTAAAATTTTTTAACGTAAAACCACAATATTTTTCATTCCAAATTTCGGCGCAGCTTTGCGTACTTGTTTAACATTATATCCTAAAAAGTGAGAAACTAAAATGTACATTCAAATCCTATAAATACCCTTAAACCTTTTCATCTTCCTCATCACCTCCAAAACTCTCAACTTCTAAAGTCTAAACTCCCTAAGCCACTTCTTCTCTCTTTTACACACACACACACACACAAAGTTACAAACAGACGCATTAGTTTCTCATCCAAATTAACCAAAATGGCATACCCCAAAAGCTCTCTCGTCCTAGCACTTCTCTCAGTGTTCATTTCCATAGTGCTAGCTACTCCTATGACATACACTACAACCAATCTGACTTTTTTCAAGGGTCAAAACCCTTAAAAAAAGTATTAAAAAACCTTGAAAAAAATTATTTTAAGAGTCCAATTGACCCTTGATAACCCTCAAAACATATACCGTCGAAAAGGAAATTTTAACGGCCTTCGTGGCCCTTAAAACAAGTACTCTAATCTTATTTTGAGGGTCAAGAGACCCTTAAATAACCTTTTACCAAGGTTTAAAAAATTTATATTTACAACCCTTGATAAATAAGGTTATTTAAGGGGTCTCTTGACCCTCAAAATAAGATTTTATTTAATTAAAAAAAAAAACCACAATCATGCACAATATATATATATACACACACACAAATTCACAATTGTTGAGATGATATGCTATGATATTGATATATAGAAAAAGTGATATATTGCTACAATTACAATTTCTTTGATCTCTAAACTCAAACCTACAAATTAACAGATTAGGGGCCACATACAAAATGCCAAGAGTTAAAAGTTTTGATACAGTTTATTCTTCATCATCATCATCATCTCCACAGGTTCAGAGGCAAGGATGCCTTGAGAATTGACAGAAGGCAAAAGTGAAAGAGGCATTGTCTTGTGTCCCAATTTAGCTTTCAAACAAGAGACCTGGAACACGGTGAATATTGTAAGCTATGCCAACAGCTCAACAAGTCATTCCAAATTTATCCAATAGTACTAAAATAGTGACTAGCTTGAGTTGATCTTCATACCTTAGTGATCACTACTAGATTGGGCTGATTGCGAGGTGATACAACTCAACATTTGCATCATCATATTGTCATAATGTGCTCTTTGTTTTGCCATTTGATTAGCTTGTTGTTCCTCAAAATGTCTTCTTTGTTCTGCCATTTGAATAGCTTGTTGTTCGAGCATGCTTTTGAGATTCTTTACTTCTTCTTTCAACTCTACATCAGCCTCTATTCGTTTGTTTTCAGATTCTATGCGTTTTTGTTCAGATTCTTGGAGTCGCTTCTCAAGATCATACATTCTAGATGAGGAGGAACCCCATAACTTGGTAGGAGTGACTCCAGCCCCATAGCCACGAACTCGTCCATGACGCTCAGGTCCAAACACCTCCACAAACATTTGATCTTGAGATATTTGCAATGCCTCCTCATTCACTTGAGTAGTAAGATTCCTCAATGCCACCTAAAAAGAAAAGTAACTTACAACAAAACCACATAAAAATATACTATCTATATTAATATAATTAAAGGATTTCGTACCAATGCATCTTGTGTTGGTTTATTTACTGCCTGCCCATTAGCTTGCACATGGGTGATGTCAAATAATTCAATTCTACTAGGGCTATGACCTGTCTTCTCTTTCTACCATTTGACAAAACAAATAGAAAGCATATAGTAATTAAGTATTGAAGATGAATAATGCAATAACTCAGCAAAACAAAGTCAAATAACAACAAATAGAAAGCAAATACCTCTTCCGAACTACGTTGTTGGAAACTTTTTGAACCAGAAGTGTGGATAATATTGTTTTTGTTCCGATTTTCCTTGTTTATCAAACACATGTCCTGCATTTAAGAATGATAAATCAGTCCCATAAACCAATAAATCCACAAGACAATAATTAAGAATAAATTGATAATAAATTCTTTGTAATGATACCATATAATCTTGCTTGCTCCACAAATCCACGAGACAATTCCAATCATCCTTCTCTAGTCCAGGTGGAACATTTGCTCGTGCCTCTTCTGTTACTTGACCATATGGTTTAAACCACTTTTTCTTTAGGGAGTCACGATAATTCAAGTAAGAACTACCCATTTGTCGCCAAACCTCTTGCTCTCGACCCTCAACTTTGAAATACTCCTACAATAAAACGAAACATAAATACACAAATAAAAATATAATAAACAAATCATAGAAGTTGCTACTAGATTTTATTATACTACTTACCAATACTTTATCAAAAAGCTTCCTTTTGTTGATATATGGTACTTTTTTCCAATCTGTAAACTTTAGAGGTACATTTTGTTGTGCCCTAACAAGTTTTGTACATTCATTTATTAGATCACGAGCATGAGGCCCTACAGGTCTTCCATTTAGCCAACCAATCTCATATCTTTCCCCTTCCTTGAACTCTTTGGCCAATTTAAGATTCTGAGTAGGCCCTCGCCCTTTCTTCTTCCCTATGGGGAGAAAAATAAAGATCACCTCAACTTACTAGAATAGTATCTTCAATACAGTATTAAAAAACTTGAAAGCATAATTTAAAACTTACCTTGATGAGCCAGATCATTTCTACTTCCATTAGCATCACTTGTGCCAACTCCACCTTTGCTACCTTCGTTTGCCATTAGTAGAATCCCTTACTTTGATCAATCCAATATATGTTAGTACTATTCATCATATGCATATTTAATTAGTTTAGTCAATACACACATATTACTATATAAATGAAACATATACATAAATACACGATATAAAACAAATGAACATGTAACTATTTAGATAAGTCAAGAACATAACTTTCAAGTAAATAAATTACATTCATTTTGAAACGTTTAATCTCATTAATTCATATCAACATCATCCATATCCACAAGTCTGCTAGGTATGTCAACCCTATCTAATGAAATAAAAGCATCATCTTGATCATCAATACTTATGAAACCCATTTGATGACCATGTGAATCATTCTGTTGGTATGGCTCTTGATCATCATCCTCTTCTTCTTCATCATTTTCCTCAATTGGAGATGGCATATTGTAATAATTTCGAGGTTCTGTTTTTATAACAAAATGCCACTGAGGATTCCTTAAGTTTTTCACATAAAATACTTGCTCGGCTTGACATGCTAACACGAAAGGTTCATTACTCTTTAATGAACGTGTTACATTCACAAGAGTTCGACCAAACTTGTCAACCATAATTCCTCTACCACGATGGTCAACATCCCTCCAATCACATTTAAACATTGCAATCTTATTGCCTCCCATGTAGTGTAACTCAATGATATCAATTAAAACACCGTAATAATCACGATTGTCCGTACTTGCATCTCCTTTTACCAAGACTCCACAACTTTGAGTTCTTCTGTTACAATCGACTTCATTTTTTCGAAATCTAAAACCATTGACAATGTACCCATTATAACATACAGCTTCTTCAAATGGTCCACGAGCCAAATCTAAGAGTTGCTTGCTCACTTTCCTTTCATCATATGATTGAGTAATCTATTCAAAACAAGTTCAAAATCAATACATCAATATAATTGACTCAAATTAAGCATATAGAACAATTATAATAATTTCCATATAGATAGAACTTACGTGACTTTCAAACCACTCTCGAAACTGTTTTTTATGCCGATTCTCTACATTCTTAACACTTGCTTGTTGAATCATGTACTTGTGCTCCCTAGATAACACAAGATGCAATTACATTGTAAACAACTTAGAAGTTTAAGAAGAAAGCTAACTCTATGAGAAATTAATATTAACTACATTTCAACTTACTCAATATATGGGAGCACTTCATCGCAATTTTTCAAGACATATAAATGTGCTTGCATCCACTCTTCTTGACTTAGTTGACGTGAGACATATCCCCTACCTAAAGCACGACCAATTGGAGAAAAAATGGGCAATCCTTCGTATGGTTGTAAATGATCTCCATCCCAATTTCGTTCAACTCGATTAAATCGAGTCTCAATACCATGAAAGTATCTTGAGCAAAATGTCAAGCATTCATCTATCAAATACCCTTCTGCAATAGAACCCTCTGGACAGGCAAGATTTCGAACATAGTTCTTTAGTGTTCGCAAGTATCTTTCTATTGGGTACATCCACCTATATTGGACAGGTCCAGCAATCATAGCCTCACCAGCTAGGTGAACAGGTAAATGCATCATAACATCAAAAAATGATGGAGGGAATATCATTTCCAACTGACAAAGTGCTATTGCAATTTGAGATTCCATTTTCTCCAAGTCATCCACACTTAGCACCTTTGAGCACAGTGCTTTAAAGAAATTACTCAACACAATTAGTGATTTAGACACCTCTTCTGGCAGCAATCCATCTATTGCTAAAGGAAGTAAGGTCTCTAATAAGATATGGCAATCATGGCTCTTAAGTCCAGATATCTTCCTGTCTTTTAGATTCACACATCTAGCAATGTTTGAAGAATAACCATCAGGAAACTTTACCTCCTTTAAGAATCCACAAAAATCTCTTTGCTCGTTGACAGATAAAGTATAACATGCAGACGGCAGCTTTAAATATTCCTCACATGGTATTGGATGGAGTTCCTCCCTAATGCCCATGGCTTTTAGATCAAGACGAGAATTCAAGTTATCTTTTGTTTTTTTTTTAGTATTCATCAATGTCCCGATTATACTATCACACACATTCTTCTCAATGTGCATAACATCTAAATTATTTCTCAATAATAAGGTTCTCCAATATGGTAATTTGAAAAATATACTCTTCTTCGACCAATTATCTTTTTCATTTAACTCATCATGTTTTCTCTTCTTTGCACTGTTCCTAAATATCAAGAATTCAAGATCACATAATTGACTAAGCACATCATCTCCAGATAGTTGTTTAGGGGATAAACCAATCTCTTTCTTACCATCAAATTTCTTAGATTCCAATCTCCATCTATGCTTGATTGGCAAGAAGCGTCGATGCCCCATGAAACAAAATTTTCTTCCATTTTGCAAATAAGAAGAACTTGTTTCATTATGACAAGAAGGACATGCCAAAGCACCCATTGTATTCCAACCAGAAAGATTCCTATATGCTGGGAAGTCATTAATTGTCCATAAAACTGCTGCACGCATATTGAAATTTTGATTTCTAGAGGAGTCAAAAGTAGTAACACCAACTTCCCATAATTTGTTCAGCTCATCAATTAATGGTTGCAAATAAATATCAATTTTAATTCCCGGACCTTTCGGTCCTGGAATGAGCAATGCTAGCATAAAATAAGATTGCTTCATACACATCCACGGTGGTAAATTATACGGAACAAGGACAACAGGCCATGTGCTATGACTGGTGCTCATGTTTCCATATGGATTAAACCCATCACTTGCTAAACCTAACCTAACATTGCGCTTCTCAGAAGAAAATGACTCATGTATCTCATCAAAATTTTTCCATGCCTTAGAGTCAGCTGGATGTCTTAATAGACCATCATCAACACGCTTATCATGGTGCCAAGTCATGTAGGAAGCTGTCTTTTTTGACAAGAAAAACCTCTTGAGCCTTGGTGTTATTGGGAAATAACGCAATACCTTGTGAGGGACCTTTTTACCCCTTACTCTCTCTTCACTTGATTTCCATCTTGAGAGGCCACAAACTTGACACTCACTTTTGTTGGAATTTTCCTTCCAATATAACATACAATTATTTCTACAAGCATCTATCTTCACATAATCAAGACCCAAATCCCGAATCATCTTCTTTGCCTCATATAATGAATTTGGCAACTCTACAATAACTTTAGAAAGCGCATCATTCAACAATTGAAGCAACAGAGTAAACGATTTGTTTGTCCAACCACTAAGGCATTTAATATGAAGTAACTTCACAATGAAAGACAGTTTTGTATACTTGCAATCTAGAAAAAGTTTCTGCTCATTATCTCCCAGTTTCAGAAAAAAGTTAGCTGCATCATCATTAGGCTCTTCAGGAGTACTGTCGCCACTCGAATCTCCAGCTACACAACCGGCTGCATTAAAGGCTGCATAATAATCTTCTACCATCTCACTAAAGCCATCCCCGTCTGACTCATCATCACTATCCAAACTATCACATGTTTGAAAATGTCTCTCTTCACCATGTCTAAACCAATGAGTATAACTTCGGAGAATACCAATAGTAAGCAAATCAGCCTCAACATCATCTCTAGTCTTTGCAAAGTAGTTATTGCATTTCTTACAAGGACAATAAATTTTATCCCCCATTGTTGTATGCTCAAACGCAAAATCAAGGAAGTCTTTAATTCCTTGTCTATACTCAAGAAGAGCTCTATTCCTAAGCTTTACCCAATTCCGTTCCATCTAAAGTTGGATTAAATTTTTTTTTAAATCTTCAATGAGGGACACACCTTAAGTTGTCCTCAACCGGAAAAGAGTACTAAATCCAGTGGAAAAGCCTGCATAAAAGAACATTTCAATGTAGAGTTTGAGACATTATATAAATCCAGTGGACATTATATTTCAAAGTACTTAATGATCTTAAGCTCTAAGGATATGATACAAGAGGAACTAGAAACAATCTAATAAAAAGTATCAACTAGTTTAACGTAGAAAGTCAGGCAAAGAAGAGGAGGGGGATGAATAGGAACAAGGCGTTTGGAACTTTGGTAAGGTACAATCAATTCTGAAGGACTCATCTTTGAGCCTATCATGTCAGAAATGCTTTTGGTAAAACAATTTTCAAATAAGATTATCAAAAGCGAGAATTGGACCTTGACCAAGTTTGAAGAATGCTCACATTAAAGTCAAAACCAAGAATTCACCTTAACAGTGGGATCTGTTAGCAGCAATCGAAATGTATCACAAAGCCTTCTGTATCCCTGAGATTGTAATAGTTTTGGATCAAAACAATCCAATTTCTGCCCAAGCCATTTCAACTCTGACCCAGAGGAGGATTTCCCAAGCACATAACTGTTTATGAATGCAATCTGATCAGAAAAATTGTAGTCCAAGCTAAGGGTAGTCTATTTTTTATTGAATGTATATTGAGACAGTGTAAAGGATTTATACAAGTAATAACAGCCAATTATCCTTACAATCACCTTGGTATTGTTTTAAAACTTATCCAAGACAAGTTAAACTTGAGAAATAGAAGTTGGTGCTAGAACATAAATGACCTTAACAACTACTGGAATCATTCAAAGTGACATCATGGACATAAATTTTTCAGCAGAAAATTCAATTTTTTAGAATGCTTATTTCTGAAGTTCTATCTTGAACAATAAACCATGGTTTTAATTTCTAATAGGAAAGCTGCCCAGATCAGTCCTAATAAAGTTACATGATACTGCTAAAGAATGGAGATATCCTAATTTTGTATTACAAACTAATTAAGGAATTAAGCTGAGTCATCAGTCCTGCCCATGTATGAGCTCTCTTATTTTGTAAACTATTTCCAAATAAGCCAAATTAGCAGCCTAAAAATTTAATTTCAATAAGAACTTAAAGTAGTCTTCCAAATTGAATCATTCGAACTAAAAACTTTTAACAAAAGGATCCCCAAAATAGAGATAAGGCAGTGATATAGTTGATTTTTTTTTATTAAACTGGCATTAGAATTTAGATGCAGATTTTTCAATATTACAAAAATAGAAAACATGCATAATCACAAAAAGAAGAAGCATAATTGTACTACTACTACTTCTACTCACTTTTGGAAGGCAAGAATTGCATTGCATTTCAGTTATATATTTCTCCCTAGGCCTCTAGATTATGATAAAAGCAATATATTCATTCATACACTAGTCTCCAACACATATACTCATGTGGGACCCACATAGTAGAAAGCTCAAAACCTCAAAATTGTTTATCTTGAGACTATACAGAAAGCTCCATTTGATTACCACTCTATAAAAATTTAAGGGAGGAAAATCCAACTTCAACAAATTTCAAGGACAAAATGTAATCTTTCCACAATAATAAAAAATCAAGAAGACTACTTTAAGTAACATCTTTTTTTTTTTTAAGTAACATCTTTAAACTAACAAAAATAAAAAAATAAAAAATAAAAACTGTTGGATTTGGTAAGCAGACCATAAAGAGGGCCAAGCCTTGATAGAGTCCAAACTCCAATAAGTTCTACACATGAAGGACGTGATAACTCAGCTAAACTACAGTATCACTAAACAAAAACTAAAAAGTAGTAAAATCTGGTGGGGCTGCCTGAAATCCGTTTTACATTCTTTTTTTCAGAAGGGCTAGCAGAAAAATAAAATCTGGAAATGCTGGAGGATATACTTTGTGCATAGGAAATATATAACTGAATGCAATATAAGCAACAAAAGTAGCTGTCACAAATGGCATAGAAAGAAGATTCCATAACTAAAAACAGGGAAGGAGATGCTACCAGACTGGCTAAGTTCAACAAAGATTGTAAGTCTGAAACTTTGTTACTGAAAGTAACTTTTTTTAAATAAATTATTAGAGCAATGTTAACAATTAATACCAATAAAATGGAATCAAATAATCAACTGCACCATCTTTTTTCTGAAATACATCAATCTTTGAATAAAAGGCACCAAAGGGCTCGGTATTTAAAAAATTATACCGAGCCCTTTGGTACTTCTACTATAAAAAAAAATCATGCGATTGAATACTTCTACTAGCTATAGTACTCTAAAACCCTAGCAGTACAGTGCACATTACATGTCGCATGTGCTGTAACCTAGCAGGAGGGCCAAGTGACCTATGTCAGCATGACTGCACACATAACAATACTCAAGCAACACCAGAAGTATGACAAAAAAGCAATATTATGCATCATGGGATAAATAATGTAAGAGAAGCACCAGTGACCTCAAAGTAAATTCCATTTGGAAACATAAAGTAAATCATAACACCATAAGCTAAAATTCATATAAAAAATAAAGGGAAGAAAATTGCAGATATCATAGAGCTCATAACACACACACACACACACACACAAAAGACACAAAAATCCATTGCAAACAAATGCTATTTTATTTCAATATCAAGATGATAAAATGAAACCCGTCAATCAGAATATCTCTGTGATCTATCAGTCATGGACTGTACAACACCTATACTAAAAGAAACACCCTAAATAAAAGCAGCAACATGTGGGGTAAAAAAAACATAAGTTTCTTATACTCTGCCCTACAACAAAATGCCCATCAATCACAGGACATCACTCTCTCTCGTATGACAGTGTCACGATAATGACAAATGCAAATGAGCACAAAGTTATCAAAATGAGAGACACATTCCAATAAAAATTGAGAAACTTCACCAGGCACTAATCTTCTTCTTCTCCTCCTTGTAATATTTAAAATACCACTTCACAAACTTCTTCAGCCCTGTCTCCAAATCAGTAGTGGGCCTATACCCAAGCTCCCGATGCGCCAAACTTATATTTGCGTGTGTAAACTTCACATCCCCATTTCTCGGCATTGGCAACACCAACCTCTTAGCCTTCACCTTCAAAAGCTTCTCCAATATATTCACAAGCTCACTCACCGGCACTAGTGCCGTATTCCCCAAATTAAAAATCCTAAATTGTCAATTCTATACCAGGCTACAATTGCAAAACTTGCAACATTCTATGCTTTGCTTCAAACTGTCAATCACTCAATGCAGCACACAACTAGCAAAAGCAATGAACAGAACAGAACAGAACAGAATTAACACTACCAAACTGTCTAGCAAATCAAAGCATACAAACATCATCTAAACAGAACAGAACAGCACAGCCAGAGGCTGAACCTTCAACACTTGAGATGAAACAACAAGCAGCACCACTACTTTCAGTCAATACACTACCTACTACATTGTGATACCATAGCACAAAGAACACATTATACCAAAGCCAACAAGTTGGACGATGCAGATTGAAATAAACACACACACACACACACGGAGAGGAAGAAAACTAAATTTGAATACACAAACACAATAAATCAAGTCTTAGAGAGTGTCTAAAAAAACTCAATCAATATTTGTATGAAAACTGTAAAGGAAACAGAGATTATGATTTGAAATCAAATAATGAAATTGCAAAGGTCGAACAATTAGAAATCGAAATAGGGAAATCGATGATGAGCTCAGTTTTCTAAGAAATGTGAAACGAAAATCATGGGGAAATCAATGAAAAAGTGTGGGTAAGCCAAAAAAACAAAAAAATCAAGACGAAATTAGGGTTTGTGATTCGTACCTGACCGGAGCTGAGAAACACAACGCCGCCAAGAGAGAGGAAGAGTCACAAAACCGAGATCGTACCTAATCGGAGCTGTGCGATGGTACCTAATCGATGATCGTCGAGCTCTATGAGATCTCCATGATCGTCGAGCTCTATGGGATCTCCATGTGCTCTGGCTTTCAACGAAAGGGCTCTATGAGATTTCTCTGGCTTTCAACGAAAGGGTGAGCTGTGTGTTTGTTGGTTACGTTTAGGCTATGTTTTTAAATTTTGTTGGGCTTTTTTGAGGGATGAAAATTTTGTTGTGGGCTTTTTTCAAGGGCTAAAAATTTTGTAATTTTTTATCAAGGGTTGTGGGCTGAAAAAACTAACGTGTTTTTTTTTTCACACCTATTTCAAGGGTGTTTTAATTTATTTTGAGGGTCTAAAAAAACTTAAGAAATAAAGTTAAGTAATATATCCTACCGCATTTGAATTTATAGGTTGTATCCACAGATTTTAGTAAACCCTCGATAAAAGAGGGTTGAAATAACTAAAGTTTGTTGTAGTGATACAGTGTGGTGAGTTTGGGAGCCAAAGCAGATGGGAAAACGGACTCAACTCTGGCTTTTGTTAGTGCATGGACAAAAGCTTGTGCGTCAGTAAAACCTGCCATTATTTATGTGCCAGCAGGGAGGTTCTATCTCAGGCAAGTGGTTTTCAGTGGACCATGCAAGAACAATGATATCATTATGCGCATAGTTGGGACACTTGTGGCCCCATCAGACTATAGGGTCCTTGGAAATACAGGAAAGTGGCTTGTGTTTGAACATGTCGATGGGGTTACCATATCTGGTGGGGTTCTTGATGGCCAAGGCACTGGTTTGTGGGCTTGCAAAGCCTCTGGCAATAGTTGTCCTTCGGGAGCCTCGGTATGTGAAAATGACTAAATTGCCTTTTCTTGGTGAAGTTGTAGCTCATTTGACTAAGGGGTGTTTTAAATATTTTGAGTTTAACAGTGCCTTTTGTCTTTAGTTTTTTCTTTTAGCTTTTAAGCTTATTTGTTTATGTACAATTCTTTTTTTAAAGTCTCACTTGGCTTTTGAAAAACATAAGTTTTCCACAAAAAATTATGTTTATATAAATGCACATGCACTAATAGTTTCACATTGGAAACTGTCTAGTTCCATGCAGTTTGGTTAAAAGTGTTCACATAGAATTTGTGAAGAAGAACAACGGTTTTTATGGTTGGCATTAGTGTTGATTTTCCTTACATAGACGGAGCAAACGAAAAGAAAATTTGAAATGTTTTAACTTTTTGTTTCTGGATTAAAAAAATCTCTTTATTTTCTAGGTAATTATACTGGGAGTGATTGGTGGAAACTGGTTTGCCTTTTCGGTTTAAACTTTTGACTGTTTTTGCTCTTCTTGGTTTTGTAGGAGATTTTTGTCAAATTAAAATAGTAGTACTAACTTACATTCACTTTAATGTCACGACAAGCGAACTTCTAAGGAAATCCCAAGGACTACTATCTTGGGAATAATAACATGTTATATATGGAGTAGAATATTTAATTTTGTGCTAATTTAATTAGTGTTTAAATAAATCCCGAGCCTTGTGATATCAGTAAACAAGCTTAAAAACTGATGAGAATGTCAAAGGTCAAACAACTTGCTTAGGCTTTTGTTGCTTGAATTGACAGTCCTTCCGGCTAAGGTCAACATATTATATTGAATATTAGCCTTATAAGTTATATTTATCGTTGATTTAGAGAAATATTATGTGTGTATATATATATATACACACTTTATTTGCAAATTTTAAAACAATAATAATTGGAATATTTTCTTGTGCATATGCAAGCAGACACTGCAATTTTCCAACTCAAACAACATTGTAGTCCGTGCATTAACCTCCCTAAATAGCCAATTATTTCACATTGTTGTCAATGGCTGCCACAACGTGAAAATGCAAGGGGTAAGAGTCACTGCTGCTGGAAACAGCCCAAACACCGATGGAATTCACGTTCAATTATCTTCAAGTGTCACAATTCTTGACTCCAAGATCGGGACAGGTGATGATTGCATTTCAATTGGTCCTGGTACCACTAACCTGTGGATTGAGAATGTTGCATGTGGACCTGGGCATGGAATCAGGTATATAAATTTTTTTTAATCTTTTTTAAAATATTACATGATTGGAACAACTACATTATATGTTGATTTTAAATTGGTCTCATTTGTGTAATTAATTGATTCAGCATTGGGAGTTTAGGCAAGGACTTGCAAGAGGTTGGTGTAAAAAATGTGACAGTTAAAACAATTACTTTTACTGGAACTCAAAATGGATTGAGGATTAAGTCATGGGGAAGGCCTAGCAATGGATTTGCAAGGAACATTCTATTCCAACATGCCATTATGATGAATGTCCAAAATCCTATTGTAATTGACCAAAATTACTGCCCCAACAACAAAGGCTGCCCCGGTCAGGTAAGATAGTTGTTGAATTAAGGTTTGCATGCAGATATATGATGTGTTTGGGTACCGCTTATTTTGTTGAAAACTAAAAATTGAAAACACTATAGCAAAATAATTTATAAATATATGAATAGTGCCATAAGATCCATTTTTAATGAAAATTTGTGTAAAAAAAAATATTTATAGGTCCTGTGAATAGTACACACTACAAAAAAAGGGTTCTGAGGCCGCGTTTTTAAAACGCGGCCATAGGGCGAAAAAACGCGGCCTTAGGCCAGTTTGGCCTTAGGCCGCGCTTCCTTAGGCCGCGTTTTATTCCGCGGCCTAAAACGTGCGACTATAGGCCCGTGAAGTCTAAGGCCGCACTTTTTGAGCCGCGGCCCAAGGCCCGGTCCTATAGCCGCGACAAAAACGCGGCCTCAGACAGACCTTAGGCCGCGTTTTAAACGCAGCTTCAGAGACAACCTTAGGCCGCGCTTAAGAAGCGCGGCCTAAGATTATGGTATTAGGCCGCGCTTTTAAGCGCGGCCTAAGGTAATCGTATTAGGCCGCGCATTAAGCGCGGCCATAGGCCTCACCCAGATGGGCCTCATCTCAGCCCATTTGACCTTAGGCCGCATTTAAAGCGCGGCCTAAGACAGAATCTTAGCGCGGCCTAAGGTAATGGTATTAGGCCGCGTGTTAAGCGCGGCCGTAGGCCTCACCCAGATGGGCCTCATCTCAGCCATTTGGCCTTAGGCCGCGTTTTAAGCGCGGCCTAAGGCCATGACCTTAGGCCGCGCTTTAAAAGTGCGGCCATAGCTCAGACAGCAGCATCGGAATTTTGATTTTTGGCCGCGTTTAAAACGCGGCCATAGTTGATTCTTTTTTTTTTTTTTTCCTCTCTGTCTAGGCCAGAAAACCTATTCCCAATTTACAAAACCTGTCACAAACGCAATTTCAGAGTTCATTCTCAAACATTTGGAAGTTCATTCTCAAAGTTCATTCACAATTTCACAACTACATTTGGAAGTTCATTCTCAAAGTTCATTCTCAAAGTTCATTCACAACTTCACAACTACATTTGGAAGTTCATTCTCACAAATACAGCAACTAGAAGTTCAAATATAATAAATAAAGTACAATAACTAAAAATAAATACAGCAACTGGAAGTTCAATACAACAACATATTTACACAAATTAAACATTGTCCAAGTACACAAATAAACATTTGGAATCTTCAAAATGTCCACGATTAGTCCCACTCTATCTAGCAGCGCTATCCTGAGTATATTATAGACATCATATTAGTGGTACTAAACAATAGATTTGCAATAAACACGCAACTGAAAATATATTAAAGGCAACATTTTTAGTACCTGCATAGCTTGTGTCATGGAAGGAAACTCATGAAATCCTTGTAACATCGCTTTCACGCCCGCCAAACATTCATCCATTTGCCGCTTTGATTCCGCCATCTGCTACTGATGTCGTGCATCTAATTCGGCCCGTATTTCGGCAATTTCTTCCTTATGCTGTGCATGCAATGCGGCGATAGCCTCCTGATGCCTCTGCTCTGATTGGGCAAGTTGGTCCCTCAGTGAATTTTCCAATTCAGTCATCCGATGGGCTGTTTCGCTGGACGACGGACCGGTCGAACATGGAAGGTTGGCCCCACTTCTTCCTGTTGGGGTTGGCCCAAAACCGACCCCCCGTACACGACCACAACGTTCTTTGCCCATCACTTGAGCGAATGCATCATCTGTGGACCATAAGATTCCTGCGTCACGCTCTCCTTGTAGTGAGCCCCCATTGTTTAAAATTTCTTTCATTTTATCCTGTTTTCACACAAGACCCAAATCACATATTATTTGCTATAAACATATCACGCACAAAAAACAAAACATATAGTCCACCAACGATAATCTGACTTACAATCTTATCTCTCACTCCATCACTAATAGGAGTCCCATCTTTTTTGCTGTATACTTTCGCGAAAACAGCTGCACGCTCCACTGCTTGTCCACTTTCTTTTGCCTACATCATAATAATAACACGTTATGCTTCAACTAACTCATTTTTTTCAATTTTTTTTTGTCCCTATAAAGTTAACGCATATTGTACACAACTATCTCCATCCAATTTGTCCATATAAAATTAACGCATTTTGACATAAAAAAAAATTTAATGTATCATAATAATAATAAAAAACCGGGAAAAAAAAAAAACCCCACAAAACCGGGCTGCCAACTAGTACTACCCGCTCCCTTTTTTTTTCTTTTATTATTATTATTATTATTATTTTTGGATCACTACGTGCCTTATGATTACATAAAATAGCCCTTTCTTAGGCCACATTTCAAAAAGTGCGGCCATAGGACCCTTGTTGACAGCTTGAAGACATATTTTAGCTGCGTTTAAAACGTGGCAATAGGCCACAACTATAGCCGCGTTTAAAACGTGGCAATAGGTCAGTACCTATAGCTGCAGTACCTATAGCCGCGTTTAAAACGTGGCAATAGGTCAGTACCTATAGCTGCAGTTTAAACGCGACTACAACCCCCTGAATATATATTGAATTTATCTATAGCTGCGTTTTAAACGCGGCTAAAATATGTCTTCAAGCTGCCAACAAAGATCCTATAGCCGCATTTCAATCGCATTTTTAATGTCTAACATTAGTTTTTATTATGAAATAAAACTATTAAGGCAAGCAATGGTAAAAAATTACGTACTACTTCACAAAAAATGCTCAGATTCATCAGTAAACTAGTTTCTTCAAACTCTTCATATTCATCACACAAAAGGGTCATATTGCTCTACCATGTTCTTTGTAAGAATGTCAATAATGGTGTTATCAAGTTCGATTAAAATATCATGTTCTTTGTCACAAGTTCTTTGTCACAAGTTCGATTAAAATATTGCTCTACCATGTTCTTTGTCACAAGTTCGATTAAAATATCATGTGTATTAAAACTTTAGTTCTTCTTCTACAATACATTTCTTACCATATTCTCAGCAGTTTGGGCAAAACTTATAGGCCCCGACCTCGCTATGTCCTTCTGCAACCCACGACTTCTCTTGTTCTTATCAACTAATGTCTACAAACACATTCCCACCAACAATACCAACAAAAAATCAAATTAAAATAAAAATATTGGAAGACAATACCTTCTTAATGACAAAAAAAACCCATCATATGACGAAATGAACCAGTAAAAGATAATAGAGCAAGAAAATATGCTCACCACCATTTTAGGATCAAACCAATAGTCAACTAGCTCCTCGTAGTCTTGCGTGTCAGCCCACTGTGGTTTGGCCAATTTGACATCTCCTATCGACTTATCTTTTACCTTGTATTTTTTTTTTAACTTGGTCCTTCGGTTCCTCCTCAGTTCCCCCAATAAGCGCATTGCCCAGGCCATTTGATTAGGTGGTTTGATAATTTCGGGCTCAAACTGCCACTTACTCTGAAATGCAAAACTACTCATTAGCATAGTGCAATAGTCCACCTTACTAAAAATGTCATTTGATTCTAAAAATTAAAAGTAGCTTAATAAGTTACTACCTGTATCTTATCCCACGCATTTTCTTTGAAATGATCAGGGACATGCGTCCAATTAACTGGTACAAGTGGGCAAAGGGCCTGGCAGAGGCAAAAAGTGCCCAACCACCTTTTGAATGTTTGGCCGCTCTGTCCAATCGGTTGGCCGCTCTTATTTAACGGACATGTAAGTCTTTGGTGAGCTGGAAGAGCCCATATGCGGCTCATAAGCGTTACCCCACGCTTGTTTTTAACATTACTGGACTGTGGGGTTTCCTGAACCGAATCTTCTTCACGCCCATTGCCCACTACTGGGGTATCTTGGACCAAAGCTCCTGCATATAGTAAACCACTATTAGTAATAAAATTTAAAGTTCACAACAACAGAAAAGTTACAGTATATATATACATTTCAAGTGCTTAACTAGCATCAACTGTTCCTAACAATCTTTCTCCTTTCTTATAGTGACAATGTTGACATTAAATATTGGTTTTACCTTGACATGTATATGTGGGAATAAAGAATCATTAAACCACATACTACTTAAGTACTAGGAAATAAAACTAAATCAACATAGCTCAAGGTAAGCTCTGAACCCCTACAAAGAAAAGAAAAAAAAGAAAAAATCCACCATGAAGCACTATAATGTAAAAGTAATACTCAAAATCGTACAATCACAAAACCCCAACCTCAAAATTCTTTCAATTCACATTACACAGTAAATTTCAAGGGAATTTATATCACCCAGTGTTATGACTATTTTTTTTAATAATTATTTGACCATATTAACATGTGACATATAAGTGGTAGAAAATGTCTATTAATTGGCCTATTGTCAACTTCTCAACTTTCCAAGCATCCATATAATGCGCATACAATATTTCAATTTATTATTATTATCTTCTTTTTTTTCCTTAACCTATTGAGAGGGAATAATCTTGGCCAAATCATCTTCATTAATCATGTTGGATCAATCTCTACAATAATTTCTTTAAAATAAATGAATGTCTTTTTTGTTTTTTAATTTCTAGAGGTAGTAAAAAAAAAAACCTAGAGACCAAGAGTTTTTTTTTTTTTTTTTTTAATAGTTGTTTCCTTTTACAAGTCTCGTCTTTAGATAAAACCAAGATTACAATTGAATGAATTGTTCTAAAACATGTAATAGTGCACTTAATATTTTGAACTAGTAACTTAATAGTCCGTTTGGATTAAGAGGATAGAGAGAGAGAGAGAGAGAGAGAGAGAGAGGCTATTTTAGCCAACTGTTTTTTACTCCCCTCCATAGTCCCTCCCTCCCCCCTCAATCCAAGTAGACCCTAAGTTAGGCAAGCATGGTGCATTTTGTAGAATTGTGCAAAATTTTCTAAACTGGAGATTAGAGTCATTCGACCATACAATAGCCATGCTGCTAAAAGTCTACAACCTATACCTTTATAATAATTATTCTATACTATTAGGCCAAGACATTAATATAAGCTTATTTTAGTATAGGCGTGATTTAATATGCTATCCCACAATAAAAATAAATGAATTTACTAGTTACATTAACAAAGAATTCATCTTCTCTTTGTAAAGCCAAGTGACCAAACCTTTATTGATAGAACACAATTCTAAGAGTGTACAACACAAATTCAAAACCAGAATAAAACATAAATTCTAAGAGTGTAGAACTTGCACCTTGATCGGTTTTAAAGGATAAAAAATATACCTACATTGTAATCTATTTTTAATAAGTTTTCCATTCATGTTAATTTCCCTGACTAGGTCAAACCCTGCATTGACTATGAAAACGAAATATACCGGCCACCAGGGAAAGCTCATATATATGCATGGTGCCAATGTGCCTAAACCGTAGCATTTAGGCTCTATTAGTGACAAATACTAAATCTTGGTTAAAAAATAATAAGTGACACATGATAAATATAAGACTACATGCCCAATTTTTAATACCACAAAGGCTAGCGTCAAAAGAGTAGTACTGAAGACTCCACAAATTTAATAATAATTGACATGTATTATTGTGATTGAAACATTATTTTCAAGTGGGTCCTTCAACAAATTTCTTTTGACATTACTTTTACTTTTACCTGGAGAAGGCGGCTGTGTCTCATCAACATCTTCTCCCTCCTCTCTTGCTTGCTGATCAGCCGCGTAGGCGGCCCTTAGCTCCTCTTGCACACACTCTCGTGAGCGTGCGTGTGATGGTCCAACGGCGACTTCCACCACTGTCAATGGATGTTCCCCTTCCATTATTGCACCAAACAACCGAAAAATTAGTTAAAACAGTAATAAATATCAAATGTTACATAGAAAGACATGTAAACTACCTGTGTCATGTGTCCCAGTATCCCTAGATTGGGCGGCTGCCAGCCCCTTCCCCCTCTGTCGTGAACGTGGAGGTCCTTCGCCAACTTCCACAACTGGCAACTGGCGTTTCTTTCCCATTCCTGCGTCCAATTACACACAAAACAAAAACAATGTTAATTATAGACAACAGTGAATTGCATAAAATGTATTATGACAAAAAGACAGTAAAATAACTCATGGCAATATTTAACAATTTTTCCAGGCATATATCTAAGTTTAAGAGCTTCTCTTTGCCAACCACTACAACGATGACGACATGAAACCCTAACACCACACGAACATATAAACAAAATAATAAGAAATGAATTGCAAATCCAATAGCGAAGAGGGAAAGAAATTGGATGCATAATATGTACAAATTCAAGGAATTAACAATGTAGATAGAATTAACAAATTCATCACATACAACACCGACGAATGGCTTTAATTCATGAATACCAATACAATTTCATTAACAACTGTAACATCCAAATGCAGAATACACCACTAAAAATACAGAACTACTCATCCTCGGTGTACTCATCCTCGTTGTCAGCTTCATCGTCGGACTCATCGTCAATAAACTCACAATCGTCTTCCTTGTTTACATTTTGACGATCTCTTTCAGTGATGATAGAGGCATCAATTGTCATTCCGTCTAGATCATCCCGAGCCCAACGAAGGTTGTCAGCCACAATCTCATTAGTGCTTATATTGTACGGAACATTCTCAGAGAAACTATATACGTCATCCTCCTCACGTTGGGGACCAAGACCGGCATCAAACACATCCCTAGCTTTAGTTTTGACAACAACATACCAATCTTTCTGCCTTTTATCTTCAACATAAAAAACTTGTGTAGCTTGAGATGCCAAGACATATGGTTCATCTGTCATTTTATGCCCAACATGTATGCAGTGTGTAAAGTTCACCATAGGAAACCCAAATTCATCAGTTTTATATCCTCTTCTATGTTCGTCATGAACCCATTTACACTTGAATAAGACATGTTTGATATTGTCTGAATAATTCAACTCGATTATATCAGTTAAAATACCATAGTACGTACTGCCACCATCAGTAGCGACACTAACTCCACTATTCTGCGTTTTCTTGTTTGCCTCATCACTGACACTCCTAAATTTTAAGCCATTTATGACATAATGCTTGAACCTCTTAACATAAAGAGATGGCCATTTGGACAATGCAATAAGGGTATCACTAACTCCCTCCCTTTCCTTATCAGCACCAGTGAGGGACATCACCTAACATCAGTTGTCCAAAATAAAATAATTCATATCAGTACAAGTAATCATAGTTGACACAGTGTTATGGGTTTACTAAGTTCAAAATGTCATACGTACATGACTCGTAAACCACGTACAGAACTTCTCCATGTGGTGCTTATATATAATGTCCTTGGAAACGTTACGATTCTGGCCTTTTTGGAGTTCATCCTCCATCAGTCTATTGTGCATCCTGTGTATGCAATTGTATTAGGGTTAATACACGTAACGTACATTGGATTGATTGCAATCATATATGTATACGTAATACTTACTCACAAAAGCGGTTGATGTTTTCTGAATTGAATAAAACATAGCGATGGGCTTGGGTCCACTCTGTATTGTTTAGTGTCACAATCGAAACCGGCCCTGTGGACTCCTCAATCGTCCGGGTGGGTCGATTGAATATAGTTTCAACTCCTTCCATATACCGTGAACAAAATGTTAAGCACTCCTCCACTATGTATCCTTCAGCAATAGACCCTTCCGGAGCAGCTCTATTTCGTACGTAAGACTTAAGTCGTGAGAGGTACCTATAAAGGAATGATAGGATTAATGATTGGCAATGGTCATTCGAAGGCAGTTTTTTATGAAACTGGAAGTTGATCAATAATATTACATAAATCTTACCTCTCAATAGGATACATCCAACGGTAGTGCACTGGACCACCAATCTTAGCTTCAGCAGCTAAGTGTATGACCAAATGTACCATCACTGTAAAGAAGGATGGAGGAAATATCTTTTCTAATTCACACAATGTCACTACAATGTCTGCCTCAAGAGTCACAATATTTGAAACCGTAAGGGTTTTGGAACAAACTTCTCTAAAGAAGCAAGCTAACTTTATCAAAGGCCTAGTTACATGAGATGGCAAAGACCCACGTAATGCTATGGGAAAAAGCTGCTGCATCAAGATGTGATTATCATGACTCTTCAAACCAGAAATATTACGTTCTTTCATATTCACCCGGCGTGAGATATTGGAAGCGTACCCATCAGGCACTGCTATGTCCTTCAAAACTTGCAAGAAACTATCTCTCTCCGATAAATTCATATGAAAACATGCGGCTGGTATGATATACTTATCATCACCTTTTCGTTGTAGGTGGAGTTCACTCCTTATCCCCATCTCCGCCAAGTCAAGACGTGCCTTGTAATTATCCTTCGTTTGGTCCTTCACATTCAACAGTGTGCTTAGTATATTGTCCATCACATTCTTCTCTATATGCATCACATCAAGATTGTGTCGCAACTTATGATCCTCCCAATAAGGCAAGGTGAAAAATATGCTCCTCTTCCTCTAACCAATCGGGTCTTCCTCCCTTCTCTTTCTTTTATTGTAAGCAAGTTGACATTTCCTTCCCAGACAACGTCCAAGTAAATGTTCAGTTCCACACATAATTTCTGATGCGACTGGTGGTTCAGGAGCCAATCGCGTATCAATAGATCCATCAAATAGCAAACTTTCTTTCCGAAAATGGTGGTCAACATCCAACCATCGCCGATGTCCCATGTAACAGAATTTGTGGCCATTTATCAAATATAGGGAGTCAGTTTCCACAGCACAAGAAGGACACGCCAACTCACCTTTGGTACTCCAACCCGACAAATCAGCATATGCAGGAAAATCATTTATAGTCCACATCAACGCTGCACGCAATTGGAATACTTCTTTTGAAGATGCATCGTACGCTTGTACTCCAACATCCCATAACTCCCTTAGTTCTTCTACTAACGGTTCCAAGTACACATCTATAGCAATCCCTGGCGAGGTAGGACCAGGGATAACTAATGATAGAATCATAGATGACCGTTTCATGCACAGCCAAGGTGGGAGATTGTAGGGGACCAAAATCACAGGCCACGTACTATGACTGGTACTCTTAATTCCGAAGGGATTGAACCCATCCGCAGCTAATCCAAGTCTGACATTACAAGGGTCAGATGAGAACTGTAAATGCTTACTGTCAAACATTTTCCAAGCACCTGAGTCAGCAGGATGCCGCATTACCCCATCATCAGTACGACCATTAACATGCCATTTCATAGAACTAGCCAGATCGGGTTCAAGAAATAGTCGCTGCAATCTTCGCTTTAAAGGAAACCACCGTAAGATCTTCGCAGCTTTCTTCTTCCCCTTATTGGATGATGCATGCTTACTAGCAACAGATGCCTCATTTGTTTTCCACCTTGAAGCGTTACAACAAGGACACGCCTCAAGGTTAACATGTTGCTTCCAAAACAGCATACAATCATTGGGACAAGCATGGATCTTCTCATAACCCAAACCCAAATCTCGAACTATCTTCTTAGCCTCATAATGGTCCTTTGGCAACTTTGCGTCTGAAGGAAGCATATCTCTCAGGACTTGAAGCAACAGAGTAAATGACTTATTCGTCCAACCACACAGAGTCTTCAACTGGAACAACACGACAATGGCTGAGAAAATGGTAAATTTTGTACAACCTTCATATAAAGGTTTGTGTACATCATCTATCATCTTGTAAAACTTCTTGGCGTCATCATTCAGACCTTCACCCGAATGTTGCGCAGTTGGACCTTCTTCCATTGGTTCGGGTGCCATTTCATGCGGGGGGCACAAATCGTGCAACATCCCACGAAAATCACCATATACATTTTGGGATTCTTGCACCTGAGAGGTCCCACATTCGGTAGCTGGCGTGGCAGCCGCCGATTCCCCATGAAAGTCCCAAACTTTGTAAGTTTTAAGCATCCCCTTCGCCCAACAATGCTCACGTGCCACATCTAGCGGTTGTGCAATCAAATTGACACACTTCACACAAGGACAGAAGATCTTCCCATCACGCGCGGATGGGGAGGCAAATTCCACGAATCGGTTTACACCTTCAAAATATTCTCTTGAACCCCTCCTCTTGTCCATCCAACTTTTATCCATTGCAATACAATATGTACGGATTTTCACCTACACCAAGAGTTGTTACTACAAAGGTAATAATTACTATAATTACATTTATTTGTCATTTGTTAAGAATAGACATACCCTTGTATGCGGCTAGTTTCGTAGAACATATAACACTTGTCGTAGACAAATGTCATGTGATAAGTTGTAAAACTAGTTAAGCATAAGTGATTTGTCATATATGTCATTTGGTACTCATTAATGACAATTTTTGTAATTATTATGAGATCCCTAATAATGCAATGACATTGTAAGACCATAAACGGCAAATACTTGGCTCGTTGGTCAAAAGTGAGTTCAAACAAGATTGGTTGAGAATTTAATTCGTAATGACGTTATTTGAAAATGTGTCAAGTAACGTTACTCCGCTTTGATTCAAGAGTGTGATGTTGGTTTCATACCAAACATGTGCTTCAAACTGTGATGTTATTTGTGATGTTATTTACTGAGAGAGGCTATTTTGGAACAACAGTTCTTACTTCTTAGCAGTGAAAGATAGTGTGGTCTCTATGACATATGACTATTATGATTCTAAATTGACAATTGATGCAATGAGATAATGTTGTTTACCCCAAATAAGTGTATGTTAAAAACTAAGCATGGGCATTTCCCAAGTACATAGGTAGAAAAGAACTCGTAGGTACTAACTAATAACAACTGTTAAGTACTAACTAATAACTAAAGAGGTGTCATTAGACCAACACGGTGATTAGCTAAATATGAGCTGTTATCCAAAATTCTGTTTGAATTCTGTTTGAATATGAGGTGTCACTACTAAAATTCTGTTTGAATTTCATTAATTTTTTCCAGCTCAGAAATGAAGTTGATAAAATGGAAGAAAATCATGCATCTCGTGGCGTCAGTATGTCTTGCCAAATGAAGACTGAGAAGAAAATAAAAGAAAAGGGATCTGAGTATAAGAAAGAGAAGATTTTCTACAAGAAGAAGTACATGTTAAAAGCAAAAAGAGCTGCAGTGACAACGATGGCAACAGTGGAAGTGACAGCGACTAAAGATCACTGCACAAAGCAAGGCAAGAGCCATTTATTGCCTTAATTGTTTTTCTTATAAAGTAACTAAAATAAATATATGGTATATTAAAATTTGTAGAGTATAAAATGAAACACCAAAATGGGACAGAAAATTTGTAATCATCAGCACTAAATAGGATCTTCCTTATAAGTACAAATCTTAGCCTTTTCTCATCAGCATTTCTAATCTAACTTTTCTGTTTAATTGCATGCAGGACTAAAGAAGCAATATCTGTGTGATCAGATCAAGTGAAGGTGCCTGCCAATATATATAATAAATAAAGAAGACTAATAAGAGTATATGCCCAATGAAGTGGCTTTATGAATATCTCGTGTCCTATATAAGAACATCTATATATGTTCTGGTGTTTAATAAAAAGTCTGTCTTAACATCCAGCGGATTATTTTTTATGCAATGCCAGAAGTTTATATGTATTCACATGGTTTTAGTTTGAGACTGAAAGGACAGCATTCCAAATGCACAATCTTAGAGAGAAGTAATTTTAGAAGTTGATGCAGAGAAAACAAATTGTTGAGAAAACAGATTTCACTACAAAAATTGTTAAAGAAAAAAAAAAAAAAAACCCTCTATTTAATAAAAATACTGTGTTGTAATTGTATAGAAGTGAAACTAAGTTTCCTTTTTAATTGTCTTTTCTTTGTTTCCCTCTCAAAGAGTTCTTTGTTTCTAATAACAATTCAAGGTTGTCAAAGCGACTTTTGTTGCTAATGCAACTTGTATGTTGGATCTTTTAGTTACATGCTGCAGGTTAGGTGCGAAGAAAGGCATCTATAGAGAGCTGCCATACTATACAGAACATGATATCACCTTATCACTCATGTAATATCCACTTATTATCCTTTGAGCTGCCATACTTCATACTCAACCTCATCCATACTACCCCAATTGCATATTTTGCTCAAGCCCTTGGTACCCTTGTATGGAATTAACACTAGTACTATGGATACTTACAGAACCGGGCTATTATGCTAATCACCATCAATTCCATTGGTTGTTTACTAGGAATATACATTTTATATATTTATCCATTACTATGATTAGATTAAATGAATAAATTCACCGTCTCCTATTAGCTTAAATTTTTAGGAGAATCAATAATTTGACAATTTTTTTAAAATAGCAGCAGTGGTAGAAAGATAGAATTAAAATTATTTGAACTATCTGACCTTGCCCATTAAAGTGATTCTATCCTAAGGTGCCCACTAAATTGAGTAAGGAAGAATTTCAAATGTAACAAATAATGATGCAATAAGCCAAAAGATGCAAAAGAAGAAATATCCACTGTCACGGTGTTTTTGATCATTTTTAAATCATATTATTCTAAGAAATTTTACAATTTTGGCTTAGGTTCTTTACTAATAATTCAAGAAAATTAGTAATGAAATGGGCTCGATTACCATGCTAAGAACAAATAAAACATAATAAACATTTTGAGGTAGTCCTAGTAAAACGCATCAGAAATATGTAAGTACCTGCTCTTTAAATTGTAGTTCTGCTCTTTAAATGGCACTTCTGTTTCTCCTTAAGTAGACAAAGTAGCAATTTCAACCTGACCATAAATGAATGATAGTTATTCGCCACATAAAGTACATGCATGTCTAAAGCTAATCTTGCAAAACAGCATGACATAAACTCACAAAAGTCACTTAAAATGGAGTTTTCCTGTATGCTCAGGGCTTAGAAATAGAGTCTCCAACATTTATTTTGCTTTGTAAGAGATCACATCTATGGCTAAGGATGTTTGAGGGAGAAAAGGAAAAAAATATAAATGCCAAATTGTGCCAATTGCTTTAGGGTAAAGGAATGGTAATTGGTGTTGAATATGAAACTGGTATTGCTTTAGGGTAAAGGAATGGTAATTGGTTTTATATGCATATGAAACCAAAAATAAACAAATAAACAAATCTACTGGTTGTAATTTATTTGTACATGTCATTTGTTGGGCTATACAAAAATAATAAGAAGGCTCTAATCTTTATCAATAACAGAGAGAATCCGATCTTGAACCCTTGATCAAAAGGATGAGACGAAAAACACACAGGAAAGGAAGAAAGATTTATGTCTTTCTCTTTCTGTCTCTCTCACTAAACAATTATTATGTTGAAAAGAGAAATGAAAAAGTATGCAGGGTTAATGATTTTAGTTCAACTTTTGTTAACCATGCTGCTTATATAACTGTGTAATTACCCAGACCTTGCCGGGCAAAGGGTTCTGAGCCTTTTTCCTGTTTTTTAGTACCATTAAACCTCTTGAGGCCCAAGCAGCAAGCTAAGCGGCTAAAAGCAGAGAATAGACTCAAAAGACTCAAACCCCAAATACACTCTTGACTCTCACTCACCAAGAATAGAGTATCCTAACTGGTCTTTGTAGCACCACTCTTTCTCACATAACAATTCTTATGCAAATAACCAAGCCATATATGTAATTTTCAAGATTAGGAGTAGATGCATGTCCTTTCTATTCGAAATAGATGTCCACCGACTATCAAAGTCAAGCCACAATTTTAACAATAAATGTCTTTTAATATTTTTCTTCCTTTATATTTCCTTAGGATAATCTAAAAATTGGTTATCGATAAATACCAGCTAACATTTTTATTTCAACTAATTAATGCAGGGATGGACGTCAGTGCTTTCTCCTACGATTACTCCCCAATAACAAAGGCAAGGAAAAAAAAATGCTTTCCATTTCCTATTCTAGAAATTTGTGTATTGGGATAGAGTTTATTTTGTTTTTCATTTTATATATGTGAAAATAGAGTTAAGAGGCATGAATTTCGTGCACGCATTTTCTAGTATGGAAAAGCATTTGGTCCGTCAAACGCGGCCTCAATTAGACAATGCATTTCATTCTTCATGACCCCTTTTGCCAAAATTTTGATAAAGCAGTGCTTGGTAGAGGCCCAGAGAGCTCAATATGGAGGAGGGATAATAGTCAATCCAGAATTTAACCATAGCTTAGAGGGATGGACCATGTTCGGACAAGGAGAAATTGAAGAACGAATTTCAAAGGCAGGCAACTGCTTCATTGTGGTACACAGTAGAACGCACCCATTAGACAGTTTGTCCCAGAAGGTTCAACTTGAGAAAGGAAAGCTCTATAGTTTTTCTGGTAATTATATTTTCATGTGTAAAGAAATAAAAGACGAGTAACATAGATTCTATCTTTTTTTGCCTCCTCAAATTGTAGAAATTTTATAGTGAGTGGACTGAATTAAATAAATGATATGCTTCACATTTAATTTCCATGAAACTAAGTATGTACATGATACCATCTCATTTTTCAGCTTGGATTCAAATCAGTGTAGGAAGAGAGACAGTTTCTGTCCTCTTTAAGACAACTATGAACTGGTACTAGGTGGTGAGCATGGATGCTGGTCTCTGCTAAAAGGTGGCATAGTTGCAAATTTCTCAACCCCTGTAGAGATTCTTTTTGAGGTGAATTATTTCTTGTACTTTTCGTTTCTCTTTAAATTTTATTTTACTAAGCTTTTTTTTAAAAAAACTGAATGTATACTCATGCTTCAATTTCATCAATGTAGAGCAAGAACACAAAAGTGAATATATGGATGGATAATGTATCATTACAGCCCTTCACTAAGGAGGAATGGAAATCCCTCCAAGACATAAGCATCAACAAGGTAATTATAGGTTCGTTCTCCATTCCTCACATCAAGTACAAATATGCTTCAACCTCCCTTCCTCTTCAACACAATTGACCAAACATTTAGCAAGTCCATCATGCGGAGGCTCACCCTCCATTACTCACATTTATAATTTTTTTTAAAGTTAATTTAAAACACATGAGCAATCTCAATAATACTTAAAAACTCAACCATCATGTTTAAAATTATGGTTTAAATTGAATCCTGCAGGTACGTAAGAGCAAAGTGAGTTTCAAGGTAATTCATGCAAATAAAACTGCAATGCAAGGTGCTACAGTAGCTATCAAGCAATTGAAATCAGACTTCCCTTTTGGGTGTGATATGAACTACCATATCCTAGAAAGCACTGATTATCAAAACTGGTTTGCATCGAGATTCAAATTTACCACTTTCACCAATGAGATGAAGTGGTATAGCACTGAGATAATACAGGGCCAAGAGAACTAAACAGTCCCAGATGCCATGGTAAAATTTTGCAAACAAAATGGCATTTCCATTAGAGGACACAACATATTGTGGGACAGGGTCATTTATCAGCCTAATTGGGTCAAATCCCTTTCTTTTGATGATTTACGTAAAGCTGCAGAAAAAAGAATCAATTCAGTGGTATCAAGATACAGAGGGCAGCTAATTGCTTGGGATGTAGTTAATGAGGATCTTCATTTTAGATTTTTCGAGGATAAACTCGGTGAAAATGCTTCTTTAGAATTCTATTCCAAGGCTTACCAACTTGACCCAAACACAACTATGTTCATGAACGAGTTTAATACCATAAATGGGGGGGATGACAAAGCAAACCCAGCCAACTACAAGAAAAAACTTGAAGAGATTCTGCAATATCCAGGGAATGAAAAGATATTGCTAGCTATTGGCCTGCAAGGAAATTTTGGTTCGGACCAGCCAAACCTAGCTTACATGAGATCTTATTTGGACATTCTAGGTGCCACAGGACTGCCCATATGGCTTACTGAAGTGAGTGTCGATCTTGCCAAAGACACTGATCAGGTATTCCACTCTAGAAAGAAAAAAAATATTAGACTAACACAAAAATGTCTTGGTTCACCTGAGTAAAAATTGGATTGAAATTACAACTACAAAAATGTGTCAACAAATTAATTTGGTTTCAAACCAACTAATTTTATTCTTAGTACTACTAAGATTTTAGTTCAATGCCGACACTGGTTTCTGGACAGGCGCAGCACTTGGAGGATATACTAAGAGAGGGTTATTCTCATCCTGCTGTCAAAGGGATTATCATGTTTGCAGGCCCAGCAGCAGCTAATTTCATGGAAATGCCCCTTGCAGATATAAACTTCAACAACACTCCAGCTGGAGATGTTGTGGATAAGCTCCTTCGTGAGTGGAAACATTCTCAAGCTCTGGAATTCACAGCAGATGACAAAGGATCCGTAGATGTTTTACTATTTCATGGAGACTACAATGTAACTGTACAACACACAGAGACCAAATCTTCGACCAGTTTAGCTTTTAGGGTGACTAAAGATACTCCAGAAGCAACCAAGAAAACATAGGAGGAGGACATAGAAAGAGAGAGAGAGAGAAAGAGAAGGGGGGTGGTGGAGTATGTTCCAAGACACAATGATTACATGGTCTTGGGGAAGCAGAAAAGGGTGGCGTGGAGATAGCGAAGAGTATGGAAGAGTCTAATATAGAGAATATTAAAAATAATAAAAAATATTATTTCTATTTAGTATTTTTATAGAATTCAAAATAGGGTTTATACTATTTACATGTAATCTAACATACACATATTAGTGCATTTGAGGTCCAAAATATGTAATCAGTTAACTCATGTTAAACATTACTGACATATCCTTGTTTAAAATATTGTGTCAATTTTTTTTAGTTTTTTGGGTTTTTCTTTTGGCTGTAGTTCCATATTCTAAGCACATTGATTCTAATTCCTTTTCATCTATCTATTAGTAGGGCAATAGAGTTTCAATAGAACTCATTTGTGTGAGCAGTTGGATTTTTCCTTTTTTGTATCTTCTTTCACTTTTTTACTTCAATAGTTTAGATTGATTTCAGCATTCTCAAATAGTACAATAGTAGAATTTTTGTTCGACTAAATTTTCTTAGAGCAAAAATTGTGTCATCATTGAGTCTTTCTTGGAGTCGTGAATTTTCTTTATTTATTTATTTTTATGCAGTAGCCAGAATTTATATGCTTGAGTAAAGTAATACAATAATTTTTATATAAAATTGGCTAAGCCAAAAATCAAAAACCATGGTACAGTGACAAACTAATATTAATATAATTAGTATAAATAAATAGTATCTCTCTCACCATGACCACTCTAACTATCACTGCATTTTCTCAACCAATGCATACCAACCAGTGGATATTCAAAGTAATTAAAATTATTATCTTAACCGTATAATGCACCACCAATCAAACTACCAAATGTGCTAGAACTCGAGTCCTCCATCAATTCTAAATAATGCATATTCTTATGTTATGATTAGGGGAAAATACCCAAAAAAAAAAAAAAAAAACCACACATGGGGTAACATCAGAATTGTAGAGAGTAAATGGCAAAAAAGAAAAACACAGAGCAATGCAATTAAACAGCAAAACAATGTAGAGCAACCCCAATGAAACCAAACAGCACGTTGAGGCAGAGCAAGAATGATAGAACAATCGAGAACAAAGTTCAACACACTGTATAAATTTTAACAATGAAAAAAAATAAATAAAAATTTACCAGCTCTGTGGTCGTCAACATACTCAAACTCACCAATATAACCTACAAAACCAATTCAAACCAAATTTAACCATAACTCTGGATTGATTTTACAAAAGGGTGGAAAGACAAGATAAGATAAACAAATGCAGAAGATCTAATGAAGAACTTACAGTGAGTGTGGGTTTGAGAGATGATCTAATGAAGAAGATCAGATCGGTGGCAGTGGGTGGTGGCTGAGGTGAGAGAGAGTAGATCTATGGCGGCGGCGGATACAGCTACGGCGATGGTGGTGGCAACGGCTAGGGCTACGGAGGTGGCTAGGGGCGGTGGAGATGTGAGAGAGAGAGAGAGATCGACGATGGTGAGAGAGGAGATGGAGGGTGAGGGTGAGATCGTCGATGGAGGGTGAGGCGATGGTTTTGGATCAGAGATGGAGGGATCGGCGAGGGCTTTTGATCGGAGATGGAGGGCGACGGTGACTTGGTCAGATTGGAGAGATGGGGAGTGAGAGAGCAGATGGAGGTTGATTTTGGGTTTTTCGGGCTGATTTTGGGTCTGAGGAAAACAAAATGCACAATTTAGGACGGGACAAAAAAGCCCAGGTCTTAGGCCGCGTTTTTAAAACGCGGCCTAAGCCCAGTTTTTTTTAAAACGCGGATAAACCTGTCAAAAACGGGGCCTAAGACCTGGGCTAAGGCCCCGTTTTAAAAACGCGGCTGGACCTTCGCGTTTTAAGCCCCGTTTTTAAAAAACGGGGCATTAGGCATTTTTGGGCCGCGTTTTTTGAAACGCGGCCCAAAAAAAACGCGGCCCAAACCCCCCTTTTTTTGTAGTGACATGAGACCCACTAGAAAGCTGAAACACGCTTCTCTTAAAAAGTAAATAAATAAATAAATAAAAAGCCAAACTACAGACGCTGAGGAAATAATCAGTATCCAAATGTACAGATAGGTTAAATCAAGATATATAGTGACTTCTGAAAAGGCTTTAACATATTCAAGGAAATCACACAACATAGACTCTTAAACTACTCATGCCCACTATATATTTAGGCCCATTATCATGGCAGATACAACTGTTACTTTAACTTAGTTTTGAACCCAAATTGAGACCCCAAAACATTTTCAAAGTTTTGTAATTTGCTTCATAACTTGTTCAATATATTTTTTTCTTTTTTATTTGGAACTTGCATACGATGATATTACTATCAAGTGGAAAACTGACATATACTTCTTTTTTTCATTTTTATAGTTTTCTGGGGTAAAAATTAGTGATGTGACATACCAAGATATCCATGGAACATCAGCAACAGAGGTCGCCGTGAAATTTGATTGTAGTCCAGGGAACCCATGCTCCAGAATAAGATTGGAGAATGTAAAGCTCACTTACAAGAATCAAGTAGCCCAAGCTTCATGTAGCCATGCAGATGGAACTTCTACTGGTTTTGTCCAGCCCACAAGTTGCTTGTAGAGGGGAAAATTTTAAACAAAATCCATATCTATGAAGGACAAAAAAGGAATCTACATTCTTCTCCTTTCATCTTTAGGGCAGAAAATTATACATCTTTTTAGTTTTTATAGTATGAATGTTAGCGAGATAGGTCATTAAAGTGATAGGTTGATTGCTTGAGCCTGTGGCGGTGCTTGCTGAATGGGCATTCTTGGAGCATGCCTGGCCTTGCAATCAAAATATAATGTTGAAACTTTAAATCCCGATTTGGATGTTTGGACTTTGTATATTAAATTGTTATAAGAGATATGATTGTGTTTAATGTATTATTGTCTATTGGACCTCACTTACTGGAATTCTAGATTTTTATCATTTCCATTTCTCAAAAAGAAGTCACATGAATTATATTCAATTATATCATGAAGTCAATTTAATCAAGGAAGCTAAAAAAATAAAAATAAATAAATAAAAGGTATTCTATAAACATTTCAAAGGAGACATTTCAAAGCCTATGCATCCCCTAGTTGAATAAAATATCCTATAAACATTTGGCAAAAAAAGTATTCTATCATGAACAAATATAAAATATGTCTTTGGTTCCAAAGTTTGTTTACTAGTGCTATTGGTTTATAAAGTTTCAAATGAGAGCTATTCGTTCATCAAGTTTAAGAAATTAGCACTATTGGGTCCTCTATCGATTTCTGTCAGTTTCCTAGCCTATGTGTTTAATAGATAAATTAATGAAAATATTTCAATGACATGACAACCTTTTTATTATTAAAAAATTTGTAGTTAATAATTTACACATTAGAAATGTCTTTCCCCAAATCTAACAAGTTAAAAGGTCTTTTCCAAAATTAATTAATCCCTACTCAAAATTCCAAAACCTCTAACATGCCAAGGTAACAGGGGAATCAAAAATTTACTAGACAGCGAAATATGGGGTCTCTCCGCTCATGGGCAATTTACTATGAATAGACCATTTAAAATCTTATGGGTGCCAAGCTGTACATGATAAAATCCCAACTTCGGAGAAGTTGAGAATTATTTATAGTTAAATATAAAAGAAACATTTAAGAATTTTTTTTAGAGATAATTTCAACCAATGACGTATATTCCCAACATTTGTTCTTTATCATTAGACCAAGACACCAATTGATTTTTTGGTATAGGTGGAGATCGACTCCCAAATCTTTTATTCGATGATATAAGACTTTATTAGTTAAACTAAAAAAACTCACACATTTAAGAATTATTAATGATATGAAAGTGTTTAATTAATTGGTCTTGCCATAACAAAGAGCCATAGAAGAGTTATTTCTACATACGTTAAATAAAGTCATGTCCCTTGGTTATAGTAATAAATTTCTATTTCATATTTTATATTTCTTAATAGAATTATTAAGTTTGATATATTGCAAAAGAAAAAAAAAATCTACCGGTGTTTTCAAGGTAGATTATTCGGTTTAGTTTAAAATATTATCTTTTCTGTTTTTAAGTTAAAAACTTTATAAATCAACTGATATCTTTTGATATTTATTACATAAATATCTATGGATCAAAGCCCCTCATCCTCCATTATAAATATTAAATTATAATAAATAAAAAAACCAGTTTCAAATATCTTAAAGCAGGCTTAGGAAGTTACTTAGTCAATATATAGATCATTTACCCTTTCCATTCATATTGGTTCAAGAAGAAATCCCGGCCCCATGTGGTGTAGTTAGGTTTGATCCCTAATTAAAGGAAAGTCCTCACAGTTGCTTCAGTTGAAGAACGTTGAAGTGTGATGCATTCTCATGAAATTTGTTTACAATATATAGCTTTTGGCTTAATTTATTCATGTCTTTGTCTTGACCCCTAAGTTAAATTCTATTATTTCGGTACATATAATTTGGCATGGATATGGACCTTGCTAACTCATGTAGTCTCTATACTTTCTTGCTAAGTTAATTAGCATAATGGCTACTCCTTGCTTACAAGACCAAGTAATTCAAGTCCAATTAGAGGAGTAGTGGGACATGATGGTACGTACATAAGGCACGGTTGAGTAACTAAAGTATTAAACGTTCAATTCACAGCATTCAAGTTAACGTTCTTTTTTGAATGGCAGCGGGACATCTAGATCACATTTCTGCTTATAGCCGCGATAACTCAAGTTCTGTATGCCTTTACAGTTAGCGAAGAATTTAGAATATATATATATATATATATTTCATGGATAATTGCCAATAGATCACATTTCTACTTAATTATTTCTTTGCAGTCATAAAATCTTAAGTTAAAGGTTAGCCTCTTAATTTTTAAAGCCTTTGATTATTGGCAACCTATATATAGCATGTTTAAATTTTATTTATTTACTTCTTCTTTTTTTTTTATAAACAATGATCTGTGTATCATTTTAGGATATTAGTTAAATGATTATTTTGCTATTTATACTAACAATTCAAAGTTTTGGGACAAATTGTAATTTACCTTAGTAGAAGAACTAGTGATCTTGATTTTGAAAACTCTATTTGCTCTATATCTCATTAAATTCAAAATTTCTTAATAATTTTAGGATTTGAGACGATAATTTATCATATTTTTGTTGCAAATCTTGTTCATTTTTAATTAAGTAAAAAATGTATCATTTTAAATTAAGTACATTCACGACATTGGGTACAATTATTATTATTATTATTATTATTTTTTCCTTTTGAGTTTCACGCATAGGAGAATGTAGACAGTGTCATAGCCTAAATGATTGAATTTTGAAGATGATATGCCTAACCCCATGGAGTCTATGGGTGTGCATGAATGTCAACGCACGCACATCACATGGCTAGCTAACTAACATCGCATGCAACAGGGAAACCCTGAAACATGGCCAAAAACAATGAGTAGATTGTGTTACCAATGTATTGAAGGCTGAACTCAGAAAACTAATAATATATTCTTTAGCAAAATACCATGCATTTTGTCTGCTCATTGGCCAAGCCGGGTACAAGTACAACTAGGATTTTTGGGTCCACTGTAATGTGGCCTGTCTTTGTGGAAATGCAAGCATGTGAGCAACATTAAATGCAAATATTGCATTAAAGATTAACAAAATCTATTCCCCTGTTTTTACTAATATTTAAAGGATAGAAATTAAGCAGTCTCGGAGCACCTCCAGCCTCGGAGCTGGAGGGGGCAGTCTCCCTGATGGCAGGAGGGTAGTATACATTCTCCACCCTCCACAGGTCAGATGAAGTTTCAACCCTAACTTATTTAAGGACCTCATTTCAAACTTGGGAACAGTAGAGTCTGCATACCCCAAGAACTTAAGCCTTGAGAGCGGCCTGGGTCTCGGCCACTCCCAAGTCATAAGCCTCCTCCTGGGCTTCCTCTTTAGAACCCTCAGCCTCTGCCCTGGCGAACTCCGCCTCTTTTTTGGCCCTCAGAGTTTCATCCCTAACCCACTCTGCAACATTCTTGACCACTTCGGCCTCGACCAGTTTTTTCTTTAGATCAGTGATTTGCTCCTTGGCAATCTTCAACTAATCCTCGGCCTCAAGTAGGTGCCTCATCTAGTCCTCGGCTTGTTTTTAAGCACTTGCGAGGCCTGATTCAGCGCTATCTCTGGCCCTGGTCATCTCCTTCAGATCTTCATTTGCCTTTAGGAGATCGGCCTCAGAATTTTTGAGGGTCCATGTGGCATCCAAGCGCTTGTCACGCTCGAGCTCCAAGGCCCCGCTCTGGTCGTTAGCCGCCTCTTCCAATCTGTAAGTGGCTTGGACAGCCTGCCAATTGAAACAAGCGCAAGGTAAGTTGGAAACCAAGGAACAAAAACCAATGAAGTCACAAATGTTAGAAGCCTTGCCATGTCCAGGTACCTCTTCATACTGAGGAAGACCTCCTGCCTCCTCAGGTTCCCCAACTCGGCCATATCGGCAGGGAGTAGGAGGGACCTCTCCAACGCGTCGGCCACGTAGGTGTTTTCACCCTTTTGGAAGTCCCTAAGGGAGGCGTTGTCCATTAGGGGCTCCCCATGGAGTATTGGGACAGGAAGCCAGGCCTAAGGCTCGGATCGTGTGGCGACTTCCTTTTCTTGGCCCTGGTGCACGATCTTTAATTGCTTTGAAGCTCGTCGGGTCTTATCTTCCTCCTAAGAGGAGCGGGATCTCCCCCCATCCACGGGGTCCTTTCCCTTAGAAGCCCTCTTCCTTTTCGGATCTGTGGGCTGAGGAGGAGGAGGAAGTTTGGATGGCTGCGATAGGGCGAATGATGACCTGGTCTGGGCAGGTTGAAGCTTGGGCAGAGGAGGGGGAAGCTTAGGCTATGATTTCCCTGGCACATCCTTCCCCAGCTGGCCCTCAATTAGGTCAAGAAGGCTAGTGGGAGGCTTCCTTTTGAAACCCATTTCGACCTTAGAAGAGGTCCCTTGGAGATCTGCTTCGGTCAAGCTGGGGTCGCCCAAGTCACCAGAGGGATCCTCGGACGGATCGACTTGGTCGAATATACCAAATTCGTCCTCGGACTGGCCCAATTCAGTGACTTGCTCTTCGCCTTCTACCCTTACTTCCTCGGCCTCTGCAACTTGTTAGGATGAAGAGGGGCTTGCCAACGTACCACCTCCTTAAGTAGAAGATCCTTCAGGAAGTAAGAAACCATTCTCCACTACGGTAATTCTGTGAAGCCGAGGATCTTTAGCTCTGATCACGTACTTCGGAGCCGAGAATGACTTCTGAATAGGATCGTACCCAAGGATTTTGAGAGCAGCTCTGACCTGGTTGTCACCTTCGTTCACAAAGACCTTCGCCTTGAGGATGGTCTCCAAATCTATCCGGTTGACCGAGTGAAAATGGCGTTCAAAAGCGTGAGGATCTACAAAAAAGAAGGTACACCCCTATTAGCAACCAAACAATGCAAACTACGATAACACCAAAAGTCAACCCTCTCCTACTCCTAATGCCCCACTTGGTGCCCCCCCTCAGTTGGGCAAGGAAGGCCGTCATGCCACACCCCTAACACGACGAGAAAGTTTTTATTTATCCCTTTGCTGGACTCGAGGAGACATTGAATGAGCCGAACCTTGTCATCCCTCGCTTTCATGTAGTAAGATTTATTCTTAAGGTGTTAGAAGTTGTAGCACCAATTTACGTTATGGTGGGTTAACCTCAACCCCATCTTCTCGTTTAAGGCGTCCACACAGCCCAAGATCCTAAACACATTAATGGCACACTAAACGGGAGCTAGTCGGAAGTGCCTAAGGTAGTCCTTCATCACTGGCCCCATAGGAATCCTCATACCCCCTTCTAGGAAGGTGATTATGGGAATCACTACCTCGCCCCCTTGCCTCATAAAGTGCCACTCACCTTCTTTATAGTACCTCAAACCTACGGTATTGGGTATTCTGTAATCAGCGATGAATTTCTCCATTGCCTCTTCCGACTCAACCAACCTCTTAAATCTACCTATCCTTAGGAACGACTAAAAACTTAAGGAGGGGTGAAGGAAAGAAAGGGATAGGAGGAGAAGAAACTTAGAAGAGAGAAAATACGAATTAGAGAGAGGAGAAAACTTACAGAAGTGAGGAAAAGCTCCTCGAACATGCTTTTTATGCTGAAAAGAGACGAAAGTTTGGCTGAACACTTGACCGGATTCAAGGTATGTGCACAAGAACTCTTTAGTGTAAAAGTAAATAGACAAATTGGTTCAAGTGGGTGTTTATACCCCTAATTAAAATAACCGCATGGATTTTCCCGCCCATAAAAGCTAAAGAAATCCCCACCGTTGGATTACCATCACACCATTTAACGTGGGGAGCACAAAGCCACTAGAATTTAATGAGGACACGCCCCGTATACCGAAGCGTCAGAGACGTGCCTTAGACAAGGGGAAAGGCTCTAGCACTGACGGAGGATAGGACTTGACAAATCGTGACATAGGCCCGAGGACATCAAAATCTTCCTCCCCGTCCGAGGAGCCGAACAGCAAGATTTTTAGGGGCTGTTGTGGGGCCAAAGAATTTGGCAACCAGCCCATTTCATATCAAGCCCAAGGCCCACGCCGAGGAGGAAGAAATGTCCAAGGATGAACGAAGAAGGTCCAAATTGCCAAGAGATGTTGCCGAGGACAATCTTGTCCTCGGCAAATCGAGATCACGGAAGGAAAAAGCGGCATGCCGCCAAAGGCAGCCTCCCAGAGCGTCCCAAGGGAAAGCACAAGTACAATGAGTCAGTCATGGGAGTATGGTGGAGGAGCAATTCAAGGAGAAACTGTCACATCCACATTAAATAATCACAACTAACATCCTGGCCACATTTATGTGGACATGACTCCTGAACAGTGTTATCTGGGTCATCGCAACTCACAGAACGTTAGAAGGAGTGACTGATGGGACAGACACTCAAGTATAGGCATGGATGACTAACAAGTGTAGGATCAAGATGGTTCAAAATGAACTATATAATGTAAGAGACCTTCCATAAGAAGGGGACCGGGAGAGTGATAGGAAAACACTGTAGCGATCCCAATCCTCCTTGTACTTTGTTTAATCAATTTATATAGAAACTCATTGCCTCGGATGGTAGGTTCATCTCCTTGGGTCGTGAGTTCATCCAGCTCTGTGTTCCTAGTTCTTACTTAATCATCTTTTACATCCACATTAGCCGTTGTCAAATTCATTAAAACCTACCTCTTTGACCCACTCTCTATAAATTCATTGTACTGGATTCACTTTTGGGCCTAAATCCCATTCACTTTTGGGCCTAGTCCGAAAATCGAGACCCTACACCTTTTACATAGGACATTAGTTAAATGATTATATTCGCTATTTACTAACAGTTCAAAAATTTTGGAACAAATAGTAATTTATTTTAGTAGAAGAGCAAGTGATCTTGAGTTTAAACACACTCATATTCTATTAAATTCACAATTTCTTAATAGTTTTAAAATTTGAGACAATTAATAATTTATCATATTCACATTACTTATATTGTTTTTCTAAGTGGAAAATGTATCATTTTAAACTAAGTACATTCCCGACATTTTTTATTTAAGTTTCACGCATAGGAGAATGTACACACTGCACAGTGTGATATCCTAAATGGTTGAATTTTGAAGATCATATGCCTAACCCCATGCCATGGAGTCTATGGGTGTGCATGAATGTCAACGCACATCACATCGGTAGCTAACTAACATTGCATGCAACAGGCCTGAAACAAGGCCCAAAACAGCGAGTAGATTGTGTAGCATCATGTATTCTAGACCGAACTCAGAAAACTAATTGGTTTATAATAATATTCTTTAGCAAAAGACCATGCATTTTGTCTGCTCACTGGCCAAGCCGGGTACAACTAGGAATTTTGGGTCCTTGTGGAAATGCAATCATGTCCTTGCTTGAGCATGTGAGCAACTTTAAATGCAAATATTGCGTTAGAGATTAACAAAATCTATTCCCCTATTTTTACTAATATTTAAAGGATAGAAATTAAGCAATCATTTACCCCAAAAAAAAAAAAAAAAAGCAATCATTGAATTAAGAATTTGAATAAATGATTTTGGGGGATCAATCTAAACCAAAGTAGCATGGGCTACGGGATACCATAATCATGCATGGAGGCAATGTATGTAGCTTTAAATAACAAATAGTATATAGGTCATGTTTACAGTATCCTCAGGGCGATTGTTAATAAATTGTTTTTAAAAAGTTTTAATACCACTTTCGTAAAAAATATAAAAAGTAGTCAAAAGAATTAATTGTTTTTTCCCTCCTAAAAAGTGTCTTTAGAACATCTGATAACTTTTCTCATAATCTATATGCTCTTTGACAAATGTTGAGATCAAACTTCTCAAATCATTATCAATTGATCTTCACATGGGATTGTATTTTTTTTCCTTTTTTGGGGGGGGGGGTTAGGAAAAACCAGTGGCTAAGGTACTTTATCACATGATTAGTCATTAGTATAGTAATTTTTCATTTATTCGTATGAAAGTGTTCATCATTGAACACGAGACTGCAAAGTGCCACAATATTCTCATTATTGATCCTATTTTGACCTAGCTAATAGTATATATGAAATTAGTTTCCAAAATCCTTTCCAACGTTAGCACGTTAATCATTAAACTAAATAAAAAAATTCCTAAAATAAATCTTTTGTTCACACAATGCTTACATTTGTCGAATAGTTTGAGTCTTCATTAAAGTAAACTTTTTTTTTTATAGTTAATAAAGTAATTTAGTGTCCTTAATTATCATAATTCTTTTTACTCTTTTTTTTTTAGAAGAATAATTCTATTCACTCTATTAATTAGTAAGTAATTTAGTTTCCATAATTATCATAAGTTCCGATTCCATGTTGAATTTTGACTTCTATATCCATACCATGAACCCTTAGTGCAAATGTCGTGAAACTTAAATAAATGGTTGACAAAATTGGATATTGTACCTGTATTTTCGGTTCACATGGCTTACTCAGATTGATTAACATTCTATCAAATTCACAAATGGAATTATGCCACCTGGAAGCTTAAGAAGTCCCCCAAAATCTGCCCGGAAGTCATGGAAGCAATCAAAACCAGGATATAAGATATAAGAGGCACATTAACGAATGATTGAATTATAATAACATTGGAGTCTCCACCATGGGCTACTGCATTAAAATTATAATATTATTGGAATAAAGAAATTTAAAAAGCCCCTTCGTTGGGTTCAAAGTTTCGAAGATTCATTAGAGTATTTCTTTCACAGGCATGTGCTTGTGTTGGACTTGTTGGTATTGGCCAAAAAGAGGGGCTGCGTTTTCTGTATAGACCAAAACATATGGGTTGCTAAAACTTATTTGCAGCTGGAGGAATTTTTTTCAAAGTGGTTATAAAAAGAATAAAAAATAATTAATAATAATAATAATTAATTATATAAAATCTCATAAAAATAAAACTTCATATATAAACAAAAAAAAAAATGAAAATACATAAAATCTTGCAATTTCCTTTTACCAAATTTTTTATTTTAAAATCGTTGCATGATAGTTTCATTATCAAAATGCTACAAACTACACATCTTTCAAAATTTTAGTTAAATAAAATTTTTCTTGGACTTTTTCTTTTTTATTTGTAAGGACATAATATATTGTTAAACAGACCAAAGTTTGGCTATGAATTTAGTTGTAACCTAAAACTACAATTCTCACTAAATAAATTAACGTGACTACATATTTTGAAAATCTGACCAATATGGAGCTGCTCAAATGCTGAAATTATTTAGTCTATTAGGACTGCTGAAATATTTTTCTCAACTAATGAACAATACCGTTTATACAAGTGTGTGAGTCAGCTTCTTAACCAGTGTAAACCAAAAAAAAAACTTAAAAATTACCAAATGACATTACATTTGCACAAATGACAGTCTTTTATTAATTTGGAGGACTAGAGATGACCGTCAACGGTCCTTAATGGACATAATAATTTTTTCTTCTGTTTTTTTCTGTAATAATTTCTTCTAAAATGTCTGGTTTTCTTCTACCCATAAGAAAAGGAAAACGAGTTTTACGTTGGACAACACCTTTTACGTTGGACTAAAAAAACATTTACAGTTATAGACGGTTTAGATATGAGAAACAATGGTTTTATCAAAAAGATATGAGAAACAATGATAAAGTCATAAAGTATGTACGTAGACCATTATGATATTGAAAATGAGGAGGTTAGAAAGACCGTCGATTTCTTCTCCGTTTTCTGCTCCACATGTCACGTCTAAAACTGCCCTAATATTAATAACGGGGTCAAATAGATAATCTTATGGAATTAATATTATTATTTTATTTTATTTTATTTTTTTGAGATGAGTATAATTGGTATCTTGAATCCTTGGATATAGGAAAAACTATTTGTGAGAGGTCCATTTTCTCTAAATGTATCAAAAGATGGATAGATCGGGTCAGATGATCATCATGCGGTTACGGTACCTTACTCCCACCATAATTTATTCTTGGTATTTGAATAAGTAAATCATATAGTACCCACTACTCATCCAGGAGAAACTCGAATTCATTATAAATAAATATACAAACAAACATATGGAAGAATCCAAAAATGAAACAGGAACATTGATTCATTTGGTGGAGTATATTACGAACCCAACTCTCTTAGGTGGTTGTACAGTATGGGACTGTGCATGATTGATAGGGTTTGGAGTTGGAGTTGGAGGACGTGTTGATGATCTTATGCTTAAAGCAAAGAAAGATGCTATACATAACATAACATAGCACCCGAAAACAAGAATAAGGAAGTTGGCTGTGATGGCCTTGTTAGCTTTGTCACGTTAATGGTCACTGCTTTCATTCCCTTCTTTTACAATTTATTATTATAACAAAGCTTTAGCTAGCAAATCTCACATCCAAAGCAACAAGGTCCATCATCCATGTACGTTCATTTGTCCTTTCCATAACTATAGGTCGGCATCTCGTACCTATCTCCTTTGTCGTAGCCAGGTTTTCATGTATTATTTTGACAATGCTATTTTTTATTCCCGATTTTTGTTTGTTCTCTTTATTCTTACAACTGCTAGGGATGGACAACACCTTCTCAATACAGATATCAGATATGATTTCTCTTATTCGGGCCTCATATTCAAGCTATATATATAGTATTAAATAATAAATATATGTGGATTCTAATTAATTTAACTCGTAAAAACTTTGATGCTTAAATAAGAAATTTGAAATTTAACCTCGTGTACATCAAAATCTGAATTATATCTTAATTTAATAGTAAAGAACTATTATTATAAGTGAACATTATAGGTTATAAAATTCTGGCAAAGGATAATAATCATAATAATAATAAATACCCACTCAAAAAGTCATTTTTCTTGGTATAAAGTATTGCTATAAAATATATAAACTCTCTCAAATAATCATAATAATAAATGTCCACCGAAAATGTCATTTTTCTCATAATAAAGTATTGCAATAAAATATATATAAAAAAAAAATTCAAAATCCAGGAAAGTAGGACTACAATTAGAGGATATGTAACTTATCTCCAAAAACAAATTGTCAGATTTTGAAACAACTCCAACCTGGAAAAGTCGGTGGAAGATTGTGATACTCGTGTGGCAAAACATCCAGTATTTCATCTCTCTAAAGCAAATTTACTTATTAACTCCTCCCCTCTCCCCGAAAACGGTTGTGTTGCAACCATGTGTCACCGACAAGTAAATGAAGTCTAATCAAGAAATGAAAAAAGAAAATGATGAGATTAATCAATGCATCCAATTGGGCAAATCTAATCAAGCAGTGACTAACGGTGGAAATTATGATGTACTTTTGCTTCCAATTTAGGGAGTCTTTTGGCTCGTTATTGTAAAAATTAGAGTTTATTAGGTTTATGTATACTGTGCAAAGTTTTTTAGCTAAATGAGGAGAGATGCAAATTTCGGTATTGGTGATGCCGAAATACAAGTAAAAGAAGAGAAAGAAACTAAATTAAACCCTTGCGCAAGGACTATTCCACATAAAAAGCAACCAGCAGACTAACGCGCAACTTGCTCAATCTATATGGGAACTAAATTAATTTATTCTAAACCTGGTAGGTATTTCAAGTTTTCAAAAACACACATTTTTTTATATACTTTCCAAAAATTGATAGTTATGATAACAAGAATAGTAAATTCAAATTATAGTTCATCCACGATGATATCAAAATGAATTAATATTAACTAAATAAAAATAGCAATTGATTTTTTTTTTTTTCTGAAGGTTAATGATTTACATTCATCATAATTCAGAATTTCTACATTTTTCAATTACAAAAATACCCAGGGTGTGATGAGATTTAGGCATTTATGGGTGAAATAATTTTTTTCGCATAATTCTCATCACACCCTAGTTATTTTTGTGATTGAAAAATGTAAAAATTCCAAATTATAATGAATGTAAATCATTAGCCTTTAGGAAAAAAAATAGAAGAGTTTCTAAGTATGCGCGTGATAAGTATTAATAATCCCAACCATACAAAACTTGAGGATAGTACTGTAAAAATACCTAGAGTTGTGATAAAAAAAAATTATTTCTCCCACAAACGCACAATATTCATCATATGTATTTTATGATTACAAAATGTAGTAATATCTTAAAAAAATAGAAAGCCTCTAAGAAGCGCGTGATAATTACTGAATACTAGCCTTTGAGCACGCACTCGTACACGTACTTAGAGACTTTTCTATTTTTTTTTTAGTAAATATTAATAATTTACATCAATTGTAATTTAGAATTACTATATTTTTCAATTACAAAAATAACTAGGGTGTGATGAGAATTATGCGAAAAAAATTATTTCACCCATAAATGCCTAAATCTCATCACACCCTGGGTATTTTTGTAATTGAAAAATGTAGAAATTCTGAATTATGATGAATGTAAATCATTAACCTTCAGAAAAAAAAAAAAAATCAATTGCTATTTTTATTTAGTTAATATTAATTCATTTTGATATCATCGTGGATGAACTATAATTTGAATTTACTATTCTTGTTATCATAACTATCAATTTTTGGAAAGTATATAAAAAAATGTGTGTTTTTGAAAACTTGAAATACCTACCAGGTTTAGAATAAATTAATTTAGTTCCCATATAGACTGAGCAAGTTGCGCGGTAGTCTGCTGGTTGCTTCCTATGTGGAACAGTCCTTGCGCAAGGGTTCAATCTCCCTTGGACTGTACCTATCTTTTTTAAAAATAAAAATAAACTATGAATAAACTAACCAAACGGAAAACTAACGAAAAATAGAATGTAACGGAAATTGAATTTCGGCAATCCCACTGACGAAATTGATGTCAGTTTCTCTCTCCACCTTTTCCCTGAATTTCGGCAACATAAATACCAAAATTATATTAGATTTGTCAGTTTCTTTCTCTTTTTTTACTTGTATTTCGGCATCACCAATACCGAAATTTGCATCTTTCCTCATTTAGCTAAAAAACTTTGCACAGTATACATAAACCTAATAAACTCTAATTTTTACAATATTGAGCCAAAAGACTCCAATTTAGGCCTATTATCTAGAAAATAGATCAAGGGGGACACTGGCACCACATGGAAGTCAGGGAGCTCACAGACCGCTCTGACCTTTACCTGACTTGCAAAAAAAATTATATATATACTTATTAAAAAAATATTATATGTTAAATTAATTTATTATGACCACCTTTATAAAAATGTTAAACACCCTAATTTAAAAATTACAAAAATTTAGGTTTAAAAAAATAAGAGTAATGTTACATTCACAACATTTTTACAATAATTTTATATCAAATTCAATATGGTAAATTATTACTAATTTTAATTTGACCCAAATTTTGATATTATTTTTTTAACTACAAATAACAGTTTTTTTGTTTTGTATAAGATTTATTGTAAAAATGTTATGGATGTAGAATTACTCCAAAATTAATTCCCCCCCCCCCCCCCCCCCAAACATAATCCTTAATCCCTTTTATAAATTTAAAAAAAATATGAAATAACAACAATAAATATTAACCCAAATAACAACAAACATAAACCAAACAAAAACAAAACAAAACCAAGCAACAAGTGAACAAATTGTTCAACAAAAAGAGCCTATTATAAAACTGTAGGGGAGGATTTTGTTCCAACCCCTGCAAGCTTATTGTCCTCATTGGGGAGCCAAGCCCGCAAGGTTTTGGTTTTCAAGCAACGTGAGAGGTCAAGATTTTCACCCTTTGGGCTTGACACCTTAGTCCTATATCGGCAAGAAATGCGCCCCACTCATGGTTTATAAGTCGAGGATTTTGTTCCAACCCCTGCAAGCTTATTGTCCTGTTTGGGAAGCCAAGCCCGCAAGGTTTTGGTTTTCAAGCGACGTGGGAGGTCAGGATTTTCACCCTTTGGGCTTGACACCTTAGTCCCACATCGACAAGAAATGCGCCCCACTCATGGTTTATAAGCCCTTGGAGCTACCATGAGTGGGGCGCATTTCTTGCCAATGTGGGACTAAGGTGTCAAGCCCAAAGGGTGAAAATCCTGACCTTCCACGTCGCTTGAAAACCAAAACCTTGTGAGCTTGGCTCCCCAAAGAGGACAATAAGCTTGCAGAGGTTGGAACAAAATCCTCCCCTACAAAAACAAAAAGATAAAAATAGCTAATCATTTAAATTTGTAGATTGTTTAACCTATTCAATAAAATTATCTCTAATTTCATTTTTCCTTAAAAAATGGTACTAAAAAAAAAATATTGTGGTTGTGAGTTCTCTGATGGTGATGATAGTTATACTCTTTTTGGCTTTGCAATCGCAATAATTTTTCTATCCTTAGTGACTTGACTCACAATTGTAGCAAATATTCAAGTTATCACTTTATTAGATTTTATATAATTTAAATTTCTTAATGACCAACATAAAAAAAATTCCTAGAGCCACTACTATTGGGGGAAATCAATGACCATAATATATAGGATCATGCTAATGAGTACTCTTAGGGCAATGGTTAAAAATTCATTTTAGAAAAGTTTCGATGCTACTTTTATAAGAAATGTAAAAAACTGTCAAAATATTATTTTTTTTTCCCATAAAAGCTTTCTTTAAATGAATTATTAACTATTACCTTAAGGGCATCTATTAGCATTTTTCTAGTATAAATTCTATAAATTGATAAACATGATAGACAATACAAAATTTATAAATATAATATAAGCATTGAAAATGATAGTTTGTCAATTTTAAACTAATTGGATTAGGTAATCAGCTATTGTAAAAATTAGTAGAAGCACACAAATCCTAATCCAAAAATGCAAGTTATGTATCAGTATGTCCCACGTAAGGGTACTTTAGTATAGAAGGGATTAAAAAAGTTTTAATGTAAAACAACAACATTCTTCTTCCAAACTTCGGCGCCGTTGTTCATATTATAACCGAAAAAGTGAGAAACTAAATGTACATTCAAATCCTATAAATACCCTTAAACACTTTCATCTTCCTCATCACCTCCACAACTCTCAACTTCTAAACTCAGTAAGCCACTTCTTCTCTCTCTTACACTTACACAGACAGACAAAGTTACAAACAGATACATTATTTTCTCATCCAAATTAACCAAAATGGCATACCTCAGGAGCTCTGTAGTCTTAACACTTCTCTCAATGTTCATTTCCGTAGTGCTAGCTTCTCCTATGACTTACAATGTGGTGAGTTTGGGAGCCAAAGCAGATGGGAAATCGGACTCGACTCAGGCTTTTGTTATTTCATGGACAAAAGCTTGTGCCTCAGTACAGCCTGCAATTATTTATGTGCCAGTTGGAAGGTTCTATCTAAGGCAACTGGTTTTCCGTGGACCATGCAAGAACAATGCTATCATTATGCGCATAGCTGGGACCCTTGTGGCTCCATCAGACTATAGGATCCTTGGAAATGCAGGAAACTGGGTTGTGTTTGAACATGTTGATGGAGTTACCATATCTGGTGGAATTCTTGATGGCCAAGGCACTGGTTTGTGGACTTGCAAAGCCTCTGGCAATAGTTGTCCTTCGGGAGCCACGGTATGCGAAAATGACTAAATTGCCTTTTCTTACATGTTTAGAGTTTATAACAATTCCATTTATCTTTAGTTTTTTTTTTTTTTTTTGGCTTTTCAGCTTATATTTGTTTACGAACAATTTTATAAGTCTCTTGATCGACTTTCAAAATATAAGTTTTCCACAAAAAAACTGTGTTTAAAATTTAAATGCACACAAATCAGTTTCACATTGGAAACTGTCAAGTGCCCGGAAATAGGTTAAAAGTGTCCATCACAAATTAAAGTGTTAGTAAAGAAGAAAAATGGTTTTTATGGTGGGCATTACTATAGATTTTTCTTACATTGACCGAGTAAAAGAAAATAGAATTTGAAATATTTTAACTTTTTGGGGCTAGATTCACCCTTAATATACATTATATATATATCGTTATTTTCTAGGTAACTAAACTGGGAGTGGGTGGGATGAACCCTTCTGGTGTGCCTTTTCTGTTTGGATTTTCTTTTGAACTTTTGACTGATTTTTCCCTTTTCAGTTTTGATGGAGATTTTTGAGAAGTTAAAATAGCTTCGAAGGAAATCGTATCGACTATACCTGGGAATAATCCCATGTTATGTAGTAGAATATCAGTAAACATGCTTAAAAACTTATGAGAATAGATTTTTTATGGTACTCTATCAATAGATTTTCTTGAATTCTAATCACTTTTTAATCATTTAATGATCTTGATTTTGTCAAGTCAGCATTTCACTAACAGTATTCTTAAAATAATAAAATAATGTTGCAAACAAAACAATTAAGATTATTATTAGTGGAATGCTGACATGTCAGAATCTAGACCATTAAATCATTAAAAAATAGTTAGGATTTAAAGAAATCTATTTGATAGAGTATTTTAAAAAATCTAGAGAATCTGAATTCATGAGAGGTCAAACAACTTTCTTAGGCTTTTGTTGTTGTTGCTTGCATTGGCAGTCTATCCCGTTAAGGTCAAACATATTTAATTCAATAGTCTTTCACACACACACATATATATATATATATATATTACATGTAATTTTTAAAACAATAATAATTGGAATATTTTCTTGTGTGTATGCAAGCAGACATTGGAATTTTCAAATTCGAACAACATTGCAATCCATGCATTAACCTCCCTAAACAGCCAAATGTTCCACGTTGTCATCAATGCTTGCCACAATGTGAAAATGCAAGATGTCAAGGTCACCGCTGCTGGAAACAGTCCAAACACCGATGGAATTCATGTTCAATTATCTTCAAGTGTCACAATTCTCAACTCCAAAATTGGGACTGGTGATGATTGCATCTCAATTGGCCCTGGTACCACTAACTTGTGGATTGAGAATGTTGCATGTGGACCTGGGCATGGAATTAGGTATTTAATTACTTTTTATATTCATTAAAATATTACATGTTTGAAACAACTATATTATATGGTGATGCTAAATTGGTTTTATTGGTGTACTTAATTGGTGTAGCATTGGGAGTCTAGGTAAGGACCAACAAGAGGTTGGGGTACAAAATGTGACAGTTAAAATAGCTACTTTTACTGGTACTCAAAATGGGGTGAGGATTAAGTCATGGGGAAGGCCTAGCAATGGGTTTGCTAAGAACATTCTATTCCAACATGCCGTTATGACGAATGTCCAGAATCCTATAGTAATTGACCAAAATTACTGTCCTGGCAACAAGGGATGCCCTGGTCAGGTAATATTTTTTTAAAACCTTATTTTGCATGCAAATATAGTTTTTAAAAAAGATATGGTTGCTTTTGAAAAGGCCTAAACATGTTCAACATCAATTCTAAAAAATTTAGTTCCCTTAAGCCTAAGACAATAACCTTTAAAACCTCACTTTTTCAAGTTTTTTAAGGTACAAATATATTTTAGTATACTTTTAGCAAAAAGTTAGATAAATTGTTAACCTCATTTTCAAGTCAAAATCAACTGTTACTCTATCCTAGTTTTGAACCCAAAGTGACCCCCCCCCCCCAAACATTTTATAAGTTTTCTAATTTACTTCATAATTTGTTCAATATTTTTCTTTTCTTTTTTTAGTTGGAGCTTGCATCCCATCGGTGGAAAATTAATTTATTTTTTCCTTTTATTAGACTTCTGGAGTAAAAATTAGTGATGTGACATACCAAGATATCCATGGAACATCAGCAACAGAGATTGCTGTGAAATTTGATTGTAGTTCGGGAAATCCATGCTCTAGAATAAGATTGGAGGATGTAAAGCTCACTTACAAGAATCAAGTAGCCCAAGCTTCGTGTAGCCATGCTGCTGGAACATCTACTGGTTTTGTCCAGCCCACAAGTTGCTTGTAGAGGGGAAAAAATTATACAAAATACGTATCTATGAAGGATAGAAAAGGAACTTACAATATTCTTGTCCTTTCATCCTTTGGGAAAAAAAATTATACACATTTTTAGTTTCTTTAATATGGAGATTAGCGTGATAGGTAATTGAGTTATAAGTTGATTGCTGAAGCCTGTGGCGGTGCTTGTCGATTGGGCATTCTTGAAGCATGCCGGGCCTAGCAATCAAAATATAATGTTGAAAGTTTAAACGCCTATTTGGGTGTTTGTACTTTGTATGTCGGATTGTTATAAGAGATATGGTTGTGTTTGATGTATTAGTTTCAATTGGACCTCACTAGCTTATTGGATTTATATATTTTTATCATTTCCATTTTTCAATGAGAAATCACATTAATTATATTCAACTAGTTTGAACCCATGCATATGCATGGATACACTTAAATATATACAATAAGATCCATGATATAATTTAAATCCTATTGATGGTCATTTTTATACTTTGTTAACTCTTTAAAAAAATTTGTATGGATATTATTAGGTATAAAATGTAAATTATCTATATTTTTTTAAAAATTATTGTGAAACACTTTTTTTTTTCTTTTGCGATTCATTTATTCTAGACTTTTTAGTTTTTGTACTTAATGACTCGTTTAGATGAATATTTATGATGTGATCCCACACTTGATTCTAAAATTAAAAAATAAAATTTTTTAAGAATAAATAATTTAGGATACATGGCGCAAAATTAAAACTTTAATTTGAAATTCTAATTTGAGTTTCTCTCAGTTTCACATATTATTATATATATAGATTATGTTATGAAACCAATTTAATCAAGAAAGGAAAAAAAAAAAAAAAAAAAAGAGAATTCAAATTCAAAAGAGATTTTTCAAAGTGGCTACAATAAAGTAGTCCATCCAAAGCCTATGTATCCTATAGGTGAATAAAAATATCCTATAAATATTTTACATAAAAAGTATTCTATCATGCACAAATATAAAAATATGTCGTTGGATTTATAGATTTTTATCATTTCCATTTTTCAATGTGAATTCACATGAATTATATTCAATTATGTCATGAAACCAATTTAATCAAGGAAGGAAAAAAAAATAGAGAATTTAAATTTAAAAGAGACATTTCAAAGTGGATACAGTAAAGTAGTCCATCCAAACCCTATGTATCCTTTAAGTGAATAAAAATATCCTATAAATATTTGACATAAAAATATTCTATCATGCACAAATATAAAAATATGCCATCGGTTCCTTAAGTTTGTTTACTAGCTTTTTTGGTTTATTATAAAGTTTCATGTGAGAGTTATTGGTTCCTAAAATTAAAGAAATAAGCACTGTAGAGAGGGAAAAATTCCCGACCTATCACAAGCTGACACATCATACTACTGAGTCCACAAAATACAACCAATTACAAAGCACCACGTATTGCTACTAGGTTTTACTATCACTATTCAGAAACCAACAGAAATTTGCCAAGTGTCATGCAAGAACCAATCACACCTCAGCACGTGTAAGCGATGACACAGGCAGCCTCACACGTGTAAGCGATGACACAGGCAGCCTCGCACGTGTAAGCGATGACACAGGCAGCCTCGCACGTGTAAGCGATGACACAGGCAGCCTCGCACGTGTAAGCGATGACATAAGCAGACCAATCAGGCTGTGACATGTGTCACCAATTAGACTCCGCCACGTGTCGCTCACCCACCCCCAAACTCCTATAAATAGAAGCCATTCCTAAGGCATTGAAAAAAGAAGAAGAGGAGATTCAGAAGTACAAAAGCTCTGCAAAAATCAAGTCTCCAAGAACTTCAAGAACTTCAACTTCGAATACGAAGAACATTCGAAGAGGAATCATCCAAATCATATTCCTAAATCTCAAAGTTCACTGGAATCAAGCTCAAAAGCCTCCAGAAATCTCAACAAACCACAAATTGGTGAAGCTCTACGGATTCAAGCCTCCAAAGCCCCGAAGAACTTCCACCACAAACCTTCAAATACGAAGAACATTCGAAGCAGAATCATCTAAACTACCTGCCTAGATCTCAAAGTTCACTGGAATCAAGCTCAAAAGCCTCCAAAAACATCACAAATCACAAATCAGTGAAGCTCTACGGATTCAAGCCTCTAAAGCACCGAAGAACTTCCACCACAAATCTTCAAAGACGAAGAACGCACGAAGAACACAAAGAACACGAAGAACAAAGAATTTCTAACAAGCTTATAGCCAGAGATTCATTGTAATTCCATATCAAAGATCTTTGATCCATTCTTCAGCCAAATTGAAGGATATCTTGTGTTCATATCAAAATCACATTACTACAAATCCAATCAACAAATCTTTTAAGGAGATCGAATCAGAGGATAACTCTTTTGTAATTACAGAGAATTGTACCACACAATCATCAATACAAATTCGCATTTGTGAAACTATTTTACTTGTTTGACTTATTTCGAACCGAGGAATTTAGTCGTCCACAAATTCTGGCACGCCCAGTGGGACCTCTTTGCCTCTCATCTCATTCTCCTTCAAAGAAAGAAATCTTCATCATCTTGCTATCAACTTCAATGGCCTCTAGCAAGAACATTCAAGCTTCAGCAATAGCTACTTCAACTAAACTTGGTACGGCTACCACCAACAATTGCATTGGTGCAATCAATCGTGGCCAGCCTAAAACTCACAATCAACTTCAAGCTCAATCAACCAAGGAAGCCAAGGTCCAAACAATCATCTCCTTAGACCCTCTTACAAGAAATAAGGTCATCAACAAGGACATCTCCATCTTAGAACACCTCAAGTATGGGGGCAAATCCCCTTCTTCCTTCATAAGAAGTTGGTCGCATGATTTCTCTCCCATCAAAGGGAACCCAAAAGATGAGATTTCACATGCTCACTTCAAATCACTTTCTTCTCCATCATCTTGGGAAGTTGTGTCAGTCATGATGACTAACACCTCTACCATGGAAGAAAAGATGGCTGAAATGCAGCAAAGGGTCGTCCTTCTCACAAAAGCACTTGAAGATAAGGACCTCCAAATTGCAACATTAATGAACAAACTCGAAGTTCAAGATCTTGGTGAATCAAGCCATGGTCATAAATTCACATCTGCAAAGGATGACGAAGGGAGAGAAATTGAAAACACTCCCCAACAAGAACAATCTGCTTCGGTGGCTTCGTTGTCAGTCCAACAATTACAAGACATGATAACAAATACCATTCGAGCACAATATGGAAGTTCTTCTACGAGTTCTCTCACATATTCAAAACCCTACACAAAGCGCATCGACAACATGAGAATGCCAAATGGGTATCAACCCCCCAAGTTCTTGCAGTTTGATGGCAAAGGAAATCCTAAGCAACACATTGCTCACTTTGTAGAAACTTGTGAGAACGCAGGGACTCAAGGAGGCCTCCTTGTAAAGCAATTTGTTCGTTCGCTCAAGGGAAATGCCTTTGATTGGTATACAGACTTAGAATCCGAGTCAATCAATAGTTGGGAACAACTTGAAAGGGACTTTCTCAACCGATTCTACAGCACAAGGCGCACAGTAGGCATGATGGAGCTTACCAATACTAAACAGTGGAAGGATGAACCCGTCGTTGATTATATCAATCGGTGGCGTTCTTTGAGTTTAGATTGCAAAGATAGACTTTCTGAAATATCTGCTGTAGAGATGTGCATCCAAGGCATGCATTGGGGACTTCTTTACATCTTTCAAGGGATAAAGCCTCGAACATTTGAAGAGTTAGCAACTCGTGCGCATGACATGGAATTGAGTATCTCTAGCCATGGAAGTACAAATCCTTCCATACTTGAGGAAAGCAGAAAGGAAGTAAGGAGGAATGACAAGAATGCAAAAGTCAACCTCAAAGACCCAATGATTGTTAACACTACCGAAGTCAAGGTTCCAAGAAGAGGAGCAAATGCAAATGAAAAACAGCTTGAAGGATGGCAAAAGAACGAGGTGCGTCGTCTGACTTTTAAGGAACGTGAGCAAAAAGTATATCCGTTCCCCGATGAAGATGTGCCAAACATCTTAGAACAACTACTGCAATTGAAGTTGATTGAATTGCCAGAATGCAAGCGGCCAGAAGACATGGGGAAAGTTGATAACCCTAACTACTGCAAATACCATCGCATCATTGGCCACCCAATCCAAAAATGCTTCATCTTCAAAGAACAAATCATGAAGCTTGCCAAAGAAAACAAGATTGATCTAAACTTCAATGAAGTTGTCGGGTCAAACCATGTGACCGTTGCTTGTGATGTACTTCCAACTCTCAAGCAGGGGGCAAACACCAACCAAGCTTACAAATTGATTGACAATGATGACATAAGGATCGGCCCCATCAATGGGAAGTTCCTTAAACACTTCTATGCTTGAAAATCAAGAATTGCTCCTCGGTAAGAGCTTAAACTACCCACTATAACGCTGCAAGAGTACATGATGTCTTCCCATTACCCTTGAAAGCGTACCAATAAGGAGAAATTAATCCCACTCTATGTCACCAATTGCTAGTGTGGCGTAGTGGTTGGATGCCTATGTCACCCTTGAGGCCATCTCGGGTTCGATCAATGGTGATACCCATTATTACACACTGAGCCCTCCTTTTTGCAAAAATACATAAGAAAAAAAAAAAAAAAACAAAAAAAAGTTATCAAAAAAAAAAAAGCAAAAAAAAAAAAAAAAAAAAAAAAGAAAACTTTTGAACTACGTGATGACTTGATCCCTTTCGAGGGTACGTAGGCAACTTAGTATCTTTTTGCTGAGTTCAGTCACGCACTAAAAAAAATTTATCAAAAAAAAAAAAAGAAGAAAACTTTTGAACTACGTGATGACTTGATCCCTTTTGGGGGTACGTAGGCAGCTTAGTACTTGTCACTAAGTTCAGTCACATGAAAAGAAGAATGATTGCCAGTCTAGCCTGAAGAGTTTCTTCATAGGCCATCAACGTGCTTTCAAGAACCCTTTGATTGGCAAGGCATCGCTTAAGATCAGTCAACTGCTCACTACATGATACTCAAAGATCATTGTGGTAGAAAATGACGGTTGCAAAGAATTGGTGTTACTCAGCTTTTCTTAAACTAATGATAAACATAAGTTGGTTCTTGGTTGTGGAGCAAAATAAAATCTTCAACCTCTTTTGTAAGGAATGAAGTCTACATGACATTGCTCATCTTCTATGGACATCCTCCCACATCTTTGAAGTATGCTTTGCATCACTTATCTCTTGGGGGCATCTTCTTGTACCTTACAAATCTAAGCTACATCGTCTCTCTTCTAGGTTGTGCCACTTCACAACTTTGAAATTTGAACCACATCATCTCCCTTCTGAGTGGTGCAGTTTCACATCATGTCTCCAAAAGTTGGACAATGTCACCTTCCTCGAGCATCTGAAGTTGGTGTTGCATCATCTCTCCTCCAAGGGCATGTCTATGCAATGTCAAAGTCTTGGCGGCATTCTTCTTGAAACTTCAAGGTTTTGTTGGCATCTCCTTGCAATGTCAAAGTCTTGGCGGCATTCTTCTTGAAACTTCAAGGTTTCATTGGCATCTTCGAAATCTTAATGAGGGACTCCTTGCATCTTTAACATCTTGTTGGCATTTCTGAAATCTTGATGTCTGAGCTATGTTGCCTCTAAAAATTGATGCAACTTCAATGCAAGTGCAAGTGCTAATGTGGAGTGTTGTCGTGGCTTCATGGCAAAGATGAACGTTGGCATGGCTTCGACGAAAATGAAGTGTTGACGTGACTTCATGGTTTCGGCACTTGGCATTTCTGAAATCTTGATGTCTGAGCTATGTTGCCTCTAAAAATTGGTGCAACTTCAATGCAAGTGCAAGTGCTAATGTGGAGTGTTGTCGTGGCTTCATGGCAAAGATGAACGTTGGCACGGCTTCGACGAAAATGAAGTGTTGACGTGACTTCATGGCTTCGGCACAAATGAAGTGTTGACGTAGCTTCATGCCAAAGATCAATGTTGGCATGGCTTCAGTGCAAATAAAGTGTTGACGTGGCTTCATGTTGAAAAAACTTCATTAAAAAAGACAAGTGCAAATTTGCTTCAGTAGACAAAGTAATGGTGATGCTTCAATGCAAATGCAAGAGTTGGCACAGCTTCACTTCGATGCAAAGAAAGGTATGGGCAACCTCAATGCAAATGCAAACTTTGTGCGGCTTCATGATAAGAACAATTGGCATGGGTGCACTGCAAAGACAAGTGTGGAAAACCTTCATGCAAAAACAAGTGCTAACATAGTTCCATTGCAACAACCAGTGCTAGTATTGCTTAGTTGCCAAGACAAAGGAAAAGAATGTAACAACATGAAAGCGTACATCATTGCAAGAACGTTGCTATCAATGAAATACAAAGCCACCAAATGAAGGCAAACACTTCTATGAGAACGTCAGCGTAAAGTTTGATGTCAAAGCCTAAAAACCAAGGAAACTGTGCTGCAAAACAAAAACAAGCAATAAAAAAATTGTCAGGGAAAGGATCTCATAGCACATAAAAAAAAAAAAAAAAAAAAAAAAAAATTCTTGAAAGCAAAAGAAGAAAGCTGAAGGTTGAGCATGTGCCTCAGTAATGAAGGAAGGAAATAACACGCCTTTATATAGAAAACTTCTGAGATAGCAGACAAGAAAAATGAAGAAAGTCAGCAAACCATTAAATGGTTCCACCAACCGGCCAATGAAAAAAACTGCATTCACATTTTAGAAATATGAAAGCAACTGGAGCTGAAAGTCAGATTTTGTGAACTCAAATGCGCTCAAAATCAAAGAAGTCTGCACCAAATTTTGAGAATAAAAAAAAAATGACATTCAGTGAGATAGAAAATGGTGGCTCATCACCCACCTCATGACCTACAAGTCCAAACTTAGGTGCTGCCCTGTCAGAGCCGCCCACAAAAAAGACCAGAAAAGTCATCATAGACAAACTGTCACCCACGGCCTTCCCTTTAAGATTTGTGAAAATCCAGAGCTTATTTCACAAAACTGACCCCACAGGGACCTTAAACGGACTTCAATTGACAAAACCCTGAAGAATCAAGGTCACCGGAGCTAACACGCGCTGCCACGCGCCGCCAAAAGCTTCAGAGGATCGCAGCTTCCTCCTCCACTTCTGCGCAAATCGGGCCACCATTTCAAAAAACAGAAACTTCCACTAGATCCACCGTGCCCCGATCTACAAAACACAAAAATTTTGGCCCCAAACGATGAGCCACGCGCTGCCACGCGCCACCAGAACGTACGGAAATCACCAGCGTCATTTCACGCGCTCACACGCGCCGACCCTGCCACCTTCATCATACACGCGCTTCCACGCGCCATGCGCTGACACACGCGCCTAGTGCTATGACGTCACGGATGATGTCATCCTCAGTACCCGGTTTGACCCGGACCGACCCGGAAATCTGGCCCGGTCCGAACCGCCTGCAAAAAAAAAAAAAAAAAAAAAATTTAATAAGAAAAAGGGAAAGAGAAAATGCTTTGACTAAAGTGGACCCTTGACCTTGACCAAAAAGTCAAAATTGTCAAAACGGACTTGTCCCACTCAATTTTTCGAGTACATTCCGATTTTGGGACCCATTTCTTCATTCGAAGCTCAGAAATTGTGCAAATGTCCAGTTTCCAAAAGTTGACTTTTGCACAAATGTTGACCAAAAAGTCAAAATTTTCAAGAAGTACCTGTCTTGCCCAATTTTTCGCGTAGATTCCATTTTTGGGGTTTATTTCTTCATTTGAAAATCCAAAATTGCTCAAATAGTGTGATTCTACAACTGTTGGTTTTAATGTGAACTTGGACCAAGAATCAAGATGTTCGAGCAAAGCTTGTCCTATTCAGATTTTCATGTGGGTTCTAATTGTGAAATCCACTTATTTGTTTTAGACTTGGAAACCACCTATGTGACCCACTTCCCCGAAGTACCAACAGTATCCAAAAGTTAAGCTCCCAAGATCAAGATTTGAGATTCATTCACTTAATTTGGATTCCCTCAAGGTTATTCTCCAAACTTTATCAAGGCTTCCCTTCCAAAGTACAAATGAACTCTCACAAATGTGTCTTGAACTTGAAATTACACTAGGTCACTAATTCAACTTACCATTCTCGTTCGGTGCCTACCAGTCTCCAACCTACCATTCTCGTTCGGTGCCTACCATTCTCATCTACCATTCCCAGCCACCAGTCTCACCAAAAATTCTCAACCGCCATTCTCGATTGCACAACCACCATTCTTCGTCTCTCCACTATAAATAGAAGGGCCGGATTCATCAAGAACTCATCAAAAAAAAAAAGAAAAAAAAAAACACTGAATCATGAAATGAAGATTTGCTTCTTTCAAATTTTCAAGTCCTCTTTCTCACAGCCGTTTCTCACTATGGCCTTATCATTTTCAACACTTAGCAACCAAAATTGCTTCGTAATTAGTTTGAAATCAACCCTCTCATGGTTCAGTAGAAACCCTCCTCACAGTGTCATTGTAGTTTCGAGATCCAAACAAATTTTGTTTCTCCACTTAACGACTACCATTGTCCATAAAATTACTCATAACAAGGTCTGCATTGCCCTTCCATGCTTCCGTGGATTTGGTTGGCCAAGAAATTCAAGTCCAGCAGAGACACCTGTTCCTAACCTAAGGTCTCCAGTAGTCTCTTTCCAATTGCTTGGTCTTCCAGCGGAAGCAGTGGTTCGGAACAAACACCAACTTGGCTGGTTTCTAAGACAAGAATCACAAGTTAGCTCCATCTTTCTTTTTTCTGTGCTTTTCCAACAAGTGGCAGTAGGAGAAGATGGTAAAAAGTGTTGGGGTATCCTACAAATTGTCTTTCATCCAACACTTATAATGATATCCAAGGGACCAGCTCATCAGAATTCAACCTTTGGTGTCGGTAAATGGTCGCCAAAGCCTCATCCTATGTTCCCACAAGCAGGGGACCCAAAGGTCATCGTTGCTGGTACCTCAAAACACATTTTCTGAAATTACTCCAACTTAAATCCAGCTTGAGGTATTTCAGAAGGTATTCTTCTGAAATTACTTCAACTTAACTTCCGTCAGCATGGTCCCATCACGCAAGAACATTCTACAACTTGCCGTCGGACCTCATTTAGCATGCAGTCAGTCCTAGATCCAAAGGTGTACTTCCCAGGAACATCTACACCAGAGGGTCCCCAACATACAGGGCCAGCACCATGGAGGCGTATGTTTCACCCATTCGCTTTGCTTCATCCCCCTCATCTTCATCACCAACACCAGCACCCCTAGAATCCGTAAGCTTCTGAAACTACCTCAACTTAACTTGAATGATGCGACGACACAAGCACATTCAATCACATTCCCACATGGCCTCGCCGTAATCCGAAGTATACTTTTCTGAAATTACTTCACCAGGGGTTAAAAAAAAAAAAAAAAAAAAAAAAGAAAAAGAAAGAAAAAGAAAAATGAGGCTAGCCCCACGACTCTGCATGCTGTGCCCAACCAACATCTTCACTTCTTCCCCATCTTCTACACCTTGTGATCGCCACCAACGATCCAGAATACTCTTCTGAAATTACTTCAACTTAACCTATACTGAGAAGGTCCGGTCATGCAAGTACATTCAAATACTCGCAGACCCCTTTTCGGTCTTACCAAAGCCTTTCATGTGGGTGGATCTACTCTTCGGAAATTATCTCATCATGCTGAAAGCTCCACCACCTTCAATTACTTCACTTAAAGAGTCAAGTGTGTAAAAAAAAAAAAAAAAAAAAAAAAAAAACCAGTTTTCGAAACTCATTCCCACACTACACTCCAAAACTGTGTGCGTGAACGAGTCTCGAGGGGGCATTTGTAGAGAGGGAAAAATTCCCGACCTATCACAAGCTGACACATCATACTACTGAGTCCACAAAATACAACCAATTACAAAGCACCACGTATTGCTACTAGGTTTTACTATCACTATTCAGAAACCAACAGAAATTTGCCAAGTGTCATGCAAGAACCAATCACACCTCAGCACGTGTAAGCGATGACACAGGCAGCCTCACACGTGTAAGCGATGACACAGGCAGCCTCGCACGTGTAAGCGATGACACAGGCAGCCTCGCACGTGTAAGCGATGACATAAGCAGACCAATCAGGCTGTGACATGTGTCACCAATTAGACTCCGCCACGTGTCGCTCACCCACCCCCAAACTCCTATAAATAGAAGCCATTCCTAAGGCATTGAAAAAAGAAGAAGAGGAGATTCAGAAGTACAAAAGCTCTGCAAAAATCAAGTCTCCAAGAACTTCAAGAACTTCAACTTCGAATACGAAGAACATTCGAAGAGGAATCATCCAAATCATATTCCTAAATCTCAAAGTTCACTGGAATCAAGCTCAAAAGCCTCCAGAAATCTCAACAAACCACAAATTGGTGAAGCTCTACGGATTCAAGCCTCCAAAGCCCCGAAGAACTTCCACCACAAACCTTCAAATACGAAGAACATTCGAAGCAGAATCATCTAAACTACCTGCCTAGATCTCAAAGTTCACTGGAATCAAGCTCAAAAGCCTCCAAAAACATCACAAATCACAAATCAGTGAAGCTCTACGGATTCAAGCCTCTAAAGCACCGAAGAACTTCCACCACAAATCTTCAAAGACGAAGAACGCACGAAGAACACAAAGAACACGAAGAACAAAGAATTTCTAACAAGCTTATAGCCAGAGATTCATTGTAATTCCATATCAAAGATCTTTGATCCATTCTTCAGCCAAATTGAAGGATATCTTGTGTTCATATCAAAATCACATTACTACAAATCCAATCAACAAATCTTTTAAGGAGATCGAATCAGAGGATAACTCTTTTGTAATTACAGAGAATTGTACCACACAATCATCAATACAAATTCGCATTTGTGAAACTATTTTACTTGTTTGACTTATTTCGAACCGAGGAATTTAGTCGTCCACAAGCACTACTTTTTAACCGATCAATTACATGGAAATATTTCAATGACATTATTAAAAACTTATACATCATAATTTACACATTAGAAACGCGTATGGGTCTTTCCCCAAATCTAACATGTTAAAAGGTCTTGTCCAAAATTAAGTAATCCCTACTCAAAATTCCAATCCTCTAACAAGCCAAGGTAACAGAGGAATTGAAAATTTACTAGATAAAGAAATTTGGGGTCACCACTCGTGGGCGCTTTACTGGGAATAGCCCATTTAAAATCTTATGGGTGGCGAGGCCTACATTTTGAAATTCCAGCTTCAAAGAATTTGAGAATTATTTAGAGTTAAATATAAAAGGAACATTTATTATTTTTTTTAGAGATAATTTCAGCTTATGACAATTGCTCCTGATAATTGTTCTTTGTTATCAAACCAAGATACCAATTTATTTTTTGGTGTAAGTGGTGATTGATTCTCAAATTTTTTATTTGACAACATGAGACTTTTTCCAGTTGAGCAAATTAAAAGCCACACATTTAAGAATTATTAATGATATGAAAGCATTTCATTAATTGGTCCTTCCATAGAAGAGTTATTTCTACATACAGTAAATAAAGTCATGTCCCAAGGCTATGGTAATAAATTTCTACATTAATTATTTCATATATTTTATATTTCTTAATAGAATATATTAATTTTGATATATTGCAAAAAAATTAAAGAAAAAAAAAGATTACCGGTGTTAATGAGTAAAAATGTGGCATCAACGACAAATTATTGAACAATTATAGCTAATGATATATATAAATAAATAAATATATATATATATATATATATATATATATATATTTTATAGAATTTCAACATATGTCATTCACTTCTAACGATGCTCTTTATACCCTGTACTATAAAGATTTGTCAAGAAATAATAAATTGGTTGTTGGGGTCATTTGTCTTGCCTAGCCACATTTTGGTTAATGAGCTTAACTTTTTGTGAGACCATGCCCTCAGCCAACTGAATTAAAGTTGAGCCAAACTTTAGAATTTGTTGTAAAATTGTTGTTTTGAGAAAATTTATTCAATTTAGCTTAAAATATTCTTTTTTTAGTTTTTTTGTTTTTACGTCAAAAACTTTGTAACTTACTAAGATCTTTTGATATTTATTAAATAGATATCTATGGATCAAAGCCCCACATCCTCCATTATAATTATTAAATAACTAAAAAAACCAGGTTGAAATATCTTAAGCAGGCTTAGAAAGTTACTTCCTTAGTCAATGTATAGGTCCTTTACCCTTTCCATATTGATTCAAGAAGAAATCCCCCATGTGGTGAAGTTAGGTTGGATCCCTAATTAAAGGACAGTCCTCACTGTTGCTTTAGTTGAAGAAGGTTGAAGTAAGATGCATTCTCATGAAATTTGTTTACAATAGCTATTGACTTAATATACTCATATCTTTGTCTTGACCCCTAAGTTAAATTATATTCTTTCGGTACATATAATTTGGCATGGATATGGACCTAGCTAAATCATGTAGTCTCTATACTTTCTTGCTAAGTTAATTGGCCACTGTGTTTGCTTACAAGTCCAAGTAATTTAAGTCCAAAACGTACATAAGGCACGGTTGATTAACTAAAGTAATTCATAGCATTCAAGTTAACATTCTTATTTGAATGGTAGCGGGAGTAGCGGGACCATTATGATAACTCAAGTTCTTTATAACTTTACAATTAACGAAGGATTTTAAAATAGAAAAAAAAAAAAAAAATATATATATATATATATATATAAATGTAGAAATTTTATTTCATAGGTAATGACCATTAGATCACATTTCTACATATTTCTATAAAGGTAAGCCTCTTAATTTTTAAAGCCTTTGATTATTGGCGAACTATAGCATTTTTATTTATTTATTTATTTTATACACAATGATCTGTATATCCTTCTACATGGACATTAATTAAATGATTATATTTGCTATTTACTAATAGTTAAAAATTTTGGGACGTAGTAATTTATCTTAGTAGAAGAGCAAGTGATCTTCAGTTTGAACACACTCATATTCCATTAAATTCATAGTTTCTTAATAGTTTTAAAATTTGGGACAATTAATAATTAATCATATTCACATTACTTAAGTTTCCCGACATTTTTCTTTTAAGTTTCACGCATGGGAGAATGTACAGAGTGTGAAATCCTAAATGGTTGAATTTTGAAGATGATATGCCTAACCCCATGCCATGAAGTCTATGGGTGTGCATGAATGTCAACGCACATCACATGGGTAGCTAACTAACATTGCATGCAACAGGGAAACCCTGAAACAAGGTCCAAAACAGTGAGTAGATTGTGTTGCCAATGTATTAAAGACTGAACTCAGAAAACTAATTGGTTTATAATATATTCTTTAGCAAAATACCATGCATTTTGTCTGCTCATTGGCCGAACCGGGTACAACTCGGAATTTTGGTTCCTTGTGGAAATGCAAGCATGTCCTTGCTTGAGCATGTGAGCAACATTAAATGCAAATATTGCGTTAGAGATTAACAAAATCTATTCCCCTATTTTTACTAATATTTAAAGGATAGAAATTAAGCAATCATTTTCCCCAAAAAAAACAAAAAAACAAAAAACAAAAAGCAGCAATCATTAAATTAAGGAACAGATGATTTTGAGGGGATGGATCAATCTAAACCAAAGTGGTATGCACTACAGGCCGGATACCATAATCATGGAGGAAATCTATCTAGCTTTAAATAACAAATATTATATGTTCCATTAAAAAAAAAACAAAAACAAAACAAATAAAATAGTATATGGGTCATGCTTACTATACTCTTAGAGCGATTGTTAATAAAGCATTTTAAGAAAGTTTTAATATTACTTTCATAAGAAATGTAAAAAACAATCAAAAGAATTAATTGTTTTCTTTTTCTTCATAAAAAGTTTCTTTAGAGCATCCGTTAACTTCTCCCTTAATTTATATATTCCTTGATGAACGTTGAGAGAAAACTTCTCCAATCATTATCAATTGATCTTCACATGGGATTGAATTCTTTATTTTTATTTTTTTTGTGCTAGGAAAAACCAGTGGCTAAGGAACTTTATCACATGATTAGTCATTAGTATATTAATCTTTCATTTATTCATACGAAAGTGTTCATCATTGAACATGAGATTGAAGTGTCACAATATTCCCATTATTTTGAAATTAGTATCCAAATTCCAAAATCCTTTCCAACGTTAGCTCGTTAATCATTAAACTCAATAAATAAATTCCTAAAATAAATCTTTTGTTCACACAATGCTTACATTTGTGGAATAGTTTGAGTCTTCATTAAATTAAACATTTTTTTAGAGTTAATTAAGTAATTTTGTGTTCTTAATTATCATAATTCTATTCACTCTTTTTTTTAGAAGAATAAGTCTATTCACTCTATTATGTTATTTTTTGATATTCTATAATTACCATAAGTTCCGATCCCATGTTCGCACTGTTAATGGACCATGCAAAAATGGCAATGTGATACAGGTAGCTTGGGTATTTCACATATTCCAGGAGTATTTTACTAGTTTCATATTAGGAAAAAAAAAATTAAAAAATTGATCTGATTATCAAAGTCTTTAACGTGGGTCCTAAAAAATAAAAAATGAAAAGAGTAATACTAGAAATACAAAAATTTTTACAAACTGCTGATATGGTGAGTCATTATTGGTAAATAAAAAAGTTATGTTACTGGTGAGCATGAAAATTGATAAGTTGACATGGCTATAAAAGACTTCTTTTTTTTTTTTTTTTTTAATTTGGAGAGGATGCTATAAAAGGCCAATTGATCATCCAGAATATGTTGTTGACTATATAATTTCCTAACTTTTGAATTGTATATCCATACCATAAACCTTTAGTGCAAATGTCGTGAAACTTAAATAAATCTTTGACAAAATTAGGTATTGTTCCTGTATTTCCGGTTCACGTGGCTTACTGATCAGAATGATTTAACATTCAATCAAATTCACAAATAGAATTATGCCGCCTGGTAGCTTAAGAGGTCCCCCAAAATCAGCCCGGAAGTCATGGAAGCAATCAAAACCAGGAGTCATTGATTAACATTCTATCAATTATATTCACGAAAGCAAGAATATATATATCCAAGTTTTGAATGATTGAATCACATTTGGAGTCTCCACATCCACCATGGGCTAGTGGATTAAAATTATAATATTGGGATAAAGAAATGGAATAAGCCACAGTAAGCCTTCAAAGTTTCGAAGATTCATTAGAGTATTTCTTTCACATATGCTTGTGTCGGACCTCTTGGTATTGGCCAAAAAAAGGGGCTGTGCTTTCTGTTTATACCAAAACATATGGGTAAAATGCCTTGGACTAGGTCTTTAGTCCAAGGCAAAGATATGAAGAATAGGTCTTTAGCTCGTGAAATCAAACTAGATTAGGACTTAAATGGTAAAATTATTCGGTTTATCAAGAGAACTGTTGAAATGGTTCTTCCAACTAATAAACAATACCATTTATGCAAGTGTGTAAGTTAACTTCCCAATCAGTATACGAAAAAAATTCACCAAAAAATATCAAATTTGCACAAGTTCTAATGTTTTATTAGTTGAGAGGATTAGAGAGAACCATCGGCAATCTTTTGGTGGACAAGACCTTTTACAGTTGGATTAAAAATAAAAATACCTTTACAGTTATAGTTATAGACGGTTTAGATATGATAAACAATAGCTTTATCAAAAAGATATGATAAACAATGATTAAGTATGTAGACCATTATGATATTGAAAAGAGGAGGTTAGAAAGGCCGCCGATTTCTTCTCCATTTTCTGCTCCGCATGTCACGTCTAAAACTGCATGCCTCTCTAAAACAGCCCTAATAATGAGGTGTTCCAAATTACAATAATAGCATACCAAATATGTACTAGTACTTGTAGCTGTTAAACGTATCCAATAAAGATGGATAGGGCAGTTTTAGATGATCATCATGCGGTTACGGTACCTTACACTAACCATAAATTATTCTTGGTATTTACGTAATGGACAAAGTAAATAAATCATATAGTACCCACTACTCATCTAGTAGAAGCTAGAATTCATTAAATATACAAACAAACATATGGAAGAATTTAATAATGAAACAGAAACATTAATTCATTTGGTGGTGTATATTACAAATCCAAGTCTCTTAGGAGACTGTATCATATTATCATAATGTGTATTACATCAAAGGCACATCACCGCAAATCAAACGCTAGGGGATTATGTACAGGTCAATTAACCAATAACAGATTAAAGAAAAAGAGGGGTAAGAAAAATTAAAAGCTGATGATGTGTGAGAGAGTATGGGACTGTGAATGATTGATAGGGGCTAGAGTTAAGAGGAGGAGGTGTTGATCTTGTGCTTAAAGCAAAGAAAGTTGCTTTACATAACATATCACCCGGAAACAAGAATAAGGAAGTTGGCTTGGGGGGATGTTTTGTTTGCTTTGTCACGTTAATGGTCACTACTTTCATTCCCTTCTTTTGTAATATATTATAACAAAGCTTTTGCAAATCTAGCATCCAAAGCAACAAGGTCCATGTACGTCCGTTTGTTGTAGCCAGGTTTTCGTGTATTATTTTGACAATGCTATTTTTTTATTCTCTCTTATTGTTTGTTTTCTTTTGTCTTACAACTGCTAGGGATGGACAATATTGGGACCTCATATTTAAAAAGTCATTTTTCTAAATATAAAGTACTGCAATAAAATATATAAAAAAGTCAAAATCCAGGAAAGTAGGACTACAATTAGAGGCTGTATATGTAACTTAACTCCAAAAACAAAATGACAGATTTTGAAACTACTCCAACCTAGAAAAGTCGGTGAAAGGTTGTGTTGTGTATTAGAGAATGTATAGATGAACCGTGGTTGTGTGACAAAACATCCAGTATTTTATCTCTTTAATGCAAACTTACTTTAACGCCTCCCCACTCCCCAAAAACGGTTATATTGCAACCTTGTGTCACCAAGAAGTAAATGAAGTCCAGTCTCAAGAAAATAGATCAGTGCATCCAATTGGGCAAATACAATCAAGCAGAGACCTACTTTTGCTTCCAATTTAGGCTTATTATCTAGAAAATAGATCTAGGGGTAGACCAATGACCATAATATATAATCCATAAACGGATAAACATGATAGACAATACAAAATTTATAAATATAATATAAGCATTGATAATGATAGTTTGTCAATATTAAACTCATTGGATTACATACTCAGCTATTGTAAAAATTAGTAGAAGCATCCAAATCCCAATCCAAAAATGCCAGCCATGTATCAGGTAAAGTGAGAAACTAAAGGTACATCAAATCCTATAAATACCCTTAAACACTTCATCTTCCTCATCACCTCCACAACTCTCAACTTCTAAACTCACTAAGCCACTTCTTCTCTCTCTTACACTTACACACAGACACACAAAGTTACAAACAGACACATTATTTTCCCATCCAAATTAACCAAAATGGCATACCTCAGAAGCTCTCTAGTCTTAACACTTCTCTCTATGTTCATTTCCGTAGTGCTAGCTTCTCCTATGACATACAATGTGGTGAGTTTGGGGGCCAAAGCAGATGGGAAATCGGACTCGACTCAGGCTTTTGTTAGTGCATGGACAAAAGCTTGTGCCTCAGTAAAGCCTGCAATTATTTATGTGCCAATTGGAAGGTTCTATCTAAGGCAACTGGTTTTCAGTGGACCATGCAACAACAATGCTATCATTATGCGCATAGCTGGGACCCTTGTGGCTCCATCAGACTATAGGATCCTTGGAAATACTGGAAACTGGATTGTGTTTGAACATGTTGATGGGGTTACCATATCTGGTGGAATTCTTGATGGCCAAGGCACTGTTTTGTGGGCTTGCAAAGCCTCTGGCAATAGTTGTCCTTCGGGAGCCACGGTATGTGCAAATGACTAAATTGCCTGTTCTTACATATATACAGTTTAACTTGTGGTGATCTTAATTTTTTCCTCCACTATAATTATTCTTAAAATTAAAATTTAAAAAAAAAAAAAATTCTCTTTATACTGGGAGTGGGTGGGATTTACTGTTTTGATTTTCGTTTGAACTTTTGACTGATTTTGCTCTTCTTGGTTTCGGAGGAGATTTTTGTGATATTCAAATAACTTTCAAGGAAATCGTATCAACTATAGTGGGAATAATCCCATGTGATGGGGTAGAATATTTAATTTTGTGAATTTGTTGATGTTGCTTGCATTGAAAGTCTATCCCGTTAAGGTCAACATATGTGCTCCATATATTTAAAGTTATGTTTCTAGTTGATTTAGAGAATTACTCCATATATTTACTTTATTTGTAAGTTTTAAAACAACAATAATTGGAACATTTTCTTGTGTGTATGCAAGCAGACACTGGAATTTTCAAACTCAAACAACATTGTGGTCCATGCACTAACCTCCTTAAATAGCCAAATGTTTCACATAGTTGTCAATGGCTGCCACAGTGTGAAAATGCAAGATATCAGGGTTATTGCTGCCAAAAATAGTCCAAACACCGATGGAATTCACGTTCAATTATCTTCAAGTGTCACAATTCTCAACTCCAAGATCGGGACTGGTGATGATTGCATCTCAATTGGCCCTGGTACCACTAACTTGTGGATTGAGAATGTTGCATGTGGACCTGGGCATGGAATTAGGTATTTAATTTTTTTAATCTTCATTAAAATATTACATGTTTGAAACAACTATATTATATGATGATGCTAAATTGGTCCCATATGTGTACTTAATTGGTACAGCATTGGGAGTCTAGGCAAGGACCAACAAGAGGTTGGTGTACAAAACGTGACAGTTAAAACAGTTACTTTTAGTGGTACTCAGAATGGGGTGAGAATTAAGTCATGGGGAAGGCCTAGCAATGGGTTTGCTAGGAACATTCTATTCCAACACGCCGTTATGATGAATGTCCAAAATCCTATAGTAATTGACCAAAATTATTGCCCTGGCAACAAAGGTTGCCCTGGTCAGGTAATATTTTTTTTTAAGCTGATTTTGCATACAAATACAGTTTAAACCAAGATAAGGTTGCTTTTGAAAACGCCCAAACATTTTCAAGTAAATCACACAAAATAAATTCTGAACATTTTAGTTCCCATGAGCATAAGATTTTTTTAGTTGGAGCTTGCATGTTGTGATACTACTATCCTGTGGTAAATTGACATATAGATTTTTTTTTAACAGGTTTCTGGAGTTCAAATTAGTGATGTGACATACCAAGACATCCATGGAACATCAGCAACAGAGATTGCTGTGAAATTTGATTGTAGTCCAGGGAATCCATGCTCCAGAATAAGATTGGAGAATGTAAAGCTCACTTACAAGAATCAAGTAGCACAAGCTTCATGTAGCCATGCTGCTGGAACATCTGCTGGTTTTGTCCAGCCTTCAAGTTGCTTGTAGAGGGGAAAAAACGATACAAAATTCATATCTTTGAAGGATAGAAAAGGAACCTACATTCCTGTCCTTTCATCCTTAGGGTAAAAAATTGTTTACATTTTTAGTTTTTGTAATATGAAGGTTAGTGTGATAGGTCATTGAGTGATAAGTTGATTGCTTGAGCCTGTGGCAGTGCTTGCCCATTGGGCATTCTTGGAGCTTGCCTGACCTTGCAATCAAAATATAATGTTGAAACTTGAAACCTTTATTTGGGTGTTTGTACTTTGTATATTGAATTTTTATAAGAGATATGATTGTGTTTAATTTTTTTATTTTCACCCCACTTATTGTATTTATAGATTTTTATTTTTAATAATTTATTGTTGGTTCATAAAGTTTGTTACTAAGCTCTTTTGTTGTATGAAATTTCAATTGAGCATTATTAGTCTCTAAAATTTTAAAAATGAGTATTAATTACTGGTCCATTTGTTTACTATAGTTAGTTTTCTAGTCTCTTTTGGTCTATGAAATTTCGAGAGTTATTAGTCTCTAAAATTTAAAAAATATGCATTGTTGGTCCATTTGTTGACTTTAGTTAGTTTTCTAGTGATTTATATGTTTAGTGGATTAATTACATTACATGGGTGAAAATATTTCAGTGACATGACAACTTTTTTATTATTAAAAAATTACGTAGCATAATTTACAACTCAGGACACAATAAATCTAGCATGTTAAAAGGTCTTTTTTGAAATTAATTAAGGATAAAATTTAGCTATAAAATTTGTTGTAACCTTAGATTACAAGCTCACTCAATAAAATAAATATTACTGCATATTTCGAAAATCTAACCAATGAATTGCATGTTTTTTATGCTCTTAATACATATGTTAAATTTTATGTCAATCGGATATTATTTACTATATAATTTATAAACTTATATTTTATGTATAATTTTAAATTACAAAAACTTGCAAATTTTGCAAATATGGAGGATATAAGAAGATGATGTAATCCAATGGTGAATTTGTCAAAATCCACCTCCAATAAAAAGATATTGAGTGAATTTGTAGTCTAAGGCTATAACCAATTTTGTGGCTAAATTTTGTTCATTAATTAATCCCTACTCAAAATTCCAAATTCTCTAAAATGCCAAGGCAATGGAGGAATCGACAATTTACTAGACAAATAAATCTAGGGTCTCACCACTCATGAGCGCTTTACTATGAATAGCCCATTTAAAATCTTCTGGGTGGCGAGCTCTTCATACTGCAATCCCAACTTTGGAGAATTTGAGGAGAAAACATGTTATTGAACATGTGTGGTGCGTTCATGATAGCCAAGTAAAACTGAATGTGGATGGGGCTATCGTCTCAGATATCCAAACAACTATAATTCGGAACGACATGGGATAACCTATGTTGGCAAATGGCAATGCCTGATAGGATTGATAGAACGAGAATACCCATGGAGATAGAACTGCAAGCCGTGATTTCAAGTCTGCAACTCGCATTGTATATCGGGTTTTGACTAATTGTTAGCAAGGCCAGTGTCTCTAAGAATGTTCTAAATGCTCTACAGAATTGAGATTGAAATTGCTCACAGTTAATGGCCGTGTTTGTGGAAGGCAGTTCTCTGTTGAGTCAATTTGATGAGTGTGATTTTTCTGTTGTGAGGCATGCTATGATGTAGAGTTACGGATACAAGTATGGATACAATACAGGTACGAATATAGGGATACAACATTTTTAAAAAAAACTTAGGGTACAATGCGTCAGGGGTATATGTATTCATAACTTATTAAATATATTTTATTTATATTTTTTAAGCATTTAGTTTATATATTGTTAAGCGGAGAAAATGGGTAAATGCCCCTTTCAAAAAAACAATCCAGTATTTTTCCCTACTTTCCAAACTAATTAGGGAAATGCTTCTCTATTGAAACTTGATTTTCTCAAAATCAAGTTATAAAAAAAAAAAAAAAAAATTATGGAGCCCTATAGTGGCATTTTAAAGAGCCTATAATGACGTTTTAAGGACCTATAGTGGCGTTTTTTAACTCGATTTCCCTAATGTCTAGTTACGTGCAATTTTTTTTCTTTCTTTTGCCTATAACTTGACTTTATGGAAATCGAGTTAAAAAACGCCATTATAAATCCTTAAAACGTCACTATAGGCTCCTTAAAAACGTCACTATAGGACTAAACTCGATTTGAGAAAATCGAGTTTCAAAAGAGGGACATTTCCCTAATTAATTTGGGAAGTGGGACAAAATACTGGCTTGTTTTTTTGAAAGGGGAAAAAGCCAATTTTTTCCATTGTTAAGTGCATATAAATTTAAAAGTAATAATGAATAATAAAGTGAATCCATAGCCATTAAATAATGTTTAGAATACAAACCAATATCAAAATTAAAAGAATAAATAATAGATAACTAGGTAAGTGTTCAACATTGAAGCCAATATATAAAACATATAAATAAAAATTCTTATAAGTTCAGTGTATCTCTTACTATCAGGGGTTGTGTTAGAACAATATCCAAGTCATATCATGGGTGTATCCTAAATATTGGTATTTTTTTTTTAAAAAAATTTGGGTATGTATCTAGACGTATTTGGTACTATACCGGTCTGGTACATATTAGATATAAATACGTGAGCAAAAATAAAGTATTTGTGCAGGCATGCAAAACTTGTATTGGGTCTTGTAGTTTGGATGGAGGAGGTGCTTCCTTTTGTCTAGGTCCAATTACTTGTTGATGCTTCAAACTGATTTATTTAATTTAATAAAATAATTTATGTTTTCTCCCCAAAAAAAAAATCCCACTAGTCCACAACATAGTTCTCAGAATCGGATCGAACCGGAAGGTCGGACCGTGAAAACTGAGAATCGGGATGAAAACAGGTTTTTTAAGCATAAAGAACCGGGCATATGTGGCAATTCCGTGAACCCCTAAAACCAGGGTTGGACCGTATGAACCAGTGGCAAGAACCATGCGGTCCAACCCATTAGCAATTTTTATTTTTTATTTTTTATTTTTTATAAAAACAACTTAATACAATTTTATTCTACTTAATTAAATTATCCATCTCTTACAAGAAATAAAAAAAAATTATAATTAAAATCCTTCAAAGATATTCTACTTTACTTCAAAAATTAATCATAAATTTTATTGTTTTTATGGTTATTATTTTGTTTTATTAAATTTCTTATTTAATTATTAAATATATACTTGAAAATCATTAAATTTCCCTCACATAAATAGATATCTTAGTCAATTTTGCTAGTTTTATAAATTTAATATCTATATTTAGGCTTTAATTAATTATTAAATTAATTATGATGTCATCACGGTTCAACCCTGGTTCGACCTCGGTTCAACCTCAAAAACCTTGAACTTCTCCCTTTTACGGTTCAATGAACGGTCCGGGTCTGAAAACCTTGGTCCACAACCCAAACAGCCAAAAAATTTAATTTCCTGTTTCTTCTTTCTTCTTTAACGTCACTGGGGCCTGTGCTACTCTTCAAACTCTAGCTTTACAGAACCCACTGGAGAATAGGGTACGAGGTTTGCAACTACACAACATGGGGCACAAGAGCGTGTTTACTGTTTACTAGGTGCATTGAACATTGCATCGGAGTATGATGGATTTGTCTTGATCCCAATTCAATTTTAATCAATTACTCAAGTTAGTTAATTAGTCAAATTATGCAATGGTCCAATTAAAGGCTGATAGGCATATGCAACCATAGATGTCGCTAAAACTAAATTTCATGCAGCGAGAAAATAAATTTTAAAACACGGCGAGATATGGTCACAATGTGGGAAATCCTGACAAAAAAAAAAAAAAAAAAACACTCAATGAATGATATATAAGTCATCACTCTCTTGAAAACTCACTAACAAATATTGAGGTTACAAGTACAAGGGATATACTTAATCCAAAGTACTTACCTATAGTAGAAGTTAGCTATTGAGTTATCTAAGAGCAGCTCCAAACTAGTTGAACTACTCTTCTTAGTAACCTTCTTTAATGTGCACAAATCTCCACTCTGTGACTAATTAACTACAACAACATCCCTTAAATGATTTAGTATAACTTTGGAACAATAGCACATATAGTGTCTTAGACAGTGACTAAGCCAGGAATTTATCTTTTGGGGGCATATATATATATATATATATACATACACACACCCACACACACACACACACACACACATATATATATGTATGTATGTATGTATATATGGACTCAAAAAATAAAGACCAAAGCCCACTTAGATCAGTGGTATCTTGCCCAAACAATAGAATGTTTAAAGAGAGTGAGAAACTAATTCAAATGCAATTCTAAACTAATGCCAAGTTTAAGGCCGAAAAGTCCAGAGTAACAAAAAGGTGTAGTTTAAACAACAATTGGGGATAATGACATCCTTGGGCTAGTCCAAGAATCAATTTCTTATATATAGATATAGTCTAGGTTTTACACCAAGTTATTCACTGTTCTCTTTTCTGTTCTTATAAGTTCTTAGAAAATATTCATCCCCTTTTTTTGGTGGATTCCTTTCCTTTTATAGCCTTTCTCTATGCATCTCAGCCCTCCAACTGTATGTTCCCAGGCACTTTTCAAGATACTTGTCCCATCAAAACTCTATTGAAGGTGGTAGAAGGAGATGATAGCTGTGAAGTTACTATTCAAGGGTCATTTTCACATTAATGTAGTTGATAAGGTTGGTGAAGAGTATTGAATGCAGAGGTAGGAGGTATACCCTTCAGGAAGCTTCCTCTCACTATCCTTGTCCTCACTGCCATCTCTTTTCCTCTACTTAGGCCTTTAAGGGATAACAATTGTCCTAATACTATTACCCTCCTTGATCAAATGGAGTCCTCGGAATTCATTTTCCCTCCTTCACCTAGGTTATGAAGATTATTCCTCAGTTGAAACTCCTTGGTCCTCGGACCCCACACAACATATATATACACACACTTTTGTGTATGAAATATAAAATAGTAATGTACAATACTTCATAACTCAATATGTGTTATAAACAAAAGTGTACTATTAAATATTGTAATCGGAAGTTGACGCTTCAACATTAGAACCCAAAAGTGTATTATTTTCTAAATTATTATCTTCATTTTTTTTTTTTAGAAGAATGAGTCAATAGTCCTAAACTTGTCCATGAACCTAGATTTATCAAATTAAATTATCACTCATAAAATAAAATGACAAACAATAGTCCAAAGATTGCAAAATATAAAAGACAAACAATCATTCAAATGTCAATGCATAAAAAATATAATAAATAACAACTAAATATATGTTAATATAGTAGTATAAACTATATATTTTAATTAGCTAATCAAGTACATTTATAATTTATAAGTTCATTTATAATATATAATGCCATTCGGTATATAAAATATTGATTATTATAATAATAAATAATATATTATAAGGAATATAAAAAAGAAAGAAATAAAAAGTAAAGTAAAAAAAAAAAATCAAAACAAAGCAAATGCAAAGTACTCGGGAAAGAGTTAAAAAAAAGGGGGTTAGTTGGTCAACTAGGGGCATAGAGCACTGCACAGTCAGGGAATGAGGGGCCACGGCACAAAGGCTTCAATCTTTCACTCTTTCTTGTTTAGTTTAGTCACACAGTACAGAACTTATACTTTTAAACAAACTTTAGTAGTAGGAGGAGGAAAAGGAAAGAACTGAAAAGAAAAAATAAATAATTAAATAAAGGAAAACGCCAAGTCACCAACGGAGACAGAGAGCGAAAGAGAGAGACAAACTTGTGTGAGGTAAAATGTTTCTACAACTGTGTGGAAGACTTGGTGGTAGCACATCAATAAAAAATTTTACTTTTCAATTTTTCTACTGTTGTGTACAAATAAGCCTTAGATGTGTTGGGATGAAAATAAGATTTTTTTTTTCCCCTTTTATTTGTTGAGGTAATTGTTAAAAATGCGATGTATTCATTTTAAAGATATTGAATCATTGAATGTTTAATTATTGTAATTTTTTGACATCTGTATTTATGGATTGTAATTTATTTAAATGAAAATTATGTTTATTTTTACACTTTCTTAAATATATATGTATATTATCAGGTATGGAGGGGCTAAAATGATAAGGTTATTTAAAAAATTCTCAAATTATTTAGGATATTTCCAAAAAAAAAATTATTTTTTTCAAAAATTTTGGGTGCGCCAAGGGCCCCTCAGTCCTCAAGTGGCTCTGCCACTGGTCTAAGAAATCTTCAATATGGTGCTGTAGATGATGCTTGTTACAAAACCATTGGCTCACAAAAGTCATTGCAAAATCTCCTTCTCTTGTGTACTAAACTTTCCTAGGTACAATAGGCGAAGGTTTAGGTTTTCTCTTTGAATCTCTTTAGGTTTCTGCTCTAACGTCTTATATAAATTGAGGTTCAATGAGTCCTTAAATAGCTCCATTAGGATCACAAAAACCTATTTATACAGCTGGCTTAACATAGAATGTCTTCAGCCAAAAACAAAATCCGCAATTCTTGATCAGTAGGCTAGTGTGAAGGTTAAAAGCTTGATTTGTCATGCAGACATGGATGTTAACTTAAAATTGCCTAAGAACAAAATGGAAAAAATAAAGGTTAGCCTCTTCATTAAAGCCTCTATTATTGGCAATCTATAGCATAATTCAAATTTTGCTTCTATAAACATTGATTTGTGTATCTTATTAGAATATTTGTTGAATAATTATAATCAATTAAATTCACTATTTTCTAATCTCTTAAATCTCTACCCTTCGTTCAAAAAAAAAAATCTCTTAAAACTTTGGGATAAACAGTAATTTATCTTAATAGCAGGTGGGATCTTGAGTACATTGTCTCTACTCTATCTCATTAAATTCGCAATTTCTTAATTTCTTAGATTATTAAAACATTAGTTTTTGAACATATCTACCATCCTTATCTTGCTCTTCTAAGTGGAAGACGTATCATTTTAAACTAATTAAGTACATTTGCAACATTGTTTACAATTATCTATTTATTATTATATTTTTTTAAGTTTCACCCTTAGGATATATATATATATATATATATATATATTGATGGAAACGGGAGGTCTTATTTATATAATACAAAGTTTATACATCACCAACACTCAACCGTCGGGCACATAGTCTATTAACCCCGAGACCGGCCAAATCCCTTACATAACACAAATATACAAAACTGGGACAGGTACTATATACAGATAAAAGTTGTTGTTGGTAAGCTCCCCGCTTCGCCAATGCGTCCACACATTCATTAGCTTCACGGTAAATGTGTTGCACTTGCACATCCCAGTCCTAGTTCATGAGGCTCCTGTAATCATAGATTAAAGGCATCATATTAGTAGGATAACTTGCTGTTTTATTGGTTAACCATGATAGCACTACACTAGATATTGTAATTTGTACAAAGTGTCAAATCCTAAATGGTTGAATTTATAAAATCATATGCCTAACCATATGGACTCTATAGGTGTGCATGAATCTCAATGCACATCACATCATCACATGGTAGTTAGGTAGTTACCTCTGCTAACTAACATTGCATGCAACAGGGGAACCCTGAAACAAGGCCAAAAACAGTGATTGGATTGGGTTGCCAATGTATTGAAGACTGAACTCAGAAAACTTGGTTTATTGTATATTCTGAACACAAAAAATTATTCTTTAGAAAAAGGCCATCCTTGTTTGCTCATTGGCCAAGCCTGGTACAACAAGGAAGCGCAAGCATGTCCTTGGTTGAGAATAAAGAAATCTATTGTCCCATTTTAACTAATATTGAAAGGATAGCAATTAAGCAATCACTAATTAAGAATTTGAACAAATAATTTTGACGGGATTAATCTAATCCAAAGTAGCATCTGCTACGGGATAACAAATAGTATATGTAATTATATATATATTCCTTGATGAACGTTGAGGGCAAACTTCCTCACATCATTATCAATCCATCTTCACATGGGATTGTATATATCTATATTTTTTTGTTAGAAAAAAACTGGTGGCTAAGGTACTTTATCACATGATTAGTCATTAGTCAACTACCTTTTCCTTTGACTTTCATTCTAAGCAAATGGTTGATGAAATAAGTGTTCATCATTGAACACGAAATTGCGGCGTGCTACAGTTTTCCCATAACGTAATGAGATTATTAGTGTCTAAAATCCTTTTCAACGTTAGCAAATTAATCAAATGCATGAACTAGTTGGATTGCAACAATAGTTAAAGCCCTTGTTCAATTAATTAAAATAAACAAATAAAGTCCTGAAATAAATCTTTTGTTCACACAATGCCTGCATTTCTACAATAGTTTGATTGTTGATTGAGTACGTAACTTATTTTCCGCAATTCTCATAATTTCATTTACTTAAGTACAGTTTTTAAAAGTCTTATTTTTATTTATTTTTAATGTAAATTATTATACTTTAAGAGACTTTCAAATAAGCAACAAACTACTTCCAAATGCACAATAAATCACATTGGACACTGTCAAGTAGTGCCAAGCAATTGGTTAAAACTTAAAAGTGTTAAAAAAGTTTTTGTGAAGAAGAAAAAAGGGTTTTATAGTGGGAATTACTATTGATTTAGCTTACTTAGACGAAGCAGCAAAAGAATATAGAATTTGAAAGGTTTGAACTTTTAACTATTAAGGGCTGGATGTGAACACATCGGGGTTTGCATTAAAATTGTTATTTTACCATTCAAAAAGTTATTTTATCTATTATATCATCTTACTTTACAATACACTTAGGAAGTGTTTGGTACTGTGGTTTAAATTACAGTTTTCAGTATTTAAACAATATTATACGTATTTCCACATATATTTTCACTCGCACGTATTTCCACAAAACAACAACAACAACGTTACTAAAAATCTCTTACCGAACGAGCTCTTAACATCTCGATTTTTTTATTTTAACATCCATTATATTAAAATAATATAATTACACAATAAAATAATATAAAGAAAGGGGAGAGAGAAGAAAAGTCATTAAATAAGGGGAGAGAGAGAGAGAGAATAAAAGAATATATATTATATATTTCACAAACATTGCTACAGTAGTTCTTAAAAATGAATTAAATTCTATAAGAATATAATATAAAACCCAATTTTTACCTCTCTAATATCAACATGCTACATTATCATATTACATATTATAAAATATGGACAACCACACTTAATAAATTCCAATATCTATTTCAAAAAAAATGAATTCCAATATTCATTTGAAAATCCAACTTAATTGTGAGATTATTGAGATATTATTATGTGTGGTAAAATACATTAAGTTTTAAGAAAAAAATTGATGTGACAATCTCTTATTAAATGGTATAAAATATGAGTTTTATACTCCGATCATCCTTACCAAATTCAGACTATTTTTAAATATATCAACTTACTATTCAAAGTTGCTAAAAAAGTATAGTAATACCAACCTAGGTAAAATGCATTTTGGGCATGTTTGGATGTAAAATATCAATTTGGATATTTTACAACCTCAATGCTAATGCTCCCTCATCTTAATTTTCCTCCATTCTATAAATTTAAAAAAATAGTACTTCTCTTTATTTTTAGGTAACCAAACTGGGAGTCGATGGGATTTATTGGTGTAACTAACATTGCATGCAACAGGGAAACCCTGAAATTTGGGCCTAAAACAGTGAGCAACTTGTGTTGTCGATGTATTGAAGACTGAACTCAGAAAACTTAATTGGTTTATTGAATATTCTGTGGACAAAAATTTATTCTTTAGCAAAAGACCATCCTTCCTTGCTCATTGGCGAAGCCTAGTACAACTAGTAATTTTGGGTCCATCGACCATTGTAATGTGGTTTGTCCTTGTGGAAGTGCAAGCATGTCCTTGGTTGAGCTTATAAGGCAGCATATATTGATTGTATTAGAGAGAACAACAAAATCCATCCCCCCTATTTTAACTAACATTTAAAGGATAGAAATTAATTAAGCAATCATTGAATTAAGAATTTGAACAAATGATTTTGAGGGGATCAATCTAATCCAAAGTAGAATCTGCTACGGGATACCATAATCATGGAGGCAATGTATCTAGCTTTAAATAACAAATAGTATATATATTCCTTGATGAATAACGTTGTGGGAAAACTTTTCACATCATTATCAATAATTGATCTTCACATGGGATTGTATTTTTTTTTTTTTGGGTTAGGAAAACCTAGCGGCTAATGTACTCTATCACATGATTAGTCAGTCATTAATTAGTGTACTACTTATTCCTTTGATTTTCATTACAAGCCAATGGTTGACGAAAGTGCTAATCAATATTGAACATGCAATTGCGGCGTGCCACAATATTCCCATGTGCTAATGCATGCCGCAATTGCATCATGTTAATGCATGCCGCAATTGCAATTAAACATTATGCAATTACGGCATGCATTAGCAAATGGTTGAGGAATGTGCTAATACTGTTAATAGTATACATGAAATTAGTACCCAAAATCCATTTAAACGTTAGCACTTAGCACGTTAATCAAATGCATGAACTAGGAAAATTGCATAATACTTTTCTTTTTTTTTATCTTTTTTTTATACAAGATAGAATTTCTACTCTAACCTAATTTAAGTGTATATGTGTGTGAAACTCCCTCCTAGAGACTTGAACTCTGGCCCTTGCCCCCCACACCCCACAAGCATTTATACTTGTGAAGTGACCACCGCACTAAAGGTACGCGGTGGTAATTGCATAATACTTAAAGCTCCTATTCATTAAACTAAATAAATAAAGTCCTAAGGCTAAATTACAACTTTCCTACTTATAGTTTGGCTGAAATTTAAGTTGCCTCCTTATAGTTTGAAATTTGACACTTTAACCACTTGAGGTTAGTTCAATTAGAGTTTCGTAATCCATCTCTGTTAAAAATATGGTTAAATATGCTATTTTGCTTCACTTTTATATCCCTCTCCTCCAAAAACATAAAAATACAAGATCAAATAAGATAAAAAAGAATCCAACGGAACACTTGCATCATGAGATTTCAAACTACAAGTAGGCAACTTAAATTTCAGTCAAACTTTAGGTGGGGTATAGTGTCAAATTTCAAACCACATGTATACAACTTAAATTTCAACCAAACCACATGTGGGTAAGTTGTAATTTACCCAAGTCCTATAATTAATCTTTGGCGGAAATGCATTTTTTGTCCCTACATTTTGGGCCAATTCTCATTTGATTCCTACTTTTTTGAAAACCCTAGTTTAGTCCCTGAAAATTGAAAACCATTACCATTTTAGTCAATGCCATCATTTCAATAATGAAAACATCCGACATGGCAAACGGAGTGCCTTACTTGCTAATATGATGCTAACGTGGCCGTTAAAATATTATTAACAAAATTTATCTGGTGGGCATTTAAAAATGCCACATCAACATTTTAATTATTTAAAAAAAAAAGCCATGTCAAAAATAATAATAATAATAATAATAAAATGATTCTAAAATTTTGATTTCTTAAAAAATAAAATAATTAAATTAGATTTTTTTTTGTGTGTGGAAGATTTCATGTTCTTCCCCAACATAACTATTCACTATTCATGTTCTTCTGATAAACATTAATGTTCATGTTTTTATTTAAATAACATGTTTGGTTTCCTATAAAATTTTAAAATCAAGATTTTCTTTTCTATTCTTGCATTTTCTTAGCAGCCAAACCCATCAAATTACCAAAACATTGAAACCCCAAAAAAGGAGCAATCTGAAACCTCCAGCAAATCAAACTAAAATCTCAATCAAATCAAACCCAACAAACCAAAACATTGAAACCTAGAAAAGACACTACAATTCAAAACCTCTAGCAAATCAAACCAAAACTTAAAGCAAATTGAACCCAAAAAATAAATCCATAAACCTAATAAGGAAACACAGAACACGCACAAATACAAAAATCTTCAACAAATTTACAAATAAAAAATTCAAAGCACAAAGATCTTCAACAATATACACTTTCAATTTCCAGTACAAACTGATTCTTAATTTCAAATGAAAACCAAAGCCCAGCCAATTTTTTCAATTTCTCAGTACAAACATATCCAAATGAAAACCCAACCAATTCTATTGATTTCTCAATACAAACATATCCAACTAAGAAGCCAAACCCACATGAATAAATCAGACCACCAATCATCATCACTGCCATCGACTAGTCACCAATGAACACATCAAGCCACCGCAACCCACACTAACAACAAACCCAACCAATGATCCACCCTTACCCACCACCAAACCAACCACCACTTCACATCCACTACCACTAATCTCATCCCCTCTTGCTCAATATCTCTCTCTCTAAACCCATATCAAAGCCATATCCCAACAAGAAGTGAGAGAAAGCCCAAAGAGAGAGAGAGATATTTTGATTGAAGAGAGAGAAACCTTTAGACAAGAGAGATGGAGAGATCTAGGAAAATGAAAAATTTAAAGGTTGATCACTTTAAATTTTTGTGGCTGTAATGACCAAAGTGTGTGGCATTGTGGATTTTGATAAATTTAAAGGTTGATCACTTTAATTTTTGTGATGGTGTGTTTAATTGCCAAGAAATTTTAAAAACAATTGAGAAAGTTAGTAAAAAAAAATATATATATATATATATATATCAATCTTTAAAACTAGTAAAGTTTCTTTTTTCAATTAAAATTAAGGAATTAATTTTTTTTTTGTTTTTAATTTTTTAATTAAACTTTGGACGTGGCATTTTTAAATGCCTAGATAATTTTTTTAATAATATTTTAAGAAAAGTGTCATATTCACAACATTTTCACTATATTTTCATAACAAATCACATGTGATAAGTTATTATTGGTTCAAATTTGAATTTACAACTTAAATTACTTTTTTTCCCATTCATAACAACTAATAACAACCTACTACTTAGAATTAGTTGTGAAAATGTTGTGAATATAGTATTTCTCATATTTTTATTTCCATTACAGAGATGACGGTAATGACCAAAATGGTAACATTTTTCAATTTTCAAGAACTAAACTAGGTGCTTCAAAAAAGTAAGGACTAAAATAAAAATTGACCCAAAATATAAGGAACAAAAATGCATTTTTACCTTAATCTTTTGTTCACACAATTCTTACATTTGCCGAATAGTTTGACTTTTCATTATGTACATGTTTTTTTTTTTTTTTTGTAGTTCATCAAGTAATTTAGTTTCCATAATTATCATAATTCCATTTTCTTTATTATATATTTTTTTAATAATCTACTATATTATTATAGGTTTTACTAAGATATGCCCTTAGGGCATATATTAGTAACTTATTTTAGGAAACTTTCTATAGGAAAATGAAAAAAAAAGGGTTTAGTTTACCTCTACTACTTTTTTAACTGGACATGTCCTTTTGTTTTAAATATACAATGACAAGTGATAGTAAGTTTTAATTTTCACCTTTTATTTAGTTAGTGGGTGATGACGTGATGTGGTAGTCTCTCATTAAAATAAAAGATGATTTCTTTCCAAAGTACTGAAGGTAAGTCAAACCCATAAAAAAGTAATGACTTTCTTTTACCACATTTTCAATTTTCTATGAAAATTTTCTTAAAATAGATAATTAGTATATGTCCTAAAAGCATACATTAATTAGACTCGTTATTATTAAGGAACTTAGGGGCCGTTTGGTAACGTTGTTCTAGTAACATTATTTGTATTTTTTTGAAATACGTATGGGTGAAAAAGTATTTAGAAATATATGTAATGTTGTTTAAAAACTGAAAACATATTGTTAAACCACTCTACCAAACGGGACATTAGTTTCCATAATTATCATAAGCTCCGCTGTTAGCCCTGTTAATGGAGTATGCAACAATGGCAATGTGATGATAGGTAGCTATTGGGTATTTTACATGCTCCGGGAGTATTTTATTAGGTAGGTATTAGGAAAAATAAATAAAAAATAAAAAACAAATTTTCTAATTATCAAAATCTTTGACGTGATAAGTTGACAGGGCTATAAAAAGCTATTTGATCATTCAGAAAATGTTGTTCACTATATTTCATCCAAGAAAAAATAAAAATTATTCACTATATAATTTCCTAAACTTTGACTTGTATATATGTCCAATGAGACCTTTAGTGCAAATGTCGTGAAACTTAAAATAAATCGTTGACAACATTGGGTATTGTGCCTGTATTTCGGTTCACATGGCTTACTCTGATTGATTAAAACTCTATCAAATTCGCAAATGGAATTATGCCACCTGGAACTTAAGAAGCCCCCAAAAATTTGCCCGGAACTCATGAATCTGAATCACATTGGAGTCTCCAAATCAATCGTGTTCTAGTGTATTTCTTGGGTGAAAGCCACAATACACCTTCATGGGGTTCACACTTCAAAGATTCATTAGAGTATTTTTTTCACATATGCTTTATTTGGTATTTGGCCAATAATAAGGGTTGTGTTTTTTGCTAAGCTAAAATCAAAAAGAGGAATATCATATATACAACATTTTTACAATATTTTCACAACAAATATTATGTAGTAGGTTTTTATTTATTATTATCGATGGTTAAAAAAGTCAATTCAGTAGTGAATTCAAATTAAAAACTTATAACAATTTGCTATTTAGGATTTGTTGTAAAAATATATTGTGAAAATATTGTATACGTATCACTTCTCATAAGTCAATAGCTCTTGAAATTAAACAAGGTTAGTTCTAAAATGTCTAAGAATAAAAAAGGAAAACTTTCCAATAAAAAAAAAAAAAAAACCAAAACAAAACAAAATGACTTTTATGTTGCACAATACCTTTATGGTTATGATGGTTTAGATATGAGAAATCAATGATAGAAAATAGAAAGTACGTAAAATCATTCATTATGATGTTGGAAAACAAAAATCACGCCCAAAAGAAGAGGTTTGGTTTTTTGGGGCCATGAATTTGGGGCAGAGAAAGAGCACCGATTTCTCCTCCGTTTTCTGCTCCACATGTCACGTCTAAACCCACGTTGCTACAAATGCATGCCTCTCTAAAACTGCCCTTATCAGGGTGTTCCAAATTACAATAATAGCATACCAAAAATTATTTAGTATTTATTTTTTTCACAATGATAGAATTATTAACCTTTTTCTTTCTAGAAGAATAGAATTATAAACCTGTTTTTTTTTTTTTTTTTTTTTCATTTTTTGCTGTCAATTATAAACCTGTTTTAACAGAAACTTTCGGTTCTTTTAATTTGGTTTGGTTTTGATATTTGTCCTTTATATTTTCAAATTATAATTTAGCTTATGAAAAATTAGAAGCTATTAATTTCATTTGTTTGTTCAGTCGCTCCTTTTCTTTTACCTTTTTTGATAATTCGAAGATTCACAATAACGTTAATTGTTATCCAGTTTGACTAGGATTCGTTTTGTGAGACAATCTCCCTTTGCAGCCACACAGACACAGCCACCCCTTCGAAAACATCCTATGAAAAGTTAATTTTTAAATTGGATAAATTACAACTTACTTACCTATAGCTTAACTGAAATTTAAGTTGCTTACCTGTGATTTGAAATTTGACATTTTACCTGCCTGAAGTTTGATTGAAATTTAAGTTGTTTACTTGTGGTTTAAAATCCCATAATGCAAGTATTCCACTAGATTCTTTTTTATCTTACTTGATCTTGTATTTTATGTTTTTTGTATTTTTGGAAGAGAAAAACATAAAAGTGAAGTTAAATTACATATTTACTCATTTTTTTTAACATAAATGGGTTACAGAAGTGAGCTAATTATAACATCAGGTGAGTAAAGTGTCGAATTTCAAATTACAAGTAAGCAACTCAAATTTCGGCCTATCCACAGGTGAGTAAGTTGTAATTTGCCCTTCTAAATTTGAAGTTGAATTTAAAGAGGTGAAATATATGTTTTAGCCATAAAGATACATATTACATTTTCACAACCATTCAAGATTAAATCAATGCAGTACTCCACTAATTTCGTTTTTAGAGAAACTATGGCCAAAAGGTTGAGAAATAACATCTTTGTCAATACTATTTTTATTTCACCCTGATCATTAATATGAAAATATGAGGCATTTTCTTATAACCTAGGATCTAAAAGAAGATTATTCAAGTCAATATAAATTTGCTTACAAGATGAATCTTGTAATTTATGTAACTTCTTTATAAAAAAAATGATTTTAAAATATGCCTTAGAAAACACAACATAAAAAATCAAAATTAAATATTCAATTTGGGGTTTTAAGCTAATTTGTTTGTTTTGGCAATTTTTGATGAGTGCTACGTCCACAACATTTTAGCAAAATTTTCACAACCAAGCCTAAATAGCAAGTTGTTACACTAAAATTAATTTTTTGTCCACCTATAACAGTCTATAACTTAGGATTTGTTGTGAAACTAATTTTAAAAAGTTGTAAAAATATTGTAAAAATGTTGTGAACATAACTTTTTTAACAAGTTTTTGGTTCAACCTTCAATGGACCAAAATTTTGGAGAAGTAAAACTTTTATTTAGGGTTTTCAAGCTTGTATTCTAGGGTGGCCAGTAACCTATATCAATTTAAAATTTAATTTTTAAGGTATATATTAAAAAAAAAATTCAGGCCAGGGTGATTAAGTGACCACCTTGTGTAAGGCATGGTGCCACCCCTGTTGTCATAGTCTGATAATAAAAGAATAATTATCATGGAGAGAAAATAAAAAATTTAAATTTTATTATATCTATAAAAGAAATAGCATAACACGAAACAAATATAGTCCAATCAAAAAAATCTGGAAAAAGAAAATGAAGAGATTAATCAGTGCATCCAATTGACAAATCTAATTAAGCAGTGACCTATATATGAACGAAAGTATGACCTACTTTTCATTCCAATTTAGAGTGATCATCTAGAAAATAGATCGAGGAGAGGGCATAATAAAGATCTCATAAACAAGATAGACAATATAAATTTTATAAATATCTATATTTATATATATAATTAAAGTCAAAATTTAGAGAAAGTCCAATTTGATTCTATTTTACGTTTAATTTTGTACCACATGTCCTATATTTTTAATTTCTTAAAAAATTTTGTTTTAGGTTAGTGAATATTGTGCAAAAGACAAAGAGTTTAATATAAATAAACTATAAAAAAATAAAAATAAAATAAAAAACCCAATAAAAAAAAGATTCAACTTATGTGTATATAAAAAATTTAAGAGAGAGAGAGAGAGAGAGAGAGAGTAAAACTTGTGTACATATCTATGACTTAAAAATTTGTAACTCTTACACCAGGTATAACTTGAATATGTACAAATTATACACTAGTATATATATATATATATATATATATAAAGCCAAAATTTAGAGAAAAGTCAATTAGATTCCAAATTAGATTTCAACTGTGAGCTAATTTTGTACCATGTGTTCACTTAAGTTTTTTAATCTTTATGCCAAGTGACTTAATGAGTGCAAAATACTGAAAATCTAATATTAATGAACTATAAAATAAATAAATAAAAACCAATCACATCTAAGTCAATAAAAATCACCACACAACAAAAATCACCACACATTCTTTCTTATTAAAAATTAGAAGTAAAAAAACAATCATAAGTTTATTAAAATTAGGCAAAAATTTTAACATATGACTAATTACATTTACTTTTTTTAATAATTTGATTAATAATTTATATTTTATGATAAAAGAATGTGTTTAATTTTCAGATCAAAACTTAAGTACAATACTTAAGTAGGTGTTGTATCCTTAAATTTCCCTTTTAAAATTTAGTTATATGATAGTTCTTAATTGAAAATACATTTTTATCCTATGAGAAAAAAACCATGTAGTTGAATTTTAATAGAGAAATTTAAAGAACAGCACCTAAATATTGTATTTAAGTTTTATCATAATATTTGCATTCAAGAGGATGTATTGATTACACACTAATCTATATATATATATATATATATATATATATGTATGTATGTATGTATATATGTGTGTGTGTATATATATATGTGTAAGTTGAAACCATATATATATATATATATATATATATGTGTGTGTGTGTGTAATTGTGATTATTTTTAAACATAATTGTGTATATGTCCCGGTTACACACTAATTAGTACTGATTACAACGGTTTGTCAATTTTCAACTCATTGGATGCTAGCTATTAAAAAAATTAGTAGCATCCAAATCCAATCCTTAAATTCAAGCCATGTATCAGTATACCCCACGTAAAGGTATTTTAGTAAAGAAGAGATTAAAAAAGTTTAAACGTAAAACAACAATATTTAAGTTCGGCGCAGCTTTGCGTAATTGTTTGTATTATATGCTAAAAAGTAAGAAACTAAATATGCATTCAAATCCCTATAAATACCCTCTCAAACCGTTTCAACTTCCTCACCTCCACAACTTTCAACTCCTAAACTCCCTCCTAACTCACTTCTTCTCTTTTTTACATACAAACAGTCACAAACAGACACATTATTTTCTCACCCAAATCAACCAAAATGGCATACCCCAGAAGCTCTCTTGTCCTAGCACTTCTCTCAATGTTCATTTCCTTTGTGTTAGCTTCTTCTGTGACATACGATGTGGTGAGTTTGGGAGCAATAGCAGATGGAAAAACTGACTCAACTCAGGCTTTTGTTAGTGCATGGACAAAAGCTTGTGCCTCAGTAAGTTCTGCCATGATTTATGTGCCAGCAGGGAGGTTCTATCTCGGGCAAGTGGTTTTCAGTGGACCATGTAAGAACAATGCTATCACTGTGCGCATAGCTGGGACACTTGTGGCCCCATCAGACTATACGGTCCTTGGAAATACAGGAACCTGGCTTTTGTTTGAGCAAGTTAATGGGGTTACCATATCTGGTGGAATTCTTGATGGGCAAGGCACTGGTTTATGGTCTTGCAAAGCCTCTGGCAATGGTTGTCCTTCTGGAGCCACGGTATGTGAAAATGACTAATTAAGTTGCCCTTTATCTTTAGAGTATAACAATGCCTCTTTCTTTACTTTATTTTTTTATAGTTCATTTTTTATATATATGATTTTTTAAGGGCTCATTTATTTATTTTATTTTTATGTACAATATATTTTTAACGGACTTTCAACAAATAATCTTTCGCAAAAAAGTTAATATTGCACCCTAATCAGTTTCAATTGGTTAAAAAGAGTTGAAAGTTTTTGCGAAAGAAAAAAATAAGTGTTTATAATGAGCATTACTATTGGTTTAGCTTAGATTAGTAGATAGAGCAAAAGAAAAGAACATTTTGAAATGTTATCACCATTTGGGATGAATTCGTCCATTATGGTTGTCTTAATTCTTCCATTTTATTCAATTAAAAAAGGTAGTTAAACTGGGAGTGGGTGTGGGTTTTGATTTAATTCATTGGTGGAAACTGGTGTGCTTTTCAATCTGATTTTCAGTTTAAACTTTAAACTGCTATTTTGCTCTTCTGGGTTTGGCAGGAGATTTTTGTCAAATTAAAATAACTTCCTTTTACTGCCATGACAAGCCGACTTCTAAGGAAATCGTATCGACTATACTTAATTGGGAATAATCCCATGTTCTGGATCGTAGAATATTTCAGTTTTGTGCATCCATATAATCTAGCCCTTTAATGCCAATCTGACTAATGTTTAATTAAATCTCGAGCCTTGTGATGATCAAATAAAAACTGATGAGAATGTCAAAGGTCAAACAACTTGCTTAGGCTTTTGTTGCTTAGATTGATGGATTTTCACTCTAAGATCCACATATTTAATTGAATAGCCACATATAGTCATATTCATCATTAATTTAGAGAAACACTCCATATATATTTTAACAATAATAACTGGAAGATTTTCTTGTGTGTATGCAAGCAGACATTGGAATTTTCCAACTCAAACAACATTGTGGTCAGTGCATTAACCTCCTTAAATAGCCAATTGTACCACATTGTCGTAAATGGCTGCCAAAACGTGAAAATGCAAGGTGTCAAGGTCATTGCGCCTGGAAATAGCCCAAATACTGATGGCATTCATGTTCAATTATCTTCAAGTGTCACAATTCTCAACTCTAAGATTGGTTCCGGTGATGATTGCATCTCAATTGGCCCTGGTACCACTAACTTGTGGATTGAGAATGTTGCATGTGGACCTGGGCATGGAATTAGGTAAATAACTTTTTATTTTTTATTTTTATTTTTTTATCATCATTCAAATATTACATGATTGGAACAACCATATATATTGGATGGTGATGCTACATTGGTCTCATTGGTCAATTAATTGGTGCAGTATTGGGAGTTTAGGCAAGGACCAACAAGAGGCTGGTGTACAAAATGTAACAGTCAAAACAGTTACTTTTACCGGTACTCAGAATGGGGCGAGGATTAAGTCATGGGGAAGGCCTAGCAATGGGTTTGCTAGGAACATTCTTTTTCAACATGTCACTATGCAAGATGTCCAAAATCCAGTTGTAATTGACCAAAATTATTGCCCTAGCAATGAAGGTTGCCCTGGTCAGGTAAGATAATTTTGAAGCATATTTTACATGCAAATGTTTTTTTAATTATGATTTGGTTACTACTAAAAAGGCCTTAACATGTTCAAATAAATCACACAATATAGATTCTTAAAATTTTTGCCCCCATGTGTTCATGACGTTAAGCTTTAAAGCTACTCATACCCACTATATAGTTGGGTCCATTATCATCGCAAACTCAAATCTTACTCTGCATTAGTTTCAAACCAAATTGGACCCCCAAAACATTTTCAATGTTTTGACTTCATAATCTGTTCAATATTTTTCTTTTATCTTTTCTTTTTTTAGTTGGAGCTTGCATACCATGATACTACTATCAAATGGAAAATTGACATATAGTTTTTTTTTTAACAGGTTTCTGGTGTTCAAATTAGTGATGTGACATACCAAGACATACATGGAACATCAGCTACAGAGGTTGCTTTGAAATTTGATTGTAGTTCAGAGTACCCATGCTCGGGAATAATATTGGAGAATGTAAAGCTCACTTACAATAATAATCAAGTGGCCCAAGCTTCATGTGTCAATGCTGCTGGGACATCTACTGGTTTTGTCCAGCCCACGGGTTGCTTGTAGAGGGGAAAAAATTATTCAAAATCCATATCTACGAAGGATTGAAAAGGAATCCTCATTCTTGTCCTTTCATCCTTAGGGAGAAAATTTATACTTCTTTTTAGTTTCATAGTATGATTGTTAGTGTGATACTTCATTGAGTGACAAGTTAATTGCTTGAGCCGGTGGCAGTGCTAGTCCATTGGGCTTTCTTGAAGCCTGCCTGACCTTGCAATGAACATATAATTTTGAAACTCATATATGGATGTTTGTGTTCGAATTTTTGTAAAATGTATGGTTGCGTTTAATGTATTATTTTCATATTTTAAACAATTTGACGTTGGAACTCACTTAATCAGATATTTTTATCATTCCATTTTGCAATGTCAAGACACATAAAGCATATTTAGTTATATCATGAAAATAATTTTATCAAGGAAGAAAAGAAAAAGAGAATAAAAATTCAAAGACATTTTACAATGGCTATAGTGAAGTGGTCTATTTAACGCCTATATTGTGTCAGCCTCTGGAACCTGAATAGCAGATAAATGTGGTTTGCCAAAACCCCAACCCTTGGGCCAAGAAATTAAATATAAATAATAAAAAAAATCCCAGAAATATCCATCACAAAAATATGCTATCATGCACAAATATAAAAATAAACATATAATTAATTAAAAATATGAAAATATATAAGAACATAAACATAAATACAGTAAAAAAAAAAAAAAACTGATTTATGCCGGCATTTATTTTCAGCATTTTAAAAAACCCCGCTATAGAAGTTACAACTACCAAAATAATCTCAAATAGTCAAATGTGTAAGCAAAATAAAAAATGGTAAGTTAGGATATATATATATTGGTTAGTCGTTTAAAAATTATTATTTTGTATTATATTAGCTTACTTATTTGATTTATTTATGAATTATTGTACTTTATTTTATAATTCCCATTTGAAGTTAACTTTATGCGTTGGGATCCAATATATATAATTGGGCAAATATGTGTTGGGTTTCACTCAATGATGAGAAATTTGAGTCCATACTCTTTTTGTTGGGCTCAGGCTTTATTTCTTTGTAACTATAAAAATATATGGGTAGCCATCTCTTTTTGTTTGGGCAGTTGCTGATTTGCCGTATTCTAAACTTGACTTCAGCAAGTCCAATAAGGCTAATCATTCACACACGCGCACACACACACACAAAATATGATGCAATAGGTTCACATATAAACATTAGCTTGGCCCAAAAAACATAACCATTTTAGATGTAGCCTTTTAGGGCCCATTTGACCTTTTTTTTTTTTTTTTGATAAGCATTTAACCAATTTTAGCCAACTTTACTCTGTTTTTTCCTCCTTCCTCCTTCCTCCTCAATATAAACATATCCTAGATTTTTTATTAATCATCAATGCGACCAGTCTTCATGCCTCTTTTCTTTTTTTAATTTTTTATTTACCTACATACTTTAATGTCTAACATGCATGCATGGTAATTTAAGCATGATTTTAGTTTAGCCTTTTATTTTCTTACAATAATTAGTAGGCGAGAGGGAGATGGATTCAAATCCAGATTCTCTTCCATGAGATCAAGAACTTGATGCATGTATGCTTGTCAATTCTTCCAATTACCACATCACGAATAACATCACAAATAAGGTTTAAGCTTTTGTGCATGAATTTCATAGTTCATGGAATCAAATAAATACTACAACTTTACCTGGAGTTTTTTCTTAAAATTAATTTTAAATAGGAATCAAATAAAATTTATTGAATATATTACATAAAAATATAATTTTTTTCCTTTTTAGAATTAAATTTATCTATTAAGGTTTTAAAAAAAAAACATATTTATCATTAAAAAAATTATTTTAAAAAGATGGAGACTAGAGAGGCATTGGGCTAGGGCCCAACGCGTGGGTCTATACAATAACAAAAAAGAAAGGTGGTACTGTTACGTTGTTGTGTTTATTTTGCATATCATGTTTGTTTGTTTGTTTTTTATTTTTTAATATAAATTTGAACTGCATATATTCTTCATGTGGATCGGTGGATGCGAATTTGTCAAAAGGAGATGTGCTAGAAATTGAACCTATTTGCAATTTCCAATAAATAAGTCTCTTGAGATTTTAATAAACAAGTCTCTTGCAATATTTGTAGACTAAAGCCAAATTGATGAGATCGAATGAGTGCATGGGAACCCATCAATAAAGTGTCAAGAATCAGGGGAAGTTATTCGCATGTAGCTGCGACAAAATTGCCTCCTTCATCATGCAACTTAACTGGTTGCATGAATTTGGGAGGAGCCAGTACTCCACCCAAATTCTCACCTTCTCCTCCAATACCAATTCACCATCTAGATTCTAGACCCTATTCGGATTATGTGACATGCCTGAGCTATGCTTCTCCACATGAATGAGGCAATTTGGCATAGTAGCTTCAAGGAGATAGCATGTAGGAAAATAATGAGCCAAAATAAATTTCTCTCTCTCATAATATATTATGTAATGTAATCAGTATTTTGGGAAGAGAGTTGGCAACACAAATTAATTACACTGAGACATTGAGGAAATCTGAAATTGCTACTCCTAGTACCTAGAATCAAATTGTTGAGGTAGAAATTATTGAATTGAGAAAATTATGTAACATATTTGCTGTGGTCTCCGGACGTTGATAAAGTAAGCTTGCTTCTTGTAATATATATATATATATATATATATATATATATATATATATATATTGTAAAAAGTGAAATAACAAAGTTGTATTGAATCTATATATAATGGTAAATAATATATGCATTGAAAAATGGATCACTTATCTATTTGGCATTTATGCATTTAGAATAATTGTTCAAATTTCCCAGATAGATTTTTTTTTGGTTTGAAATCAGATGCATCTTCATATTCCAGATCTGTTGGTGGACTATTTGTGTAGTTACTATTTGTAAGAGCATGATCAACTTCTCATGGGCAATACTCAGCCATCGTTTTTAATAATAAAGAGTTACCCTATCAATTTGTATTTGTTCGTTTGCAGAGGCCACTGTTAAATCATTTTAGATCTATAACCATTGACCACATGATTTGAAAAATTAATCCTACTATAGTTGATCATTGCTGCAGGGAAGGAAAAGAGTTTAAAAATTCTAATTGTTAAACCATACCAAGCTTTGTACCCATGTTGAAGATCAAGTCTTATTTGATTATTTAAAAAGTATGCTGTTGTAGTAGTTAATGGAAACTAATTTTCTTGGCTGACTTTTATCTGGTTGATCCCAACTTAATTTATCAATGGATTAAATTAGCAAATATGATTTTGGGATCATTAAAACCGGATGACCCTACAAAATTTTCAAGAGATCTTTTTATTTTTGTTTATTTTTTTTTTTTTTTAATAAATTAGAGTTTTTTAATGCATCATTACCATTATTGCAACTTGCAAGGTCAGCCCTATACTCTCTAAATAAAGGAAAAGCATCATCTTGTTTGAAAATGGATCTATTTATGATTTAGATCAAAGCATAGTTGGTACTCATGCTCTTAAATTCATCTTTGATTACCTAATGTAAACTAATTATTTTAATAATAACAGATATTAAAACTGGTTGAGATTATTTTTCTCATGCATTTCTGAAATAGTTGCTATATGGATGTTTGTGTGCGAATTTTTGTAAAATGTATGGTTGCGTTTAATGTATTATTTTCATATTTTAAACAATTTGACGTTGGACCTCACTTAATCAGAAATTTTTATCATTCTATTTTGCAATGTCAAGACACAAAGCATATTTAGTTATATCATGAAAATAATTTTATCAAGGAACAAAAAAAAAAAGAGAAAGAAAAGAAAAGAAAAAGAGAATAAAAATTCAAAGACATTTTAAAATGGCTGTAGTGAAGTGGTCTATTCAACGCCTATATTGTGTCAGCCTCTGGAACCTGAATAGTGGATAAATGTGGTTTGCCAAAACCCTGGCCCTTGGGCCAAGAAATTTAAAAAAAAAAAAAAAAAAAAAAATCCCAGAAATATCCATCACAAAAATATGCTATCACGCACAAATATTAAAATAAATAATTAAAAATATGAAGATATATAAGAACATAAACATAAATACACTAAAAAAAAAAAAAAAGATTTATGCCGGCATTTATTTTCAGCATTTTTAAAAACCCCGCTATAGAAGTTACAAATTCCAAAATAATCTCAAATAGCCAAATGTGTAGTAAGCAAAATAAAAAATGGTAGGTTAGGATATATATATTGGTTAGTCGTTTAAAAATTATTATTTTTTATTATATTAGCTTACTTATTTGATTTATTTATGAATTATTATACTTTATTTTATAATTCTCATTTGAAGTTAAGGTGTGAAACTCTCCCTGCCGTGGAGCTCTCTCTCTCTCTCGTGTAAAACGAGTATCTCCCTCCCTTGACCTAGGTCTAAGGGTATCTTTTTCTGTTTCTTTTTCTTCTTTTTTCTCTGGCTTCTCACGCTATGGCGGATGACGTTGCTGTAAGATAAATTTAGAGTTGCGGAATAAAATAAACATACCTCCAGCCATAGTTGTTTAAGTCTTTAAAGAAAAGAAGACTCACTATATGATGATAGTGTATATAAAAGGGTCTTCTTGTCTATGACCTTTACCTCACACATATCCTTTTGATGGAAACACAAGCTATATATATAGGCTAGACTAGGGACCCTTTTAGATGAAGATTACCATAACTCTCCTTCCATTAAGGAGCTTAAAAGTTGTAACTTCATGGTGTTTATTAACCAAATGGGTTACACCATTTGAGGGTTAATAAAGGATGTTATATCTAAAATGTAACTTTCACAAATAGGAAACTTAAGACATGAAATAAGAAACTTAAGACATGAGTTTCATTTTCAAATGTGGGCCACATAAAATTTTCTTTAAGGAGATATAATCCTACATTCTCCCACTTGGCCCACATGAAATTTAATTAACTCAATAAGTGCTTATCATTATGCTATAGCAACGATATTATCCATGTCACTAGTTGTGAAATGCTCCCACTCAAATAAAGAATCCAATACATGAATCATGATGGTAATCCCCTCAATTATAACGAGTATTTCCTTCCATGTATTACAATGTAATGTAATCCTTACATGAGTACTTTATGGGCCATTAATTCTTTATGAATGGACTACCTATTAGCCACTTGGGTCCTCCTCTAAACATCCCCACGGATATATTGTTCTTTATTTATCCCCGTGGATTAAATAAACTTAATATATATATATACATATACTTTATGTGCACAAAATATATATTATCTTTTATTCTCTAAGAACAAGCAAATATGTATCCCAAATACAAAACAACTAAAGAGAAATTAAACATCAAATAAGTTATTAAGTCTCATATGTTCCACGTGGTCTTTATATGGTTTGATCGACAAACCTTTAGTCATAGGATCAGCAATCATTAGCTTAGTACTAATATGCTCGATGGACACCTTTTGTTTCTTAACATTCTCTCTAACCTTGAGGTACTTTATTTCGATATGCTTACTTTGGCTTCCACTTTTATTATTCTTAGAGAAGAAAACTGAAGCCAAATTGTCACAAAAAATCTTTAGAGGTCTCAATATAGAATCGACAATCTTGAGACCTATGATAAAGTTTCTTAACCATAATGTCTGTGTCGTTGCTTCATAGCATGCAACAAATTCTGCCTCCATGGTAGACGAAGCAACAAGTTTTTGCTTAGTACTTCTCCAAGATATAGCTCCTCCAGAGAGAAGGAAAATATATCCTGAAGTAGACTTTCTTGTGTCTACACACCTGGCAAAATCCGAATCTGAATAACCAATCACCTTCAATTGATCATTATGTCTGTAAGTCAACTTGTAATCCTTGGTACCTTGCAAGTACCTCATAACCTTTTTTGCAGCTTTCCAATGATCCAAACCAGGGTTACTTTGATATCGACCTAATAACCCTATTATAAACCCGATATCAGGCCTTGTGCAGACCTGTGCATACATCAGGCTACCTACCGCAGATGCATACGGTATGTTATTCATTTGTTCTCGCTCTAATTCATTTTGAGGACATTGATTCTTACTAAATTTGTCTCCTTTCATAATGGGTGCTACTGTAGATGCACAATCTTTCATTCCGAATCTCTTTAATACTTTTTCAATGTAGGCCTTTTGAGATAGTCCTAACACTCTTTGTGATCTGTCTTTATGAATCTCAATGCCAATGACATATGAGGCTTCACCTAAATCCTTCATCTCAAAGTTTTGGGAGAGAAATTGTTTTGTTTCGTGTAGCAAGCCCAAATCACTACTTGCAAGTAGAATGTCATCCACATATAGGACTAGGAAAATGTATTTGCTCCCACTGACCTTAAGGTATATACATTGATCAACAATGTTCTCAACAAATCCATATGAAGTGATAACATTGTGAAACTTTATATACCATTGTTGTGAGGCCTGCTTTAGCCTATATATAGATTTCTTTAACTTGCAAACCAAATGACTGTCTTTATCATCATAAAATCCTTGAGGTTGGACCATGTATACTGCCTCTTCTAGATCCCCATTCAAGAATGCCGTTTTCACATCCATTTGATGTAACTCTAAATCAAAATGAGCTACTAAGGCCATGATTATTCTAAACGAATCCTTCTTAGAAACCGGAGAGAAGGTTTCATGGTAATCAATGCCTTCTTTTTGAGTAAAACCCTTGGCTACAAGTCTAGCTTTATATCGTTCAATGTTACCAGAAGCATTTCTTTTGGTTTTATAAACCCATTTGCAACCAATAGCTATTACTTCCTTTGGCAACTCAACGAGATCCCAAACTTGATTTTTAGCCATGGACTCCATCTCTTCCTTCATGGCATCATACCAAAGTGTGGAATTACTATCACTCATGGCTTGAGAAAACGAAGTTGGATCATCTTTAGGCCCGATATCAAAATCAGACTTTTGGAGATATACAATATAATCATCAGAAATTGCTGGTTTCTTCATTCTTGAGGATCTTCTTACACCTTCTGCTTCTTTTGTATTTTCAAAAATTGCAGCAGTTGGTTTAATATGAGCTTATTCTTGATGGGTTTGTTGCTCTTCAAGGATATCATTTGAGGGCAGTTCAATAAAATCTTGTGCCTCCTTAAACTCTATCCTTCTAGGAAAAGAACTCCCATTAAGCTTGAAATCCTCAAGAAATTTAGCATTTCTAGCCTCAACTATTCTTGGAGTGTGAGAAGGACAATAAAACCTAAACCCTTTGGAGTTTACTGCATAGCCAATAAAATATCCGCTAGTTGTCCTTGGGTCTAGTTTCTTTATATGTGGATTATAAATCCTTACTTCAACAAAACAACCCCATATGTGCAAATGATTTAAACTCGGCTTCCATCCATGCCATAATTCAAAAGGTGTTTTGGAAACAACCTTAGATGGAACCCTGTTTAAGATATACACAGCGGTTTTTAAAGCTTCACTCCATAAGGATAAAGGAAGATCGGAGTTACTCATCATACTCCTTACCATATCCATAAGCGTACAATTCCTCCTTTCAGAAACACCATTTTGTTGTGGTGTACCTGGCATTGTATATTGAGCAATGATGCCCTCTTCCTGAAGGAACTTAGCAAATGGACCTGGCATTTGTCCCTTTTCTGTGTACCTACCATAATACTCCCCACCTCTATCTGATCTAATTATTTTAATTTTATTTTCTCTTTGTTTCTCTACTTCTGCCTTATAAGTTTTGAAAGCATCTAGTGCCTCAGCCTTATCATATAAAAGATAGAGATACATATATCATGTATGGTCATCAATGAATGAGATAAAATATCTCTGACCATTTAGGCAAGGAGTAGTAAATGGTCCACATATATCGGTGTGTATGATTTCAAGAATTTTAGAGCTCCTCTTGGCACCCTTAGTGGTCTTATTGGACTGCTTACCCTTGATGCAATCCACACAAGTACCAAAATAAGTAAAATCAAGTGTTTTTAGAACTCCATCTTTCACCAATCTTTTAATTCTTTCTATGGAGATATGTCCCAATCTCCTATGCCATAACATAAATGAATTCTCATTAATCAAGCTCCGCTTTATACCAACATTAACATGCATATTTAAATAATTGCATTCAAAACTGGGGTCAATATCAATTTTAAATAAACTATCAACTAAGGTTCCACCTACAATATGAACTTTATTTTTAAAAATACTTAAAATTGAGTTTTCAAATAAAAATCCATAACCAACAACAAGTAGTTTGGAAATGGAAATTAAGTTTCTGGAAAATGAAGGTACATAGAAAACATTATTTAAATCTAATACATATCCAGTTCTTAAAATCAGACGAAAAGTCTCAACTCCCTCAACTTTTGAACACATCCGATTTCCTGAATAGATGCATTGTTCATTTCCTTTCGACTTCCTTAGATTCAGAAAACCCTGCATGGAGTTGACAATGTGAATTGTGGAACCACAGTCAACCCACCAAGTATTATTTGGAGCTTCAACAAAAAAAGATTCATGACACATTAATGAAATGAGATTACCTTTCTTTTCAAGCCATTTCTTGTACTTTAGGCAATCTTTCTTCATATGCCCTTCTTTCTTACAGAAAAAACACTTAGTTTTGTTTTTATTGTCATTATACTTTGTGTTTTTTCTTCACTTGCAAGGCATTCTTGCCCTTCCTAGCATTTTCTTTAACATGAGTGGCCAAATGAGCACTTTCAACTTTCTCATGTTTTAATCTCTCTTCCTCTTGAACACACATAGTCAAAAGTTCGTTTACTGACCATTTATTTTTATGTGTGTTGTAAGATATTTTGAAAGGACTAAATTCAGAGGGGAGAGAATTCAATATGAAATGGACTAGGAATGACTCAGAAATCTCAACTTCTAGGGACTTAAGTTGAGCAACCATGTCCCTCATTTCCATAATGCGCTCACGCACATTCTTAGAATAGTCAAAAGTTTTACTTGAAAACCTTTTCATCAAGATGCTTGCCAAAGCCTTATCGGATCTTATGAACTGTTCTTCAATGGCTTTCATAAAATCCTTTGCCTTATTACATTCAGGGATAGAACCACTAATGTTCTTATTTATATGGGATTTTATGAACATTAAACTTAAGCGATTAGATCGCTCCCACCGTTCATAGTCAAGTTTATCATTTGGTGCACTTGATTCCATGGGGACAGGTGGTTCATCCACACGGAACGCCAAATCAAGATCCATGCATCCTAATGAAAATATGATACTTTCTTTCCAGTCATTATAGTTGTCACCAATTAGCATTGGAACACGTGAAGAATCAGTTATATAAGTAGTAGGAATTGCTGCAATAACCAAGAAAAATAAACTTTAATGCTATGAAATATAAACCTTAATTCTAAATCAGTCAATGTCAATTTAGTAGTAAATTCCAACCTTCCTATGGGTAGAGGTGCATCACACATGAATTTACTAAAATACTTTATTAATAAGACTAGTAAATATAAACAATAAGAATAAAATTTTCCATACCTTTGGGCCTAGGAAAATTATATTCTTAATGCCTAATTCACCATCTTATTCCAATTAAATCATAAAAATAATAACCTCCCTATGGGGCCAAGTTATTGCTTTTCATGAATTAATTACAATTTAGATGTCTTTATTCTTAATGAAGTAGTATAAAAATTAACTTGATGTGATTATCATTATGGCTTAAGATGCTATGGCTATTCTCAAGTCATTTTGATATTCACTCTTTCAAATGACACCATAAAGATAAACTAAACGTCATATTTGTCATTAAAATAAACCATAAATGATATTTAAAGACAAGTGTAAAAAACTGTAAATACACTAAAAATATCATAAATTTTAACTATGTAATGATTAAATTTCCATATATAGTCACAAACTTTATAAAATCACTGCACACTATATGTCAGACAAGATAAATTCTTCTAAATAACAAAGAAGCATAATAATCTATATGCAAAGTTATTATCATGACAGATGTTCGTCTATATCCGAAACTATCCCATATTAAAGCCATCCAGCCCAAATAATGGTAAAAGCTATTTCAGTGATAGGCTTCAATACTATATACTATGACCCACACATGAGATACATGACATAAAACTTAACTCTATTCCATGCCTCTTAAAACTGGGTCTGTTGACATTGGTTAAAAGGCCAGATTTTGATGTCATAGTTAATTTAGTTGAAAGGTCCCAACACAAAAGAATATGCAATGCAAATACTTTATATCCTTAAATCCATATGTGCATCGGAAATTTAGCCAAATCATAGAAAAATCTATGAATGAAAAATTACTAAACAACATAGCATGAAGGAGGCTCTGATACCAAATGTAAGATAAATTTAGAATTATGGAATAAAATAAACATACCTCCAGCCATAGTTGTTTAAGTCTTTAAAGAAAAGAAGACTCACTATATGATGATAGTGTATATAAAATGGTCTTCTAGTCTATGACCTTTACCTCACACATATCCTTTGATGGAAACACAAGCTATATATATAGGCTAGACTAGGGACCCTTTTAGATGAAAATTACCATAACTCTCCTTCCATCAAGGAGCTTAAAAGTTATAACTTCATGGTATTTATTAACCAAATGGGTTACACCATTTGAGGGTTAATAAAGGATGTTATATCTAAAATGTAACTTTCACAAATAGGAAACTTAAGACATGAAATAAGAAACTTAAGACATAAGTTTCATCTTCAAATGTGGGTCACATAAAATTTTCTTTAAGGAGATATAATCCTACAGTTGCAACTGGTTTGGGTAAGATGAAGTTGACATTTGATGAAGAAAAGGTGATTCCAATATCTGATGAAGGCAGATTGGAGGCTTTGGAGAGTTGTAGTGTGAGTCTTATTGGGAAGTTCTTAACATGTAAACCTTTTAATAAACGAGCAGCCAAGAACACTTTGCGAAGGGCATGGGGGCTGGAAAATAGTCTACAAATCATTGAGGTTGGTCCGAACCTCTTTCAATTCAAATTTCAATCGGAGTTCGATATGGTTCGGATTATACAGGATGACCCATGGTCTTTTGATAATCAGTTATTGTTGCTTCGACGGTGGCAGAAAGGAATGACTGTGGAGAATATAAAACTAGAACATGCTTCTCTTTGGATCCAAATTTGGGGCGCACCGTTTGATATGGTTTCCCCTCAGGTTGCGAAGGAGGTTGGTAGTCGTCTTGGTATTGTTGAGGAAGTGGAATGGAAGTGAAGGCGTGATGATCCTAATTTTTTTATGCGTGTGAAAGTTGCGTTACCGATTGGGAAACCACTACGGCGAGGAAGTTTCATTGCTGGGTCAGATAGTATTCGAACTTGGGTGTCGTTTAAGTATGAACGACTACCTCTGTTTTGTCACTTTTGTGGTATGATGGGGCATGATGTGAAGCATTGTGCTTCACACTTTGCTCTAACTCAGAATGGAGGAGAGGTTGAGTTTCAATATGGGGAGTCCTTACATGCCATGGGAGGAAGACCAAGATCCTTTTCACCAAGAAAAACAGGTGCTAGTGCTGATGCGATAAGGGGCAACAGTTTGGAGAGTCGTCATGTAACAGTCCAAAGGAGAAGATATCACCGGTGGCAGGGTTAGGAACTTCAAACCCTAGTAGGCCGGTTGAGATTGATTCCATAAAGTTAGGGGTTGCACCGAATTTTCAGGGAGCTGATAACATGGAAAGGGAGAGTAATGCTTACGTGCAGCATGAAGTTTCTACTGGACTGGTTCCTGATTCGGCCTTGCAGAATAATGTGGTGGATCAGCCAGCTGGGTTGGGCTTGTTTAATGTGGCAGTAGGTGGGCTGGTTGGTAATATAACTGGGCCGGTTTATAACAATTTGGGCAGAGAAGGAAGGCAGGCAGTGACTGAAGTTTCTACTAGACTGGTTCCTGATTCGGCTTTGCAGAATAATGCGGTGGATCAGCCAGCTGGGTTGGGCTTGATGTGGCAGCAGGTGGGCTGGTTGATAATATTACTGGGCCGGTTTGTAACAATTTGGGCATAGAAGGAGGGCAGGTAGTGACTCACATTTTGAAGCCTAAATCCACATGGACAAGGTTTAATCGCATGGATTTTGGGCTTGGAGGGCTGTCCAAGGCTTTTATGCTACCAGCCCATGGGAAAAGAATTAATGAAAGAAGTGCAGTGTGAGATTCTTGGCAGTAGGGAGCCTAAACGTGTAAAGGTAGGGAATGGGGATAATGTAGATAATGTTATATCGGCGAGGGTGGAAAGCCACCCTTGCCGGGAGCAATGAGGATCCTAAGCTGGAACTGCCAAGGGCTTGGAAACCCTTGGACAAGTTGAAGTCTTCGCAAATTAGTGAAGGAACAAGCTCCCACTGTGTGTTTTCTTATGGAGACACGTTTAGATAAAAAGGGTTTTAATTCTCTGTATGGTAATTTATCGTTTCAGAATAAAATTATTGTTAAGCATCCGGATGGTGGTGGAGGGTTGGCTTTTCTATGGAAGAATGATGTAAAGTTAGAGGTCATTAACTATACACCAAATCATGTGTTAGCTAAGGTAACAGAAGAAGATAGTTTGATGTGGTTTATGACAGGTTTTTATGGGTGGCCGGAGGCGCAGCAAAAATTCAAGTCTTGGAAGCTATTGGAACATTTGAAGACCTTTGTGGAAGGGCCCTGGTTATGTTTTGGAGATTTTAATGCTATTCTCCATTCCTCAGAAAAACAAAGCACTAGGCAGCCCCATATTGCTCAAATAGATGCTTTTCGGGAAGCTCTGGAAATTTGTCAATTGGAGGATCTAGGATACAAAGGTTACCCATTTACTTGGACTAACAAGAGACTTGGTGATGCCAATACCAAGTTGAGACTTGATAGAGCTGTGGCAACAAAGGGGTGGATAGATAATTTTCCAGTTAGTAATGTGGTGCATCTTCTTCCTCATGCTTCAGATCACATCCCTATTTCTATCCATGTTCAAAAGTTTAGGAAGAAAAATAAAAGAGTTGATCGGGATTTTAAGTTTGAGGAGAGCTGGCTGTTATGGGATGATTGTGAGGCACAAATTCAGCAAGCATGGAACTTGTCAGGTAGTGGGGAGGAGGGTCTAGCAGTTATACATGTGAAAATAAGGGCTTGTGGGGATGATTTGAAGGCATGGGGAGATACAAAGGCCAAACTTGAGGAGAAAGAAATTAAAGCCCTTCAAGATCAGCTTGATAAAATCAATAGAGTTGACACTACTGTGGAAAGTAAGGAAGAGTACTTGGTGGTTTGTAAAAAATTGGATGATCTATTGCTAAAGTAGGAGATTTACTGGGCACAACGGTCTAGGGTTGCATGGTTGAAATATGGAGACGGAAACACCAAATTTTTCCATTCCAAAGCATCACAAAGAAGACGAAGGAATCATATTAAGGGTGTTATGAATTCACAGGAGCAGTGGGTGGAAGAGATGGAGGATGTAGCCAGGGTAGCAGTTGATTATTTTGACAATCTTTTTTGTGCAGGTTCATGCAATCAAATGGAGGAATGCTTAAGTACTGTTTCGGCCAAAGTAAGTCCAGCCATGCAGGACATGTTGTCTAGGGCTTTCACTGCTGATGAAATCAAGGAAGCTGTTTTCCAGATGGGGCCAACTAAGGCACCTGGGCCTGATGGTACGAATGCCTTGTTTTATAAAAAATTTTGGCATATAGTGGGTAATGATGTTGTGAATGCTGTGTTAGAATTTTTGAATAATGGAGTCATGTTACCTGATTTAAATCATACCAATATTGTGCTCATTCCTAAAGTGAAGAATCCAGAGAAAATGTCTGAATACAGACCAATCAGTCTTTGTAATGTTGTTTATAAGATTATTTCTAAAGTTCTAGCTAATAGGCTGAAACAAGTGCTTCCTGATATTATTTTTCCCACCCAGAGTGCTTTTGTGCTAGGTAGACTTATTACAGATAATGTTATTGTGGCATATGAGGCTTTGCATTCTATGCATATTAGGAAGAAAGACAAGACAGGTTCATTGGCTTTGAAGCTGGATGCCAGTAAAGCTTATGATCGAGTCGAATGGTTATTTTTATAGGGAGTAATGCAGAAGTTAGGATTTCCAGAAAAGTGGATTGAGAGAGTGATGACTTGTGTTACTACCACATCATTCTCTATTCTACTCAATGGGAAACCTTATGGGAATGTGCTTCCATCTAGGGGAATCCGACAAGGAGATCCTCTTTCTCCAAACTTGTTTCTGTTGTGTGCAAAGGGTTTCACATCCTTATTGGCAAAAGCAGAGAATGATGACAAAATCCATGGAGCTTCTATTTGCAGAGGGGCACCAAAAGTTTCTAATTTGTTGTTTGCAGATGATTCCCTTTTATTTTGCAGGGCAACACAAAATGAAGTGGAAGTAATTTCGGAGGTGCTTCATACATATGCTAATGCTTCCGGCCAATGCATCAACTTGGAGAAATCCTCAGTCTTTTTCAGCAGTAACACTTCAGTTAATTAGAAGCAGGATATTCTGAGAATTCTGGGAGTTCAGGAGGTACACCGTTTTGACTCATACTTGGGGTTGCCTACATTAGTAGGGAGATCAAAATATCATACATTTTCATACTTGAAGGATAGAATTTGGAAGAAGATGCAGGGTTGGAAAGGGAAGCTATTGTCTAAGGCTGGTAAGGAGATTCTTATAAAAGCTGTTACTCAGTCAATTCCTACATATACTATGAGTGTATTTCAACTCCCTTTTAAACTGTGTGATGAACTAGATGCAATGTATGCTAAATTTTGGTGGGGGCAAGTGGGGGATGAACGGAAAATTCATTGGCAAAGGTGGGAGAAGTTAACAAGATCAAAGAAGGATGAAGGAATGGGTTTTAGGGATTTAAGGGCATTTAATTTAGTTATGTTAGCTAAACAAGGGTGGAGGTTGCTGCATGATGATAGTTTTCTAGTTTATCAATGCTTAAAAGCTAGATATTTTTGTAGAACTCACTTTTTTGATGCTAAGGAATCCCCAAATTGTTCTTTTGTGTGGAGGAGTATCGTAGCTGCTTTGCCTATTTTGAAGGTGAGGTGTTGTTGGAGAGTTGGGAATGGTCTTTTTATTCGGGTTTCTGGAGATAAATGGATACCAAATTATCCAACAAGTGCACCTTTGTTTCCACTTAGGGAGGAGGTTCGAGAGGTGGTTGTGGCTGAATTAATTGATCCAGAATTGCATGCTTGGAGATCTGAATTTATTTTGGACATGTTTGAACAAGCGGATGCGGAAGCCATTTGCAAAATCCATCTAAGTCGACGAGATGTGGATGATATTTTAATCTGGATGCATCATAAAAAAGGGTTGTTCACTGTCAAGTCTGCATATAAGGTGGCAAGGGAGGTTTTGCATGGTGGTAATTTAGCTGAAAGTTCAAGGAGCTGTGTGGGGAAAGAAGTGTGGGCTGCACTATGGAAACTTCGGATTCCAAACAAGATTAAAGTGTTTGGGTGGAAAGCTTGCAATAATATCTTGCCAACAAAACATAATTTGTCAAAGCGAAAAATAATTGAGGATGAGATGTGTCCTATATGTATGAGATTTCCAGAGTCTGTAATCCATGCTTTGTGGGAGTGTGAAGCGGCCAAGTATGTGTGGGCTGGGAGTTTGAAAATTCTGCAGAAGGGTGTATCGGGTTTGGCTGATTTTACTCACCTAATGGAGTACTTGCTTGATCGGCTTGAGCTACATGACATGGAAGAGGTTCTGGTACAAGCTTGGCAGATTTGGAATCAAAGGAACCGAGTTGTATATGGTGGGAAATTCCATGATCCGGGATGGTTGATCACTTGAGCTAGGGAGTTGTTAGAGGATTTTTGGACTATGCAAGATCAGATGGGAACCGATTCAGTTAGGCAGCAACCTTGTGATACCTGGCAGCCTCTTCCACAGTCGGTTTTCAAGCTCAACTTTAATGCAGCAATTTTTTCAGGTCTCAATAGATCTGGATTTGGTGCTATCATTCGCAATGAGGAAGGAGAAGTTATGGCAGCCATGGCAGCTAAGGGACCAGAAGTATCTTGCAGTATGGAGGCTGAATTACTTGCTTGTAGGAAAGCGATTGAGTTTGCAGTGGATGCGGGTTTCTCAGAATTAGTTATTGAGGGAGATAACAGTTCGATCATGACAACTATTTCAACAATGAAGATTGATCAATCCTTGTTAGGGAATGTGGTTGGGGATATTCAATATTTGATTCGTAATTTGTTGTGGGTAAGAATTGATTGTGTTAGAAAAGGGGGAAATCGGGTTGCTTATGTATTAGCCCAATTTGCTAGGAATATTTCTGAGGATATGTATCGGATGGAAGATGTTCCTCCAATAGCTAGAGAAGTTTTGTTCCAAGATGCTAATTTTATTGAGTAATAAATGATATGCTTTTGTTTCAAAAAAAAAAGAAAAAAAGAAAAGTTAACTTTATGCGTTGGGATCCAATATATATAATTGGGCAAATATGTGTTGACCTTCACTCAATGATGAGAAATTCGAGTCCATACTCTTTTTGTTGGGCTCAGTCTTTATTTCTTTGTAACTATAAAAATATATGGGTAGCCATATCTTTTTGTTTGGGCCGTTGCTGATTTGTCGTATTCTAAACTTGACTTCAGCAAGTCCAATAAGGCTAACCATCCATCAACTACCCCACGCGCGAGCGCACACACAAAATGATGCAATAGGTTCACATATAAATAGTAGCTTGGCCCAAAAAGCATAACCATTTTAGATGTAGCCTTTTAGGGCCCATTTGACCTTTTTTTTTTTTTGATAAGCATTTAACCAATTTTTAGCCAACTTTATTTTGTTTTTTCCTCCTTCCTCCTCAATATAAAGATATCATAGATTTTTTATTAATCATCAATGCTACCAGTCTTCATGCCTCTTTTCTTTTTTTAATTTTTTATTTACCTACATACTTTAATGTCTAACATGCATGCATGGTAATTTAAGCATGATTTTAGTTTTGCATTTTATTTTCTTACAATAATTAGTAGGGGAGAGGGAGATGGATTCAAATCCAGATTCTCTTCCATGAGATCAAGAATTTGATGCATGTATGCTTGTCAATTCTTCTAATTACCACATCATGAATAACATCACAAATAAGGTTTAAGCTTTTGTGCATGAAGTTCATAGTTCACCAAAGACGAAGTAGGGATAATTTGATACAATTTGAGGTTTAATACTGCAATTTTACCTGGAGCTTTTTCTTAAAATTAATTTTAAATAGGAATCAAATATAATTTATTTAATATATTACATAAAAATATAAATTTTTTCCTTTTTAGAATTAAATTTATCGATTAAGGTTTTAAAAAAAATATATATTTATCATTAAAAAAATTATTTCAAGAAGATGGAGACTGGAGAGGCATTGGGCTGGGGCCCAATGCGTGGGTCTATACAATAACAAAAAAGAAAGGTAGTATTGTTATGTTGTTGTGTTTATTTTGCATATTATGTTTGTTTGTTTTTTTTTTTTTTTTTTTTTTAATAAATATAAATTTGAACTGCATATATTCTTCATGTGGATCGGTGGATGCGAATTTGTCAAAAGGAGGTGTGCTGGAAATCAAACTATTTGCAATTTCCAATAAATAAGTCTCTTGAGATTTTAATAAACAAGTCTCTTGCGATATTTGTAGACTAAGGCCAAATTGATGAGATCGAATGAGTGCATGGGAACCCATCAACAAAGTTTCAGCAATCATGGGGAGTTATTCGCATGTAGTTGCGACAAAATTGCCTCCTTCATCATGCCACTTAACTGGTTGCATGAATTTAGGAAGAGCCGGTACTCCTCCCAAATTCTCACCTTCTCCCCCATTACCAATTCACCATCTCGATTCTAGACCCTATTTGGATTATGTGACATGCTTGAGCTATGCTTCTCCACGTGAATGAGGCAATTTGGCATAGTAGCTTCAAGGAGATAGCATGTAGGAAAGTAATGAGCCAAAATAAATTTCTTAGGGCCTGTTTGGTACGTGTGTTTAAACAACGTTTTTCAGTTTTTTTAGAAATACGTGTGGGTGAAAAAGTGTATAAAAATACGTATAATATTGTTTAAAAATTGAAAACTTGTGTTTAAGATCGTGTACCAAACAAGACCGTAATATCTCGAAAACCAATATGACTATCCTGTTTTGGTTTGCACAAATTGTTCCACCTCATCCCATGAATTCTGTTCTCCTCCTCTCTTTGATCCCACCAAAATTGGCTGACCTTAGATTTTAGTTCCTTACATAAATTTTCAAGAAGCAAGAAACAACTCATTAAATACACTGGAATTTCTTAAGCTACGACTTTTATCAATATTTCACGTATGGCTTGGGATAGAAACTTCTCATTCTAGCCATGAATTGTTTTGCTACATGTGCTTTCATATAGTCAAAAGATTGCTTATTCTCCTTCCCTATATAACAGGAGGTAGCCAAGATATGTTTGTAGATTTGCAACTTGTGAGTAACTGGGTCAAATTTGACCTGAGCCATAACCCACAGTTTATGAATCGTTTACATGAGTTATTTGATAAGTAGATTTAAATTTGTTTGATAAGTAGATTTAAATTTGAGTTCAATTAAAAACTAAGCTTGATATGAGTTGTTAGTAGTGGGGTGATTGAAGATGAGTAATTGAGCGTTTTTAGTGTAATTATAATTATACTAAAAGTAAATTTTTATTTATTTTGAAATCATGTACGAGAGAAATAAACTATATGTACGTATAATTTTTAAGAGCTCTCTCCCTCTCCCTATCAAGCATATGACACCAATAGGGACACCATCAAAAGTACCCTCGAATTGACTTGACACTGTTAAAAAAGAAATGATGAATAAAAAGGCATATGACACCATTAAAAGTATTGCATGCACAAGAAGCTAAGGATAATCTATATATTTATATATAAAACCGAACATTCTAACGTCTCATAATTTTCTACAGCATAATATTAAAAAAAAAAATAAATAAAAAAAATAAAACCAAAACCAAAACCAAAAAAAAAAAAAAAAAAAAAAACCGCCATAAACCCCCGACACTCAAAAAAAAAAAAAAAAAAATGTAAGCTCTGCGTGCTATTCCCATCTTCTTCTTCCTCAGTCCTGTACCAGCACGATGGTCTGCCATCCCCATGTTCTTCCTCAGTCCTCTACCAGCTCCTTCTCGATCAGACCCATAAACTTGCAACCAACAGCAAATCAAGCATTGCATCTCATCTCATCTACAGACCTACCATACCCACAAACCGAAGCCTCGATCTCCTTCCTCAGACCACCGATTTGCCACATCCAACCTCTACAACCCAGAAACGGCCCCCCATTTGCCGTGGGTCTCATCAAGCCCATGGCCACAGATAACCCACCATGCCCACCATACCCACAAACATCGAACAGAGCTCGAGCTCCTTATTCCTCAGAACCTCTACAACCCAGAACGGCGCCCAATTTGCCGTGGGTCTCATCCAGCCCATGGCCCATCAACTACGTCGGTGCCCAAAGGTATCTAATAAACAAGTTTAATTAGAACTCTATAATGTATTTATTTATTTATTTTGAATCCGAATCCTATAACTATTAGGACTCTATAACTATTATCTTATAAATAGTTGATTCTTTGTTTTATTTTTTTCACGGCTGTTCAATTTCTAGGTTTATTGCTCTTGCCTTTCTCTTCATTCTTTTCCTCCATTCGAATCAGAGTTAAAGGTATGGTATTCGTTTGCCTCTGTGATAATCTATGTACATCTAATTTTCTAACTATTTTAGTGTGGATTTATTAGCTTTTTTTGAATTTTAGTTTTGTTATATCGGATTTAGCATACAGCTTCATGGTTTATTTTTTTACCCCAGCCTATTTTGTATTCTAGAGTTGATTGAGTTGTAGTTTTAGCTGTGTTTCTCTTTGTATCTTTGCAAACCCATGTAGCCAACAACCTTTTTGAAATTTTTTACCCCAGCTTCATTGATTTCTGTTTTGTATTCTAGAGTTGATTGAATTGTAGTTTTAGCTGTGTTTCTCTTTGTAACTGTAATAGAGTTTGTGCACACACTTAGATAATAAATTTTAATAGATATTAAAATGGTGATAATCAATTTGAATTTTTTTGTGTGAATAGATATTAAGTCGTGTCCCAAGAATTTCTCATATAATTCCATTCCCTTTTTTGTTTAGCAACTATGTTTTTATCCCTGTTTTTAAGTTCAATTGATTTTTCCTAGTATTCTCTCTCTTTTTGTTTGTGTGTGTTCAAAATTTTCATATTTAGAATCTTAGTTTCAGGTAAATATTTATAATAAAAAGATATTTTCAAAAAAAAAAAAAAAAAAAAAAAAACTAACTACAATATTAAAAAGTTGAGATTCGGACCTACCCAAAGAATCTATGTATTTTTTATTTTTTATTTTTTTGGAGAATTCCAAAGAATCTATGTTAACCTACACTGAATTATATATATGGTTAACTGATGTTATTGAGTTTGTTTTGCATATCAGGGTTTTAGACTAGACGTCAGATAACGCACAATTCTTTCTTTCCTTCAGGTAATACTCTTTCAATTCAAGTCTTTATTTTCAGTCTTTTGCTTTTTTGCAACCTTATAAAGAGCAATTTGGCTTGCAACTGCATGTATTAGAATGAGTTCTATAGGTATTAGTAAATTTAGCATCAGGTAGTAAATTTAGCTATTTTTTAATTTTTAATTTTAGTATGAATTATGTACATAAAAGTTTCACAAGTAATAAAAAAAAAAAAAAATTATATTAGGACCCACCACAATGCAAAACTAAGGTGTTGTGAAAATATTTTGAGATTTTCATGTGCCCCTATAACTTTCTCTTTTAGTTTTAGTTTCCCCTCCCCCCAAAATATAAAAATAAAAATAAAAATGAACACGGTTCTTCTTTGCACCTCATATTCAGTCATGGAGTTTAAACGTATTTGGATCCAATGCAATTATTGTGTTAAAAAGGTATAAAAAAAGAAAAGAAAAGATTTTTGATCCTTTTGTTGAAATCAAAAGTGAATTTTTTACCTTTCAATTGAAATCATTGATTTATTAAACCAATTTGAATCCAAGCTTAAATCGTCCTAATGTACTATTTTTTTTTTACCATGTCGCATTTCATGAGATTCAAACCTACCCAAACAATCTATGTTAGTCCACACTTAATCATATATAATTAAGCAGTGCTTTTGGGTGTGTTTTGCAACATAATAAGCAAGTTGTCTATTACAAACCCTTCAAAGTTGTATGTGAATTTAAATACTAAAAAAATAGCAAATTTAAGAAAAAAAAAGTTGGTTTAGATATTATTGGATTGATTTTCGTATTAATTGTTTCTGGCATTTTTGATCTTGCTAATTTTTGTAGTTTGTTCCGAGCTCTTTAACCGTCCATATATACTATTACTCTCGCCATCCCTACTACGTTATTGTCCCTTTCATTTACATAACAACTTTAACATATGTACTTTAATATCCTTGTATTCTGAAGTGCTAGCTTGTATACCTTTATATTCCCTTAAATCAAATTCAAAATTTTCTAAGGACCATACGCTTTATATTTATGTTTAGAACCACTTATGAACACCCAACTATTTTTACAGATTAAGCAATGACAAAGCCAAAAGAAGATTTCTCCATTAAGGAAATCTCGGCAAACATTAGTGCCACAAAGTTTACTATAGGTCCTGCAACTGCCTATGATCTTGTCGAGCACATGAACTACTTGTTTGTAAATATTTTACAAGCTAGAAATTTGATAGGACTTGCTGGGCCTAATTCTTGTGACCCTTATGTTGAAGTGAAGCTCGGAAACTATAAGGCCACGACTAGATTCCTTCAGAAGAAGTCAAACCCTGAATGGTATCAAGTTTTTGCTTTTAAGAAAGAACACATTCAAACAGCTGAAGTGGAGGTTATAGTTAAGGATAGGGCTAACATAACAAATGAAATCATTGGTAAAGTTTCGTTCTTAGTTAGTGATGCTCCTTTACGTGTTCCACCTGATAGTTGTTTGGCACCACAATGGTATAGATTGGAGGATAAGAACAAGAAGAAGGTTACAGCAGAGGTGATGATGTCTTTTTGGATGGGAACGCAGGTGGATGAAGCCTTTTCCGGTGCTTGGCAATCTGATTCAACAATTATCAGCAATGATGGTGTTGCTTTAACACGTTCGCAGCAATATTATTCACCTAGGCTTTGGTATCTTAGAGTTAATGTGATCCAAGCTCAAGACTTGGTACTTAGAGATAAGAATATGAAAGACCCAGAAATCTTTGTGAAGGCTACACTTGGGACTGTGGTTGTGAGGAGTAAAGTATCGCCAAAGAAGAATGTGAATCCCACATGGAATGAAGACATTATGTTTGTTGCAGCAGAACCTTTTGATGATTCTTTGGTTTTGAGTGTAGAGAATAAGTTGCATCCAAAGAAGGAGGAAAGTGTGAGTTTAGGGAGGTATGTAATGGCTTTGTCAAATGTGCAAAAGAGGATGAATAATGCACCTGCATCTAGCAAGTGGTATAATCTTGATATGCCAGGAGAATTAAAGACTGAACAAAAGCAAGTCAAGTTTGCTAGTAAGCTTAATATGAGGATATCTTTGGATGGTGGGTACCATGTTCTTGATGAGTGCACCCAATATAGCAGTGATCTTAGGCCCACTGCAAAACCATTGTGGAGACCTGTCATTGGTGTTTTGCATTTAGGAATCTTGAAAGCTACTGGGCTGTCAGAAATGAAACCAATGGAGAAACGCACAGATGCATATTGTTTGGCTAAATATGGTTCACGGTGGGTGCAGACAAGGACAATTGTTAATAGTCTTGCTCCACAATGGAACGAACAATATACATGGGATGTTTATGATCCATGTACTGTCATTTCAATTGGAGTGTTTGATAATGGTCATATACAAGGAGTGGATACAGTTCGAGGGCCATGGCATCAAAGGATTGGGAAGGTAAGGATTCGCCTATCCACGCTTGAGATGAATCGTGTTTATATACTTTCTTATCCGCTTGTTATCCTACAACCTTCTGGGTTAAAAAAGATGGGAGAAGTTCAATTGGCTGTGAGATTTTCTTGTTCATCTTTGATTAATACAATTAATACTTATTCGCAACCACTACTCCCCAAGATGCACTACTTAAGCCCACTGTCAGTATATCAGCTTGATACTTTAAGGCAGCAAGCTGTTTACTTGATCTCCTTGAACTTAAGCAACTCTCAGCCACCATTAAGGAAGGAGGTCATTGGCTACATACTAGATTTTGGATCACAAACATGGAGCATACGAAAAAGCAAAGCGAATTATGATAGAGTCACAACACTCTTGACTGGTTTTCTTGCTATGATCAACTGGTTTAAGAAGATACGCAATTGGACAAATCCTGCCACTACTATCTTCATTTACATATTATTCCTACTGGTGGTTTTCTTTCCACAAGTAATATTACCTGCAATGTTTCTCTTCCTTTTCTTAACTGGGCTTTGGCGCTATAGAAAGAGACCAAGACTTCCTCCTCATGTGGATGCCAACTTGTCTCATGCTTATACAACAAATGAAGATGAGTTTGATGAAGAGTTTGATCCAATACCATCTAGGAAGACAGGTGAAGTTCTTAAATGGAGATATGATCGATTGAGGATCATTGCTGCAAGGATGCAAACGGTGTTGGGTGACTTGGCAACACAAGGGGAGAGGCTGCAGTCTTTGTTGAGTTGGCAAGATCCTAGAGCTACAGCTATCTTTGTGTGTTTCTCTTTGATTGTTTGCTTGGTGACATATAAGATTCCGTTCCACTATATGATTGTTCTTACAGGTACTCATGTGCTAATGCATCCAAGACTTCGTGTCGATTTTCCTTCAGTTCCCCAAAACTTCTTGCGGAGGATGTCTGCAAAAACTGATAGCATGTTTTGAGAACTCAAATGTTTTTTGCTAATTTTGGGATGTTCCATTTCACTTTATTTTTAATGGATTTTGCATTGGAGTAGGCACAATTTGTGGAAATATTGTTTTATTTCATTGGTGGTTGGTGTTGTTTTTTCTTTTATTTTTAATGGATTTTGTATTGCACTTTTAAGTTTTAGGCTGAGGGTTTGAAGGCAAAATCTTTCAGTTCCTTAGAATTGCATGTACTTGTCTTAACCCCTCTGATGGTCAAAGGCCTACAATGCTTGAATTTTGTAATGCAATTAGTATTTTGGGAAAAGATATGGCAACAAAAATTAATTGCACTGAGACATTGAGGAAGTCTGAAATTGCTACTCCTAGTACCTAGAATCAAATTGTTGAGGTAGAAATTATTGAATTGAGAAAATTATGTAACATATTTGCTGCAGTTTCTAGACATTGTTAAAGTAATATATATATATATATATATATTTTTTTTTTTGTAAAAAGGGAAATAACAAAGTTGTATTGAATCTATATATAATGGTAAGTAATATATGCATTGAAGCACGGATCACTTAACTATTTGGCATTTATGCATTCAGAATAATTGTTCAAATTTCCTAGATATATGTTTTTTTTTTTTTTTTTTGGGAAATCAGATGCATCTTCATATTCTAGATCTGTTGGTGGACTACTTGTGTAGCTACTATTTGTAAGAGTATGATCAACTGCTTATGGGCAATACTTAGCCATCGTTTTTAATAATAAAGAGTTACCCTATCAATTTGTTTTTGTTTGTTTGCATGGGCCGCAGCTTTAACTTTGCCTATAGCCGTGGTTTAAAAACGCGGCTTTAGGCAAAATTATAATTAAAAATTTAATCAAACCCTCTGATCACCAAAACGCCTCACCCTAATGAGACTACCGACAAAGAACACCAACATGCCAATCCTAATGCAACCTTCCGATCACAAAGCACCCGAAGAGGAAGACGAAGAGGACGTGATCTCCGGAATCCACAGCGGTTTTGCCCTCTCTCTCTCTCTCTCGCGCGCTAGTACGTTTGTCTCTCTCTTTCTCGAATTGTTTTTCTTTTTGTTTGGCTTCTTTAATTAGGGTTTAGATCTACCAATTATTTATTTATTTATTGTTTTTTAGGGTTTGGTATTTGAGTTTTGGGTCAACTCGGGTCTCCAGCTCTGATCCAAAGGACAGGTATATCAACCGGTTTTATTCTTTATTGTTTTTGCAAAATGGGTATGTTGGGTTTTGCTGATTTTTGTACAATTTATTTTTTGTTCGGAGGTCTTGTTTATGGAGTAGCCATGGACTGAGAAGGGTAAGAGCCCGATTGGGAAGCTGTAGTTGGTGAGCTCAGTGATGGCTGCAAATAGGGATTGAGTCGGTTTCGGGTTCGGGTTGGAGGTTTGGGAAAAATGGGTATGAGGAGGATGAAAATGGTGAGAGTGGAGAACAATAAAAGAGATTTAGGGGTGATGGATGTTATTTTGAAGAAAAATCCGTTTTGCCATTAACAGACAGCGAGAGTTAGTGAGAGAGAGTAACAGAAGAATAAGATAAAGTGCTGTTGGGTGAAGCTAACGGCAAAAACACATCCTCTTCATCAATTTGATATTCCAAACAAGAGGACATGTTACTAGGATTTGATTCATATAGTTTTATGTATGTAAATTATGATGTAATTATCTCACATTGTTTTTTTTTTTTTTTTTTAGTTTCAAAATCCAAGCCTAAAAGGGGACCAGCTGTTAGCATTGTTTGTAGGGCTTTTGTTTGTTTTTCTCGTCCTTGGGGATTCAATTCTTGGGTCGTTTTTAGACTCTATCTTTTTGTACATAATTCCCTTTGTTGTTGTTTTTGTATATATTTTTTTCTGTTCATATGTTTTTTGGCTGCTTCGTTCTTCTTTTATAAATTAGTTTTTTGTTAATAAAATTGTCTTACCATGTATCATGATCTTAGCCTACCATCAGTGACCTATAGCCTAAGTTTTTTTAATAGATCTTTAGTTGAGTAGTGGACAACAGAGGTTAATGTATAGCAGACATATATTATATTATATAAAGAAGAGATAAATTATCATTATTTTTCAAGTTTGTTGGAGTTTATTGATTTCTTAAATTTTAGATGCTTGATTTTGTTTCTAGGCTCTCTCTCCCCCCCCCCCCCCCCCCCCACCCCCAGGCATATATTATATTATATAAAGAAGAGATAAATTATCATTATTTTTCAAGTTTGTTGGAGTTTATTGATTTCTTAAATTTTAGATGCTTGATTTTGTTTCTAGGCTCTCTCCCCCCCACCCCCCTTTTTTTTTGCCCTTTTGTTCTATCATGGGGGAAAAATAAGATCCTTACAAAACCTGATCTGCATTATGATGTTCTGTTACTGAGCACGCATTCAACAAAATTGTAAAAGTTCATGATGCTGGCTTTTAACTGCAAATATATATATATATATATATATATATATATATTACTTTATATATTAAAATAAAAACATATTTAAATTTTCAATTTTCTTTGTGTTACTTTTACTAATATTCTCAATTTCTCATCAAACATGATTCAGGTCCCTCAATATCTTCTAGATAATAACTTATTACTTATCAAAAAAAATCTTTATACATTGAGCTATTACAGTTACTAACTGTATCTTTGTCTCCATGCTAGATATGATTGGAAAGCAAAGGAGGGAGGAACTCATCAATTGTGTTCTGCACAAATGGGATTTTATTGAAGGTGCTAATTTCTGAAGGGGCTGGTAGGCTGAAAACAGAAGGCGGAGCGAAACCTGCAAAGTGAGAGATTTCTGGCATTACTCACATTATCATGGTATGTATCCTTGGTTAAGTAGTAGTTTCTCTCAAAAAATAAAAAAAAGGTAGTTTCTCTCAAAATAGAATACGTGGAGTGTAAGTTTGTAAAAGTAGAAATAAAGCTGAACGGATTATAAATCTTGATTTAATAATTCATAAGGATGGTGAGATTGAAGAGAATGTGAAAGATCGAAGATAGGATCACAGATTCAGATTTGAATGTCAATGAGGTTAGTTAATGACTCTTCTCCCCCCATGTTTGCTAAACTTTGTTAATCATAATTTCTAATGCAACTGAATCGTTTTGGGAGGAAATTTTGGCATCATCTTTTGCTGCTGCTGCATATTTGAAGTCCATTAATTTCGCAACAGATAAAAAGGTATTTGTATTTTACCTGGTGACACAAACAGAAAATATCGTATTATACCAGCAATGTAGTTATCAGCTCCATGTGAGAGACCCAAATCATATGAAATGAGCCTTTGCATTTCAATTGCATGTGTATAATACTGTAAGCATCTACTTGAAGTTCTGGATCTTCAACTTTTATAGTGCTATTCACTTTGGAGTCCATAGATCTGATTCCTCTGTGTATGAGTCAATTTCAGTTTCAATTTTATCATTATAAAATGCAGAATTGATCTCATTTTGATGAATAATGTGATATCACTTTTAAACTGATTATGATTTTTGGTGTATATATGGTTCCTGGTTGATGCAGCTTATTTTCAGCTTTTTGAAAATGATTTTGTTTTAAAAACTGTACCTTGAAAAAGGAAGCTTTAAAATAGTTGAACTTTTATGATTAAAGATTGTTTGGGAATGATTGGTTATCTGTTTGGATCGTTTTTGTTCTCTTAAAATCTACTCCTGATCGTATGGTCAAGTATAGGAGTGATAGTCGCTTCAGACTTCAAGTGCTTAGCAATGTCGTATCTTTTAGGTATCATTCATTGGTCTGTTGAGGATCCATATCTGAATCGAAATTTTTGGGACTTAAGACTTGGTTGTTATTGTAGGCTGTTGAAAACAAATTTTTGAATGCCTTAAGTACTATGTGATTTCTGATGTCCCTTTTTGAGCAATGGAATCTGGACTTACTTTAATCCTTTTTTAGATTTCCCCCCAACCTAGGTATGAACTTACTTTAACTAATGTTGTTCACCCTGTTGTCCTTCAAGTTTTTTATCTTCTTTATGTTCTTGTAAAATGTGACCTCATTGCCCTGTCATCTTCAAAATTTATGGCCAAATTTGGGAAATAATTCTGGACTATCAGTTAAGGAACAAATTTGCATTCTGGAATCTATGGTGTTGGAAAAATTGAAAGATTGCATTTTTAATGATAAGAATGGGAAAAACGTATTAACTACAATAGGTTTGAACTTTGTAGCAATATTGGGTACCGTTTATAACCTTTTACTTTTATTCTATTTTTTAAAACTCCCACTTGCTACCTAATATCTGGGATGCACGGACGCAGCAAAACGCCCGCCGCACCCGCGGCGACATGCGAGGGATGCTGCTGCCTGCGCATTGGTGCCGCTTCCAGCTTATTATTTTTTTTAAATTTTTTTTTTTTTCGTTTCACGACGTGGGCTGACTTGCGCCGATGCACGCTGAATCGGGCTGATTTGCGCCAACTTGGGCCATATCGGGCGAAACTGCTGAAGTGCTGAAATTCAAAAAAAAGAAGTGCAAAATCTTCTTCTCTTTCTCTCTCTGTCTTGTTTTCCTGCCTCTACTCAGTCTAGATGTTGCGTAAACTGGTTTAAGAAAACTAAAGAAAGGTAAAAAAAAGAAAAGGTATGAACTGGGAAGTTGGAGTGACGGAAGAAACGAAGGTTAAGAAGACGAAAGAAGAAAAAATATGTAGAAGTAAAGGCTGACTTGGTGTAGAGATTTTTTTAAAAGGTGTGGTGTAGATTAAGCTTTGGGAAATGGAAACCTTGGGGAAATAAAATAAAAAAAAGGTAAAGTTGATATTTTGATGAGACCAAACGTGATTTGTTGTTGACTTGTTGGCACTAGAGTGGCAGGTGAATGGAGAGAATAAAAAGAAAAAGATTTTAAACTTGTGGGTTTAATTTATGAACATCATGTTTTTGTTATTATTTACTATTGCTCTTAAATTTGGTATTGGTTTATATAATGTGAAAAAGTATGCTTAGTAATATATTAAAAATATAAATAAAAATATTTTTATAAATTTTTTAATTGTCGCACCTGCACCCAATTTTTTCAAAAATTGCCGAGTCCTGCACCAGCATCCACACCTGCACCCGCACCCGTGCTTCATAGCCTAATATTCATTTTTTGCCATTGATTTTCTCAGTGCAGTTGCTATGGAGCTAATATCAATTGATATCAGCTTTTGAATGAGACTTGACTGTGGAAATATTTCACAATGGGGGGTCTCATTGGTAAAGCTGCAAATGGAATTGGAGGTGCATTGCAGCTCCAATCAAGACTATCTTTGGTGCATCATGTGAGTAAGAAAACTTCTATGCTTGTTAAATTTCATGTTTTATACTGTCTGTTACTAGCGTTGGGCTCTGCTACACTTAATCAACTAAGTTGTGAAGTTGAAAGAAGCTCAGTAGGCACTGAGATTGGCTTCAATTTATTTTCATTCTATTTGCATTTTCCCTGTGTCTATTCTTACTTCAATTTAGGAACTATCTCATATTTTTCCTTTAACTTGCAACATTCCTTGGGAACAGAATCTTTATTTTTTATTCTATCTAAACCTTTCACTGCTATGTAAGATTCCTTCCACATTAATACATGGGAGCCAAAGATTTGGGGTTTGTTCCATCAAAAGTTACCAACTTGAGCATCCTTTTATCTGGAAATTAGACTTCTCTACCTACTTGGCCAGTGTCAAGTAACTGAAGGGGTATTTCTGCCTTTGCTCAAGAATCACATGAGAACAGTGCAAAGTATAAAATAGTAGGTTCCTTATTTTTTGGGTGAATTATATACTAAGTATTCATTTGAAGGTGCGGTTGGGGTTAAATTAAGCTATTTTTTCAGTTTATTTAACTTATGTATGATTTTTTATTCTTCTAAAAAAAATGTATGATTTTTAAAACTTTACTTTTAATAAACCTAGATTTTATTTTTTTAATCTTAATAAAATAATAAAAAATAATTAACCTCTCCCATATATTATTTTATTTTTGAGAAGAAGGTAAGTAAAACTCTCCCAAATAAATTCAAATATTAACTAGCCAAAGATTTGGACCATGAAGTTGCATTTTCCCAGGCCTAGTTGGGCATAGGATAGTTTGGGTTTCAACCTTGCAGCCCAAATCAGCGAGCTTTTGAATGTGTGCGGAATCGTTAAAACCCAGTTCACCTAATTATATCTGAAATTAAAGTATGATTTCCAAATAAGTGGGCCTCACAAACTAGCCCAATTTAATGAGCCAATGGAGACTTTTGGCTATATGACAAAAGGGTTTGTAGGTGTGTTTAATTAAGCAATATGAGGCCCAGCTTGGGCCTAGTGCACCTTTTTATTTTTTTATTTTTTATTTATTTATTAAATGTTTTCAAGTGTCTTAAGGCCTAAAGCACAACAAGGTGTTTTGGGGGGGGGGGGGGGGGGGGCTAAAATTTGACTGACAATTACATATTCTCAGCTGTCAAAGAGTAATGTGTGGGTTAACTGACAATTTAAAATAACAGGTATGCTATTGATACAATGCAATCCATCTGCCTTAAGGAAGCTGGGGTAAAGGCATCGGGCTCTTTGGAAGAAGAAACCACTTTATTGGGCCTTACATTTGGAGGCTACCTCTGTTTGAAGGTATTGTATTGTCTTTATGAGAATTAATGCTGTTCAAATTGCTAGTTGTCCAACTAATGCACTGTATTTCTGTCTTTTAATTGGAGCATTTTTAACTGTTTTAAATCCATTCTAATTGGCAACCTGTGATAACATTTCTTCTGGGATGTCAGTAAATTTCATCATTTAATTATAGTTCTAACAATTTTCTCCATTCCCAAATCATATGGTAGGCTGATGAGGAGTCTATCTACCAAGCTTTGAGCACAGCCGTGGGTGTTTTGGACAGCATTGAAGCAACAATTGCCAAATTCTTTTCAAAGGTTCAATTTTCACTTGTGATCGTAACTACCAAAATATATTAAATACTCTCATTTTCTTCATCTTTTGGGGCTATATGTTCTTGAATAAATTTAACAGCTGAATCCACTGGAATTCAATTTGGTATCTTATCCAAATTGAAATCCTCAATAGTATAAGTTTAATATTGGACAGGTCAACTAATATAAATTTCGGTTATATTTCAGCAGATTGAGACAGTCCTTTTTATTCTTACAGAGCTCAGAAGCATGTTTGAACTAGAAGATGAGTTTCTGGAGGAACTGGAGTTGGCTATAGCCTTGGTTTCTACATTATTGGTAAGCCTTGAATCTTTCACCTTCAATACTTTTTTTTTCCTTTTTTCTTTTAAAGGTGTCTGTCTCTATGTGCATTTAAATATGAGTAGTTACATAAGAAATGCATTACTTTTGTTATTACAATTTTTTTAATATAGATGCAATTAGATTTGAAATCTATGGTTTTTACTTCAGGATAATTGCTCTTTATTGTCCACAATATTAAAGTTATCAAT